>OY728138.1:1656007846-1658507846 GCA_963277665.1 Viscum album | reverse complement strand
AGCGGGGATCTGCTATGACCTTATTAATGCAACAAATATTTCAGGACATTATTATATTATAGTCATGCAGAACAATGAACAATATATAATAAGTGAACATTTATGTAATCAAAGTACAAAACAGTTGGTTCTGAGGACACCAACCCTTACACGAACTACGTTGTCTTTGTTCTTTTCTAAGGAATGGTACATAGGAAGCCTCCTTGAGGTTCACTCCCAACACCTAGCGGTCACAACCACTCCACATTGGTCCACCCTCCTCATACATGACATTAAACTTTACACCCCATTTCATCCTAGAAGACACTAAACTATACCCAATCGAACTATGTGGGCTTTAATCCTTGTCTCCTAGACAAGGTATGTAGGAAGCCTCCCCAATTTTCAATACCAACCGATGGTAATCTATTGTGTTCTGCAATTAACGGTATGCCATTTTGATTCCCAACCAGCGATAAGTTGTTGGAACCCCAGTCAGCGGTAAGCCAATGTACCCATCTAGTGGTAAGCCGTTTTAGTCAACAAATGATAGTATGCCATTGTAGTCCCCTTTTTTGGACCCATATCTCTGGCCCACCCCTTAGGCGTCAGACCATCCTTGGGATGCTAACTATGAATAATCCCCCAGAAGTCATCTGGTTGCTGTCCTCTACGTACACCACGATTTTATGCCTTCCATCTAGAAATACGTGGAATTTGATCCCCACCAAGGAAATGTATGTAGTAATCCTCCCTGAGGTTTAAGATCATCACCCATGTCAAATCATGTACTCCCCCCTCGAGCTTATGTGTTTCAAGAAGGTCATTCCCCAAAATGGAGGTTCCATTTCCTCTGGCTCCCATCCATACGGTCTACCTCCTCAGTGTTCTGATCAGTCTGATCCATCACTACAAGATGTTAAACTCGCAACACAAACTATGTTAAACATGGGATGCTGGGGAAAACCTCAAAGACATGCATATGTCATATAATTATCCTTATTTGATGTGGGATTCCTCGGGCATCCTCACCCTCGTGAATCCCTATCATAAGGTGAAGAAACCCCTAAACAATAGTGTTCTAGCATCCAATCCCTCCAATGATGTCCAACGTGACTACTCCCCTGACCGAAGGTTTCTACCTTGACCAGACCCCTTGGAATATCCTGACAAAAGCAGCATAATATATCAGTATTTATGAAGACGTGGCACTGGGAAGAGTTTCATGAACAATTTCTTATGCCTATGAGGGAGACTTGGACTATGTAACAAATTCTAAAGAGGAATCCAAAGAAGAAGGAACTATTATCCCATAATCCCATTTTAACCAATGAGAAAACCCCCATGAATAAGAAACATATACCACCCGCCTTTGGAAAATGGGAATGCAGGGCAACAATCATTGTGTCCTCCGAAACAGACGGACGCACGCCCCTACGAAAGCATTAGAAAGAGTTTCTATATTGATTTTGGCATATTCCCCTATATTTCTATATTTTTCCATGGAATTGGGAATTGATAATATTCATTAAAAATTTATTTCTATTTTTAAAAATATAGATATCTTTTCAATGATGATATATGAGGATATTTAATAAATATAGTAATATTAGTTTTTTATCCATTACCTTTACATGTTGGATGTAATGGAATAATTTTGTGATGTGTGGGGCTTAGAATTATATAGTAAATTGATGAATAAGGCTGACTCATTATCCAGACTACATGTGTATTTGGTATAATCCTGGCCCATATATATATATATGATTTCATAGGACATTAAAATTATGACATGATTATGATTACTAACATTATGAATTCCTCGCTATTAGATTAGTTATTTTTTATAAATGCATTCATTTAGTCTTATGTAATCCATGGATGCATTATTTCTTATGGATTTTATCTATTCCTGATGTATTATTAATTACATGAATATAATTGATATCTTTTAGTATCCACTACACCTTAAAAATAAGTCTAGATTACTCCATTAATTTTTTTTCAATCACATATAGAAATTGGTAGGATTACTATCTGTGATATGTATTTTCAAGGATAAAAAATATTGTTTTCTATTTTTATATGATGTATATTTATTTTTCAAATTTGTTAATACAAAATAATATATCTAGTTTCCCAATAATACTAATGTTTTGGATGTTATTATCTTTTTATTTTTTAATAATTTAATGATATAACCATTGTCTCTACGTTATGGGAGTCAGTGAATTACTTGAATCTTCAATAACCCTCTCATTTTCAATGTGAATTTTAATTTATGTTTCGAAATGTATTTTGTAATTTTTTAGCCTTGGTATTTTTAAATTTTTATTTTTATACTTTTTGGATTAATTTGGATGTTTATAAATGGTTTTAATATATTTTTCACAAAAAAGGAATCACCATGGATATGATAAAAGAGGTTGTGGTTCTAATGTGCTTCTGTGTAATCCAAGAAATGGGTAAATGGTCATGGTCATTGATTGAAGATAAAGGAAGGATATTATGGGTCACTCCCTTAGATACCTCATGATACCCATTTGGGAGGATTTAGTGAGTAAAAACATATAAAGTTTATGAAACATGTCAAAGGGTTGTTTGTTTTTCTTTGGATACTCAAGAACAAAATGGTCATGGTGTGGACTATGGTGGAGAAAATTTTGGTAATCATGTGGAATTCGAAATAGAAAAAAATACCAACTTCTTCCTCGAAACATGATCGGTTCATAGAAAAACATGGGAAATGATTTTCAAGGGTATTGAATAAAAATTTTAATTTACTCATGCATTCTTTTAATCTCTCAATTCTCATCTGCTCTTATAGATTGGTTTTTTTGATAGTGTTCTTGGAAAATGATTGATTGGTGAGGTTCCTTTCATACAACCCTTGATTTCAGCCTTGTATGGATTGATCATTCCATTCATTTTATTTATTTAATTCCTCTATTAACCCACCTATATTGGTTACAAAGTGTTTTGAGGTTTTGATGGACTCATTATTGTGAGTAGTTGATGTAAACATATTTCCATAAAAAATTGTAATGTATAAATTTGGATAGAGTGTTTAATGGAAATACCCAAGTAGTTATTTATTTATAAAATATAGGTCAAATAGTAATTGTGTAATTATAATTTATTTAAATGAAAAAATAACATTTTTTAATACTTTTTATTGATGAATTTTATGTGGAAATTAATGAATGGTTCTAATATTTATGTTGAAAAAAGAGTATAGCGAGCTAGCCCTCAACCCATAGGGAACCCCCCCCCCCCCCCACAGATCATTCCCAATATGATCCCACTGATCAATCCACCACATAGAAATTACCCTCTATGTAGTAAATGGAAATTATAGAATGCCCAAGGTCATTCTGACATGTGGTAGTCAAGTCCACAGATTGACGAGGGGATGTCTTCACCAACACGACCAGTGGGACGATGACATTATGCATTCTCTAACTTGAGACTGATATCATTGAAATTTTTTATTCAAAAAATTACATATTAAGACAAGGATAGACAGTAGTATTTTTAAT
Source organism: Viscum album (assembly GCA_963277665.1). NCBI lineage: Eukaryota > Viridiplantae > Streptophyta > Magnoliopsida > Santalales > Viscaceae > Viscum > Viscum album. The sequence continues at coordinate 1,658,504,328 of OY728138.1, read as the reverse complement.
GTGAGACCTATGATGAGTGTAACAGTTCATCATTAACAATAATAGTGATGTTTCAACTTCACTTTGAGATTCCCACCATAAAAAAATTTTCTCTAAGACATGTTTCTCTTAAACTTACTAGACCACTGAAGTTTTATGTGTCCCAAATTAATTACCTGTTCTTAGAAATTTAGTATACCATAAGTTTGGGTTCGATCCACAGGGAACCGTGGCGTGCATGAATTCAATTGAGTTAATACTTAACTAGGTTAAGTATGCAGAATTTAGAATCGATTGGGTAGATTTTGGGTTTTGACTGAAACTAAATTGATTTACTTTGAAGAAATGGATACAGTTTGAAAGATAACAACGGGTAAATTTTAAGATATTTTAAAATGGAAAGAAAATACAAGTCGGGGTTGTGGTGATTAAAGAGGTTTTATGCATATTGTTTAAATGGTTGTGTTGTTCATAAAAATTCAATCATTCTAGATTTTGTTTTGTTACAAGATTTCCTTGGTCCGGTTCCTCTTGTTTGGAATTAGATTAGTTTACTCCTTGGTCTGGTAGTCAGTGTTCTTAATTATTTATTAAGTTCAGTCCATTATTTGAATCGGTGAAATCCTTCCAATGATCATGGATGTTTTCACCGTTACTTTTCCTTTGTATCGCTGAGAATTCTTCCCTTGGTCCGGGTCAAAATTCTCAGTTATATTTAACAGTAGATTAAGAAGAGTAAGATGAATTACAATGATAAAACACAAATATATAAAACAACATACAAATTATGATCCCTTCATCCACAGCCCTAACACAAGGGGGTTAGTTACACATATAAAGTGGAGGAGAAACGACACATGTGATACCTAACGGATTCATCGTGTAAGCGTTGAGTAGGGTGTCGGAAGGTGGAGTAGTGGAACTACGGCACCACGGTGGCTCGAGAATGGTAGCAACAGAGCTTCTTCTCTCCTCCAAAGGTTTCGAACTCTCCAAAATCCATAGGCCAAGGCCTCTTTTTATAGAAAAATAATGTACACAGTGTGTATAGAAAGTACATGTCGTGTACTTTTCTTCAACACGTTTTGGAGCCAATTACTCCGCTGGCAGGTGGCCTAATACGCCATCTTTGACTTTTGAACATGGCGCCGCCTGCAAGTTGAGTGTACACAGCATGTAGCACCGCCATACATGGCATGTAGTATCAAAATTTTGGTCGCCAGCACCTTCTAGAATGGCATACACGGCATGTAGAAATACAAAAACGCCGTGTCTCCTTCAACGGCCACATGGGCATGTAGACTTTTCTCAGTAACCACTGCTTCTAGAAAGTGGTACATGGTGTGTAACGCTACCCCACATTGCGTGTATCTCTGCCTGGTGACATGGGTGTGTACTCCCTGCTTTGTTCTGTGTCCTTTTCTGGATGTACACGACGTGTATAAAAGTACACGCCGTGTAGTTTCAAAATTTTCACAAACTTCCCTTGATCTGTGTATTTATCCAGAAATCTCCTGAAAGTAAACAGATTCACCAAAATCAAATAATATGTTCATAAAACAATAGATGTTTTCTAAAAACATGTTTTTATTGTTAATTATATATGTGGAAATGTATACACAAACCGGGTGCATCAAATTCTCCCACACTTAGTCATTTTCTTACCCTCAAGCAAAATCTAAACATCTAATTAAGAGTGCCTATACTTTAAAAGGAAGGTGTTTAATTAATCAAAAAAATAACTAATAAAGTTACTGAGGAAAAAATATAAAATTCACAAACAAATTCAATTCATAAGATATTAAAATCATGCCTCATATATAATGCAATTATCTACTCTCATCTTCTTTTAACACATTTTTCAACCTTTCAAAAATAAGCATGTCATTTGATGATTTACCTTACCAGTCAAAGTCATAATCCACACTCAAGATATTTTTATTCAGAGTTATGATAAATCGAAGTTATATACACTCTATCCATAGGTTTTCAAGATATCTTGTTCTCTACTTCAGAAAAATTGAATTACAAAAATCATGAGGGCTTTATCAATAAGGTTCAGATGTTTTTGTGGCTAAATCTGGGTAGGTTCAGATGTGAAAATAAATTCTAAGGCTTGAAAATGGAAGGCTAATTCCTTTAAACAACATTGCATTATATTCAAAGTAAAGCACATGGAAAATACATCCTTCAAAAGCTCAGTCAAATGCTTTTGTAATCATCACCATCTTCCTTAGGAAAGTAGGGTTCATGGGAAAATAAGCATAAGGTCCCCTTGTTGTTTGTTTGTTGTTGTTTTTTTTTTGACAACGATAATTATTATAGTGAACTATATGATAATTATTATTAATAATTAAAATAAAATAAATATATCTACAATTCCTATTATACATAAACCTATACACTACGTATATCGGGAAATACATGCCGTGTATTTTAAAATGAGAAAAAGAGTAGTCCAACCTTTGGTCCAGTGCTTGGGGCGGGATTCGAACCGACGATCGGCCGATTCGAACGAACGCCCCCACCCACTGGAGAAAAGGTTGTTCTACTATTCATACTTATTCTATATATATATTTATTCTATACATCCTATACACACGGAAAGAAAGAAAATCACGGTGTGTGGTTTTTATTTAGGAAAGGATGGGGGTGAAGCGGGGAGATTAGCGTGATTTGAAACCGGACCTTTTGAACCTGATTCTGAGACTCTGCCAATTCGCCAACTTCACCCGCATGAAATTTATTAATTTTAAAACATTTTTAATTTATATTTGAAGAATTATGGCACACATGGCGTATATCGGGATACACGTCATGTGGTTTTATTAAAAGAACAAATGATGGAAATGGGATGGTTGTCTGGATTCGAACCCGGGTCTTGTGAAACCGGATTACGATTCTAGCCAACCGGTCCATCCCCATCATGGGTTTTATTAAACACATTTATATAGATACATATATGGAAAATACCACACACGCCGTGTAAATAAAAGGAGGAACCTCATGCCTAAGGTTGGTCAGGAGGATTCGAACCGAGAACGTCTCGAATAAACTCCAGTGGCTTTGCCATCGGCACCGGCATCATCCCTGGTTATTTATTTGTTATTCTAGAGATTTATATTATTAAGATTACAAATTAAAAAGATAAGTATACACCGTGTATATAAGTGGGACACGACGTGTAACCTCTGGGTTGCCTCCTAGGAAGCGCCTTTGTTTTAGGTCGTTGGATCGACCTACTTACCTTGCTTACCAGATATTTACAGTGGATAATGGTCCCAACAGTGGTCGCCCTGGCCATCGAGGAGTTGTAAGTTCTCTGGATCTTCTTCAACAGGAATGTCTGGAATGTTAAAATTATCATAAATATAGAAACATACCAGATCGTCCACCATGTAGTCATCCAGGGTAGTTATTGCAGAACAATCCTCATGATCGGACGATGATGCCTTCTTGATGGCTTTGAGAACATTGTAGGAGACTCTCTCGTCTCCTACCCAGAAAATTAGCTCTCCTTGGTGCACATCAATGAGTACCTTCCCAGTTTCCAAGAAATTTCTTCCAAGTATAATAGGTGCTTCCTGGTCATCCCCCATGTCTAGGATGATGAAATCAATGAGAAGGATTAGTCTACCCACCTTGACCAGTACTTCCTCTAGTATTCCCTTCAGGTGTTTGATGTATCTATCAGTAAGTTGAAGGGATACGCGGGTAGGCTTGAGCTCGTTGAGTCCCATCTTCTTGAAAACTCTGAGGGGCATGAGGTTCACGCTGGCCCCTAAGTCGCAGAGGGCCTTCCCAAACTCGCAAGATCCAATAGTACAAGGAATGGTGAAACTACCTGGATATTGGAGTTTGGGAGGAATAGAATGTTGAACCACTACGAAGCACTCCTTTGTTAGTGCAATAATTCCCAAATCCTCCATCTTCCTCTTATTCGAGAGGATTTACTTCATGAATTTGGCGTAGGTGGGCATCTGAGTCAGGGCCTCTACAAATGGTATGTTGATATGTAGCTTCTTGAACACATCCATGAATTTGATGAACTAGTGGTCTAGCTTCCTCTGCTTCAATCTTTCCGGAAAAGGTAAGGCAGGCTTGAATGGTTGGATTACTTCCTTATCTTTATTTTGCAAAGCCTCCTTCGGTGGGTTTTTGGATGATGAGGGGTCGGTATTGGTACTTGTTTCATCAACAGTGGGTGTGGATGCACCTTGTTATGCTGATTGGTTCTGTTGGAGCTCTTTTCCACTCCGGAGCATGATAACATTAGCCTCCTCTCTTGGGTTCTTTTCGGTGTTCCCCGGTAGTGTACCGGGCTGTCTCCCTAAAAGTTGATTTGCCAGCTGGCCAATCTGATTCTCCAAGCCTCAAATCGAAGCTTCTTGATTTTGGAACTGAGTCTCAGAATTAGATATGAATTTAGTCATTAGATCCTCTAACCTTGAGGTGTTCTCCTGCTGAGGTGGTTATTGAGCCGGTGGAGAAGGTGGCTGTCGTGGCTGCTGTGGACGAGGGTTTTGATACCCTTGTTACTAATAAGGACCCTGATGGGGTTGTTGCGGCCTTTGGTATTGGTTCTGGTATGGAGGATGGTTGTAGCTGGGCGGTCGCTGGGGCGGAGGATTCTGTTGTTGTTGGCCCCAGCCCGTGTTCTGTTGATCTCGCCATGCCGGGTTCTGGTACTGCTGGTACTGGTTGGGCCCTCGATTTTGGGCAACATAACTCACCTCGCTCGTCGAAGGGCCTCCAGTTGAACCCAGGCATTCTCCCATGATGTGGTTATCACCACAATCGCCGCAAGCTGGATGGTGCGCCGCATGAACTTGAGATGCTCCTTTGAGGTTCAATGCGTCAATTTTATTTGACACAGCGTCCAACTGAGCAGCTAACATAGTGGTAGCGTCAATATTGTGCATACCTCGCTTTTGAGCCCCCCTCTCGGAGTGCCACTGGAATCTGTTGGCTGACATGTCTTCCAGTAGTTCGAATAGTTCTTCGGGGGATTTCTACATCATCGTGCCTCCAGCAGCAGAGTCCACCATGGATTTGGTATTTGTGGTAAGTCCTCCGTAGAAGGTCTAGACTTGCATCCAGAGTTGGATTCCATGGTGGGGGAATTTTCGTAACATCTCCTTGAAGCGTTCCCAAGACTCGTATAATGACTCGGATTCGTGCTGCTGGAAGTTATGGATCTCATTCCGGAGTGTCACCATTTTGGATGGTGGAAAGTACTTGGATAGGAACGCCTGGGCTAGCTCCTCCCAGGTGAGGATAGATCATTGTGGTAGCCCCTTGATCCAGTACTTCACCTTATCCCGTAGAGAAAAGGGTAATAGGTGAAGACGGATGGTGTCCTCTGACACGCCATGGCACTGAAAGGTGTCGCAGATCTCCAGAAAGTTGGAGAGATGGCGTTTGGGTCCTCGCTAGCCAGGCCTCCAAATTGGATTGTGTTCTGGATTAGCTGCATGATAGCAGGCTTGATTTAGAAGTGCTGGGCCTGGACTGGAGGACGAATGATGCCCGTATCAGCTCCATGAATTGATGGAATTCCGTACTCCATAAGTGTACGTCTTGGAGGTTGTTGTTGATGGGGTGGATCTTGCATGAACTGCTCCTGAGGGGCGAAGTATGGCCATGGGAAGAGTTGTTGCGGCGGTCATTGATAATCCCTTGGGAGGAATTCCATGAAGGCTCCAGGAGGTTGCTCCGGTAGACCAGCAGCGGGAGGCTGCTGATCCTGGTACTGATGTTCAGTCGTAGCATCTACGGCTGGTACTCCCTCTTCATTATTTTCCATGGGTTGTGGTTGATGGTTGTGAGTTTCTATCTGTGTATGCCGACGATGAAGCAAGGTCCGTTCGATTTCCGGGTCAAGTGGAACTAATTCTGAAGACTCGGTGCTTCTGGATCGTGTAAAATGTCTAAACATACACTTTGAGCTCTTCACAACACAAAAATGAAAACCAGACATAAAAGGGAAAAATAAAAGAGAAATTTTGAAATGGGATCAGAAAAGAGATTTTTGATAATTTTTTATTTTTATTTTCACTTAAATCAATTATTAACACAATTTAAATCTTAGCACTAAAACCAAACGGGGTCCCCAGCAATGGCGCCAAAATTTGGTCCTCACTGTCATTGATTGAAGTTTTATGCGTCCCAAATTAATTACCTGTTCTTAGAACTTTAGTATAGCTTAAGTTCGGGGTCGATCCACAGGGAACCGTGGAGTGCATGAATTCAATTGCGTTAATACTTAACTAGGTGAAGTATGCAGAATTTAGAATCGATTGGGTAGATTTCTGGTTTTGACTAAAACTAAATTGATTTACTTTGAAGAAATGGATACAATTTGAAAGAGAACAACGGGTAAATTTTAAGAGCTTTTAAAATGGGAAGAAAATACGTGTCGGGACTATGGTGATTAAGGAGGTTTTATGCAGATTGTTTAAATGGTTGTGTTGTTCATAATAATTCAATCATTCTGGATTTTGTTTTGTTACAAGATTTCCTTGGTCCGGTTCCTCTTGTTTGGAATTAGAGCAGTAGACTCCTTGGTCTGGTAGTCAGTGTTCTTAATTCTTTATTAAGTTCAGTCCATTATTTGAATTGGTGAAATCCTTCCAATGATCATGGATGTTTTCACCGTTACTTTTCCTTTGTATCACTGAGAATTCTTCCCTTGGTCCGGGTCAAAATTCTCAGTTATATTTAACAGTAGATTAAGAAGAGTAAGATGAATTACAATGATAAAATACAACTATATAAAACAACATACAAATTACAATCCCTTCATCCACAGCCCCAACACGAGGGGTTTAGTTACACATAAAAAGTGGAGGAGAAATGATACACATGATACCTGATGGATTCATCGTGTAAGTATTTAGGTAGGGTGTCGAAAGGTGGAGTAGTGGAACTACGGCACCACGATGGCTCGGGAATGGTAGAAACAGAGCTTCTTCTCTCCTCCAAAGGTTTCTAACTCTCCAAAATCCATAGGCCAGGGCCTCTTTTTATAGAAAAATAAAGTACACGGCGTGTATAGAAAGTACACGCCGTGTACTTTTCTTCAACGCATTTTGGTGCCAATTTCTCCGCTGGCAGGTGGCCTAACACGTCGTCTTTGACTTTTAAACACGGCGCCGCCTTCAAGTTGAGTGTACACGATGTGTAACGCCTCCATACATGGCATGTAGTATCAAAATTTTGGCCGCCATCCCCTTCTAAAATGGCAGACACAGTGTGTAGAAATACAAACATGTCGTGTCTCCTTCAATGGCCACATGGGCGTGTAGACTATTCTCAGCAACCACGACTTCTAGAAAGTGGTACACGGCGTGTAACGCCGCCCCACATGGTGTGTATCTCTACCTGGTGACATGGGCGTGTACTCCCTACTTTGGTCTGTGTCCTTATCTGGATGTACACGGCGTGTATAAAAGTACACGCTGTGTAGTTTCAAAATTTTCACAAACATCCCTTGATCTGTGTATTTAGCCAGAAAGCTCCTGAAAGTAAATAGATTCACCAAAATCAAATAATATGTTAATAAAACAATAGATATTTTCTAAAACATGTTTTTATTGTCAATTATATATGTGGAAATTTATACACAAACTGGGTGCATCAACCACCATGTTTCTATGCCTCGACACCATGAACAACCTCTATAAATCTCCTAAATCACCATTGATTATTTCATGCAAATTCATTCTCAATATCATAACCACTATTGAGGCCCTTAATCACTCTGGTCAATCTTCTCTAACATAGATGTCAACCGTGAGACCCATCAATGCATAATAATACCCTTCTTTATAACAAATTATCCAGCCATCCACTGTTAATGATATATGGAGGGTGGGAAAACAAAAAAAAGGATAACATTATATGTGATATCGTGGATGGGTGGATGGAAGATATATTGTTCGAACTACCATATTGATCTACTGTCCCTATTCTACTATTAAATCTACTGGGATTATTTATCTCCAATATTCCTATTGTAAGATCTACCATGGATATAATAATACTCCTTAGATATTATACTAAAGTGTGTGTTAAGAGTGGATAAATTTTTATTTCATATAAATACATGGTATATAACTGAGGAATAATGGCATTGTTTAGAAGAAATAATTTCTACTCCCACTTGAGGATATACTATCTAGAGGTAGAAGTGATACCATCAATACATGGAATGTTGCATGATCTATTTTGGTGATCCACCATCAAACAAGAAAATTTAATTGGAAGTGGTTTGATGTATGTTCTCTAATAGAATATTCTGTTATTATTCCTCAGTAGTAGAAGATCAAACATGGGTTCTTTTTTAGACATGTTAGAGTATGAGTGCACATCATATTATGGTTCAGCAGAAAATTTAAAAAAAAGATATTTTAAATATTCAATGTGGAAAATTATAAATAAGATTAATTATATCATTTTTTAGATAAATAAAGATATTTAATATTTTAATGATTTAAAAGGAGAGGATTCCCCACGCTATGAATAAGTGGGCGTTTCTTATGAAGGAGATAATCAGAGGATCAGGAGGGTTATGATGTTGTTGTTATCTCTATTCTCATTTATATTCTGGAGATATTTAATGTTATTTTATTTTATTCAATGTAACTCATGATTTAGGTGTTAATAAAATGTGTATTATTTTTTTTATTCTACTATCTCTCACTCTCTGAACATATATATTCTTATATTATTTTCTCATTCCCTTCCCCTGTGACCTTTTTCACTAAACAATGAGTGCATTACACGAGGAATGGATTTGGTGGAGGATTGGCGAACAAGAATTCTACAAATAAATTATTTAAAATTATTAATCATTATATATTGAATGAATGTGATGTGTACAAGTGTGGTGGTTGTGAAACATTACAAAAAAATCTCAACATCACTTTTATTTTTTTATTTAGGTCCTTTCAATCCCATATATTTTACAAAATCTCTTTAAATGATGGAGTTCAACAATTAAATTGATGAAACATCATACAATAGATCTAGGTAATGTAAGGCGACACACTCCCTATTTAGGTGTGTTATCAACCTCAATTATAAGATTATGTGGAATTAATAATTCCATATCATTCATGATTTCACAAATAATAAATAAAAGGAGAGTAATACTAGGGAGATATTTCACCATTAAATTAAAAACTTAATTTAATGTAAAAATTATTAATAATAAAGGATCCCAAATCCATACACTTAGTCCAAGTATATTTTTCATTCGGTTTTTCACGATATTATAGGATAATTTAGATTGAATTCCAATACTGTTTTACATTTCATTTTATTATTCAAAAAAAAATATTAAAAAACTAAAATAATTTATTTAAGTGAATTATAATATCTATGTAAATATAACTGAATAACCTAATGTGATACAACATTATATAGACATTATTTTAGCCTATTAATATTAAAAATTATTTTTTTTCAAACCTTGTGACATGTGTGCATCAAAACATGGAATATTTGTGGAAGATTCAATTAATTGTCTATTTTATTTTTATTTTCACAATGTATATATTTATTATTGTTTTTAAATAAAAAAACATATATTATTTACCTATGATGTATCACAACAAGCTATATTACTATTCATGGAATAATTACATTGAAAATCAAGGCTAACGGAAAGTGGATAACAATGATGTGGAATTATTCCTAGTAAAGTGTTATTAATTTTATATAACATATAAAGAATATTTCGAATACCATGTATATGTGTATATAAGTTAATTAATTTTAGAATAAGATCAATACTCTGTATACTTAATATCAAATTCTAAAGGCCATAATGGAAGGAACACTTCAGATTACTAATTTAGCAGAAGTGGTTCAAAAGGTTGAGGCCTAGCTTAAAGAACATCCACAACCCAAACACCTCAAAAAATGAATCTAGACCTTCCATGAAGAGCTATATAGTGATGATGGAGACTCATTTGATGATGGGAATATTAGATATCAACATGTTCATGATAAAAAAAATTAGTGATGGGGATAACAAAAAAGAAATAACATGATCTCGCATTTTTTAATGTTGAAGATCCATAAGTACTGAACTTCTATCTAGAACTGTAAGAAGTAGAAAAAATAAATTTCAAGGAATTTGATGAAATTAATGAGGATTGAAACTTGCTACCTATTTCTAGTGATATTCTACTGTATGAAGTGCATTCAATTGATGATGATATTGGATATGATTCATCACACAATGATGATCATTTTGTTAACTCTCTTATATACATTTTTTCAATATAATCTTTGTACAAACTCCCATTATTTATGAATTTTTAAATTTGGACCACTTTATTCAATCCATAAATAAAGAACAATAAGTTGAACATAAAACTACATAGGAACACATGTAATATAAATCACATATTGAACATTTATTATTGGAGTTTGATTAAGATACCAATGTATCTGAGCTATAGGAATCCATGATACATGACACATATACTGGAATGAGAAATTTTCATTATAACTATTCATATTTTAATTTAGATCAATTTTACTTACATATAACATCTATTTTATCATCTGATTCATTCTACTCAAATAGATAAGGCACGATAATATCTAGATAGGATTATATATTGAAACCAAGAAAGAGGATGATCGATATTACATTAATCTATTTATATGAAAGATATTAAAAATTTCTCATGGGATGGATTTGGTGTACTATATCCATGGAATCCTAATAAAAAAATTAATATGTGGAATATTTATAAATCCATTTTTGGTGTTTCCAATCCAAGATGCTCCCACACCATCATACAATGGATAAAAGATTATATATACTTTCTTGAAGTAGAAAAAATCTTGTTCCTGCCAAAGGATTAAATGAAAGATATATCAAATCACATTATTGCTAGGAATTTTAATATCTTTCTTAAGAATTAGTTTTAATTAAACTTGAACCCTTATTTCATTTGAGATTTAATGACATGGTAATTTTTTATAATTGATTGATTTGAATTTTTAGAACCATGATGGAACATGGATGTCCTCAAATATCCATGAAGATTAGGAAAAATCATCATGAAAAAAGAGAGATCACTATTATGTTTTTTTAAAATCCATTCACTATATTTGAAAATTTTCTTTTCATATATAAACTTGAAATTTAATTATCACACATAGAATTTTTTCAACACATTAATTATTTATGACACATTAGTTTCCTAGGAAATCAATGATGCCATGTTTTATATTTCAATGATAATGGGATTAAATTATTAATGATGATATTTGAATAATTAGAGTGAAGAATTTATATTAAAATTTTTAATCATAGTTTGAGGTAATTGGTTGATTCATGTAAATTAAATTTCCTTACCATTTTTCATTTAAGGAATTTATGTAATTAATTTGAATTGATATATTATTATTATTCTTGGAATAATTGATTTTAAAATATTATATTTTCTATTATAGAAAGTATTTATATGAGAATACATTAAAATATATCATTAGGATATTTTTTGAGTTATCTTATGGAATGTACCCCTACAAAATTTTCATTGGAACTTGTCAAAGTAAATACTTGAAAAATCAATTTAACATGATTGATATGTTTTTATTGATAATACCTTAACCTTGAGACCAACATTAACACTAATCCTACTATAGTTCATATGGACAATAAAGGAACTTTTTAGGAATGGACCACATTTAAATCCATATATATTAATTAATAACATCATATTTGTGTTTTTATGATATTTTAATGTTTATGTGCCAAGGTAAGAAATTTCATAGGGAAAGGATGCACTATATTTTGAATGATATTATCTAGGGTACTACATTGGGTATTGAGAATGGTTTTATGTATTATTCATTGAACATTAATATTTCCCCTTCTTGAATAAAATATTGTAAAAAAGTATGGGTTGGAACATAGAATAATAAAAAATCAAAATTACTAGATGAATGATTTTTATCATATCTGGTTAGGTGGTTGATGTTTGGTTTATTAAAATAAATAAATTTGATAATTTTTAAAATAAAAATATGAAAAAGTATAATAAATTAAAGGGAATGTAAATAAAAATGATACAAATTGAGAAAAATTCATGAATATGGAAATCATTCATTATGCCCTCATTGATCATGAATTGTACATTAATCATCTGAAGTATGATTTTAAATTTTTAATGGGATATTTTCAATGATCCTTTAATTTTGATATCGTGATTAATACATAAAATACAAGCCTCTTATTTTATATTTAATGTTTTCACATCTATTCCTATAGTCCACAAGACTCAGAATCATTAGATCCATAATTGAATACCCTTGTGTATTCATTTTCATTTTCCATTTTCGAATTGATCAAATTGGTTACATTTAAATCCAATGGATAAGGATCATGTTACCATTATATTAACAAAAATATAATGTAATTTGAATCAACAGTTTTGAGAGGAAAACATTCAATGATTGGTAGATCATTAAATGTAATGATCTATAATAAAAAACTGAGAATCATTGATCTATGATAAAATTATATCAACATTTTTCAAGAGGGAGAAAGTAAAATACATTAATTTATTGTTTCATTGAAAATTTAGGATTTTAATTGATATTTTATATTGAACATGGAAATTTAATTTAACTTTGATAGTTATTTGATTTTATTACATTGCGATTTTAAATTTTTGTAACATGGTGTTTCAATTTACATAATTGTTTAGATTTAATGATTTAGGACAAGAATAGTTCTTCTATGGGAAAATTTGAGGCACTCATATTTTCAGGAATTTTTTTATCACATATAAATTATTTTAGATGGGTTTTAATCAAAAAACCAATGTAATTATATATTTTATTAAACTACAAGAATTTTTAATTATGGTATAAACATTGATTAAAATGAATTGAAATATGTATTTTTAATGTTTTATTTAGCGTATTAATTTATTTTTGATATTAAATTTTAATTTTTAAAATTTATATAGAAAATAATAGTTCGTAGGATATAACTCAAACAATATGATAGAATGGATCTTAGCATGCCCATAATGGGACCACCAACAATGAAATACCATAGAAATATCCCTTCATATTTTTAAAGAGGACAATTTATATAAAAGGAGAATACCAAAATGTGGTGGTCATGTTCAGATAATGATTGGATGATGGCTTGACAAGAATGATGGTGTTAAGAATACTTATAAACCTCTATATTTATTGTCAGTTTTGTGTCGGGAAATTAATTATTAAGAAGATATTGGAGGATAGGAGTTTTGACATGGGAATCAGGATGTGATGAATTTTTCATCATTAAAAAAATGTCTCCATTCCAAATTATCTCAATGAATCCCTTGAATGTATATTTCACTTCACAGCTACCTCACCCAACCTTGTATGACAATTTACTTCCACAAACCGATGCAACCACCACCCACTAGACATCATTGGAATCACTAAGAATGCTACCATTTAAGATTAGTCTAGAGATCCTAACCTATATTGTTTTCCTTAATAACCATGGATCATATTATATACCTAATGAATCTACAATGAGAATATTTGGTGGATATCAAAGCCCTACAAGATGAAAAAGCTCCATTTATCCACAATGAATGTCAAATAGAAGGAAGAGGTGCCAACATATGTGATATTGTTATCCATTATACCACATACGTATGGAAAGTGGAGATATTATTCAAACTAATATTTGAATCTATCTTCTGTGTTTTAACCAATATAATCTATTATCATATTTGGTACTATTCATGAAGTTATGGATAGAAAAAAAACACCCCTAATAGTAAACTACTGTGTCTATTTATAGTGTTTTATTATTAATGGGAAATAAATAATTGGTGCTAAATAGAGGAGGTATGGATTGGTTTCTAAGGAATGAGTGATAACTACCCATTAATATCTATATCTTTTATGGTAGATGATATATTTTCAATGCTTAGAGTGGTGCATGAGCTAGAGTGGTGATCCACAATCACATGAGCTGCCATCATAGGAAGGGTAAGGGTACTACAATTTCTAGTGGATGATTTTCTTATGATTTTCGAGTAGTAGATGATCTCCCATAACTTTTTTTACCAACACTGTGGATTATGAATCCAGAAACATGTTTGGTTATACACCAAAATTGGAAGATGAAAATATTTCATAAGATTCAATGAAAAATAAAATAAAAATAAAAAACCTTCAATCTTTGACTGAAATAAAATATATATATATATATATATATAATTTTAAAGATATAAAAAGTGTGCATTACTCGATCTATAAAAAAAAGGGAGCTAATAACAATGAAGGGGAGAATCATAGGATCTAGTGTGGGATGATTCTTCTTCAATTTTATTTTTTCTATTATTTTTTATAGTATTATTTTAGTATATTTTCATTAATATAACTCATTCAATCTATATTAAGTCAAAGTGTTCACATAATTTTCTTCTACAATATATCTATCCCTAATTTAATTATATTTTATTTATATTCCACTATGACGTCATCCACTCAATAATAATTAACTAACCCAAGGGTTGGACTCTAGGTTTGATAAGTATTTATGAAACTCTTTCATCATATTTATTAAATTTTTTAATTTTTTTGTATTTAAGGGTGGTGTGTACATGTTTGGATACATTTCACCACAAAATCAAACTCAAAATAACTTATATTCATTAATATAAATATTTTCAATCACATATATTAAATAAAATATCATCACATTATGGAGTTCATTTGATCATTGGATGAAATGGAATACGATAGATCCAGGTCCTAAAAGGTGACACACTCTTGATTGATCTGTGTTATCAACCATGATTATAGGAGGAGGTGGAAATAATATTGTCTAGGAAGTCATGATTTCACAAACTATAAATAATGTGATAATAATACAAGAGTGATATTTCATAATATATTTATCAAAATTAATTTTAAAAAAATAATAATAAAGGAACCTGAATTTAAACCATTGGTCAAAGTACAATCGTCATTCTATTATTGTATATATGATAGGATAGTTTATAATGAATTCTCATTCCACGTTGTGTCACATTACATTGTTTTAGAAAATTGTAAAAAACCACAAAATATCTTAGTTTGTGTGAATTAATATAAATAACTAAATATCTATAAATCTCCTCAACTGAGAGGACCTTGCTCAGCTATTATGCTACAAAAGTCAAAATAAAATAGTAGATTTTCCACACCCTGTGACTGATGGGCATTATAAGGACTTCTACTAACTGAGTTCTTCTATGATCATGAATGATATAAGAATTAGGTTGTTATATATTAAACTATAGATCGTTTAATTTTTTTATCAGTTGATTCACAATATAGGTGTAACAACAACCTTTATCGAGGTTCCATAAAATTCTATAACATCTTCTTGGTGATTCTCATGGAGAATCTTCTCTAGTGAGTATCTATATTTCTATCATTTACATTCCTCTCTTAGAACCTCTATTTTTGAACTCTCAATTTACATTGTAAATTCTTCTTATGGTCATTGGGTGTGATCAAAATTTAGGTGATAACCTTCTTGGAGAACCTTGACATTGTCGTTTATGATCCTTTGGTAGGAAGATCATGTTTGAATTGGGACTTATTGATAATGTTTTTGAAAAGACGAATTAAGATCCATGTGATAACTAATTAGGGGAGGGGATTAACCATTGATCTTTTTTTTAATTTTCATGCCTTATGAATCAACCTTCGCCATTTGTTAGTGAGAAATGACATAATTGGAATGAAATTAAAAAACAAAACCCATATGAATAAAGGTATTTAAATGGTTTACCTAAAAATAATAATGAATATTAATTGTAATTATTTTAATGTATTACATGACCACTAAAAAAATAAACATTTTGGTAGTTTTCATCAAGAAGGGAATATCCATTAATTTCATACCACTATATTCCTTTGATAGTGAATTTGGTATTACCAAAGATAATATGATAAAAAAGTTATTTCCAAATATAATATGAAACATGACCAATATGTATTATTTAATTTCCAATATACTTCATAAAATTCATTTATACTTTCTTTTATGTGCATTCTTATTATTCCTAATCATATTTTTGCACAAGTATGAGAATAAAATTCCTTTAAATATTTTTTATATATGAACGTGTTCCTAATATGACTTCAATGTAGGGTATTAATTCAACATGTACACTCAAACTTGTCACTCTATATAATTAAATGTTCATATAATGAAAACTGGTATTCAGACACAACATTATCAATAATCTTGTGTTCTATTTATTTTTTACATTTTTAATATGATTCGATGTCCATTGTAACCTCACTATGGTGCCACATTTTGTGGTCCTAGTACAACCAATTCATGAACAAATTATTCAAAACTATATTATTTAACAAAATTCATTGTAGCAACAACTTTTATTATATCACCAACACCCCCTTTATATAGGCAATGAATTTCTAAAAAAATAGTGAGTAACACCCCATAATATTTAAAGATCACTCCCAATATTCTAATATCTTTCAAAAACCTTTCAAAATTTGATCTCCTTAATACTTCCTTATAAATATGATTCAAATTTTATTGTTGGGATATTTTTTTTAAACACAGTTTCAAACAATTTTTTAAACAACCTCAAGACTTGGTTAGAATCCCAATTTTACAAAAATGATTTTTGAAGAGTATAATTTCAAAACCAACATCATCATATTTAATAAATTCCCTTAACTTCATCTAGTTAAAAGTTATAAAAAATAATACATATATTAACCTTGTAAGTTACTTTAGTTTACATTCATACTCTCTCTAATAGATTTTGTGTTATCTATTTATAAACAATCATATGTTTTCACATTATCAAAAATCTTTGAGTTACTCTATTTCAAATGTTATTAATATAACCCTTAATTTGATTCCACAACACTCACATAATCTAATACACTCTTTTAAGAGCCACTCTATTTAAAGACCTCATTCAGAAACCCCTATTTGTTTCCTTTTTGTAAAAGCCATTGTATTATTCATTATTCACACATCAATTCATACTAATCTTTCACACCTTATTCCATATCTGATGATCATGAGTTTTTGTAATTCATAGACATCACAAAACACTATCTTATGGAATTACAATGATTATTATATAGACATAAAAATCCTTTTTTACTAATCCAATTTTTTTATCAGAATCCATTACTCTTATTTCCATTGATCCTAAAATAATTCTCCCATTAAATAACATAATCTAATGTAATGAGTACCTATATAAAAAAAATTATTGAAACATTTTATTATTATTAAATCATTTATTTCATTTAAAATATACCAAATATATCAAGCTTATAAAATAGTGAAAATAGAAATTTTGATACTCACTCTATATGAACACATCAGTATATTTTACTCAATCAATTCACATTTGTTATGAATACTTAGTATTATAAAGTGGTTTGTTTATAAAAATAGAATAAAACACATAAGAAAACAAATCATTCTTCAAAACATACATCTTTTAAATTTAAGAACAAATCAAATCCTCTTGGACTTAATATTTGTCAATATTTTATAATTTAATCTCGAAACTCAAGATTGATATACATTTCAAGATTATTTGTGAGTGGCCCTTATAACCCACCACCAATATTTGTTATTATGATTTCAGTTTAGTTTCAAGATAAATATTCATTTTATTCGTTGTTTCCCATTGATTTGATATATATATATATATATATATATATATTTCATATCATAAGAAATTGTTATTCAACTATCAAGAAGAAGAGGATGCTCAGTATTGGTTAGATGACCCCATAGGGAGGGAGCGGGATGATGTGAGAAAGGAGACAAACTATGCCTTGTTTAATTGTTCGATTCAGATCACTGTGATTTCAATAGGAACTGGAATGGAAAATGTAGGGGAGTTGAGTATCCTTTGGATATAGGATAATATGGGAGACCTCGGTTAATTCATGATGTTCATATCCAAATACTTCAAATATGTTAGGTTTGACTTACCATTATCCAATGATTATTACCAACATTAGAGTGGGGTGTGCAGTGTTCTTATTAATTACTACTATAATGATGTGGAATGAGGTTTTCTTTAAAGGAGTAATTTGGAGATATAGAAGATAATATCATGTTTCTAACTGAAATTGGGAATTATAGAATATGTTTTGCTGTTTGGGGACATACATTAACCTCCTTATTGACATCATATTGATGTAGATGGGATTCAAGATCCTGGAATCTTGATAAGAACAAGATAACATAGAACATTTGTGGATGTATTTTTACTTATTAATTTACATAATATAATGGCATACATTAATATATATTCATTATATAATTTTGTTAACAATTAATTAGTTGTGTCATATTGGGATTATAATAACACCCTAAAAAAGAATGTCGATAAACACCCAAATTTCATGATCAGGGATACAAGAAAGGTAATGTTTGCAGTGACCTTAGTCTAGGAGATGGAGCATTATGATCTGAGGTAGTACTATGATGTACTCTGAAGTTATTAAACCAGTTTTATTTACATGCCTATTTTTATCATAATATTTATTTGAATTACACTTTTGGGGGGTCTCTGGTTTATTATTCCATATGACTTCAGGTACTATCCATGTCATTTATTAAAATAATACATATTTTTTCCACCATGTTACTATTAAAAAAATTATTTGATGATAATGGGATTATATTTTCTCCAGTAATGAAATTTAGAAAATACCTAATATACAACAACCACCTACATATATGAATGAACACATGAGGCCAATTTCCACTCCAACTTAGACCCGATGATTTTGGATATAGTGTTAAAATCTTATATGAAATGTTTAGGATTTGTTTTCCTTATTTTATTCCTTTGTTTTAGGGATAATATTTGAAATTGATTAAGTTTTTGGGGGCTCATTTCGGGGTGTTTAATGTGTGAATCATAAAAACATTTACAATGTACCTCTAAAGTATCATATATGGAACTCCTCATAAAAATATATATTTATATTTTCATGTTTATCCTATGATTATTTCATATTATGAGTTCTAGGGTATTTGGATATATTAATTCACCATTATTAGGCATGTATAATAAGAACACGCAAATATTTATTTTTTGTTCCTTTTAATTTTAATTAATTTAAATCCTTAATCATGCTATCTACCCATGATATACATGAATTCCTCGTTGAGTGATATGAAATAGTTCGCAACAATTTTTGTGATAAATTTAAACATTAATTTGTTGAACCTGATCAATCTATTATGTTTTCTATATATATTATTTTTACTAACATATAGGTACATAGAACATAGATTCAATTATTGGAAAATATTTAGATGGACATATAGTAGGGGTATGGGAAGCCACCTCATAGATCCATTTTTTGATCCTATATATAGATTAAGAGATCATTTTTTTAATTGATACTAAAAAATAGGTACAGAGAATTTGGTTTCAATTATGGGAATATATTTGGAGGATTATTTAATGGGGGAATGATTATCCTCCTAGGATAACCATTTTTTGTTACCATATACTAATTATGATGTATCTGTAGCCTCCAAGATGATAAAAAATACTATCATATTTTAGTATTTCCTTTTTATTTCAATGATGTTTTAGATTAAAAAGATGTTTATAAAGAAATTAAATCACATCACTATAGTGTTTGTGAATATGAAACTGACCACCATATTAAAGGAAATAAAACTCATAATTGTGGAGAAATTCCATCATATGGAGAAGTTTTATTTGGATTAAAAGGATCACTAGACTCATCTCAAGTCCAGACTGGTTGAAGAGATCATAATAGGGGATAATAAAAGTCTTCATGAATATAAAACTGATGTGATGATGATTTGAAGAACATGTAGTTTTCATAAATCATATTTATTTTTTAAAACAGGTGATACTAGATTTATTAATTAAAGGTGGAGTAGAAGTGTGGAGATTTTAATTGATCATAGAACATGTAGGGATATAGTTCTAGAAATTGTATTCAGTCTAACTATAATCATGTTAATCATATTTGGGATAATATGGAAATTAGACCAATGAAGAAAGTTAGTGATGTTATAATACATTCCTTGAAAATTCAGAAGGTGATATTGTTGATCTTCAATGTATTAAAAGTCTTGAATTAATTCATGATACATGAAAAAGGGTGTGAATGTAAGATTTTGTAGAATTATAAGGTGATGAGACAAGTCCATCATATTCATCATATCATAAAATTAATCAGTGGAAAAATTATTGGTGAAGAAAAACTCATTGTTATCAAACTCAGAAAATAAATATGCTGCTAAAGTAGAAGCTACTGATATCGGTCTATTAGACTCATTATTTTATCATAATCATTAGTGGAAGATTAATTTTACCTTTATTAATGAAATAAAAAATAAATGCATGTGGTGAAAAATACAAATAAATATTACAGAGTTTATCAATATATTGATCAACCATTTACAAAAGGTTAAATTACATTGATTATCATTCAAGTGAGTCAAGAGAAGATATGAAGAAGAATATTGATTTTTACATTTTCTCCATCATAATGAGACTAATCGAAATAAAAATAAGAATTATAATAGTTTTTCTAAATCGAGTTAGAAGTGTACTAAAGTGATTATAAGATTCAGGATGGATTGTGAAGAAATGAGAACAGTTGAGATATATTAATGAGCCAAGATACACCTGATGATATAGGAAATATAAAAATTCAGGTAATTTGGTTGAATAGGAATATTTTTGGGAATCCAAATCAAACCAAAATTGGATATAGTATAAATGGTGAAAAGTACATCATAATTTTGTGACTAAATTACTGTTCACAAGAGGTATACTATAGGGAGAGCACTAAAGATATTTTAGAGAGATGAAGTGATTTACAGTTTTTTCTTGAAGAATTCATGTTGGATATAATAGAAAAAATAATATACATTATTTCAACATAATAATCTAATCATCGAATTCATATAATTAACGTATTCAACTAGTTATAATATTTGACAAGATTATTGTATTCAACAAGCATGATTTTTATGTTTCAAAGGATTATCATATTCAACTAGTAGGATTATCATATTGGGATTTCTAAATAGAAATAAATAGTGTTCATAATTTTCAGAATTGTGTTCTGTAATGATATATTTTTATATGGAAAAAAGATACTTGGAACATTCGGATTGATTTTATTAGAATTTCTCAGATTCTCTTACCAACTTTTAGTTTAGAAAAAGAATAATTTATTTAAAAGGATCAAATTTTGGAAGTTGAAAAAGAATCACCAAAACAAGGTTTGTTTCAAAAACATTGTAATATATAATTTTATCAAGATTAAGAACATAAATTGTTGGATTTTTTACATAGTGTTACACGAGTGAAAGATAATATCCTAATAATTTTATTCAAAACAAATGTATTGTTTTCTAGTGTATTGTGTGGTATTAGATCATTTCCAAACCATACCAATTGCATATTTATTCATATCAAATAGTGAACCACGTAAATATCTATGTTTCAATAGATGTGTATTTGGATTATTATCACTAGGGAAAGTCTTCTTAAACAAGAGGATAAGGTTGTTTCCTATATATGTAAACAATAAAAATGCATAACTGATTCACCCCTCCCCCTCTCAGTGATACAATTTTCTTGATTAGGAACTTTCAATTTCAATCAGAGTGATGGTTCCCTTCATTTTTAATTTCCAATGTTTTGAATATAAATTGATGAAGAATTTTAATTTTTGGGATAATAAATGATTTCGGGTTTTTGATTAGAAGTATTATCATATTCTGAAAGACAATATTTTGACTAATATTATTTCTATTGGTAGGATGTTATTGATGATACAATAGATGGGTTTCCTCTTATGGATGAAAAATTTCCTCTCATATCTATTGATAATAAGAATCTTGAGAATTGTGGAATATCCAAGAATAATTTACAATAATTACTTTTTTGAAGTGAATTATTAAGGTTAATGGGTGTTTCCAAATCCAAAGTCATATGTGAAAAGTTGAAAAACATATATGTAGTCAATAAAATGTGAGGATGGAAAAATTAAAAATTTAGAGGCTAGGGTATGGAGATTTTAAAATGGGTGAGTATGAATCTATTAGTGACCTTATTACAAGGGTAAATTATATTTTCCACACTATATGTTGTCCTGGTGATATTTTGGAATATTTCATAGTCGTCAAAAAGATTATGAGAATCCGTATTGATAATTTGAAGCTATTGTTTCTTCATTTGAAGATATAGATCCTAAAACCTTATCTAGGGGATATTTTCATAGAAATCTCATCATTGATTAAATAATAAGGGATATTTCTAGGAATAGAAAAAGTAGTTGAAAGAGAAATGTATTTCAAGGTTTTCAAGGTTTTCAAGAAAGATAAGTAAATGAATATTCGTACTGAAGTAAAATATGGTGATTCTGATAATAAAAATTAGGTATATAAAAACCATGATCATATTTTATCCTTTTTATCTAAAAATGTGAAAATATGTATAGGTAAATATAATGGGAAACATCCTTTTAATTTTTTTAATGTTGAACCATTGGAAACTTTTCTACAAATTTCCAATGAATAAATAATGAATAAGACAATGAAAATGACGAAAGAAGGAAAATAAGCTTGTGGAATAAATAATGTGATAAAGATAAATATTTTTTTAGTGAATGATAAGATGATTATGAAAACCAAAATAAGTTGTTTCTTATCAAAGATTTTAATAAATGAGATAGTGAAATTCAATATTAAATGAATATTGACCATGTTGCTGAGAATAATATCATTACAATAGTGATTAATGAATAATTAGTAAGCAGTTGATCTGATGAATAATAAATATAACATTAAAATCATTTGAAAGATTAGTTGAATAAATTTTTGAGAATGAATAGAAGGCATGAAAAGAAAAAAAGTTGGAATATGAAGCTCCCTCAACCAAAAATCATTAATTATTTCATAAGAGAAGAAAAAAATGATTATGTAAAATGAGGAATATAAGAAATATCATGAATTAGAAAAGAATCATAATAAACATCAGGATGTGGAGTTGAGGGATAAATGAAAAGGAGTTGGAAATTTTCAAACAGAAACTGTATATAGATATATATAAGGGTACAAGTTTCGAAAGCTCTATTTATGAATTTGGTGAAGGTTATCATATATAGAATCCTATGAAGGATCAAATAAAATTATCTTCAAAGGATGATAATAAATATGGATTTTTTTATAAAAAAAGTTGTAAAAGTTATGTATGTATATAAGAATAACTATGTGGAGAATTTATAAGTTACTAAAAACCATGAGTATAATTTTTTTTCTAAAAAATATAAATTTGGAATTGATTTTAATAATATGGGTTCCAAAATTTCTAACAGAAATGAAGCTGATAAAGAAGTGATCATTTGAAAAAATAAAGGATAGTGGTCAAAAATGCATAAATGATAAGTTTTATGAGGTACGTAATAACAATTCTAGTCAGTAAAAAAGTTTTGGAGGAAAATATTCTATCAATTGTTATTTTTGGTATTTCGGTGGATTTAAAAATACAGATAATATTTTTTCATTAAACCAAATAAATTACTAAAATTCCATGGGATATGAAAGGAATAGGTATATGGTGAATCAATCCCCTCAAAAAATGATGTCTAAAAATGATGTTCTGATGAAATTTGAGAATAATAGTGTCTGAAGTTAAAAATAGCTTCCATCCCTTAGAAACTATTTTTTAAAGATTTTAATAACTATGGAATCAAGAAAAGGTTTTTCCAGTTTTGTTATCCATGAAGAAAAATTTTCTCAGTAATTCTCCAAAGTAGGAGATTAAAATAGAAAATGAAGAATAAAATGTTCTTTTTATTGAAACCCCTTTGAAAAATATAAATGGAGAACAGTCATGGATACATGATAGTGGTTTTTCTTCTCATATAACAGGATATTTGATATTTTTTAAGATTTTAAATTATTTTAAATAAGGAACTGAGACATTTTGTGATGATGGTTCACTAAGAATCAATTGTATTATATTTTATATCATAGTGAAATGAAAATTAAAATCTAAGAAAGCATTATTTTTTGATGGAATGAATAAAAACCTCCTTTGTTTTTCAAAATGTTGTGATATGGGCTCAAAATGTATCTTTAGGATTGATGGTATTTTTTGAAAATTGAGAATGATGCATAGATAGTTATAAGAGGCCAACATACAAAAGGAAACTGTTTCAAGCTGGTGAATTTCAAAACTCCTATAAATTGAGTATGGTAGAAGATATTCAATTGGGGAATAAAATTCTATGACACATGTGTCAAAGAAGTATGTTAAATTTATTTGATAATGATATTGTAGGATTTCTTCATGATTTTTGATGAAGAAGATATTGGGTTTTCACTGTTTTTTTAAAAGGAATGATTATAAATTAGGTTAATAAGAAAGTTCATATTTGTTCAAAACAACCCTTAGAACTCTTTCATTCTAAAATTTATGGGTCGATTGGAAATCCATAAAAAATGAATATAAGTTTTTAATCACATTTATTAATTATTTTACTCATATTAATTGTGTTATGTATATGAAACATATATCAAATGCTTAAAAAATGTTTAAATGTTTCAGGAGTAAATCTAAGAAGTAATGTGAGTATTTAGTGATAATGATGAAAAATTATAATGGTGGTGAGTATAATAATGATAAAATTGAAAGTTACATTGAGAATATATTAATTTTCAGGACTATATCACCCCATGCACTCCTAAAAAATGGTTTCTAAGAAATAAAAAATATATGTACCTTGAAATCGTGGAGAAAAATGTCATATAAACATGGAATTTCTCATTACTTTAGGTGGAAAGCCATTATCACTGCTATGTATATTCAAAGTTGATGTTTCTATAGAAATTGATTAAATAAGTCACTATAAAAATTGTTTTATGAAAAAAATCCATGTTGTTTTACTTAAGAGTTTTTGGCAATCCATATACCTTAAAGTAGAAAAGTGGAAATGTGGGAAAGCTTTAGAAGACATGTGAAGATTGAATTTTTTTTAGCTATGATTTATACAGAAGAGGATATGCGTGTTTAAACAATGAACCTGAAATAATTTTTTATTCTGTTAATGTGAATGTTATTGAAAAAACATAGAAGTATAAACAAACACACACAGATAAGGAATTTGATCCTTATAAGGAATAATTTTTTAACTATTCTGATATGTTTACAAACAAATATAATCCTGGTCATGATGAAGATGAATTGGACTTAGATATAACTAGTGATGAGGATAAATCTTGAAACTATCATCCATGGCTAAGGAAGCAAGTGAAATATTAGAATATTATTGGTGACTAACATCAAAAGTTTAAAATAAGGAGAAAAATAAATATTATTTCCCAAATGTCCATGTATTAAAAACCAGAGTTGAATGATGTGAAAGATTCTTTTGAGAACAAAAAATGGGTTAATGACAAGAATGAAGAGTAGGATCAAATAGAAAAAAATGACACATGGGAAAATTTTCCTAAGCTAGAATACAAAAATTTTATTCTTAAAAATTGGGTGTTATAAAATAAGGTAAATGGATAAGGTGAAGTGACAAGAAACAAAGAAACATTAGTATACTAAGGTTACACACAAAATGAAGGGGTTTATTTTGATGATAATTTTTATTTCATACAAAAGTAATAAAAAATAATATTTTTTATTTATTTTAAATAACAATGAAGTTTAAAAATCATTAAAATGGATTTAAAGTATTCATTTCACAGTGGAGATTATGATGAAGAAGTTTACATAGAACATTGTTGTGGCGAATTTATTGGGAAATATGATGGTTATGTATGCAGACTAAAGAAAGTATTTTATTGGTTGAAAGAATATCTGAGGGAATATTATTCAAAATTTTCTATAAGATTATAGAAGATGAGTTTTAAGAAATAAATAATAAATAACAATATTTACATCTGAGAAATTAAAGAGTATTCCGTCATAAAAATTGTTTAGGCTGATGAAATTATCATTGTTCATAATGATGGATGTTATTATGAATGATTATCTGAATAAATGAAAAAATCTATTTGAGATGTTCATGAAGGGGGAAATGTTATACTTTTTTGGTTAAAAAATTATATAAAATAAATAACATATCATTATTTATCAAGATAAGTATGATAAGTAAATTCTTAGGAAGTTCAGAATGGATAAAATAAAACCTATTTCCACACCAATTTCACTAGGAAAAAAGTTTTTTGAAGATGGATAAATTAATGACGTGGATCAGAAATAATTTATAAAGTTGATTGGAGGATTTTTATTTTTGAATTCCTTATGAATCGGCAATTTTTATGATGATACCTTGTGTGAAAAATATTAGAGGGATGTAATATAATCACATTTACTTTTCGAAAAATCAATTATCATATTTAGCAATGGCACACACAAATTTGGAATCTGGTATGATACCGTAGAATGTAATGATTTTTTTGGGATTCAGATAAAAATTTGGAAGGAAATGTTAATGATAGAAGATCCATATCTAGTTGAGTTTTGTTATTGGGAAATATT
The DNA here is from genome assembly GCA_963277665.1 of Viscum album. Taxonomy (NCBI): domain Eukaryota; kingdom Viridiplantae; phylum Streptophyta; class Magnoliopsida; order Santalales; family Viscaceae; genus Viscum; species Viscum album. The sequence goes on along the minus strand of OY728138.1, from coordinate 1,658,477,740 downwards.
TATGTGAGTTTTTATACAATCAAACAGAATTTAGTAATTATTAATACATCTAAAGATGATTATGTTGTAGCTATGAAAGCCACTACCCAACTTATGTGAGAAAAAACTAAATTAGAGATCCTACCTGTTGAAGTGATTTTACCCTTGATATTGGGTTGTGAAGGTAAAATTGAAGACCATCTCGCTAGGAATCCATTTCAACATTTTCATTAAAAAAAATATTAATATCAAATATAATTTCACCAAGGAATATGTGGAGAAACATCAATTAAAGATGGAGTATCTTCCAACATCAGAATAATTTTGTTACATTTTCATATAACCATTACCATTGGAATCCATTTATAAATTGAGGGTGAACAAGGATTATAATATATTTCTCATCATGGTTGAGGTATGTGTTATTCTCCCCTATATCATTATACCATTGTATTTGGATGTCTTGGGGACAAATTGTTTCATTAATCTATCCTTATGGAAGCATGTGTATAGGGGAATTTGTGGGAAAGATATGAATCACCATTGTATGTTTGTGAACAATTCTATCTTCTTGTTAGAGTGGTTGTAGGAAACAAATTTTTTTTTCTCTAGGGAAGTTGATGAAGAGGAGAAGCTAATGAATAATTTTGTGAAGAAAATATGAAGAGGTACCATTATCAACACTTTTATAATACATAGTTTTACATTATATGATTATTATTGTCTATAATGAGTTATATCACATGGGGGTTATAATTGTTGATAAATAATCAATAGCCTGTGGAAACATATTTTAATGAATTATGAATCTTGGTTGACAACAAAATATATAGTGGGGGATTTTTGGGGCAATGCATATAAGGATGATTATCATATTTGGGTGTTGTATTTTTTTCCAACAATTTTTTAGATGAAATTTATGTTTATGAATTAACAAAATCACCTCACTATTTTTTTTGTGAAAGTCAGACTAAAAATCATATTCAAAGAAAATTAAAGAAACAATGGTGGAAAGAGACCATCGTGTTGATGTTTTTTTTTCTAGATGGAAAGTATTATCTGACTCATCCCTGGTCTGGAATGGAAGTAGGGATCGTAATGGGGGAGAATTAGAGTTTTCATGACCCTAATATAAATTTTGTGATTCTTTGATAATCTTTTAGTTATTAAAAATCAAATATATTCTGCAAAACTTTTCAAGCTACATTGATGAAAAAAGGGTGTGAAGAAGTGTTGAAAATTGACATGAGAATCTAACTAGAAGAGAAATGATGTTAGAAATCATATCCAGTCTAATTGTAGTCATGTTAACCATATTTGGGAAAATATAGAAAAAAATTTATTGGTAAAAGATAAATATGTTATAATAATTTACTTAGTAACTCAAATTTTTCAAATGCTGATCGTCAACATATTAAAGTCATGAATGATTTCATGAAACAAGATGATGTTTTTGAATGATGGAAGTTTCTATATTCAAAGATGATTCCACTAACAATTGTATTCAATATAGTATCATATTAATCAGAGATATAATTTTTTTCTAGGAAATATTCATTGGTATCATCATCAAAAGAGAAATAAGATGCCAAAGTTGAATATACTAAGATCAGTCCACTAGACTCAGTATTCCATAATAGTCATATGAGGATGAACTATTTTAAACCGATGAATAAAAATAAAATGAAAATTATGGGGGTTGAATATGATAAATAATTTCATAGTTCTACAAAATTTTATTCAATCATTAAAAAAGGTTGAATTACATTGTTTATTATTCACGTGTGCCAAGATAATAGATGAAGATGAATCTATTGATTTACATTTTTCTCCATCATATTGAGACTAATAACAATAAAAATAAAAATCTTACTACTATTGATGAAAATAGTCAGAAGTGGGCTGATATGTTAGGAAGATTCAATGTGCATTGATAAGAAGTAGAGTTGATAAATGTTGACTAAGTCAATATGCACATTAAATTTAAGGAAACTTGAATATTCTGGTAATTTGGATGAGCGGGAATGTTTTCAAGAATCCCTCCCAAACCATAATTTGGGTGAGTATAAAAGGAAAAAAAAGTACATCATAAATTTCTGAGTAATGTGCTACATATGGGAGGTAGGCAGAGCACCGGATAAATTCTTGAGAGAATAATTGGTTTTTGGTATGTTTTTTATAAAGAAGTCACATCATAAAGAAGACAAAGGATAAGATACAAGATTTCAACGTAATTATCTAGTTATTGTATTTTTCTGATTATCATATTTTAATAGTTATTTTATTTCTTAGGATTATCCTATTTATCTCCAAGGTTAAATGAATTTGAAAGGATTATCGTATTCATATACAAGGATTGTTGTATTTGGTTTTTTTCACTAAAGGATCATGTGTTCTGAATTTTTTCAATTGTATAATACATAGATATATTTCCCAATTGTGCAATTGGACTGGAAAAAATTGGACCTTGAAATCAGACTGTGTTTTATTAAATGATTCTGGATGTTCTTACCAACTTCTAGATAAGAATTTGAATAATTTTATTAAAACAACACATTTGTGGAAGATGTAAAAGAAACACTCTAATATATTTTCATACAAAAACATTGTATTACATAATTTTTTCTAGAAGAAGAACAGACACTACTAGATTATTTACATAGTTCTATAAAATTTAAATGAAATATTCTACATGTTTTATTCCACACTAAAGGATTGTTTCCCTATTGATTGTGTGGTATTAGATCATTTCCAAACCATACCAATAATTTTTCTATTCTAGTTGAATAATTAACCTAATAAATTCTTTCATTCCTTTGGATTTGTGTTTGAATTGTTTTTAGAAGGGAATGTAATATTTAATAGGAGGTGAAGGTTTTTTCATACGTAAGGAAGCATAAAAGAAAATGGTATAATTGATTCGTCCCCTCCCCCTCTCCATAATATAATTATTCTAACTGGTAAATTACAACTAATATATTGGTATATAGAACATTGATTCCTTCATGGGTAAATATTTTGATGGATATATAGCGGTGGGGGGGTGGAAGCCACTTAGGAGAAAAGAATTTTTATACCATTTAATGATTAAGATCTATCATCAACTAATAGATTCAAACAACATATACATTATTTTATAATTTTTTAAATGTCACCAAAGTGAGGTTTGATGGGACTACCAGCAGTGGTATCCTGAGATGATCTTGTTTAGGAGAAAATTCTTTTACCACTCCCCATAATATAGAAGGTTGTAGCCCATAATACTTATGTATCAAATATGTTTCTTTAGGTTATAGATCAAGTATATACATGAATATTTGGGATTGTTACCATTTAATAATGGATAATTTAAAATACCATGATCAATTAATATTGGAGCTTATAAATCTAGTGACCACTAACCTTTATATGTACTAGATTCCCAAAAAATTAATAGGACTAGATATATTTAATTGAGGGAATTTTAAATCATGTATAGTCTCGTATGAATGGGTGAGTGATGCTGGTGACCTTCATGATCTTGGGACTATTCAGGTGATGTTGGACTTCCATGAATTTGGATCCAAGAAAATAGGGTGTTACATGTGTGTCCATAATGAATATATTCATAAAATAATATATTCCTGAAACAATGATGTTATACCATTATCGGGATTTCATTAAGTTACAACAAGGTTCTATTAATTTCCCATTTTGGCTTCTCATTTCACAGAGCTGCTAAACATTACCCCATTTTTGGCAGGTAACATGTAAAAATATATATGAAAGGTTGAGACATGAAATTTTACAATGACACATTAATAGTTTATGATATTTTCCAAGAAATTATAAAAATAGGTGTTGTTCATGGTGTTGATCATTAATAAGGTTATTGAGGAGGAAATGAATGAAGGTTCACATATAGGATATAGTGGAATATTAAATGTGCTTCCTCTCACTACTATGGTATCCTCCAATAATAGTAATAGGAGGAATTCAGATCATGATAAGTAGGAAAGAATAAATATGGGTCCATCATAACATCTACAGTGTCCTAAATGAAAGGTGAATCACCCAAGTGCTACAAATGTAGATAAAGATTGATTCTTAGTAATACTTGTAGGAAGACACAAATGGAGATCCACTAATTTGGTGGGTAAGTCATATTCATATTTTTTTTCTAAATTTATTCACATAATAGATATAGGAGATATTTTTAGAAAAGATATGAGGATATAAACAAAGTATGTAGGCTCCCTAGACATTTATGGCTAAGGGGAAAGGGCATAAAGCTAAGGAAAGATGAGTTTTTTCTATGGTTCAGGATCTTGATGGTGGTTTTGGGGGACCGTATATAGTTTGAGGTATGGTTTGGAAAACTTATAAGATTTAATCCAGTTTTTTATATTGATGTTTCATATTCATTAACTCATCCCAAGTGGTTGTTATCCAAGGATTATTAGATAAAATATCCTTGTAGATTCTTTCTCTTAACATGCCCTTAGGGACTAATGTTGATAGAATTCTAATGTTTAAAAAATTTCCTACAGTGATTTATATCTATGATAATTTTTGATATTTTATGATCCTATGGATGACTAGCATTGATGTGATCATTTGGAAAAACTTTCCTAGGTGATATTGTAAAATCATCAACTTCAATCAGATACATGTATTCTTTTCCTCTCCAAAGTGAGATAAGTATATATTAATCATTGGGTGGTTTTTGGAATCTTGTTGAGTGGGAATATATTTGAGATAGATTTTAGTTGTTATGGTACATGTTATAGGATTATATTTTTTTTAGAAACAGTGTTATCCACTATCGTTCCCTACAATTGTAAATATATTTATCCCCATATGATTTTGGAGAGGATTTTTTTATTGTATAATATTTTGTTGCTTGATAAGGATTTAATTAAAAATAATATGGATGATCTTGTTTGGGTCACTAACGTATCTACATAGTTCCAAATATGTAACCTAAAAAATATTTATACAGTTTAATGGTCCTAAGAGCAGTGAGACTGTGTAAATGTATATCTTCATCCAAGTTAGGGTACATGAAGAGTCTTGAAGGATGTGTATAGGTACATGTAGAATATGAAATCTTATGTTAGAGTAAATCCACCCATACCTTGCATAAGGATGGAAAAATATATGATTAAAAGTAATTGATGAAAAATATGATATTATATAAGTGTAATGGGATTCCATATATACTCAAATAGGTCAGGTTATAAGGTAGTGTTAGGGTATTTTTATATAAGTAAAATTTTTTGTGGTTCGATAGTTGTTCCATGTGTAATGGAACATGATGATATGCATGTATGAGTAAAGGATGATTTCTTATCTCCATGTAAAGTTACATTTAAATAGTCATGTCATGGTGAATTGGAAAACACCACACTAAAAAAACTATCTTACACTATTGATAGATTTATGATTGTGTAGGAGCCAAAAAATATTCGAAGAAAGTAAAGAAGAAAGAGGACCCGTTCCCTTCCTCGTGAAGCCCCGATGCGAAGCCCCCCCCCCCCCCAAGCAATGCGGCCGCCACGAAGCACATGAGGCGGTAATGCTCCGCAACCGCCCGACGTTCGCGAGCCCGCCGCGAAGCACCTAAGGCGGTAATGCTCCGCGACCGCCCGACGTTCACCTGCCCGCTGCGAAGCACCTCAGGCGGTAACGCTCCGTGAATGCCCCAACGTTTGTGAGCCCACCGCGGGACAGAAGAGGCAGTACCTCTCTACGAATCCAGTTGATGTTCGCGACCTGCCTCGAAGCAACCGACGCCCCCTTTGCGCTGTGTGAGCTCTGCTTCGCGGCACCCCTTGCCTATAAATACTGAGCTCCTCCTGAGCTCTCTGAATGGACAATCCGACCTTTCGGCTTCTCAACTCCCAAATCGCGAAGCACCCTTCGCTCTAGGAATCATGAGCTCTGTGAGGTATTTTTGCTTCACAAGAGGCTTTTGCCTTCTCTCGTTTTGAGCCCCTCTTCCGAGAGGGATGCCCTTCGCGAAGCCTAAGGGCATTCATGAAGGAAGGGGATTCCCAAGGGAACCCGAGTAGTTGCGGAGTGTTTATGCTTCGCAAAACACCCATCATGTACATGTGACCCACATGCCAAGGCAGGGTCACTATACTTCATGAAGCACACTGCTTCACAGCACCTTGCTTCGTGAGGCACCTCTGCTTCATGAGGCGGTGCTCTGCAAACACCTTTTTGCTTCACGAAGCACCTCCCACTTGCACCTATTCTCCATGCTAAGGCCAAGTCACTCCACTTCGTGAAGCACACCCCTTCACAAGTTTCCTCCACTACGAAAAGCAACCGAGCTCTACAAGGCCCCTGCCTGTGGACCCCTCTGCTTGGAAATTCCTCTTTTTGTGCGACCCTCCAGGTTTTCATGATGTGATTTCAAAGTCCCCTAGACGACACCACCTGTAGCATTGCTTTGCCTAATGCTTCTTCGTATAGGCACGCTAACGGCTATTGCTTCTTCACATAGCCACGCTAACGTGGACCCCTCGATGGTTCGCTTTGCGACCCCCCTTTTTCACGACATTGATGGTACCTTCCCTCCCACCAGAAGCATAGGGTAACAGTTATGTAAGTCCTAGGGGTGTGGAGAAAGCCCACCTTGTCTGAGCTGTAGGACATTAAACTGCCAAGCACCTCGTCCTCAACACATGATGTTAAACTGTGATCTGACCTCGTGCCTCGCACACAGGGTCCCCCCATCTTGGACATTCTTTACACCCACTGGTCTCCATGGAGATGGGAAAACCCCTCCACAGGGGATGATATCCTCCTTATCGGAGTGGCGTTTGTCCATGGGGAAGGGCGGACATATTGGCATAAGTCCCCCCCCTAGCCCCTCTTGCGGAAGGTAGCACCCATGCACCTCCGTACTTCCTCACTGACAGGGCTTGTAGAGGGCGTGATAGGGAACGAGGCACCTCCTTTCTTCGGTCCCAAATCCTCTCCCTCTGTACTTTGTCGCTCTCGGGCCTCCATCCTGGAGTAAGTCCTGGCACCATTGGCTGCCTAACGCATAAGCCCCTCTTCACTTATCACGGACGCAGCCATCATGACGTGATCGTTAGATCTCTGCTGCCTCTTGTTTCTCACACCGATCACGACTCATGTGGGCTTAGAGTAAGCATTGGCCATGACAATACCCCATTCATCATGACATTAAATTGCATGCCCCCGTCTAGCATGACGTTAAACTGTATGTTATCCCGCATGACATTAAACTGTACATCCATTTGAACTATGAGGTCTTTGATCCATGTCAAGGCATGGTACGTAGGAAGCCTCCATGAGGTTCAAGCCCACCGCCCGTTATTTATTCACGTCAGGTTACACCTCCGTCCCGCACGACATTAAAGTGCATTCCAGTCCAGTGGTAAGCTGTTGTGACTATCTGGAACTATGTGGAATTCAATCCATGCCAAGGTATGGTATGTAGGAAGCCTCATGAGGTTCAAGCCCACCACAAGTTGACCCCCAGGTTCACCTTCACGCCATTTCACTGACGAAGCCCTTTGAACTACGAGGTCTTTGATCCATGTCAAGGCATGGTACGTAGGAAGCCTCCCTAAGGTTTAAGCCAGTCAACCATTGGACCAAGGTCCACCTTCATGTCGGTTCACCGACACTGCCTTTTCCCGAACTCTGTGGACTTTGATCCATGCCAAGGAATGGTATGTAGGAAGCCTCTCTGAGGTTCAAGCCCTTCACCCATCAGACCAAGGTCCTTCTTCACGTCGGTTCACCGACACCCACATCCCCTTTGAACTATGTGGTCTTTGATCCATGTCAAGGCATGGTACGTAGGAAGCCTTCCTGAGGTTCAAGCCCACCATCCACCTGGGCCAAGGTCCTTCACATCGGTTCTCCGACACACCTCCATCCCGCATGACATTAAACTGCATCCCAATCCAGCGGTAAGCCATTGTGACACTTCCATCCAGTTGTTCTGATACCCCTTCATGTCAGTATAACAACCCCTTTTCCCAAACTATGTGGACTTTGATCCATGCCAAGGAATGGTACGTAGGAAGCCTCACAAGGCACAAGCCCACCACCCATTGGGCCAAGGTCCTTTTCATGCCGGTTTTCCGGCGCTCAACCTGAACTATGTGGTCTTTGATCCATGTTAAGGCATGGTACGTAGGAATCCTCACGAGGTTCAAGCCCACTACCACTTGGTCGTTCCGACCATATTCGCATCAGTTCTTCCAACACCTTGGGCAGCCTAGAGTGTAAGCCCCACACATTCATCCTAAACTACGTGGATTTTGATTCCCTGTCACAGGGATATGTAGGAAGTATCTTCGAGACTCAATCCCATCACCACTGCCATCTCCAAGATGGCTCCATTTCATTCCTCCTTCACTCCATACAATTCTCCATCATCCATCCTGATTCTTACCCGGGCCGCCACATCCCGGTGAGATCATGCCATACCATTACTCTCCATAGCATCCGGGAAGCTTCCCATAGGCTGGCTCCGATATTGTTGTTCCCTCAAGGGGGATTCCTCAATCCGATCCACTCTAGCTAGTGTCCTGACCAGCCTAATCCGTCTCCGCTAGACGTTAAACTCATGGCATACCCTGTGTTAAAACATGGGAAGCTGAGGAAAACCCCATATACATGCATATGGCATATGATTCCCTACTCTTGATGTGGGATGCCTCAGGCTTCTATGCCCTTGAGAAGCCCTATAATAAGGGAAAAAAGACAGACATTCCAATTCCTCAGTGTTCAGGCATGTTACTGATGCCTCGACGTGACTACTCCCCCGACTGAAGGTTGCTGCCCTGACCGGACCCTTTGGAATGTCTTGAAAGAAACAGTGTAATTAACTGGCGTCCATGGAAACATGGCAATGGGAAGAGTTTCATGAACAACGTATTAAATCTATGAGGGAGACCCAGACTAGTTGATGAGTTCTGAGGAGGAATCCACATAAGGAAGAACCGAATCCAATCATCCCATTTCGATCAAGGAGTAGGCATCCCTGAATAAGGAGCAAATGTCGCCCGTCTTTGTAAAGCGGGAATGCGGGGTAACAAAAGTCGTGCCATGTTGCGCCCTAAGAGGACGGACGTGTGTGCCCCGGTGAAATCGTCGGAAACAGAAATGGTGAACCCGATGTAAAATTATTCTCCTTAATGTGAAGATTAGTAGCGTTCGATACATCAGTAGATTGACGTGTCCCTGGATCTAGATATCCAGCGTCAGGTCCCACCAAGAAAATAGCGGGCCTAGCGTAAAACTCACCAGAAGTTGGGGCAGTAAAACGTGGGGCATTTTGTTCTGCAACATTTTTAGTGTGGATTCCTCTTACCGACCATAGGAGACAGAATGGCATTGGGGCACTGGTTGTTGATTTCTTTTCCTCGCAAGAGCTGATGAGTTAATCTCCCTATTTCTCAGGAATCAGGTTGCTGCTACAGGGACACGATCGCTGCCCACCTGCCTACGTAGGGGCAGGGGCAATACCAGCATAGCCACTCTGCATGGCTCCATTACTACCACAACTTCGTCTGCATCCACGAGTGTGGGGTGCCCACGCCCCCTATCCCCATCGGAAGTCATCCAACGGAGGGTGATTAATGACCTCGTACGTCGTTACGAGGAAGAGGGCATAATCCCAACTCAGGATATGGCCTGCCTGGACCTGGATGTGTCTAAGACCCACCATCAATGCCGCACTTGAGGGCCATACAGGGAGCCCCTTCTCCCCACCCCAACATTCAATCGTTTCAGGAGCCTGTCCCGGAATGCCTCGATGACTCGCTGATGAGGTGGGTGATGTTCGGCTCAGCCCGGTCAGAGTCCCGATCCAAGGACTCCAAGAAAGGGCCCCCACCCAGCCACATCAGCACCACCATCTGTCCTTTCCAGAGGAGTAGGTAGGCTATGCCCCTGCACCACTTACACCGGCTCGCCTGACCCGATGCCAGCGTTGGGCCCGAGCTGAGGATGCCTGCCAAGGGGCGTCAACGTCGACAGCTACTGTGGCCTGAGCCACCACCGACGTATATCATGAAGCCCCTGCACACACTGAGTAGGAACAATCCTACGTCCGACCAAGATCGAGGCCCCAACTTCCCCACGGGCAGGCTGGGTTGACTCTCCAGGTCGCAGGCCTGAGTGGTGATCGCCGCGAACCAACCCTCGATGATGTCACCCCGTACAGAGGTCCTCCCCATACCACCAATATATAGAGCGTGGGCCTTCCCCGCTCCGAAACTTGTCATGGAGGTATGCCCAATGCTACCCCCAACCCGAATGAAGACCTACCCCATGGCAGTGATACTCGGCGCGGAAGCCTCTCCCATGCCCACCAAATCAGGTATGGAGTCCCTCATCCTACCCCCGGCCGCCGATATGAAGGCATTGCCTATCCGTTCCCTATCCAACGTGGGGATCCTCCCTACGTTCTCTCCGCAATTGGCGAAGTTTCTCCTCACCCTGGCAACCAAAGGGGTGAGGGTCAACCTTGCTCCATCCGCACAAAGCATGGAGGTCCTCCCCATGCTCTCTTTGTCTCCAACGGAGGTTTCTCCCACTCAAGTGTTGTTCATGGAGGTCCTCCCCATGTTCCCTTTGACATTTTCCCCAGTTCCCCTCGCACCCCGGTTGTCTCAAGAAGAAGTCCTCTCCATCATGGCGCCAGCACAGCCCCAAGACTACATGTCAGAAATCAGCCTTGTCCCGAGGATCTATCAAGGGGCAGGAGGGCGGGTCATCGCCGCCACAAGAAGAATCCTGGGAAGGCCCAGGTGGAGAACAAACCGGCCCGATTCTCAGATTCTGAAGTAGAATGTGACTCAGCAGTGTAACCCTCTCCTCGGTCCTCTGTGTCAAGGACTGGGGTAGGAACAAGGCGTGTCAGCCTCATCCTTTTGGAATGCGAAGTCCATCAGATTCTTGCCTCTCTTAGCAGGTACATCCAGGAGGAGGAAGTTGTGGGAATCCTGTAGGTTCCGACCATGCAGTCACCACCGTCATCACCAGAAGCGCCCTCTACCTCAACCAGAGATCACGGAGAGCTATTTTGGGGACCGATGGAAGTTGAACAATAGTGTGACCCGTCACCAGTAACTGTGATCCTTGCACAAGAGGTCGTGGATATCATCCCATCTTATTGTGACATTATGGTCAGGTCACCACACTCTTTAAAGGATGGCCTAGAATTCGGTGGCCAGTCGGCTCGTTCTCCGTATTCTCCGCCACCCAGTTTACTGTCTCAGCGGTCCACCTCAGTACCGCTACTGGTTCCTCAGCCACCTCTAGTTGATGAGTGGGGAAATATGGGTTCGGACCCTAAATCTGATCCCAGGAGCTTCTGGAATATTCTTGCAACGGACCACTTCCCAGAGAAGTTCTTTCCCGAGGCAGTGTTGAACTTTTGTGCGCCGGAATCCCTCACCCCAGAGGAAGTCGAGTGCTTCCGTCAAACCCTATGGGCAGTGCACTTCTGTCTTCTCTATCATTGGGTGTTGTACCCTAGGATCCAAGTGAATTTTGAGGAAATCGGCGACCAATTCCTTCTAGTCGATTTGGCCGCACTCCCCGTGGCCCAGCGCCCTGAGTCACCAGGTTGCCAGAGCGGTCTCCAACAAAAATGCGTTCAGAGTTTCAAGGTACTTCGTAAAATCATCAGGGAAGCTACCCTCTATGTGCAAGTCCATGGCTGGGGACAGTATGCCGCCCTCCTCTTCATTCCTATTCGAAGGCAGCCCGATTCGTTATGAGACATTAAGGACATGCCCCAAAGAAGGGTTGTGGTCCACATGGCTGACATAGTGGACAAGGAAGATGAGCTGGAGTTTCTCGATGGAGACTTACCCCCTGAAGGTGTACCACCACTGCTGGACCCATCAGAGAGGATTACTTGCCAGCAGAGGAACCTTATAGGCCTCCATGCACCCACTGAGTCGCTGGTACTCAGTTGGAATGCCGGTAAGGGTAAAGAACATGTCAGAACTGTCAAGTAATCAGACCAGTCTGCCTCAGTATAGAAGACAGACGAAGACCCTGAGAAGGCCGCGTTGTGCCAGCAACTTGCTGAACAGAAGATGCTGGTCAACGAACTCTTAGCCGAGCACGCTATAGAGAGGCGACCCGACTATGGTGATCCTAAGACGGGGTAGTAGGGGCAGGAATAACTTCCCCCTGGCGAGATGCCTCCGGGCAACCCTGATCATGCTACTCCTGTGGACAGGGAAGAAGCCGAAACTCACAGCAAGAGGGTGTGATACGTCTTTCCAAACCCTCCTGAATGGCGAGGCAATCCGAGGAATCCATCTCGGGTTCCCACAGCCGCCCCGAGGGTCGTTCCGCCAGTCTCTCCACGAGCCATTGAATCCATTTACAGTGTCGAAGAGCCCGGAAACTCACTCGGGGTTAGGGATCCCCGTCAAGACAGGGACCCCCACCTGGATGATCCTATAGTGGCACTCATCGCCCACCTCGAGGCGTTGGAAACGTGGCAGGTGGAATTACCACCAGATGGAAAGCCATATCCCACGTGGGTGGATAGTATGCCTGCAACTCCAGGTTTTGGGAATCCCACTTTATTTCCCTTTAATGGGATGGGGGACCTGCTGCAACACCTAGCCCACTTTTCCTCTAGGTGTGGCCCCATGTTGGGGACCCCAGCACAGCAGGAAGCCACCAAGCTCCAATGTTTTGTGCAGACATTTGAGGGTCCTTCATTCATCTGGTATAGCCAGCTCCCTATCGGATCGGTGACCAGCTGGGAGGATCTCCACCAGCAGTTCCTATACCAGTTCAGCTCCACCACACAAAAAACTAGCATCGTAGACCTCTTCAAGTGAAAACAAAGTCCTGATGAGCGATTCGTGGACTTCATCGCCCAGTGGAAGGGGCTTACATACTCCCTCGACATGCCATTGACTCAGGAGCAATTACTGACGATGTGCATAGGGAATGTTAAAACAGAACTGGTTCCTTAACTGATCACCCAGAACTACCCCGGAGGGTTCCGGGACTTCTCAGATAAGGCTCAGTGCCTTGAGGAATCTCTGCAACAGGCTAGTCAGGCACGTCTTCTACCCCCTGTGATCCCATCCAGGAGGGATATCAGAGTCGAACCCTCTGCGGTGGCCCAAATAGAATCCCCCAGGCAGGTAGAATTACTGCCAGTGGAACCAGCTCCGCAACCCCACAGAGGCCCTCCACCTCAGGCACAGGCTCCTGCCCAGTAGCGACCGCCTCTGAACCGATAGGTTCCCTTGCACAATGCACCACCACCGCCTAGGCAGGACAATCAGGATCCGCCTCCTCGACAGGCCCCTCTGGCCCCTCTTTAGGGATAGGCTCCCAGAGCCCCTTATCTGGAAAGAAGGCACCATACTTACTCATTCAATGAGAATCAGGTCCCCGGTTACTTCCGTAGCACCCTAGAGCAATGGATTGTGCGCTTACCCGAATGCAGAAGGCCGGCAGAGGCGAATCTCACTGATCACCCCAACTACTGCCCCTATAACCAGATTCTGGGGCACATCCTCAAGTAGTGCTATGTGTTTAAAGACTGTCTCCAAGACCAGGTCGACAACAACATAGTCAGGTTGGTCCCGACCCCGACATAAGTGGTGGTGTCTTCATGAAGTTGAAAATTGGTACCGATGAAGAAGGTGAGTGGCAGCAGGTTCCCAGCTACGGGACCCAGATTTATGACGATTGGATGGCCCGTAAAACCGTTTCCCACACCCATGGTATCATTCGAGCATGCCTGAATCAGCCAGAGCCTTTAGAAGATGCGACCAGTACCTCTGCGTCGTCATCTTAGCCGACCTCTTCCCAAAAGGGCAAGCAGCGGCGACGCAAGAAGAAGCAACGCTCTCCACCACTGCCGTCGTCATCCCGCACTCTCAGTGACTTCATGCCCCCTATGATGGGGATTCCTCCTAGAATCCTCCCAGTGATGGATGATTCATCAAGCAACATTCAGGGGTGCGCTTCAGTTAATACCGTGGAGCTGTTAAATCCCTACATGACTCCCGACGATGGGGAACACCAGGCAAGCCTTCCCAACGTCCCCAGTCGACGTCAACATCAGTGGAACCGTGGCCAAATAGGTCATCAAGGCACGAAAGTGGGAACTTTTAGTTAGGCTGTGCATGCTACTGAAACCAGACAGTAGGCCCAGTGCAGATCTCATCACGCGCAACCTCATCTGGTGCCCTCAGATCTACCTCCACCGTCGTTTGTGCTACTAGATCAAACAGAGTTATCTTGTCCATATCACAGCCAGTCTTGCCCTGCTACAGGCCAATCTCATCTTTTCGATCCTCATCTAGCAGCTACTCTTCAGGAATCAACTAGCAAGCAGTGGGATGTACCCAGTACCAGCCAACCGCTGGTCCAGCCAGTAGGGCCCGCCATGCCTCCAATCGCAGAGCGATCTCCTGTAAGCAGAGGTTCGCGTTTGGCACAGAAGTATGATGTTTTGAAGAACCTTGCTGGCATTCCAGCAAGCCATTCTATTCTCGAGGCTCTTCTCCTGTCATCTGAAATGCGTGAGGCACTTTCCGAGGCCCTAAGGATCCCCCTCCAGTTTGAGACGGAGGTAGCAGCTGCAGAAGCCTTACACGCTGAGGCGATTGAGAGTGCTGAATGTCAGGAAGTTATCTCATTCTATAGTGAATATGAAGACCCTCCCATACATGGGAATATTCTCCCACTGTACGTCACTGCCCAGTTCAACGGCATGGAAGTACGTCATTTCCTTGTTGACACGGGTTCTGGGATTAACCTAATCTCGACTCGGACACTATGAAATCTGGGTTTGTCTGAGGATTATGTAACTCCCTCCGACCTCAAAATCCAGAGATATGACAGGACCGAGCAATCCCCAATTAGAAAGATCCGCTTGAAGACCCAGTTCGGTGGCCTGATTACCAGCACCGAGTTCATGGTTGTCTCCCAGGACATCACATACAACGCATTGATGGGCAGGCCATGTCTTCATCTGTATGCAGCAGTCCCTTCGTCGTATCACTAATGCCTCAAATACTCCATCAATGGTCGATTAGGCATGCTCCAAGGAGATGTGTCTCCCTTTTCCTCTTTAGAATCCCGCTACTTGGATTTCGACTATTACAAGAGCAAGGATAATCAAATCCTGGAAAGTGAGGATGAACCCAGCCCGGTCACAAGCGATCCCTGGGCAGGCCTGGATGACGCCTACATCTTCCCGATCCATCAGTTGGAGGCCACGACCCCCAACATGGGGTAGTGTTTTGTTGTTTCGGGTACAAGTGGAAGGCATGTTCCCATGTCCAAGCGATGACAGAAAATCACCTCGTACTCCTACACCAACCAGGCTCAGGTGATCCTGAAACCTCCTACCCCTATGCGGTATCGGGATGTCAGGCTCATGGCAACGGCGGTACGTCATACGTGTCTCTTCTGCTGGGATGGAATCAACCGGCTCAAGCCGATGCGTCACTACTGCTTTGATGTCATCATGTGTGGCCCCTTGGGCCAAAGACCATATGGGATTGGATCGACTACCTTCATTGTTATGGTCTCAGTGGCGCATGAGTTTCTTGATATGATGACCACTGCTGCCCAAGCCGGCACCAGCTGCCCATCAGGGTTTGATAACTCAGAAGTAGCTCCCCCCATGGAAGATCCCTCCATAGGTGGATAAGAGGATCTGGAGGATGCTCCCCTACCTTTGAAGAAGGCATCTCTACCACAGTCGATGAATTGATACAGGTGAACCTTGGTAGTGAGGTAGATCCAAGACCCACATTGATCAATGCCGCCATGCCCCTCGAGGAGTAGCAATAGTATGTGGACTATCTCAAACAGCACCATGATGTGTTTTCCTAGAGTTATGATGAGATTATAAGACTAGATCCCCAGGTATCCATACACCACCTTGGTCTCCCAACTAACCATCGCGGGTTCAAACAACCTCCCAGAAAGATGCACCCTTCTCATGGTGCCATGGTTGAGGCCGAAGTTGATAAGCTCATCAAAGCCAAATTCGTCAAGGAGGTCCAGTACCCCCGGTGGATTTCCAACATTGTGCCAGTCAGGAAAAAGAATGGGCAGATCAGAGTCTACATCGACTTCCACAATCTCAACCACCACTGCCCGAAGGATGATTTTCCCCTCCTAGTGACAAAGTTGTTGATTGATGCTACGGTCGGGTTCCAAGCCCTCTCCTTCATGGATGGGTATTCCGGGTACAACCAGATCCGGATGGCCCCTGAGGACAAGGAGTCCACTTCCTTCAAGGCTCCCCAAGGTACTTTTTTTTACCAGGTTATGCCCTTTGTCCTGAAGAATGCAGGTGCCACCTATCAGCGGGCCATGCATCGCATATTCAAGCCGATTCTTGGGACACTTGTGGAATGCTATGTGGATGATCTGGTGGTCAAATCTCTCCAGCACCAAGACCATATCAAGGACCTTGAGAAAGTGTTCAGCTTCCTCCGTTCCCTTAACCTAAAGATAAACCCGCTAAAGTGTGCCTTCAGGATCACCTTTGGGAAGTTTCTTGGCTTTGTTGTCAGATACCGAGGCATCGAGATCGACCCGGAGAAGATCAAGGCCATCATCCAGATGCCTCCCCCGAGCAATATTCGGGAGCTACAAGGTCTCCAAGGCCACTTAGCCTATATACTCCAATTCATTGCAAATATGGATGGCAAGTTTAGGCCCTTTTCCTGGCTCATGAAGAAAGGCTCTGCATATTAATGGGGTGAAGAGTGTCAGACCGCCTTCGAGGAAGTAATGTAGTATCTTCTCCAACCGCCGGTCCTAATGCCACCTATCTCTGTAAAGCCGTTGTTCCTTTACGTGACTGCCCTAGAATGGTCCCTCGGTGCACTTCTCACCCAGAAGAACAATGAGGGAACAGAGAACAGCCTCTACTACCTCAGCCATATGATCCTCGATACGGAGACTAGATACCCCCCTATTGAAAAGAGCTGCCTTTCTCTCATGTTCACCATACAGAAATTGCGGCATTACCTGCAGCACCATGAGGTACAGTTGGTCTCTCGGGTAGACCCACTAAAGTACATCCTAAATCGCCCTATGTTGACTGGCTGACTAGCGCAGTGGGCGGTGATCCTCCAGTAGTTCGACATCAGGTTCGTGCCTCAGAAGGCCATCAAGGGAAAGGCATTGACAGACTTCCTAGCTGCTCATCTAACCTCCATGGATCAATCCCTGGATCTGGATTTTCCTGATGAGGCAATCCTCTAAATTGATCATGTTGTCTCATGCTGGAAAATGCACTTCGACGGTGCCTACCGGATCCCCACCGGTAGGAGGCTCAATGATCCTAAACTCAACAGAGTGGGTTTGGGTATCGTCTTCATCACCCTGTCACAAGATATTTTTCCGTACTCATTCTTGTTGACAGAAGGCTGCACCAACAATGAGACAGAGTACCAGGCTCTCATCACCAGCCTCAAGCTGGCCCTTGAGATTGATGTGCCCCATTTGAATGTGAAAGGGGATTCCGAACTAGTCATCAAGCAGGTCAATGGAAACTATGGTGTTAGGAAACTGGAGCTTGTACCATTGCTGGAGTGCACCCTCCACCTACTGGCCCAGTTCCCTTCTCGGCCAGAGGTTACACATGTCCCTCGGTCATAGAACGGACGAGCAGATGCTTTGGCTGGCTTAGCTGCATCACTCGTAGAACCCGAGCAGGATGGTTTGATCATACATGTGGCACACCGGAGAATCATTTCCCCCATCACCCCAGGGGATGACGATGGCATGTGGGTAAGCCATATTACCACCAGAACCTCTACTTCAGGAGCCTCAGGGTCTTCATATGCAGTAGTTGAGGCCACTCCCAACTGGAGAGCACTTTTTTCGATTATCTCCAAAATGGTTGCCTCCTAGATGATCGGGCTGAGCACAAGCGAATCCGACGTCGTGCACTACAATTTACTCTCCAGAGTGGTCCCAGTCTTGAGCGGATCCTCTATAAGCAGGGCTTCGATGGTGTTCTCCTCCGTTTCATTCAAGGAGTCGAGATTTATCAGGTCATGCAAGAGGTTAATTCCGGTTCCTGTGGTGCCCACCAAGCTGGGCCCAAGCTTTCCCATAAGATCCGGAGATTGGGGTACTTCTATCCCTCTATGATCCATGATTGTATTGAGTTTTCCAAGAGATTCCATGCGTGCCAAGTTCATGATAACTTCTTACATCGGCCGCCAGAGCCTCTCCACTCCACCAAGTACTCTTGGCCATTTGCGGTGTGGGGACTCGATGTTGTGGGACCATATCCACCGGCGACATCTCACCATTTTAGGTTTATCCTAACTACTACATATTTCTTCTCCAAGTGGGTGGAGGTAGTTTCACTCCAAGAGGTCAAGGCCCATTCCATCATTGACTTCGTGAGCTCCAATATCATCCATCGGTTTGGAGTCCCTCACGCTGTACTCACCGATAACGGCACCAAATTTCAAGCAGCCGAGATAAAGAAATTTTACGCCAAGTAAAATATCCGTTCGAACCATACCTCTCACTATCATGATCAGGAAAATGGGCAGATCGAGGCATTCAAAAAAAACCCTCTCCAACATTCTGTAGAAAATGGTTGGTCAGAATGAGAAAGGTTGGCCGAAAAAACTCCCCAATTCCCTCTAGGATTATCAGACGATGACTCACAATTCCACACAGGTGACCCCATATTCCCTGGTATATGGGGCTGAGGCCATCCTGCCCATCGAGATCTAGCTACCATTGTTACGCACTGCAGTCTATGACCAGCAAGAACCAGACAAGGTGGAAGAAATACGACTAGCTGAATTGGAAGCACTGGATGAGAACAGACTTCGTGCCCTACACAATCTGGAAAGACATCAGAATAAGATGGCCAGAGCCTTCAACAAGAAGGTATGCCTTCACTCTTTTCTACAAGGTGACCTGGTGTTGGCCCTCCGAGCGCCAATGATCCCTAGCAGGAAACCACCCAAGATGGAGCCCAAATGGGAAGGACCTTACATCATTCATAAGGTTTACCCCAATGGATCATACTCATTGGTGACCATGGATGGTGAGCACATAATTCCTTCCACTAACACCAAGTTCCTCAATCAATACTTTTCCTGATCCCTATGGTCCTGCACAACCTTAAACTATACGATTCCGCATGACCCTAAACTGCACAATACAGTCCTGGATGACTTTAAACTGCACCACCGTCCTGCATGACAATAAATTTCAAAATGGTACGAGCTCTATGACCATAAACTATGATCTCCTTCATCTTCACTTCAAGATGTTAAACTGCAAGTTGGTCAGGCCTTCCTGATCGAGGCCCAGCCTCAGGACCCTTGGCCTTCCTCAACTCAGACTCTCTTATGGGATTGCACAGTGTGGTGTGGGATTATGTCCTCATTCACATTGGGTTACCCTTCATACCGTTCATATCCCCAGATGAGACACATCTCTCGTCTAGCACGACGTTAAACTATGATTTAAGAACTATGTATGGATTGATTCCCATCCTAATGTGATACATAGGAATGCTCAGACGTCTCATCTTGAGCCCAGCCCCGAGCCCTTCTCTTTGACTGTCCCCCCTGGGTATAGTTTCCTCGGAGGATCCTTGCATGATGAGGAGTAGGCTTCCTTATCCCCACTCATATGAGGATTATAATGGTCTCACCAGGTGCCCACTCCCATTATTCTATCCTCCCACATCTTTATCGCATGACGTTAAACTGCATGGCCTTCAAGAACTACGTATGGATTTATTCCCATCCTCATGGGATACATAGGAACACCAGGACATTTCATCTGTTGGCCCAGCCCAAAATCCAAAATCTTCCCCTAGGGTCAAGATATATGGTAGGGTGCACACTTTTTCCCCAACTTACGTTGAGCAAGTCTCGACCCGGTAGTACGTCCCCTCACCTGGAGATGTTTTCCACTTTCGTAGATGGGTACAGCTATGCTTCACCCACTCCTTGACTGGGATTCCATCACTTTCCTCGTCTTGAAGGGGCCCTAAATGGTATGGATGCTCGGCCTAAGGGCCTTTTTACAACTTCGGTCCAATGCCCTCAAGGATGTTGAGCAACAAGCTGAAACAAGTCCCACGTTTCGAATGCGGTCAGCGGTCGATGCTCATTTTTTTCTCCCGTATTAGGTAACCATAGGGACCCTATGTTTCGAACATGGTCAACAGTGTCCCGGTTCTTTGGGTACACCCCAAGATGTCCCAAACATCCAGTGCAGTGATTCATTCTACCCCATCCCAAAGAGACAAACTTCCCTTTGGGTGGTGATAACAGTCGGGCGCACGGCCCCGATTCTTTTATAAGGAGTGTATGGTGTGGTGTGGGATTACGTCCTCATTCACGTCAGGATACTTTCCATGTCGTACACATTCCCTTACCGAGGCCCAGCCTCAGGCCTCTTGGCCTTTTCGGGCCCTAGCCCAAGTTCTTACCAGGAGTGTACGGTGTGGTGAGGGATTATGTCCACATTCAAATCGGTTTGTTCATTGTACCATACACCTCCTCTATCTAGGGATCCCTATTCCCTGACCTTCGTCCTCACTGCAAGATGTTAAACTGCGAGTAGGCCAGGCCTTCCTGACCAAAACCCAACTATCAGGCCCCTTGGCCTTTTCGGCCCCCTGGCCTAGGTTCTTTCCTACGGGACTATACAGTGTGGTGCAAGATTACATCCCCATTCACTTTGGGTTACTCTCTGCACCGTACACATCCTTGTTAGGGTATCCTGCCCCCTGGGTATCTTCTAGAACTATGTGTGGCTTGATTCCCGTCCTTACGAGATAAGTAGGACCACCCGAATTTCTAAGCTTCGGGTCCAGCCCCATCTTCTGAAAATCTCTGTCCCACCTTGGACCCTTGTCCTACCTTTACTGAGCCACTTTTTCGACCCTTTTCGGAGATTCACCAATGTGCCTAAGGGTACTCTAGTTTAGTTACCTGGAATGTCAAACTCTATTCAGACACGTCCGCACCCGCTTTTCAAGCTTTGTGTTCCTCTTCATCAGGGCTTTCACCATCTTTAACACCTAAAGGGACCCCCAAGAATGGCCTGGATACCATGCCCAAGGGCTCTCCTACCATTACGGGCCAACGCCCCTGAGGGTTTCGGGTGAAAAATCGATAAAAATCCCGCATTGTGAATACGGTCAGTGGTCGATGCTCGTTTTTTGTTCCCACTTCAGGCTAACGCGATATGGAGGATGTTTTCCCGCCACGGTTAATAATTATCCTCCATCGCCAAGACAAACCCATTAAGCCCAAAATTTCGGTTACACGATTCACATCCTTCTCCATTTTTATCATTTCCAAGTAGAGTTTCGAAACTCTTGGTACTATTCCTCAGTGCGCATCTACGCATGAGGGGAACAAAGTCGCGTTAAAGGTGTCCTTCGGGGCTCTTCACCGACTTCCCCTCGATGGATGTTTCATGTATTGCGATAAGGATCTTCCCCCCTTGTTTCCCACACTGAGTTTAACTCACGTGGGTTTAGGGATCGAGTCGAGGTATGCGCTTACTTGGAAAGTGACATCCATCCATGTTCCGATCTATAAGACCATAAACTAAGATCTCCTAAGAACTACGTCTGGATTGATTCTCCTCCTCATGGGATACGTAGGAACGCCCAAACCTCCTGTCTTTGGGTCCATCTTGAGTTCAGCTAATTTGTCTCTTATGTACTACCTTTGGGACCCTGACTACAGGACTGCGTGGTGTGATGTGGGATTACATCCCCATCCATGTCGGGTTTTCAATAGTCTCACCATGCGCACCCAATTATAAGAATTAGCCCTCCTATTTCCTATCCCACGCGACATTAAAAGGCACCCTCAAGAACTATGTGTGGCTTGATTCCCATCCTCATGGTATACGTAGGACCACCCGAATGTCTAGACTTCAGGCCTAGCCCCACTTATTAGAGATCTCCCGATCTCCTGGTCACCTAGGCCACTTGGCATGTCCCTATCTAAGGGGGGGATATAGGAATGATACAGCACTATGCCCCCTTTTCTTGGGAATCTACCTTCTCTCTATCTCCCTCAAGTTGAGTCCCTAGACTCCTTGCAGTGATTCACCCATGTGTTAAGAGTACTCTGGTCTAGGACCAAGAGTGTCATATTCGACTTGGTCAAGTTCCTTCCACTTGTCAAGCTTAGTGTTCCCCTTCATTCGGGCTTTCATCACCTTTCACACCCAAAGGGACCCCCAAGAACGGCCTGGATACAATGCCCAAGGGCTCTCCTACCATTACGTGCCAACGCCCCAGAGGGTTTTAGACAACAAATTGATACAAATCCCGTGTTATGAATATGGTCAGCGGTCGATGCTCATTTGTTTTTCCCCATTTCAGGCTAACGCGATAGGATGTTGTGTTGTGAACATGGTTAGTAGTAATCCTTTTTCATCACGCCATCCCCTTCAGGCCTTTAATGTTGGTTGCATGATTTACATTATGTTCCACCCCATCGTGTCCAGGTGGAATCTTGACACTCTTGGCACTATCCCTCAGTGAACCTTTATACGTCAGGGGGACAAAGTTGCAATACGGAGTCCTTCGAGGCTACCACGGTCCGAGCTCTAAGACCATAAACTAAGATCTTTATTAAGAGATATGTGCGGCTCAATCCTCATCCCCACGGGATGCGATGGGTTACCCGGACATCTTTTATCCGAGTCCATCTCACCTAGGATCTAGTTACTCATGCCCCTTTCCTTCTTGCCCCTATTCGGGCCCCTTGGCCCGAGGTTCCTATCTCGGAATTGCATACGGTGTGGTGTGGGATCATGTCCCCATCCACATCGGTTATGTCGCACAACACCATACACATTCCCCGCCTAGCATCATCTCTGCTATGTCTGGGCTGCATGACATTAAAATGCATGCTTGGTCCTATCACACGACCCTAAATAGTGACATTATCGTCCTGGCCGCACGATGAAAAACGGCACTGCATTGTGATGACCCCGTCATAGAGGACATCACATTGGGTATTGGTCACATGCCATGCCATTTTTCAACTCCTATCACGGCTTGATTCTTGTGACAGCATTAGGGATTTCTACTCTAGGCTTGTCACTTCACAAAAAAAACCGCTCACCTTAAAGGACAAACAAGATTTATCAAATTCTACTTCTTTTAGTGCAAGGGCCATGCCCGCACTCCCCTTTTTCCTGGAACTGGTACCTTACCGTGCCACCTTCAAGAACTATGTGTGGCTTGATTCTCATCCTTAGATACGTAGGAGCACCCGGGCACTTCCACGTGGGACTAGCCCAACTCTCGTCTTCGGTCCCTCGACCTAAAACTTTCCGAGAAGCACATGGTGGTTAGAACCCCCGGTTCCCATTCATGTCAAGTGTCTGAGTTACCCCAATGTGTGCCTCCTGTGTTTCCTCCCACCCATGGTCTGAATTCTATGACCCTAAAATAAGATCTCCCTATGGGAAAGGACTCTTTTCCCACTATCTAATACGTCTCGTTGTTGTATTCAGATGTGTTTTGAAAAAGAGCCTGAAGTGTGGGATTTTCATGGGGACATTCTCCTCGTCCCATGACCAAGCTTCGTGAGCTCACTATTTGGATCCTCATCCTCTTACACATCCAAAAGGACCCTCAGACGACATGGATTCTAGGCTTAAGGTCTCTCCATGGATGTTGGGCCTAAGGGCTCTCCTATCGTTTCGGGCCAATGTCCCTAAGGATCTCTGACAACATTTGCGACATGGTCCCGTGTTTCGAACATGGTCAACAGTCGACCCTCATGTGTCTGTCTCTATTCCAGGCTAATGCGATATGGATGTTGTGTTTCCTCCACGGTTAATGGTTATCCTCTATCGTCACACCGCTGTCATTGTGATACAAATATCGAGCATCATGATTCACACATTTCCACTTCCTCGTGTTCAAGTGGAATTCCAACATACTCGGCTCTATCTCTTCACGCATCTAGGTGCGCCACATGGTTGTGTTAGTGTCATGGGGCCAGTATTCACCAAGCGTCCCTTTTCCCTAACCTGTCCCTTTCTGTGTCGGGAAAGTCCCACCACTACTTCTTGTTCCCCACACCGAGCATGACTCACGTGGGCTTAGTGGTTTTGGCAGGATGTGTACCAACGCAGCCAGGCTTCTCATCGTCCCACATGACGTTAAACTATGCTCTCAGAACTACGTATGGCTTGATTCCCATCTTCATGGGGTACGTAGGAACGTCTGACCACTCTACTTCGGGCCCAGCCTAATTCTCACTCTTGGTCCCTCGACCTGAAGAGTTTCCTCCGGGGGTACGTGGTGTGATTTGGACTCCAAGTCCTCATTCACGTCAGTTTCATAGCTACCACACCACATGCTCCCTGGGCTCTTACCTTTCATTCCATGTCCTATCATATGACTTTAAACTACAAGAGTCCATATGTCCTCAACGCATGACACTAAACTGCGGTTCTACCCTGAACAAGTTTAGGATTCCCCATGTTAATCATGGGATGCACCAGAGCCTCTGCCAGAGAGGATTTCACCTATTAGTGTTGGTTTATGACTACAATGTGCTTCCAGAACTACGTACGGATTGATTCCCATCCTCATGGGATATGTAGAGACACCCAGACATTTCACCTCGGGTCCAGCCCCAGGAATCATAAAATCTTGTTCCTCCCCTTTTCTAGCCCCCTGGCCAGACCCCTCATAGGGGATCGTGCAACTGTGACTTTTCCCTGGACAAGTTCGGGATGGCCCAAGATGACTTTGGGAAGCAACGGCTCCCTCGCTAGAGAGGCCCCGTCTGAAAGAAGGAATGGTCCATGATCAAACTGATGCGCCCATCTAGCGTAATCCCACCACGGTGGCGTAATTTTATGAGTGTTGGATTCTGTTCAAACAAACCCTCACTCCACATTCAACACTTCGCGTGCCCCTTATTTGGAATCTTGTACTCTTTCATGTCTGAAAGCACCCCCTAACAGTATGGATTCTTGAATTATGGTCCGCCTGCTATCCCATGCCAACGTCCTGAAAGATTGATCGATGATATTTGAGTTAGGTCCCATGTTTCGAACATAGTCAACGGTCGACCCTCATTTGTTTGTCTCCATTCCAGGCTAACACAATATGGATGCTTCATTTCCTCCATGGTCAACAGCTATCCTCCATTTTCATGCCACCCCATAGTGTTCTGAATCTTGGGTATCGTGATTCACACTTCCCATTCCTACCTGTTCGGACCGATTTCAGTGCCCCTGGCATTGCACTGTTCGTGCATAAGAGTGCGCTGGAAAAATGGTAATTCGGATATTCTGAGAACTTCCTTCTCCAGCCAGGTCTCTTCTATTTCCTATAAATCCAGACCAGTTATCCAAACCCCGGGTTCCTGAAGCTTGGTTTACCCTCCTATGTTTGGATGGGATGATGAGGCAACTATCTCTTTTTTCTCACATCGGGCCTGACCCACGTGATCTTAGGGAATTATCATTGGACGTCCCGCAAACATTGTAAGGATGCAAAATGAACCAATGAAAACAACAGAACTTGTGCATTCTACGGAATTCAAAAAAAATTAAAAATTATTATTAAAGCATGAAAGTGCGTTTAAGGGTTTGTAATCATTACAGTACTCGGGGGTCGACTCCCCCCATGGATGGATTGACCCAATCAAAAGAGAGTTTCAACTCTACCACCCTTTGACTTGTGGCGTCCAGGAATCACTACCGCCGACTTAGCTCCTGTTCCTCCTCAGTAGCGATGGGGCACAGTTCACCAGCCTCGACTCGGGCCCTCTCTATGTCAGCCTAAATGGCAGCCATCTCTCCGGAAGCCTACCTCATACGCTCTTTTGCCTCTTCCAGCTGGGCCTTCAATCGAGAGATCAGCTCAGATTGTGCATTTAGAGAGGTTGAGTGCACATCCTCCCAGATCTGTAGGTGTTGGACTTCATCTTCAGCCTCCTAGAGCTTCTTGATATTCATTTCCTACCTCCGTTTCCTGCCCACACTGAGCCCGCAATCATATTCCCGGATCCTCTCTACCATGATATCTCAGATGAGCATATGAGGACGCTGGGCATCCACTCCTCTAGCGCACAATTATCTCAACCGTGAGCGAAGTATATCCATTTCATTCAGACATAGCACTTGGGGGGTGTCGTTGATGAAGCGTGTGATCAGCTTCCACGATCAGCGGCGGACTATTTTGTTTCCCTCTTCATCGGAGGTTGTTTCATCCCAGTCTGCGTGATTGGCAGGCTCGTATGTAGGATACACCCGCAAGAAATCTTCAGCAGGATCTGCATCTGGCATTGAATCCAGCATGATATTTGGCGCTGGGGCAGGCGTGGTGGGACTTGGGTCGACCGGACGGTCCTCGTCATCGGACTCCACCTCGATAACCTTAGGAACGACCCTACCAGTGATCCAGCCAATGATAGGGAGTGCTATAGCTCAGGTAGGCGGGGTAACTATCTCCATTATCACCGGCATTCCCTTAGGAGGGACGCCACCAAACATCCCGACCATCCTCGCCGCAGCGGCCCATGCCAGTCGTAGAACTGTGCGCGACGGGTAAGGGAATAGATGTCAGTTAGCACGATCTACATATGAAAAGCAATGAATTCAGTGGAGAAGACTTACGGAGATCGAACTCCTGGTGTTGCTTCTGAGTTGATACTAACTTAACCCTGAGGCATGGTCCTCCGTGTATTGTCGGAGGGTCTGGAGATCTTGGAGGAGCCACCTCGTGTGCCTTAGTCCCACTAGACACAGAACTGGATGAAGTCGCAGGCGCGGGTTCCGACGGCCCTGCATCATCACCCACCAAAGGGAAAGAATGAGGTCTGTGTACAAGTTCCTCCTGCATGGTTCAGATGTTCGTAAGAGGTCCATAATGGCCTGAGAGCGGACCCTGAGGAAATAAACTCAGAATGATACCTCTAGAACCTCTGCAAAATCATCAGAATCCGAGTCTTGATCCCTGACTTCGCCTTCCTCCAATGTGCTCCCTCCGCCGGCCTCATCTTCCCCAAAGGATTCGTCTGATTCTTCTAGAAGGGGGAAACGCTCTCTTAGCTCAGCGGCCGACAGCAGTGGGGGAACCGTCTGGTTTAGCAGCACCCTCACTCGATCTGTCATCGGACGTGGGGCACCACTAGAATGTACGTAGTCCTCCAGCTCGTCCAAATACTACTCTTCCTACACCGGAGACACCGCGAAACCGGCCCGGACAAGGCCTATACCTGGTAAGACCATCCCGAGATGTTTCAGGTGTTCCCACATCGCGGGCGGACTAAGGTGTTGCCGGTTGAAGTCCCAAACATCCCAGGCCTCTGGGAAAAGATCATTCTTTGGAATGTCGATATGGCACAGCCACTTCCCCAGAGCCTGAGTGGATATCCTGTGGAATCCACTCGGTGGCCGCCCCTCCGGATGGATCTGTTCTTTCGAGACCACCAGATCTGCTACTGCTACCTCGTCCTCAGCCGGTGCAAGCCTCACCACCATGACAGCCCCACCACCGCGAGAGGCCCTTTCTGCCCTCCGACACCGACCTCGGGATAGGGGAGGCCCACCATCACTAGCTCAAACGGTTGGATGCTTCAACATTTCCCTAGTATAAGCTGCCTCCCAACTGATGGCATACTCTTTCACCAGTCCAAAGTTGGTAGTGGATAGAGGCAATGCGATTCACATTTTCTTGTCTTCTTGTGTGAACATGAGACACAACTGCCTAATTACACAAGGGTGCTCCTCATGGAGCACCTCCCAGTAGACCTGTGGGGTCAGCCGTTACAGGCACCGGAATTGCCTCGCGAATCGGTGTGGGGTGTACAGTTCATAGAGAGGCTCATGGTCCACCTGTGCCACCAAAACTCTACCTCAAAAGGCTAGGAGATAAGCATGGTGATCTTCCATTCCCTGACCATCATCAGTGAGTAATCTCGTTAGCAATGTAAATGGGTGGAAGTTAAACTTGTCTGCCTTCCACACCCGGTTCAGCACTATCGGTATAGTTAATTTGACTAGGAATCTTATGGCCGAATTCAGAATGGAAGGGTGAAAATTAGACCCCAGTGGCGAGATAGAGTTTGGGTATTCGTAAACCCCCCTGACGTGTGCCGCGATCCACCCATACAGAAGGTGGAAGGGCCCGCATATCCTTAGTAGCTTCGTGTCCTTGCTAACGTGCCGCAGCATCCTGTACAATCTAGTGAGCATCAGAATTCCTAGATTGAACCGCATTCCCATGGCTAGTATGGATGCCATGATGAATGAGCTAGGTCGCACCCTCATGTTGGTATCCCTCGCCGGTAGGATCCAACCGCAGATAAGGGTCGTGATAAACGCCGCCAGCCTGACTATCAGCTGTTGTTCAGTGCTGACATTAAAACCCCAGGTCTTCCATTGGCTGTCCTCTAAGAGCCGCAAATACGAGTTCTCCTTGCCCCATTGTTCCCCCTTCGGACAAGTTTGAGGCCTCGGAGGGAACTCTCGATCCTCTGGGAAGTTCTGGAACTTCTTGAACCACTTTTTAAAGTGGACATCTCTCACCGCCTCCTTGTCCTCTCCGGGGACCAGTGCCATCAGTGCCAGCTCCAGTCGCGGCATCTGCTCCAGATCCTCCCACACGCTCATGACGGGGAGGAACTCATCATACATGGCCCCCAAGATCGGGACCCCCAAGATCTGATGGAAATCCCACAGACTGATGCCAACCTCCCCGTGGTGTAGGTGAAAGGTGTTGGTCCTAGATGACCATCTGCTCAATAGCTCCGGCATCAGCTGTTTCAGTTGATAAATGTGGAATTGGGAGTCCCATGCCGCCTCATAAAAGCCCACTCTTCTCATCTAGTCCTCAAAATCCTCACATGAGGCACCTACCCAGTAGGCCCATACCTAGTCATTGGTGAAGTTACCACCCTGGCATAGGTCCCACTCATCGGACCACCCCTTTTTTGAATCCTGCAAAGCCTCCTTCAGTATGGCGTGGTACATGGGAGGGGATGTCTCTGGTAGTAGTGACTTCCCATCGATGTTGCTTATATGGTTGTACAGACAGTCGGTGGTGACATGTGTGAAGTCCTCCCGCGCATGACCATCGGCCTCCCTGAACCATTGGCGCTGGCACGACGTGCTCCTAAACTAGCAAGCTAGCTCGTCCCTGCTCGCCTCATGGATAAAGACATCATCCCTCATCCGGAAGCCATACAAGGGCAGCTTATTGCATAGCGGATAATTCTTTTGGCTCTCTGATAGAATTTCTGTCAAAGAATTATGATCCAAGTGACTTCGAACTGGCTCCCCCAGGCCTAGACAGTTGGCCATCTCATCCCTTCAGGCGGCATCTGCAAGCACCCCCAGCGCAGCTTCTTGATGGGCCATCGCATTTTAGAACTTGGAAAAATTTCAGGTCTGGCCGAAAATCTCATTCGCGGATCCCGTTCGCGGGGCATGGGCGCTAATCCAAGACGCGGAGCCTGACCTCAGCTTGAAAGCAGACGTTCTCTTGGTGTTGTCGCGGAGTCAGAGACTCGCGGTTCGCCGCGAAGCTCGATTCGTGGTGAGTAGACGTGGAGTACGCAGAGCTTCGTGAATCGAGAGCGCAAAAAGACAAAAGTCGTGGATAAGGGAAAGGACAAAAGAGAGGTCACCACCCCCCCCCCTATTTATAGGCAGTGACCCCAGGAGCTTCGCGGCATATTCAGCCCGCGCGGAGCTTCACGGCGGGTCCAGAGCGCACGGCCCCTGCCTGCCCCACGCGCCTTCTTCATGAGTCAGCACCACGAATGGGCAATAATTTTGGCGATTTCCCTCAGACTTAGATCCTTAAGTGCTCCGCGGCTCCAAGTATGAGGGGGGGAATTTTTAGGCACCAAAAAATATTCGAAGAAAGGAAAGAAGAAAGAGGCCCTGCGCCCTGCCTCGCGAAGCCCCAATGCACAGACCCCCCCCCTGAGCAATGCGGCCACCGCAAAGCACCTGAGGCGGTAACGCTCCGCGATCGCCCAATATTTGTGAGCCCGCTGCGAAGCACCTAAGGTGGTAACGCTCCGCAACTGCCCGACGTTCGCGAGCCCACTGTGAAGCACCTGAGGCGGTATCACTCCGCGAACGCCCCAACTTTCGCGAGCCCGCTGCGGAGCAGAAGAGGTGGTACCTCTCCATGAATCCGGTTGACATTCGCGACCCACCGTGAAGCAACCGATGCCTCCTTCGCGTCGTGTGAGCTCTGCCTCATGGAGCCCCTTGCCTATAAATACCGAGCTCCCCCTGAGCTCTCCGGACGGACAATCCGACCTTTCAGCTTCTCAACTCCCAAATCACGAAGCACCCTTCGCTCTGGGAATCATGAGCTCCGTGAGGTATTTTTGCTTCGCGAGAGGCTTTTGCCTTGCCTCGTTTTGAGCCTCTCTTTCAAGAGGGATTCCCTTCACGGAGCCTAAGGGAATTCGTGAAGGAAGGGGATTTCCAAGGGAACCCGGGCAGTCATGGAGAGTTTATGCTTTGAAAAACACCCATCATGTACACGTGACCCACATGCCAAGGCAGGGTCACTGTACTTCGCGAAGCACACTGCTTCACAGCACCATGCTTCACGAGGAACCTCTTCTTCGCGAGGCGGTGCTCCGCGAAGCACCTCCCACTCGCACCTATGCCCCATGCTAAGGCCATGGCACTCCACTTAGCGAAGCACACCCCTTCACAAGTGTCCTCTAGTATGCAAAGCAACTGAGCTCTGTAAGTCCCCTACCTATGGACCCCTCTGTTTGGCAATTCCTCTTCTCGTGCGACCCTACAGGTTTGCACGATGTGATTTCAAAGTCCCCTGGACGACACCACCTGCAGCGTTGCTTCTCCTAATGCTTCTTTGTATATTCACGCTAACGACTATTGCTTCTTCACATATCCATGCTAATGTGGGCCCCTCAATGGTTTGCTATGCGACCCCCCTTTTTCACGACATTGCCAGTACCTTCCCTCCCACCAGGAGCAGAGGGTACCGGTTATGTAAGTCCTAGGGGTGTGGAGTGAGCCCACCTCGTCCAAGCTGCAGGACGTTAAACTGCCAAGCACCTCGTCCTCAACACATGACGTTAAACTGTGATCCGACCCCATGCCTCGCACGCAGGGTCCCCCCGGCTCGGATATTCTTTACACTCACTGGTCTCCACGGAGATGGGATCACCCCTCCATAGGGGATGATATCCTCTTTATCAGAGTGGAGTTTGTCCATGGGGAAGGGTGGACATCCTGGTGTAAGTCCCCCCTAGCCCCTCTTGCGGAAGGTAGCACCCATGCACCTCCATACTTCCTCACCGCCAGGGCTTGCAGAGGGCGTGATAGGGAACGAGGCACCTCCTTTCTTCGGTCCCAAATCCTCTCCCTCTGTGCTTTGTCACTCTCAGGCCTCCATCGTGGAGTAATTCCCAGCACCATGGGTCGCCTAACGCATAAGCCCCTCTTCGCTTCTCACAGACGCACCCTTCGCGACGTGATTGTCAGGTCTCTGCTACCTCTTGTTTCTCACACCGAGCACGACTCACATGGGCTTAGGGTAAGCATTTCCCATGACAATACCCCATCCAGCATGATGTTAAACTGTATTCCCCCGTCTAGCATGACGTTAAACTGTATGTTGTCCCTCATGACATTAAACTATACATCCATTTTAACTACGAGGTCTTTGATCCATGTCAAGTCATGGTACATAGGAAGCCTCCACGAGGTTCAAGCCCACCGCCCGTCGTTTATTCACGTCAGGTTACACCTCCATCCCGCATGACGTTAAACTGCATTCCAGTCCAGTGGTAAGCCGTTGTGACTATCCAGAACTACGTGGACTTTGATCCATGCCAAGGCATGGTACGTAGGAAGCCTCATGAAGTTCAAGCCCACCACCAGTGGACCCCTGGGTTCACCTTCACATCGGTTCGCTGACGAAGCCCTTTGAACTACGAGGTATTTGATCCATGTCAAGGCATGGTACGTAGGAAGCCTCCCTGAGGTTCAAGCCCATCAACCATTGGACCAAGGTCCACCTTCATATCGGTTCACCGACACAGCCTTTTCCCAAACTGTGTGGACTTTGATCCATGCCAAGGCATGGTATGTAGGAATCCTCCTTGAGGTTCAATCCCTTCACCCATCGGACCAAGTTCCTTATTCACGTTGGTTCGCCGACACCCACATCCTCTTTGAACTACGTGGTCTTTGATCCATGTCAAGGCATGGTATGTAGGAAGCCTTCCTAAGGTTCAAGCCCACCATCCACCTTGGCCAAGGTCCTTCACGTCGGTTCTCCGACACGCCCCCATCCCGCATGATGTTAAAATTCATTCCAATCTAGTGGTAAGTCTTTGTGACACTACCATCCAGTTGTTCTGATACCCCTTTGTGTCAGTATAACATCCCCTTTTCCCAAACTACGTGGACTTTGATCCATGCCAAGGCATGGTACGTAGGAAGCCTCACGAGGCACAAGCCCACCACCCATTGGGCCAAGGTCCTTTTCACTCCAGTTTTTCAGTGCTCAACCTGAACTATGTGGTCTTTGATCCATGTTAAGGCGTGGTATGTAGGAAGCCTCACGAGGTTCAAGCCCACCACCATGTGGTCGTTCCGACCGTATTTGTGTCAGTTCTTCCAACACCTTGGGCATCCTAGAGTGTAAGCCCCACACATTCATCCCAAACTACGTGGATTTTGTTTCCCTTCCATGGGGATACGTAGAAAGTCTCTTCGAGACTCAATACCATCACCATCGTCATCTCCACGACGGCTCCATTTCATTCCTCATTCACTCCATACAATTCTCCATCATCCATCCTAATTCTTACCCTGGTCGCCACATCCCAATGAGATCATGCCATCCCATTCCCCTACACAGCATTCGGGAAGCTTCCCACGGGCTGGCTCATATATCGTTGTTCCCTTAACGGGGATTCCTTAATCTGATCCACTCCAGCTAGTGTCCTGATCAGCCCAATCCATCTCCGCTGGACATTAAACTCGCGGTATACCCTGTGTTAAAACATGGGAAGCTGAGGAAAACCCCAGATACATGCCTATGGAATATGATTCCATGTGCTCGATGTGGGATGCCTTGGGCTTCTACGCCCTCGAGAAGCCCTATAATAATGGAAAAAGACATACATACCAATTCCCTAGCATTCAGACACGTTACTAATGACTCGACATGACTACTCCCCCGACTGAAGGTTTCTGCCCTGACTGGACCCTTTGGAATGTCCTGAAAAAAGCAGTGTAATTAACCGGCATCCATGGAAACATAGCACTGGGAAGAGTTTCATGAACAATGTATTCAATCTACGAGGGAGACCCGGACTAGGTGACGAGTTCTGAGGAGGAATCCACAGAAGGAAGAACTGACATCCCATCATCCTGTTTCGATCAAGGAGCAGGCATCCCTGAATAAGGATTGAATGTCACCCGCCTTTGGAAAGCGGGAATGTGGGGTAACAAAATCCACACCATGTCGCGCCCCAAGCGGGCGGACGCGCGTGCCCTGGTGAAAGGGTTGGAAAAAGATTGATATTTTTTAGTAATACTTACTATATCAATGTACTTTTGATTTTCAGATTATGAGAGTTTTCAAATTCTCTAGTGTCATGGATTTATCAATGAGCGATGTTTTAAATGAGGTTATGGGATTGGATAATATTTAAGGAAATATCTAAATCATAGGAAAAATGATAATTTTACTATGGATAGAATGACTATGCTTTGAATTTAAGTGGATTTTTTGGTGTTCATCCTATTGAGAGAAGTTTATACCAATGATAAGAAGCAATACTACATCGATATTTTATTATGAAAATTAATAGTCTACTACATCTTGGAAGATTTATTACATCGTAAGGGATTCTTTTTTGCATAATGTATGTAATATCTATATCACATTAACCATGCACAAATACATTATCAATATTGTGGGGACCCATAACTATCCATAAATGTTGTTAAATTTTGTGATTATTCTTAAATAGAGGACCAAAAATATTTTAGGAAGGATTTATGATCATGTGACATAAACTGTCAAAAACTAAAGAACATTTTCATTGTGAGTTTACATTAAGAGTTCTATAATTAAATATATATAAATAATAACTAGAATAAGAAGAAAGACTCATGTAGTTATATATTCCACATTATGAAAATATGTATGCATTTACATCTCAGGATATATGGATTATTTAAGTTATATTTATTGTTCTAAATGTTTCTATTATGTCACATTTGATATTAAATTTATAAGAGCATAATATCTATATCTAATTATGTATCTCATGAATGATTAATAAATAAGAACAGTATTCATTGATTTATATGATAAAACTATAAAGATAAAATTCTCAGCATAATACTTATCTGGAGGATAATGAGAGAGAAACTATTCCATCTAAATATCCAAATTACAAAAGAGGAAGTTTTTTTCACAGAAGAATTGAGAAGTTAATGGGAGAATTTTATGCGTCTAACAATTTGAATCCATTGTAGTATTTATCTAGAAGGTAGTTCCATAATTATTGTGAAATGATGAATCCTTGTCATGATGTGAAGTATTTTAAAAATAAATAAGTGTTTTTATAGTAAATAAGGGAATTAGATGATTCCTATAGAACATAATAACAAATATTCCTTGAAATATCAGGGATAGAATTATACTACGTAGATATTCACAGTATACATGTGAAGGAGAAATTAGAGATCCAAATTTACCCATAAAAAAACTATTGCATCTACTACAAAAATGTAAAAAGTTTTTGTGTGATGTGATCTAATAATTATTTCCCATTAATGTTGTTAGAAAAAAATGGGAGTTTTGAGGGAAGTTATCATGGGTAGAGAGTGCATCTATATTAAACTATCTAAAGGGATTGATCCTTGTATGGAATGAACTAACCTGAATAAAAATATATTGAACCATGTTAAGAGTGATCTATCCTAATGAAATATAAAATGATTCTTGGAAGGAGTGACATTGTCAAAAGAAACAATAAGTGTTATTAATGATTTGGTGCACGAACATAATGTTGGTAACAAGATCATTGGACTATCCATTTATGTTAAACCATGTAAAAAACCCATTTTTCATTGTAATTTTAAATTAAATCTGTAGAATAATTTTTAGATTAATTCAATAATGATAACAAAGATGAAAATTAATATATATCTTCTGGTCAAAAAAATGAAACCATAAAAAAAGAGAAAAAAATGGTGGTCGTCAAAATTATGAAGCCAATATCTTATAGGCAGTGATGAGATTTAAAAGCATACACATTCTAACCCATCCCCTCACAGTACGTAAGCCCCAATAAGATCTAATAATTGATATAAAAGTGTTGTAATTATTAGATTTATTTTTAATTATTTATTTCATATAATTTTTTAATTTAATGATTCATTATGACATTCTATTATGTTGTGATAAGAAAAAAATGAAAATAATGATGGAAAATGGAAAAATAAAATTGAATCCATATGAGTTGAACAATTTTTTTGAATGTTGATATTTATTTGTATGAATATGTTAATGCAGATAATTTAGGAATGGAAATTTTATATTGAGAATCCATCCAATAATCCATTGATTCTTTTAGTATGAGTGGGGTTGTTGATATAACTATGTATATTGGGACTACCTATGATGTGGTAGTACAACATAGTATACGAAAGTATAAAATACCATTTATGTTAATAAGTGGACCATAAGCTAAATGAATATTTTTTATACATAATTCTGAAAATAAGTCAATATAAAATAATATTATTGTGTTGTAAAATGAAGTATAAAAGAATAGAGGTCGAAAAAATGCTTTTTGAAGATGAAACTGACCATAAGAGAAAGAATATTACTCATTATGTTGGTATAAAATTTATTTATCATATGCAATTTTATAATTATTCATATAAATTAGTGATGAAAAGTGAACAACATAATTTCATGGAGATGGTAGTTCATACTAATACAATAGTGATGATTTTATTTTTTTGTATTGAATGCAAAAAATATAAATAAGAGTTAACAATTTTAAAACAATAATAATATCATTAATTATGTATATATTTATTTAATCTATCATTATAATCATCCATGCAATGTTGAAATATAATAGGAATCACATCACTTAAAGGTGGTGGTATTCCACTACTAGACATGTGAGGCATTATCTATTTCAATTATATGGAATATTAATAAGGTAGACAAGAGATTACTATTCAAAAAAATAATTATCTCATTAATATATAATATTAATTTTAAATTCATAATTATAAAAAACCTTGATTTATGGGTTTGTAAAATGAATCATATCTCTACATGAAGGTGGTATAACACGTATACACATACATAATTATTTCATTTCAAATTTGATAGAACTAATGGTTGATATTGGTGATTTCATAATAATAATATTGTTTTATTACATTAAGGATACATAATTTGTTATCTAATGGTGAATATAATATATTTAAAGGAGGTGGAAGAAGAAATTAATTTAAGGATGTTAGGTAAGTTTATATCCTCTTCATTGGTAGACCAATTTTAGACCCCTTATAAAGGACCCATTACATGGTCTTGGTATCCACTCAGTCGACCGGGATGAGGGAACGTGGAATTTGATTTGGAAGCTCAACGTTCCCCCTAAAGTATGCCAATTTTGGTGGTAGATCTGCATGGGTACTCTCCCAACCATGAGCCTCCTCGCTTACCGACATATGGCCAGTACTGCCTTTTGCCCCTTCTGCCCGAACATTCTAGAAACTCATTTTCATGCCATCATTCACTGCCCAGGAGCTAAGAAAATTTGGACTAAATGGGGACTGGCTTTGGCCACTTCAATGACATCAGCCTCTGACTTTCCCGATCTTCTGATGCGTTGGTGCTCCTTTCTTTCCTTGGCTTATTCTGGTTCACTTTGCACTCTGACATGGATTATTTGGGTCCAACGCAATGATGCTATTTTTCATCAAGATCCCAAACCCCCTGAATTTTAGATTGAAAGGGCCTCCTCTTGGATTGAGGGCTGGAAAGACCACAATGGAAATTTTATGCTAGGTGTTACCCTCTCCTTACCCCCTCATTAGAATCCCCCAATGGAAGGGACTCTTAAAATTAACATGGACGCATCACTCCCAAAGTTTGGGCTTGTTGCCCTCGGCCTCCTGGCCCGAAATCATCTGGGGAAAATTCTTGATGAAAAGTACGAACCACATCAGGCAGTCTGGGAACCTTCAGTTGCTGAGGCCATGGCCATCCTTTCCAGTATGTTGCTCACCTTAGAATGTGGATGGAGTGATATCATTGTTGAGTCTAACTACCTTACCATAATCGATGCTATTAACCACAACAATGGTGGGCTCTAATCATTTGGCATCATCATCAGGAGAATTCTCTCACTTTGAAAACACTTCTCTTTATGCACCTTCTCTGTTACCAAAAGGGAAGGGAACAACACGGCCCATCATCTAGTGGCCTCTGGCCCATTTGACTCCAATCAGCTCGAGCTAGACAATTTCCCTGCATGGCTTTTCACATGTACTTCTGTTGATTTTAGTCATTAATGTTTCCTGTTTTAATAAAAAAAGGAATACAAAAACCTATAATTTTTTGAACGAATTGTCTAAATGATATTTTTGGTGTTTGTTTGAGCTATTAGGATCAGATTGATTGAAATAAAAGAAAGAAGATGTGTCCTTTTTTAAGTGATGGAAAGGACAAACATTATAATAAAAATGATTTAAATATATTAAATTCATTTTAATTTGAAAGTGGAACCATGTTCCTAGAATATAAAATATTATATAGGATATGGTTAAAATACCTTGAAACAATAAAATATTATAGGTTCATGTGTTATATTAAACCATATCATTTTATTTAACCTATATGCTTTCAAATTTTAACCCTAACCAAGAAAATGAATTTTTTTCAAATAAAAAGGGTTATGATTTTAAGTAAAAGGAACAAATCGAATCATAAATTCATAAGGGAATAAAATTTAGACCCTTATCCATCATAAATTTCATATATAATAATTTTTTTATATAATTTCATCTAATAATATTTAGTATAAAATGTTATTAAAGGCATTCTAAGGACTATTCACATAATTTGAATTTAAATAAATCCACCCAAGAATTAAATTATAATCCAATATTTTTAAACAAAAAAAAAATTATTATGAACTATCATATTTCATACAATTACATTTCATATGTTTTTCTTTAAATTATTTAATTTTTTTTCCATAGAATGCAGATGAATTGTGTTAGCATTTTATAAGAGTTTAAAGAAATTATATAATCACTAAAAATTATAAATAAATTACCATAACAAAAATGTTTTCATTATTCTTAAAATAACCTTTAATATTTATTAAATTCATATTTTAATCCAAATGGGAACATATAAAATAAATTTAAAAACAAGAGAGTTCCATTTTGTATATTTGATTACATAAAAATATATACAAGACATTATCAATGAAAAAAGAACCTAGATGTCAATAAATTGAAAAAATAGATGATTATTGATGAACAACCACAAAATAAGTCAAAGGGAAATTTTAGGAATATTTGAAGTTATTTTTCACTTATCTTAAATCTTAATTAACCTTATTTACCCTTTAATGTGGTTATAACTATTTACCTGAGATACTTATCATAATAACCAAATATAAAATGGAACTATTTAAAATATTAGAACCAAATGATTCCAAATTCATTAATTATTATCTAATATTAAATTTTCAGAATCATAATTAATTGATTTTAAAATTAACATGGAAAACATGATGAAAAATGGGTTTTCAAAAAATATATTTCTCAGGCATTAGACGATCATACATTCACTCTAATATTGGCAATCATAAATATATGAAATTAAATTTATATATATTTAAATATAATATAAATATGTATTTTTAAGAAATAATTATAAATGAATAAATTAAATAGTTGAAATTTAAAATCATTAGTCAATAGATTGCAGTTTTTTGGAAAATAAATTTTAACAAATAAAAATATAATTACTCCAAACAAAAATATAATGTTGATCACTAAAGAGTTATTGAGATAAATCATTGTAAAATCAATATTATATTATTATAAAACATATCAAAAATATAATGGAACTTCTCAATTACATGTTTTAAATAAAATAAATTAATGTTTACAAAAAAAATTAGTATTCCCTAAAAATTAAATCGTTTTTGAAAAATCAAAAAGAATAAACCATTAATAATATTAAAAAGTTGATTTAAAAAATGATATTAAAAATTTAAAATTAAATTTATAAAATCAGTATAAATTGATTATAACATCCAAACCCAAAATATATTAAAATCCAGTTTGGAAGAAACCACATTTTCAAATAATAAAATTGTGTCACATTAAATTGAGATATTATTTATTACGAATTTATAAAAAAATAGTTATTTAAATCTCGTATACATATTATTATAAAATTTATTAATATTATTCTGAAATCAAATTAATGTTATTTTTTATAAAAATTACTTTTAAATAATTATAATTAAATATTATATTATAGTAAATTTAAACACAATGTAGTGTTACATAAAATATGTTAATAAAAAAAATTAAAGATAAAAAAATATAAAATCCTATGGTGTAAACCCAATATTTAATGAACATATATTCTTATTTTAACTTATATATAATTTATTAAAATTCTATATCAAATATCCAAAAAATCTCACTATTAATTTATATATAAAAATAATACAGTAAAAAAAATTATTATTACTAATATTTTGATCCACCAATGATTATACAACATCAGTTTTTAGATAAAAAATATTATATTATAAACCATCCTTTTTGTGAAAAAATGACATAATTTTTACATTTTATATCATATTTAATAGTTATAAATATCAAAAAACTTTTTATCTTATAAAAACCCAGATATTGGGTACTATGTTATTATGAGATATAAACTGTGCTTTAGTTTTACTGGTTAATATCCTCAATGGTGATGAAAAATAACATTATATACTTCTTTTTTGACTTACTTAACCAATAAATCCACATACCAAAATTCATGGATCACTATATATAATTGTTCATTTCCAACATAGGACAATGGAAATTAAAAAATATTTTAATATCAAAAGGTCAAATGAGTCATAAACGATGAAATTTGAAACCTTCTATGTTAAAATCTTGATACCCTTGTATTTTTACAAATATTTATAACTATATTCCTTATCATAGTTGATTAAATCTGATCCCCCATTATTATATTTTACTTCCCATGATGTTATAGTTTGTTAGATTCATCGGTAGATTGAATGTTCAAACTTGACCAGGGGTTAGATCTGAAATTGGAACTAATATCAAGAATTTGAGTGT
The DNA here is from genome assembly GCA_963277665.1 of Viscum album. Lineage (NCBI taxonomy): Eukaryota > Viridiplantae > Streptophyta > Magnoliopsida > Santalales > Viscaceae > Viscum > Viscum album. The sequence continues at coordinate 1,658,437,342 of OY728138.1, read as the reverse complement.
CATAAAATCTCTATGAGATGAATTTTCATGTTGAATGATACCTAATTGTTGGTATGGGTACTGATGGGAGTGTTTATATAGGGATGAGTTTACCCTTAGAAAAACATTCTACTATGGAAGAAACACACAGTGTAACGAGTGTTGGTCATACCATAATAGAGGGTCTGGTTTACGGAAGAATCCATCCATAAGTGGTTGATGTATTGAATTGGACTGTCATTCCTTGATTTTGACACTAAATTTCGTTTTTGGGGACACCAATTTGGGTTATTAATAGTATGAATATTATTTCATAACATGAATAAGGGTTGTTGAATGGAGAACAACTTTTCCTTTTGGAAATCATGTCATGAACTATGGGTTCACATTGGGAATTTATCGAGAGGAAATGATTTATGTCATGAACCCCTTGGGAATTCTATGAATGGTTCATATATGGATATTTTTATATAGGTATATTTTTTTATTTTATTGTTCTAGGTCCTTTTTGGTATATAGTGATTGAGGGTTAAGGGAGATGGTCATTTCATTTTCCACCATAAATCACTCTCCCATTCGACCTCCATGAGAGTTGATGGTTCATAATGAATTATTTAGCACAATTAAGGTACATTATTCTACTTTATCATTGTTTTTTTACTTCATATACCCAAATTTTTATGATATATACTATGAATTTAGTGATTTCTTCCACAAAAACATGGTAAAAATTATCTGATATTATAGGTTTTTTATGGTGGATTTTATTAAAGATGTATCTTGAGACTGGTTAGGAATTTTTTGTAGCAATATTGATGTTGAAATGATGAACCCAAATGTTTTAGGTGTTGATTTATATTGTAATTAAATAGAATAAATAATAATAAATTTTTATAATAAATTTTTATAAATTTTTATAATAAATTATTTTTTTCATTTTTTTGTGAGATAGCTTCTTTGGAAAACAGATTCGGCTCCAAGGGCTGGGAATCAAATTAGCGGATCATGGTGTGGGGAGTCCTTTTATGCTTATTATAATATGATAGATATGGTTCTACTATAGATACAGGGTTGAGAGGATTCCCATACGATATGTGAGATGAGAGATAACTATGGATTATGGTAATTTATTTATGATTATCTATTGGAATACTATGGAGATTTGGATTGGAATTTATCAATGCAAGGAGTGTCCATGATTCAGATTATCATATAAGAAGTGGAGATATCAATATGTGAAAAAAATTATTTCCATCAATTATTATATACTTGGATGGTTCTGGAGGATCTTATTGGATTCCTTAATAAGAGTTATGAGATGTAATATTACAAGAGATGATAGTTGATGGTATGGTTGGGAAATGCATGCATGGTGTGTTTTGTAAAATTTTATGATCAAGTTATTGTTTTTCCCCAAATTTTTGTGTCATGTGATTGATTCTAGTGTGGGTGATTGGTGATATGGGCTTAGGCTACCCTGGGTTATATAGATTCCTCGTTATATCTATAGTATTGTTGAACCATGAGTGAGATAGTGTGTCTTTAGATAGGTCGAGCCTCAACATGAGTGAGATGGTGTTCTCAGTGGATGAAATGGAGTGAAATGGATGAAAAAAGATGATTTTTAGTCATGAATGAGTTAAAATATTGGGTTTGGATTTATTTTTCATCCATTAATGAGATGGTAGGACTTGAGGATCAGATTAATGGAAGGTCACAAGTGAGATGAGTTTTGGGGTGTAATGGGATACCAGATTAGATGACAGGACATCCATGAGTGAGATGGGTTTTTGGGTGGTTTGTGATCTGATATTATATGATGGGACAAAAATGGGATATATGTAATTTAGGATGGCATACGATATTGGATATATATGAACACTTAAAAATTTGAGAAGGTAGAGTTTGATCATTGAATGTGTAACCTCCCTAGTGAATGGGGTTCATTGGGATGCATAGTAAAAGACAATTTTTTATGCAAGTAATAGTTTGAACATGGATGAAACCCTACACAGAGTCTTTGGGTATTGGTCTATTAACATTTAATGGGTGATGAGTGAATTATTTAATGCCTCTAAACTATGTATGGTCAGACTTCATGCTGGATTGGTAAAAAAATCATTTCTCAATGAGTATATTTAATCATGTTACTTTTTCCATTTAGATACTCAATGAAGTGTGGGAATATTATAGGGGTACATAGTTATAATGAATTTATTTATACATGTAACACCCCGAACCTAGTTACCCAAAGTCGATGCATTATTACATAACATTGGCATGATCATAAAAGATCATGTCTCGAAAGATCAATTAGCTTAGTAGCCTTGGAATCACTATATACATTCATAAAGGTTACATTACATTATAAAGTGAAAACTACAACAACATCTTATCTCTACACTCATATCCCCTTATACTAACCCTGCAGGTTATTCATAAAATACTTCTTCACATCCTAGTAAAAATAAAACATAGAAAGGGGTGAGCTAAGATGCCCAGTAAGGATAAAAATATAGCAAAAACTTTCATAAATAAGCATAAACATTTCAGGAAATGTATAACTAAAACAAAAGCCTTTTAAACACTAACTTCAGCATAAAATGGAAAAAATAAAATGAATTAATTCCATTTACTTATTCACATGGATATTCTACTAGTCAAATAATCACATGCAATATCAATAACCACTTTCATAATGATGGAATGCATAATGTTAGACCATCATAACCACATAGTCAAGGCCTTGTACCAAGACTACAAATAAGATTTTTTCAAGGCCTTATTCCATGACACTAGTTTGTCTCATGAGACCTATCGATGCATCGAGGAGCTATAGTGGGCTCCACCCATCACTTATTAAGTCCAATGCATTCATCATATGAACATGTTTAAACATAACATAAACATTCATATTAAAACTAGAAAACGAAATGTAAATACTTTATCCATAAACCATGAATGGTATAAAAATAACACATGTACATTAAAACATATCACAAAACCTTCAATACAATATGGAAGTTTTGTATCATAATAAATCAATTTCAAATAAGCTTAATATCTATCAAATGATATTGACATAGATGAAATCAAAACTATATGAGAGAAATATCTCTTTTTTTAAATCATTTAAAAGTCACATAATTATAAAAGAAAACATTTACTTTGAAAATATTCTTATAAGCTTGTAAGGGAAGCTCCCGTGATTTTATAATGGTGTAAAATAGTTACACACTCCATATAAGTTAAAAAGACATTCTTATCTTAATTCTATCGAAAAGGTTAAAAAGGACCTCGTTTGGAAAACGACAGAAATATTCCTTTATAAACTTCTTATAAAAATTCAAACAAGGGTGTATATGACTTTAACCTATAGTCTGTAAAATAGTAAGAATTATTTCAAATACATTTTTAAGAAACATGGATGTGGATGATAAATAGCTCCCAGTAGTTAATTACATATAAACAACCTCGGATAATGAAGAGATTGTGAAATAAACCATTACCATGTACTTTTCCTTGGTCAAGGGTAGGTTAAACTCCTTTATAATGGTGAAATAATTGTTATTAAATTATACCAAAATCATATACATTAATATGATATCATATATGATCTTTTAACATTTCTTTGTTAATAATATCTTAGTATTATCGTCATTTTGGGTGTTAACTTACTCGTTTTATTTTATATGTTTTATTATGTAAGTCATGTTTGTTATGGATAGGTTCTATATTATTCATATAAATAATGATATATATCCCTTAAACATTATTTTTAATCATCTAATGACAATTATACTTGAATGGATACGATGGGGAATGAATCTAATCGCGTTCGTGGAGACGGTAGTCCGTACGTACGCACGAGCGACAATATCATTCTTTTGATATTAAAATAATATATAATTGGATGTTATATAATATATAAAGAATCATTATCATTTTATATTTATTATTTACATCAATTTCACATCATTATCATACCCATCCAAATAATAATGTTTTGAATAACAATTACACCACGAGTGGAGACGGTAAGTCGTACGTACGCACATATGGTGACATGTCATTAAAAGGATGGATAGAATACTGAATATGGTTGTACATTATTTATATTAACATAAAAATATATATAAGATACTGGAGTTATTATTTTACAATGGAAATAACAAATAAAGAAGAAGTTAAAGAAGAAAGGAACTTGAAAGAGGGTGGTGAAAACATTACCTCTTTTTCGGGTTCTTTCTTTCGATTTGATCAAAAGGTATCATTATGTTGGCTTTATAATCAAACTAAGGCCTCTAGGTTGAAGTGATGGAATTTTAAAGAATATTTGGGTAGGGTTTGGCCGAGCCAAAAGGCTTTGAATGTGTGAATTATAGGGAAGGGGGGGTTCCCTTTTATAAGATGGGTGAGGGGCACCTTAGGAAAAGCTAGAAAATATTATTTTATAATAGATTCATATTCAGTTTCTAATGGCTTAAAAGTGTATTATTTAAATTTTAAGGTGGGGGTAGGTATAAAACTACTCATCCAATAGGTTTTAGATAGGTTTTGGTCACTATATAAACTTTATCTTTTTTATTTAACTCTTAGTTAAATAGTTTGACATTTACCATGTCTCTTTGTATTTTTATATTATATAGTCAATAAACTTACAATAAACTTCCAAGAGACACCCAAGTGGTCCATTAATAATACACCTATAATTATATAAGTCATTTGGCCGAAACTTAGATTTTTAAGAATAGAATATCAGTTAATAATATAATATTTCTTTTAAAAAACTCATTTATGTCAATTTTGACAATATTTAATAATTTATTTTTGTTAAAGTCTTAAAAACATTATTAATTCAAAAAAAATTCATTTAAGCAATACTAAAATGTCATATTAACCAATAAAATTTTTTTATGCCATAAAAACTTTCAAATTATATTTATTTTAACATTTATAATACTGATTATTTGATTCCTTCATTAATAAGGAAAATACGACATCATTATTGTGTCATAAATAAATTTAATTATTCAATGTCTAAAAATTATAAATAAAATACAATTAGGTAGTAAATATTTTTATTTTTCTAATTAATATCTATAGTCTAAAATATAACATATATAACCCTATTTAAAAATTGTTTTTCTAAAAGATATATGCTTATATAATTTTTGTATTTACTTTAACATAATTAAAATAAAGTGTCATTATCACTTAAAAGTGGATCCATGCGGTCCCAAAATCGACCCAAAGATTCCCATGGTCGTACATGTATCAAAAAATAGGGTTAGGACACGTTTTAGGGTAATTTATTATTATTATAATATTATTTTGTACCCTTATTTACCGGATTTACCCTTTAACCATGGTAAATAAAATATTTACCGAAGTATTTATTAAAAATGTATAAAAATAAAAGTTTCCTATTTATACAATTTGGACCTCCTGATTCTAAATATGGAATCCATTTTTATAAATTTATAACACAGAAGTGGCATAAATTAATTTAAAATTAATTCCCGTTGTTAAAACAAAAAGTTGTTTTTAAGAGATAATAACTATCAAAAGACTAGCAGTTGCTTATGTCCAGTTTAAATGTGAAATTATGTCCAATGACCAACATTGGATTAAATGGTAAAAATATAATCTAATTATACTCTAAAATCACTAAATTTTATAATTTATCACTATTAATTATTTACATTAAAAATGTTGTTTTTAATTAAAATTTAGTAATTTTCACTATTCATCAAAATATGAAAGTTATCCGTGCCAAAAAATCACCCTAAGCTAATTTCGATAGTCCGAATCCAAAAATGAAGTAAATTTTGAAAGATAAAATGTATAAAATTTCAAAAAGTGGATATTACTATTAATAATGGCTAGTTTGGTTGGTTGTGGTGTGTGTTAGAACTCGAAGTTGCGTACAACACATGATACTGTATTATTCAAAGAGAAGCATACCGTGGAAGCTTGGGGTGTTACATTCTCCCCTCCTTCAAATAATTTCATCCTAGAAATTTCTAGAATAATACCTCATGAAAAGACTTGGGTGGTTCTTCATCATATGTTCCTCAGGTTCCCACGTTGCCTCTTCCATATTATGGTTTCTCCATAGAACTTTTACCAGACGAGTCATTTGGTTTCTCAGCACTTGTTCTCTCGTATCAAGAATCTTGATAGGCTCTTCACAATAAGTCAGATTGGGTTCTAGTTCTAATTCCTAATAGGTTAGTACATGCGTTGGGTAAGGCATGTATTTTCTCAATAGTGATATGTGGAACACATCATGAACTTTGGAGAGACTTGGCGGCATTGCCATACAGTACGCTAAAACCCCAATTCATCCTAGAATTTTGAAAGGTCTTATGTACTTGGGACTCAATTTACCTTTATTACCAAAACATATAACTCCCTTCCATGGAGATACCTTCAAGAAAAATGATCTCCTACCTGAAATTCCAAATCCTTCCTTCAGTTGTCAGCATAGCTCTTTTGCCTACTTTGAGCTGCATTGATGTGGTTTTGGATTACCTTCACCTTTTCCATCATTTCCTCCACCAGTTCTGAGCCTACGAGTTTTCCTTCACCAACATCATCTCAACAGTTTGGTGTGCGACATCTCTTTTCATATAACGCTTCATATGGTGCCATCTGAATACTTGAATGGAAGCTATTTTTATAGGAAAATTCCCCCATAGGTAAATATTGATCCCACATACCCTGAAAGTCAAGTGAGCATGATCTCAACATGTCTTTTAAGGTTTGAATAGTTTGTTCTGATTTTCCATTAGTTTGGGGGTGGTAGGTAATGCTCAAACGAAGTTCAGTATCTAGGGATTTCTGAAGACTTTTCCAGAATTTTGAATTAAAACGAGGATCATGATCAGAAACAATCGATAGTGTTACTCCATGAAGTCTCACAAATTCATTAATATATAGTCTTTCTAGATGTTCAAGTGGTAGATCTTCTCTTATAGCAAGAAAACATGATGAATTGATAAGACGATCAACAATGACCCCTATTGCATCGTTCCTTCAAGGAGCCTTTGGTAGTCCCATGACAAATTCCATAGTGATATTATCCCATTTTCACTCAGGTATGGGAAGAGGTTGCATGACTCCTCTAGGCTATTGCCTTCCAGCTTTCACTTATTGACAAACCATACATCTTGACACAAAATCAGCAATCTCCCTCTTCATGTTGTCCCAAAAAAATGTTCCTTTAAATCTCAATGAATTTTGGTGCTCCCAAGGTGTATAGAGAAATTGTAACTATGAGCATTGTATAACAATTCGCTTTTTAGATCAGGTATATTGGGAACACAAAGTCTTTTCCCAAATTTCAAAATTCCATCTTCATACATAAATTCACTCAATCTCCTATCATTCACTGCTTCAATCTTCTTTTTAAACTCTTCATCGTCGGTCTGAGAACTCTTTATCCTTTCTAGTAAAGATGGTTTGGCATCCATTTGAAAAAGTATTGATTTTTTACCTTCCATTATGATTCCCATATCCATATTTACTAAATCCATGAAAATAGGATCCCTTTCAACTCTCATTTTGTTCAAAACTCCATGGTCCTTTCTACTCAAAGCATATGACACCTTATTTGCCTTCCCCGAGTGGTAGTGTATCGTGCAATCATAATACTTGAGTAGTTCAAGCCATCACCTGTGCCTCATGTTAAGTTCTTTCTGTGAGAAAATGTATTTCAAACTCCTGTGATCAGTATAAATCTCACATTTTTCACCATAGAGATAATGTCTTCATATCTTCAAAGAAAAGATTATAGAACCTAACTCAAGATCATGAGTAGGATAGTTTTTCTCATGAATTTTTAGCTGTCGTGATTCATAGGCAATAACTCTATCATTCTACATAAGGACACAACCAAGTCCTTTCTTCGATGAATCACTATAAATAATGAACCCATCATTCCCCAATGGTACATTCAATATATGGGCATTGACTAATATTCTCTTCAGTTCTTAAAAACATTATTTAGACTCTTTTTTTCAAACAAATTTAACCCCTTTATGTGTGATCTTCGTTAATGGGTTATCCAATCGGGCAAAATTCGAGACGAAATGCCGATAATAACCTGCTAAACCAATAAAACTACATACCTATGTTATACTCATTGGGGCTTTCCATTCTTAGATTTCCTTGGTTATAGAAGGATCAACAAAGATTCCATCCTTAGAGACAATATAACCAAGAAAAGGGATCTCCTGAATCCAGAATTCACATTTTCTAAACTTTCCATATAATTCATGTCTTCTAAGAGTATTCAGGATAATACGCAAGTGATTTTCATGGTCTTTGTAGCTTTTGGAATATACCAAGATATCATCAATAAATAACACTACAAAATCATTGAGATATTATTTTAAAACTTTGTTCTTTAGATCCATGAAAATAGAGGGTGCACTAGTCAGCCCAAAAGGCATTACTGTAAACTCATAATGCCCATACCTAGTTCGAAATTCTATTTTTGGAATGTCTTCCTTCTTTACACACAACTTATGGTATCCAGATCTAAGGTAAATCTTTGAAAAGTATTGATATCCATGTAGTTGGTCAAATAAATCATCAATGCGAGGTAGGGGATACTTGTTCGTTATTGTTATAGCATTTATTTCCCTGTAGCCGATACATAACCTCATAGATCCATCTTTCTTCTTAACAAAAAGTACAGGGGATCATCATAGAGAAACACTAGGGCGAATAAATACCTTATTACTCAATTACCATAGTTTTTTATTTAGTTTAACTAATTCCACAGTGGCCATTCTATAAGGTGTCTTCGATATGGGCCTTGAACCAGGAATTAAATCAATGGAAAACTCAATTTCTCGTTCTGGAGGATGACTAGGTAAATCTTCTAGAAACACATCTACATATTCTCTCCCCATAGGTATATCCTCTATTTGAACATTCCTTTCCTCACCCATATTTATTTCATTCTCTTGCTCCCCAATAATTGAATTAATTTGAGCTACTGGGGGTGGATCTAGATAAGAATTAAGTGGTGACGATTCTACTCTAAAGATAAGGTGTTCTTTATCATCATCAACAAAAAATTTAACCTCCTTCTTCTTAAAATAAATCTTTTCATCATGGTCCAAAATCCAATCCATACTAAGGATTATATCAAACTCAATCATAGGTATGATGATGATATCAGTAGATAAAGAACATTTATATGCCATAATGGGAATGAATCCACAGAACTTTGTAGCAATGATACTTCCCTTAGGAGTTTTAACAGACAACTCCCTTGTTAAATAAAATTGGAAATATCTAATTTTATTAGAAAAATGGGAAGATATTAAATAATGCGATGATTCAGAATCAAATAATGCATTTTCTAAACTTGAGAAAACCATTAAATTACCTGCCACCGCGTCTTTCGAAGATTTTACCTCAGCAGTAGTGATAGCATAAGCTTGGCCTTGATCCCTTGGCCTTTTATGAGGTAAGTTCCCCTGACACTTAGGAAATTCATTTGCATAATGTCCCATCTCCCTGCAGTTGTAGCATTGAACATCGGTAGCTTCTTTCTTCCCCTAGCAATCATGAGCTTGGTGGCCTTTTTCACCACACTTGCAATAGACTCTCATTCCTTTCAAGCAAGTACTGGGGTGTTTCTTCCCACATTTACTACAGGATGGATAATCAAATTTTCCCTTATTTCCTTTATTTCCATTTCTAGAGTGATCAGCAGATCTCTTCTTCTCTTGCTTTGATTTAAAGTCGTAAGACTTAGAGAATTATTTTTCTGTCTTGATAGCACATGAGACAATATCTTCGTACGATGAGAAGGATTGTGACACTAATGCTCAATGAATATATGGTTTTAACCCATCAAAGAAATGATCAATCTTACTTCTTGGGTTACGTATATAATCTCCAGCATACCTTGATAACCTTGTAAAGTTAGCCTCATACTTTGCGACATTCTCATCCTCCTTTTGTCTCAGACTCAGAAATTGTCTTTCCATATCTGCTCGATGGTCATGAGGAAAGTATTTTTCTAAGAAAAGCTCTTTGAAATCCCTCCATTCCATATTTTATACTTCATCATCTTCCTTTGTGTTTTGAATCAATGACCACCATTGGTCAACATCTCCAGTGAGGTGGTAAACTGCCATGATAACTTTTTCCCTTTTACTACTCCCCAAGGCATGGAATATTTTCTCTAAAGAATTTATCCATTACTTAGATACTATGGGATTTTTAATCCCTTGAATTTTAGTGGTTGTTGACTCATGAATCGGTATAAAATTGATCCTCTATGCTGTGGATCAGGGTGCTCCATACGGGTAAGGTTATTATTCATAACCTAAGTGAGTTGTCCCAGTATGGTGATTAGCTGATCAGCACCAGTTGCATCCCCAGCTCCACTATAATTATCTTGAGTAGGAGGGAAATCTCTACATGGAGTTCATTCATTGATACGGTTTCTATTTCTTCCACTAGGTGCCATTTCTAAACAATGGAATAAACTAGATTAGTTTATGAATCACAATACATAATTCCAAACTTTTAAAACACTTAACATAAATTGAACAGTTTATGGATATAATCCATAATCATAAAAATGTTTTCTTTGAGGAAGTATATACTCATAAACCCTTCATAATGGTTTTTAAATAAAATGAGAATTATCCTAAGCATATCCCCCGGGAGTGTCGTAACCAAGAGTGTAGAAAGGCCCGTTGTCGTGCACCAGTTCCCGTTAGAGTCTAGCTCAAAGCAGTGTTTTCAGGTTTTACCGCTAGGTACATCTATGCCAGATCTGCCTCTACCTGCTCCTATCCAAACAGGGATGTATTTCTCAGAAAACTCACAAAGTCTCTACAATACCAAAATTATAGAAAGTTCTTCTATAATAATCCTCAAAGTCCATCTTAGGTCTATGTGCTCTAATCAGATTCTATCTAAATCTAGCTCCCAAGGTTTGTACTAAACATCCTCTAATACCAACTATAACGCCCCAACCCTAGTTATCCAGAGTCAGTTCATTATTACATAACATTGGCATGATCACAAAAGATCAAGCCTCGAAATAAAGATTAGTTTAGTAGCCTTGGAATCACTAGATACATTCATAAAGGTTACATTACATCACAAAGTGAAAGCTACAACAACATCTTGCCTCCACAGTCATATTCCCTTATACTATCCCTACAGGTCATTCATAAAATACTTCTTCACATCCTATGAAAAATAAAACATAAAAAGGTGTGAGCTCAGATTCTCAGTAAGGATAACAATATAGAGGAAACTTTCATAAATAAGCATAAACATTAAAGGATATGTATAACTAAAACAAAAGTCTTTTAAACTTGAACTTCAGAATAATATGGAAAAAATAAAATGAAGTAATGCAATTTACTTATTCACATGGATATTCTACTAGTCTAATAATCACAGGAAATATCAACAACCACTTTCATAATGATGGAATACATAATGCCAGACTATCATAACCACATAGTCAAGGCCTTGTGCCAAGACTAAAAATATGATTTTTTCAAGGCCTTGTGCCAGGACACTAGTTTGTCTCATGACACCTATCGATGCATCAAGGAGCTATAGCGGGCTCCACCCTTCACTTATTAAGTCCAATGCATTCCTTATATGAACAGGTTTAAACATACCGTAAACATTTGTATTAAAACTAGCATACAAAATGTCAATACTTTCTCCATAAACCATGAACTGTATAAAAATAACACATCCATATTCAAACATATCACAAAACCTTAAATACAATATGGAAGTTTTGTATCATAATAAATCAACTTCAAATAAGCTTAAAATCCATCAAAGTATGTTGACATAGATGTAATCAAAACTATTTGAGAGAAATATCTCTTTTTTTAAATCATTTAAAAGTAAAATAATTATAAAAGAATACATTTACTTTGAAAATATTATTATAAGCTTGTAAGGGAAGCTTCAAAAATTTTATAATGGCAGAAAATAGCCACACATGCCTTATAAGTTAAAAATACATTCTTACCTGAATTCTGTCGAAAAGGTTAAAAAGGAACTTGTTTTGAAAATGATGGAAAGATTCCTTTATAAACATCTTATAAAAAGTCAAACAAGGGTATATATTAATTTAACCTATAGACTATAAAATAGAAATAATTATTTCAAATACATTTTTTAAAACATGGATGTGGATGATAAAGAGGTCTTAGTCGTTAATTATGTATAAACAACCTCGGATAATGAAGGGATTTTGAAATAAACCCTTACCTTGAACTTTTCCTTTGTCTAGTGTCGGTTAACCTCCATTATAATGGTGAAATAATTGTTATTAAATTATACAATAATCATATACATTAATATGATATCATATATTATTTTTAACATTGCTTTGTTAATAATATCTTAGTATTATCATTGTTTAGGGTGTTAACTTACTCATTTTCTTTTATATGTTTTCATACGTAATCCATGTTTTTTATGGATAGGTTGTATAGTATTCATATACATAATGATATAAAGTCCTTAAACATTATTTTTAATCATAAAATGACAATTATACTTAAATTGATACGATGGGGAATGAATCTCATCGCGTTCGTAGAGACAGTAGTCTGTACGTACGCACGAGCGACAATATCATTCTTTTGATGTTAAAATAATATATTATTGGATGTTATATAATATATACAGAATAATTACCATGTTATATTTATTATTTACATCAATTAAATATCATTATCATACCCATCCAAATAATAATGTTTTGAATAACAATTACACCACGACGTGGAGACGGGAAGTCGTACGTACGTACGTATGGTGAAATGTCATTCAAAGGATGGATATAATACTGAATATGGTTGTACCATATTTATAATAACATCACAGTATATAGATGATACTAGAGTTTTTATTTTAGAATTGAAATAACAAATAAAGAAGAAGTTGATGAAGAAAGGAACTTGAAAGAGGGTGGTGAAAACATTACCTCTTCTTCGGGTTCTTCCTTTTGATTTGATCAGAAGGACTCTTTTGGTAGGCTTTTTTATCAAAATAAGGCTTCTAGGTTGAAGTGAGGGAAGTTTAGAGAATATTTGGGTAGGTTTTGGCTAAGAAAAAAGGCTTTGAAGGTGTGAATTATAGGTAAGGGGAAGTGCCCTTTTATAAGAGGGGTGAGAGGCACCTTTGGAAAAGCTAGAAATATTATTTTATAATAAATTCATATTCGGTGTCTAATGGCTCCAAAGTGGATTATTTAAAGTTTAAGGTGGGGATAGGTCGAAGACCACTCAAAAAATAGGTTTTATACAGGTTTGGGTCACTATATTAACTTTATCTTTTTTATTTAACTCTTAGTTAAATAGTTTGACATTTACCATGTCTCTTTGTATTTTTATATTATATAGTCAATAAACTTACAATAAACTTCCAAGAAACACCCAAGTGGTCCATTAATAATACACATATCATTATATAAGTCCTTTTTCCGAACATTATATTTTTAGGAATAGAATATCAATTAATAATATAATATTTCTTTTAAAAAAACTCATTTATGTCAATTTTGACAATATTTAATAATTGATTTTTGTTAAAGTCTTAACAACTTTATTAATTCAGACCAAATTTATTTAAGAAATCATAACATGTCATATTAACCAATAAAAAAATTTATGTCATCAAAACATTCAAATTATATTTATTTTAAAATTTATAATACTAATTATTTGATTCCTTCGTTAATAAGGAAAATACTGCATCATTATTGTGTCATAAATAAATTTAATTATTCAATGTCTAAAAATTATAAATAAAATAATATTATGTAGGAAATATTTTTATCTTTATAATTAATATTTATAGTAGAAAATATAACATATATAACTCTATGTAAAAAAAATTCTAAAAGATATATGCTTATGTCATTTTTGTATTTACTTTAACTTATTTAATATAAATTGTCATTATCACTTACAAGTGGATCCATGGGGTCCCAAAATTGACCCAGAGATGTCCATAGTCCGACATGTATCAACCAATAGGGTTAGGACACATTTTATGGTAAATTATTATTATTATAATATTATTTTTTACTCTCATCTACCGGATATACCCTTTAACAAAGGTAAATAAAATATTTACCGAAGTAATTATTCAAAATGTATAAAAATAAAAGTTTCCTATTTACACAATTTGGACCTCCTGATTCTAAATATGGAATCCATTTTTCTAAATTCAAAACACAGAAGTGGAAGAAATTATTTTAAAATTAATTCTTGTTTTTAAAACAAAAAGCATGTTTTTAAGAGATAATAACTATCAAAAGATTGGCACTTGCTTATGTCCAATTTAAATGTGAAATTATGACCAATGACCAAAATTGTATTAAATGGTAAAAATATAATCTAATTGTACTCTAAAATATCTCAATTTCATAATTTATCACTATTAATTATTTTGATTAAAAAGGTTGTTTTTAATTAAAATTTAGTAATTTTCACTATTCATCAAAGTATGAAAGTTATCTGAAAAGTACCAAAAATTCACTCTAATATAATTTAGATATTCCGAATCAAAAAATGAAGTCTATTTTGAATTATAAAATTAATAAAATTCCAAAAATTGGGTATTATTATTCATAACGACTAGTTTGATTGGTTGTAGTGTGTGTTAGAACTCGAAGTTGCGTACAACGCACGCTACTGTATTATTCAAAGAGAAGTGTACCATGGATTCTTGGGGTGTTACAATACACTCACACAATGTTTTAGAACATCAATGTCTGTGAAACCAATATTTATACTATTCTGTACATGCACAAGTCATGTAATGGTTCGATCTATAGTATAATGGGGGTATTGGATATGGTAATTATGATTATGCATACAGATGAAATAGAGATTTTTTTTTGATTTTATTGGTTTATTATGTATATTTGATCTATTGAGTGGGAGAACAATTCTGTAATATATAGGGAAGGATCATGTATTATATTGAATTTTTTTATTTTTATTCTATGATCTCTAATAAACATTTGTGATTTTTATTTTATAGTTATTTTGGAAACTTTTCTGCTTTAAGATGAGTTCATAGTGTCCCTAATATATGATTTTGGAAAAAAATCGTAATATTATAACATAAAGATAGATTTACTTGAGGTCCAGTGATGGCATCAAGATTAACACCCTATAGAGTGGTCCGTAGTCTGGGGAGTTACAAAATTCAATCAGAATGATTTTATTATGATTTTGGTAAATGGTAAAAAAATGTTTCATTTTAATTTGATGGATATTTTGATGGTCCTATAACTATATATTCATGAACACCCTTCAAGTGGGATGTCTTTTTTTTCAGGGGGTGGTATTTGTTTTTTTTTTCATTTTCACTATTAATATTGGGAGATGTAATAAAAAAATATCGTAAAATTGTTTTTATTTATGAGTTTAGTTAATTTTATAATTTCTATGAGGAATTTTATATTCATTATTTTAGGAATATAATATTGACATAACATATGTGGTCTTGTGTGTGATTTCATTTCTGATGAGGTTTTCTGTTGATTATAGTCTCAAAACAACATCTATAGTTCCCTACAATATAATATGATTGTTGAATTTTTCTTAATGACACCACATATATTTATTTGTATAATATTACATGTGTATCATACATTGGGGGGCCTCATGTGAAAAAAATAACATCCCCTCAACATTTGTTGTATGGTGATCCTTAGTGGGACTATTTGGGAATTTGATGCCCTAATGATGACTCGATAAGTGTAAGGTATATAGTATAGGTTATTTGAATATTGGTTTATATATTAATCAAGGTTTTTAAATGTTGATGGATTTTGGATAGAAGAGTGAGTTATATTTGATATCATGATATGTGGAGTGATTGGAGTGATCCTGACATCGAAGTTAGTATTAAAGGGAATGAACATTTAGATTATTGTCTATATTATATTATAGTGTAGTTTTCCATGGGATGGAAAGTTTAAATTCTAGAATGTATGATCTAGGAATGTATGGTATGGGTAAAATATTGAATACTTGAAATGTTTTTAGATGGAGATTATACATGGATTCACTCATTCCCAGAGGGAGGTGTCCCAGAAATGAGGACAAGGGAACACTATTGATGCTCAGTATATATTGAGATAACATATGAAGAGAAGAATGATATGTATGTTAGAAACATGATCATAGGATTGATGAGAAAATACTAATTAGAGGATGTGAATTTTATATTATTGGGTTTCACAAGATCATGTGACCTTTGGTCTTGAGTAAGTTCATGATTGATCAAGTGTGAGAACCTACGATACATTCAATGAGAATCACTCTACCTTGAAGATGAGAGTGATAGTCACCATAGTTTTTTGGTAAAAAAAATCCTTTATTAGTGTAGTCAACTGAGTGTATGTGATGTGAAATTCTTATTAGTTCAATGTTTAGTTGTGAATTTTGTGTGTAGTTTTATTGGGAAACATCTTGTTTCTGGTGAAATATACTCGGTATAATTATATTATGGTTGTGGTTGTCTGGTTGGGGGAACACATGGACTGAGGTGATTTGTTTGTTTATTGAGATGGTTATGGTCTTGGAATCTCAATAACGATGACTAACAAGTTTCTTGTATCTTAGGTATGATGTAAAAAATGATGGTTTGTGTGTGGTGAAATATATTATTTCAGTTTATAAAATGATGGATGTGTCAGGGTTGACATGATAGTAGAGATCGTGGATCTGGAGGAGTGACATGGGTGTAGTGTCAAGACTCAAAGATATTGGTGCATTAGGAGTGGTGTAAGGGAAGCCATATCAAGTGGAGAATTAAATTTACCATAAGATTATATGATCCTAAATAGAACTAGGCTATTAGATTGTAAGGATGATGATCCTTGTACGTCTAATGAGGGGAAAAAATTTGTCGGTTTCCACTCAGGAATGGGTTGGTTGATCACATATAATCAACATGTTCTATGAAGGACATGTTTTGGACTATAGAGAGTGAAAGGGCCATGTTATTGGTTACACCAGTCATTGGATGGTCATAGTGGAATTATAATACTAGTTTGTGGGCTGATTCATTTATATCTACTAATATGAATAATTAAATATTTTTTATTCAGATGTAATGATTTATGGAATCTAAAAGGTGGCATCAAGTAGAGTGAGAATTTGGTGTTGTCTAAGAGTGAGTAGAATGAGAGTTTCTTCAGTGCACAGGATGAGTGTATTGTATTTAGAATGGTTAGTTGGGTATGTAAAAGTAGAATTACACCATTGGTGAAAATTAGATCTCATCATATAAGTTTGGATGCATTTATGAAGCCTTTGGGTGTTAAGGCAACATGATCAGGTTGTGTAGTGTTGTGATGGATATTGATGCCATGTATTTTAGGATAATGTTCATGGGAGGAGGAATGAATGTTGACATGATGCAGAATTTGATGTGGTGATAAAGAAACTAAATTAGAAGCATTGTTCGGGTTGTGTGTTAGGTGGTATGGGGATCATACTTGGATTATAGTGAAAAAGAAACTATATACGGGATTAGTAGTTTAAATAGTGTTTTATATGCACATTGAGTGTTTGAGGATGGAATATAGTAATTTGATTATGAATTTAAGATATATTTAAATATTGGATGTCTTTTTGTAACTACCAGACACTTATTGATGAAGACAAACCATATAGTGTGGATCTTTAAGCCAACCAAATAATTACAGTCTGTGAGATTCAAGGGGTGTTTCATTATTTGGAGCAGAGTGGGGGTCAGCTCATAAATTGGGTCTCAATTTATGAATTTGATCAATCATTAAAAATTTAATTTTCAGGGGATCAAATGGTTTTTTTTTCACCTAGAGGGGGTAAACATGAGTTGGTATCGATGAGCATTGACCAGGACCTATCTAGAAGGTTATAGTGGATACCCATATGGGTGAGATGAGATGTGTTCGGATATGAGATGTTATATAATGTCCTTTTCAGATGTTTTGAGTTGGTGGATGCTATGATGGGATACAGTCCTACCATTACTAGGTTGTTTTTTTGTTCCTTTCAGCAAACATATTGTACTATGTGTGATAAAACCCAAGCCCTTGGGTTTCCATGAGTGACATGATGTCTTCTTCACATATAAAGTATGGGATAACTATAAGTGAAATGGTTTGTCTTAAGATAGTCTTGGACTCTACATGATTGTTATTTTTTTGGGTATTGAATAACTATATGAAATATGTGTTTCTTGAGCATGATGTGACATCCATGAGTGAGATCATTATACACAATGATAGGATGATCATCCTACTATGAGTGAAATGGTGAATATGATGTGATGGGATGTGATATTGGGTAATGGTACGTGTGTGGGTGAGATGCAGTCCATGATTATATGTGATCATTGATATGGATGGACCCTACCTTGAGTGAGAATGTATAAGTCAAGTATTGGACATGTGACCTAGTTAGAAAGAGGGTTTAGTCAAAATAATTTGTACGAGCCTGTATTTTGAGGGAGTGTCAATCAGGACATGGATGATGCCCTACCATGAGTCTTGATAAATGTGTCTGGTTTCATAGAATGAGTAATTGAGGTTATTTTTTCATGGAAACAAAGAATGTAAGGGTAATTATTATAGTGGTATAGATAACACATAACAATTGAACAAAAAAAGTTAATAAATTTACTTTTTTAACTAATCTATATAAACTCATTTAAAAATTTATATTGGAGGTGGTTCATCAGTCCCCGCTAAGTATAGGATTACACCCTATAGGGTTACCTTGATGTGTGAGTTAACCAAATGATTTCTATTTAGTTCTAGTGTATGATGTGGACTTGAATTTGTTAGAGTATCATGGGGAGAATTATAGATGAGGATTTAGATGATTCATGGGGATTTAGTTGAACCCCATTGTATTTTATTATGATTTATTTTGAATATTTTATCATCATAGTGGAAAATCAATTTATTTTTTATTATGAATACATAATTTATGATATTGGATATTTTCATTTCAATTATACATACTCTAATAGATTCTTTTAGTGTTTATCATTATTTTTTTCCTCAATGTTTTCATTCTGAAATGAGGTCAAAGTCTCCCCAATGTATGTGTTTGGATTTCTCTTCTAGTTAGAATCCTTGGGCACAATTAGAATCATTTCAATGTTCTAGTGATTTCGATGAGACTACAGTACTGTAGAATGGCATGTAGGCTAGAGTGTTTCATTATAAATTTTATCTTTCATTATAATATATTGAGTCACTTTGAACAATAATGGAATGAGAAGTGAAAATTCCAAGTCACTTCTTTTAATATCATCATTTTATTCATCTATAACTTGTAATTGGATATGGAATATATTATCACTAGTCAAGACTTCATTATTCCTCACATATAAAGTCTAATTAACAACACATGTTGTATTTTTTAATTTTTTTTATATAATTTAATTCACCTCTATATATCCAACATTTTTTTATGTTAATGATAAATTTGGAAGACAATTCATGTAGGTTTCCCTATGTTTTAGGACCAATTTATTAAAATCACATGGATTGTTTATTTTATAATAACATGGAGTTTAGGTTCAGTTGAATTCATGGGGTTCATAATTGGATGATAAATCTATCATGAATATTAAAATATTAATTCATTATATGCTATCCATTATCTAGAATAATTTTACTGTCAAGTCTTGTCTTCTTTATATAGGACTTTCCCCATTTACTAGGTGAAATCAAATGTTTTAATAATCATCTCTACACTACAAACATAATCAATTCCCTGGTAGTCAATAAAATCTTTTGATGAACTATGTTTTTATCTCTCCATACATCATGTTTACTTGATTTTGTCAAAAAACATGACACTATGATTTCAAGGTCGAGTCATATATTATGTATGGATGATCATGTAGATTAAAATTGTCCCACTAATGATATCCATGAATAACATTAGTTTTTCCAATGTCTATATTTATCAGTCAAACATGACATGGATTCATTATCCAAAAAATGTACTGAAACACTATAAAAATCCAAATATTATTAAAATTATATAAAAACATTAAATTTCCATAGAGATAACAACTATTTTAAAATTAAAATTTTTCCATGAGTTCTCTAAAAATCATATAAAACATTATTTTTCACTTGGTTTTTAACATTTAATCATAAAAAACATAAAATATGATATTAAATAATTTTTTTTAAAAAAATGTTATCAAATTTATCTGCATTAATTTAATAATATTACTTTGAATGTGTCAAGTGTAAAATTTATTCATTAATAAAGTGTGAAATTATTTTAATATAAATTCTTCTATGATGTAAAAAAAATCATTTAATATAATTCAATTGTTTTTATAATTCAACCTCTCTCTTACACTCTTCCATCATCACTAATCGATATGCTCCACCCAATGAAAATTAATATTTAATGAATTAATTAAATATCATTAATCACAATATAAATCAATAACTATAAAAAAATATAGTATATTTATTTTTCCAAAAAAATCATATGTACCTCATCAGTATAAGACTATAAATATTTTTCATTTATATTAATGATTAACTCATTCAAAATAATTCATCATTCTTCTTTGAATTTTATAATATAATATATATCCAACTACATTGAAATAGTAGTTATGGATGAACATAACATTTATAATATCATGAATAATATCTACATGTGTTTAAAAACTAGTATATCAATGTTGTATGAAATACTATTAAATGGAATTATATAATATTTCACATGTCTAAAAAATTTAAATATATATGTGATATATAATAAATTATTTTTCTTTCAAACAAATTTCATTTTAAAACCACATTATATTGACTAGTTTTAGACTAGTGATGTGTTTTGTAGATAGTTTATTCTATCATTTATAACATATCTTTATTTTTTATATTTGTTGATATGTTTCATGAATTTAACATTTTTCATTCATGAACCATGTAATTTTTGATTTATTTATTGTTTCATTACGTACACATTCAAAACTACTTTATGCATCTTTCTTTGTGTGGATGAACATAAATTCTTCATTAAAAACACATTATTGATTTCCTTTCCTCTCCCTCACTCAATTCATAAGCATCTCTAATGAGAATTTTACTCCTATATTAATATTTTATAAACACCTAAATAAATAACCACATGTCATAGTGATATACGAAAACCTCGATAACATATGGAAAAGACTAATAAAATAGTAATTAATGGTCACTTAGATTTTCTTACCACTACTATTATGAAATTCTTAAAAGATCATCACATTTTAGAAAAATTAAACATCTCTTGTAATTTTAAAATTATTGAATACATTATTGAAAATATATTATATCAAAAATATAAATGACTGTCAAAATTTTCTACATAAAATTAGTAACAGTTAAATGTGAATTTCATAAAAAATTCCCATTTAAAACCCATTTAATGTACCAATCCGTTTTTTTATTATCCCAACATATTTTCATTAATTTATCAACATTTATTTAGTTGAAGATAATTTCCAAATATATAAATAAACAAGACAAACATGTCAAAACTTTTTGAGTGTTTTGAAATACTTATATTCAATATATATTAAATTCAGTATACAATTTCAAATTCAAATATTTTATGTCGTCATAAAACTGAAGTAAAATTTTTCAAACATTAAAAAATAATCGTCAAACTTTTATTTTCCATGAAACTATATTTTTTTCTAAAAAAATAACTTAAATTAAACAACTAAAAAAATCAAAATGACATGAATTTCATAATTTTTTTTCGAAAAATATTTTTCAATTTAATTTTAGTTTCATGAAGATATGATTTATATGATTATAAAACACCATTTTATCTTGAAAGATATAATTTTTTGGTTTCATATTTATTCTATCATTATTTATCATTGTATGTACGATATTTTATAGACCATTCAAATTGGGACTTTTCATATATATATTATTGAAAGAAAAAAATATTTCATATAAAATTTAAAACTATGTACATAAAATATAGAATATGGAAAATATTCAATAGAATATATTAGATGTTTTTTAGAACTTTATGTTAATAACGCTACAACTAATTTTTGGAGTTCCATCTTCATTATTTTTATGATTAATTTCATGTTAATGTAGAAATACTTATTATATCCACTTGATTGTAATATGGATGATATTTTCTAAACAACTATATTTATATATACACCTATTTAGAATTTTTGTACAAACACAATACACTACTAAATATGGTTCGCTTATCAGCGCTATAAAATGCTTCTTACAATGATAGAAAAAATGATGTTAATATTGGCGAATATAGCAATGAAAAAGCCCTGATATAGGTTGTCCTTTATCCGTACTAAAAAGTGAGGATAAAGGAACCCATTTATTAGTGATATTTTAGAGAAGATAAATTATATTTTTACCAGTTCTATTTATAGTGCTGATAAAGGACAACATTATCAGCACTATTATTAGCACTTATAAAGGGGTCATTATTCGGGCCCAAAATAGCACTGATAAAAGCCTAGATGGCCATGATGTGGTGTTTACATAACAGCACACCCACCAGTAGCACCTGCACACATAAACGGTACACCCGACAACATCACCTACACAACACAAACACACCACCTACATAAAACAACACATGCGCAACGCACACAAGAACAAACCATCACATACAACATCAAACAAAAGAACAAAAAAAATCCACAAAAGGGTTTGTAAAATCACTCTATATAAATTAAAAATATTTTTTTATTTAATTAAATTTATAATTATCAGAAAACAATCAAAATGATTAATGTTTCATCCTTTGATATCTGTGATCCCCTCTTAAAAATGTCCACCCATGATTTTAGTTTCCAAAAAAATCATCCCAACTCAAGACAAAAGGATTCACCAATATAATAAAACAAATATTATCTTAGTAGTACTTTAAACAAATGAATTTAACAATAATATGAATGAATACATTAATAAATGTCAATTTTTAATAAAAAAAAGGCACATTAAGAGTTATACATGTCACACCATGTGTATTATTGAGTTGGGGTTGACTCATACATGTCACAAATGAGTTATGGATCATTATAATAAAATATCAAAACAATCTGAATGAGTTTTATTTTCTTTTTAGTATGTACCATGTTTTTTTACTAAAAATAATATCAAATTTAATGACATATTTGGATTTATACCTCTCACATCATTTGTCAGATTGGGTTTTGTTGGATTCTTTAATGTCATAAATGACTCATGGATCATTGTTCTAACATATCAAAACAATCAGAATGGGTTTTCATTTTTTTCAGAATGAAAGTTGTGGTTTTTAACAAACATATAATTTCAAATTAGAAACACACATTTTGAGTCTACCGGTCACATCATATTTCATTTTTAGGTGAGACAACATCATTCATGTCAAAAAGGACTTATAGATCACTATATTAAATTATGAAGACAATCAGAGGGTGTCTTCTTAGTTTTCAGTGAGTGAAATATTATGAGCTAAAATGCCAATTTTTAACTGATAATGGACATGTTAAGTCTTTACTATCACACAATTCCTTAGATTGAGGTGATGTTGATTCCTACAAATCATAAAAGGCGCATGAATCATTGTATTAAATTATAAAAACAATATGAATGTGTTTTCTCAGTTTTCAGTATGTCACTTGTTCTTTTTACATAAATTTATTTCAATTTGGAATAATAAAACATTTGTATTTATTCCAATTTCATCATTCATTGGATAGAGGTGTATTTTATTCCTACACATTTCAAATGACTCATGGAAAACTATTCTATGTTATCAAACAATACAAATCCATTTTCTCAGTTTTATGAATGATAGTTGGGTTTTTTATTAAAATATCATTTCAAAGAAGAAAAAATATTTTTTAGTCATATCGGTCACAACATGGTCGATTTGATGTGAGAATACATAATACATATCATAAAGGACAAAGAATCACCTTTCTAAATTATTATGATAATCAGAATTCATTTTCATGGATTTTAGTGAATGACATGTTTTGATCAAAAATTTAAATTTAAACTGAAATCTGTTAGTTATAATCATACCGATCACACCATGTATAAAAATGATATGTGGTATATTCCTACACATCAACAATGACATATAAATCATTTTCCTAATGTATCAAAATAATCCAAATTTGTTTTCTCAGTATTTAGTATGTCAGTTTTTCTTTTTTACATAAATTAATATAAATTTTAAATAAAAATACACATTTGGATTTATATCGGTCCCATCGTACATTGTATTAAGGTGGGTTTATTTCTTACACGTCCAAAATGACTCAAGGATTTTTTTTCCTAAATTATCAAAACAATATGAATGCATTTTATGGTTATCAGTATGCCAGTTATGTTTTTTACAAATGTTAATGTAAATTTTAAATTAAAAAAATACACTTTGAGTCATACCAGTCACATCGTGCGTCATATTGAGGTTAGTTTGATTTATACACATAAATAATGTCATAGAGATCATTTTACTAATGTACCAAAACATTATAAATTTATTTTCACAGTTTTTAGTATGATTGTTGTGTTCATTGACTAAAATATCCTTTCAAACTGGAAACACAAATTTTTAGTAATACTGAACACGTCATCCATAGGTTTGACATGAGACTGCTTCATACACTTCAAAAATAACATATGAATATTTGTGATGGTTTATGAAGATAATCCGAGTGAGTTATTTTGGTTTTCAATGAGTTACATGTTTTGAGATAAAATGTCAATTTTAAACTAATAACATACAATCTATGTCATATTGGTCACACCATTCATCAGATTAAGGTATTGTTGTTTCATATTGACACAAATGATATATGGAAAGTATTTATATGGTAAAAAACAGTCCGAATATGTTTTTTCAGTTTTTTTAGGCCACTTGTTCTGTTTGCAAAAATTATTGTTAATATAAAATAATAATGCACACTTGAAGTCATAACTGTCACACTATGTGTCAAATTTAGGTGCAGTTGAAACCTACACATCACAAATGACTTATGTATCATTTTCATAAAGTATTAAAATGATCTTAATGAGTTTTCTATTTTTTCAGTATGGAACTTCTTCTTTTTACTAAAAATATTAACAATTTTAAATAATCATACACACTTCCCTTCATACTATTCATATATTTGTGTTATTTTTATACATTCTTCCATCAGGGGTACTTCACATTAAATTCTAAACAAATCTATCTCATCTTTTGAATAGGATTATATTTTTAAATCATGGTATTAATGAAATAATATAAATACCCTTACGATTAATAAGTATTTTAAATGAAATAAAAATTAACTTCAAAAATAACTCTTCAGAGATGCTGGTTTATTCATGGAATGTGATTTCTTTCCAAAATTTAAAAACGTAATAACCATAGTCTTTATCATTTTATTATTTTGGAAACTACCAAAACATTGAGAAAAGTAACTAATTTTATATTTTTGTTTGGAATGTGAAATCAAATTATATATACAACGATTTGAATCTAGTCATTGTACTTTTGATGTTCCTTGTCCTTTTACCCTGGTCTTATCCCATGATGTAGATGATATTAATGTACTATAATACTATAACACAATTCTCATTAAAAGATAATATAAATAATATAACTAGATGTTTAGTTCTAAAATATTGAAAGTAGTGTATTCCAAATTGAAAAAATTGATCACTTGTGGTTGGTTTGTTGGATATCAATGCATTTATTAAAAGAAATAAATATTTTGAGTGTCTCAATTGACCGAAATGAGCATCCAATGCTGCCAAAGAGCACAAAAATGAATAAGTAATGAATTAAATTAAATTTTATTTGATCTAATTAAATTGTAGTGTTTACCCGTATATCAATTGTATTAAGAAGAGTCTGTCATCTGTAATTTTGTAGTTAAATGATATGAGCAGGTCTGCCACTATTTCAACACCTTTCATGGATTCTATTTCTGTTTGTTCTATAGAGGTTACTTAAGGGCTAACAAGTCCAAAAATTTAATTATGGGAAAAACCCATCAATTTTTCTTCCATATATATTATTGTGAAAAATATTCAATGTATTTAGACATAATTATTAGTGTATCAGCTTTTGGAAAATAAAATCATGAAAACATACCTCTTGTATTCATTTATAACTGAGCTTCCTATCCAAACATACTCTAGGATTTCACTTACATTTTTAACACTAATGAAATTTTTATCTTCCCCTTTGTACATGTTTTCATAAAAATCAATTGTGTGAAACCCACCTTTATTCAACTTCGTATTCATATGATCCTGTACTGATAATAAATTTTGATATATAATGGTCGTGTTTAATGTGCTTTCGATAGATTGTTTTGATTTATTGGTTGATCCTTGAGATGGTTTTGAGTTGTTATTTCTTTTCACCCCCATCCATGTGTTGTTTTGTAATGACATTCATCTATTCATATTTAATCATTAAATATTAATGACTTATCTTGAAAAATAAATTTAAAGTGAATACCCCCTTGTCAACATGTGTTATAAAATATGGGACGACCATGCGATAAAGGTTCCTAGATATTTTTTGACCTTATGAATATCTTCATCATTAATTGGTACAGATACCTCGGTACTCGGCTCATGGGCTATGTTAATCAAAAAATTGGCATGACCTGTTGGGAGTGGTGTGTTTTGTTTCATGGTATTCTGGATATTAAACATTGTAGCCCTCCATACAAGGTGATGGGTGGGTGTTGATAGATATAAATCACAATCATTTTCACCCATTACAATATCAGTAAAAGAAATGATTTAGTGACTATCTGATTCAAAATTCATAAAAACAATTATTAGAACATTGATTACCTCAACTAATATAAGGTTTTGATGGGAATGGGTTGTCTCAAATCTTATGGGTGTAGGGTGGGGTATTCATGTGCTGATTTTTCATGAGTTGTTTATTCTCTCCCCATCCCCCCAACACCATAATATTTTCCAAGAACTCTATATGTAATTGCATATTATTTTAAATGATAGTTATTCTTCAACTCATCATTTTGATTTCTTCACATTAATTGACCTCTTGTGTTTTTTCAAAAAATGTTTGCAGTGTCACACAAAAATCATGACCTCTAATGTGGCTATACATTTTTGGCTACTTTAAGGACACTAAAAGTATGTCTACATCTAGTTTGGGTGTTTCAGATTCCTCTAACTATGTTAGAATGAAAATATAAGAAAATAAGTAATCATTTTTAAGTAAAATTGATTTAAAGAAAAAATCATATATATATTTATAATTTTGTACTTAAAAATGTTTCACACACTTTTTGTTTGTTTTCATCTATTAGTATCCCATCATTATTTACACGCTCCTCCTTCTATATCATATAGAGGGGGATAGAAGTGACATGAATTTGGATTCATCAATCTTCATATTAATATAGGAACATAGTTATGGTGTTTTTTAATATCAAATAATAGTATTATGGTAGATTTAAAATACATACCAATTTTTTCTAACTGAAGCATACCTTATAATTAGATAATGGTAGGGGTACACTGGTTTTGCTTCTCGTTATTTATTTTCAACACTCATTTGTTGTTTGATAAATAAAAAAGTTTCAATACAATTGATGAAAACATGTATCATTAAAAAGTGTATTTTTTTAAAGGTTGGGGCTGAAGCCTCATTTATTATTTATAGCAAAGACCTCTTTCAATTTGTGTAGAGGGAGACCTATTACATAGCCTGAAGGCCCAAGACCAAGTGGTTTGAATAAAAGGCCAGAAAGCCCATTTTTTAATCCCAAATAACCCTTTAGTTAATAATACTGCTACAGTTGTAGGCTAGCTATAGTAACTACTATAGTAGTACTATAACATCATTGTAGTAGTGGAAAAACTTTAACGGTGGTAGCACTGTAGTGGCTGAGTCATTGTAGTAGGAACTATAGCGGAGGCTTCCCGGTAGCGATGATGGTACCTAAAAAAACTGCTCCGCACTCGACTACTAAACACATACCACGCTCCTTGGTTTATCAGGTGTGCATAAATATGAGACGGGTGTGGATTAAATTTACCTTTTATCATCATTAAGATAATATTTCATTAAAATATTGTGAAATCCTATATGAAACCATCCAGAAACCCTTAATACAGAGTCCTTGTGCAATCCTTACATTATAAATGCAATCTTCATGGGATAATGAAGAGTAAGTAAATGTTTCATTAAATTAATTTTTATTAAAATAATGCAATGATATCATAATGTTACTATAATATCTCCCCACATTAATTTATTATGCCTGGTGAATGAATTTTTCATGATGTTACATTAATCAGCACATGTTGCTGAGTGACGATTTTGATGTAACTACTGAACATGGCCCTATTGGGGTTATCATACTAGCACCAATTATTCCATCTGAACTCCTATTTGATTCCTTTGTCTTTTTCCTTAAGGATTTTTTTAACACCACCAACTATGATTCCCTTGTGTTTTTTGTGTCACCAGTGTTTTGTTTCCTACCATATCCCCAGTTTCAACATAATCAATATGTTACTCTAGAGCGCTGGTATCAGCATGTGCAGATTGTGGTTGTACATTTTCACGAGAAGAAGCATCAGAATATGTTGATAAAATTTTTGATCCTCTGCACTGTGAGTAGCTTCAAGTTGAGAGACATTTTGTGTGTCAAGTTTGGGGGCATCGTCATGTGTTGTAGTCATTATCATCCAAAGTGGTTTAAAAATTATTTTAAATTATATAAAATCTTAAGAAAATAGATAAAAACATAATGTAAAATGATGTATAATAAAAAAATATATCCTGATTATTGAACATTATTTGTTTAAGGATGAAGGTATTTAACCCCCCTACTGACCATCCAAATCATTTAATTGTAGTATCCTCTATCATAAAAAACACCATCAACATTGGTACTTCTACGAAATTTTTGTGACGTATAACACCCCGACCCCAGTTACCCAGAGTCGATGCATTATTACACAACATTGGCATGATACAAGGAAATCATGTCCCAAAGTACCGATCAGTTTAGTATCCTTGGAAATACTAGATACATTAATAAGTTCAACATTATAACGTGAAAAGAAAAACAACACTAAATAATTCCATTAGAAACATCCAAGCTTCATAGATTATGCCTACAAGCCACTCATAAATAACATCTTCATATCCTGGGAAAATGAATCATAAGAAAGGGGTGAGCTAAAATTCTCAGTAATAGTAATAAATACAATGGAAGATAACATAGACATTAGGCATGGTGAATAATTGAAAACACATGCCTTTACAAATAATTAACACGAACACTTTATGGCGGGAATATGAGCTGAGTAAATAATTCCATAATAAAACATAGTCATGGGTATTCTACTAGTCGAATAACCACATGAAATATCAATAGCTAATCTCATAACGATGGAATGCATAATTCTAGACATTATAACCACATAGTCAAGGTCGTGTTCCAGGACTACATATAAGATTTTGTCAAGACCCCGTGCCAAGACAATAGTTTGTCTCATGAGACCTACCGATGCATTGAGGAGCTATAGCCGGATCCACCTATCACTTATTATGTCCAATTTATTCCTCATATGAAAAGTATTAAACAAAACCTAAACATTCGTATTAAACTAGCATTAGAAATGTCAATACATTAACTATAAACCATGAATGGTATAAAAAATCACATCCACAGTCAAAAATAACTCATTCAATATAATATAAAAGATTGTATTATAATAAATTAACATCAATCGAGAATAATTAAGGATATTGACATGGATGAAAATAATCATCAAAACTATTTGAGAGAAGTATCCCCCTTTTTCTTGAAAACATTCAAAAGTATCACTATTTATCAAGAAGCTGTTTAAAAAAAATTGAATCAAAGTGTCCCATACCACTTTGAAACTTTTAAAAGGAATTTTAATTTTAAAAAATTAATGTCCATATAAATAAAACCTTAAAACCATTTTTAAAACATGGACATTAATGATAAAGATTTAGAATAATAAATATTTAAAACATTTAAAATTATATTTTAGTTAGAGTTCCTAACCAAAAGAGTGACACTAGAATACAAATAATTGAGGTAATAAAAACTTTATAATATCATGAGAATAAATTGATCCATGATATACTTTTTCAAAGTACATTATATACACCATATAAAAGGGATTTGGTGTATAACAACAAAGAAGTCTCAATGGAATGTAAATTAAGATGAAATCTCTTATAAAGACTGTATCCTTAGGTTAAGGATAAATCAATGAAATAATTATGTGTGAGAAATATAAATACACTCAATATTAATGGATATTCTGTGTAAATCAATCAGAGGACATTCACACATATTCTAGTAAAAACAATACCAATGAATTGGATGTTTAACTCAATAAATGGATATTGAGTTGAAATTACTCTTATCAAGTTCATATCGATGACTTGAGAATTTATCCATGGATTTATTATGTGTATCTAAAGTATATCCATAGAAAGGGGAGTGTAAATTATGACAAAATCAAATAAATAGTGATTCTACACATAATATTGGAGTAAAATAATCAAAGAAGTATGCGTAAAGACGAATGAGTATAAATTGAAATTTCAAATTCCCTTACAGATTAGATAACTTATGAAACATACACCCATGAAAGAAGGATCATAAAATGATTATTTAAATATCCATAAATTAATGTATATTACACAATGAATACAATCATGGGTAGTACACACACCACATGCAATACATAAGTGGTGAACAATGGAAATCTCACGAAATTAAATGTGAGATAAGAAACCCCTTACTTTGTACTTTTTTATTGGTCGAGGGTTGGATAACCTCCTGTATAATGGTTAAATAATTTTTATTAAATTATACAAGAATCATATACATTAATATGTTATCATATATAATCTTTTAACAGTGCTTTGTTAATAATATCTTAATATTATCGTCGTTTAGAGTGTTAACGGATTTGTTTTCCTTTATATTCTTTGTTATGTGAGTTGTATTTTTTATGGATGGGATGTATCTTATTCTTATCAATAATTATATCAAGTCTCTAAACATTATTTCTAATCACCAAATGAAAATTATTCTTGAATGGATACGATGGGGAATGAATCTCATGGCGTTCATAGAGACGGTAATCTGTACGTATGCACGAGCGACAATATCATTATTTTGATATTAAAATAATATATAATTGGATGTTATATCATATATGAAGAATAATTATCATGTTATATTTATTATTTACATCAATTACACATCATTATTATACCCATCCAAATAATAACGTATTGAATAACAATTATACCATGACCTGGAGACGGTAAGTCGTACGCACGCACGTATGGTGACATGTCATTTAAAGGATGGATAGAATAATGAATATGGTTCTACCATATTTATAATAACATCACAGTATATATAATATACTGGATTTATTATTTTATAATTGAAACAACAAAGAAAGAGGAAGTAGAAGAAGAAATGAACTTTGAAAGAAGTGATGAAATATTTACGTCTTCTTCGGGTTCTTCCTGTTGATTTGATCAAAAGGGCTCTTTAGGTTGGCTTTTTGACTAAAGTAGGGCATCTAGGGTGAAGGTAGGACAGTTGAGAGGGTATTTGGTCAGGGTTTGGCCAAGCCAAATGGATTTTATGGTGTTAATTAGAGAGAATGGGGAGTTACCTTTTACAAAAGGGGTGAGGTTCACCTTAGGAAAAGATAGAAATATTACATTATAATAAAATTATTTTCTATTTATAATGGCTCCAAAATAGATTATTTAAAGGAAAAGTTGGGTATGGGTCGAAAACCACTCATCCAATAGGTTTTAGACAGGTTTGGGTCACTATATTAAATTTATTTTTTAGATTTAACTCTTAGTTAAATAGTTTGACATTTACAATGTCTCTTTGTATTTTTATATTATATGGTTAATAAACATAATATATACTTACATGAGAATCCAAAATGGTTAATTAATGATAAACCTATCATTATATAAGTCTTTTGGCCAAACCATATATTTTTAAAAATATAATATCTATTAATAATATAATATTTGTTTTAAACACTCTTTTATGTCAATTTTGACACTATTTGGTATTTTGTTTTGATAAATTAATAAAAGAATTATTACTTCGAAAATAATTCATCTAACCAACCCTAACATGTTATATTAACATATAAAATTATTGTAATTTATAAAAATTCACAAATTACATTTATTTGGATATTTATGATATCAATTATTTTAATATTTCATTAATACGGTAATTATTGCATCATCATTGTGTCATAAATAAATTTATTTATTTAATTTCTAAAATTTATAAATAAAATACCATTATGTAGGAAATATTTTTATCTTTATAATTAAGATTTATAATCTAATTTATCTTATGTATAACCCTATATTAAAAATGTTTTAGTTATTAAACATTGATTTTAACTCTTTTAACTCATCTTTAAATAAAATAATAATAAATGTCCTAATATAATCAAAATGGACCAAAAGGATCATATTTTATTCCTATGGTTGTTTTTTGATTGAATTACACTTATCCAATAGTATTAGGATATGTGTTAGGGTAATAATAATATCATTTTTACCCTTAATTACCCTATTTACTTTTAACCGTGGAAAATAAAACTAAAAAGTTGTCATTCACCAAAAATTATTTTCAGCTTATGAAACTACATTTTACTTATTTATATAAACCGTGTCTCTTAGATTTTTGAAATTCCACTCACAGAAGCGGTAAAATTAAGTTTTATTTGTATTTGAAAATTCTCCTAGGAGGTGGGTAAAAGACAGTGAAAAGTTCAATAACATTTTTATATATCTAAAATTATTATAAACTGACTCCAATTAATTAAATTGAACTTATATAGGTATTATGTATCTATTTTTCCCTAAAATAAATTTAAATAAAATAAATAATTATTTAAATAAAAATTCTGTTTTAAACTATAACTCAGTGTTTTTCACTATTCATCAAAAATTGAAAGTTTTGAAAAATACCAAAAATTCACCCTAAGCTAATTTTGATATTCAGAATCCAAAAATGAAGTCCATTTTGAGAGAAAAAATTTATAAAATTTCAAAAAGTGGGTATTACTATTCATAACAGCAAGTTCGATTGGTAGCGGTGTGTTAGAATCTTGAACTTGCGTACAACGCAAGCTATTACATTATTCAAAGGGAAACGTATCACGGAAGCTTGGGGTGTTACATTCTTCCCCCCTTTTGGAAATTGCATCATCAAACTTTTAAAAATTGGGCTTGGGAACATAATGGAAAGTCCCACATCTGAAAAAGAGTCAATATAACTATCAATTTAAAAGAAAGAAAGAGAAGTACAAAGGTCAACTGAGATAACCCATACTAGGATTCCATGTAGGA
Source organism: Viscum album (assembly GCA_963277665.1). Taxonomy (NCBI): domain Eukaryota; kingdom Viridiplantae; phylum Streptophyta; class Magnoliopsida; order Santalales; family Viscaceae; genus Viscum; species Viscum album. The sequence goes on along the minus strand of OY728138.1, from coordinate 1,658,403,869 downwards.
AAACATGGATATGGAAGATAAACTAAGTGTCATGTTCTGATGGATAGGTATAGAAAAAATGATCAAGAGAAAGTAAACAACAATAAAACCACAAACTTGTGATGGGAGAAATGGTCATTAGTTTCCTAGTTGGGAAAGTAAACGAACAACGTTTTTTTAAGTAACATTTCATAAAGATGAGGAATTTATTTATGAGATTGACCAAGAACATAAAGAGATATACTTACTTTTTAAGTAGAGCTTCATTCTTTAATAAATTTATACTACTAAATCATTTTTTTAAATGATTAGTATTCAAGATGACTTGATCACACTGGAAGAGCTAGAATCTACATCTTGAGAATCACATGATTCACAAATGATAAATTATATATTTACCTTGTATTTAGAGATTAATAAAAACCAAAATGGTTAGTACAAGATCAGATGATCCCCCAAAAGGATATTTCTTTAGAGAAATAAAAACTAATCATAATTTCTAAAATCAATCCAACAATACCCCAAAGTTAAATTTATACTATTAGATAAACAATTGTCCTTAAAATCCTTCAACAAAATCCAAACTAAAATTGAAACCCAAAACATAGAAGAATTTGGTTATTTAGTCTTTAATGTTAAATTGTATCTCCAAATGACATTGACTACTCTTAAATTCACATACTTAAAAGTAATTAAACTAATCACATATTCTCTATTATAGGTTAATCATTTCCATAAATAACCCAAATAACTATAAATCCACAATAAAAACATAGATAAAAATACATCATTACTCCTCAAATGAAATCTCATAGTATTCTATTTTATTTATGCATATAGTGTTCCCAACAGAGAAAACGTCTTCCAAAATAACATTTATCACATAATCACCAAATCATTTTTTTATACTAAGGGTATTAATTTGATAAGACATAAGATCTAGAATCAACTTATTATTGATCAATAAAATCATTTAACTAAAAATAATTAGTCACACTAACCAGGGACTTCACATAGTCCAGTGGTAGGTGATAAATCCCAATCGCACTCTTCTTGTGGGTTTGATTCCCTTATCTTTGTCCGACACGATGGGTTGTCACACGATCTGCATGTTGTCCTTTTTCAAAAACTATATTTTATATCATTACCAAAATTAGATAAATTCCACAAAATAACCATAACATAATTTAACCACTAATATTATCTCATACCTTGCATTTTCATCCCAAAATATAATAACTTGTAATTGCCTAAAATTCAAAGATCATATAAAACCAAATTGATATTTATAACTATATCTATAAGAGAAAAGATAATTCTTCCTCAAATATCATTTTCATATGATAAATTGCAGGGTTACACATATAAGAGAAAATTCATCCAATGTAATCTCAACAAGAAAAATAACTAATACCTTTAAATATTTTTCCATCCATTTATTTCCACATAGGTTCTTCTTTAACCAAGAGGTCATCCTATAGAATAGGGCATTGACTTGGGTGATTCCAAGGTCCCTAACATTTACGACAAATGACCGTAATTGGAATCTTAGGATCATTTTTATTTTCTTCCATAGTACTCTTCATTTTTCCTCGAAAATTCTTTACTTTATTCCCTTCTTTCTCACACATAAATCATTTCTTTATTCCATTGTCACACTTTCCTGGGTGTCTCCTTCCACATTTCTGGTGTGATGGAAATTGATCTTTCTTCTTTCCATGGCCTCCACATCTAGAGATATTATCATTCACTACCTTTCTCTTCCTTATTGATTCTAGGAGTTAGTTAATATATATGTTGTTGATCATATTTTTGGACAACTGATTTGGCATGAAGACAATATCTTTTATACCTATCAACATTCCATTTCGTTTCACATTTCCACCACTGTTACCACTTTGTACTTCATGTTCAATATTACTATGACTTCCTTGGAATCGTGCCACTAAGTAAAACCAGAAAACATTGTGTGAGTAAGAATAGTCATAAAAGTATTTAGAAAATACCATCACACATTATTTTCAATCAAAAACACCCTATTATTAACCAAGGTTATTTATTCTCAGCTTATATTAAAATCCTTCATATCAGTTGGTAATGAAAATGTAAATTATCCTAAGCATATCCCCCAGGAGTGTTATAACCAAGAGTGAAACAAGGCCGGTTTTCGTGCACTAGTTCCCATTCAAGTCTAGCTCAAAGTGGTGTTTTCAGGTTTTACCCCAAGGTACATCTGTGCCAGAGCCACCTCTACCTACTCATATCCCGATAGGGATGTATTGCTTAGAAAACTCACAAAAGCTCTACAATACCAAAATTTTAGGAAGTTCTTCTATACTTATCCTCAAAGTCTATCTTAGGGAAATGTTCTCTAATCAGAGTTTATATAAATCTAGTTTCCAAGGTTTGTACTAAACTTACTCTAATACCAACTTTAACACCCCAACCACAGTTACTCAGAGTCGGTGCATTATTACATAACATTGGCATGATCCAAGGAAATCATGTCCTGAAAGACCGATTAGTTTAGTAGCATTGTAAATAGTAGATACATTCATAAGGTCAAAATTACAACTTGAAAAGAAAAACAACACTAAATTATTCCATTAGAAACATCCAAGCTTCCTAGATTATGCCTGCAAGTCGCTCATAACTAACTTCTTCATATCATGGGAAAATGAAACATAAGAAAGGGGTGAGATCAAATTATTATTAAAAGTAAGCAATACAGCGGAAGATAACATAAACATTAGGCATGGTGAATAATTGAAAATACATACCTTTACAAATAATTAACATGAACACTTTATGGAAGGAATATGAACTGAGTAAAGAATTCCATAATAAACCATTGTCATGGGTATTCTACTAGATGAATAACCACATGAAATATCAATAGATAATCTCATAATAATGGAATGCATAATTCCTGACATCATAACCACATAGTCAAGGCCTTGTGCCAAGACTACAATTAAGATTTTGTCAAGGCCTTGTACCGAGACACTAGTTTGTCTCTTGAGACATACTGATGCATCGAGGAGCTATAGAGGGCTCCACCCATGACTTACTAATTCCAATTCATTCCTCATATGAAAAGGATTAAACATAACATAAACATTCGTATTAAACTTGCATACGAAACGTCAATACATTAACTGTAAACCATGAATGGTATAAAAATATCGCATCCACAGTCAAACATAACTCATTCAATACAATATGGAATATTGTATTATAATAAATTAACCTCAATTGAAAATAATGAAGGATATTGAAATAGATGAAAATAATCATCAAAAATATTTGAGAGAGGTATCCCCCTTTTTCTTGAAAACATTCAAAAGTATCACTATTTTCCAAGAAGCTGTTTAAAAAAGATTTTTGAATCAAAGTGTCCCATACCACTTTGAAACTTTTAAAAAAATTAATTTTAAAACATTAATGTACATATAAATAAAACCATAAAACCATTTTTAAAACATGGACATTAATGAGAATGATTTAGAATAATAAATCTTCAAAACATTTAAATTGATATTTTAGTTAGAGTTCTTAACCAAAAGAGTGACACCTGAATAAAAATAATTGAGGTAATCAGAAATTTATAATATAATGAGAATAAAGTGATCCATGATATACTCTGTCAAAGTACATTATATACACCATATAAAATTGATTTAGTGTATAACAAAAAAGAAGTCTCAATTGTATGTAAATTAAGAGAAATCTATTATAAATACAATATCCTTAGGTTAAGGATAAATCAACAACATAATTATGTGTGAAAAATATAAATACACTAAATATGATTGGATATTCTGTGTAAATCAATTAGAGTACATTCACACATTTTCTTGTAAAAACAATACCAATGAATTGGATGTTTAACTCATTAAATGGAGATTGAGTTGAAATTACTCTTATCAAGTTCATATCGATGACTTGAGAATTTTTCAATAGAGTTATTATATATATCAAATGTATATACACAGAAAGGGGAGTGGAAATTATGACATAAGAAAATTAATAGTGATTCCACACATAATCTTGGAGTAAAATAATCAATGAAGTATGCATAAAGCCGAATGAGTGGAAATTGAAATTTCAAATTCCCTTATCGATTTGGTAACCTATGAAACATACACCCATGAAATAAGGATCATAAAATTATGATGTAAATATCCATAAATTAATGTATATTACACAATGAATTCAATCATGGGCGGTACACACACTACATGCTATAAATATGTGGTGAACAATGGAAATCTCACGGAATTAAAAGTGAGATAAGAAACCCCTTACTTTGTACTTTTTTCTTGGTCTAGGGTAGTTTAACCTCCTATATAATGGTTAAATAATTTTTATTAAATTATAAAAGAATCATATACATTAATATGATATCATATATGATCTTTTAACACAGCTTTGTTAATGAGATCTTAGTATTATCGTCGTTTCTAGTGTCAACGGATTTGTTTTCCTTTATATTCTTTATTATGTGAGTCATATTTATTATGGATGGGTTGTATCTTATTAATATAAGGAATTACATCAATTCTTCAAACTTTATTTCTAATCTTCAAATGAAAATTAGAATTGAATGATTACGATGTGGAATGAATCTCATCGCGTTCGTGGAGACGGTAATCCATACGTACGCACGAGTGAAAATATCATTCTTTTGATATTAAAATAATATATAATTGGATGTTATTTCATATATAAAGAATAATTATCATGTTATATTTATTATTTAAATAAATTACACATCATTATTATACCCATCCAAATAATAATGTATTGAATAACTATTACACCACGGTGTGGAGACGGTAAGCCGTACGTACGCATGTATGGTGACATGTCATTTAAAGGATGGATTGAATAATGAATATGATTGTACCATATTTATATTAACATCACAGTATATATAATATACTTTATTTATTATTTTATAATGGAAACAACAAAGAAAGAGGAAGTGGAAGAAGAAAGGTACTTTGAAAGAGGTGATAAAATATTTACCTTTCTTCGGGTTCTTCTTTTTGATTTGATCAAAAGGGCTCTCTAGGATGGCTTTATGATTAAAGGAGAGCCTCTAGGATTAAGTTAGGACAGTTGATAGGGTATTTGGGAAGGTTTTGGAAGAGCCAAATGGTTTTTAATATGTGAATTAAAGAGAAGTGGGAGTTCCCTTTTATAAGAGTGGTGAGGGGCACCTTAGGAAAAGCTAGAAATATTATTTTATAATAAAATCATTTTCAGTTTATAATGGCTCCAAAATGTATTATTTAAAGTATAAGGTGGTTATTGGTCTAAAAACACTCAACCAATAGGTTTTATATAGGTTTGGGTCAGTTTATTAACTTTATCTTTTATATTTAACTCTTAGTTAAATAGTTTGGTTTTTACCATGTCTCTAGGTATTTTTATATTATATGGTTAATAAACAAACTATATACATACATGAGAACCCCAAGTGGTTCATTAATGATACAACTATAATTATATAAGTATTTTGGATTTTCCTTATATTTTTAGGAATATAATATCAATTTATAATATAATATTTGTTTTAAAAACACTTTTATGTCAATTTTGACACTATTTGGTATTTTGTTTTTTCTAAATTTATAACAGAATTATTACTTCCAAAAAATATTCTAACCAGCCCTAACATGTTATATTAACCTATAAAATTAGTATAATTCATAAAAAGTCTAAAATTACATTTATTTGGATATTTATAATATAAATTATTTAAATATTTCATTAATACGATAATTACTGATTCATCATTGTATCATAAATAAATTTAATAATTTAATAACTTAAAAATTTTAAATAAAATACCATTATTTAGAAAATATTTTTATATTTATAATGAATATTTATAGACTAATTTATCTTATGTATAACCCTATATTAAAAATGTATTAGTTATTAAACTTTGATTTTAAATCTTTTAACTTGTCTTTAAAGAAAATAATAATAAATGTCCTAATCTAATCCAAGTGGACCTAAAGGATCGTATTTTATTTATAAGGTTTTTTTTGTCTAATTACACTTAGTCAATTGAATTATTACATGTGTTAGGGTAATAATAATATCATTTTTACCCTTAATTACCCTATTTACTTTTAACCATGGTAAATAAAAGTAAAAAGTTACAATACACCAAAAATTGTTTACATCTTATTGAACAACATTTTACTTTCTTATATCAACCGTGTATCTAGGATTTTTGAAATTCCACTCATAGAATAGGTAAAATTATGTTTTTGGTGAATTTGCAAATTCTCCTAGGAGGTGGGTAAAAGACGGTAAAAAGTTCAATAAATTTTTTATATACCTAAAATTATTATAAACTGAATCCAATGAATTACATTGAACTTATATAGGTATTATGTATCTATTTTAAACTAAAATAAATTTAAATAAAATAAATAATTATTTAAATAAAAATTTGGTTTTAAACTATAACTCATTGTTTTTCACTATTCATGAAAAATTGAAAATTTTCAGAAAAATACCAAAAATTCACCCTATGCTAATTTAGATATTACAAATCTAAAAATGAAGTCCATTTTGAAAGATAAAATTTATAAAATTTTAAAAAGTGTGTATTACTATTCATAACGGCTAGTTTGATTTGTCGCGGTGTGTTAGAATCTCAAAGTTGTGTACAATGCAAGCTATTACATTATTCAAAAGGAAACGTACCATGGATGCTTGGGATGTCACATAACTACTCAATGAAAGGGTCATCCTTTATTGAATTTTTATCTGACCCTTTAGTGGTTTTGGTCGATAAAAGAACAGTTGGCTAGTTTTGGTTTATGGTATATGGAACATAAAATACTTTTACTACTTATGATACCATTATAAATGGTTCCTCTTTGTACTATTTCTTACTAAAATCAACATTCATGAATCCCACGTCATCTATTTCAACAACACTCCTATTATTAACACAATTTCAATGAAAAATCAGCACTTAGATGTTCCTATAATCCAACTCCCATATTTGTTTCATGATGCCAAAGTATAACTTATTCACAAAAATTGTATTTCTTTCCTTATCATCAGAAACATGCATCGCTATAGCCTCAACTGTTACTACACTATTCTATATGGTACTGTCTTTGTAATGTCTATTAGTATTGAATTTATTACCATTAATTTCATAATCATTATTAGATAATACATACAAACTTGGTCCTCCTGCATTCCATCATAGTCATTATATAATTGATTTTGGATTTTATATATGACTCCTTATTTATATAGTCCTAAAACCATCCTATATACTATCGATAATGTGTTTTTGATGCCCATTATTAATCCCTTGATGGATTCATATTCCTGATAATTTCATTGTGAGATTCGACATATGGGTCGGTCTCCAAACTACTATGAAAAAAAATGTAAAGGTGGGTCTACTTCTAATTTGAATTATTTATTTTGACAACCTATTTTACAAAAATTATTTCACCCACAAGAATCCCAATGTGATGATATTTTGGTGGTCCAATTCTTTCCACGCTAGACAGATATTCTGTATAGTATTCAAAAACTTCCTCAACAATATATCGCTCCACAATAAAACCCCATGGAAGACTTTGATTACTTACATACCCTTTCAAAATCATCATATACCATTGAATGGGTTATATCCATCAAAAATATAAATGTCACGACCCCCTCCCACCAAAGATTCCCCTCCTGAGATGGCAATGGGGAAAGGGAGATAATGACCCCTGAGTCCCGCCTCCAGTAGGCCCTGGGGTGGCTACTAGCACCAAGGGTGTGAGTTTTCACAAATATGGGAGGCATTACCCTTTTTATTATTTAAGATTGGGAAATAGGATGAGTCAACCACCAAAAGAAAAAGAAAGGAAAGACAAGTAAATAAACCTAAACCAATCCCACGTGCACGTTTAAATAGTTCTGAAATAAGGTACAAGTACAAGAAAGCTCAAAAGTACAATACCAAAAGAAACAAAGTACAAAAACTGCAACAACTCCAACTGTACCGACTAGTAGGGTCCCACATGGCCCTGGTAGTCCTCCTGGAAACCTGAAAGTAAACGTAGGGTGAGCATACAAGTATACTCAGTAGGGAAACCTAAAGCTCTCATGCACAAGTGGGGAGACATCCTAATGTCCTGTGAGAACAACAGAAGAAACGTAGTAAGGAATTATATCTACCCAACCTCACCAGCCACACTCACCAAAAACACAATCACAATAGGTAGTAGTATATAAGAATAAGAGTATCTGGTACCCCGCACCATTTCCCACTAGTTAGCTACTCTTCCTAACGGAGAACGTCCTGACGCTACCACACTCTTCCCACCCGCACACACCTGGGCCTCAAGAACCACACATCCTGCCCGCACACACCTAGGCCTCACAACCACGTATCCCACCCGCACACACTTGGGCCTCACAACCACGTATCCTGCCCGCACACACCTGGGCCTCACAACCACGTATCCCACCCGCACACACTTGGGCCTCATCTCGAAGGTTCTTGGGAAAAAGTAAAACCTACCCAAAGAGTCTTGGGCTAAACCCCCCAATCGAAACCTACCTGAAGAATCTTGGGTGTAAGGTTGCCTGAAGCCATCACAGCCTAGGGAAGGAGCAGGAAAGAGCTAGTAACTATGGTTAAAACACCCTCTCCCATGAATGGGAGTGTTTCGCACTAAGTGCTCAACATGGGTGGGGTGCGACAAAACACAAATATACAGATATATATATATATATATATATATATATATACCAAACACTCAACCCAAACTATGGCTTCTAATAAGAGAACTGAGAACGTGCCTCGGCACTACTACTACGAAGCATGCATACAACAATAATCCTGAAACCCCATTTAAGTTTTCATGTTTTAACAGAATCAGTTTATTAGTTCCTTAACTACTGGGCAACTATCCACAACCAATCACATCGATCATTCGTAAAGCATATCCCTATCATCCACAAATCAAGTTAGGAAAACACAAGAAGCACAACAAGTCCCTTCTTAATAACAAACCAACCAATTGATTAACATTCTCATTCCATTACCATTCCCCACCATTTATTAACTCTTCCACTTTTTATTTATTATTTACAACCCATAGTTCGTTCACATTCAAACCCAACCCTGCAGCCCCGCTTCCAACCACCATAATCACAACCACACCGTACATCATCACCCCTTTAATACCATTTATCGCAGCCCCACTACCCATCACCAACATAGCATTCACACCAACCCACAACCAAGCCAACCGTAGCCCTGCTGCTCACCTGATCCACAACAACCCACAAAAACATCCCCATCACATGCCACATATCCAAGTCAACACTCACATGTTCATTATTCCATTTTGTTCAACCGGGGTGATCACACAAGGGTTTCAGATTTTAAATTAGCCAACTTTACGTGATTATCCAAATTCCACATTCAATAAAGTTCCATTCACAAAACGGTCTAGAAAGATAGGGAAACATTTAATTGCGCAAGCAAATGCCCCCAACGACCGTGATTTTCAGTAGGCATAAGCCTATTCAATTCACAACATAATATCACAGGATATAAAAGATAAACATAACAACTTTCCCATCCCCGTTCTTTAACCAGTTATTATCTTTGTTTAAAGGTTCAACCAGTTTCTCATGAAAACAAGAGGACACCCACCCTGTATAAAGCACAATTTAGAGAGACGAAGGTAAGATCCCTACCTCAACAGGTTTTGATCACAACGCTCCCCCGGATCAACTTTAGAAGACGTCTGTCGGTGTCCGTCACTTCTGTCAAATCCCGGAAAAACCTCCTCGGGTGGAAGTTGGAAAGGAAAGGCCGAAGGAAAGACAACGGATCCAAGATCAGAAGTTCCTCCTCGTCGTTACGATCTCTTGGCCGCTAATGGATCGTAAATTGGAGCTCGGACGAAGAAGTTATAGAAGAAAAAGAGCCTTCGAGTCTCTTGGGAGAGCTCTGCTCAGAGGAAAGGGGATGAGAGGAGTGATTTGAAAAGGAGGAGGGGACCCCTCATTTTATAGGCACGAAAAACAAAATTACACGACGTGTAATTTATGGTACACAGCGTGTACTCGGCCATTTCACACGCTCACCATGTGGCTTCCAACACAGCCTTCAACGTGGTATGCGGTCGTTGACTGTTCAACACACGGTTTGAGGGTAACGCATACGCGGGGAGGGACTACACGGCGTGTAGTATTGGGGTACACAGCGTGTACCCATTTATTTCACACGGTAAGGACACGGCCTTCAACACGGGGTATACCCAGCGAGGGGGTACACGGCGTGACTCACACTACACGGTGTGTACTTACAAAATTCTGAAAAGTGTGGGAAAAGTTCATTTTACCCTCCAGAACACTTCGTGACCTTATTTTTGACAAAGGAATGGGCCGGAGAGGTCCGGGCCATTACATCAGATACCTCTTAAAACATTATCATCCCTGAGAATTCAAAACCAACCCAGAGGAACCCAACAAGATACCTCTTAGGGTTCTTGTTATAACAGGAACCCAACCAACAACCCTAATTATAGGTGTTAGGAATTCCTTCTCCTATGTCGAGATATTATCCACTTTAGGCGGCAATAACTCGCCTGCACGGGTTTAACCGAATCCTCATTAATGCGTATCGATTAAGGATTGGGTTTTCTCACTTCCATATATTAGGATTTTCCAACTTACTCTGCCCCCAACACCATACAACCCACACATTGCCCGAACACGTGGTTTGGGGAAAAAATTCCTTCTCCTATGTTGAGATATTATCTGCTTTAGGTGGCACTAACTCGCCCGCAGGAGTTCAATCGCATCCACATTAATGCGTCTCGATTAAGGGTCAGGTTTTTCCCTTTCCCCACACATCAGGACATGTTACACATTTCCAGGGAACAAGGAAACAAAACGTCTCATAACCGACAAGCCAAGAATTCTATATATCAAGGTATAAAGTATAACATCAAAACAAAGCTTAGAAGAACAAAGCAACACAAGTCAAAACAACTCCGGGTACTGAGAGCGCATCTAAGACTCCCGCTCCCAAGTGCTCTCCTCGAGGCCGTCATGCCTCCACAACACACGAACCAAGGGAATGGTTCATCCACAAAGCACCTTCTCTTTACGATCCTCGATTCTGACTGGTTGTTCCTCGAAGGTCCCGTCGTCTCCCATATCTAACTCTCCCTAGTCAATCACGTGAGAGTCGTCATGTAAGTACCGAAGAAGCTGGGAGACGTGGAAGACTTCATTAACCTTCTCCAACTAAGGTGGCAGGGCTAGCAGATATGCCACCTGATCACACCGCGATTCACTGTTTCATTTTCATCCCTACACCACTGTGGTAAACTAGTTATGTATTGAATATTATAAAAATAATACCAAATTGAATTCCATATTTGAATCATTAATTTTGTGTTTATAACTGTTAAAATGGGTATTGTTCCTTGTTTTGAGGATTTGATTGCAGGAGGAGGTGATTTGGAGGCCCTGAAGATGATCCAGAAGGAAAATGGGCCAAAATTGCATGGATCCTAGGGACACATGTCCACTGTTTTGAACATTACGCGAAATACGTGAATTTAAATGAGCTGAAATTTTTTGGACCTCTTCAAAACTTCATGGGATACAATTCATCTCAAATAACCTAAGGCCAAATCGTTCATCTTGTGGCCCATCTGAACCATTATGTCCAGGGGACAGAATCTGCACGAAGTCAAGAGTTTGGTTCGGTTTTATGACTATATCTCCATTTATAGATGTTAAATGGCCACCAACGTTGACATGGGGATAGTGAAGACCTCTTGGAACATATTTTAGCTTTTGTCCAAGTCGTGATAATTCCATTTACCAACCTAAAACTGAGACTCAATTGGTATCAACAAAACTGGGTGCTCAAAACCACTTAGCAATTTGGCTATAAAAGGGCACCAAGGGAACCTCATTTGCAAGTTCGGCCAAGGAGTGAAGTTCTGCCAATTTGGAGTCCTAGAGAAGTATCCTAATCACCTTGTAGGTTCTATAGGCCCCTAAACTCATATGGGGATCAACAATGAAGAAGGAGTTCCACCCGAGTTTACTCCTCCTCCCGATGTCGAGCTAAAAGTTGGGTGTTCGTTGTGAGGGAGCTACACACATGTCAAGAGAGTTTCGATGCATACATTAGCTACTGGTTTGGATTAATTTGAGTGTTTAAACATTTCATTCCATGTATCTTATTTTATTTCAGATTTGAATGCTTGATTTGATGCATGTGAGTGTTATGCTCTTAATTTCTAACCGATCGATGTGAGGTTTTGAGTGCGTGACTTGTGTTGTTCCGATTGGACATCACAAGAATCCTTTTCATACCCACCTTATTGAGATTTCAATATGCTTTGGAATCTCTTATTACATGCATAAGTACTGGACCTTGACAATACGATTGTTACGTCAAGGTTGGGTCCTTAAAGTATTGAAATAAAAGCTTAGGAATTAATCGGGATTCCAATTAACTCCAACCAAAGAATTAATATAAACCTAAGATGAATCTCTATTAACAATGAACTTGATATGTTTGTAGTGAAATCACATCGACCCTTTTATCTCATATTTTTCAAAATCCACTCGGTCACTCAATTTTTAAGCCATTTCAACTAAGTCATTATTTTAAACTCTTTTCAAAACCACCCCCTCTCTTAGTCATTTTTATTAAAAATACACACTCTAAACCTACCAACGCTCCTTGAGAGACGACCTTGGGTCTACCCTAGACTATAAATAAACCTTAAAAACATAATCAATTTTACGTGTCACGACAACGTGGTCAAATTTTGGCGCCGTTTCCGGGGAGCGCTTTGGTTTTTTGTGCGTGTTTTTAATAAAATTTTTGTAATTTTTGTGAATATTTGTTTGTTTTATCTTCTAACTTTGCATTTATTTTTGTGTTCTAATTTATTTATTGTGTAGGTTTTGTGTATGACGCTTTCTACTCTGGGATACCTACAAACTTTCTAACCCGAACCAGAGAGGATCCATATCAACAAAACTGAGACATACAAGACCACACTTTGAAGGAGAAGACATCACATCTTAAAATTATTCTTGATCCTTCTTCTTCTTCTGAAACCAAAGTTAAAATTGAACATAACTTGTATAACATGGCTGAAAATAATCGAACATTAAAATAATTAACCTCACCTGATGTTGATATCCAACCCACTTACATTCAAATTCAAGGCGAGGCACCTAATTTTGAATTAAAATCTGGTTTAATCCATTTATTACCAAGATTTCATGGACTGCCTAGAGAAGACCCTCATAAGCACTTAAAAGAATTTCATACTGTTTTTTCAACATTAAAACCTACTAATGTTGATGAGGAACAAGTAAAGCTTAGAGCATTCCCATTTTCTTTATAAGACACTGCGAAAGATTGGTTGTACTATGTTAATTCACCAATAAGAGGTTGGGCGGACATGAAGCGCCTTTTTCTTGAAAAATACTTCCCATCCTCTCGAACTGCAACTATAAGGAAAGAAATATGTGGTATAAGACAATCTCAAGGGGAAACACTTCATGAATATTGGGAAAGATTTAAAAGGCTTTGTTCAAGTTTCCCACACCACTAAATAAGTGATCAACTCTTAATTCAGTATTTTTATGAAGGTTTAATTCCACTTGATTGTAATATGATTGATGCTTCTGCAGGTGGTGCGCTGGTAGATAAGACCCCAATTGCTGCAAGAACCCTCATTGAGAACATGGCACAAAACACTCAACAATTCGGTACACGATCCAGTGTTCCCATTTGAGGTGTCCATGAGGTGCAAAGTACTGAGTTTGAGAAGAAGGTGGACACGAAGTTCGAAGAGGTAAGTACCCTTCTATGACAACTTTCTCTCTCCCAAGGGAAATCTAAATCTCCTCCTCCCATCCATTGTGGAATCTGCTCTTCTGACACCCACTATTATGACCAATGTCCTCAATTGAGAGAAACTTTTTGAAAGTTGTGAGGCAATATTTCCAGGACGCCCCTTTAACGAACCCTTTAGGCAAGAACCATAATATCCATTCAACCAAGGGTGGAAGGACAACCAAGCCTATAGGCAAGGGGGGTATTCAAACCAACCTCAGCAGCAATGAAACCAACAGGGTCAGAGTAGTCATCCACCACCACCCAAAAATCCTCAACCACCCCAAAGGCCATTCCAACCACCCCCTCTAAAAACCGAGCATAGCCTATAAGATATGATGAAACAAATGGCTGCCAATAATATTCGATTCCAACAAACCACCAAAGCATCCATACAAGACCTAAAGACCCAACTAGGCCAACTTGCCAACTCATTGGGGGAAATCCAAAGTCATGGGTCGGGTAAACTACCATCTCAACCAGTAGTAAACCCTAGGGATAAAGGAAATGTTAGTTCCATAACCCTTAGGAGTGGGACACAACTCAAAAAGCCAAATGACCCCTCCATTAGATTCATCCCATCCAAAGGAAACCACCATCCCAACTGTTGAAAATAGTCCAAGAGAAGAAAACCCTTTTCCTGAGAGAAGCCCTTCCAAAGGAAAGACGGTGGCTGTTGATGAGTCACATATCCCAACCATTCCTCTTCAATTTCCTCAAAGGGCTGCCCAACCTAGGAAACAAAAATAAACCGAACTTTATAAAGAAATCTTGGAAACTTTCAAGAAAGTACAGGTTAACATTCCTTTAATTGATGCTGTGAAGCAAATTCCAAGATATGCCAAGTTTCTGAAGGAGATGTGTACACACCGAAGGAGGCTTCGTGGTGATGAGAAGGTGAGCCTGGGGAGGAATGTTTCAGCATTGTTAGAGCCATCACTTCCTACCAAGTGCAATGATCCTGGGACATTCTTGATTCCGTGCACCATAGGGGAGTATTCATGTTCCAACGCTATGCTTGATTTGGGTGCTTCTATTAATGTGATGCCTCACTCTATTTACTCTTCATTGCAGGTCGGTGAACTGAAGCCCACTAGTATTGTCATTCAGATAGCAAATCAGAGTACAGCACACCCATCTGGTGTGTTAGAGGATGTTCTTGTGAGGGTGCAAAATTTAATTTTTCCTGCTGATTTTTACATGCTTAAAATGGAAGATGATAGGATGAATGGACATGCCCCAATTATATTGGGGCGACCTTTCTTGAAAACCGCCAAAACCATAATTAATGTCCATAATGGTACATTATCTATGGAGTTTGGTGGTAATACTGTCTAATTCAATATCCTTGATGCCATGAAGCACCCCTCAGAAAAACACTCCTCTCTCTCTGTCAATTCAATTGATGTTATCCCTTCCCCTGAAACAACTTATTTTCATTCCCCTGATCCCCTTTATGAGTTTTCTTCATTAATTGAAATGTTAGGTAATGAATCGTGCATTGATTGTTGTAGCGGTCTAGAGAAATGTCATGCATGTTTGTTAATTGATGATTTCTTGAACACAGAGGATCACATGACCATCGATGATACTGCTAAGCATGTAAAAGCTCATTCCTCATCTAAGGATGTTACCATTGAGCAGTTAGATGAGATCAGTGACTTCTCACTATCACACACACTTCTGTCAATCCAAGATCCCCCAGAATTGGAACTGAAACAGCTGCCTCAAGATTTAAAATACTCATATCTTGAGAATGGAAACAAGTTGCCCGTCATCATTGCTAGTTCACTCCCTCCTAAGCATGAATTGCGACTACTTGATCTTTTGAGGAAGTATAAACAAGCTTTGGGATGGACACTTGCTGACATTCCTGGCATTAGCCCATCAATTTGTACACATCATATTTTATTAAATGATGAGGCTAAACCAGTGAGGTAGTCACAACATCGACTGAACCCAAACCTACTTGATGTTGTTAAAAAAGAAGTAACAAAATTGTTGGCTTCTGGAATCATTTACCCTATCTCTGACAGCCAATGGGTCAGTCCCGTTCAAGTAGTTCCTAAAAAAACCGGCCTTACTGTAGTTAAAAATGAAAACAATGAATTGGTTCTAACTCATGTGAAGAATAGTTGCCGTGTCTGTATAGACTATCGTCGACTAAACCAACACACTAGGAAGGACCATTTCCCATTTCCATTCATTGATCAGATGCTAGAGAGGCTAGCAGGAAAGTCCCATTACTATTTCCTTAATGGGTATTATGGATACTTTCATATCCATATTTCCCCTGAGGATCAGGAAAAGACAACCTTTACTTTCCCCTTTGGTACATTTGCTTATAGAAGGATGACATTTGGTCTGTACAATGCTCTAGGTACTTTCCAATGATGTATGATTAGTATTTTTTCAGATTACCTGGAGAATTGCATGGAAGTTTTTATGGATGATTTTACTGTTTATGGATCAACTTTTGATGAATGTTTGAGTAGTCTTTCTTCTGTCCTACGTCACTGTATTGAAAAGAATCTCGTATTAAATTATGAGAAATGTCATTTCATGGTGCGATAAGGCATAGTTTTGGGACATGTCATTTCTAGGGAAGGTATCCAAGTGGACAAATCAAAAGTAGATATTATTTCCTCCCTACCATTCCCTAAAAAAGTTCAGGATGTTCGGTCTTTCCTGGGTCATACTGGATTTTATCGTCGTTTCATTCGTGACTTTAGTAAAATTGCACTCCCCCTCTCCCGATACTCCAAAAAGAAAAATAATTTGATTTTGATAAAAAATGTGAGGAAGCTTTCAATAAGTTAAAATGGAGTCTCACTTCACCCCCGGTAATCCAACCACCTCGGTGGGATTTACCATTTGAGCTCATGTGTGATTCCTCTAACTATGCAGTTGGGGCAGTCTTATCACAAAGGGTCGACCGAGCTCCACATGTCATAGCTTATGCCTCACGTACTCTAGACCCTGCCCAAGGAAACTACAGAACAACTGAAAAAGAATTTCTTGCCATTGTGTTTGCCTTGGATAAATTCAGGTCATACCTTCTAGGGTCCAAAGTCATTGTGTTCTCAGACCATGCAGTCCTCCAATATCTCTTAAAGAAACCTGAAGTCAAACTACGTCTCATTTGATGGATGCTCCTCCTTCAGGAATTTGATCTAGAAATTAGGGATACAAAAGGAGCAGAGAATGTGGTTGCTGACCATATCAGTAGGATTATCCCATCCTCAGACATTGACCCATCCCCCTATATTCCCATAAATGAATTGTTTCCTGATGAGAAATTGTACTGAGTGCAAGATGATATTCCTTGGTATGCTGAAATTGTAAATTATTTGGTAGCGTCTTTCATTCCTGCTGATTTCACCAAAAACCAGGCCGACCGTTTAAAACATGAGTTTCATTGGTACATTTTGGATGACCCCTACCTCTGGCACACATGTAGTGATCAAGTTATTAGGTGTTGTGTTTCCGATAGTGAGTTTCAATCTGTCCTTAGGTTCTACCACACACTTTCTTGTGGGGGCCACTTTGGTCCCCAATGGACTGCTCGCAAGGTCTTAGATTCTGGTCTCTTTTGGCCCACATTATTTCGGGATGCCCACGAATATTGTAAATCTTTTCCTCACTGTCCAAGAATAGGGAATGTCTCTAAAAGAAATGAGATGTTGCAACAACTCTTACTCCTCCATGACATTTTTTATGTTTGGGGTATTGACTTTATGGGACCATTCCCCAATTCATTTGGGAACCTTTACATTCTTCTGGTAGTGGATTATGTTTCAAAGTGGGTAGAGGCACGATCCACGAAGACAGATGATTCCAAGACAGTTGTGGAATTTTTGAGAACCCAAATATTCTGTAGGTTTGGATTACCTAGGTTTATCATCAGTGATCAGGGTTCTCATTTCCGCAACTGCACAATGCAATCTCTTTTGCGCAGGTATGGGGTTGGGCATCGAGTGTCTACTGCTTATCACCCACAAACAAATGGTCAAGTCGAAGTATCAAATAGAGAGGTAAAACAGATTCTTAAGAAAACGGTTCAGCCAAACAGAAAATACTGGAGTCTTAGACTCGATGATTCATTATGGGCTTACCGTACTGCATTCAAAACTCCAATTGGCATGTCACCATATCGGCTAGTTTTTGGGAAGAGTTGTCACCTCCCTGTTGAGGTAGAGCACCGGGCATACTGGGCTATTAAACAATGCAATTATAATCTTTTTGGTGCAGGTATTCAAAGGAAGTTGCAGATTCAGGAGTTGGAGGAAATGAGAAGAGATTCATATGAGAACTCCCGAATTTATAAGGAGTGAACCAAGGCTGCCCACGACCGTCTCATCCTTCATCGTCAATTCCACATCGGGCAGAAGGTCCTCCTCTACAATGCAAGGCTGAAGTTTCACCCTGGTAAGCTTCGTTCCTGTTGGTTTGGACCTTACATTGTTACTAATGTCTCTCCATTTGGTGTTGTCTAGGTTCAAAATAAAGACACCAAGAAAACCTTCACTGTCAATGGGCAGCGGCTGAAGCACTTCCATGAAGCCATTCTGGAGTCCCCAATGGAGGAACTCCAAGTTCAAGAAGCAAACTATGAATGACATCCACTGGGTTTTATCCTTCCTTCCCACATTCACTTTTACTACAGTGAGGACACTGCATACTCTAGGTGTGGGGGGATGGGTACATTCCTGGGTTAGTTAAGAATTTCCATTGTTTTCTTTCTTTCTTTTTCTTTTTGCTTGCTGAATGGTATTGTCACTTGCCCCCCCCCCTCCCCCATTCCACCCCTTACTTTTGTGTCAGAATGCTAATTTTATCATGGAAAAAGATGCCCCCTGAATTGAATCATGAAAGTTACTAAAAATGCTTGATGAATTTACCTATTTTATGTTATTTTAACATTTTCAAAAAAAATCACTGATGGAATGTGTGTTTTAGCTTGAATTTAACATTGTGGTGTGACTTTCTCTTAGAAATTAGTTGTTTTTAGATGATATAAATGGTTGTATCATTTTGAAAACTTTGAGAAAAATAGTACCCTTTACGTGAGTAGTTCAAAGGAAAATTATGGCACTTAATTTCTCCACACATTTTTGCACCCAACCAAGAAGTGTGATTTTTAATTACTCAATAGAAGGTAAATATAAGTTAGGTTAATATTTATCTATTTTCCAAATGATTTTTTTTTCATACGTTCGTTCCTTATCCGATCTTTTTCATTACTGTACCGGATTGACCTATGTGTGTGTACCTATTATCCGACTGTTGTACGCCCTCAAAAAAAAATTGTATCTTGGGCAGGTCAAAAACCACTCTTCCTTGACTTTTGATCTTGTTATAACTATTACAATTAGTGTCGTGAGGAGATCAAACAAGGGTTGAGAGAAGGGTGTGAGATTTGTTCCATGCACAACATTTCAAAAAAAATATAAATAAATGAGGGGAGTGATGAAATGTACATAATATAGGGATATCTAGGTCAGGAGCTTAAGGTTTGACTTCTGGGAATGCTTAAGTGAGTGGGTCTTGAAATTTGATTTCAAAGGGTATAGGACAGGTTCAATGGACATAATCATTTAAACAGAAAAATATTAAAATAACCTATATTTACTGTATAGAAAGTGGGTAGAATAGAATGAATTGGTTTTCACACATACACGTGGAGATTTAGTGACATTGTGGACTTTAGGATAGCTTGCTCAAATTGGTATCATTAATCTCCCTGAATTTCATGCTGATACAATTTATGAGACACATTTCTGCATGATCATTGAGAATAACTCTATGGTGTGATTTTTGCTTTGATCACATTCCTTTCAAAATTTAAATTTTAATTGAATGTTAAATCTTCATGAAGTTGGGAATATCTCTATGCACAATTTTTGAAAATATCACTTTGCCCAGGAGTGAAAATGTTTAGGTGTGGGGGTGTGATCACACCGTGATTCACTGTTTCATTTTCATCCCTACACCATTGTGGTAAACTAGTTGTGTATTGAATATTATAAAAATAATACCAAATTGAATTCCATATTTGAATCATTAATTTTGTGTTTATCACTGTTAAAATGGGCATTGTTACTTGTTTTTAGGATTTGATTGCAGGAGGAGGTGATTTGGAGGCCCTGAAGATGATCCAGAAGGAAAATGGGCCAAAATTGCATGGATTCTAGGGACACCTGTCCACTGTTTTGAACAGTACGCGAAATACGTGCATGTAAATGGGATGAAATTTTTTGTACCTCTTCAAAACTTCATGGGCTACAATTCATCTCAAATAACCGAAGGCCAAATCGTTCATCTGGTGGCCCATCCGAACCATTCTGTCCAGGGGACAGAATCTGCACGAAGTCAAGAGTTTGGTTCGGTTTTATGACTATATCTCCATTTATAGATGTTCAATGGCCGCCAAATTTGATATGGGGATACTCAAGACCTCGTGGAACATATTTTATCTTTTGTCCAAGTCGAGATAATTCCATTTACCAACCCAAAACCGAGACTAAATTGGTATCAACAAAACTGGGTGCTCAAAACCACTTAGCAATTTGGCTATAAAAGGGCACCAAGGGAACCTCATTTGCAAGTTCGGCCAAGGAGTGAAGTGATGCCAATTTGGAGTCCTATAGGAGTCTCATAATCACCTTTGAGGTTCTGGAGGCCCCTATCCTCATAGGGGGATCAACAATGAAGAAGGAGTTCCACCCGAGCTTCCTCCTCCCGATGTCAAGCTAAAAGTTGGGTGTTCGTTGTGAGGGAGCTACACACATGTCAAGGGAGTTCTGATGCATACATTAGATACTGGTTTGGATTAATTTGGGTGTTTAAACATTTCATTCTATGTATCTTATTTTATTTCAGATTTTAATGCTTGATTTGATGCATGTGAGTGTTATGCTCTTAATTTCTAACCGATCGGTGTGAGGTTTTGAGTGTGTGACTTGTGTTGCTCCGATTGGACATCACAAGAATCCTTTTCATACCCACCTTATTGATATTTCAATATGATTTGGAAGCTCTTATTCCATGAATAAGTACTGGACCTTGACAATACGATTGTTACGTCAAGGTTGGGTCCTTAAAGCATTGAAATAAAAGCTTAGGAATTAATCGGGATTCCAATTAACTCCAACCAAAGAATTACTCTAAACCTAAGATGAATCTCTATGAACAATGAACTTGATATGTGTGTAGTGAAATCACATCGACCCTTTTATCTCATATTTTTCAAAATCCACTAGGTCACTCAATTTTTAAGCCATTTCAACTAAGTCATTGTTTTAAACTCTTTTCAAAACCACCCCCTCTCTTAGTCATTTTTATTAAAAATACACACTCTAAACCTACCAACGCTCCTTGAGAGATGACCTTGGGTCTACCCTAGACTATAAATCAACCTTAAAAACATAATCAATTTGACGTGTCACGACAACGCGGTCACCACCTCGCCGACTCACCTCAGCACCTCAAAAGGTTCGATGAACCTAGGGGAGAGCTTACTCCCCTTCCCGAACCTCTGATACCCCCGTCGAGGGGAAACCTTAAAGAACACATGATCACCCACCTCGAACTCCAAGGGCCTCCTCCGACGATCAGCATAAGACTTATGTCGGTCCTGAGCCACTTTCATCCTCTCATGTACAAGCTGGGTTTTCTCTATGGTGCTATGCACTACCTCTGGCCCAAGAGCACCTGTCTCACCAACCTCTGCCTAGAAAATGTGTGAATGACATGGTCTTCCATACAAAGCCTCAAATGGTGTCATGCCAATAGTAGAGTGGAAGCTGTTGTTGTAGGCAAACTCTACTAAAGGCAAGTGTCGTACCCATGACCCTCCGAAATCTAGAACGCATGCTCGCAGCATGTCCTCCAACGTCTGGATAGTCCGCTCTATTTGTCCGTCGGTCTGGGGGTGGAAAGCAGTGCTAAGGCGTAGCTGGGTGCCAAAAGCATGATGTAACCCCCCAGACTTGTGAGGTAAACCGAGTATCCTGGTCTGAGATGATAGTCTTCGAAACTCCATGCAAATGCACCACCTCGTCTATGTACCTCTGTGCTAAGGTACTCACTGGGCCCGACTCCTTAATTGCTAAGAAGTGAGCTGATTTCGTCAGACAATCCACCACCACCCAGATTGCATCATAACCACCCTAATCTCTAGGTAGTCCTGTGACGAAGTCCATTGAGATGTCATCCCGCTTCCACTCGGGGACATCCAAAGGATGCAACAAACCACTGGGAACACGGTGTTCAGCCTTCACTTGCTGACACACTAGGCATTTAGCCACAAACTCCGCCACTGACCGTTTCATCCCAGGCCACCAAAACTGTTCCCTCAGCCCTCGGTACATTTTTGAAACTCCTGGATGTACCTCCAAGGCTGAGCTATGGAACTCATGGAGAACTCCCTCACACATCGCCTCTGGAACAAACAACCTTCCATGAAAAAACATCTGATGTCGGCTGTCCTCTGACCATCCTTCTGGAGTGTTTCCCTGATCGACACGATCCCGCATTACTTCTGCCTCGGATTCCCCCCACTGAGACTCTTCTACCTGATGAAACAAGGAGGACCACACTGTCATCTGAAACAAACAGCCTCTAACACCTTCTACCCTTGCATCCAAGTGCAAGGCGGCCAACTCTCCCATCACTTTACAAGCATCAGTGGACTCCCGAACCACTTCCTTATGCGACTTCCTGCTCAGGGCATCAGCCACAACGTTTTTCTTACCTTCAGTGTAAGAGATCTATAAGTCATAGTCTTGTAGAAACTCGACCCATCTCCACTGCCGTAAGTTCAGGTCACGCTGAGAGAAGATATAACGTAGGCTCTTGTGATCTGAGAAGACCACAAAGCACTCACCAAAGAGGTAATGTCACCACAACTTTAGTGCGAACACTACTGCTGCAAGTTCCAGGTCATGAGTGGAATAGTTACACTCATGAGGGAATAACTGCCTAGATCCATAACAGATCACACCCTTCTTCTGCATCAGCACGCACCCCAGACCAAGGCCAGAAGCATCACAAAACACCTCATACAACAATCCTTCCTCTAGAAACCTGAGTACGGGAGCACTGACCAACTTCTCCTTCAGGTAGTCGAAAGATTTCTGGCACTTCTCGCTCTATAGGATGACCTGGTTCTTCCTAGTCAAGGCTGTCAATGGAGCAACAACTTGAGAAAAGTCTGAAACGAACCTCTGATAGTAACCTGCCAACCCCAGGAAACTACGAACTTCCGCCATGCTCTTGGGTGCCGCCCAAGAAACAACTACCTCCACCTTTGATGGGTCCACTGACACTCCATGATGAGACACTACGTGCCCAAGGAAGTGTACTTCTTGTGTCAATAACTTACACTTCGACAATTTCCTGTAAAGCTGGTGGTGTCTAAGGACTTCCAAGATGACTCTGAGATGCTCAACGTGCTCCTCCTCTGATCTTGAGTAGATCAAGATGTCATCAATAAACACAATGACGAACTGGTCCAAAAACTCTCGGAAGACAAATTTCATAAGTCCCATGAACACAGCCGGTGCATTCATAACTCCAAACGGCATCACCACAAACTCGAAGTGCCCATACCTACACCTGAAAGTCATCTTCGAGATGTCATTGTCCTTTACCCTCAGCTAATGATATCCATATCATAGATCAATCTTATAAAACCAACCTTCTCCCCACAATTGGTCAAAGAGATCATCTATCCTTGGAAGGGGGTAACGGTTCTTGACCGTTACCTAATTTAACCTTCAGTAGTCTATGCATAACCTGAGACCACCATCTGCCTTCTTCAAGAACAAAACTGGAGCACCCCATGGAGACATGCTGGGTCGAACAAAACCCTTATCCATTAGGTTGTCAATATGAATATGCAACTCCTTCAACTTCGAAGGTGCCATCCGATAATGGGCCATCGAAATTGGATGGGCACCAGGTTGTAAGTCTATCCCGAACTCAACATCACATCGGGGGGGGGGGGTAGAGTCACAACCTCCTCAGGAAAAACATCGAGGAACTCCCCAAAAACCCCTGGGACATCCATCATTTCTATATCAGTTGGAACCACTGATAACCCGCCTAACAAGAAAAGGAGAGGCTCCACACGCCGGTTTCCCACCTAATAGCTTCTCTCGCCAACAAAAGATACACGCTACCCGTCCACGTCGGAGAACACGACCCTTCTTTAGAAGCATTTGATAATGGAACTAACGGAAAACAACCAATCGATGACTAGGATGACATCGTATGGTTGCATCTATAACAAAAGAAGATCCCCACTAGATCGATGTGGTCCCAACGTCAGCCCACATCCCCGGCAAACACAAGATACGCTGGTCTGGCCTCCAACTAGTGTACTCAGTACCAGTGGTACGGAAAGTCTCTCTACGTCTAGTCTCAAAGCATGGGCTAGACCAGGTGCAACAAAGGAGTGATAAGATCCTAAATCGAACAAAGAAGAAACGAGAGTGCTGAACAAACAAATCGTACCTCGCACCACCTATGGTCCCACTGGAGCTGCCAACTCTGCTGCGTGAAACTGTCCACGCCTAGATCCTCTGCCTCTATGACGTCATCCACCTCCCCGACCACGCCCTGGTCGAGGTCCCTGAGGAGAACCCTGAGGTCGGCCTCCTCCTGCAAAGTCTGCCCTCGGGGAAGCATGGTCCTGTTGCTGCTGGAAGGGCCCCGCCGACAACTGGTGCTACTGAGGTGGGCGCTGAACCTTCCCACCTCCACCGTACTGAGCTCGGGTTGGGCACCGACTCTGAACATGCCCGAAACCTCCACAAGAAAAAAACTTCAGTCCTGGGCTCGTGAAAAAGGGACGAGGACCTGAAGATCTGAACTGGAACTACTGGGGCCTGCTCCCCACTGGCCTGAACCTAGAAGGTCCCGTCGCAGGAGACCTGCTGCTGACTGCCTTCCCCTTCAACAAACCTAGCTAGATCCCCTCTCGTGGTGCACCTCCCAGCGAGTGCATCCTCTCTACAATATCTGCCTTCTTCTGTACTGCCAAGTACGTCAGAAGGGTGAAGGGGGTGACAGCATACTGGAGCGAAGGATGAAGCGCCTCCTCCAAACGTCTCGCCCGAGACTCCTCATCCGGGAAGAGTTCCAGAGCAAAGCGTATGAGATCTTTGAACTTGATCCCCAAATCTTGTACTGACATACTTTCCTACTGAAGGGAGGGTAACTCCTACCGCTTCTCCACCTTGATAATGGAAGAAAGGAATTACTCTCAGAATTCCTTCTCAAAGTCAGCCCACGGAACCTCTGTCTCTATCCTCTCTCCGAGGTAGAGCGCCCACCACTGTCGTGCCGCAAATCTCAGCTGACTGACTGGTAGGGGAACCCAGTACTCCCTCGGAGCACATATCAAGGTAAAAGTGATCCCTATCTCCTCAAGCCACCCCTCTGTCTCTATATCTGAAGTACTACCCTCGTACTTCTTGAGGGTCTGCCGCTGGAAAGAACAGAGAGTCCTCTGCCACTGGTCATCTTCCTCCGTTCGGTCAATCCTCAACTAATCGACCGCCTAAATCTGCTGAGCCTCGGCCGTCTGAGCCACCCGGGGATGACGTCCAGGTGCCATAGTTCTACGGTAAACAAGATCGCCTAAGCCCAAGTAGTAAGGAAATTTCTCAGGGTTTCATTTTATCATTTTATTTCAATTTCTTTCCCAGAACACCCAAATAAAGTAAAACACAATCATGATGATGCATGTACATTTCCTAGGGTCTCTACCCTACAATCAATGTAGTCTCACTTGGTCATTTGGTAGGCTCAGAGTCCTTGCATCGGATCACGGGGGGGCCTAAAATCCTGTGTCCTAGCTGGTCTTCCCTGGCCTATGTCACGCACCAAGATCAACCAACACAGTTTCCCTACCATCCCATGCAATCCTCACCATGCCTAACTCCAAACTCCATCCTATCTCTCAACCATCAGCTCTGATACCATTCCGTCACAACCCCCTCCCACCAAAGATGCCCCTTCTGAGCTGGCAATGGTGAAAGGGAGATAATGACCCCCGAGTCCCGCCTCCAGTAGGCCCCGGGGTGGCAACTAGAACCAAGGGTATGATTTTTCACAAATATGGGAGGCATTACCCTTTTTATTATTTAAGATCGGGAAATAGGATGAGTCAACCACCAAAAGAAAAAGAAAGGAAAGACAAGTAAATAAACCCAAACCAATCCCACATGCATGTTTAAATAGTTCTGAAATAAGGTATAAGTACAAGAAAGCTCAAAAGTACAATACCAAAAGAAACAAAGTACAACAACTGCAACATCTCCAACTGTCCTGACTAGTAGGGTCCTGCACGGCCTTGGTAGTCCTCCTAGAAACATAAAAGTAAATGTAGGGTGAGAATACAATTATACTCAGTAGGGAAACCTAAAGCTCTCGTGCACAAGTGGGGAGACATCCTAATGTCCCGTGAGAACAACAGAAGAAACCTAGCAAGGAATTTTATCCACCCAACCTCACCAGCCACACTCACCAAAAACACAATCACAATAGGTAGTGGTATATAAGAACAAGATTATTGGGTACCCCGCACCATTTCCCACTAGTTAGTTGCTCTTCCTAACGGCGAACGTCCTGACGCTACCACACTCTTCCCGCCCGCACACACCTGGGCCTCAAGAACCACACATCCTGCCCACACACACCTGGGCCTCACAGCCACGTATCCCACCCGCACACACCTAGGCCTCACAACCACGTATCTCACCCGCACACACCTGGGCATCACAACCACGTATCCCGCCCGCACACACCTGGGCCTCATCTCGAAGGTTCTTGGGAAATAGTAAAACATGCCTGAAGAGTCTTGGGCTAAACCACCCCAATCGAAACCTACCCAAAGAATCTTGGGTGTAAGGTCACCTCAAGCCATCACAGCCTAGGGAAAAAGGAGTAGGAAGGAGCTAGTAACTATGGGGAAAACACCCTCTCCCATGAATGGGAGTGTTCGACACTAAGTGCTCAACATGGGTGGGGTGCGACAAAACACAAAGATACATATATATATATATATATATATACCAAACACTCATCCCAACCTATAGCTTCTAATCAGAGAACTGAGCACGTGCCTCGGCACTGCTACTACGAAGCATGCATACAACAACAATCTCGAAACCCCATTTAAGTTTTCATGTTTTAATAGAATCAGTTTATTAGTTCCTTAACTACTGGGAAACTATCCACAACCAATCACATAGATTGTTTGCAAAGCATATCCCTGCCATCCACAAATCAAGTTAGGAAAACAAAAGCAGCACAACAAGCCCCTTATTAATAACCAACCAACCCATTGATTAACATTCATGTTCCATTACCATTCCCCACCATTTATTAACTCTTCCACTTTTTATTTATTATTTACAACCCATAGTTCATTCACATTCAAACCCAACCCTGCAGCCCCGCTGCCAACCACCATAACCACAACCACACCGTACATCATCACCCCTTTAATACCATTTATCACAGCCCCGCTTCCCATCACCAACATAGCATTCACACCAACCCACAACCAAGCCAACCGCAGCCCCGCTGCTCACCCGATCCACAACAACCCACAAAAACATCCCTATCACATGCCACGTATCCAAGCCAACACCCACATGTTCATTATTCCATTTTGTTCAACCGGGGTGATCACACAAGGGTTTCAGATTTTAAATTATCCAAATTTACGTGATTATCCAAATTCCACATTTAATAAAGTTCCATTCACAAAACAGTCTAGAAAGATAGGGAAACATTTAATTGCACAAGAAAAGGCCCCCAATGACCGTGATTTTCAGTAGTCATAATCCTATTCAATTCACAACATAATATCACAGGATATAAAAGATAAACATAACAACTTTCTCATCCCTATTCTTTAACCAGTTATTATATTTGTTTAAAGGTTCAGCCAGTTTCTCATGAAAACACGAGGATAACCACCCCGCATGATGCACAATTTAGAGATATGAAGTTAAGATCCCTACCTCAATAGGTTTTGATCACAACGCTCCCCCGAATCAACTTTAGAAGACGTCTGTCGGCGTCCGTCACTTCTGTCAAATCCTGGTAAAACCTCCTCAGGTGGAATTTGTAAAGTAAAGGACTAAGTAAAGACAACGTATCCAAGATCAGAAGTTCCGCCTCATTGTTACGATCTTGTGGCCGCTGACGGATCGTAAATTGGAGCTCGGACGAAGAAGTTATGGAAGAAAAAGAGACTTCGAGTCTCTTGGGAGAGCTCTGCTTAGAGGAAAGGAGAGGAGAGGAGTGATTTGAAAAGGAGGAGGGGGCCCCTCCTTTTATAGGATTGAAAAACAAAAGTACACGACATGTACTTTATGGTACACGGCGTGTACTCAGCCATTTCACACGGTCACCACGCGGATTCCAACACGGCCTTCAACGCGGTACGCGACCATTGACTGGTCAACACACAGTCTGAGGGTAATGCTTACGCGGGGAGGGACTACACGACATATAGTATTGGGGTACACGGCGTGTACCCATTTATTTCACATGGCATGGACACAGCCTTCAACACGGGGTATACCCGGTGAGGGGGTACACGACGTGTACTCACACTACACGGCGTGTACTTACGAAATTCTGAAAAGTGTGGGAAAAGTTCATTTTACCCTCTAGAACACTTCATGACCTTCTTTTTGACAAAGGAATGGGCCGGAGAGGTCCAGGACATTACATTAAATGACTACATAATTGAATCTCTCTCACCAAGTGACCATCAAATGAACCATCATATCAAAGAATTTTTGTAGAATGAATATTTCCAATTCACATAATGTGACAACAATTTCTATTTCCATACTCATGAATTTTTTTGGGTCTGTTATAGTTCATCATATTGTTTTGAAGAAGATAGATATCTTTTTTGATGTATAATGGACATTTTTGGGGGAAATGCAACATAAAGCTATACAAATTAGATGTTGCATCAAAACATGGATATCATGTGATTTCATTCCTATTAGAATTGATTCGGTCATTTACATGATGTTATTGATATACAATGAAATACCCCTCTATATCCTTAACATTATTCATGATGTTTCAAAACTGATATATCTCTTTCATGGAAAGAGTGTAAGCAACTGGTGGAGGAAAATTCGGTTTTCACCCTTCACCACCGCAAACTCTTTTCATATTCCCAGTTCAACCATGTCCAACCTAGAATTAATTCCATCCATTAATTTCCCTCATACATTTAGAAACATGCCGATGAAACTGTCATATACATTTTTTCAACATGCATAATATAAAGAAAGTGACTGACGTACAGAAAATTCCATACTGTTAATTAAAAAAACAGATCCCTTCTTACGACCGATTTTTTATGGTTTTTCGATAACTTTTTACCAAAAGTAGTGTCCCCATATATTACATTGTCAAACATTTGTTCACCTATTAGTGGAGATGGTGTTTTTTGATCTTCAGAAATTCTGTCGAATGATTTATTCTAAGAACGATACATATATAGTTTGGGTAGAAATCTACGATGTCCTAGAAACATTGTTTTTGATGAATGTGTCAACCTAATTGACTATGTACCTTTTTCTCAAATGGGAAACCCATGAATTCCTATAATTATATATCCTAACAAGTTTCCATAAGAAGTAAAGTCATTTATCGTCTAATAATACATGGATCTAAATGTGAAATCTCATTCTTATAAGCATCATACAATTTAAAACCTGAATCCCATAATAATTTCAAATCATTGATCAATGGTGAAAAATAAATTTCAATATCATTACCTGGTTGATTCGGTCATAATATTCACATAGATAGAATGACGTGACTTCATTACATGCATAACCACCGTGGAAAGTTATAATTTACCAACATAGCAGGCCATGTAATGTGAGTGATACTTTGTGAACCAAAACGATTCGCTCAATCTGTAGATAGCTCAAGAAGAAGGTTTCTCAGCTCGTTTCCAAAATCAGGATACTCAGGATCGATTCTCTTCTACTGAGGAGAGTCTATCGGGTTATGTAGTTTCCCATTATTATTTCTTCTTTTTGTGTGTCATTCCAATTTTCTTTACTTTATCCTCACATTCATATAGGCACCTAAACCTTTGAATGATTGGAATGTACCATAAAAATATTGTAGGGATGTATTCATCTTTTTAGTATTCAGAAGCACCCCACTTTGGGAATTCTCTAAGTGATTTTTAGTCCTTGAGAAACAGTATACAGTCATTCAGGAAGGCGTATATTCGTTCATAGATCAAACCCATCAAAGGTATCATTAATTTGGAATCATTTTTTATGCATGGGATCTCATTATCTTTTCAGAACATGTTATTCAAGAGTGAAAGTAATTCGACAAATGTTGTATCACTCCATCAAATTTCATAAAATCAAATTTTATAGATTCAGTACAGCTGGCAATGTTTTATATTTTTTGAAACCACCATAAGAAGGAATATTTGTACAACTCTTTAACTGATCAAACAATTTTGGGAAATCATGAAGATCATATTCAACTATCCTTTTCATTTCCTCAATTCAATTTTTATCATCATTCATATCTGTAATTAGATCCTCAATACGGTCTTATTTATTGTCCACGCATGTAATCATATTAGATGATCCATAAAACGAACTGTTATAGCATCAACTAGCTACATTCACTTTTCCCCATGTTTATTCAAACATTTATTACTTCTATATATTATGTGATAGATAATGTGTTATTCCAACTCCTCTGGGCTAACTATCCTTGAATAAAAACTATGTAAACAAAGACAAAAGATTTGAGAAAGGTCATATGCATGATCATTTGAAAACATGATGAATTCTTTCACTCCATCTTCATACTATCTTGTCAAATTATTGGAATCCATCCAGTATTTATTCATATCAAACCTATTTGATTAAGTGGTATTATTATTTAACTAAATATGTACACAATAATTTATAAAATATAATTGTATTCCTGGTTCTATAAAAATAAAAACATGAATGATTATGAAAAAACTATAGTTCAAAATTCCTTTGAATATTAATTTAAAAATCACACATGATATCCCATTAAAAAACTAACCATTTAAACAAATTCTACATTGTAATAACACACCCCTTTTAAAATAAATAAATCATTTCCAAACACTCTTTCACAAAACAACATTTGTTTTAAAGCATTCAAGACAACTTAATGACCCAGCAATATTAATCATTTAATAAGAGTAACATCCCTCGATGAAACATTTCAAAACACTGGAATCATTTTAAAGAGACACAAAAGAATTATCACAAAGACATAGATCCCAATAGAGTCACTTTATAATAGATACATAGAAAAATCCTTGATTCTTCCCAAATCTATCAGTGAATCATGATTCAATCACATTAGTCCCATGGTAGGTGTAATAATAAAAAAATTAATAATAAATTGATATTGTGCTCTCCACCATTGGATATCCCTTATCCATGCTTCTGTTGTCATGTTATATCAAATATCCATAACCACAACTCTAGAGTCTCAATGGATATGTTCCATAGTTAGTGACTATACTCACAACCTTAAAACCCTTACCTTCTAGTATAATACAAACACTACATTATCCCTACGATCCTTAACTCACAGAAAATAAATTAATTTTACACCCGAAGAACAATTTATATGTCACTCACATGAAGTAATATTGAATCCTTCTTATATAACTAAACCTTATAAAATATATAATCATGAACCCATTACTTAATAAAAAAATTATCAAATGTCATTCCTTTCACACACAAAAATTCTATATGCCACACATCACTAGAAAAAACTATTTGGCTTTCCCAAATATTTTATGTACATAATGTATCAAGTCAATATAAGAAAATAACTACTGTACTAAACTAATTGAATGTAAGATTTTCTATTGTCTACTATACAAAACATTCAAAAAGACTTTATATATGACATTTCATTGACTAGTCATTCTAAAATTCTTAACTGAACTCATATTAGTAACCTCTAGAATTAATGTGATGTGAGTTTCATTATAAGTCTCAAGATAATTCTTAACTCTCTAAAACTCATCAATGAGGTTAACAATATCATGTTACAAGATAGTCTAAAACATCTTAAAGAATATTTCATAAAGAAAATATCGGTTTGGTAACATTAATGGATGCATCAACCTAAATCTCCCAACCCCTTCATAACATTGAATATCAGTATTTAATAATTAATTCATATAAATTTTTTAAAGTTTAATATATAAATAATTTATATATTTAGATATAGAATAATGCAAAGATGAAAATATGAATTTATAGTCATTTGAACTATATGATTTCTCCCTTTGAAGGGATTCACCATAAAGCTCTTGCAGGTGGAAGGACTCATTACATATGTTGTTATGGTTATTTTACTAGGATGTCCAAAAAGTGTCTCATGCATATTTGGATATGTAAGTCTATAAAAAGATATATTTCACATATAACTCAATTTTTCCCTTAATAAAAATATTAATGTAGTCCCCTGTACAGAAGGATTAACATCGAAACATCATAAATTTCATGTGTTGGGATTATTCCATCTATTTCATTCATTTATCCTTAATAACTCATTTTCTATTGGGGTAGGTATTTTATAAACCATGAGGATTCTGGAAATTGAAGGTAGAAATCTGATGTAGTGACCTAGAAACATCTTTACATCTAGGTTATGGTGTATCCTATATGGGGATTTGTTTCAATTCTGGTATGTTCTGGAATTTCTTCTACAGTCAGTAAGTTCTAGGGGTTAAATTTATGTTTTGGGGGTTTAAAATTAGGATTTCCGATTTGTTCCAAATCCATCTAGTGGTACCATACCTTTTTCTTATTCTACTATCATTTACCAAAAAGAGGTATTAATTCTTGGTTATATAACATGTGGTGATTATTTGATAAATACTTGATAGAAATTCGTGGTTTCAAGACAACCGTCTTTACTCTACTGAAGTGTTTTTATAAGATTTAGTGGAATTGAAATAGTTACAATGTGGTGGTGCTATTAAAATTGGTATGGTTTGGATTGTTATTCAATGGTGGAGGATTTAGAGTTTGGGGGAAAATACCATTTAAGATTTCAAAAGCTACATTGATTTTGAATTAGTCATATAATATGTGTTCAGTAGAATGGGAAATAATGTGATGAAATAATTAGAAAATTTATTAAAAGGTGTGTCCAAGGGAATCCAAGAGTGAAAAATGACATGCATCAATGATGATGAGTGTTAAAGTTGTTTGTGTAGTATATGGAGGGATCAAGGAGTATGATTGGTCGAAGTTATGGTGCAACAATGGTTCTCAGTGAGAATGCATCAATGCTTAGAAAGTGAAGAATTTTGATCCATATATAGGGAGATCATATTGATCCCTATAATCATGGGGATGTAATCTCATTACAAGGAGAGTGGATCAATGTCTAGAAAGTACATTTCCTTGGTCCCACCTTAGTAACTGGGGTTCCCATGAAAAATTAAATAGAGGATATCAAAATAAATCTTGAATTCAGTCGCAAAAAATTTGAATGACATAAAAACCTATTCAGCTCACTTCTAAAAACCTGTCAGTGAAACAACCCCTTTTACCAATGTAAAACACATTCCAAAAGAATATCAACCCACTTTATATAACCATTAAAATACTAATATAATATATCAAAAATGTTCCCAAATGTAAAATTCTTTTTAAAAAGTTCCAACCAGGCCATTGAGAATTAATTGAAAACCAAAACATGATTTTTTTAAGAATTTTCCAAGTGATCCATAAATATTTCTACCATGTTGATCACATAATATCCTTTATTGGAGACTAAACATGATTCAAAACATAACAAAAAATTCAATTAAATATTAATGAATTAAATTCCAACGTAAATATATCAAACATACATAACATGGTGTCCAAAAATCATATAATATATCATTACATATGAAAAAATCAAATTAATATGTAAGATTCGTAAAATGATAACAAAAAAACAAAAAATGTTCAATAATAATCAAATCCCCTTCAAAAACCAACCAACATGTAATTAATTTAATTTTCAAACAAGGACCTCCAATTTCATTTCAAAAAATGACCAATATGCAATTCATTTTGTTAGAAAACAAAG
Source organism: Viscum album (assembly GCA_963277665.1). Taxonomy (NCBI): domain Eukaryota; kingdom Viridiplantae; phylum Streptophyta; class Magnoliopsida; order Santalales; family Viscaceae; genus Viscum; species Viscum album. The sequence goes on along the minus strand of OY728138.1, from coordinate 1,658,369,773 downwards.
ACCACCAACTACTATGATTTTTAGTAAGGAGTTAGAGCCCATATAATTCACAACATCACCATCAAACAAAGAGAAAGAAGATAAAACTCACCATGAAGGTGTCGTTCAGTGCACAGAGGAGGTGATTTCATGGTGGAGGAGAGGCGTGCATCGCAGGGGGCCTCTAGTGGAGGAGAGGTGCCCGACATAAGAGAGGCGCACATCGGAAGGGAGGCACCCATGGTAGGAGTGGCAAACGGCAGAGGTGTGATGCGCGACAGAGGTGTGGTACGCGGCAAAGGAGAGTCACACGATGGTCCGGTTCACGGCGGAGGAAATGTGCATGACGAAGGTTTGGTTTGTGGCATAGGAGAGGCGGTGGGAGAGGAGGTGGAGGGGGAGGTGCGACATCAGCGTTCTTCTTCCGTGAGTGCTTGTGGGGTTTAAGGAATGAGGGGGAAGTAAGGGTTTTTATTAATCATATTGAACCTTTTATCAGTGCTTGCAAAAAAATGACGGGAAATTTATATTTTATCATCATTAAAATAGATTGCTCTGATAAAACATGCTTTTATCAGCACTTTTTTAAGCAGATAAAGATAATCATTTATCAGGGCTAAAAAAGATCTGATAAAGGACGTCTTTATAAGTGCTAAAGATGTAGCGCTGATAAAGATATAATATTAATAATTTATTTCTATTATTATATATATTTATAAAATTATATACATGATATATATATATAATTATAATTTCAATAATTATAAATTATATGAAATATAATTTATAGATTTATAATATTAGAAGTATTTATAATGAACATATTAAATATATATATTTATTAGATTATATATGTATATTACTATCTTTCTTCTAATTTTATAAATATTTATATTAATGTATATATTTATAATTATAATTATAAATGAATATTTATTTATTTATTTAAATAATTAATAAATTTTTAAAAATTAATATTTCTAAAAATTATAATTTTAATAATCTTTATATTTCATTATATTTTTTTAATTTTATATAACATTATATATGAAAATATTAGATATTTTTTATGAATTAATAATTATTTAAATAAATATATATTTATTTACATTTATAACTAATAAATAAATATAAATTTATTTTTGGTTAAAATATATTATAAATATTTTAGTTATAGTTGTAATTATAAATATAAAAAAAATATATAATTAGAAATATATAAAAAATAAATGTTTAATTTAATAAATATATATAATAAAAATAGTTATTATAATTTTATAATTATTTTTATATATATACCTTTATTTATAATTATATTTACAACTATTTTTGTTTATTTATAGATATTTTTATATAAATATGTATAATTAATATATTTATTATAATATTTTAATTATAAAATAATTTCTATATTTATTTATGAATTATAATTATAGTTATATGTATTTATTTTTACATATTTGTATATAAATATATTTATTTAATTATATATTTTTATCTTTAGAACTGGTATAGTAAATATATTTATTATAATTTTATATTTTTTTACATATATATATTCATCTATTTTTATTAATATAATAATAAATAAATATATTTATATATTTTTTTAAATATTTACATATATATTTACATATATATATATATATTTATAAAATAATAATATATGTATTTATTGTATTTTTATAATTATTTAAATATATATATTGTAATAATTATAATTTCAAATAAATATATTCAAAAAGAATTTATATATACTTAAAATTTAATAATATTTAATATAATAAATATATTTATTCGTTAAATATAATGAATGTAACTTTATAAGTATTGAGAACATAATATATTATATGGGTAAAATGAATTATTCATATACACCTAGTAAAAGATACATAAAAAATGATACATCAACGGACAACATGAATAATAAGAGGAGTGTAATGTATAAATGAACATTCATGATGATACATGACATATATGCAGGCATGATCAAAATATTAATTGACCAAAGTAATTGGAAAAACATATATATTTTATTTTAATCTTATACTTTTTTTAAAACATTATGTACATATTTTTGAATCATTAAAAAATATATATTAATTATAAACATGAATTCTTAATTTAGTATGTAGAAATAAACAATATTTTTTAATAATAATATAAAAATTATATATAAAATATTATTCAAAACTTATATTAGCTCTAAAAAAATGCTGATAAAATGTACAACATTATGAGTGATTTTTTAGCAGGGATAAAATGTAGATTTATCAGCACATTCTACATAGAGGTGATAAAACAACGTGCTTCCCTTGAACCATTTTGTGGTTGCGATCAAACATTACAAACTTGAATGAATAACAAACCTTTTGTTTAACAAAACTCAACAGCTTACACTTTTCATAAGATATATGATTATTTCAAATAGTTAGATGAAATCATAAATAAATGTATAAATATATGTAAAATTTATGATTCATGATTTAGAATAAAACTTTCATGACAATTAATGTCATAAATCCAACGAAAATTGTTATTATGAAAAAAATTGATAATTTTGGAACAAAAATACAATTTTTATTTTGATAAATTAATTGTTTTATATAATATTTCATGATAAAATGCAGAAAATATATTCAAATTTTAATATTATTTAATGTCTATTTAAAAATAATTTGTCAACCATTTTATGATGGAAATGAATTATAAATAAATAAATTAGAGAAAATTCTTATTTTATTCCATTGTTTTTCTTTTTTGTTATCTTTTTTCTTGTACTCTTTAAAAATATTATTTCATTTTTTTAGAATGATCTTAAACTATGACTGGATTATGTGATTGTTCATAAAATTATTAGTTTTTTCAATGATTTATAATTTAGACTTTCCAAAAAGTTATTTTGAGTGTTCATTTTTCAGACGTAAATAATAGTAAATTATTTCTAGAGACAAGAACAATATATTAATTATAATAATAAGAATATTTTAAGGTTTTTAGTATAATATTGTATCATTTAGATCATGATTTCATGTAATAATACATACATAGAAATGATGAAACCCATAATCTAAAAATTCAATTAGAGAATACCTGAAATTTTAACCTTTCTCTATATAAAATAATTATTCTCTTAATTTTTTTTTCTATTTTTCATTATAGGATCAATATTTTAATAAATTTTCCATAAAAGTTGAATATATTTTTCCTATACAATAAGAAACTATTCATAATCATATTCAAAATCATATACTTATTTATTTCCCACTTTTTGATATATAATTTTTTGTTTATTAAAATTATTTTATATTTTATATAGACTATTTCATTCAATGTTCATATATAAATACTGCTTTTAAGATGAACTGATTAATTATCAATTAACTACAACTATTATAACCATGCTAAAAAATAATTCATCTGTAACATTCAATTATATATATATAAATATAATGTTCAATAGAATAATATCTATATCATAGATATCATAAATAATTTAATGAAGTATTTAAAATAAATGAAATCATAATTCCAACTAAAAATATTGATTTCTAAATAAGGTATAATAAGTAGTATCAAATCGTAAACTCCTGATATTCATATAATTAACGTATGAAATTAGTAGGGTTTTTATGTGACATCCTTAAATTTAATAGGAATGAAAAATGATATTAACACCCAACAAACGACAACATTTTATACCTCTACACATTCCATTTTTTAATACCATACGAAATCATATCTTGTTATTACTGGTTTATTTAATTACAAAATTGAGGAAAAAATATTTTTTTTAAATAACTAATTAAAAACCCATATATGTGATGAAACTATAGAATATGAATTATCTTATAGAGAAAAATGAACTATACATTTTTGGATAAATTAATTTTTTTTATAACATCATAAAATAAACTTTTTAAAAAATATGTTATTAGTAATTTTATTTAATGATCATTTGAAAATTGATTTTCATCAATTTTTTAATGGACGTGGATATAAAATATAAATAAATAATTTAGAGGTAATTCCTCAAGTATTTATTTATTATTTCTATTTTTATTATTAATGTTTTTCTCTAAAAAATTTCTCTTTCATATTATTTGAATGAAAATAATGTCTGATTTGATTATAAGAATATTTATCAAATTATTAATTTAAAGATAATTGACACTCGACTTCGAGACAACTAACTATGGCATGATCCAAATGTCACTAGGGATTTTTTGGGTGAATGTAACAACCCAAAAAATACCTCACTAGGGGTAATATAATAAAAACTAAGATAGATGATGGAGGCGCGGGTTGGGGTGCTGGGAGGGAACCCTAGTTCGGATGATCCTCATCCACTCGCGAAGGATGTTTATGGTCCCCTCAATGCCAATCATTCTTCAGTTGGGAAGTTCGACTGTGTTAGTCATAAGAAGATGTTCAAGGTTGCGATTAAGAAGCATCCTGCGGTGGTTCCTGCCTCTGAGGTTTCGAGTTTGAAAAATAAATTTGCAGATGTTCTCAAATCTTCTGGTAATTTCCTGGATTTTGAGTGTCCTCCACCTAGTAGAATCATTAGGAAGGGGCGAGTTTCCCATGTCGTCGTTGATCAGGTCTCTGTGGAGGAACGAGTTAGTCTATGTCAGTTCCCAATCATTGCCTCTGTTCTTCTTCCGAAAGGGGGAAGCCTCTGTAAATTCAATGACCTCTCGAAACGTATCTCTCAGATATGGGGGTTTGATGACTGGATGATGATTTCCATGGGCCATGGGTATTATCATATCCTCTTTTCATTTGAGGAATCTCAACGCAAAGCATGGAGCTTTGGATCTGTTTCTTTGAAGCCGGGATTCCTTCGAATTCAGGTGTAGGACAAGAATTTTGATCCTAATACTGTCAAGGATACTCATGCTCAAGTATGGATTATTATTTGTAATCTGAACTGGCTGTATTGGAACCCTATAATTTTATGGGACATTGCCGCATCTGTTGGAAATCCAATTCGTATGGACAAGCAGACTGAAAATCCTAGATTTGGTCATTCTGTGTGGGTTTTAGTCGAGGTTGTATTGACAACCAGAGATGACCAGTTTAATCTGGATATTTGGTATGATAGGAAACTAATGTTCTTCTTGAACATCCATTTCTTTGGTTATATGGACTTTGAATGTAATCGGAATAAGGTCTGTGGATTATGTAAATTTAAAGGACACACTGATGCTTTCTGTAGGAAGAAGGTATTGGATCCTAGGTCTTATTCTGAGCCAATTAATATTATTAATGCATCTGGGATTCAGGACCCAGAATAGGTTTCTGTTAATCCCATTACTGAGCCTGATATTCAGGCCTCGGTGCAGACTCTTGCACAGGCTGATACCCCACTGCCTGAATCTGTTGCTCCAGTATCAGTACATGGACCTCATCCTGTTCTTCAGGCTACTGTTCAGACATCAGCAGTTGTTCTTCCTCACTCGTCTGAGCCTGAACCTGCTGATGAAGCTCGAGATGGCTTCCCTCATTTGTCTAAGTCTGCATCTGTTACTAAAGCTCCAATGCAGGGAGACATAGAGCCTGGACTTCAGGTCACAGTACAGGCATCAGCTGAGTTTGCTTCTCCTGCTTCTGAGTTGATTTCTCAGGTCCCAGGTCAGGTCCTAATACAGATTTTCTATGAGCCCACTTTGTCAGTATAGGTACCTGCTGGTACTTCTGATTCTGAGTTAGTGATCGGGGTCCCTGTGTAGGATTTTGTTTAGTCAGTTGATCAACTAACTGAGCCAAATAATAAGGTTCCAGTGAAGGCTTTATCTGATCCCATCACAAGATCTGAATGTTCGGTTGATGCTGATTTATCGAGGCAATTGTTGGAGTCTGATAAGAGGACTGAGACTGCCAGATCCTATGTGCCTCCTATCCTGGATCTAGTTTAGCCGGCCTTAAACCCTGCTAGCCTGGACTCTGTTGATGGGACCATAACTAGTGAACTGTTTGATCATGCTGGGGGCAATTTCTCTCATATCCCACTGTCTAAGGCTGCCAGGAAGCCCTCTTTACAGTTTAATAATTAACTAGTCCACTCCCCTAATAAATTCACTCCTTTGAGTGGTTCCTTCTGGTTTGATGACTAGGAGGAATCTTCTATTGAAGAGAAACCTCAATATTTGGGATGTCTGGTGGTTTTTTCATCTCTTGCCTCACCTGCTGTTGATAAGGGAAAGAAGAAGAAAAGTGAGAATCATATCAAACAAGTGCAATTGCACCGAGATGATGGGTCTATCACTAGGTCCAAATCTTCCTTCCCATGAAGATTTTCTTTTGGAACTGTCAGGGGATTGGGAATTCTCCCACGGTCACAGCCCTTAGGCACTTTATTGTGGCCAATAAACCTAGCCTTATTGGTATTTCTGAGCCTCGAATGACCTTCTGTAAATGGAAATAATTTAAATGGTCGACTCTTGGGTATTATTTGGTTTCCCATAATGCATTGCATACCACTTTGGAGTCGCATTGGGTTTTGAAACATGATATCATTTCTGTGATTTCTTCTTATCATGATCAACAATCGATCACTTTATCTGCAGGGATTGATGGACATGTTATGTCTTTCACAGTTTTTTTATGCTTTGAATCGGTATATTGGAAGATGTGTTTTGTTGTCAGCTCTGGAAAATATTGCCCTTGACATGAGACAGAGCTGGATTATTATTGGTGATTTCAATTCGGTGCTTCGGCCTGAAGACAAGACAAGGAACAATTTCCATTGACTACCTGCTAATGAATTCTCTTCCTGTATTGATGCTTGTAATATGATTGAGGTTACTATCATGGGAGATGATTTTCCTTGGAGAAGATACACTATTAATAGGCTTCAATCTAGTAAAATTGATAGATGTTTTTTTCATATGGATGATGGCTTTCTGGACTTTTCACTGTCTGGTATCACTCTTTCTAGAGATCATTCTAATCACAATCCTCTTTTAGTGGATTTGTGCCTTGACAGGGTAAGGTCATCTCCCTTGACTTTTACGATTAATAATGCCTGGTTAACTATCCCAGGTTGCAGGCAGATTGTTAGTGAAGCACGGGAGACCTCCTTCATTGGCAATCCTTTTTATACTACTATTTTAAAACTTGGCTGTGAAGGTTAAGCTTAATGTTTGGAGTAAATAGTTGTTCTCAAGGTCTATATAAGGATATTCAAAGTGCATAAGATAATCTCCTACAGTGTCAGAGACTTAATCAGGGTCAAGATGTGATCTTTATGGATTAGCTCCTTGCTCTTTCTAAATTTAATGAGCTGCCGGCCTTAAAGGAAAATCTTTCTCGGACCAAATTTAATGTCAGGTGGATGAAAGATGGTGATAGAAATACAAGACTTTTCCATTGCTTGCACAGTGAAAAGAAGGTGAAAAGTGGTATGGACTCTCTCATTGTTGATGGAGTTCTTTTCAGTTCTGAAAATAATATTTCTGGTGCTGTTTGTAATTACTTTGAAAATATCTACAAAGATTCAGCTATTGACCATACTCGTAAAATGTCTGGGAATATCTCTTCTACGGTTCAGTCCTCTCAGAATGACAAGATCACTAGTGTTCCCACTGAGGAGGTAGTTAAAAAAGCTATTTTTTCAATGAATGCTGATAGTGTGACAGTCCGGATGGTTTCTCCAATAAATATTTCATGTCATATTGGGATATTATTCATATTGAGTTTGTTAAGGTTGTTAGGGATTTCTTCTATCATGCTTACATTCCATTTCATGCCAATGCTATTTTTATTGCCTTGATTCCAAAGAACCAGAATTCTATTGTTATTCGTTTTTTCAGGCCTGTGGCAATAGGGATTACTCATACAAAGGATATCAGTAAAATTTTGGCTAATAAATTGGGAAGCGAGGCTAAGGATCTTGTCACCAAAAATCAATTTGGGTTTGTGCCTAGAAGGAACATTCAAAATTGCATATTCACGGCTTCTGAATGTGTCAATATTATGAGGAAGAAAGGGAGTTATGGTTATATGGATCTTAAAGTTGATATTTTGAAGGCTTTTGATACTATGAAGTGGAGTTTCAGTTTTGCGGTGCTAATATTGCATGGTTTCTTTAATGATTGTATTAGTTTGATCAACTGCTTTCTTAAAAGCTCTATGTTCTCATTTCATGTTAATGGTTCTCCTGGAGAATTATTTGGGTGCTTGAGGGGAGTGAGACAAGGTGATCCTTTGTGTGGACTTCTCTTTGCTCTTGCAGAGGATTATCTGATTTTTTGTATTTCAGATCTTGTGCATGCTGGTTTGTTTCAACAAATGAGTTTTGGAAGAGGTCTTTTTTCTCCCTCCCATCTTTTGTATGCTGATGATATTCTGTTATTTGGGAAGGCTGATAGAATCACCATTCATTATATTAAGGCCACCATTGAGCATTATGAGGTGGTTTCTGGTCAAGTTATCAGTTGGGGGGAATCCTATGTGTTTTTTGGGGAAGGGGTTATCATTTCTAAGAAAACAAAATTGCACGGAAGCTTGGGGTTAAGAGAGGATGTTTATCTTTTAATTATCTTGGGGTTCCTCTTTTTTGGGGTGCTATTAAATGATGCTACTTGGACAATATCTAACTCAGAATTCTTAATTAGGTGGCTCCCTGGAAAGTGAAATCTATGTCTCAAGCAGGGCGTGTATGTATTGTTAATTATGTGATTACCTCCATGCGTGTTTATGTTTTATCTTTCTACAGATGGCATGGAAATCTTCTCTAGGAGTTATAGGGATTGATTCGTAATTTCATTTGGACTGGCTCTGTTCATGAACAAAAGCTTGTCACAGTTTCTTGGAGTGATTGTATTAAGCATGTTGACATGAGAGGTATGGGGCACAAAGATCTTAAGATTTTTAATGAATATCTAAATAAAAAGTTTACCTTTTCCTATTTGAATTCAAATGATTTCTCTAGAATTCTTGTGCAATAGACTTGGGACAAAGCTTCTAAATGGGTATTCTCTTTATGTCCCCTCTTCCATTTGGTCCTCCATCAAGCATGCTTATTTTAACCTCTCCCAATCCTCAAAATGTGTGGTTTGTAGAAATTCGACTTTGAATTGTTGGCAGACTGTTTGGTTATCTTGTGCTATTGCTGATGTTATTGACATTCCCCCTATGTTGAAGGATCCCTCTATTTCTGAATTTCATAATCATGGCAATGCTCGGGAGATTCTTCAAGGTCCTTTGAAGCAGGAACTAGATTGTTATCATTTCTCTTCTATGGATACTATGATTTAGCTGCCTAATGTTCTTGGTTCCTTTAGCACTAAAGAGGATTATAGATCTATGTGTGCTACCTCTTTGCTGGTCCCTTCTTGGTTGTTGATGTTTCACACTGTATTTATTCCACCAGCTCATTACTTGCTCATGTGGAGGATTTGGAAGTACATGATTCCTTTAAAATGGTTGCTGCAGAAGGCTGGGGTTTCTCTTGCACATATTTGCTTCTTTTGTCTTGTTGCGGATGAAACTGTTGATCATTTATTCATCTCTTGTAAATTCTCATCTGGTCTTTGTAGCTACTTTTAGGGAGTTTTTGGATCTCATTTGAAACTGGAAGGTTTTGGTCAGCTAATGGAGTATGTGTCTCAGTTCGATTGCAGCACTGAGGTGAAACCTTTGCCTCTCTATACAATTTCAGTGCTTGTTTCTTTTATTTGGCGGGCTTGGACTGCTATTTTATTTGACAACAGAGTTAACCTGCCTTCTGTTGGTATTTGGGAGCTTCATATTGGTGTTATGGAGGCTGATCGGGCTGGCATTGGTGTTATGCGGAATGATGTCTCTGATCTGGTGATCTTGAGGTCCCTGGGGATATCGGGTAGATGCAAGCTGCCTCTTGTGATGAAGTACATTCGGTGGATACCTCTGATTTCTCAGTGTCTGAAAATTAACGTTGATGGGGCGGCTTCAGGTGCACTGGGATCTTCGGGCTGTGGGGCATCTTCCGCACTTACAGGGGCTTCATTAAAGTCTGTTTCTATCATTTTCTTGGAGATAGATTGGCAATTGAGGCTGAATTATGGGCAATGGTTAAGGCTGTCTGATATGCTTTCTTTCATGGCTGCACAGTCTTATGGCTGGAATTTGACTCAACTTTGGCAGTTGACATCCTTCGAAATCGATCAAGGAATGTTCCATAGAGAATGCTTTCAGATTGGGATGATTGTCTCAAGCTTGTTGAGCAGTTCTGTTTGGTTGTTACTCATGTTTATAGGGAGGAAAATCAGGTGGCTAATTCTCTCTCCAAACATGCCATTGAGGTGGTTAGTTCTTTTTGGTCCTTTGACACACCAAATTTCTATTGTGAGTTGGTGGCTGCGGATGCGCGTGGTGATGTGTACATGCGTTTTTGTTGACCACCTTGCTTCTGCACTCTTGTTGCCTTTAAATTTTTTAATAAAATTTTCTGGGAACATGCTTTCTACCTGTTTCTGAGCTTTCTCGTTAAATGATAGATAATTCATACTTTCTATGAATGGATTTTGAGTTGTCATTTTTCATAGAAAAATAATAGTAAATTATTTCTAGACATAAGAAACAACTACTAATTATTATAATAACAATATTTTCAGGTTTTCATTATCAGAATTTATTGTTGGCATCTATATCTCTTTAATTTATATATACATATAAATGACAAAACTCAGAATCTAATAATTTAATTAGGAAAGAATTGAAATGTTATATTTAGTCTATATAAATGCATTTAATATCATTTTTTTCATTCTTAATTCTTATAGTTTCCAAATTTTAAATTATTTTCCACAAAACCAGAATATATTATTCAAAAACTATAAGAAACTATTCATATTCTAATTTATAATCATATAATTATTTAGTTCCCACTGATAGATATTTAATTTTATGTTTTTTTCAAATATAATATATTTTATATTACCTTATTATATTGATTTCATATATAATGTATAAAAATAGTATTAGATAAAAAACACATGAAATTTATCTATATAATTTTCTAAATTAATCGGGTTTACATGATACATCTTTATGTTTAATATTAATGTTAAATGATATTAACGCCCAACCAACAAGATCATTTTTTGGCTATGACTATTTCTATTTTAAAAAACTTATGAAATAATATCTTGTGAATCCTGGTTTATCTAATTACAAAATAGAGATAACATATCAATTTTTTATAAATTAATATCCAATATATATATATATATATATATATATATATATATATATATATATGAAAACTCTATAAAATGAACTATATAATAGATTATGAATTACACTAATAAGATTAAATAATATGACTTTGAAATAAATTTTTCTTATAAATCATATCAGGATATAATGGGGACGTTTAGGTTTGTTCACCATGTTAAAAATATACCATAAAATTATAATCGGTGGATGTATCATATAAATAATTCAATGTTTGATATACACTACCACAAAATGGGGCAAGAGAAGAGTGTCGTTTTATCTGTGCTAATCAGAAACTGATGATAAGTGGGGCCAAAAGCATTGATATTTTTTTAATAATATTATATAGACAATTATTATATTTTTATTCAAAATTAATGTTTCTTTGTTCACATTAAATAAAAAGACATGTTAATAATTAAGATATATCTTTTAGTAATTAATATATATATATATATATATATATGTTGTTTTTATAAATGTATAAGATTATAATTTAATATATTTGTGTTTCCAATGAATTTGGTCAATTAATATATTGATCAGGCATGAATATATGTTTTGTATCACCATGAATGTTCATTTATACATTACTCTCTTCTTATTATTCATGGTGTCCATTGATGACTCATTTTTTTGTATATTTTACTATGTGTATATGATTAATTCATGTTACCCACATATATACAATATTATATTCACAATACTTATAAAATTACATTAAATATATTTAATGAATAAATATATTTATTATATTTATAATTATAAAATTTTAAGTATATAAAAATAATTTTTAAATATATTTATTTGTATTATAATTATAACTATAGATATTTAAATAATTATAAAATTACAATAAATAAAAATATTTTAATTATATATATATAATTATAAAAATATATTTATTTATAGTTACAATGATAACTATAAATAATTATATATATATATGTGTGTGTGTGTGTAAATTTCTTTTAAATTATAATTATTATAATTATTATACTACTAATAATGTTATAAAAATATAATTAAATATATATAATTACAAATATATATAAATAAATAGAAATATTTCTAATTATTTTACCAAAATAAATACAGATATATTAAAATTATTAAAAAAATTAATAAATATATATTTAATATATGTATTTATATAAAAACATTTAGAAATATATACAAATTGTTATAATAATAATTCTAAATAAATGTAGAAATATTTATATAATTTATAAATTATAATAAATATATTAATTATATATATTTATAAAATTATAAATATATTTGATATAATTTATAATTATATATATTCATATATTTATATTTATAATTACATATATAAATAATTTATTTATTATAATTTTTAATTATATATATATATATGTTATAAATATTAAAAAAATATAGTTATTTAAATAATTTTTAATTCATAAAAAATATATTTATTATTTTCATATATAATGTAATATATAATTAAATAACTATATAGAAATATTGATAAATAAATATAAATATTGATGTTTATAGTTATAAATAAAAACTTATATTTTTAAATAATAATAAAATTATAAGAAATATAATAAATATAAATATAAATAAAATTATAAATATTAGATATACTAATTTTTTATAAAATATTATTATTTAAATAAATAAATAAATAAATATATATATATATATATATATATTCATTTTTAATTATAATTATAACTATATAAGTACTCATATAAATAATTATAAAATTAGAAGAAATATAGTTATATATATCTATAATATTATGAATATAAATAAATAATATATTTACTATATATATTTCTCATATTATAAATATAAAAAGTATATTTTTATAATTTTATAATTATTTAATTTTTTTTATAAATATAAATATATATTTTTCATGTATATAATTTTATAAATATATATAAAATTAAAAATAAATAATTAACATTATATCATTATCATTGCTATATTTTTAGCACTTATAAAGACGTCCTTTATCAATACTTTTTTAGGACTAATAAAGGAATATTTTATCAACGCATTTTATTTTATCGGAGATAAAAAATACATTTATCAGCGATTTTTAGCTAGTACTGAAAAAATGTTCATCGGGCTTTATAATAAAATCATACCTTCCTCCTCCTTCCTCGCACCACTCTAGCTCTCGCAGAAGCCAATCGTTGCCGCTGCGTCTCCTCCTCCTCCTCTCTCACCGCCTATCCTCTTCCTCAAACCACACATCCACCGTGTGCCTCTCCTCCTCCATGAACGAGACCATCATGCGCCTCTCCTCTACTGTGCGCCACACCACTGTCATGCATGAATCGGACCATCGTGCTCCTCTCCTCCACCGCGCACCACACATCGGTCGCGGGGCACAACTCCGTTGTTCCCCGCTCCTCCGTTGTGCATCACATCTCTGATGTGCACCTCTCCTCTGCCTCCCACATATTCTATGTTGGGAGACTCTCCTATATCAGGTGCCTCTCCTCTGCCGATGGACTCCTTCACTACGCCCCTCTCCTCTCCTGCAAATGGACCTCTGCTGTGCGCTGAACGAAACCTCCATACTGATTTTTCTCTCCATTCTCTTGTTTTGATAATGATGTTGTGAATTATACGGGCTAAATTACCCACTAAAAATCATTGAATTTCTTGGTCAAAGTTTTCACACTAAACGAATTTCATGATGGTTAGTTTTTTAAAAGAAATTGGTGGTCCTTGTAATAACACTAAATGAATTACATGTTGGTTCGTTTTTTAAGGTGATTTGATTTTTATTGATCTTTCATATTCATTTGTTATCATTTTATGAATCATATATATTATTTTTATTTTATAATATACAATGATATCTTATATGATTTTTGGGAACCCCGTTATGTATGTTTGATATATTTTTGTTGGAATTTAATTTATTTATTATTTAAAGGAATTGTTCTTTATGTTTGGAATCATGTTTGGTCTCCAAAAAAGGATTTTATGTGTTCAACTTTGTCAAAATACATAAATATCATTTGAAAAATTCTTAAAAAAATCACGTTTGGGTTATCAATGAATTCTCAAAGTCATGGTTTTAACATTTTAAAATTTGCTTCTTATTTGTGAACTTTTTCACTAATTATATGTGTATTTTGATGGTTATATAATGCGGGTTGATTTTATTTTGGAAAGTTTCAGACATGGTTAAAAGGGTTTGTTTTAGTGATGTTTTTTAGAGGTGAGATGAATATTTTTTATGTCATTCAGATTTTATGTGATTGACTTCCTGATTGATTTTGATCTCCTCCATTTCATTTGTCATGAAAACACCAGTTACTAATGGGGGCCTTGGACATGTACTTTAAAGACCTTGATCCGATCTCCCTCGTATGAGATTAAATCCCCATGCTTACTAGAAATCAATAGCTATCCCTATATATTGATCAAAACACTTCACTTTCTAAGCATTGATACATTCTCACTAAGAACCACTGTTTCACCGAAACCTCAACCAATTTTACTCCTTGATCCCTACCTCTACTACATTTATAACTATAATGATATACATCATTGAGGAATGTCCTTATTCCCTTGTGGAACCACATTCTCTTAGGCACACCTTTTAATAAAACTTCAAATGATTTCATCTCATGGTTTCGCATTTTACTTAACACCTCACTTTTGACTAATTCAAAATAAATCTAACTTTACTCTCCAAGATTAAGAAGTACATTTTCCCCCAAACTCTGAACCATCCACCGTTTCATATCAATCCAAAACATACCCATTTCAATGTAACCACCACTTTATTACTATTTCAATTCAACTAAAAAAGAGAAAACAACTTCACTAGAGAAAACCTAGTAGTCGTGAAAGAAATACTATCGAGTCATTATAAAATAATCATCTTATTTTATCTCACTAAGATTTAATTTCAATTATTGGTAACTAATAGTAGGATATGAAAAAGGTTTGATTCCACTAGCTGACTTTGGTACAAATCAACAATCCTAGTGTTAATCCCACAAAACATAAATTAAACCCTTAGAACATGCAGATAGAAGAAGAAATTCCAGAATGTGCCTGAATTGAAACAAATTCCCAAACTACATACACCGAAACATAGTAGTAAATCTATAACTAAGTCACTAAATCAGATATCTATCTTTAATTTCAAGTAAACTCATGGTTTTGAAAATACCTCCCACAAAGGAAAATGATCTATAAAGGATAAACACATGAAATAAATGGAATAATCACACCACATGAAATTTATGATGTTTGGATGAAAATCCTGCTTCATAGTGGAATACATTGATATTTTTATTAAGGAAAAAATTTTGTTATTAGGGAAACATATCTCTTGTTGGCCCTACCTATGCAAAGCAACATGAGACACTTTCTGGTCACCGTAGTCAAATAACAAACAACACATGTAATGAATCCTTCCACCCACAAACACTTTATAGTGAATCCCCTCAAATGGACAAATGATATTATTAAAGTGATTATAAATTGATATTTTTTATTGCATAGATATAAATCTAAATTTATAAATTATTAATTTATTACACCATTAACAATTTATATGAATGAATTATTAAATATTCATATTCAATGTTATGAAGTGATCGTGACATTTAGGTTGATGCAACAATCAAAAGGTACAAAACCTAGATTTTCATTATGAAATTTTCTTTCAAAGGTTCTATAATATCATTGAACCTGGTGTTGTTAACCTCATAAAGGAGTATTGGATAGGTTATAATTCACTTGAGACTTATAATGATACTCTCATCACTTTGATTTTATATGTTACATATATGAGTTTAATTAATAATTTAAGAATGTCTTGTTTTTGTAATATCATTTATAATGTCTTTTGAAGGTTTTGGAAAATAGACTATGGAAAATCATACCATCTATTATATTATTACTATAGTTGGTTTCTTATATTGACATGAGACATTATGTACTTAAAAGGATCGGGAAAACAACATAATTTCGTCTAGTGATGCGTGGAATATGGAAATTCTATGTGTGAAAGGAATGAACTTGAGATATTTTTTATTATGTAACGGGTTTATGCTTATTTATATTCATAGGTATATTTATATAGGAGGGAACCAATAGTACTTCCTGTGGGAGACATATACTTTGTTCTTGGGGTGTACAACCAATTGATTTGGTATTAGCTTAGGATCATTAGGATAATGTTGTGTTTGTAGTAAACTAGAACACAAGTGTTTTAGGGTTGTGATTGTGGTCACTATCTATGGAACATATCCGTTGGAACTTTGGGGTTTTGGTCAGTGATAATTGATATAACAGGACCTCATATTCATGGATAATGGATATCTAATGCTGGAGAATGGAATATAAAATGATTATGAAAATTATTATTACTACACCAACATTTGGAATATTCTGATTTAATCATACTACACTGATTGATTTGGGATGAATCGAGGTGTTTTATATGTATCTTTAATAAAATGTCTCTATTGGGATCTATGTATATATGGCCATGCCTATGTCACTCTTCTAAAATGATTCAGGTTTTTTAAAATGTTTTATTGAGGGATGCCATTAATTTTAAATGAGTATGATTTTTGGGTCATGATTTTGTCTTGAATGCTTTAAAAAAAGTAATTTTGGTTTTTTGAAAGAGACTATGGAACTGATTGATTTATTTTAAAAATGGTGTTTTATATTGAATAAGAATTTGGGTAAATGGTTGGTATTTTAATGGGATTTAAAATGTGATTTTTTAATTAGTTTCCAAAGGAATTTTAAAATATAGTTTTTCCAAAATATTTTATGTTTATATTTTTATAGATTTAAGATAACCCTTACATTATACCAATATTTTTTGTATTTATTTTGTAAAATACTAATATCACATAATCAAATATGATGAATATGAATAATTCCAGGATGGTTCCAATCATTTGAGTACAGAGTATGAAGATGGAGTGAAAGATTTCATCAAGTATGAAAAAGATCATGCATATGACCCTTCTCAAATCCTTTGTCCATGTTTACATAGTTGATATTCAAGAAAAGTT
Organism: Viscum album; assembly: GCA_963277665.1. NCBI lineage: Eukaryota > Viridiplantae > Streptophyta > Magnoliopsida > Santalales > Viscaceae > Viscum > Viscum album. The sequence goes on along the minus strand of OY728138.1, from coordinate 1,658,352,542 downwards.
AGTGCAGAGGTGTTGGAAGAACATTTGATCTGTCATGGAATAGATCGAAGTTAAAAATGTTGGAAAAACATGGGGAAAAGAGAATGTAGATAATGTCTATGTTAATAGTTTTTCTTGTATCATCTGATATGATTATAAGTGTGTACAATAAATAAGACATTATGAAAGATGTTATTACAAATGAGAATGATGATGAAAATGGTATTGAGGAAATGACCAGGAAAGTTGAAGATAAACATTGTGATTTCCAAAAATTGTTTGAGATGTAAAAGAGTTTTGGAAAGAAAAGTTTATATGGTGGTTGGACTAAATATACATTATTCTCAATCGTACTGAAGCTGTATAATTGGAAATCAGGCAACAGAATGAGTGACACAAGTTTTACAGAATTAATTTATCTCTTGAATGACATGATCCCATAAGATAATGAGATCTTGATCCAAACATAACAAGCTAAAAAATGCTATGTTCGATGGGTACAATATCTAAACAAATACATTCCTACCAGAATGACTGTATATTGTTTATTAAGGAGCACAAATCCCTTAGATAAATCCCAATGTTTGGTTCTTCTTGAAACAAAAAAGTTGAATCTGTTCACACAAATGATTTATTGTAGCTTCCAATAAATCCAAGGATTATGAACCTACATGTAAGTGAAGAGACTGTATGGAAATTGACGTGGAAGATAGATAGAAGAAATAAAGATGGGAAACCATGTCACCCAATAGACCCTTCGTAGAGGGAGATAATCGATCATGGGTGTCCGGATTTTGAAAATGATATGAGAAACCATCATCTTGCATTCTATACAAATGGATAGAATCCTTTAAGTTTTCAAAATAGAACTCATAGTACATGTCCAGTTTTGTTGGTAAATTATAACTTTACACCATGGTTATTCATGAAATGAAAAAAATCATGTTATTTACTCTTATATCAGGACTAAAACAACTGGGTAATGATATTGATGTTTATTTGGCACCATTGATCGGGAATTTTAAATTATTGTGTGATTTAAGGGTTATGTTGTATGATGCTTATACAAATTTGGAATTACTTTTGATATACCTGATGTATAGGACATAAATGAATTTCCTACATAAGGATTTTTTTTAGGATATAACATTAATGAATTCATGGGTGTCTAGTCTGCTAACAATGTACACAAAAAATTATGTTCAAACTTTCATAAAAAATAGTGTTTCTTTGACATCACAAATTTCTAATCCGATGGTAGAAGTACTAATCTTAGAGGAAATCATTCGTTAGATATTCATAAGAACATAAAACACCATCTACACTAATAGGTGATCAACTATTTGATAACATAAAATATGTGGACACTACATTTGGTAAAACATTTTTGAAAAACATTACGAAAACCTATTGGAAGAAGTGAAAAACTTTTTAATTACCATAATTGAATTTTTTGTATGTCAAACACTTTCTTCATTTTATTCATGTTGAAAAAAATGTATGTGATAGTGTAATAAGAATGTTTTAAAATGAACCAGAAATAACAAAAGAAGAAATTATGGATAGGATGGACATGGTTCAAATGGGAATTCAAGAAGGTTTGGCACTATTATAGTGTGATAAACGAACTTTTCTTCATCAAACTACCCACACTCTTTCTTGGAAGGATAGATATCACTTTTTCAACTTTTTGAAAGATGTAGTGATTCTAGAGGGGTATTCACCAAGTATCAAGAACATCGTTTCAGTGCTCTTTTTAATGTTAAATGGTCTAAAATAACTTGTTAGGAATGATTTGATGGAAGATATAATTCCTACAAAATTACATTGCATTTTGACATTGAATTTCAATTATACATTAATACAGTTTTGTTTATTCATTAAATCCATATGGTGTAATGTTATAGACCCGGTGAAATTGCTGAGTATGGGAAGAAAAATTTCCATCATTTTTTATGAATTAGAAACATTCATCCCACTGACATTATTTGATATAATGGTTCATTTGATGGTTCACATGGTGAGAGAGATTTATCTCTGTGGATATATACACTATATATGTATGTACACCATTGAACAACATATGACGATTTTTATTGGGTATTTTCCAAAATCAAAGTCTTCAAGAGGGTTGTAATACAAAGAAATATATTTTTGAGTAATCCATTGAATTCTATACCAAATAATTTTCTATTGTGTAAATCATTGGTCTACTGAAATCTCATCACACTAGGTAGCTTGCAGGTGAATGAATATCTAGAAGAGTGGATGTCACAATAAATATTACTGATCAAGAGCTGGCACACCTTTGTGTTTTGCATAACTTTTTGGAGGTGGACCAGTATGTTGAAACCCGAAATAAAATTTTTAGGTATTTTAATCCATCAAGGGATGAAAAATAAATATCAAATTCACATAATCAATTTTTTATAGGATGGTTTTGGGACTATACATTTTAGGATTCAAAGGAAAATATGCACTCGATTTCAGAATTAGTTCGATGGCTTACTAGAGGACCAAGTGTTTATATATTATCTTATAATGATTTTCTAATTAATGGTTGTATATTCTATACTAAAGAACACGAGGAAAACAACACCTTACAAAATAGATGAGATACACTTATTGCTGAAGCGATGCATGTTTCTGGTGCTAAGGATAAAAAACCAATTAATGTGAATATGTCATTCTTTGGAATCATCAATCAAAAATGGGTGTTGGATTATATGAACATTCAAGTGATGATTTTAAAATACAAGTGTGTTTATAATAGGAGCTCTATTAAAATAGATGAGTTGGTATTCGTGATAGTTGATTTCAGCAAGGAAGTGTTCATAGACAAACCATTTATAATGGAATCACATGTAGTATAAGTAATATATATTATAGATCCCACAAAACAAAATTGGTCAATTGTTTTGTTATCGATCAAAACCATAGAAGGGTCATATGAAAATTAAACAGAGGATGACCCATTCATTAAGACGTCACAATCATTTTTCAGTGGTCCTAATGTAGATGATGTATTTCATGTAAGAGGAGAACACAATGAATTATTTAGATAGTCGATAGAGGGGTCAAATCAGTTCATCCTTAAAAAAAGTTATTATAACAATCAAGTTATATTTTTTTGTAATACACATTATGTGACCTTATATTATTAATAGTTCGCTTGTGATTTTATTCAAAATAAATTAAATTCTAAACCACTTCAGCAGATAATGACTTCTTCATGTGAAGATTATCCCAATACTAAGGAATTATAGGCCTCTCAACCTGTTGATGCTCGTAGTGTAGAGGACCAATAGGTTTCTCAACCTCTTGCTGCTACAACTCCTAGTGGATAGGTACAACCACCATTTTTCCATGTCAATGCTAGTTCTCTAGAGGATGATATTGATGATATTGAAACCAAGTAAATGGTAGGAAAAGAAACACTGGCGGTGCAGGAAAAAAATGAGTGTCGTTGTTTAATAGTGTTAGAAAAAATCCTTATTTAAAAAGTAAAAGGAATCAAATATGATGTCAGATAGAATAAGTGGGGCCAAAATGTTGACCCCGACATGGACATTTTTAGTAGTTACATTGGAATCGTCACTCAGCCACACTTGTGGATTGATGTACAGTCATGGAACCATGTTATTTTGAGGCATAAGACAGTGATGTAAGGATATATTATGATAACATTATGATATAATTTATTAAATTTACATAAAAAAATAATGAAACATTTACTTACTCTTCATCAATCTTTTTAGAGTGCATTTATAGTGGATGACTCACAAAAGGACTATGTATTAAGGGTTTCTAGAAGGATTCAAAGAGGATTTCACAAAATTTAGACGAAATTTTTTCTTAATGATGTTAAAGGGAAATAAACCCACACCCACTGCTTATTTATGCACACATGATAACCCATGGAGTGTGGGATGAATTTAGTAACTCTCATGAAGAGTAGTATTTTTAGGTACATTGTGTATGTTAATACATTTTTTTGATAATATGTGTATTAATCAATTTGATTGAATGTTTCTTATTTGTGAAACAAACTAAATAGTGCAAAAAATAAGGAACGTGTAGGAAAACCAACATACCCCAACTGCAATGCATGAATAGGGTATGCTTCACTTGAAAAAAATTGGTATGTATTTTAAATATAATGTCATACTTTTATGTGACATAAAAGACACCATAACTATGTTCCTCTATTTATAGGCATATTGATGAATCCAAATACAAAGTCACTTCTATCATATCCCCTGTTCATTGGAAGGAGGCACATGAAAATAAATATTAGATACTAATAGATGAAAAATGAGAAAAAGTGTGGGAAACATGTGAAAGTATGATATAATAAATATTAGTTTTTTAAATAAATATTAAATAATATTGATTACTTATCTTCCTATATTTTCTGTCTAGAATAGTCACTTGAATAAAAAACATCTAAACTAAATGAATATATACTTTTGGTGTCCTTAAAGCAGGCAGAAAAGTATGGCCATGTCAGAGGTGTGGGTTTTAGGGTGAAACTCCAAACATTTTTGGAGAAAAAAACAAGTGGATGATCAATGTGAAGAAATAAAAATGATTAGAGAGAGAATTGATATACTTTAAGAACATCTGAAATTATAGAGAGAGTTCATGGAGAATATAATGGGGGAGTGGGGGAAGATAAGAAAAAACTCAAGAGAATATAGCGCGTGAAGATCATTCCCCCACTAGCATTAAGGCGAGCCATTCCCCAAAAAACCCATCTTAGCAGAGGTAATTAATGTTCTATCAAATTTTTATATTAATTTTGAATCAGATAGACACTGATACATTTCATGTACTAATATTTTATTGGGTGAAAATGACTGTTATTTATATCTATCAACACCAACTCATCGCCTTATAGAGATGGCTATAATGATCATAATACAGATAACCATGAAACACAACATACCACTTACAATATGTCATATAAAAGCGTTGATTAATTTATCCCATGAGTCAACTACTGAGAAAACTATTCGAATTGATGACGATGACATTCATATGGTCAAATAAGCTCATGTATCATTAATCAAATGGCCATAACATCTTGTAATAAAACACATCAACAAGGAGGTATTCATTTCAAATTTATTTTTCAAGATAATCCATTATCAATTAATGAAAAAAGTTCAGAAATAATGACCGGTATTATAGACAGACATATCAAAGGGGGTGGAATGAAATAATATCTCAAAACCATCTCAAGGATCAACCAACTGACCGAATCGATCTACCGAATACAACTTAAACTCGCACATTCTGTATTAGTGTGTATTATCATTGTAGGCTCATGTCAATACAATGTTGAAAGGTCATGGGATTCACACAATTCTATTTGATAAAAATATGTAAAAAGAGGAATGTCCAAATTTTATTAGTATTGATAATGTAAGTGAAATCCTAGAGCATGATTGGCAAGGTGGCTAATTTATAAATGTATACATGGGGTATTTTCTCATGATTTGATTTTCCAAAACCTGATATATGATGATAATTATGAATAAATACATTTCATTTTTTTCATAGGTGTATATATGAAAATAAATTGAAGGGATTCCCCCATAATTTTTTGGACTTGTTAGTCCCCACTTCACCTCTACATAAGAAAAAAAATAAAATCCAAGAATGTGGGTGAAATAGTGAAAAACATTCTCAAATAGTTTAATTGATAAATTAAAAATGACAGACACTTCATAACACCAGTGATGATGGGGTAAAATACTACAATTTATTCCCATAAAATATATTTAAATTTATTTCATTACTTATATTTTTCTATTTTTAGGCAGCATTGGGTGGTCATTGTGGTCAATTTTTATACTAAAAAGATTTATTTCTAGGAATCAATGAATGGATATCCAAAAAATTGAACACACATTATGGAGTTTCTTAATTTATAATACACTACATCCAACATTTTAGAACTAAACATCTAGTTATACAATTTATATTTTCTTTTAATTAGGATTTTGTTATGATAGGGTTGTTCTTGAATATCATCTACATAATAGAATGAGGCCAGGTTAAACAGACCTGAAACATCACAAGTAGTACAAATAGATACAAATCAGGGTATATATAATGAGATATCACTATCCTAAAAAATATAAAAAATTTACTTATTTTTCTCAATGATTCTGCAGTGTTTAAAACAAAAAAATGATAATGACTATGGTTATTATGTTTGTAAATATTTGATATAGATCTTATTCCATGACCAAACAAGAATCCTTAAAAAATTATTTTCAAAGATAATTACTTTTTAATTTAAAATATTCATTAATATTTTTTGTATTTATATTTTTTTAGTACTACCATGATTATCTAAAATAATAAAATTCACAAGATGAGGTAGATTTATTTATAAATGAATGGAAAACATACCTAGGAAAAGAATGCATAGAAATAGCAAGAAGATTGGAATAGTATGATTCAATGTATCTATTTTTTTTTCAAAAAAATTGTTAGATTGTTTAGTAAAAATAAAAAGTGCCAAATTGAAAACTATGAAAATGAATTAGGATTATTTTTATACTTTAGGAAAATTATCCATAAGTTATTTGTGACTTGTAGGAATCATCCACACCTAAATCTGACACATGGTGTGACTGTTTTGACTATAAGTGTGTATTTTTAAAATAAATTAACATTAAATTTTGAAAAAACAAAAATTGACATACTGAAAAATAATAAAACAAATTTGGATTGTTTTTCTACATTAGGAAAATGATAAAAAAGTAATTTTTTACACGTGGGACTTAACCACACATAAATCATAGGAATGGTTTGAATGATAGGAAAAAAATTATCTGTTATCAGTTTAAAATTGACATTTAATTTCAAAATGTGTCACTCAATGAAAATAAAGAAAACACACTCTAATTTTATTCATAATTTAGGATAATGAATCATAAGTTATTTGTGATGTGTACGATGTAGTATCATGTCAAATAGATGAAAGATGTGACCTGTATGACTCAAAATGTGTGTTTCCAGTTTTAAATGATAATTTTTTAAAAAACACAAATGAAATTCTAAAAACTGAGAAAACACATTCGTATTGTATTGATACTTTATGAAAAAAAATATATATGTCGTTTGTGACGTTTAGGAATCAACCAAACCTCAATCCGATGTACGGTGTGACCAATATGAATCAAAGTGACACTTTTTATTTAACATGGACAGTGATTTTAGTAAAAAAACACAACTGACTTATGAAAGCCGAGCAAACACATTCATTTTTTTTATATTTTAGGAAAATGATCCATTAGTAATTTTTGACGTGTATAATTCATCTCCACCTCAATACAACACATGATGTGACCAGCATAAATCCAAATGTGTATATATTTTTTTTAAAATAAATTTAATTTAAATAAAATGAACAATTGACATAATGAAAACTAATAAAATGAATTCAGACTGTTTTCATACATTTGTACCATGATACAAGGGTCATTTGTGACATGTAATAATAAACCACACCTCAATCTGATGCATGGTGTGACTAGTATGACTAAAAGAGTCTATTATTATTATAAAATTTACATTTTTTCTCAAAAAGTTTCACTCACTAAAAACAAAGAAAATGTATTCCAATTATCTTTGTAAATTAGGACACTGAATATTATTTCCTTTCAGACATGTATGAAGTATTCTCACATCAAATTGACACACGATGTGACCTCTATGACTCCGAAATCACGTTTTTGATTTTGAAATGATATTTTAGTAAAAGAACACAACTGACATAATAAAACAGAAAATAATACATTCAAATTGTTTTGATACATTAAAACAAAGATCCATGAGTCATTGTTGATGTGTAGGAAACAAACACACCTCAATCCAAAGAATGATGTGATTGGTATAATTCTAAAAATGTTTTTATTTAATGTTGAAATTAATTTATGTGAAAAGATAATGTGACATACTAAAACCCAAGAAAATGAAATCAGATTATTTTTATATGGTAAGAAAATGATCCATGAGTCATTTGGGATGTACATGAAATGAACTCACCTCAATATGAAACATGTTGAGACGATTATGAGTAAAAGTGTCCATTATAAGTTTAGAATTGATATTTAAGCTCAAAAAGTGTCACTCTCTAAAAACCATGAAAAACCCTGCGATTTTCATCATAATATTTTAGAGAGATTCCAATGTCCTTTGTGACATGTATAAAGCAGTCTCGCCTCAAACCAATGCACGATGTGACTGGTATGACTCAAAATGGTTGTTTCCAGTTTGAAATGATATTTTAGTAAAAAATCACATTTTTCATGCTAAAAACCAAGAAATCCTATTCAGATTATTTTTAAACATTACAACAATGATTCATGAGTCATTTGGGATGATTATAAATAGACAAAACCATAATCATAGGAATGACATGATCAATATAAATCAAAATATTCCATTTATATATGATTTTAATTTTAGAAAAAATTAGGGGACACATTCAAATACAAGAAAACCCATTCATATTGTTTTTAAATTTTAGGAAAACGATCCATAATTCATTTGTGACGTGTTGAAATCAAAACCACCTCAATACGACATATGTTGTGACCTTTATAACTCAAAATGTGTCTTAAAAAACTAAATTTTATTAATGTATTATTTTATATTAATGGTTAATTTATTACTTTATAGTATTACTAACATAATATTTTTTCTTATATAGGTGGAACCATTTTATTGAATTTGGATGCTTTTTTTGGAAACTAATTCCATGGGTGGACATTTTTGAGAGGAGATCATGAATATCTGAGGATGAAACATTAATGATATTAAAGGGTTGTTGGATAATTGTAAATGTAATTATATAAAACACTATTTGAAATGTAGATAGAATTGATTTCCAAACCCTTGTTTGCACTTCTTTGTTCTTGTGTGTGTTGTGCAGCTGAAATTTTCTATAGGTGTTGTCTGTGTGTGTTTTTCATGTGTTGTTGGTGGGTGTTATGTTTATATGTTCAGGTGCTACTGGTGAGTGTGGTTTTATATAAACAACACATCATGGGAATCTAGACCTTTTTCAGCTCTATTTTTAGTGCTGATAAAGACACCATTTATCAGCGCTAAAATTAGAACTTATAAAACCTGTTCATTTTTTCACAATAAAATAATGCTGATAAAGGGGGGCCTTTATCAGTTTTTTTAGCGCGAATATAGAACAAACTTTATCAACGCTGTTAAAGGGCACCACCCTTACCTTCGCTGATATTAATAATGCTTTTCTATAGCTGTTAAAAGCGTTTTCTAGTAATAATAAAAGTACTATATGTAGTAGTGATATTTCTATGTGAAATTTTTTCACAAATATGTCAATTAATTGATAACATTTTTAATGATATAATTGTTTAGAAAAAAAGGTATTATAGAAGTAACTCTCAAATATATGATCATTAAATAAATCATAATAGACAATGAATCAAATATAACATCCATTAAGGAGACTAGAGAGGTTTCTAAAAGCATAATTTCTGAGTTGATTTCTTTTCACTTCGATATGATATTAAAATAATGAAATATAATAGAAGTTCAAATATCAAAAAATAATTGACAAAAAATTTATAAAAATTAATATTGAGGAGAAAAATTTAATGACATACAAAAAATCTATCAAGATATTTATATAATAGTATTAATAGATAAAAATATTAGATAATATTTTAATTTTCATGAAAAAAATATTATAAATCAACAAATCTAGTTTAAATTGTTTTTCATTTTAAAATAAAATATGTAAACAAAATTAAAATGACACATTGATATTATGTATCCTTAAATCATAATAAAAAGTATGTTTAAAAATGAATATGGAAGGAATTGTTAATGGTTTGGCATTCCTAGAGTGAATGTGAAATTTATTATAATTAAGAGTCATGTAATTAATATTCTCCAGATATAAAAATATTTATTCAATAGGTGGTGTACATAACTAAAATATCGTAGATGAACTATATAAATATAAAATAAATGTCAACATATACGTAAATATTTTAAAATTTTATTAAGTTGGTTATTGCTTTTAAATATTCTGATGTCTCGAAACCAAAAACCATATATGAAAACCAAATATTCTTATTTATATGTTAGTTCTTCATATTATAATGGATTTAATGAACTGACTAATCTTGATCATCCAAAAAAAATCATAATATAAAATTTAATATATTATATGATTTTTATGAATTTATTTATAAAATGTGGTATATTAATGAAAAAATTGGGAATTTGTTATTTTGTTTTGAATGAATGATTGTTTTAATGGATAAAATTTCTTAAGAAAAAGGATAAGATAATTTATCTAAATTGAAGAAAATAATTTTTTTGAAGCATAAACCCCCTATTGAGGGCTGAGGGGGAACCTAACAAGAAATCAAAAACTTAAACACAACCATTCATCCACATTTTAAAATACCTAGTCCCAGCCTAGATCAACAAAAATTGAATGCCCCTTCCAAAAATTATTAGCGTTAAGAACAACTACCACCTTCTCATCACTGCTCGACTAACTCTCTCATGTCGTGATGCATAGGCCCAATACCGATGACGGTTTCCATGCACTCTCAAACAACCAAATCTGAATAATGATGATTAAGTGAAAAATCCAGGCTCAGAATCTATCATGGAGCATCTACTTGATTTAGAACTAATAGAGACCCTAAAAACCATAAACCATAGGGACACAAACCAAACACCACCATAAAATCCAATCGGTGAGATAAAATAGACCACGCCACCACACAATTCAAAAACCTCCAAACGTTTCAAAACCATATTCAGTACAATCAATCAACAAACCTGATCAAAAACATAATCCTATTGTTCATTTTTCCCTTTCAACAAATCAAACTCAAATTTATTGAAATCCACATCTTCAGCATTCCCTTCTCTATCTGTCTTTAAATCGGAGAAATTAGCGATCACCTGTTTTGTTTAAACAAAATAATTCTCAAATAGAATTCATGAAAAAGTGGTCTAGATATCTGTAAGTAATCCTTCAATGCATCCAAAAAACGTTCATAGAATCATAAAAATAGATATTAAATAAGATCATCCATCTATGATTGCGACACAACACTGGAACCAATACATAAAAAAAATCCTCTGTCAAATAGATTGAAATTTTATGTAAATAATATATGAATTACTTTAAATAATCCATTTAAATTAAATGATTATTCCTCAATATAAAAAATATAAAAAATGTATTTTATTTCTAATAATTATGGTATATATAATACTATCTTATTATAAAATCATATCTACATACAATGAAATTATTTTATGAAAGAAAATATTGAATAATAATTTCATTAAAATCGAGATGAATATAAATAATATATATTATTCCCATCTATAATGTGATGAACCTGACCCAGATACCCTCTCATAATAATACTTTATATGAATAGCCTCATACCTGAAGTGTGTTCCCGATCCCCATTAGATCATAACAAGAACCTATTCATCTAAAAAAACCCAAATGAATTATATTCCCAATATGGAGCATCATCATGGAATATTTATAATTAAAAGTGTGAAACTATGGAAGAGATAGTTATGTTCCACAAATGAATGAATAAAAAATAAACGAGACAAATCCAAAGAAGTAAGAATATACCAAAGTAAAATTCATTCATCAAAGGACTACTAAAATAGATAACTGACCACTTCATGTGATTTCATGGGAAAAGTACCACAATCTCACCACTAACTACCTATACTCAGTTAACAGAATCATCACAGTCACATTGTGGTTCATTTCTTTTCCATGTATTGAATGTCATACAATGGTTTACACATGATCAAAGGGGAAAATAATATGAGCTAAATAGGCTCTCTAGGATCCTACCTAGGTGTTCCATATCCTATCCCCATACAAAAATATGAAAAATTATCAATTTATAATAAACTAAGGAATGATATATAGTATAACAGTTCATCATATCATATTAATGAGAAAGAATTTTAGTTCTCCATTTTCCTCATTTATTAATATAATAATGTGGGAATGTTCAATAAACTTCATTTAAATCATGAATTTAAATCAAATAAAGGAAATAAATGTATCCCATATCATTTACATGGAATCAAAGTTTATATAGTATAATAAAAAGCATCCAAATAAAAAGTAACATCATACCATGTATCATTGCAGCTGAGACTATCTAGGAAACCTATACCTAAAAAAATAGAATCGATTGAATCAAGCCTCTAGAAATATTCATTGAACATAACGAGTATAAGAACACCCTATGATGATAACCCCTAAATAGTACTAACATGTTCCTATAAGAATAGGAATAGGGGGAAGGGAAAACACCCCATAAGTGAGCACCCTAAAAAATGGAAAAGTTCTGTTACATCACCTTCCAACTATGTTTCCTAGCCATCCCATGTTATATTTTTCCATATGATTTCTTCATAACTATTTGATGAAATAAATTCCCAATATAAATTTCACAATGATTTGAAAAAACCTTTTTTATTGCCAAAATAAAGGCAAACCCATATTTCTCTAAAACCAATTCCCCAAAACAAAAAGCATTCACAAGTAATTTCATATTATTTATAATTTTTTTATCATATACTGATAAACATAAATAATCCTATTTAAGAAAGCGATGAAACCCCCTACTAAAAACTCAAATAGAACATGCATGCAACGATATACACTAAAAATGATGAAAATAAGGATAATGATAAAGGTCGTAGAATTGATCCACACCTAACAGAATCAATTCAATAAAGATGAACAATTTTTTGAGAGAGTAGATTACAATATAACTGAAATGAATCACAAGATAGACAACAAACAAAACAACAAATATCCACTATTTGAAGATCACACAATGGATCAAGAAAGGATTAAGAGAAATTACATTATAGTTAAATAGATCTAATAACAAAAAACAATAGTGTTACTACTATCAAAGGTAAGAAAGAATCATATGTATTACTAACCCGGAGAAACACACCACAACCAAAATAAAGAGAAATATAGGAATGAAAGGATCGGGATGGAGGGTACATCTCCAAAATATTATGTGTTATCTCTTTGGTTGAGAGGGATGATGTTTAAAGATGAACGAAAAAGATATCATACATGAAGTGCACTCTAATTCAAATTCATGATGATTAAACGGTGTACAATATCATTCCACAACATGTAATCCACAAAACCAAAAAATGTAAAAAAATACAACAACTCAGGGTAAAAATCCCAATATCACAATTAAATAACATATAACACTTTCGCAGAGTATATAAACCATGCATTCCTTGTATTGGTTTATGAAATCCATTTACTACCAATTACACAGTGTTAATATGATATATATAGTTTAAAACTAATCTAAAATTTATAATAATCACATATCGTGTCATCTCCCAGAAGAAAAAAAAATTATATATGATCAACTCAAAATCCCAAACCAACACTATTGTCCTCATAACTCCTGGAGGACACTATAATGAACTATTCACACTTAAAACTAGAATCAATTGATTTTAAAAAAAATATCCCTAAACATTAGTTCATTTTTTCTCAGAAAATGTTCTTTACCCTTTGGAGTCCCAACACACACCCAAACAAATAGGGGAAATGAAAACTAAAATAAGAAATATCTTAATGTGGGTAATGGGATGTTACAAACTCCATGGAAAAAGAATTTTCATCATTGGGAAGTCACATGGAAGAATGTTTTATGAAAAATAGGTGAGGCCACTACTCCCTCATCAATGATTAATGCTCCCAAGTATCATTAGAATCTAATCATTATCTCCATAAAACATTGATTAGTAGAATGAGCTTCCCATGTTAGACCTTTGATTAATATGACCATCTTCCCACGTAAGAAATTTTCTTTAGAGTAAGTGACCTCCAATGGATTATCCATAGTAATAATATCTATCTAAAAATCAATCACTTCTCTACTCTAAATGTGAGAGTGGTTAGGATGATTTTTTTTGAGTTGTGATATGTTTAAGAGATCAAGAATACCCATATAATTATACCAAAATTCCAATTGTTATGAAATATTCCCTTGATAATCAATTACTCAAAAGGGACCAACATATATCTGATTCAACCTCAAATGTTTTCTAAGAAAACAGTGATGCAATCATGGAGAAACATTACAGATAACCAAATAACAAATGGAAGACTCCCATGGTTTATGTCATTGATCTACATCCATATTTTCATTTATAAACAATATCCGGGTGCAAATTTATATAATGAATCCTCACTAAGGTCTCTATAAGATGACTTGGTCCCACTAACGAGGCTTCTCCAACCACTTCCCAACAAAGGGGTTATCTATGTGGGTGACCATAAATTTACTCTAATTTATCAATTATAATAAATTATAGATAATTATTATTACATTAATACTCATCTAGTACAATTTGGTTGTCCCAATATCAGAAAAAATAAAATATGCATGCTTTTAGTGAATCCTCTATGATATGAAAAGCACACTATGTATTCACATCTCTCTGTGGATCATATGGTTTACTCAAACAAACCTATGTTCCCATATCCTGTTGAATACTCCACCAAAACCTCAAATACAACCCACTATACCAATATATAAAAATGGATTAAGGAACCACGTGTAACCCACATGATCTCATTCACATAAAACATGCCCAAATATTTATCATTAGTGGTGTCCCCGATCAGAGTGAAATAAAAAAACCTTGGAAATTGACCAATCACCACCCATATATAATTCCACCACCTAGGAACTGTGGTAATTAAACAACAAATCACATGGACACCATGTCCAATTCTAATCCTAACACTGAATTAGGATGTAGAAAACATAAGGGTTTCAAATGATCTACCTTTTTTTTATTTGAAGGTGTAATAGTGGGACACATAATATGCAATTTCATGTTTGAATAATGTCTACTAGCATATATTTCTAATGTAATAATACATATTCATTGTTTTTGGATGAACAATATAGACATAAATTGAACAAAACCAAATTCCTCATTGCAACAGGGACAAAAACTGATTCCCAAACATGAGAATACAATTTGAATAAAGAGACCAACGAAAAATGGAATCCCCACTATATTGGGAATCTTGAATTGAATTGAACTCATAATCATAATGAGGACTCTTAATAATACATTGTAGGAGAAATGATGTCAACAAAAATTTGTCGAAAAAATTACCTGAAAATCATCTTGATCATCCAGTTGAAACTGGGTGAAGAGACTAATAAGGATACACTCATCCTTTGTTTTCAAAATTTCATGTTATGGTACATACCTTATAAGAGTTTCTGTAATGAAATTACCCATCCATAGAGTGTATGTGATGTAAAATTAAAAATTTTAAATCTATTCCACCCACCACTTTTATTTTAGATTCATTTATTTATGAGAAAATATATTTCTCAGAATCTAAAGGTCAAAAAATTCTACAAAACTATAACCAAAAGAATAATGCTGCTGACACTTAAGTGCATGGGTTTCTGTGGAAATCAATAAATAATGAGTGGGGTAGTTATTATCCGTATATAAAATATGTAGAGAGACATAAAGAAACATGATCAACATTTAAAATAATTAAACCCAAACCCATATTAGATTCATCGTAGAAAATAATATTCCCCATAAAGGACTTAGGTAACAGTAGAATAGGAATTGATGTTAGAAGTCAATTTCGATCATTGAAAGAATATTAAAAATTTTCATCCCATATTATTTTCACCAAATTAATTTTAAGAGAAATTAATATTTGATGAAACATTGATAAATACATGATAAAATATCAATAATATTCATCCAGAACAATGATGCTCCAAATAAAAAATATGTTATGTCGATATTAACAACACAAAAATATCCCTCAACTTTTAAGGATCAACTGAAATCCTTGATAAAAAATTAAATTTCCCAAAAACATCACATTATGGATCAGAAAACAACATTTTGAAAGCATTCAAAATAAAGGAGACTCCTCATGATTTCTATAACCAATCATATATGGTAATCATGGTCATGATAATATCCTGATTAATTTAAATCACATCCATAAAAAAAATACAAAAGTGTCAAGATACACCTTGAATATCTGATTCATAAAATCCATAAAAACAATAGCATATTTTTTGAAAAAATGGAATCATGAGATATTCATAATGTACATGAATGCCCCATAAATCCATATTCGATATATCATACATCCAAAATCTGAGCAGATGATAACCCCATCGAAGATCCATCTTCAAAAACCACTCCCCCTTATTAAACCGATCAAAAAAAATAATCTACACAAGGAAAAGTATAATTTTTCTTAACTGTTACATGCTTCAATGTATAATAGTTTACAAAAAATCAGAGTCAACCATATTCCTTCTTAGAAAAGATCTTAGGGTCTTTCCAAAAGAATACATTATGGTGAACAAGTTTTTTTGGTTTGTTCATCCAAATTAATCTTGAGATCTTCCATATATATTGGTATTATATGATAAGAAGTTCTTGAATTGGAAATGTACTGAGAATCATATAAGTCATAAACTCTAATTCCATATCTTGAGTAATACTATAGATATCCTATGGGAAAACATTAATAAAATCTCTAAAAATATTGAGAAGAACAATAAATTAAGAAACATCATCGTTATCAACTAGTACAGTAGGAAACAAATTCCTAAGCTATGGGTGCGAAGGTTCAACACAACTTGACCCTAGATTCCACTCTACCTAATGTACTAGTGTACTCCCATAGACCTCTAGAAATGATACACACACAATTATAATAATCAAACATAGTATGATGAGATAAAATCCAATATATATTGATTATGAAACTATAAATCATTATAAATAATAAGAAAATACTAGAATAACTCCGCATCAACTATCAATATTGGACAATAAGGACACTGAATCACTAAGTTGTTCCTCTTCATATGAATTTTTTATAAACAGTAAAAATTGATATGAGTTTCATTTAAATGATAAAAATGTAAAAAATATACATATATGAGTGATTTTAGAATCACCAGTATCAAATTAAGAAATTGTTACTTAAGGTGAAATAATGATAGTATGTGTCACTATATCAATAACCACATCTACCCTCCCTATAATATCATCAAATACATGATAGTTCTTCACTTATGAGGACTATGGATAGAGCCCAGTAGTAATTAATGTATCTAAATTTTTTACAATATCATTTATAAATGGTTATCCCATACAATAACAAGGTGTAGACATTTCCTAATAGAAACGCCGAAGACGACCATAACATCCAAAACTGTTACATATAATCCTAGGTTCATGATATGAAAGATACATATTCCCTATATAGACCCACTGAAAGAAAGTTATGGGAACACAATTTGATATAACTGAAGATGAAGATGAATCCATTCACTGAGAAAATCATACACCACCCCAATGATGATCATTCCACTACCTCGTTTTCCATTTCATTCCACTGAAGCAACCAATTGGAGGATGAGAGGGGAAGAACAACCCACTATGCCTACCATATTCATATATTTCTTAATATCCATGTCTACCATCTATACATATGATAAAAACATAATCATTAATACCTACAATATATAATTCATCCTCAAACCATGCATGTACATTTTATCTTTCAACTAGTCACTTTTTACTACATTTGTATAAAAATGATCCACTTTAATAAACTGATTAGTGTACATCGATGTTGAATGATCTCCATACTATAAGTAGAAAAACTCCAAATAATTTTACATCCTTAATAAATTCCGGAATAAATACATGAAGAAGATTGTCTCGAAACCCTTTATGTCCAATCGACCAGGCCTATGTATCTATACCAAGGAATCCCATCATTGCATGTTGGGACCCTCTAGTATGAACACTGCATAGTTCTCCTTGATACTCTATGTTGTATACAATATGTAATATATCTTTTAAATACTTTCAATAAATCATACACTTCTTGGGGATCCTTCATATCATTAATTAATAGTGGATTCTCATGAAAACCCACTAGTGACCGATCCCTTTCTCCTCTAATTCTGGTATGTACCTAAACAACATAATTCTAGACCTTTGGAATTTATGATGTACTTCAGAAACATCCCGTACTATAACCTTGATATAATTATGATATATTGGTTGATCCCCTTGAGGAGAATCTTCTTCCACCTCTTGAGGGGACCGTGTAGGACTTATCAATGTAATACCACTACAAAATGAAATGGAAACAATGATCAGATAGTAGATTAATATCATTCAAACCATAAAAACATAATAAAAAACTGATATTTAGATCCACAACTCAAAACAATCGACACACATCACATGGTAACTTAAGTCTTACCATGAAAAGTGATAGACAAACACTCACTAAAATCTCCCACTCAATTCCCAAAATCCTATATTCAGTGTACCCAGTGTCTCAAGACAAGGAATCAAAAGGATAGACTAAATGATGATACCAAAATGTTGCAAACCCGATGAGAATACCACCTCAAACTATTACTCGACTCAAATTTCCACTTAATCACTAGTTATTCCTAATTCCCATGGGCAGGAAGCATGAACCCGATCATCAAAAAAAACTAGAGAGAATAATTTTTTTCATTCTAAATCAACATCATGATATATATATATATATAAACAAAAGTGTGAAATAGTGGAAGAGATATACATATTCCATATCTAACAGATGAAAATGAGAGTAATTCAACTACAAAGAAGTCATATCATCCCGAAGTACATGTCAAAATTCAATGGACTACTATTATTGAAAACTAACTTCTCAATGTCATAACATGGAAAAAACTACACCATATCACTACCAAAAACCTAGACTCAGCTAAATGAAATGTTTCCTACACAGTTCGACCCCATTCCTTTCCCTACATCAAAATGCATGAAAGGGTAAACACACCACCAAAGGGGTCCATGGGGTGTCAACTAAAAATGTTTAGTGGGATCTCACCCCATGTGCTTTATATCAAGTCTATACAAAATAATCCAAACAATCATCAAATTTAAAGAAAATAAATCATGATATATATTTTAATAGATTTTTTATATTAAAAGCATTAGAAAAAATAATTTCCCAATATTCCACATTTCCAAATACAATAAGGTGAAAAAATAAAAATTATTTTATATACATTATGATATCAAATAAAATGAATAATAATCTTGTATCATATATCCAATAAAATCCATGTAAGTACAAGATAAAATAGTTTAGGATAATGAAACCAATGTGCATGTAACATCACATGATGGATCGTTATAGGTCATGTTAGTTAGGATACGTATACCTAAAGTAGAAAATTGTATGCATCAATCCTATATAAATATTCATTGAATGTATAGAGTAGGGGAACACACGAAAAAAATGAATCCCCCAACAATTCTAACTTGTCAATAGAACAATAGTACTAAGGAGCATAGAAACACCACTTGTGTGAATCCCTTGACAAATGGATGAGGTATATTAATACACCTACCAACTAAGTACACATGTTTTCCTATTTACTATATTTTGTAATCTATTTCGTTAGTAAAATTATATTAATACCATTTTCTAAATTCATTTCATATTGCTTTGACAATACAATTTATTTTACTAAAACGCGTGGAAACCCATCTTTATCAAAATCCCATTTCCACATACCCAAAATAATAAAAAAATCATTCCCTATTTTAGACCAATTTATAAAAATGTGATCAATATAGTCCATCCATCATAGAAAAGAAAATGAACTACCTACCTCAAAATCAGTTCACGTACACCCGTAATATGATCATCCAAAAATGAACAACTAAAAGGAAATGATAGTGGCCTTTGGATCAGTCCAAAAACCTAAAAATTGATTCTATCAAACTAACTGGTCCTCAAAGAGAATAGATAAAAACATACCTCAATGAACTTTCATGCCACCCCACATGAAACCCTATGGCCAGACTCTAGAGGAAGGTGACACAATGGATCTAGAAATTAGGAAGGGATATTAAACACATATCAATTGATCAAATAACAGAACACAAAAGTGTTACCATCATCAAAATCAACAAATAAGGAGAAAGTTTACTATCATAAATAAGTGTACAACAAACATAATGGTGGTAAATAATTAAAAGATGTAATCCTGACTGATTACAAGTCTCTATAGTCCCTTGGGATAGATCCTATGTTGCAAGGGAAGAGACCTGCAAATGAATGGAAAAAATATAATCCATGAAGCTCTCTAAAATCCCACTCAGTGAAGATTATAGGGTGTGTAATCCATTTTCACATCATGTAATACAAAAATCCTAACAACATAGATAATCATATATCCACATTTCAAATATCCTAATTTTTCCATTACATAGTGTGTAATATAATTACAGATTTTAACCCCTTCATGCCTTTTAATATTTCATGACATATTCCTATATCCTATTATATGATGTTAATGTTTTACAGAAGGCGTAAAAACTATTCATGATGTGCAATCTTTTCACATCCTGTAATCGCCTAAAAGGCATAAAAAAATCTAGATTCTTTTAAAAAGCTGAAACCAACACCGGTGTTGTAAAAACAGGTTGAGAATTCTGAAATCCATTTTTCACACTTATACCTAAACTCAATTAATTTTAAAAAAATATCCCCAAACTTTAATTAATATTCAATATAAAATTCTCTCCATCCATGGGTCTCCCAACACACACCCCAAATAAAGATGGGAAAAGAAATATGATATGGAAAATACCTAAATGTGGGAAACAAGATTTTATAAATAATGTTTATGATTCTAATATAAAATTAAATTCAAATTATTTTATGAATTTTATTGTATATTTATAATATATTAAATAAAATATTATTATTTTTATTAGTAATGTTTATAATAAAAAATAGCAATTTATTAATCTAATTACCCATAATTTTAAAATAAAATCTTTATGTATTAAATTTTTTATAAACCATTAATTAATATTTATATATATAGAATCTATGCATTTGATTATATTAAATATATTCTTAATATTTTCAATGGATACATATTAGATGGTGTGATTGAATAAATATAATAGTCAATATATAAAAATAAATGTATATTATTATAAAAAATAAAAAAATTAATATATATATTGGACTCTGCATCTACCATGAAGATATAAATTCTCAACCAATTCATAAGGTACTGTTACAAAATAATTTCTTGATTCATAAAAATAAGTGAATATTTCTTGATCTTCCAAAACATGTTATAACTGGTGTAGTCATATTATATAATGTCCACCACATGGCGACTTGGAAGTCAAAATTTATACTATATGACCTTGTCTGAGAAATATAATTTCTTATAATCATATCAATTAATGTTTTATTATCCACACTAAATATGAAATTAATTATTAAATTTAGGGGAAGTATATCCAATATTTTTCGAATGTAATTTCTATCACATTATCATTTATTCATTTTTATAGGTGTTTATTTGAAAATGATATGATATATTAAAATATATATTGTTGTAAATCACTGGCTATAATAATTGTTCAAATTTAGGGAAATATATATTTATACAATATTTTAGTTTATATATATATATATATTTGTGATCATGAGTCTTTTATGATTATTATGATTAATTATAATTTCATCTTGAAAATTTATACCCACTCATGAATCAACATATTCAGATGCTCCCTCTTAAACAATATATTTTCTCTCACCACTATAAATATAAATTATATAATATTCTATTTAAATTTCAAAATACTATTATTTTTTTAATGAACTGTAAAAAAATAGAAATAAAGATATTCAATGAAATATGATAAACCAAATTACAAAAACCAAGGAGTACTAAAGCATTAAAATGAAATATATTGATCATTTTATTAATGGGGATTATATTAGTAAAAGATATAAAATTATAGAATAATTTAGTTAGTTGAAGAATTACTTTGGGTTTAATATTAAGAATTTTTATCAAATTATGAATAAATTTTTCAAAATAAGTAGATTTTAACTCAAATTTATATGATTTATTGGTGACTAAATATGACTCATCTAGTAAAATATGAAATATACTAAAATAATAATGAAACTTATAATAATTTACATGAATTTTTGAGTTATAATTATTGATCACATAAAATGTAATTTGAATTATTATAAAAAATAGTGATATAAAATTCTGAAACTATTTCATTCAATAAGATCACAATATATTTATAGATTATTAGTAATGGTGTACTTAAGTCCATTGTGGGATCAAGAAGAATAAATTTGAAATCATTTTTAAAAAACATGTTATTATAATAAAATAGAAGATTATTCCAATTTTAAATCTATATATTATATTTTGAATAATAGATATTTGTATATTACCTTATCTAAACAATTTATTCCCACATCACGACATAGTATCACATAACCATATAAATAATATCAACTGATTTGAGACTTAATTTTTTTTAAACAATTATTACTATATAATTGAAGAATTATTAATGAAATGTTAATTGTAGTAATATATTTATTTTTTCTCATTTTTTATTTATGTAAATTTTCTTTTCATAACAAAAAATTGGTAGATATAAAATGGAATTGGAATATCTAAACACACATGTATAAAATTTATTTTGGTTATCACATAAACATCAATAAAATTATAGACGTGATCTTTTATAAACCACATAATAGAGTATTACTAAATAGATGATGTATAAATTTATAATATTATTAAAAAAGAATATATATTTATTGTTTTTATTATAATATACTACTTATTTTCATAATGAAATGATTATTCTAGTAACACATTTCATTTTTATTGTAATTTTTTTTATAATTTTTTTAATAATCATTAATTTCTAGATTGATAATGATATTGGTATATCTAAACACACCTGTAATTTTTTTTTGTTATAAAATAATCATCAATATACCTAAATACACACTTTGCTATAATCCACTAACATGTGCATGGATTGTTTTGATCTCTCATATTCGAATCCTAGAGGAATCTCCTAGTATGAAAAGTTAGTAGAAACTATGTATAATAGTATGACCTATTAGATAAATCATGTGAGGATTATATAGATCTACATTGGGGAGCACACAGGCTTTCCACCGTTGGTCTAACTGTGCACTATAAAATGTGCGTTGTGTGTTCCATGCATAGATGGGACACATTTGTAGTGTTTAGATAGAAAAACTGTGCTCCCCAAATGTATGTTACACTATATTTGGACATTATCAAGAAAATGGATAGTGCAACATTTAGAAAAGCATGCATCCAGACCATGGACTTTTATAAACTAGGTAGAAATTACCGATTTCCCTCTATCTTTATAACCTCACCTTATTTTTTAGTTATTACTTTACCAAAAAACCCCTCTCCCATTATCATTATAGGATCCCACCTCCCATAATGATAGGATTTAAATTTATTTCTTCATTTAAAATATTATTTGTCATTCATCCATCTCATTGGACCCCCCTCGGTAAGAGCATCAATCTTCTTCATTATTTATTTTTTTATCTTCCTATCAACAATTATATTTTAGCGTGAGATCATATATTTCTATTTTCAGTGAATTTATTTATTAATCCATTTAATTATAATATAAACCAATCCAAGGGATGATTCAGTATGATTAATCTACAATATGAATGAGGTATGTGGTCAAATAATTTTCCCTCAGTGTCCCACCATTTATAAATTATCATCATTCTGTATAAGTAGAATCAACCATTCAAAGCCTAAAAAATTATTATGAATTAATTTTAAATTTAATATATTATATTCTGAGGACCTAATGACTCTATTTAAAATTTTTTAGGTTGATTCATTAATATTAAAAACCCTATGTAAGGTGTGTGTATTGTTATTCTTTTAGAGACCCATGTTGGGATTATCTGACTATCATTCAAGAGCGTTATACTTGACCTATGATATGGTAAGAGATTCATCATATTAAATGAATATTTAATTCATTAAATGAAATGTTTGTAATTAAATTTATCATTTTTTCATTGTAAATTATAATTGAATTGGATGCTTCTTTCATGTCATTATTCAACTTTTCACATAGGATGAAAGGTAATGGAATGATTCCATTTAAATATAATGGTAATTAGTATTACAGGGACTGAAATGAATTATCATATATATATATATATTAAATGAATAATATTCCTATTACATATGGATCTTTTTCATCTTTACATTAATGGTCATACATGAGTGAACAATGGATTCCCGAGGGAATTCCTTGCACACTGAGTGGATTCCATTCCGATTCATTGAGACAATTTACAAGGGAGATAACCAACAAGAACATATCCTTTAACTATTAGTGGATTCTAAGAATGATTCCATAAGATTCCTTCAATTTATCTCTAAAAATTAGAATAAATCAGATACATACATAGGATTCAGATTGACATCTACAGACATGAGACACATTAGATCATTCTCACTGGGTCCAATAACTCTAAGCTAGAGATTTACTATGGATGTGATCCATTGAATGAATTGAAACCCTTCCAGTATAATGACTTGGATCTGCCCCTTGGATTACACATAATCCCTTATGTTTGGCTTCTGGGTTGTAAATCATGAGTTGGATCTACATTCTATAGTCAAGGATGCCTTGGTTTCACCATTGATCTTATGTTATTATCAATGAATCGTACAATTTTTTCGGAACATTTATATGAGATGATTTTAATAAACGTAAAGAATAATTAATTTAAGGAATTAATTCATGATTAGAGACACCAAATAATGTTTAAGCATATAAGGTTTATTTATTTTTCACAGCTTTAGATTTTTTATACTTGTACACTATTATATTTTATATTCCAAAACTAGATTTTTATAGACACCATTTTTGGACTCCTATTGATATTTATCACACGCACTTTCTAGGACACCATTAGTACCCATGTAAAATATATGATCACATGTGTGTAGAAAGTGATGTATTCTATTTTGGAAACCTAACATCTCGCATTAGGATGAAAGCCTTATTGAATATCATTAGCCCAGTTCTAAGGAAACTTGGATATTTTTTGTAATTTTTTATTTTTTTATCTACCTACTACAATGTATATTTTTTCATTTATAAAGACATGTAATTCCTATTTTATATTGAACTATTTCATTTTGGGGGTTGAATATTTATGGATTAGGTGTTTATTCGTGGTTCATTGTATTTTTCATTATTATTTATTTTGTTATACATTTAAACCATATTTACCATGTGATAAACTCTAATTACAAGGGTATATTGTTTTCACCCTACCACATTGGACACTCACTACTGGCCGATAGCCTCTAGAATATGGGGAGGTGAGTTTGAGGTTATACAACAAACCTATTCGATTACTATTTTTAGGTGATTCTGAATGGGATGTAAAAATGTGGTATCAAATACATTTCTTATCTTGTATTATTTTTTGGGAAATCTAGATCAGAGGTAAGTAATGTGTCAGAACATGGTGATAATCTATTCCTCGGAGTTTCTAACCCATGTTTGGGGTAAAAACCATGTTTCCAAGGAATAAGAGATTGGTGTTTTATGTTCTGCTAATTATGGTTGATATATCATCACTATATGCTAATTCACATGAATTGTGAAATTTGTAATGCTTTATGGAGATTTTACTATTGAGTATAATGTCAAAGATAATTGAAAAATACATAATTATAGGCACCTAGGAATTCACATACCCTGAGTATTCCATACAATAGAACACCATTTTGATGCTTACATTTATTATGTTGTTTTTTATTTTTTAGTGTTCTTTGGGTGTGATATATGCTACCATAAGTAATTTATTCTATTAAAAAAATAATTTTTTAATGTAAACATAGAACTATAAATATTTTTTAATATAGATTCATGGTGGTATCATAAATCATAAATTTTGATATATGTAATCTATGTGACCCTAGTTTCTTAAGATGCACATTGGATATGATTATCTGAATAAATATTGTAATTTAGAAAGATTTTTTTTTAAATTGCAATGGGTAATTCACTAAATTGAGAAATCATATTTAACTTATTTCATTCTAGGATCAATTTTAATGTGGTTAGTTGTAATTACATGGTTATCAATCTATGTTTATAAATTGTATTGGTCTTTATAAAAGGGGGACATGAATTCATTTAATTAAACCCTATATTATGTATATATTTACATATATAGTAAATTGTAAATATTGATTTATAAATAAATTTGTCTCCTATAATTGGGCTTAGAATTTAAAACCTAAGAAATGTTTTCCTCTCTAAATTAAAATTGACCCTTTATATACCTGAACGCTTATAATAAACTGAATACTTACAAATACCATAACCTTCAATGTTGGTAGTTGGGATATTTTGTTGTGTAATGATCCCTTTCCTTTTGTTTTGATTCCATTACATATCATTTCTACATTGGTATCCTGTTATGATGTATGTTCTTGAAATATGATGATCTATGGAACCACGATGTCTTCATGTCGTGTTATAGGAGTGCTTAGAAGACCATTTTCTGAGGATAGTGTGAACTAAGATAGAGGTGTTATATATAATAATAAAAATCATGTCACCACATTATATTCATGAATTTTTCATTGATTCTAAAAAACAAGAGAGTTTCCAACACTTTATATTGACTATACATGGTGATCCACTACCTACATGAACGATGTCTAATCTTGCTCATGTGTTAAAAAAAAAAGAATCCACCCTTATTTTCATAAGATGTAAGGCCTTAGGATGTTTATATATGTCTAGAATCTATTTAATCTTTCTTTTATCATCATTATATGACTTCATATAACAGGTTTAATATAACCACCAACATGATACATGATTCTACCAAGCGTCGGTAGGATCTAATTACACAGCCTAGTGGTAATCATGGCATGGTATGGGAAATCATTCAGACTGACATTAATCATTAAATTTTCTATAAGACACCAATATCTAAATGATATAGGTATTTTATGCACCTATAATAGGTTTCTATGTCTACTATTGACTATTCATCACATTTTAATGATCATCAACCCTTGGCATCACTTCTTACCAGTGATGAGCTATGTTGAGTGAGATTATTTGAGGTTAGACTCAGGTATGCCATCTCCTATTACATAAATTTATTTTACAAATATTTTATTTCTTAGTACATTAACCAAGCCCTTTTCTCTGAGTGAATCCTGGTTGAATTTGATAGTTAAAGGCATAAAGGTATATTTTCGAGATATTGTACTTGTTATTACAATGGAATGAAGCATATACTAGAGGTTTGTTATCAGAACTGTGATGACCATGTTACCCAGAGTAGTAGCTATGGTGTATTCCATCAATGATGGTGATACGGTAATGTTAAGCTATAGTACAGTAAAGACCCACTATAGTGTAATTATTTAGGAATCATGGACCTTCTTCACTATTTTTTGTGGACCATTCCAACTATTTCTAGTGGAAGAGAATCCACACCAGCCCCACCTTCTGGAAAAACATCAGTGACTCTCTGTAAGGTAGAAATTTATTGTAGTTGTAACTAAATTGAATTAGGAGGTGTCCATGGATAGGTTACCATAATAAATTATTTTCAGTTCTATCATTGTATATCTACCCAGTTTATTCTAGTAGAAGCTATAGTCTATAAATGTGGATATCCATGTTCATTACATCATATAACTGCAGAGATTAATATAGAACCATATACTATATAAGGAACTATTCATGTAGACTCTACTATCAAATAAACTCTATTTGATACTTCTTCCTCACACAATATTACCATAGTATTGATCATGGAAATTCATAGTCTTGAAATTTTGTATAATTATGGGGTGATGAAATTGGACAAAATGTTGGGAGTACGGTTAGAGGGAATACACATATGAATGGAATATACTCTTATGATTTTCAGTGTTTGCTTCTTGTGGAATTTTCATAACATTGGCATGATAGGTTTTGACATCATAATTATGATTGATTGTGTGATGTACACATTTAATGTTATCACTGAAGGGTGAATTTCACATTATGTTAGGGAGGTAGATATATAAATAAGGGGGAATTGGTTATCCTGGTCGGCCAAGCCATGCCAGAGCATTGTGGACTGGCTGTACTGAAATCTTAAATTCCTAATCACTTCATAGATAAATATAGAGATAGTTTGGAAGATTATCCTCCAATGGTAAATCATTTTAGTGGGGTTTCCCCCCGAATTAATTTTCATCAATGACCCTCAATAGGGTTGTAGAGTTCATAGTTGAACACGTTCTAAGAGTAGATCTAATGTATATTCCTCTATACATGATGGAACCTACTAATATCATGGATCTCAATATATAATTGGAGGATTTTTTCTAAGGTTTTTTCTAACTGGGAACTTTCACATGGGGTTTTTTCTATCCTATTTTCCCATAAGGCTAATGGGTACCAATGAATTTTTATATCACGAACCAGCCCGGGTACCCTCGTAACCCGATAACCGAGCCGGCCCTGACATAGCCCGAAGGGCATTCCCGATCCCCAAAGGTCGGTGACTAGCACCTGGAATCAGACAACATGCATGTGGGAATGATTTTCCACAAGAATACGGAAGCAAAAGAATCAAGACACTATGCAAAACAAAAAGAAACTCCACTGGGAGTATTGTACCAGAATACAAAGAGGCATAAAAAGCCCAAAGTACTACAACCCAAGTCCTAAAGATGGGAAAAATATGCCCAAGGTCCCTAAGGACACTACTCACCAAGACCAAAGATCAATAGCTGGATCCAACTCCAAGAGGTCCCTTCCCTTTTCTCGATCTTGGAAGAAGAAAGTCTACAAACACCTGAAGCCAAAAGTAGGGTTTGAGACTAATCCCATTAGGATACCACCAAATATTCCGTAACAGATTCAAAATATAGATTTTCCAAATAAAAGATTTCAATTTCCAAATAAACTGGTTTAGAAATTTAAAAGCATATTTTAACAAAACATGCTATACATCTTCAAATGATGAAAAAAATACTTTATGAAAAGGATTTACAACGATGGAATATTTCTAAAACAATGGCTTAAGAAAAACATTTATATAAAAAATTTTATATAAATTTAGCAGGAATGTAAGGTAGTTCAAAATCATTGGCATACATTTATATCTCACATTTAAATAAACAAGCGAGCAACATGGAAATCTGCCAAAAGGTATGATATTATTAACCAGATATAGGATTCCACACTCTCTATGTGAACTCAGCAAAATGTGTATACACACATCCCTATGACACATGAAAAGGAGACTCGTCACCAACCCATCAGGAATGTGACCTGCCACAAGTATGTTTTAGAATGTTGTTGTAGCGTAGAGTGTATCTAAATAACTCACTAACTACCTAAGGCTTGCATGCTCTCTTACAAGATGGATGAACTATTTTATAAATTCTTAAAATACGATTAATCCCATTCTACCATTTCAAAAGTGAAAATTTAATTCCATTTAAAACCAAAAAAGGTTTTATTCATAACATGCCTTTTTCACAAGATAAAACCAATGGGTTTTTATCAAATCATTTTAAGCCATTTTCACCAGTTTGAAATCCACTCGAAACCAATTCCATAATTACACAATTTATTCCCACAATTAAATTCAAAAATTTAATTGAAATCATTTCCATCAATTCCAAAATTTAAATTCAACAATTTAAATAGGCCAATTTCTATAAAAACACCCAATTCAATGGAATTGGGGTTTTCCAAATTTCCATGCCAAAACCATGTCAAATATCTCAATTCACTAGAATCGAGTTTTTATCAATTTAATTGAAAGAAAACTTGAGAAATTTAATTTACGTCAACAATTGAAAAAATCAAGAAAATACAATGATAATAAATTTGGTAAGTCGGGAGGGATCCACCTACCTCGAAGGTTTTGACCAAAACCGAAACGGTCGAGAACGCTCAAGAAAACCAGGTTGCTTCTTCAAGAACCCAACTTAGATCTCTTCTACTAGAAAGATCAAGACCAAATCACATCATATTTGGTACCACACACTTAGATCTACCCATAACATGCATAGATCTAAGAAATCGAGAGAAGAGGAGAAGTAGATCTAAGTAGATCTAAGAAACCGTTCAAAAACGATGAAGATCGTTCACATACCTCAAGAATCCAGCTTCGATTAACCAAGAGGAGCCTTTGGATCACCTCTGGAATGATGGGAGAACCTTCTTTGACCTTAGGAGAAGACAAATCTCGATTTAGGGATGCTTAGGAGGAAAAACGAGGCACATAGAGGCTAAACCGTGTGAGATCCACAATTTAAGGATCTCATTTTAGTGGCTGTATGGTTAGTTTGCACGGTTTGAAAAATAGTGTGCTATATGTGCGTTAGCTTATGCCTCAGCCACCCTTCTCACATGGCTTGGATGCACGGTCAGACAAACCGTGCGCTGCCTGCTCTGAAGCTACTACCTCCAAGACCAACTGCGCACGGTTTGGCCGCACAGTTTAGACAACCCGTGTGCCGCCCGTGCAACTTCCCCTTTGCCCCAAAACAACATTTAATGTTCTCCAGACTCTCCCAAGTCACAAATCCAAAATAGAGGTACTTAGAAACATCCAAAATACATGAAAACATAATGTGATGTTACAATCTCCCCACCATAAGATCTTTTTATCCCCAGAAAGCCTATGAAGAAACCTCCACGTCAAAAAGATGAGGCCACTGCTCTCTCATTAGTGCCTCCCTTTCCCATGTCTCATGAGAATCATAACCATGCTGCCAAAGTACATGGACCAGAGGTATCTTTCTCCCACAAAGTACCTTTGTCTCAGAATCAACAACCCTAATTGGTCGTTCAATAACAGAAAAATCTGGTTCAATCTCAAGATCCCTCCAACTCACATCATGAGATGGATCAGAGAGATACTTTCACAGCTGTGATACATGGAACACGTTATGTATCGACGTCAGTTTTGGTGGTAGATCTAGATGGTAAGCAACTTTCCCTACAAGACCAATAACCTCGAAAGGTCCCACAAAATGAGGAGCAAGCTTCCCTTGCCTCCCAAGCTGTCGAGGACCTAATCGGGGAGAATATTTCAAGAACACCTGGTCACCAACTGAGAACTCTGATGGTTTATGGAAACGATCAACATAATACTTGTACCGACTATGTGCTGTCAAAATTCTCTGATGAATCAACTGGATCATAGCTATCGTCTCTTGGACCAAACTCGGTCCTACCAAAGAACATTCACCAATCTCCGACCAACATAAAGGATATTTACAAGGATGGCCATACAAAGCCTCAAAAGGAGCCATTTTGATCACATAATGACAACTGTTGTTATAAGAAAACTCAACTAGCCCCAGATGATCATCCCAAAACCCACCAATGTCGAGAACACATGCGCGGGGCATATCCTCAAGGATTGGAATTGCTCTCTCTGTCTGGCCATCTGACTGTGGATGGTAGGCCATTCTCAAACAGACCTGAGATCCCAGTGCCTCATGAAGGACTCTCCAAAAGCGAGAAGTAAACTGATGATCCCTATCAGAGACTATAGCAGACAAAACTTTGTGAAAACGAACAACTTCTTTCATATAGATATTTTCCAACTCCTCAACTTTGGTTGTATCTCAAATAGGTATAAAGTGAGATGACTTGGTTAGTTTGTCAATCACAACCCATATCGTGTTCTTGTTCCTCTATGTTTGAGGTAACCCAACCAAAAAGTCCATAGAGATTTCATCCCACTTCTATGTTGGGATTGGAAGTGGTTGAAGCAAACCCAAAGGTATCTGGTGCTCAGCTTTCACCTGCTGGCAGGTATTGCAACGAGATACAAACTCAGTAATGTCTCGTCTCATACCTGGCCACTAGAACCATCACCACATGTCATAGAACATCTTCGTGGTTCCTGGGTGTACAACCCACTGAGAGTTATGGCAACCCCCCATCACATCCTTCCTTGCCGCTAACGGCACAACATAATAGTTTCAATAAAACATAACACCCTTTATTGAGAAAGACCACTGGGTGTCACTCTCCCCACCATAAAGAGAGTCCCTAATGCTATAGAATTCATCATCCAGTTGTTTTTCATGAACAATAAACTCGAGGAGAGCAGAAGTTAACTGAACACTGGCTAAAGAAACTTCATTCCCCTTCCACTGAACTCCAATATGCAACTGAGAAAAAAGAGCCATCAAACTCCACTCTTCTGAAGATTCTTTCACAGCATGCAGTGGAAGTTTCCTACTTAACACATCTGCAACTACATTCCATTTTCTCGGGTTATAGGCAATTTCAAAGTTGAAATATTGCAGGTACTCCACCAAATGCCTTTGGCGGAGATTCAAATCTTTTTGAGAGAAGATATAACTCAAGCTCTTGTGGTCTGAATACATAGTAAACCTTTCTCTATAAAGTTAATGTCTCCAACACTTATGTGCGTGCATTAAAACTACAAGTTCAATGTCATGGGTAGGATAGTTCTTCTCATGAGGCTTAAGATGACGAGATCCATAGGCAACAACATGATTACCTTGCATAAAGATACATCCCAAACCTGAACCCGATGCATCACAGAAGACCACGTAACTTATCCCAGCCTAAGGAAGAGTTAACACTGGCGTAGTTTTCAAAAGACACTTTATCTCAAAAAAATAACTATGACATTTATCAAACAATTAAAAATCCACTCCCTTTTGAGTTAGAGCAGTCATTGGAGAAGATAACTTTGATAAGTATTTAACAAACCAGCGATAATATCCTTATAAGCCCAAGAAGCTCTGAATCTCAAAAACATTTCATGGTTGTTACCAAGTCATAACAACCTTCACCTTCTTAGGATCAACTGATATTCCTTGTTCAGACATGACATGTCCGAAGAATTTCACTTCCTAAATCCAAAAATTGCACTTTGAAAGCTCAGCATAAAGTTGGTGATTCCTTAAAAGAATCAGAACTATTCTTAGATGATGCACATGATCCTCCTCAGATTTGGAGTAGACAAGGATGTCATATATAAAGACTACCAAAAAAGTATCTAGATACTCTCGGATAACATTGTTCATCAAATCCATGAAAACTACAGGAGCATTTGTTAGACCTAAGAGCATAACAAGGTACTCATAATGGCCACACCTACTCCGAAAAGCGGTCTTATGAATATCAGATTCTTTTATCCTCAACTGATGGTAACCAGATCGAAGATCCATTTTTGAAAACAACTTTTCCCCTTTCAATTGATCAAAAAAATCATCAATTCGTGGTAATGGATATTTGTTCTTTATCATAACTCGATTGAGATTTCTATAATCACCACATAAGCAAAGAGAACCATCAGCCTTCTTGGCGAAGAGAACAGGTGCTGCCCAAGGTGACACACTCAGGCATATAAAACCTTTCTCCAGAAGATCGTCTAACTAAGACTTAAGTTATTTTAGTTCATATGGAGCCATTCAGAAAGAGGGAATAGAAACTAGTTGAGTACCAAGAATTAAGTCAATAGAGAAATCAACCTCCCTTACTAGTGGAAAACCAGAGAAGTCAGAAGGAAACACATCGGGAAACTCAGCGACAACTGAAGGAAGACCACCAAACATTGAATCTCTATCTAGATCAAAAGAAAACACTGATATAACATTCCCCAACTATGGATAAGAGGGTCCATCTCTGCTAGACCATGGGTCCCATTCTCCTTGAAAAACAAGAGGCACACCATTGGGTGTAGTAAGGTAGAATCGTTGAATATAACAATCGATCCGGGCTTTATTAGAAATGAGCCAATCCATCCCAAATATGATGTCAAAATATTTCATGTTGAGAACCAAGAAACTCCAAGCATGATCAACATCTGATAGAGGGAAGACACAAGCAGGACTATGGAGTCCCTTCTCTCTCATTGTACCAAGGGGTGTATTAATATCCATCGTAAAAGATAAAAGTTCCATAGGTATATTAAGCAGATGAACATGATGGGTTGAAATAAAAGAGTGAGATGCACCAGTATCAAAAAGAGCTGTCACTAAAGATTAATCTATAGTAATGGTACCTCTCACTGTTGTAGGACCTGCATCAGCTAACTCTAGAAACTCTTCCACTGCGTGAAGAAGCTTCGTTCTGGATGCCAATGGCTGGAACCCTTTTATATGTGATGAATTTGATTTCCCCGAAGTTTCTGGAGGTGCTGATGATCCTATTAAACTACATGGAGTAGAGAAGTGATGGTAGAATCTCTGTAAGTGCCCTAAATGTCCACATGAGATATAGTTCTTGGGTGCCTCAATGCAAACCCTCTTAGAATTTCATGGATTTCCACACTGATTTCAAGTCAAAGAATCCCCTCCTGGTGCTACCTGAGGTCTGGAATGACTTTGCTGTCGAGAAATACCATGAGAAAAGTCACCCTTCCATTTTCCTTTAAAAGAACCCACACTGTCACTAGAAGGGAAAAGAACCTCCTTCAACCCTGACATTCTTGCCAAGTCCATATTGACCATCATCGCCCTATCTGGCACATCAGCATAAGTGGGTAGCTTCAGTAGGAAAACCTGAGAACATATATTTGATTGAAGTCCCAACTTGAATTGTTGAGCCTTAATCCTCTCATTAGATACAATCTTAGGAGAAAACTGTACAAGCTCAGAAAATTGATTTGAGTACTTAGTCACGGTTTTGTTGGCCTACTCATGCTTGAAAAACTCCACATCCTTGGACAACACCATTGATTCTGGATAGAACTGGTTAGTGAAAATAACCCTAAAGTCTTTACACGTGGAACCCTCATGTTTCCCACCCGTCACCATTGTCTCCCACCATTTCTTACCTGGTCCCTCCAGTACGAAGGTGGAACCCTTCACCTTGATCACATCAAGTGTCTCCAAGAACTCAAAAAGATGTCCAATCTTACTCAAAAATTCCTCAGCATGTTGAGGGTCAGTTGAGCCTTTAAAAACTGATGGCTTCTAGCATAGGAACTCTTGAGAACGACTTAGGAGAATATCACTATGAGGATCTATAGCTGGAGCCTGAACATGAACTAGAGGTGGTGCCTGTCCCAGAGCTTGGATAGTGCAAAAAATTACTTCATCTTCTTGAAGGCATGATGCTACACATCATAAAAAGAAATAGATTAACACCCAAACCGAGTAACAAGGAGAAGCATTCTTAAAAGAAGGGATAACAAGATTTGTATTCCACTCTATCCAAATAAGAACAGAGAAAATACTAGAACTAATCCACAAGTCATATTTCCCTAACCAACCCTAGTGAATTATGGTTCATTGTGGTGAGAGCTGGCCAGACACTCATTCACAACTACCTCCCATGTCCCGACAAGAATACTCAAATGAATACTGTCATTAAGGCAATATTCTTAATCTTCCCTCTGATACCACTTTTTCACGAACCATCTCGGGTACCCTGGTAACCCGATAACCGAGCCATCCCTGACATAGCCCGAAGGGTGTTCCCAATCCCCACGGGTCGACGTCTAGAACCTTGCATCACACAATATGGAAGTGGGAATTAATTTTCCACAAGAATACTAAAGCAAAAGAAACAAGACAGTATGCAAAAGAAAAAGAAACTCCACTGGGAGTATTGTACCAGGATACAAAGAGGCATAAAAATCCCAAAGTACTACAACCCAAGTACTAAAGATGGGAAAAACAGCCGCAAGGTCCATAAGGAGACAACTCACCAAGTCCAAAGCTCAACAGCTAGATCCACCTCCAAGAGGTCCCTTCCCTTTGCTCGGTATTGGAAGAAGAAATTCTACAAACACCCGAAGGAAAAATTAGGGTGTGAGCCTAAGCCCAGTAGGATACCACCAAAGATTCTATAACAGATTTCAAATATAGATTTTCCAAATAAAAGCTTTCAATTTTCAAATAAACAGGTTTTGAAATTCAAAACCATATTTTAACCAAACATGCTATAAATTTTCAAATGATGAAAAAAATACTTTAAGCAAATGATTTACAATGATGGAATATTTCTAAAACAATGGCTTAAGCAAAAAATTTATATAAAATGGTTTATATAAATTCAGAAGGCATGTAAGGCAGTTCAAAAGTATTGGCATACATTTATATCTCACATATAAATAAATAAGCGATCAACATGGTCATCTCCCAAAAGGTACGATAGTATTAACTAGGTATAGGATTCGACACTCTCTATGTGAACTCAGAAAAATGTGTATACACATGTCCCTATGAAACTGGCCAAAGGAGACTCATCACCAACCCGTCAGGGATGTGACCTGCCACAAGTATGTTTTAGAACGTTGTTGTAGCGTAGACTGTATCCAAATAACTCACTAACTACCTAAGGCTTGCATGCGCTCTTACATGATGGGTGAACTATTTTAAGAATGCTTAAATTACGATGAATCCCATTCATACATTTAAAATGTGCCAATTTCATTCCATTTAAAACCAAAACAAGTTTTATTCAAAACATGCATTTTTTCCAAGATAAATCCAATGGGTTTCTATAAATTCATTTTAAGCCATTTTCACCAGTTTGAAATCCATTCAAAACCAAATCCATCATTACACAATTTATTCCCACAATTAAATTCAACATTTAAATTGATATCATTTCAATCAAATCCACAATTTAAATTCAACAATTTAAATTGGCCAATATCCATAAACACACCCAATTCAATGGAATTGTGGTTTTACAAATTTCCATGCCAAAACCATTTCAAATATCTCGATTCACTGGAATCGAGTTTTTATCAATTTAATTGAAAGAAAACTTTAGAAATTGAATTTAAATCAACAATTGAAATAAATCAATAAAATACAATGATAATCAATTTGGAAAGTCGGGACGGAACCACCTACCTCGAAGGTTTTTACCAAAACCACAACGGTCAAGAACGCTCAATAAAACCGGGTTTCTTCTTCAAGAACCCACCATAGATCTCTTCTCCTAGAAAGATCAAGACCAAATCTAATTATATTTGGTACCACACACTTAGATCTACCCATAACAGGCATAGATCTAAGAAACCGAGAGAAGAGGAGAAGTATATCTAAGTAGATTTAAGAAAACATTCAAGAATGATGAATAATGATCACATAACTCAAGAATCCGGCTTCGATTCACCAAGAGGAGCCTTTGGATTACCTCCAGAACGATGGAAGAACCTTATCTGACCTTAGGAGAAGAAAAATCCCGAGTTAGGGCCACTTAGGAGGACAAACAAGGAACTTAGAGGCTAAACCTAGTGAGATCCACAATTTAAGGATCTCATTTAAGTTGTCTCACGGTTAGTTTGAACGGTTTGAAAAACTGTGCGCTAGCCGTGCATTAGCTTCTGCCTCGGCCACCCTTCTAGCACGGTTCAGCCACATAGTTAGACAAACCGTGTGATGCCTGTGCGGAAGCTACTGTCTCCAAGACCAACTGCGCACAATTTGGCTGCACGGTTTATAAAACCCGTGCGCCGCCCGTGCGACTTCCCCATTGCCCCAAAACAACATTTAAAGTTCTCCTAATTCACCCAAGTCACAAATCCAAAATAGAGGTATGTAAAAACATCAAAAGTACCTGAAAACGCAACACGATGTTACATTTTATGTATTACTAATGGTTGAACTAATATATAGTTAATAATATATATTCATTTCCTCAAATAGATGATTTCTTTAAACATTTATGAGGATCTAGATAGTTATTGAATATCAAACTAAGATCAGAAAACATCATGTGCGAATTGGGCCTTCATACATAGTGTTTATGGATTTCCAATGATAATATGATTTGTATGAGTACCTGGTTATGAATTTCAATCATATGAAGGTTGTGTCCATTTTAATTTCATTGATTAGTAGGGTTTTACAACCCTACTTGGATTCTTTAATCATGGTTTTTGTAAATGACACCATGGTGTATTATCATACTCCAAAATACCTTAAAAACATCTTACAATCAAATAAAATACAATAATAGAGAATCGACTATATAATAAGCTCAAAAAGTTCCACTTATGAGTCATCAATGTTCAATTCATTGGTAATATTATATCAAAAACAAAAGTATTAGTATATACATATGACTTGAGTGTTATTGTTTCCAAGGAGTAGCCTAGTAATGTGACTTTTATATTTATTTTCATGAGGAGGGATAGATATTTAATCCGTTTTAAACATTACTTATAACTCCTTGCATCAAATATTAATGGTCTGACTAATAATGTGTGATGTTCTTATGGTAAAAATTGTGGGATGAAACCTTTTATGAGATGATAGGAATGCTTACTTTTTCACTTATCTTGATCAATACAGGGCATGGAAGAGGTTATACAATGTTCCGTGATGCATCATGAATTAGGTCTGATGTACTATTGATCAAAGATAATTGATTCATTACATATGATTCTTCCCAATTGATACCTCATGAGCACAATTAATTAGTTCATGACTTTGATCAGAAAATTTTATTTCATTCCATGCATTTCTAGAGACATTAGCTTAGGTTAGATCACTTTTTAGTGTATAAAAACCAAGAGCCTAAAATATATCTTTTTGTAGTGAAACTTGAATCTCAAATAGTGAATATTGGTCAAATAACTTCATTTATTTGATTTTTTATTCCCTTGATACATAGAAATTGATTTTTAGTTGTTATTTAATTGTAATGTAAGACTTGGACACAATCTATCCAGGAAGCCTACGATGAATGTGGATCGATGAATCTTCATTATAAGCATATTGAGGTTATGGAATGATTCAAGTGTTGTTTTATTATAGTATTGGTGGTATCCTAGTCACTTAAGAATAATGTTAAGAGGAGTAGTTCTTAGATAAAAAACGGTTGTCCAAGATAGAGATTATTTTAGGTACATACCCACCACTAAGTTTCCCTTACAATATAGACCACATTTTACTTATATGTGGTACTATCTGGTTTTCTATAGTCTTTTGATATGATTTGATATGAGAATATCATTTGTCTCATTGGTAAGCGACCCCAAGAATCTTAATGATGTGTCATGATATGACCTACCATTATTAGTGGCACAGAATGATATTTAAGATTTTGGGTATTATAAATATATTTTCCACCTATTAGTTGGTAAATGTAGAATGATATCGGCCCCCTATCTTGTTATAGTTGTTATCGGTACCAAAATGGAAATGGGATGACATCATGGTGGATTTGGTGACTTTTTTACTATTGTACTATCATTATAGTGCCATTGTTTGTGTATCTATCGAGAGGGTGATTAAGTTATCTCATATCCAACCCATTAGGAAGACCATATCAGAGAAAAGACACGGTCAATTATATTCCATTTGATTATATTCCTATAAGGGTCCCCCATTATTTAATTTCAAATAGTGATGATTATTTCACATCGAGGTTATTCAAAGGGATATTGAAATATTTGGGATCATAGGTGCTTCGAAAAAAATATTTTCACCATTAAATTTTTTTTATACATAATAAAATATAAATGTGTTGGATTGCATGATCCATACATGATTCATTGATTTCAAGGATTAATTAGAGAAACATATACCCCATGTAGAGTTTTCATACTACAATATAATTAAAGAATCAATTCATATGTATCTATATGATGCATTATATGGTAGGTCATAGAATCACCTATGTAATGGATAGAGGCTATGGAGGTAGTGCTAGTAGGTCATCATCTCATTCAAAAGACTTTGGGATAGTTGAAGTTTATCAGAATGAAAATGGTTACTTCTTAGTCTATAAAAACATCATAAAATTATCCCCATTTATAACCTTCATATTTTGAGTTTTGGGATCATGTTTTCTTTTGGCTTTCTCCCATTCTTAGGAATATGGAGATAAAAGTCAGGGAAAACATTTAACTCATTTTTTGGGCCTGTTGATATCTTAGAGTGTGTGGGGCTAGTATCATGTAAGTTTATTTTAACTAATTGGTTCCATTAAATGCATGATGACTTTAATATTACACAACATTATCATTACTATGTTGAAATGAAATATAAATATGATTCAAATATATGTAATTGGATTCTTATTTTTATATTCAGAAGCATATCATTTGTATCATTGGCCATTGCACAAAGGCTCTCAATGGAAGGTATATCCTTTTATATGGGTTTTATATATGTACGATCATGTATATGATAAGAATTGGGAGCAAGAGGCTGATGTACATTTTTAGTGAATAGATTTAGTCTCAGATGATATTTTACCACTCTTGCAAGGGAATCATTGGGATATGTTCCTTTATAGGTGGAAGAGTTTATGAAACTAATTTTTCTTCGAGGTATTAATCATTTTAATTTTATTCTATCCATTAATTTATTACTTTTAAATGTTTCCTATGGTTTATTAAAATGTTCGATGGTATGTGGGCCTTGTTCAGATCCCAATACTCTGAATCATGGTGGAATAATTTGTGCTGTATGGTTAGTAGAAATTTTTCCTCCAACAAGGATCAATATTTGTGGGATTATTTAATTTATGGTATGTATGGAGAATATTTTAGAGAACCAAAATGATTTGGAGGGCCTTAGGGAGTGTCATGGTCATCCATTTTTATGAAGTGGATAGCATCTTTTTTCCTAATGTGGTTTTAGGGGGTGTTAAAAAATATCATGGAATGAATGGTTAGAGTATCTCTAGTTACAGATGGATGCTGGTGTATATTGAATTTTAGGAATAGTTCAAGGGTGGAAGGATTTAAAATATGTGATTTTTCCTTTCAATCTCGGTCTAGGTTAGGCCACTGAGGTATGCCTTCTCTTGAAATACTGGAAATGTGATCGTGTATTTAGAATAATCATGGGAGGAGGGGTTTATGAATATATAATGCAGGCATTGATTCCTTCATGTAGATGGTTATGGTGGACTCCCCACTCTGATGGGTTCATGCTCAAATCTGATGGTTCCTCCAACATTGGAATAATGAGATGAGGAGTTGTCTGTGGCTACAACAGCTTAGTGATTCATTCCTTTAGAGGTTTCTAGTGAAAATAATATTCTCATTAGGAAGAAAAAAATATTTTTTAAATGGGTTGGATGTGTCTTGATCATAAAATATTACCCCATAGTTGGTTGAATCTGACCCCATTGTCCGAATCAACTCTATCAATGGGATGTTAGTCACTATGTGGTCCATCATCTATCCCATTGGTAGATGAAATACATATTTTAGCTGTAAAAAAATCACCTACATGGAATGAAGGAAATTAGGTTTCATATTTTCTAGCTTTTAAGGGTACTCGTGACAACCTTCTTCTTTTCTATTCGGACCATAGTTTCTTAACCAAAGCATGTGTTTCCTTTATCCAAGATGATGCATCGAGTCTCCACTATTTTATGACTCCCAGATTTCAATTTTTTAAACTTATTTTCTACCATTTTATTCTATGATTAATAAAATTACCCAATTTAAATTAATATCCATTGTTAGATAAAGAGTGTGAGGTGTTGTAGGGATATACAGGGGAGCACTTCAGATGCCCACGGTTGGTAAAATTATGTATTGTAACCCAAACAGGGTGTGATCCCTGGGAATAGGGGCACACAAGGTTACATCAATGACAAAAAATCATTGATACCTAACCATGAGAACCAAAAACCTCATATAGACGCTGATGCATGGTTGGTACATGGTTTGGCCAACCGTGTGTAAAAATATTGCACCATAATTAAGTAGAGTGAAATAATTATTTTCCCCCACTCTTTTTGTAACACCAACTCCTATTTTTCTTTATTCCTATAACAAATAGAAACCCTATCTGTTTATTTTTTTAATATCCCACATCCCATCATATAAGGACTTGAATCCATTTCTTCATCTAACATCGAATTGGAATTTATTTCATTTTATTGTATCCCATATAGTAAGAGATTCAATAAAATTACTTCCTTTATTCATTTATATTCCAATAAATAGTGTTATTTTGCTTCTTACTTATATGCTTAATTTTTAGGGAGTTCATTTATCTTTTTATTTTATTCCGAATCATGATAAAAAGGGGGTTAACTCTAGATGAGAAATCTACTACATACATAATGTTGGTAGTATATATGTTTTCAAAAAAATTATAATTTCTTATAAATATTTATCATTGTGTGCATAGTTATTTCAATAAGATTTAATCTAAAATTCATATACTTTAAATTTAAATTGTTTAATGTATATTCTAGGGCCCTAATAAAACCTATTGAAATGATTTGAGGTCAATTCCACAATGTTAACCACCCTATGCAGGTTGTGTCCTATATTATGCCTTTAGTTACCCACATAGGGACTACACAAGACATCATTTTGGTGTACATGACCAAACCATTGATAAGGTAAGTTTTTCATATTATTAAATGAACAATTTATGCATTAAATGAAGAATATATAATTATTGATATCAC
This sequence comes from Viscum album, assembly GCA_963277665.1. NCBI lineage: Eukaryota > Viridiplantae > Streptophyta > Magnoliopsida > Santalales > Viscaceae > Viscum > Viscum album. The sequence continues at coordinate 1,658,310,095 of OY728138.1, read as the reverse complement.
ATGGCCATTATAAAATTATATTGGAATTTGAAGTTTGGTTCATGTATATATTTACCATGCTAATTAGGATGAAATGTAATGGAATGAATCTATTAAAACATAATTGGAATGAGTATTACATGGCATAAAATGAATTATGATATATATTAATATATTATTTATATCTTTCATATTGCATATGATATTTTTTCATCTTTATATTATTGGTCATACTTGTACCAACCTTGAATTATCGAGGGAATGCCTTGAGAACTCAAGGGATTCCATTTATATTAATTAATCTAGTTTATAAGGGTGGTACCCACAATGTGACATGGCCTTTGTCTATTAGCGGACTCCTAACAATATAGTGTTGGATATCCTAAAATTCTCTCTAGAAATTAGTATTCCCTAGATACACTACTTGGATTTATCTTGACTTTTATTGACATCTTATGCCTTTGATCATTCAACATGGGTCCTGTAATTCTTAGCCCCGTATTTAAAATTTATTTTCTCTATTTAATAAGAAGGAAACACTTTTTTTGGAATGTATGGGGCAGACCACATGGATTACACATATCAACTTATGATGGACTTTTTTTTTTCTATAACTTGATATGACCTGAACTTCAAGGATCAAGGTTACCTTGGATTCAGAATAGATCCTATGCAATTATAATTATCATGTATAGTTATACTGTTACATTTAAATATAATCCTTTCAATAAAGCATAACTATAAATAAATAATTAAATGATTTCTGGAATAGATATATTATATGGGGATGAACTATGTTTGTATTTTTTTTCACTTATTTACTTTTTCTACACCTACACACTATAAAAATTTATATTCACAGACTTTATATGTATAGAAATAAATGGTGGTGTCATAAAAATATTTATCGAACACCCTTTTTAGGCATCCATTAGCACTTGAGATGATTATATGATCACATGAGTGGAAAATTAGAATTATCCCACATTGGATACTCAACTTCATGTTTTATGATGGGAGCATGATAATAGATAATTGGTCCATTACAAGGTATGTCTAGATTATTTTGGCCTTTTAAATTATTTTGTATCTACCTACCTTCATGTATAATTTATCCATTATCTAGAGAATTGACATCATTATTGTAAAAATAAATTTTTTATTCTATGATTTAATTTTTATTGCTAATATGTATATGAAAGATTAATTATTATCACTTTTATTATTCATTTATATATTTTTTTACCACTAGGATTCACTCTGAGTATAATGGTATAGTCTCCTCTCTATTCCACCCTAGATCCTTGCTCCTATTTGAAATGCTCTTGCATATACAGAGGCACGTTTGAGGTCATGTGGAAAATTGGTTTGGCTAATATTTAGGGGTGAGCTAGGATGGGATGTTACAAGAATCCATTATTTTTATAATCACAACACATATATCCTTATATTAACATAAATTTTAATAAGATAAAATTTAGAAATAATAACTGAAACAAACCCACACTCAAATAAATACAGTCACACACACCAACTTGCACACACACACACACACACACACTCACTCACACACACACACAGATATACATACATACATACATACATACATACATACATACATACATACATACATACATACATACATACATACATACATACATACATACATACATACATACATACATACATACATACATACATATATATATGATTTGACAGGAGATAATTTATTTAAAAAATTAACACATTTTTTATATAGAATTACACACAAAAAAATTAAATTGGATTTTTTATAGATAAAAAATTATGATGTTACATGGTCTATATATTATAAGAACTAATTTAAGCATTTTATTTCTTAAAAAAATAATTATATAATAAAATGGTTTATTAGAGATAAAATTTCCTCTTTCAAAAATGTAAACTAATGCAAATGTTTCATGAGAATTTTATTGCATTCTTTAATATTTATTATGAAAATATCTATCAATACGTTTTCTTCAAAGGATATTTTTAAAAACCTTTAATATAAATGTTCATAGATACAAATTTAATTTAAAAAATATTTTATTATTCATGTAAAACTATAAAAAGTGGTTTATAAGATAAAATATTTAATGTTTCTTTCTATGTTTCTTTCACTTTATTATATATAAATTTGATCAAACATTATCACCTTGAATTTTTTTACTAACCAATAAAATAGGAATTTTAATATCATATTAAAAATCTAAAAATATATATTTAACGAAAAATATTCAATTTAATTTGTGAAATATAGTAGATAAAAATTCAATGATACATCTTCATTACATTAGTCCCTTTTCAACAAACTATTAAAATAATTATATCTTCATCACCAATATAGTGCATGTCCTCATTGACGACATTACCATGACATGAAAAATTATTTATATTTATATTTAAAAATATATTCCTTGGTATCCCATTGTTCATCTATCCTGGTTCATTGATAGTTTCAAAATTTATAAGTGAAATAATTTTGACAATGGAAAACTAAAAAGGAGAAAAAAATTCATTGCAATACAAGGAAATAAAAAATAAAAAATAAATAATATATGTGATGATGGATTGCATTTATGAATTTTTATTCTCACAACATTAGTGGGTGATAATGATGATAAACATGATTTATAGGGTTAATGAATCAAATAGGTTCATACTTGAGGATCACATTGTCTGAGGCATGACACACTACTGGGTCCCTTGGTTAGAGGCACTAGGCTTGAGGGTCAATGTCAAAATATTCATGGAAATTAAATAACATATTTTTATGAATATGTTTTTGTATTTTATTTGGAGTTATGTACTGAGTCTCGAGTAATATTTCAGGTTCCCATTAAGAAAAAAAAGAATTTATTCAAAAAATAAATAAATAAATTGGAACAGAAAATTCTAATATTTAATGAATAATTAATTATAAAATATTATTATTTTTGATTAATGTATGAGAATATGGAGAATTAATGTATTCTATGTTCCATTTAAAGTGAATTTTCATTAATTGTTATTCTGAATAAGATTAAATCATTTGTTCTTGTATACTGGAATCCTAATTTCCCTCAAATTCCAAAGATTGTTTCACATTAATATGTACCTCAATGTAACTAACATTTAGAATAATTCAACATATTTTTAATGGTGTGATGGATTCCAAATAAAATAAATATTTTTTATATTTACAATATAAATGGAATTTGGTGTTGAAAATTTAAAAAAATATCCCCATATGAAATAATTGATCTAATTGATTAATAGACCAAATTAATTTGGAGGGAGAAACATAATATAATAGTTTAATAAGAACATAAATCAATAAAAAGAGACATAAAACACTTACTTACCAAATGATATAGTAATAGTGTATACAATTTATGTGTGAAATATTTCATGATAGTTTTTTATATCCCTTGGAAATACCACTCAATGTGTACCTCCTCACAGTGGGAGAGGCGAGTCATCTTTGGATATTCTTCATCATTTAAACTATAAATATGTTGATTGGGAGCTCTGGATAATATAAAGTGAAAATAAGAATCATTTAACTCTCTGAAATAATATTTTTTATCTACTTTGAATAGAATACAAGGGATGAAACCCTGTATGATGATTATAACTACTGTAGAATGACATTTTTGAAAACAATATTTTTAAAACCATTTGGATCAATGTTTTCTATAGGGGACACCATTATCATGGATTAAAAAAAATTTAAATTCCATTTCTCTAATAATGGATTCCACCATAAAATATTCTTGTTGAAATTAGATGTCTGGAGTGGATGATTTAGAAAAATTGTAGATTTATATTATTGAAATTGAATACTGGTAATTTTCACAAATGAGGTCTCCTTATGGGACACCAAATGACTAAATTAATCTCTCATATATTCTATGTTGTTTCAAATCACTATATAACAGATCCACAATCTAAATATAATAAAAACTATATGGAAAAAATTTCATATAATATAAATTATACTTTACTATACTTGTTGGACTTATGTGAATTTTCTCCCATATTTTCTCATTTAGTTCCTTGTATATCAATATCACCTCCACCTACTATGATGACATGAAAATTGTTTATATTTAATCATATTAGGAATATTTTTCAGTAATAATATTTAAATAAATGATATATAAATTTTTTTCTTACTTTAAAAAATTCTTCCTCAAAGAATTTATGTATACATATATAAGGGTGGAAAATAAAATATTATTCATAATGTGATGACCCCTCGAAATTGAAACCCAGAAAATCCAAGGAGAAATTAAAATAATTACTTCCAAAAAATTATTCAATGATATGAATAAATATATTTCCTATCCCATGACAATTTATCATCAAAAGATAACTATATTCATGGTAGCAATATGAGAAAGATAAAAACCACACCAAGGGGTAAGACTCAATATAATTGATATAAGGGTATCAAAAATATATCAGAAAATAATCCAATGATATACATTATACTAAACATTTTGAGGTAATTCATGTCCACATAAGACCATAAATCCCCATGTGTTCATGACATAATAATTTGTCTCTAATATTTCCACATTACATTGGTTAAATAAAGGTAAATTTAAAAAAAAAACTGACCTAATTATTTTACAAGATGCTATATCATAGGCTTTGAAGTTGAATTTTCAAAAACACCTAACATAAAATTTTATAAAATTAAATCCATTAGGTCCCATTATATATTTTATGTTTTGTGTGTGTATGTGTCTATATATATTATTAATTGTCATATTAATATTTTTTAATGATTATTTTTATACAAAAAAATTAAGTATCAAACATTGTTTAATCTTATATGATTATTAAATTAATTAGATTCAAATTAATATATAAAAAATTACCTAAAACCTATCTAGAATAAACCTCATATAGAAAAACCTTTAATTAAGTTAAATTGATTTTCGTGTAAGGATGCTATTAAATAATTGATGTTGGATGGAAATAACTAATTTTCAAATAAATACATCATATAAAAATTGTATATTTCAAAGAATATTAATAAGGATATATTTTATAAAATCATTTAAAGACATCTAATTTTATGACAATCAACTAGAGAATTAAATTAATTTTCACCCTAGCATCTAAAATTGAAATGAATTTGTATTATATATTTCTTTTCAAAAGAATAAAATATCATGAAATTTCAAAATGGACAATAGTATAAGAGTTTTCATTAAAATAAAAAACAAAAAATATAAAATAATTTTTGAATATCACATCATGATATAGAATTATTAATTAATATAGAATTTTATCTACTCTAAACTCCTAAATATTTTAATTCACTCACTAAAATGAAAATGGAAAAACATCAAGTGATATTAAGATATAATCTAATGGTTTCATGAATAAATTGATTCATAGGTTTAATGATTCTCTACTAGGGTATATTGAATGTTCAAATGGAATTATATCAACCAATACCCATTGACGTTGACTTTTTATTGGGATTAATCATAGTTAACTCAAACAAACAAAAAATGACCAAAATATTTTTTAGAATATAGGTTAAACTAATAGGGAAAAATCATAGTAGACTATAGTTACATTACATTATTATATAACATATAATTATCTATAATTTGGAACTAGTGGAGAAGGATGATACATTCAGGATAATCTTTAGTCCCAACATTATAGATTCATGATTTTTCTTATGAATCTTGGTGTATTTCCTCTAAAGAAATAATTTATTTATTCATTTATTTTCATATACCTAAAAGATTATAGTTTAATTATTTATTTCCTAATAGAACTCATTATATTTATTAGTGGGGATGCGAAAACACATTCTAAGAGTAATATAATATGGTGACTTGATATAATAATTTTTAAAAATAATACATTATGTACATAAATAATCATTGATTTAATGGATCCATTATTTCCTATTATTTTTGATAAATTTATTGGGATTTATTTTATTATATTATTATACACCTAAACATTCTCATTGAATTGGGATGATAATATATTGAAACTCAATTCCATACCCCATACTATCATAATATCTCTATCACTATGTAGTTTCCAAAAAAGGGATCCTTGTCTACTAATGATAATCATAGGAAACAAAAAACAATAAAACATTTGAGCTATAAAAAATACCTCAACTAATTTAGAGTTACAAATTTTGTGGATCATGTTACTACACTCTCATATACACAATAAATGTAAATAATAATATATATTTTTTGGAAACAATTTTTGAATTATATTATAAATTAAAAGCCCCCAAAATTTAAAAAATTTTATCATTAGATAACTGTATTGGTATAATGGAAATTATATTTAAAATTTTGTTTAATCTTCAATAATGAGGATTGGATTTAAAAAACATTGAATATAAAAAATAATATACTTTAAAATTGAACATAATAAAAAACCATATTAAATATTATATGTGATTACATTATCTCCAAAAATAATTGTGTCGCTGGACCTGATGTTGGAATAAAATTATTAATAAATGAAATAAAGCTCGATTAATTGATATGTACATATGTTTTAATTGTATGGTTCATTCCAAATGTAAAAAATATATTTATGGTAAAAATTATTTTATTTTTTTATATTCATGAATAATACATGATGCTAAAGAATAAATTTTAATTCTTACGTACCATGATATTCCATCATTAACTAAATATAATTTCATATCAAGGAACATGTAATTTATTAAAAAATTTATTGATAATATGATGTTTAATGTTGGAAGGATTCCACAAGTATATTCAACCATAACAACTTATTCTCATTTTCTATCACTAATTTATCAACTGAATATGTGAATGAAAAGCATCCAATAATGTATTCTAATTTAACTTTTTATTTCATAAGGAGATTCCATATTACTAAATGGTAAGAGTACACAATCTATTGTGACCTTTATTGGTAAGATTATAACTCATGTAAATCAAATAAATTTAATTTTTTTTTGGTTATTTATAGTGATTTTTTTTAAGTAGGGTCTATTATGAAAATGGGATATGCAATAACCAATGGATAATGGGAGTTTTGTTATGATATGTATTTTTTTAACTATATTGAAAAAGCTCAGCAATTGAGGCAAAATAGTAAATCTATCATTAGAGGGTGTATTATTTCAGGTTAATTGAGACTCAACTTCAATTTCATAAATTAATTAGTATAAGTAATTTATCTAAAAACTATAAATATATATATATATACAACTATGTTTACTTTTTTTTAATTTTAATGAGATAGAAAAATAATATGAAAAAGTGTCTAACCCATTAAAGGGGGAATGAAATTGTGATGTCTATGTGAATCACCAACTATATAATTATTCAATAATCAGGTAATGAACCTAAATCATGATAAGGAATATGAGGATCACCCAATGTTCCATTGATGGTAACTACACCAGGGAAAAGATTATGTTCTCTCAATGTGTAAGAGACCTACAACCCTTAATTGAAAAAATATTTCACCTCCTAATAATATATGTAAAATCCCATATAGGTATGCTCCTCTCATTGAGGAATAAATCCATCACCATGGAATCCGACATAACTTGAGTAATTTGATATTATAGAACATGAAGAACATGTGACAAGTGACCATATCTCTTGAATCATCTGCGATAGTACACCCTAGTCAGTAAAAGTTATTGATGATAAGAACAATTGATCCCCTACTATCTCTATCTAGACACCCCCTTTTTCTTCACCCATACCGCATGAGCCATCGACATTCAGTTTATTCCCATTTCCTAGGGGATTCCACATAAACCATATATCTTCCTTGAAAAATCCTCATTCACAGATAACATAGAAACTTGTAAGAGTTATGATAATCATTGTTGTTGAGAGAACACCATTACTGAGTGCACCCACATCATATAATAACTTATTCTCTGTTAACTAATGGAAAATAAAATACATCCCCCATATTTCCATTCCTTATTACTATCTTCTCATGGGGACAAGTACACAACTGAGAATGACTATACTCCTTCCTTCATTTCAATATCATGGTAGCTCACCCCTAGATCTAGTCATTGATGATATCCTTTAGAGTTTCCTTGCATACCTAAATACCCAAGACACAACGGATAAATTTAAATAATTCGGTGGCCCATTATCCTTCAAAAAACATTCCATGTTGTTTTTGGATGATGCAAGAACCCTAAATTGAATCCATAATCCAAGAACTCCCCATTATTATTTATAATTTCAACTTAGGGAGAGCATGATTCATATTTATCCAAACCTAAAATTTCATCCTCTAGGGAGATCATTGCACTAAATCATGGGGTTCCCTATATCCATCCTTCCACTAACATACATCAGATTTTTGAAAACCATGATGTTGAAGCCCCTTGAGGATTCACCTACAAAAATACATCTATTTGGTGATTAAAAAAGGAAAAACTTATCATATATTTTATTATGATCATGGTTCATAATTTCCATGATAAAATATAGAAAATTTAAAGCCTCTCTAAAGTTGATGTGTAGAACTGGACATCCTGGGGAGAATAGGGATTCCCTGACAGAGCTCGTCTTCCAAAATATTGAATCCCTACACCTAACCACCCATATAGTTTTTCCATTAATATCCTACAAATGGGTCATAATTCCTCATGCTATATTTGTAAACCTACCTTGAATTTTTGGAAAATACTTCCAGTAATTTTTGCGTATAACACACATGAACCATTTCAATAAGGAGTCACCTTCAATGACATCCCATGAAATATTTGGATCCAAATACAATTTTTTCTTCCAGAATGTTGTGAACTCATTTTCCAGATTCCTCAAATATGATTCTCCATCTGTTTCTATAATACCCAATGAAATGGAAGAGTTTGGTTTTCATAGCATAAGCATGTTGTCGTTATTGAAACGAGATTTGAAATAGTTCCCTTCATAAGACTAATAGTAGAAACAACATGAATGGGTATCGATGATAGGAATCGTCAATCAATGTCACTCATTCCCCAAATAATAGGAATTTATTTTTCCATTCATAATCATCTTTATGATATTATTGATGATTCCATCAAATAGGTCTTCTTTATTCTGGAATATGATAATAGAACCCAATAGTAATTCAAAGTGATATACTATCATTGAATTCAATGGTTGATCTAGAATTTTATTACATTGAATTATTGAAAATTTTTTAGATATGAACATGCTTCTCGTTGTATGATTAATATTTATTCCACTGAAAATTATATAAAAACTCATGATTTTGATGTGGTATCAGATTGATCTTTTACTACAATTATCAAATAGAAGAATGTCATAATTTAACATTATGTGGGACACCAATACATTTTAGAAAATGATTCCAAAATAATAATTAATCATACTTGTATATTTAATTTGATGTTTCTAAATATTACATCATTATCAATGATAAAATGGATTGGGGAAAAGGTTCTCTGTTCTTAACGACTCTAACTAATTTGATGTATCCAAAACCCCTTAATTGGAGGATGATTGTAATCCAGGGATAAGAAAAATATTCAAAGAACATAGTGAAGAACCATTCATAAAATTCAAAATTCAGTGTATCCTTGATAATGAAACTCCACAATAACCAATCACATTCCATTTATTCATTCATATTGGTCAGGAAATTGGACTCAACTAATTTTAAATTTAGATCCTCCACCATTTTTCATGAAATTAAAATAGCTCCATATGTGGATATACAATTCAAAAATCCTTGTTTCACTTCAGATATATGTCTTAGGATAACCATGAATAACTTTATATTGACCAATTTAACTAGTATTTTCTATTATGAATTAAAAAAAACGAGTCAATAATGGTTCATGAATATTAGAGAGATAACATTGGGTATCAGTAACACATTGGAAGAATGTACCGACATAGGATGTACAACACCTATAAAGAAACATGTAACTGCACTCCCACCTGATCATTGATAATATTACATGCCCCCGCATAAAATGGTCCTGGAAAACAATATAGTCTAGCTTTATGTTACAATTCATTCATGAACATATTTCCACGTATTTTTTCTTGTTATAGAGTAGTTTAAAGTAACTCACTATCAATACCCTCCAATGCTCTAAGGATATAGATCATAATGATGTCATACTTCAAGGCCATTCATTGTATAACTCCATTTAGTCCAATTGGTTTATCCAGAAGGTTCTTAGAATACTCCAAGACCATATTCCCTGTAACATACATGTCTATAGTGAATAACCCATCCAAAAGATAATGGAAGATTATTTTGGTCACATATTTCTCCTTCAATCATTCTTGTAAATACATAGTATTATTTTATCTCTGGTTGAGGCATAGAGATCAAGATCATTCTCTACAAAAACATTCAATGTCGAGGTGTTTTTTTGGTCAGTACATTTTGTTTCTCAAAAAAAACAAGAATTCATCATTGCAGTATGATTGAAGGAACTAAACTAGTATTTCACTACCCATCAAAGTCTCTCATGTCTAGACCCCCCTCCATAAAATATAAATCCCACTTCTATGAGTCCTTTTAGAGGAAATTTAACTTGTATACCATCATAGAAAATGAAATATTCAATTATTATGTTTCTTCATACCACAAAATGTTATTTAAAATAATTTGATTCAAAATTATTTTCAATTCATCGATAGAAGAAAACATGTGAATGATGTTCACAATAATTAAAAAATGTGATAATAAAATGTTAAATAATAAAATAATAATTAGATTAAATTAATTATATTATTCAAAAAAATACTAAAACTAAATAGTTTCAAATTACTATAATAATTCAAAGGTCCAATGTAATTATCCTATATGAAAATATACTAATGAGGCATGAAAATTTTGTCTATTACTATTACTCCAGGGTAATATTGATATAAAAATAGTTTGAATAACTATTAAAGATATAGAAGTTAAGCTTCTTTGGTAAACTCTATAGCATCTGAATAATGAGAAATAATTGAAAATTATCTATCCTTGATTTCTCGTTTGGCTAGTGATAATTTATATAGAAATTCCAAATATTTTGTATATAGGTGGGTTACGATTACCTTTTTTCATTTTTATATTTATTTATATGATTTTACTAATTAAAATCCAAAAATAAAATTAAATATAGGTTAAAAATATATGTACAAAATGATTTCATTGTCAGATAATTTACTAATTTTTTCTCTCAATGTTTAGGAGGTTTGGTTTTAGACATACTTGTACCTACCTCATAAATTCATCATTATTGTTAATTAATATATGAATATTAAAATAGGTGTATATTCCTAAATATCTCAAGGTAATTTCCTTCCAATAGTAGGTTATACTCCCTCAAAAGGTTGATTAATCATAATTCAAAACCAATACAGAGAACACTTGAAATTATTATAGAAATATAGTATCCCTCTTCATGATATGAATATATAAAATTTAGTGGGTCTGGATTGAGTTTTAATAAAAAGAGATTTTTGGATTTTGTGGAGTAAATAAAAGATATGATGGTCTATGAATAAATCTATTAACATAATGATAATATATTTTGATAAGGAATTATATTTTTTATTCATAAAAACATTAATGATGTTATTTCAGTCCATTGTACATAAGAGATCATCATACATGAATTTTTTTTAACCATTTGATCATCCACATCATAAATCATTGTACTATTTTTCAATCATTGATGGAAATCCTAAAATTGGGATGGGTAATCGAATACAGTTTCTATGTCAATGGGAATTAAATCATTTAAATTAACATGTATTATATAATATATTTTTACTAAGCCACACAAATAGGATATAGAAAGGGATAAATCTACAACAACATTCTTTAGATAATGTAATATGATATAAATTTATAATCATTATAGATGTTATCAATAAATAATTCCATAATAATTTTTTTATGTCCTTTCATGTTATCATATTTCATATTACTCATATAAAAATCCAATGATATTATTCAATATTTAATCCTTATAAGATAATCCAAAATTACACTATAATTATGTGCAATGATATAGTTAATTTATTGAAATAATATATCATTACGATTCGTCTCTCAAACCATTATATATAATTATATATATCGAGATATCATATTTATTATGGATCCAAAGTTAATAATGACATTAAAAATAAATACACACATACGATATATAAAATCATTATTTTTATTAGATATTAGAATTTAATAGAAGTTTTAGTTATATAAATGGAGTGAATCTCCTAAATAATCTATCCCATCCCACCACCCATCAATATTTCTTTGGATGTTTCTAAACAACCTTCTAAAACATAGTTTGTAATGAAAATTTTCTCACATCAATGAAACGGATCTTAACCATGCCTTCTCAAATAATTTCCAAGATTTCCTTATCAATATTAATTAATTATATATAGATATATTATGTAAACTTATTGGGAAGTGGTAAATGAATGAGTTTAAAAAGAACCCATAAGGAATTCTTCTTTCTCTTGATCAACTAGGTTCCTATGGTAGTTGATTATTCCCATTTATAACCTTGGTGGTTCTTCTATAATTGATTTTTCTTTGATCTCTAGAATTTCCATGTTATTAACAAAGCCACCAAAGCCCACTTAGCCAATGGGAATATGAGTGTAACACCCCATTCTAGCATCCAATACACTAGGGTCTAGTGACTATAACTAAAATTGTATTACATAACCTAATATACCTACACACACACAAACTAATATCTCCCTTCAAAAGTATAGAGTATTTAAAGAAGACTAAAATTCTATTGTGTAATAATGCATGAAATAACCTTTATTGAATACATATTAGTACATCAATATTAATCCACTATATAAAGGTGATAAATACATTCCACACTAGAAATAAACTCCCTTCCTAACATTAAAAAGAAAAAGGGTAATGATAGATAGATCCTGAGTTGTGATCACCAATACAACCACAAAACCCATCTAATGCACTAGAATGCCAATATACTCCAATAAAGTCACCAAAAATATTCATTTCTTCTATATAAGGCATGAAAGTTTAGGTAATATTCAATAATGGTATGGGAATATACATAAAATGTTTGATTCTGTAAAAAAAATAGAGGGATAAATAAAAATTTATAATGATTTTTAACTCATCCCAGTGAATGATTGATATGAAACCGAAAATATATTCTAAAAAATAGACCCACATAAGGGAGAAAAAGTACCATCATCTCTAAAAGTAGTTAATAGTGATGAATTTTCTTGTAGCTTGAAAGATCCTTCCACAATTACCATCACCATGTGAAACCACCGAAGATCACATGTATAGGACCCAAACCCCGCCACTGTGATCCTGAGTCAAGGGGGAAAATTCTCCAGTAGAGAACCCACTCCCTACAAGATATCAAAGAAGGGGGTTCCACCCCACAGATAAAAACCAAACCCAAATTTTTTATGTGTGATTTGAACACTACCTATAAAATGAGTATAGGGGAAACACACCCTGGTACACCCGGTGGGTTTCCAACCCTGAAATATCTCTAAGGATCCTTTTTGATTAGTATCACAGTTCAATCATCACTGATAGAAGAATCACACTCAACAGACATCGTGTTGTAAAATAAAACCCAATATATAGCCTACCATCACAAAATAAGTCAAAAAACACTATGTATAGGATACTAGAGGTTCAAAATAAGAGTCTTTTGGAAGCAGATATGGAAGGAAAAACTCTCAAGGAAAGGTATATGATATGTATATAGGAATACATAGCATGTAACAACACCTAGTCACCTAGGTTTGTTCCCAATTGGACATAAATATTTTTACCATATCATTCCAAATGATGTTTCCACAGGGGAACATAAAGTATATTTTTAACTGGGATATTGGTCATGTACACCTAGCACATTTCTTGATTTTCCATGTACATATACACAGCTCATCCCCCATGGTACACACAATGTATGACCACAAGGGGTACATGGAAATATATATGGCACATGAATTATCCACCCATGTATGGTAATAAGGAATACTATCCTAGACACACTTCATGTAAACCATAACTTATCCAAAGAACTAGAAAATATGAAAAACTAAATTAAAATGCATTTGATTCTTTAGGACACAGATTCTATAGTATATAATTTTTTAGCGACATTGTTTCCTCACACTAATTCTAGATCCACTTTATACAATACCATTTATAACTATTTGACTAATTTATGTCATTTAAATTGAAGGAATCATTTTTATAGTCAACTATTGACCTCCAATGGAGAGAAATAAAGAATTCCATCACCTACGTAGGAATCCTCCATTCGTATCCCTCTATTGGGAGTCCCAATACCCTGTAGCCATCACCAAAAAACCCAAAAATATGTCATGATTCATCCCTCAAACATAGATACTTCAATGCCACGTGCATCAACGTATATTTAGTTTGATCATTCTAAAATATTACCTGGAAATGTCACACCACTGACCTCATGGTCCATTTAAAATTAATGCAATGAATGTTAAGGAAAATAACAAGAAAAACGATGGTAGGAATTTTCATAAATTGAGAACTAGAAAATGAACATAAAGTATAAAACCATGGATAAAAGTCATATAGAAACAAAAATAAACTCGGCACAAAATTCAATTCATATTTGTGATCATATGAAAATGGGTAATTTAATATTACTAAAAAGATAATTTAATCAATTATAATCAATAAACTCAAAAGGGGAAACCACAAAAAAATACATACCTTGATTATTGATAGATGTTTTGGGAATAATGTGTTCAATAGAAATAATAAAGACTATATTTTTTGTATTCCACCTATCTCATGAGTCACCTCGATACATTAAACATCAATCGTCGATCTGCTAATAGCAATGAGAAACACTCTATCCTCTTCTAAATATCCTAGGGTTATGTGGAAAATCATAGTAAAATATCATAATGATGTATTTATAGATTGTTATTAGGATTATTACTACTAAATAATTTAATTCGACAAATTTATTAATTCACATAACAAACCAACTAATTGTATTATTCCATGAAACATCTAATGTCATCACCCTTTGGTTGTGATTAGGGTAAAACCTACATTTTTTAAATAATAATTGTTATTGGTTTAACCATAAAAGGTACCAAAAAATGAGGAAACCAATTATTCTAGAAATAATCATGTGCATGATATAATATAATTATTTTTATTAATCATATCAATATGGAGCCACTAAAGGATCTGTAATCATCAGAATGAATCAGTGCATGGAATTGAACATATTCCCAAAAGTATACCAAAGTATTAGAATGATATAAAGAATCATTATATTCTCCTCTAATTAAAGATTTTCTCCAGAAATAAAAAAATCTATAGAAAATTGTGGGTCTACTAAGGGTACATGTCGACCTTATGCTCCTTGGAGCCATCTTACACACTATGGTGCAACCAAAGAACATGAAACAAAGGGATGTTCAGTCCATTTTGGATCCTTTATTTTTGATCCTTGATCTCAGTCGGGTACTCCGCAAAGTTGTATCAATCCTTAATTTCAACAAATCCCCTTTCAATGATGTGGCTACAGTCATGCACGTACATCATCAACAATGACACCTGGATGTTTTTATGAACTATTTCTAACTATGGGTAAATTTCAAATTCGTAAGAATCCTATCCCAACTGTTTTAGGATCTCAAAAATCTTGATGAACTTTGAGGATATCTTTCCTCCCTCAATAAACCACCATAATATTTCATATGTGAGAATCATATGAAACTATGGCCTCTCTATTAGAACTCCAAATTCCTATGATGTTGATATGTATAATATTTATTTATACTCTAGGATTTACTCATATGATCTGGTATCACATGTACATTTATCATCTTCACATGAACTATCTATTTCCAAACAATAGATACCACACCAATATCGACCCAATATACGGGTGACCTGAAGCATCTCCCATACAGATTCTCAAAATATTCTACATTGAATATAGAGTGATAGTTATTATTTTAAGAAATATCTTCTAATGTAATGTGATCCCACAATATATGGCATATGTTCAATATGCAGGCTTTAAGTATATCCTCCAACCCCGGTATGGTATTCTAGTTCAGTGTGTCCTTCTAGCGGTGAAATGTTGTACTCATCCTCAACTTGGTCTTGAAGGCCACCCACAAGCCTATCCATAATTATGACATGAAACAATCATTAAATTATTAGAAAATCATCGAGGTTACCCCATGTATCTAGATTATATCATGCATTGAAAACTACTCTAAACTCTCAATCAAAATCTTTTCCTAGTGGAAATATATAATGCAGACAAGGTTACTATATCATTAATCACCCAAATAGAATCATGTATTCTCAAAATAATATGAATACAACTCATAAAATCCATCGATAAACAATCCCACTTATATTATGGGATTTTATTTGGTTTAGTCAAACATAGAAGAACATGATTTTATTCATTTACAATTCAACATGTGAGACATTGAGATATAGTCTCCGCAATTCTACACATTATTCCATCCAAATAAAACCATCACTAAATTTCCTTGTAAATATTTACCATACAATGATGTATGGAATAGATAGATTTATCAAACTCCTTCATCATTGTCTTTCAGAACATGACATGAAACACTATCCATCCCAAAAGAAAGGATGGAATATTCTACTCTATGATCTAATCCACCAGGAACATATATTAAGTATATCTATCCACATAGAACCTCATAGTCAATGGATTCCAATATTAAATCTCTTAAATGATAATGTTATTAAGGATTTACCACCATTGGATGATAAAAAATTGTACCCATCTCTTCCGTCACGGTAAGCTAAATTTTTAAAAAAATACTCATACACATCCTCCTCCAAACTGGAACATGGCTTCTTGCAAAGGGTATCATCCCCCATGTTCCCCTTCCTATGAGTATATACTATATTTATGTTATATGCTAATAAAAACTACAAATAAAAACCCATTATTAGGTTATGATCTCTTGGAGTAAAGATGTAACTGAGAGATTGCTGGTTAGAGTAATAAAAATGATGGTCAACAAGAAGACATTGCATCCATATCATCAGAATGAAGTATACCAATTCCAACTATAGTTCATAATTCATATGGTTCTAAAAGTAGGTTATCATCTTCTTTATCCCAATGAAATCACTACCTACATATAAATCAATACACAACATATCCCAACTCCTAGTGTATCATAAAACACCATATAATCATCACCCTAGTTTAGTATTCTGAGAAATGGTGAACTAGTGAACCTCTACCTTTAATTTTTGAATTACCCCCGACACAACTCGTTCTAGGGAAACTAATTACCTTTTCACATAGTGTAAATAAAGGTGGATATTATCATGGGGATTTTTATAAAGTACCTCCATTATTACCCCATCATACAGTGAATATTACACACCTCTAATACTATATTATGTGGTTCCTATAAAAAAAAACAAAAAAACCTTAAATGGGTTCATAGATAAACAATGAATAAAAATTAAATTCCAAATAAACAAAACTATAATGAACCCAAACTAAAACTATGATATAATAACATAAAATTCTTTATCCTTGAATATATCCAACACCATACTCAAATACAATTCACGGTCCTACATCGGCCAATTGTAAATTTGTATTCATTGATTAAGACCCCTTTGAATCAGTCCATGTATATCATGAATAACCATTTTGAAGGATCCATGAACATTATAGGGGAATTAATGAAACTAAAAAGTATCAATAGGAAGTACGAGATTCTATAGCTACATCATAATTCAATCCTTGGTCATCCTTGTAAAAGTTCAACAGGTAGTAGCTAAACCTAAGATAAAACTTTGAGAACTTACTAAAACCATTCTACTGGTCATGGTGTCCATCAATCATCAGAAAGGGGGACATGTTATTTATTGTTACCAGTTTCATTTGACTATAATCAATAAAAATACTCAAGATATTATCCTTCATTTTCAAGAACAAAACTGGAGATGCCTAGGGGGATTCACGTGGTCTAATAAAACACTTATCTTAAAGGACCAAAAAATACACCCTCAAATCTAGAAGATCAACACTGTTTATCTGATATGATATATAACATATCAGTGTAGGAATAGATTTCATGTCAATGTGGAAGTCCACCTCCTTACATAGAGGTAGTAACTATACTTCATCAAGGAATATTTTTATATAGTCCTCTACTACATATAGAAGAAAGATGACTAATTATCCCACCACATTTAGTTATATGACTTATAAATAATGGGTGAAGAGCTACAACATCCTAGTAATGATCCCTACTCACTCATCCATTAGATATCTATCAACTACAATGTATAATCTTGTCCCATATAAATTGATGGAATATAACTCACCTATTATTTCAATATATCCATGAATTCACTAAATACTACTAGCCCATATCAAATATGATGTCATAAGGATTCATCATAAAATCCAAAATATCTTATTAGAAACTATCTCATTAATTTTCAACTCTCACTATAGGAAGATATGTGATATAGTTGAATCACCCCTAGTATAATCCTCTATCCATAGGTTCTTGGTGAAGGTCTCAACATGAAGTCCCACATAAGGGATATGGAGATAAGGTAATGACATAATAAATTGTATCAAAAGTAATTTTGGATGATTATAAAAGACAAATATCATACCTCAAATAATCTAATGGGAATCTTGGACATATATCTCTATAGAGTATAGCATGAGGTAGCCCTGACTGCTAGCTCCCTGAGCCTAGAATAGGCCACATGGTGGTAATGATGGGAGTAGATCATAATAATGTAATCTACCAATATCTCATCCCATCAAGGCACCACATACTCCTCTAATAGTAAAAAATGTTGTGGGAAGCCAAAACCACACCTTGGTGATCCACTATCATGATTATAACTATGTCATGGATATCTACCACTTTACATACCTCCCTAA
This sequence comes from Viscum album, assembly GCA_963277665.1. NCBI lineage: Eukaryota > Viridiplantae > Streptophyta > Magnoliopsida > Santalales > Viscaceae > Viscum > Viscum album. The sequence continues at coordinate 1,658,291,131 of OY728138.1, read as the reverse complement.
TCAACATAGTATAAATGAAAATCACCATTCATATGACCTCACTCTTCTTAAGAATAACATCTCCCATCTCATAGATGATTGGATCATCTAAACAATCCCAGAGTCTCCAACCCATGTTACTAAGTCTGGCCAATGGAAGTTCCCTTACACAGAGAACAAGGTAACTATGTACTATTAGCTACTATAGACAATATATCCCCATGATAAATCTTTTTTAGCTCTATCCACATCCTATCTGGATTTTATGAATCAAACTCTAACCAGAGTTTCTCTAGATCTCCAACATATGTTAGAATGCATATCGATAAAACTATAGCTTGGATGTCCCTAGGAAGTTCCTTATTGATTTTTTTTCATCCAGGTGAAAAAATATTATACTATATCAATGTAGTTGTGAGTGAGGGTAATGAACCTCGTTTCATACAAAGAAGATGTCATATCACCCTACTCCTTCTCGAGAAGATCTTATATCCACATAAAGAATAAGAAAAAATGGTTATAATTTTCATTAAAGAGATGTTGGATGTATGACAGTGAGAGTATTACACCCATTACATTTATAGGTAATCCAACTCACACATTCCCTACTACTTAATGAAGAATATTGGTTATAGGATAACTATCTGATTGGACGAGGTTTATTTTCCTGTTGAATGGATACATTGAACTATATACCAATACTGGGTTCCCAATATTGAATGCATCCCCCATGAAACTCTAACATAATTTCATGAGTTATTAAATCAATACTCACAATGGGCCCGCACCAAACACCGAATGAATGACGAAATGATTTAATACCACTCTATGATGAATTCACCCACCTGGGGATTCCTGGAATGTTGTAAGATGAGTGTAACACCCCAATACTACATCTAATAGGCTAGAGGATTGAGTCTAGAACCAAAAAGAAATAAACATAATTGAGAAGACTATTCTTGATTTACATATTCACACTCACTCTATAATAATCATGAAAAAGTGTAGAAGAATAATATAAGACTGTATCATATATATTATATACTTGCACGAAATAACCTCTTGGTAATATATCATAGAACAACTATATAATTTAAAAGCATAATGGGAACAATTACATTCCCTACATGATATGAAGACCCTACCGATCAACAATATGAAAAGGGGAATACTAGAGAGTACCTGACTTTTTATCTCCAAGTATGGCCATTTAATTTATTCAATGCACCATGAGTACCACATTTCATAAATGATGTCACCATTGATCTACCTATAATTTTCCATATTAATATTACAATTAATAAAATATAATAGAAGGGAGAGTATATACATAACTAATAGGGTGAAATAAAACCTAAAAAGTGAGAAATAGAAAGATACAATAGTATTAAGCTTGACCCATTATAATCAGTAAATGAAACCACACATATATGTTCTTAAAGAACCCCATGAAAGAGGGAAAGTGGATCTATATCTATAAATCCTATCTTATAATGATGATTCTTCAAACCACTCTAAAGGATCATCCATAATTCCTAGAATGATGCAGAACTATAGAAAAATCCATTTAGGGGAATTGTAGCTCTAAAATGAGATCTACAATGGAGGAGAGAATCCCTAATGTAAGACACTCTCCCCACCAAATATCGATGGTGGGTCCACCTTATAGATATATTGACCATGAAAAATATTATATGGGGGGGTTCCAACACTATAAATGTAATGAGTGTGGTGGAAACACACCATAGTTTCACAAGTGGGGTTTGATCTCCAGTCGATCTCCATGGATCCTTCCCAATTACTAACATCATTACTACCTCACTGATATAATAACCATGATCAAAACACCTCACACAATATCTTGAAATACTCATTGAAGGCTACCATCATGTCCCACAAGGAAAAACACTCAATATAGGCTACTTGTGGGACACACTACGATTCCAGAGGAAGGAGATACATAAGCTAGATGTATCAAGGAGAACTATATGGTGTCTACATGGTTCCACATGGAACATGACCTCACCTCATCACCTAATAATGTTATCCTCTAGACATAACGAGGGATTATATATCATACTACAAATCATGTCTAAATGAGCACATAACATGTATGTATGCCCAGGGTCCTATGAATGTACACACATAACACAGCTCAAATAGCCATGCACATATACACAGTGTGTCCCCATGGTACATAGATTATCTCACCACACTGGTTCCTAGGTGTTTGTTTCTAGAACATGAAAGATCCATGCAGGTAGGGTTACATGGTGTGCTAGATCAGCCACATGGAATGTGATTCTTAACTCAACAAAAAGTCTATCCACGATGAGAGCAAGGAATACACGGCGTGTATTCCTCTATGATATGTGTTGTGTAGATACGATTTATTAGATATAGAGTTTTATTAAGAGGATTAAAAATTACCCTTATCTACTACTTCTCACACATATTCGAATGAATAAATCATCATATATCTAATAAATAACCATCATCCCCTGATTCCTAGCCTTTGGTGAATAGAAATCGGTACTTTTACCTCCCATGTGGGAATTCATCTCGGGTCATCCATTATTGGGGATCCCAAACCCCCATATCCATTAACTGCAAAATGAAAATACATAATGTTCTTTTCTTTAAACATTGATCATTCTATCACACAAAGATCCAAAAAGACCCCAGTGTTTGATCATGATTGAATTGAAACTAAAAACATCAAAACAAAAAATTCATGGTCCAATAATGATGACTAAAATCATTTGTGGAAGTAATGCACAATAACAATAATGTTTACAGTTTTTGGACATTTTAATCCCTACAGGGATTATAAAGCATGGAATAATTGGTTAAATCAAGGTATTACAAATATAAACATTGAAAATAAATCAATTAATATTTAGGCTCATGTTATGAATGGGTAATAAAATATTAGTAAGAAAATAATATAATACATACATATAGACTTACTCAAAGGTATGCTTCCACCAATAATTTACTCTACAATGATAATTGATAGATCATTAGTGATGAATATTTACTATAGTGATGATGATTTTGATCTGATGTTAAACTACACATCTCTCAATTCATTGTGTTTTTTTAGTATTGATACTTGATTGGCCAAAAACATAAGGAACAATATCTCTTCCTATAATTATCCCTTTTTTATATTAAAACCCCATAAAATCATCACAATAGCTTATTTATAAATGGTTATAAGTTTTAGGGATATTAAAAAAATTAATTAATTACATTAATTAATCTAATTAACGAACCCACCAAACACCATCTTCAATGAAACATTTGACACCGACAAACTATATATCATGACTAGTGTAAACCCCATGTTCTATAATCAACTATGCTCTTGAATATCTCAATCAATGTCCAAAAAAATGGGAAAACCAATTATTTAGAATATATTTGTTGGAATTTTATAAAAAATTATTTATTTTTAATATATTAATAATGAGTATCTCCAGGCCTCAACATATCATGATAACTTGCTTCCAAGATCTAAAATATTTACCTAAAATATTCCAAAAACATACGAGGAAATAACAGAGTTATTATATTCATGATCTGTTACTTCTTTCTCGAATCTATTTTCTTGTTGATTATCATTGACGATGAATATTTAATATTAGAAGTATTAATTTAATATTCCAGTAGCCTAATTTTTATTTAAAATTCAAATATTTTGTTATATGTTTCCTTACCAATGTACATTAATTCATCCCAATAAATATTCATTACCCTTCGATGTTTCTCCACCTTAATGATACCATCCTTCAATTTATATTACACTTTTTAGGGTTTCAATTTTCCTAAATGAACCATAGTTTTATTTTTATTCAATTTCAAAATTTAATTTCATATTCATTAGGTGATCTATGAAAAAATAGTAAACTACTTTAATGTGTACGGATGAGGGATCTAACGTATTCCAACTCATTCTAAAAAATATTGAATTTATTATGTTTTTCCAACTTTTATTTCTATAAATTCATAGGAATCTCCATCATGTTTATCTTAAATAATATCTTTCATTAAATTTAAAATTTAAATGACCTTTCCATCATTTATTATTTAATATAATACTAAAGTGGTAAAATTTACCTCAATGTTCTCTTAAATTGAATTTAGAATCCTTCCAAAATTTTGGGTGGGTATTTCCTCCATTGAAATATCATAAACACTACATAGTGGGTTTTCCTTATAATATTCATTTTATTCCATGTTGTTTATTTAAATGAAACATTACAATGGATGGACTTCTAAATTTATTTACACCATTTTTGAAATTTCTACACAAATTTTATTATAATATTTTATACAATATCATATATTTTAATGATAAAATCATGGTTATTTTGTGATAATTAATCTATCATGGCATCAATTTTGGAGAAATTAATCTTGTAGGTTTGTTTATTCTCTTTGGTTTCCTTCATCAAAGCCACCACCATTTCTTAAATTTTTAGATTCTTGAAAATATTTTCTCAAGGGTATCATATAGCATTGAGTTTTTTTTCTTCAATTGTTTTGTCGTGTATATTTATGTTGACCCACATCGTTACAGGTTCAAAATTAATAAGGGATATGAAATTTAATATGGTGGTGGGATTTCATGAACGATGTCCATGCTATGGATTTTATCATTAGAATGTATTTAAAATTTATTATATTATGGGTTTGAATTAATAAGTGATTTATTTGTGTTTTGCGTCAATTTTGCGGAAGATTAGGGTGGTTAGTCTTTCTGATAGTAGAAGCTATTGTCCATTTGTATAATGAATGATTTATTTACATTTTGAATGATATTCATTAGGTGAATACAAGTTATAATATGGTATCTCATTTCAAAGGGTACACTGCATAAAAACCATTACCTAAACCTATAGACTATCTTGTAAACCATGATTATGATTTTTAATCAGATTTTGTTGTAAAATATAATACCCCATAGATTTTTTTTCACTCAAATTGTAGAATGCGTAATGGGGGGGGGGGGGGGGTCAAACCCAACACTCATATTCCTTCCATTTAATTCATATTGGTTCATAGAAATTCATCAAAAAAATTAATGTGACAATATAATCCTTACATATCATTTTTCTTCGTATATTATTTATTTATTTTTTTGTTCTCTAGTTTTTTTGGAGGAACACGTTCATTAGATAATTATGATGTTTTCATATTTCATGGGGATTATCCAAGCATCTTCTAGAAGAGATCTTGATATTATATAAACAATTTTTATTTTTATTTTGGAAATATTTTATGTCTAATTGTGTATTTATTTTATTTTTTAGTGATTTTTAGTGAAATTTTCTATCAATCTGGGTTAAAAAAATATGTGATTTTTTATATCCATGGTATGAGGGTGTATTGGGTATAGACCACCCCACTTTTCACACAATTAACTGTCTTTGGAAAACCTGATGAGTTTTGTGTTAAATATACTATTTTAGATTTTCTATTTTGATTGGTTGATTAATTATTATTTTTGATAAAAGTTGTCACAAAGTCAATGGATGTTGGTGCATGCTGGGATGGGTTATTAGACTTTTGGTTGAAGAATTTGGCATTTCAAAAACTAATTTCCATTGTATTTTGGTTATTTTATAATTGATTTCCTCATTAGTATAACGTTTATACAATCTTATTTCTTTTATATGTTTACCCACATGTTTTTTAATGTCTTTCAATGCAACACCATGATATTTTATGAAATATATCTTTTAATAAAATTTAATTTCATCCATAACATGTGTTACAAGAAACATCAAGACAAAAAGTACCATGAAATATTATTATATATCTATTTAAACCTTGTATCTTAGTTAGTGGTTATGAATAGGAATAACTAATATATAAAATATATTAATTTATTTAACAATTATATGTAATTAATCACTAAATTTTTAGTGAATTCATTTATTCTTAAAAAATGTTTTCTCCAAAATGTGATTCATTACTTTTTATTAGAAAAAAATATTATTAATATCTTGAACATTTATAAATTTTTTTATAACAATAACATCATTTTTTTAAATCATCATATCAAAATTATCTTGTGGTGAAATTTTAATATTTTTTTGAAATGTCTAATTTTTCACTGAATAGTTTAAAATAATGATTTTTTTGAAAAATATATATCCATTTTCATGAATAATAAAAGTAATATTACATTCATGATTAAATTAAAATATTAATAAATTTTATTTTCTTAAAAATAATCCAATTATATACTTTTTGGTGAAATATATATATTAATTTTCAATGAAAACATTTTTATAAGTAAAAAAGGCATTTCAATAAAAATAATTTGCGAAAAAATTTTTTTATCCTAAAAAATTATATTTTTTACTATTTTTAATTAATTTAATGAAATATATACATTATATAATCAATAAAATATTTTATCATTAATATAATAATTATTTCAATGCGTGGTATAAGAATAAATCCATTTTAAACTAAAAATATATTTTATTCTAAAAAGTAGGGTTTTCTCTTGTCACTAAAATATTATAAATTTAATTTCTTCCACATAAATGTGTTGAATTAGATAAATTTTATTCCACATTTTTTATACGGTGATTCAATTTTTATAATTATTTCATTTTTCACATTATGAATATTAATCATTATATAGTTTATCACCTCAATAAGGTATTAGATGGGTAGATTTAGATTGAAATAAGTGATATGGAAATAAATTTTCCTCATAATTATTATTGAGTGTGAAAAATAATTCCCTTATATCCTTAAGCTATAAATTCATTTTTTTAATGGTAATTTCTATATGAAAATGAGATATATAATATTTAATTGATTAAATATAACAAAATCATACTCTCTTAGGTTTAACTATATCTTAAATGACAATATAGAGAATAAAATAAAATTATAATCAAATAAAAATATGTATTTTGATATTAATAAAATTAGTTTGATGATATCAACTTATTTATAAATTTATTATATAATATATTTAACTTAAGTATTTATAAGTCTTCGATGAAATATTTATTTAATTATTTGGAAAATTAAATTAATGATATTAAATAAAATTAAAGTAATATATTTTGAGTGATTTATAGTGTTACATAAATTATAATTATAAATATGACATTTTTATGTTGTGTTAAAATATCATATTTAAATTTCACATTTTTATATTTGTTATTTAAGTCAAATTAAATGAATATTTCAAAAAATCACATTAATGATATTTTATGAGAATAAAATTTTATTGGATTATATAAAAAATATATCAATCTTCATAGAGGAAATGTTGAATAATTTATGGTCTAAAATTTATTCTAATGGCCCATTATATGAGAACATTTTCCCTTTATTTGTAAAATTATAACCCTTGAAGAGTAAAAATGTTGTAATCTTTATTAACCATAGAATAGTTTAACTGAAAGATTAAGAAAAAAATATGGTTTAAAACACTAATTAAACCTATAATGTTGGGATTTCAACCCCATACTATCTCACCTTTCAATATCTTGAATTATGGTGTCATTTGGAGTCGTATCTGGGTTCAGTTTTCACTTTTGGATCTAGTTCATTTTTGGGATTCAGTTTTTTCTCTTGGTAATTAGGTGAGATGGGAATGAATTTTAGAGGTATACATTAAATTAATTAATGGGAAATATTTCTCCATATGATTATTTTTTTGGATGAATCATGGGAGATTTGGGTCATAGAGCATGAGGTGGACGGTTGGCACACACTTAGAAGAAATAGTGTGCCCATACCTAGGTAAGCATGTGGTAGGTTGGGGATTCTAGGCTAAAGCTACTGCATGGAATCTGCATTGAATTTAAGGCCATGTGTTCTAACCATGTGGTAGGTTCATCTTAGGTAGAGAGTGGTGAATTATTTCAACACGATTTCAAACCGTGTGCTAGTCAATTTCAATAAAAATTTGTTTTTTACTCCTTTTCCCCAATTGAAATTTAACCCTAAACCTCCAATTCCTCCACCACTATGGTTTCTAATGCCTAATAAAGCCTCCTAATTCATCTTCTCACCCATAATATCTATTTGGATATTGATTTTGGTTTTGTTTCACCACGATTCTTTAAGTAACTTCCTTCCTTCATTGATTTCTCCCTCTTTTCTACGGTTTTGTTTCTTCTATCATAGGGTTTCATATTTCCAGCAGGTATGGTGATATTTTAAGGGATTAATTATTTTTAATAGGGTTTTAACTTGATGTTTGGTGTTCAATCATTCCTTGTTATCATCTAATGGTGGTGTGGTTGTGGTTTACACGAATCATTAGAAGTTTCTACACTTATGGTAGGTGATTCAATGATCCAACATTTCTAGATGCTTTTAATATGCATTATTGGTTAATTATATATGTTCTATGTATCATAATTTTTGTGAGAAATATATTTTTTATGTTTTTTTGATATTCATATATTATGAAAGTGGATTTTCTAAAATAATGCAGCCATATTTTTTGTATGTTTTATAATGTTATTTCATGAAAGTGTTTTTTTGTGTGTAATGTGAGAATGTGTTGAAATATTGTTATCTAAAAGAAATTATAATTATTTATTGTGGATTCATTGTTGAAAACCTTTATTGGGACTTGTGAATTGTGAAAATTTTGTGAAGTATTTCCTTAAATTGAAATTGTTTTTATACATGGATTTAAAAATGGGCTTGGCCCATGGGAAGTAATAATATTAATTGTGTGCTTTTCATTCTTTGTTGATAAATGGGTTTCATGAAATGCGTGTGTGTTTTGAAGATTTGTTTTAAATGGATTTTATTTGTATAATATGGATATTGGTTTTGGATTATGGAAATTAGTGTATTTCCAGGTGTATTTAAAATCATTAGCATGTGTTTGTGGATGTGGATATGTGTTTGACACGTGAACATGAAATTGAGCATAAAGGGAATCCCGAGTATCACTATGGGAAGTATATAACTAGTACTCTAGTGATATGGAAGTGTCTTTATTTGGTTTCATATACCATGATTGATGATTACACTGCTAACTATTATATGATGATGATTATACACCACTAGAATATTGGTTGATTATCTTATTTAGTGGATTGTACGTGAAGACACATATGGTTATGGTTAGTATTCCACATTTCATAGAGGTAAAATGTTTCATGTGTCCCACTTGATCTATATTACCCATATTTATTTACCTATTGTGCTCTTTTGAGACTTTGGTAATGTGGTTCCATCCATCCGAATATGCTTGACCATGATTGTATTTCATTTTATGAAAGTTTTTATTTAATAAATCATTTCCTTGAAGTGTTTCCTATGAAACTGTCTTTCTGAATATGGTTCCATGGAAATGGTTTTCTATCAAATTAATTCTATAAAATGTTACAAAATCATTGTATAAATGTTCAGGTTAACTAAATTGTTAATTTCATGGAATGTAATCAACCTTTTGGGTGTCATCCTACTAATAATTGTCTCACACCATAGATACACCATTGGGTATATGATAATATAGTTTATTTGTCATAGGAAAAGGCATGGTGTATTGTGTGGTGGATTCAGACTGCATGAGTTCCTATCATTCATGTTTTGGTGGGTGGATTGAGAGTGACATAACTCCCATTTCATGGACTTTCTCGGGTTATTTATAAGGTTTCATTTTTGTTTTTTCAATTTTATAATTTCGTAGATTCATAATGATATGAATCTTTAAATTGGTTAGCCTTATTTGAATTTAGTCATTTAGTATTGTTTTATTCATTTAATTTGGATGTTTGTGTTTAAAATATTTGTTGAAATAACTCTAATAGTAAAATGTCGATACTCATGCCCTGCTTTCTAGACCTTGGAGATCAGGAATGACCTTTGAGCCTTGCCTCAAACCAATTCATTCTTGTTCCTTACAAGAAAATCATATAAATCAATTTCTATTTTGATTATTCTCATTTGGAAGATTTCATGTAATATGGGAATGGTTGGTTGCGTAGTGTTCACTTTTTGGTTCATAGTTTCTGTCATCGGTCCCTTATGGTGGGGATTTTTCTTCTGAGGGATTTTCATGATTTGGTCTATGTCAGGTTCCCATGTTTCCCTGTGCTAGTTAGCTGAGTAGGTCAGTTATTATGGTGGGGAGACCAACCATGGGTCTCGATGAAATCTCTTCAGGTCTAAATCAACGCTAGATTTTCTATAATGGTGGGGAGTCTTTTCAGGCCACCCAATTGTAGGTATTTGGTTCAGTTTCTGGTGATTTATTAGAATTGGTTAGTCTCATTCTGATATTTAAAATTATGAGTTCCCCGATGAGTAATTTTTTTCATTTGAGTGTAACCAATGGTTTGTTGAAGAATGTTTATGGAATTGTTTCTTGGTAAGTTGTTTGAGATCGTTTTTTTGTAATTGGTATGTGGTGTGAGTTTCATTTGTTGATGTATGTAGTGTTATTATATTGAGAGGCTCTATTATGAATTTGGAGGATTCATATTCTTTTGATTGATAAACCAGATGAGTCATAACATTCTGTTTGATGGAGTCTTTTGATTGGGATATAGTTATGAAAACCCTAGTTCTAACTCAAGAACAACCTTTTTTTGGTGTTAATTATTTCTTCTCATTTGATGTATTTTTAGAATCTCCTTAATATATTTAGGAGTATCCATTTGTATTTTTAGATTATTGATCGACCATCTACAAATCTCATTAATTCATTGGGGGTGTGGGTCAAATTAAAATTTTATATGTCTCTCAAACTTTATGTAACTTCAAGTGCATAGTATGATAGAAGTTCGAGGTTGATCCCATAAGAAGGATGCTGATATATAGGGGAAATATATCTTGTCATAAATCCATTGCAGGAGTATTTACTAGTTGACTAATGATTGGGATTTTCTAACTAATTTGGGGTTTTACTTCATGTTTTTAAAGAGGGGTCAGGATCAAGTCTGAGCATCTTGATAAAGGTGATCTATTTTCTAATCTTGGAAAGGCCCTATGTGATTATTCAATGAAGTAAGAGGTAGTTACTGGTCGACCTCAGTATAGTCTTCCTGTACTACCAAAGATGTAGTTATTACTTGGTCAGGAGGCTAGCTACAGTCCTAGATGCATTATGTTTAGCTTCTAATGTATAATTTTTCCAAATATAAGGGTCATAGTCATAGTTTTCATCAATTGGGATAGGGTCGTTTACATGACTATTATATGGTCACAGTACAGTCACACAAATGGTGGTTGACTATTGGTTTATTTCCTGATTACTAATCCATTTAGATTTTCCATGTTTAGAACTAGATAATTATTTAATCATCTAGATACATCTAATATTGATCCCAACCATAATGTGTTTATCTAATCATGTTGGTAATTAAAGAAATAAATGGAATTGAAAAAAATTCTGATAATAATACAAATGGAATTGAACATGTACTGATATTAAATGATCATGCAACAATACGTTATTCAAAATCTTAAATGAATGTAATGAAATGGAATTAAAACAACATAGGAATTGAAGGAATTGAAGAAAAGTGAATCCACGACTCTTTGATTTAAAAATGTAAATCAATTACAAAAACTAATGTTTTTCAAGAGGAAAAAGTGATGTGAATTCCTAAGGGAGTCTAAAAACTGAGAGAGAGTTGATCTGAATGTGTTATCTAAAGTGCTATTGAGTTGTTCATTATGTAGGTGGAAATGGTCACGATGTGTACTTGATCTTCATGTCGTGAAACCTTAATCCTCATTCTTTTGATGAGGATATATAATGTGGAATGCATATCATTCAATGATTATAGATGTATTACAAGGGTCACATCATGTACAGGAGATTCACGATGTGTACCCCATGGCTAGATAACTTTTTGAAATGAATCCTCGTGACATTATAAGCATTCGGTTTGACTGGTGTTATGAAATGTAGTAGAGAGTAACGATGTGAACTGTAAATTCATCCAGTCATTGTGGTTTGTCATGACTTAAGCTTCATGGCTTGATGCAGGTTGTGATCATCTAGTACACAATGTGTACTTGGCCATCACAATGTGTACTTGTCCATTTTTTTAGCTTTGATACCTTTTATTATTCGAATCCTGTGAAGCTCTTTTTCTTACAAAATTGGGCATCTACCACATGTATTATCTAGTTTATGAATGAAAAATAATTTAAAAGCAAAAATAAATAAATAAATAAATAAATAAATATATATATATATATATAACATTTAGTCATATCAAATCCTCCACACATGAATCATTGCTTGTCCTCAAGAAAAATATATCAACAAAGATTTCAAAAGGATATGAAATTTGAAAATAACGAACTGTACGTTATGTCCATGAAATTAAATTAGGTTTATGAAGAAAAGTTTTCAAAATCAAAATTTAATCATGCCTAGTAAATTAGTCATACCTCATAGTTCAGATTTTGAAAACAAATTCTATTCTTTAAATAATAATCATTTAACCATTCGTTAAGGTATATGACCAGTTGCAATTTACCTTACAGTGATTTTATTTCTTCACTCATGGTAACATGTACGTAAGGTATTCTTGTACTCTGATTTCATGTTCCTAACCAAAGGATTGCACTTATTATATCATCTCTATTGTGTAAATAAAACTATAAAAATAATCCTGAGGCCTTTTATCAACAAGGTTGTGATAAATCTGAGGTTGTAGGTTGGTAGGTAGAATATGAAGATCATTCCCAAAAGTAGGGTAGGCTCTAAAGTACAATGCAGATGAAACAAGATAAGTGTGACAAAATTACTCCATCTAGCGAGTCAGTTCCATACTCAATCAGCTCATGTTATATCCATATGTACCACATGTAAGTAGCTAATGAATTTATTAGGTTACTTTATTTTTTTCTTTATCATTTTTATTTTCATAATGTTATTCCAAAGATCAATATCACATCCATTACCTAACCACATATTATCATTCGAGGGATTCATTACTCTAGAAAATGGAAATTTTTGACCCTCATAGAACATAGCCCATACAATTTTTTTTCTTTAAAAAATTTCAAATGAATACAATATGAATGAGATAAAACAAAAATTCATATGGATCAGAACCTCTTAGTCATGTTAGTCCACCGTATATATCTGGAAGTGAAAGTATAACATGTTTCTTGAATTCATCCCCCACACTTAGTCAAAATATAATCTTCAAGCATCGTACAAAGAGAAAGGTATGAAGGGAAATAGGCTTTAAATAACTAGTCTTTTAATAGGGCATTCATTTGAACTATGAGATAAATGAAAGATAGAGGTTATGTGGGTATCAGGGAAAATTTCTATCAAAGGATTTCTTAATAATCTTAAAATTACACTTGTTCTGTTATCGTTTTAATAAGATCTCAGTGCATGTTCTAGTAGGTTTCCATGTCCTAGGTGTCTCTAAATAAAAATTATCAGAAAATAAAATGATATTGAATGGTTAGAATTTTCTCAGGTAATGAGAATAAAATAAATACTACCTATTAAAAAGGGTATAAATCCTATGTAGTGAGTCAATTAATCATGATTTCAAATATTTGAAATTTGAATTAAACTTATATGTTCATAAATAATTCTAAAATTTTATGTAGGGGTATAACAAGGTTTGTGAAATTTTTATTTTTAACTTTATTTTTTTAACCGAGAATAACATATTTTTAAATTTCCATCATTCTAATGAAGTTGAAAAATGTCTCCTAGAATGATGAGAACAAAAAATCAACCTTTTATCTATGGAAATTTGAGAAATCCCCCCAAATTAAATGGATATAGTGTCCCCACTATTTATGAAATAATGTGTTGGAGTGGTCTGGAAGTGATTTTTTAAAATTGAACTGAACTGGAAGTGATTAAAGAATTTAAAAAGAGGGAATCTAGAGCTCCTTCAGATTAATTGGAATTAAATGGGGGTTTCTGAGCTGTCTTAACATTGAAGTGTTGTTGCAACTACAAAATATGTTAGTATAAAAATCTTCCACTATAGAACAAATGTAAATCCATAGGTTTAAACATTTGAATAGCATAGAAATAGGCAGTTGTAAAAAGAATGAATAATGGTAACCTTTTTATTTATTTAATGATTTTTTAACAAATGACTTCAATGAAACACTAAAAAATCCAAGATTGAAGAAAAACTAAAAAACAATTAGGGTTTTCCTCCCATAAGGTGCTAACGTTAATGTATTCAGCCAGATGGATGGACCAAAAAATTCAAATTTTGGGGCCACTGGCTCAGTTACTCCTCCTGTTCTTGTAGCTACTAGTTTTCATGCCCTAGAGTTCACATGGTCACATAACTATACTCACAACATTAGGTGCATCTTGACCAAAAATTAAATATGCTAGAAATGGAATCATTAGTGGATGTGGATTTTTCTAATGCTGGATTTTCTATAATAAAACCTGCAGTTGATTGGCTATCTATGTGACACGCTGGGTTACTCATTTCAGATGGTCAAACAATAGAATGTGTCTATCGCTAACATCTGATGACTCAGAAGAGCTTAACTTTTCTATAGGAAAGTTAAAATAAAAATGAAAAGTTAACCCAAATGAAAAAGGGAAAAGAAATCCAAAATTATATATAAATATCATAGTTAGTACAAAAGTATGAGAAATAAAGTAGCCTCCCCTACAAAAAGTTTCCCTAATCCAAAAAAGTATGAAAATAAAAATTAGTGTTACGGGATGAAAATCTCCAACATGGTCAAACCAGCGTCAGAAGATGGGCCGAACTAGGAGGCCAAATCTCAATCAGTAGTAGTAGTAGTAGTAGGTGGGGCTGATGTGGATGGTGGTGTGGAGGAGGTGGGTAGTTTCACTACTAAAAAATCGGGCATTAGCAACTGCCATTGGCGGTCGCTTCAGCTTCGTCGCTGTAGGCCAATAGCGACCGCCAATGGCGGTCGCTATAGGTGGCCAAAATTCCGGCCTTAAGCGACCGCTTGGCGGTCGTTACCCTGGGAATTTTTTTTAAAAAAAAATTCCTACTGAAAGAAATATATATATATATATTTATTAAATAATATATATATATATATATATATATATTAAAGAAAATATTTATATATATAACATTAAATAAAATATTTTAAATATATATATATAATATGTTTTAAATAATTTAATATATATATATATATATATATATTAAAGAAATATATATATATATTAAAGAAATATATATATATAATATTAAAAAAAATATTTTTCATTTTTTTAATGAAATGTACGAATTGTGTTTTTTTTCTTCACGTTGTAAAATCAGAGATAAAACAAGGTAAAAATCATAAAAATGGAAACCAAATTCAAACAATATAAACATCAAGATTGTCATAAACAATAAATGATAAACGTGCTTCAATGATCCGAGCAGGTCCATCCATTTCAATCTTCTCCTTCAATAAACCTACAATAAGACAAAAAAAAATCAACAAAACAAAACAAACATAAATTGGACATAATTATTCAGTTATTATATAGATATAATAAAATTAAATCTGAAATAAAATCATGGTGCAATAATAATTTAAAACCCCCAAATTAAGAAATGCTATCATTTCAGGTCATTCGGAGCACGTTTGCTCCGAATTCGACCGTCTCACACCGTTTTTGGTGTTTTATGACACCGAAAACGCGTTTCCGGTAACCGCGGTCAAACAACACCTCCGATTGATGTGCCGTTAGCATGAACATTTCACAAATCACACAACGACTATTGTCGTACGGTTTCATGGCATTATGAGGTCGTTCGGGTGGTTTTAACCCCCCAACACGCCATTTTAGCGCGCGCCGAGCTGCTGAAAACGACACAATCGGCCGTACCACGCACACCACACGTCCAATGGGCACGCCGTCTCCTCCTACACATCACGAATAATATTCCTAATGTTTTCGTGTTGTTTCAGGTCATTTGGAGCACGTTTTGCTCCGAATTCGACCGTCTCACGCCGTTTTTGGTGTTTTATGACACCAGAAACGCTTTTCCGGTCACCGCGGTCAAACAACACCTTCGATTGACGTGCCGTCAGCACCGAAATTTTAAAAATCACACAACGGCTATTGTCGTACGGTTTCATGGCATTCCGAGGTCATTCGGGTGGTTTTAACCCCCCAACGGGCCATTTTAGCGCGTGCCGAGCTGCTGAAAACGACACAATTGGCCGTATCGCGTGCACCGCACGTCCTATGGGTGAAACGTCTACTCCTACACGTTATGAATAATATTACTAATGTTTTCCTGTGGTTTCAGGTCATTCGAAGCACATTTTCTCATAATTCGACCGTCTCACGCTGTTTTTGGTGTTTTATGACACCAGAAATGCGTTTCTGGTCACCGAGGTCAAACAACACCTCCGATTGACGTGCCGTTGGCACAAAAATTTCAATAATCACACAACGGCTGTTGTCGTATGGTTTCATGGAATTATGAGGTCGTTCGGGTGGTTTTGACCCCCCAACACGCCATTTTAGCGCGCGCCGAGCTGCTGAAAACGACACAATCGGCCGTACTGCGCGCACCGCACATCCAATGGGAGTATCGTCTCCTCCTACACATCATGAATAATATTCCTATTTTTTTTGTGTGGTTTTAGGTCATTCAGAGCACGTTTTCTCCGAATTCGACCGTCTCACGCCGTTTTTGGTGTTTTATGACACCAGAAACGTGTTTCTGGTCACCGCGGTCAAACGACACCTTCGATTGACGTTCCGTCAACACGAACATTTAAAAAATCACACAATGGCTGTTTTCATACGGTTTCATGGAATTCAGAGGTCATTCAGGTGGTATTGACCCCCCAACGCGCCATTTTAGCGCGCGCCGAGCTGCTGAAAACGACACAATCGGCTGTACCACGCGCACCGCACGTCTGATGGGTGCGCCGTCTCCTTCTACACGTCCGGAATAATATTCCTAATGTTTTCGTGTGGTTTCAGGTCATTCGGAGCACGTTTTCTCTGAATTCGACGGGCTCACGCCGTTTTTGGTGTTTTTTGACACCAGAAACGCATTTCCGGTCACCGCCGTCAAACAACACCTCCAATTGACGTGCCGTCAGCACGACCATTTCACAAATCACACAACGGATGTTGTTGTATGATTTCATGGTTACTTCTCAATTCGTGCACACAAACATTGCATGAGGCCAAAACACACATGATACCCTCAAATCAAAAAAAAAAACTCACTAGAAACCCAACATAAATATCAATAACAACCCCACCATTAAAAGCAGAAACAAACCTCGTGAATATGATGCGTCATGCGTGTTCATCACTGACCTCCATCCGGTGGGCCAGGGGCCTACAACAAATAAACATTATAAATATTTTCATAACAAAAATAATTTAATTTAAATAAATAAATACAGTATAAACCTACGTCGTATAATCCCCTACACCATCACCTAGACGTACATATTCCCGTAGTGCTCTAACCTCAGAAGCCAACTGTGCATTTGCCTCCTCAGAAGCCCGCAACCATGCCTTGAAATCTGACAACTGCTGTGTCATCTGAGCAATAGCAGGACCGACAACCGCAGCGCATGACACTACAGAACGAGGAATCCCTGTTCCATAGGTCAAACTATATCCATGCCCGTCCCGACCAATGATGCGATGAAATATCTCATCCCTTTGCATGGGAAGCTGTCGCTGGTCCTCTGGAAGATGTTCTAATTCAGCTTCAAATTGAGCCTGTGAAATATTTAAATATATATACATATATTAATATACAGATTTTATGTAAGTATTGGTAATGAGTACAAGCACTTACTATCAATGCTGCAGCCTCTGGATCATTGCGATCACGAGTCCTCATCCACACCGACATTTTATCGGTTGGTGCACCTTTCTCCCACAACTATATATGAATAGAATATAAACACAAAACTGTATTAATTAAAAAAAATTAAAAAAATGAATAATAAATACCTCATGTCGGATCTGAGACACATGATGAGTCCCGAGCCTGTGAGGTGGTCCCTGCAACGCTCGATTCTCAGAATGGCGTGTTGACACCTCCTACATTCAATTCATTCAAATTTCAAACAAATCACACATTCTTGAAAATATATATACCAAAATAAATATACAAACCGAAACACCCTCAGTAGACCAATATGTAACTAAATCACGCCACTGAGCCGGGAGGACACCTCTCGGGACTTTTTCCAGAATGTCTGGGGCACCCACATTTGGTACCCAGTGGTCCCTCTTGACTTTTCCTTTATAGTATTTCCACATCTTACGGCATTTTCTCATACACACTGGCTAAAAATCATCGGGACATACTTTCAAATTTTGCTATTAAAGAAAAAAATCACATATGTTATCGTTGTTTATACATAGGGAATAAAGTAAAATGGTCTTCTTACCTGAACCTCCCTCCAAAGACAATCTAATGTGTCCTAAGGGATAGAAGCCCAGTCACGCGTGGTCAATGAAAATCAATGTGGATCACGTATGATATGACCCAGATGACGAATAAATGCAGGGGAATTCCATCCCATAGGATGAAATACCTCATCAAATAAAACATCAAAAGTCGTGTCAGAATTCCATGATAATATGCCACGACTAGGGCCTCTCCTGCGAGAGGAAGAAGCAGTCGAGTCTGATCCTGTTGAAAACAATTTTATATACAAATTGACAGATGTTATATATATATATATATATATATATATATATATATGTTTATTAATTACATAAAAAATAGAGACAATGAAATTCCAACATACCTTGACCCTGAGACGTAGATGCCTCAGATGGATGATGTGGATCTTCTGCCTCTTCCCCTGACATGCCTGCAGTCATGGAAAACATTAGTAAGGGGACTATCCAAAGTGTCCAAATGATAAATTGGATTGTTTTTAAAAAAAAATCAAACTTGTAAAGTTGTTAATCAAACAAAAATGGATTGGATAATTAGTTGTGAATGAATTTTAAAAAATCAGAAAGTTCACAAAATAGATATACAAATTATGTACAAAACCAATCAATGCATAGTCAAATTTCAAATTGAATTAATAAAAATTCAAGCAGCACATGAACCAAATGAAGAATACCTCAATGGGAAGATACACCGACAATAACATCAATATAACATGAGTTAAATCACCCTAAATATTTATAACTGAATAAACTTCCAAAAGTGAGGATTAAAACTTACAAGGATTTATAAAATGTTTAGATAATTTATGATATCTTAGGCTGAATAGAGGGAAAAAAATTATACCTTTCATTAAGCATGCAAATCGACCGTTTCTCCTTCAACAGCCGCTCTGACCCAATAAATATCTTCTTCACGTTGAACTATGGTATGTTGATCAAGTTGTTGGGAAACAAAAGGAACAGTCTCGAGTTCATCTTGTTCAAATACAAACACTCCTCACCGAGAAATTTTGACAACAACTTGCCAACTTGGATTCGAAGGCAAAGTAACGAAGAATACTTGTTCTGCTTGTGATGTAAAAATGAAAGGTTCATTATCAACTTGTTCATTTCTGTATAACATATAGTTAAAATTCACCAATGAAAACTGATATTGATCGACTTTACATCCACGCACTGGATCAACCCAATTACATTTTAACAATATGTACTTCAACCCATGTGTGTATACAACTTCAATGATGTCTATCAATTGACCATAGTAATAACCAGAATCGACAAATGGACAACCGATGCCACTGTTTTGTGTTGCTCATTTATCGTCAACATCTTTAATGCGAAATTGAAAACCATTAGCATCTATAGATTTATAACGACGAGCCGTTATAGATGGACCCTCATCCAGTTGGATAAATTCTTCAGTTAGCATGGGGTCCCCTAACTACCTCAGCTTATGAACCTACATAATTCATAGAATTCAATAATGATATATAAATAAATAAATTAGTATAATACTTCACTCATAATGAAAATCAAATTATACATACATAATCCTTGAACCAATCATGAAATGACGCATAATGAGACTGTTGAATTTGCAACTCAGTCGCACGATACATCTCTTCTTTTATCTCATTAATGTGTTTCCTGCAAATGATAATGCGATGTTTAAATGATCAACTTATGCAAACAAAATGTGTAAAAGTTAAACAATAAAAGTGATAAGATACTTACTGCATTAATGGTGCAACTGATGGAGTATTGAACAAGATATATCGATGCACTTGTATCCACTCGATGTTGTCCATATCATATGTAGTTCCTTCTCAAACTCGACCATCCTGAATCCGAGAGGGCTTATCTAATTTTTTTTCAACATCCATAAGATATTCTGCACAAAAAGTATCACACTCATCCATCAAATAACCATTGGCTATTGATGCCTCCGGACGAGCTATGTTGCGTACAAATCATTTCAATGTACTCAAATACTGCTCAATAGGATACATCCACCTGAATTGCACTGGACCAACAGCCATTACTTCATCAGTTAGGTTCACTTTCAAGTGGACCATAACATTGAAAAATGAGGGGGGAAATAGTTTCTCAAAGTGACAAAGCGTAAGTACAATTCGGTCCTGTAAACTTTTTAAATCACTCATTCGTCAATTTCTTAAAAAAAGATGTCTAAAAAAATTACTCATCTCAATCAATGACTGAATAACATTGGGGGATAAACAATCACAAATTGTGATTGGAATCAACTGCTGAAGTAGTATGTGATTTTCATGACTTTTCAACCCTTGCAATGTCTTGCTCGTCAGATTCACACACTTTGAAATATTAGAAGAGTAACCATCAGGCACCTTGAGCATCTTAAAAATGGAAAGAAATGTCTCTTTCTCCTTTGTAGTCATCGTATGCTGTGCAGCAGGCATATATGCCTTGTTTCCCTCAGCTAACTGTAAATGCAATTGTTTCCTTAAACCCATTTCTTCCAAATCACGGCGTGCATTAACATGGTCCTTTGATTTCCCACTGACACCTAAAATGGTCTACAATATGTTATCACAAACATTTTTTTCAATGTGCATGACATCCAAATTATACCTCAGCATGTTAGTTTTCCAATATGGAAGACTATAAAAAATACTTTTCTTTTTCCAATTGTGACTGCGCTGCCTACCCGCAGCTCGAATATTACGTACCGGAGGAGCCACCAAATCTTGAATTTCATATACCATTCGGATGTTTTCTTCCTCAATCTGTGATAACATTTCAACTCCTATCATGATCTTTGGTGATGGGATGAACTCTCTAGAACCATCAAATGCCACTCTGTCCTTTCTGAACCTGTGCTGAGGGGGGAGAAAACGTCTGTTACCCATATATGCCCATTTTTTGGAATGATTAAGCCATACAGATTTTTTACTTTTGTTGCAACAAGGGAAAGCAAATTCCCATTTCGTACTCCAGCCTGATAAATTTGCATAAGCTGGTAAGTCATTGATTGTCCACAATAAACCAGCCTACAGTTTGAACATTTCATTCGTTTCATAGTCATAAGTCGTCACACCATCGTCCCAAAATTCATTCAACTCATCAATCAATGGCTGAAGGTAAACATCAATCTTATCCCTTGGAATTTTAGGTCCATCAATAAGAGTGGAAAGTAATATAAATCGTTGCTTCATAAAAATCCACAGAGGAAGATTATACGGAACCAACACCACGGGCCATGTGCTATGAGTTGCACCAACCATATTCTTGAATGGATTGAAACCATCTGCTGCCAATCCCAATCGGACATTACGGACATCTTTGGAAAAGTCGGGATGTCTCTTATCAAAATACTTCCATGCATGATAGTCTACTGGGTGGGTTAACATATCACTTTCATGAACTCTTTCTGCATGCCATATCATTAAATTAGAAACTTTAGATGACATAAAAAATATTTTCATCCTTGGTTTAAGGGGAAAGTAACACATTTTCTTTACGGCAATCAGTTTCCCCTGTATCAAAATCTGACTTTGATGAGTCTGATTTCTCCTATTCTCTTTCCACTTGGAAGCACCACAAACCGTAAAAATATCCAAATGGGAAGTTTCCTTTCTAAACAACATACAGTTGTTTGAACATGCATCTATGGTCTCATATGTAAAACCTAAGTTCTATGTCATCTTACGAGCATGGTAATACGACTCGGGAATCTTAGCGTCGACAGGAAGAACCTTTTTCAATAACACCAACAGCATGTCAAATGATGTGTCTAACCAATGATTCAAAGTATTAAAATGCAACAACTCCATGATAAACGACAATTTATTGTAATAAGTACATCCATGATATAATTATGTTTTTTCATCATCAATTGCTTCATAAAACCTCCTCGAATCACGATCTGCACCAGAGCGAAGATTTATCTCACCGGTCTCAAGATTCTGGATGTCAATGCCTTCAGGATCCAACCCACGTACCATTTCAGTAAGCATTTCATGCATTGGATCATTCATCCTTGGATCAACATCCATCCGAACTGCATTCATATTTTGACAACGAACATATTCTTCTCCATGACGAGTCCAACTCTTATAATTTTTCAGAAATCCATTAAAGAATCCATTAAAGAATAGGTGCTCCCTCACAGTATCTCGTGTGAATTGATATCTATTAGCACATTTTCTACATGGACAACTAATATAGTCACTTTCAAATCCTCTGGTGAAGTCAATAAACTGCATAATTCCATTGAAATACTCTCTAGACGTTCGATTTGGAAGATCAATCCAAATCTTATCCATAATATGATCTCTATAACAAACATTTACATAAGACTTATTAAATTTTCATTTTTCATATCAAATATATTTAAAATAAATACTAATTAATTGTTTGTGAACCATTTATAAAATAATAATGTAAGTGAAAGCCCATGTCATACCTGATTGCGCTACAAACCTGGAAGGGAGGGGAGCCGAAGGCGGTGCTGCGAGGGAGAGGAGAGGCAGTAGTAGGGAGCCGGAGCTGGAGCTGGTGCGGCGAGGGAGGGGACGGGCGGCGGCAGCGACGGGGAGCCAGAGGAGAGGAGGTGGTGAGGTGGAGACAGTGTAGCGAGGGTGGGATGACGAGGGAGGGGACCAAGGACAGGGGGAGCTGGAGTGGACGGGCGGCAGCGGCGAGGGGACGAGTAGCGGTCGTGCGGGGAGGGAGGGGACCAGGCAGCGACGGTGCGACAAGGGAGAGGACGGTGAAGGAGGGGACGGGTGGTGGTGGTGCGGCGAGGGAGGGGACGAAGACGGAGGGGACGAGGACGGGGGTTGGCGGGGTGTGGGGGGGGGGGGTGTTCGGGGTGCTGGGGGGGGGGGAGGGATGAGGGGGCGGAGGGCCGAGGGCGGAGGTCGGAGGCCGGAGGGGCTGGAGGCCGAAGGCCAGAGGGCGGACGGAGGGCCGCCAGAGGCGGGTGGCGGGAGGCCCGAGGGAAGAGGGAGGCTGAAGGGCGGCCGGAGGGTGGCCGGCGGAGGGCGGGGCGACAGAGGGCGGACGACGGAGGGCGGAGGGAAGCCGGAGGGCAGGGCAGAGGGCGGCCGAAGGGTGGAGGCCGGCCGGCGGAGGGTGGGGCGGCGGAGGGTGGCCGACGGAGGGCGGAGGGCGGCCAGAGGGCAGGGCGGAGGGCGGCCGGTGGAGGGCAGGGCGACAGAGGGTGGCCGACGGAGGGCGGAAGGGCAATGGGGAGGGCGCGCAGCGACGGGGAGGGCGTGCAACGATGGGGAGGGTGGAAGGGTTCGGGGGGGGGGGGTGTAACATCCCGAGATTTTATGAAAAATATTCTTTTTAATTTCATTAATGTCTTGTGTTGTACGCTACACCAAAAGAAGCTTGCACAACACGCATCCTTGACTTGCCTTTCATTACACGCAATCACGACCTTCCTTGATAGCGTGTGTAGTACGCAATACCGAGTTTCACTAAACAAAGATATGCTATTATTAAAACTAGCCGTTACGAATAGTAATAACCACTTTTTAAAACTTTGTAAATTTTATTTTTCAAAATGGACTTCATTTTTGGATTTGGAATATCGAAATTAGCTTAGGGTGAAATTTTGGTACTTTTCGAATAACTTTCATATTCTGATGAATAGTGAAAATTACTAAATTTTAATTAAAAACAACTTTTTTAATTGAAATAATTAATAGTGATAAATTATTAATTTTAGTGGTTTTAAAGTATATTTAGAATATATTTTTACAATTTAATACAATGTTGGTCATTGGATGTAATTTCACATTTAAACCAGTTATAAACAAGTGTCAATCTTTTGATAGTTATTATCTCTTAAAAACACGCTATTTGTTTTGACGACGGGAATTAATTTTTAAATTAGTTAATGTAACTGATATGTTTTGAATTTGGTAAAATATACATCATTTTTGAGTTCATAATATCAAATATAGCTTAGGCCCAATTTTTCGTATTTTTCTGGAAACTTTCATTTTTTGATGAATAGTGAAACCACTAAGTGATAGTAAAAAAAATGAATTTTTCATAAAACATAATTTTACCACTTCTGTGAGTGGAATTTAAAAAATCCAAGAGACACGGTTGATGTTAGTAAGTAAAATGTGGTTCAATGAGATGAAAATAATTTTTGGTGAATAGTAACTTTTTACTTTTTTTTACCACGGTTAAAAGTAAATAGGGTAATTAAGGGTAAAGATGATATTATTATTACCCTAACACATGTCCTAATTCTATTGGATAAGTGTAATTCGACCAAAAAAAAAAACTTAGGAATAAAATATGACCATTTAGGCCCACTTGGATTAGATTAGGACATTTATTATTAATTTATTTAAAGAAGGGTTAAAATAGTTAAAATCAAAGTTTAAATTTTTAATATGGGGTTATACATAAGATAAATTCGACTATAAATATTCATTATAAAGATAAAAATATTTCCTACATAATGGTATTTTATTTGTAATTTTTAGACATTAAATAATTTAATTTATTTATGACACAAAGATGATGCAGTGATTATCTTATTAATGAAATATTGACATAATTAATGTTATAAACACCAAAATAAATGTAATTTGAGACTTTTTATGAATTACACTAATTTTTTAGGTTAATATGACATGTTAGTATTTATTTAATTAACTTGGTTTGAACTAATAATTCTGTTATGATTTTCACAAAAATCAATTACTAAATAGTGTCAAAATTGACATAAAATAGTTTTTAAAACAAATATTATATTAGTAATTGTTATCTTATTCCTAAAAATATAAGGTTCGGCCAAATTACTTAGATAAGGTTATATATATTAATAATAAACAACTTGGGGTTCGTTTGACTGCTTATAGTAAGTTTATTAACCTTATAGTATAAGAACACAAGAAGACACGGTAAAAGTAAACTTATTTAACTTAATGTTAAATCTAAATGATAAGGTTAAAATAGGAACCTAAACTTGTCTAAATTCTATTGGATGAGAGGATTTCGACCCATACCCACCTTATCTTCGAAATATATCAATTTGGAGCTATTTAAAACCGAACTTGACTTTATAATAAAATAATATTTTTAGTTTTCCCAAAGGCACCCCTCTCCTCCCTTATAAAAGGGAACCTCCTCCCCCTCTTCCTCACACCACTTTGAGCCTTCAAGCTCGGAAAACACCTGCCAATTCCTCCTATCCACTTCCCTAGAGACATCCTAGAGGTCCTGGTCTTCTTCAAAGACCAATTTTAGTGCCCTAAAAGAAGTTCTCAAAGAAGCACTTCAAAGAAGAGGTAATGTCCGTTACCGATTCTTTCATCTTTATTTCTTCTTCAACTTCTTCTTCTTTAGTTGTTTCATTATGAAGTAATAACATCAGTATCACTAATATACTGATATTTTATTATAAGTATGAAACAACCCTATTTCACCATCTATCCATCCTACGGAAAAAGAAATCACCACGCGTGCGTACGTACGGAATACCATCTCCACGCCGTGGTGTAATCTATTTTCCACCACCACCTTACTTGGATGGGTATAATGGTGTAAATAATGACTATATATGACTATTATAAAGTGATACTGATTCTGAAATAGTATACATACACTCCAATACAATTCCACGATCATAGGAACGATATCATCACTCGTGCGTACGTACGGAATACCGTCTCCACGATGTGATGCGACTCGTTCTACATGATCTTCATTTCATAATGATTATATAAATGAATTGAATGAATGAATATGATATATATTAAACTAATACCATTCTGTAAATGAGGTATCTATAACCTAAAGATAAGAATAAGAATTTATTCGACAAAACACACATAAGAACAAAAAGTTATAAACACCCGAATAACAAGTAGCAATGAAATATTACTACTAAGAAGATAAGAAAATGACCATATATGATATCATAAAAATAATTATGATTCTGGAATAAGTCAATAACATTATTTAAATCATTATACAGGAGGTTCAGACACTTACGAAGCAAAACAGACCTAAGGTAAGGGAAATATCACAATCTCATTTTTATCCGAGATTGTTTATACTTTAGTATTTACTGGGGTGTATTTTATCATCCACATCCATGTTTCCTCAATATGTAATATTATTTCCATTCACCTAAAATTGTTTAAATCCTATTTTACCCTTCGGTGAGTTTTTAGTAAAAGATATGAAAGGAATCTTTTGTCGTTTTTTGTACGAGGTACTTTTTTGACTTTTCCGACAAAAGTACGAGAAGAATGTTTTTTTAACTTATACGGCATGAATGGATTTTTAAAAAATTATTTCCAAGAAGCTTCCTTTACATGTTTTCAAGTTTATTTTTAATAAAATTCTTTTAGTTTAAAATTGTAAGACATGTTAAGAAAGGAAAATGTTTTTGAAGTAGAAAGGATATTTTCCTCAAGAATGGAGTTCAAGTGTTTTATCAAAATTATTTTCCATCTATGATAATAAAGGGTTCTGTTTCTATCCCTATTATTACATGGATTTGATTATGTTTTAATGGAAATATTTTTATGAATTCATTTATCTTATATGAATTGTTTTATGATGTCATGTTGTTTAAGAATCCCATTTTTATTACGTGGGTTATGCTATGATGTATGGTTTATGATTTTGTGGCACACATAAGAATGGTATCATTATGATATGGGTGGGACCTATATCTCCCTCAAATGCATTGGGTAAAGATTTTATATCTCATGAGATAGACATGGCTGGAACGGTAGGTTATACCGGTTCAGTGAAACAGGACTGAAACGAGGAGTGAACTCGGTTCAGAAAGGGACTTTGTCCACTAAGATAGTCTTGGAAATGAGTATTGACTAATAAGAAATGATTCTCTATGATTATGTGTGTATGACAAAAAGTTTCATGTTTTAATTTATGATTATTGGTATTGCATTTCACTACTATGATTTATCCCATGTTATGATATTATGATCTCTTTTGCAGGTTAATATTTCCAAAATGTTATGTTCTTATGAATATGATGTGATTGATTTTTCTTTTGTTTACCCTTACTGAGCATTTGAGCTCACCCTTTTATGTTTTCTTTTCCCCAGGATATAAAGAAAGGTTTTAGGTAAGAAAAAAAAGGGAAGATCTTTATGGGAGATGTTGAAGATCTTTCACCATGATTAGAAGATTATGTTCCGAGTTTCTAAAGACACTAAACTATTATGGTCCTTGTGTGTGTGTTTTTGTAATGTCCTAAGTATTCCGCAAGAGCAATGTAATGTCCATGTACGTCAAGCTTCGGGTCTCTACAGTTGGTATCAGAGGAAGGTTTAGTCAACCTTTGGAAACTAGGATGCGAGAACTTTAGTGAGATCCCTAGAGATATTTCTAAGGTATGTCTAGGGATGTCCCTATGGTTAAGTATAAGTATAGGTTATAGTACTAGAATTGAGCTAACGATCTTAGAATTAAACCTAAGATGTTAGATATTGAAGGTACTCCCCCTTTATTATGTTGTTTTCCCTAGCATGATTTTTTCCTCTCACACTATTCTTTTTGGGTTTTAGACGATGGCTGGAACCCGAAGGAACCGTGTTGATCAATGCAATGGACAATGCAATGATTGTCCTCCCGAACAAACAAATGTTATGGGAGATGGAGTGAAAAATCTTATTGCTATACTTACACAAGCTATGAATCATTCTGGACTTCCAAATGAGCAGAGAAGGGAACAATATTCTATTGAGTCCTTCATGAGGCAACATCCACCTTCTTTCAGTGGGTCTTCTGATCTACTTATTGCTGAACAATGGATCAGTACCACTGAAAAGATATTTTCAGTTATTCAATGTTCTGAACATGATAAAGTCATCTTAGCAGTATATCGTTTGGAAGGTGAAGCTGATCAATGGTGGAATCTTATCAAGAATACGAGGCAAAGAGATGAAATTGAGTCCATGGAATGGGACGAGTTCAAGAACTTATTTTTCAATAAGTACTTCCCTCGTATTCTTCGAACAATGATGGATAAGGAGTTTCTTGAACTAAAGCAAAAGGATGATGAATCTGTTGGTATATACGAAGCGAATTTTACAAGGCTTGCAAGGTATGCATTTGGATTTATCATCTAACCTGAAAGTAAAGTTGATCGATTCTTCAGTGGATTAAAACCAAATCTTTGAAGGGAATTAGCTATAAGATACTTCAGTAGCTATGAAGAAATTGTGCGTTGTGCTCTCAAGGTAGAAATGGAAGTTGGTATTACTTATCCATATCATAGTTTTGAAAAGAAACGAAAGATGGAGTTCAAGGAGAAATCTCAGAATAATGTTGAAAAGAAGATGAATGTTTCCTTATGCTCAAAGTGTGGAAAGAAGCATGGTGGAGATTGTCTTAAAGGGACAAGTACATGTTTCAAATGTGGAAAGGAAGGTCATCAGGCATTTGAATGCCACAATGATGGGAAGAAGATTTATAATGATGCAAACAAAGGAAGGGATACACAGAATGAACCTACTACACTTCAATGCTTCAAGTGCAAGGAAATGGGGCATTATACTAATAAATTCCCTAATCCAAGGGTTAGTGATGATCGACATGAGCAACCACTTAAAGCAAAGGACAAAGGGAAGTCACATGCGATCACCATTGGCGATGTTGAATATGACAACGATGTGGTGGAATGATTAAGTGTTTTTGTAATGGGATTCCAAAATAATGTTGTATATAGTATCGTAGAATATTGGAATATTTATGTATTGGTATATTATGGTTTTCAATAATTTTATGGTACCAGTGACCATGGAAAGTGATTGAGATATTTTTGGAAAAAAGATGATATGCGCATAATGAAGGGAAAATGAGAAAATGAAATATTTGACAGTATTCATGAGCTCATGATTTATATAAGGACTAAGTGATATCATGGTTTGAGTATATAGAATTTTGAGGATTTTGGTATGTGGAAAGTGTTAACTTTTAAATGCATTCATGTTTTCACTAAGGTTCAATGGGTATTCAAGAGAATACATGATTAAGGCCTTTGAATGTTTGGAATGTGACCAACAAGACATATCTTATGATATATGGGGATCAACGATGGTATTAAATCTCTGGTAATCGTTTTCAATATATTATGAGAGTGGACTGCAGTATTATGGATAAGCCTAAAGATTGGAATGTATTATGTTGGACATAAGTTAGTATTGTTTAAGGATATAAGTTTTTTCGATATTATTGATGGGATGTTATAGTAATATAGTTTTAGAAAAAGGACAACCTGCAGGGCGGGCAACATCCCATCGCGTCGGACAAGGCCGTGAGAATCGAACCAACAACCGAAGTGCGACTGGCCTTTATCGCCTACCACTGGCCTACAGAAAGTCCCTGTTTAGTAGAAACTAGTTTTATTATATTAAGCAGTATGATATATGAAGTATAAGTCCATTTTAGGAACCATATATCATTAATCTCACTATAGATGGACTTATGTATTTTTTGATAACTCTTCTAACCTTTTGTTTGAGACAGATTGAATGACCCATCATTCTATCACATGATCTGCTAACACATCACAAATGAAAAATTCAACTTCATTTCTTTAATATATGAAGTAGAAATTGTCCAAATAATGACCAACGGTGAGACTATACCGAAATCACGAAATTATTTCTTCTAATCCTAATTTCATCAAATTTAGGGAAACGATCATGAAAACCAAAAATGTTGTCCTAGTTCTCTTATATCTAATGGATCAGATGGTACCTTAGATCGTCACAAATTTATGGCTTTGTGATTGCTGTCTCTTCCATAGCAATGTTCTCTACCACTCTCCATCAGAACATGATGATTAGATTTCTCTTCCATATCCATATTTTCACCATCTATACATCCTACGGAAAAAGAAATCACCGCGCGTGCGTACGTACGGAATACCGTCTCCACGCCGTGGTGTAATCTATTTTCCACCACCACCTTAATTGGATGGGTATAATGGTGTAAATAATGACTATATATGACTATTATAAAGTGATACTGATTCTGAAATAGTATACATACACTCCAATACAATTCCACGATCATAGGAACGATATCATCACTCGTGCGTACGTACGGAATACCGTCTCCACGATGTGATGCGACTCGTTCTACATGATCTTAATTTCATAATGATTATATAAATGGATTTAATGAATTAATATGATATATATTACACTAATACCATTCTGTAAATGAGGTATCTATAACCTAAAGATAAGAATAAGAATTTATTCGACAAAACACGCATAAGAACAAAAAGTTATAAACACCCGAATAACAAGTAGCAATGAAATATTACTAATAATAAGCTAAGAAAATGACCATATATGATATCATAAAAATAATTATGATTCTGGAATAAGTCAATAACATTATTTAAATCATTATACAAGAGGTTCGGACACTTACGAAGCAAAACAGACCTAAGGTAAGGGAAATATCACAATATCATTTTTATCCGAGATTGTTTATACTTTAGTATTTACTGGGGTGTATTTTGTCATCCACATACATGTTTCCTCAATATGTAATATTATTTACATTCACCTACAATTTTTTAAATTCTATTTTACCCTTCGGTGAGTTTTTAGTAAAAGATATTAAAGGAATCTTTTGTCGTTTTTCCTACGAGGTACTTTTTTGACTTTTCCGACAAAAGTACGAGAAGAATGTTTTTTTAACTTATACGGCATGAATGGATTTTTAAAACATTATTTCCAATAATCTTCCTTTACAAGTTTTCAAGTTTATTTTTAATAAACTTCTTTTAGTTTAAAATTGTAAGACATGTTAAGAAAGGAAAATGTTTTTGAAGTAGAAAGGATATTTTCCTCAAGAATGGAGTTCAAGTGTTTTATCAAAATTATTTTCCATCTAAGATAATAAAGGGTTCTGTTTCTATCCCTATTATTACATGGATTTGATTATGTTGTAATGGAAATATTTTTATGAATTCCTTTATCTTATATGAATTGTTTTATTATGTCATGTTGTTTAAGAATCCCATTTTTATTACATGGGTTATGCTATGATGTATGGTTTATGATTTTGTGGCACACATAAGAATGGTATCATTATGAGATGGGTGGGACCTATATCTCCCTCCAATGCATTGGGTAAAGATTTTATATCTCATGAGATAGACATGGCTGGAATGGTAGGTTATACCGGTTCAGTGAAACAGGACTGAAACGAGGAGTGAACTCGGTTCAGAAAGGGACTTTGTCCACTAAGATAGTCTTGCCAATGAGTCTTGACTAATAAGAAATGATTCTCTATGATTATGTGTGTATGCCACAAAGTTTCATGTTTTAATTTATGATTATTGGGATTACATTTCACTACTATGATTTATCCCATGTTATGATATTATGATCTCTTTTGCAGGTTAAGATTTCCAAAATGTTATGTTCTTATGAATATGATGTGATTGATTTTTCTTTTGTTTACCCTTAATAAGCATTTGAGCTCACCCTTTTATGTTTTCTTTTCCCCAGGATATAAGGAAA
This sequence comes from Viscum album, assembly GCA_963277665.1. NCBI lineage: Eukaryota > Viridiplantae > Streptophyta > Magnoliopsida > Santalales > Viscaceae > Viscum > Viscum album. The sequence continues at coordinate 1,658,259,217 of OY728138.1, read as the reverse complement.
GGTTTTAGGTAAGAAAAAAAGGGAAGATCTTTATGGGAGATGTTGAAGATCTTTCACCATAATTAGAAGATTACGTTCCGAGTTTCCAAAGACACTAAACTATTACGGTCCTTGTGTGTGTGTTTTTGTAATGTCCTAAGTATTCCGCAAAAGTAATGTAATGTCCATGTACGTCAAGCTTCGGGTCTCTACAGGGGGGCACTTCGCGAGAGGAGGGAGGAGAGGGTTCGGGGGGGGGGGGGAAGCCGTGTTTATGTTTAGGGAAACCTAGTGACCGCCATTGGTGGTCGCTATAGGTAAAGGGGATAAAAAGCCCATATTTCTAGTAGTGTTGGGATGGGGTGAGTGGTGGAGATTCCTTGATCCATATTGAGGCCATGTGTCTGAAATCTAGATCAATGAATGGGATGATGGGAGTGGGCTCAATGGCTGGTCCCTTCCATTTTGAGCCTGCTCTTCCAAGAAATCTAGCTGAGTAGCACGGTCTGTGACACTTGGAGTTAAGACATAGGGCAGAGAGGATGAGGGAGGAAGGTGGATGATGACGTGCCATAGTTAATAGGTGGTGGAGGGGTGAATGAATAAGGATCCATAAAGGGAAGGATGATGTGGGCAGTGAACTGGCACAAAATTTTCAGGACATAATTTAGGATTACCCATAGGTCTGAAAGAGTTGGGTGGGTATGTGTAGGCTATGTGGAGGGGTGGTGGTCGGGGCTACCGATTGATGGGTAGAGGGGTATGTGGCTACTGATGGGTGTTGCTTCTATGGATCAGATACATGAGGTGCATTTGGATGGGGTATAGGCTACTGGACTCTAGGTTTCCAGAAATAGATGATGTATTCCTTCACTAGCATACTCATATTGTACAGGAGCACAATATCAATCAGCTCGACTGGGCCTACCGAGGAGAGTGGCTATGAAGCATTGAAAACGTGGAGGTATCTGGAAAACATGGTGATGAATGATCCACCCATAAATGTTCCCCACCTCCTCTTTGCCAGTACTCTATAGTAAGAGACGAACCGGGTAGCCATGTTGATGGGAGATCCTCCCATGGAAATAACAATGATGAGAACATCATACTGGATGACACTGCTAGGGGTTTTTCCTCATGAGAACCACTCATGTGCCATGGATCGGTGTAGTATACATAGGGCTAGAGTCCTCAGCTGGGGGGACTTTTCCAGCCTTATGTCATGATATGATCGGGGGTCACGAGCAATAAGATTCCAAACACTTAGTGCATCCTCTCGAGAATTCCTGGTCTACAGCTTAGGGTAAATGTAGGAGACCACAAAATCCATAGTGTAAATACTTAGTCTGACACCAAACTGGGCCATCATGAGCTGGTGTGGCCTGCCTCCATGTCAGAAGTGAAGGGAACCCACTGATATGTCAAAGGTTCTTAGGAACACTAAAAAAATCTCTCTATACGTCTCATTCCCTTATGTCAACGATTCTGTCAATGTGATGTGACTCTAATAAGATGAGAACGGTGACAACGATGTTCAGTTTTGCAAGAACAATCATATGTAGAGACTCTTTGGTCCTCATGGGATTGGCCTGGAGCTGAATCACATTAACCTGGTGTTGTGGGTTTTCAAAGCAAATCACAGAGTGTAAATGAAGATTATCATCCATAAAAGGGGTTGAGCTCGTGTCATGCGAGGTAGATGGAGCACATGGGCACTTAGTAGGAGGCTGTTGGATAACAAATGCAGAGTATGAACTCGATGTTGATGTAGAAGGTTCAGTTTGCGGCCTATTGGTGCGTTCCATTGATAGAAGGAGGAGTAGGTCACACATTGACTGAAGTGTATGATGGTTTTTTTGAGGTCGATGTGAGGAAGGAAGGGAGGAGGTATCACATCTTGAAGAGAGGAGGGGAAGGGTCACACATTGGTCTTAAAAGGGTGGGTGGTTGTGGGTTGAGACCATTTGAGTTATTTTAAAAAATAGACCTGGACCCGGTTACGACATGTACCTTAATTTCATGTCATCAACCTTGAGAAAAAATTATTTTTTAGAGAAACATAGGGTTACGTCATGATCTTAGGGTACATGATGTGTTCAGCGATGGTTTTCCTATGGTATTGCCTCCGTTATTTCCCTACCTCATTATTCAAATGAAAATAAGACTCTCAATAATTATAGTCTTATTCTAACCTATATAACTCCAAACCTAGGTTGCGTCACAATCATCACTTCATTTATAGTCGAGATCTTTACTCAATTAAGGCTAATTTGATGATAAAGTTCTCGTGAAATAGTTCATGAGTCATTATAAATCCATGATAATTTATTTTTTATGGTGATATGTCTATGTATAACTCAGAGTGCACCATAATGGGAATGGAAGATGGTTCCCATTCAAATTATTACATTTTTTACTGGTCTAAATGATTGATGGAGTCAATGAAAGAACCACCTCTATAGAGGGTGGTTCAATAAAGTTTAATTTTTAAAGTCACATACTACATTTTCTGAAACAGAGTCATCACATTCCTCTTTCTTAGTAATGAAATATTAAACTTTATGTGAAAGAGATATGACTTTATAGACCTTGTTTTCATTTTAGGTTTTCACCACTTGAATCAGGTTGAACACAAATTTTTTTTCTCCTACTCTAAATATGAGACTTCCTTGGTTCACATCAACCAGTTCCTTTCTTGTAGCTAGGAATAATGTTCCATGTATTTTGGGAACTTCACCATCATTTTCCATGTCCAATACCAGGAAATCAGATAGGATGAGGAACTTGTCGACCTTTACTATTACATCTTCCATAATGCATCAATGGTACATGATTGATCGATCATCTAATTACAACAACAACCTTGTTTCATTGAGCTCTTTCAGTCTATCTTTTGAAATGTAGTCATTGGAATGTGGTTAATGATTGATCCATGATAACAAAGTGCACTGCCAAATTTGCTCCTGCATATCCCATAAGGGATTGAGAAGCTCCCATTGTCTCTCATATTTGGTGGAATTTTCTGTTGTACATCAGTAGAGCATTCTTCATTTAAAGAGATAACTCATATGTATTGTATTTTTCTTTTGATTGATAAAAGGTAATTCAAGGATATGGAATAAATGGGAATCTAGGAAATAGATTCCGCAAAAGGGATGTTGAAATGTAATTTCTTGAACATACCCAGGAACTTCTTGTATTGTGTCTCCTACATATGTTGTCTTGCAATATTTGGATAGGTAAGAGGTAGACTTTATAGAGGAGGGGAAACATACACAGGTTCTTTCTGTTGCTCAGGAATACGATCCTTCTCAGCTAATACATCTTCACGAGGTAAGGTGTGATTGAATTAAATAGTTTTTCATCTAGTACATGTTTTTTTCTCATATCTTATTCTTGAATCCTTGCTTATTTGGGTTGTTGAAAGTCCAGAATCATTCCACTTCTCAACAATACTTCCTTATCTTACTCTTATGGGTATGTCTCAGTGGTACCAGGCAGGGTAACAAGAAATCTCTCAAAGAGGGTCTTTGGGATTTGACCAATTTACATTCCTAGGTATTTTTGCGCATCTCTCTAGATTTTCATATCTTCCTTATATGTCATCATTCATTGATCATACTTTTTCACAAATGACTCTAGGAGGTTTTCATGATTTCTTTGAATAGGTGCTTGTTGAGGTCTTGGACGAGGTGGCTGAAATTGTTGTTCATTCTGAGGTAATGGTTGTTTTTGATCTTGTGGTATTGGTATAGGGTTCATCCAAGGGAATCCTTATGGTACTCGAGCTCTGAGTTGTTTTTTTCTTCTTCTTTATTGAAAATAACCCTGATTGTTCTAAGGATGCTATAGATCAAGCCTCTGCTGATAATACTGTTACTATAGGAATGGATGGATCAGTTGATTTTAATTAATGTAATTAAAATATTTCCCTGGTTATTCCTATACATCTTTGCAATTTTGATATTTATTTGGGCCACCGCACATCTCTAAATATGGTAATTCCAATACTAGGGTAGGAGGGTGTTGAGTAGTTGGTATCTGAAATGCTTCTAATTTTTTTGTGAGCGCTTCCACTTTCACTGCTAGTTTGGTGTTCTCATAAATTTGGTGGATTCTTTTCCATTGTGGTCCATGATCACTCTTCCATAGAATGACATTGTGAGATTATTCATCTAGAATGGATCTTCTAGCTTCAGGAGTCTTGAACATTAGATCTCCATCCACACCTGCATTGAAATTTTTTTGTGATGCTGGCTGGAGTCCATGATAGAATGTTTGTAGTTGTATACAAATATCTAGTCCATGATGTGGACACTTCCTCGTTAGTTATTTAATGAGTTACCAAGCTTCCCATGAAGATTATCCATCAATTTGGTTGATATTTTGAATGTCCATCTGAAGCTTCCAGGTTCAGATGGGTGGGAAGTACTTGTCCAGAGATTTCTTGTCCAGTTATTCCCAAGTTATAATTGACTCATGGTCTTGAATTTTCATCCTTTCCCTGGCTCATTCTCTTTAAGAGAATGGGAAGACACATAGTCTTATTTCATCATAAAAGACTCACTGGTTGCGAAAGTTATTTCATACCTTCAGGAAGTTGGAAATATCTTAATGTAGATCATTGTTTTGAAGACTGCTAAGCCACCCCATGTTCCAGATCATATAAATGAGTCCCTGATATTATTTGTAAGGAATGGGCTTGGATAAGGGTTCAAACAACACTATAGATAATATAATGGATTGATGGAAATCCATAATCCAATATCGTATTCTCCTGGTTCATTATCAGGTGTTCCCAAGGATGACATGATGGTTGGGGTTTGGCGGGTTATGTCCCACATGGTGGATTTTCTCAGCCAATTCGGACCAGTGAAGAAAAGAGAAATTCCTTTTCATCTTGGGATAGAAGTCTAAAATAAATAGTTCTACATGATTCCTTAATTGAGTTAATAAACCTTGGAATATGCATAGGGAGAATTAAAAGAAAAATTCAATGATGCAATAGAATCTAGAAACAAAGGAAAGGGGGTGAGGGAAGTTTAATCGAAGACCTAGACTACAATTTTAACCACCTAAAAATAGCGTTTCTCCCCGAAAACAGAGTCAAAATTTGATCGGCCACCCACAAGGGACATTAACTCCTAGGGGTATGAGTCAAATAGATATTTTTATGTGTCCCATACATTATGTAACTACTATGAATTAGTATGATAGAAGTATAGGGTCAATCCCATGAGGAGGATGCTGTTATATTGGTGAAAGTGATTTGGTCTAAAATTACTTATGGGAGTCCTCAATATTTGACTAATGTTTGGGAGTTTCTAACTAATTATTGGTTTATATCCAGTGATTAAAAAGGGGTATGTATAATTTCATAGAATCTAGATAAATGTGACCCCAGTTCCAATCTGGGCAAGTTCCTAAGTGCATAGTCAATGAAGCAAGCGGTTGTCACTAGTCATCCTTGGTCCAATATTCTAGGTCTACCTAGTATGTATCTATTTCATGGTTAAGAGGCTAGCTATAGTCCTAGATGCAATATATTTATCTTCTATTGCATAAAGTTTCCCAAGAAAATAGTAATAGTCTATGGTTACTTCAATAAGGATCGGGTCGTCTCCTTGACTGTTTGATGGTCATGGTAAAGTCATAAAAATGGTGTTTGACGATTGGTTTATATCCTGATTACTAATCCATTTATCTTTTCCATTTTTAGAAATAGATATTTAATTTATCCTCTTGATACCTTGAATATCGATCCCTACCCCGATGCATTTATCTACTCATGTTAGTAGTTAAAGCAATAAAAGGAATAGAATAAATCATGATTACAATGTTAATGGAATTGAACATGTACTGATATGAAATGAACATGCATGAATACATTAAAAAAAATCTTACATGAATGTAATTAAATGGAATTAAAATAACACAAAAATTGATGTCATTGAAGAAAATTTATTCCATGATTCTTTGATTGAAAAATGTAATGAAATTAAAAAAACTAATGTTTTTAGAGAGGGAAAAGATATAATAATTCCTAAGGGAGTCTAAAAATAAATACAGAGCTGATTCCAATGTGTCATATTATGTGCCGTTGAGCTACTCTGTATATCGACGGAAATGGTCACAGAGTGTACTTGATCATCACGTCGTGAACCCTTAATCCACATCATTTCGACGAGGATATCCAGTGTGGCATGCAAATATTTCTTGGATTAATGTCGTTTGTCCATGGTCATGTTGTTTATATGTGGTTCACGAAGAGTACCCTATTGCCAGGTGGCTTTTGTCATTGAATCCTCATGGATTTCTTGACATTTTTTGATAGGTTTCACAACATGTAGTAAAGAGTCATGACACGAACAAGAGATTCCACCATTCATTGTTATTGGACACAACTTAAGATTCAATTCTTGATGCATGTTGTGATCATCAAGTACAGGACATGAACTTTTCTGTCACGATGTGTACTGGTCCATTTTTTGTAGCTACTCTGTCTTTATTCCTTGGAATCTTATGAAACTATATTTCCTACAAAATTGGACATCTACCACGTGTATTATCCTAAAAATGAATGAAAAATAATGGAATATTGTCAATAAATTATATATAACATTTATGCTTATCAAATCCCCCACACATGATTTATTGGTTGTCCTCATGGAAGATATCTCAACAAATATTTCAAATGGATAAGAAATTTTCAAAGCAAGAATTTCATGTTATGTCCATTCAATTAAATTATGTGTAAGAAGAAAAGTAGTGAAGTACATGTTTTAATCCTACCTAGTAAAATAGTCATGCCTCATAGTTCATAATTTTAAAAAAATCCAATATTTTAATCATAATATTTAAACCCATCCTTAAGCCTTAGGCCTTGTTGCAATTATCCTCACCATGATTTTCTTTCATCAATATGGGTAAAATGTATGTAAGGTATGCTCGTACCCTGAGTTCATGTTCCTAACCATAGGGTTGCAATGGTCCGATCATATGCACTATTTAATGATAAGTATTAAAATAATCCTGAAGACATTTATCAATATGGTTCTGATGACTCTGAGGCTGTAGGTAGGAAGGTAAAATGTGGAAATCAGGATCAAATGGATGGTATGCTCTAATTTACAATGCATATTCAACAAGATAAGTATGACAAAATTCCGCCATATAGCGAGTCAGGTCCATACTCCATCAGCTCAGGTTGCATCCATATATACCCTAAGTACGTAGCAAATGAATTTAATACATTCCTTTATTTTTTTCTTTTTCATTTCTATTTTTTGAAATTTATGCCTTCTATAGATCACACTTTCATTACCTAACCACATACAACCCTTCGAGGGATTCATCGGTCTAGAAAATGGTGATTTTTGACCCTCCTAGTACACAACTCAAAATAATTTTTTGTGTATTCTTTTAAATTTATCGAAATAATAGTATATAGATGAGATGAAAAAAAGGCATATGGATCCCAACTGGTAGTCCAGTGAGTGCACCGTACATCTCATGAAGTGAAATCATCCCATGCCTTCTGAATCCCACCCATACTTTTCAAAATATAATCTTCAATCATTTTACAAAGAGCTGGGTAGGATGGGAAATAGGTAATAAATATCTTTTCTTATAATAAGATATTCATGGAAACTATGGGCTAAAAAAGGATAGAGGTTCGGTGGGTCATAGGTAAAATTTATCTCAATGGATACCTCAATCACTTTAAAATTACACTTTAATAGTCATCATTTTGATAAGATCTCAGTGCTAGTTCTTTTTAGTTTCCATGTCCCAGGTGTCTCTCAAAAAATATTCTCAAAAAATAAAATAAGATTGAAGACATAAAAACATCTCAGGTATTGAAAATAAAATAAAAACAAGCAATTAAAAAGGACATAAATCCTATGTAGTGATTCAATTAATCCAGATTTCAATGATTTTAAATTTGAATTAAACTTATATGCTCAGAAATCATTCTAAAACTCTATACAGGGGTAAAACATGGTTTCTAACATTTTTCTTTTAAACTTTAATTTTAATTTACATGGGAATAACATTTTTTAAAATTAGAAGCAAGCTTATTAATTCAAAAAATGACTCCTAGAACAGTGAGAACAAACAAAAATATAGTGCATCTCTCCGAAAAATTGAGAAGGACCACCACACTAAAAATGAGACTGTGTCCCCACATTCTTTTAAATAATGGGTGGCAGTGGTGTGGGATTGATTTTTTAAAATTGAACTGACATGTAAGTGATGACAGAATCTATAAAGAGGGAATCGAGAGCTCCTTCAAATGAATTGGTATGTAATGGGGGTGTCTAAACTATATTAACATTGAAGTGTTGATGCACGTGCAAAATATGTTTGTGGAAAAATCATGAACTATAGAACCAACATTAATCTACAGGTTTAATCATTTGAATAACTGAGAAACAGGAATGTGTAAGAAGAAGGAATAACAATATCTTTTTTATTTATTGAATGAATTCTTGTTCAAAGTACTGCATTGAAACACTGAAATATCCAAAATTCAAAAAAAAAACACAAAAACGACTATGTTTAGCCTCCCATAAAGCGATAACTATATAGTCATAATCCAAAAGGGTGAACCAAAAAATTCTATGAGTGGTCCCACTATAGGAACCTGGTTCTTATTCTTGAGGTACAAGTTTCTTCTTTTCCTTTTTGCTTAAGTGTTTTCGAGAAAATAATGAAAATGGGGAAAATCCCAAATTTGGTCTATACACGCCGTGTACTTTTTCAAACATCGTGTAACTTGGCCATGTAAGATTAGTATACAGGGCGTGTAGGCCTGTCGATAATGAATAGTGTAAAAATTGACTACATGCCATGTACTAAGTATATACACGCTGTGTAATTAGTCTGAAGGTGAACAGTAAGGCGGTGGGAGTAGCTGCTAGCAGAACAGTAGTACATGCCGTGTACTCAGAAATAAATGCCATGTAATGAAGTCGGATGATGAACAATGTGGCGGTGAAAATTAGACGATAGAGGAATAGTTTAAAAATTTAAAGTACACGCCATATACTTGATAGTACACACCATGTAGTTGTGTTTTTTTGTTATAAACTGGCAGTAGCCTCCTCTTTCAATAGAGGAATCTTATAACACCGGGAGGCTGCGAGAGAGAAGGCCAAACCTTGGAAGAGCTCTCAACCGAACACCGGTAATCTGATTCCTTCGTCAATGATCCCGTTTCAACTATGCAGATGAGTTCTTCTCTCTTCTTGAACATCATCTTCTAATTCATTCCCGAGGGGATGTTTTTTTGGTTTGAATGTGTTATCTTTCTTCCCATATCTACGTTGTTCTCAGACATTTTAGGAGGTGTCGTTCTAATATATCAATCAGTGGAGATTGAGGTAGGTGGTATGGTGTTTATTTCCTACTATCGAGTTGATTTTGTGTACCATTGTGCTATGCGCCCACTTTTGGGGTGTTGTATGGCTAAGGTCTTGACAGATAAAATACATAGAATTGCATAAGTAATTAAATGAATATGTATAAACTATTGTTTGGGAATGTTGCCTTGATCTAGGGCCACCTTGTGGGTTCCTTTCCCTTGTTTAGATGTTTGGCCAGGATACCCGTGGGTATGCCATGATTATAAGCATGTTTTCAGTTTTCTAGAGAGGAAATGTATATATACTATTGATAATGTGTTGAGATCATCCCGATTACTTGCTTAGCCTGAGGGCAGTGATTTGTTTAGCCTGAGGTAAGTGTTTGTTTATCTAGAGGGAATCTTTTCTTATGCATGTGGGTAGTATCTTCTATGCCTGAGGGCAATATCTCATATGCCTAAGGTAAATATTCGATATTCCTGTGGGCAGTTAACTGATGGTTTCGTTTCTGTTTACCTGTTGGTAAGGATTTTAATGTCTGAGGACAACGTTTACTTTGAGTATTCACTGTGGTGATTTATTATGTTGTACCTTCCAAGCTAAAGAACAAGCTTGGAGTTTTTAAATAATTAATAAAATGGAAATGTAACTGGTAGAGATAGATACATTCAAGTACTTCCTAGTTTACTTCATTTTATTGTTTCACACTACTGTAGCAATTTTTTACTGATAGTTGGGCACGAGCCTTTGGTGGTTTCCTACTAGGATTTATTTCTTACACCCTTTTTGGTCATGTCTTGGGCCCAAACAGATTATATTTATGAAGGTGTTGATAAGGGAAAGAGTCCCTATGCACGTACATTATTATTGTAGAGGAGTAGGAGAGCATGGGACCAAGCTTAGGCTTGCGATGCTGCTGAGTTCCTGCTGCACTGTTTTCTTTGTTTTATAGTACTGTATTATTTATGATTGTAGTGTATCCTGTTTTGACTGCTTTCATAGACTTAGTTACATATTGCTTCATCATGTATATATGTCTGTTGTCATCTTTTACTTCTATATTGTTTTCCATTTCAGCTTTGTATTGTTTACTGCTTCCACTTTTCATTATTTTTATATCTTTCTGCTGCACTTCACTTTGATAAATGAGGGCATAGTTTCCCCACTATCAGACCTAGGACCTCACTGCTAGTCGTCAGCCTCTTGTGTTTGGGGAAACACACTTGAGTTCAGGTGGCCAACCGGTTTCGGGGGCACTCGTTGAGTGGCAACCATATCTGAGACATTACAAAGTGGTATTAGAGGTGTTTCTTTTCTTTGTCTTACTATTTAGAGCCTATATCTAGGGACATGATGGAATAGGTACTTTATAAAAATCTATGCCTGAGAGTATCTAACCCATGTATAGAGAAAATCCAATTTACCTCATGTGGAAATTTTACTGATTTTGCACTTTATAGTTGATCTGATTTTCACCGTTTGGTGACACACTTGTGGTGTGATGTTATATTTTTTATACTGGTTTCTATTTAGTATAAACCTGATGAGATGAGGGTATTCCATCTCATGCATCATTTAGACACATGTTATAATCACATGTCATGCATTGTTTCCATGCCATGTAGGTGCATTAGAAATTACATGTTGTTGTGATATATGTTGTGCTATAAAATGCATGTTGTTGTGATAGGAACCTTGATAAATACACCTACTGATGATAGGTTATTGGTTCAAGTTACGTTTGGGTTGATGAATGCTAAAATTTGGTTCCTGAGAAGTATGGGATCTCTGGGACTGGAATTTAGCGAAGCATGATCCAACCTTTTTGTTGTGTTTTGTACAATAAAGTGAAGGGTCTGGTGGTAAACTATGATTCTCGGGGAGTACAGGCCCCCACGGATCAGAATTTGGCATATTGACGCTTGAAAATTAAAGGAAAAGGGGATCCAGAGTAGTTTATGAGGTGTATAGTCTGGAAACCCAGACAACACGGCCTGTAGTTCTATGAACACACGCCATGTACTCTTTAGTTCGGGAAGAAATGGAAAAATTTTAAGTACACTTCGTGTATCAAAAGTACATGATGTGTAGTCTATAACCGTGTCATAGGTTGGGTGGGCAGTAACACGGGATGGGAAAACTATTGAGGGAACATGCCGTGTACTGGTGATACACATCGTGTAGGCTTGACCCTGTGTCCGCCCATGTGACTAACAAAACGGACTGAGAAATCATAGGTTTTACACACAATGTCAATGTTGAACACGTTGTGTAGTGTGATCTTGGGACCTGACTATGTAACTAACAACACGGGATGGTGTTACCTCTTCTAGTACATGTCATGTCCATTTGGAACATGCCGTGTAGTGTGAGCCGTGTATCCAGCCGTGTCACAAACAACACGGGTCGATGAAGCTCATATAGTACACTTCGTGTACCTGTGGGACATGTTGTGTAGTCTTGATCAATGAGAGACCTTGAAGAATTGGTCATGTGGCTAGGGAGACGGAGGGGTGTACATGCCGTGTGTGGGTGTAACATGCCGTGTACCTAGGGTTGAGACACACCCATGCCAAAAACAGAACACGACCATGTAAGAGCCTAAGGGTACACACCGTGTAGACGTTATACACGCTGTGTAGTCACGTTCAAAAGAGAGAAGTGTGGATTAGATGTGTATAAGGACTTGGGTAGGGGAAGAAAGTTCCATAACACACCATGTGTGTAGACAACACGCTGCGTGTTTGGGGTGTTACACAACTAGTTCTGGCAGAAGTACACGCACATGTGAAAGACCTAAGGGCACACACTGTGTAGTTATTATACACACCGTGTATTCTTGTTTTGTAAAAACTTGAATATTTTCTTTATACTTCTCCCTTATTATGTTTCTAGTGATTTTTCCTTGATGATCTTAATCAAAGGAGTGTGTTTGACCTTGTAGAGTCATGTCATCGAGACGACCACGAGTTGTTCTCCAAGAGAGCGACAATGATTATACTCCAGAGGTGGTAGGCCATGAGCTACCAATGGATCCTCTAGCAGTGCCAGATGCAGCTCTAGCAATTATACCAGATGTAGGTACATATGCGGAGTTTCGTGAAGGATTCATGCGGTTCATGCATACCATCCAGGGAGTACATCTGGCTGCCACATCTATGGTAGAGTTGATGCGTATATTCCAGCAACAGCATATGCCTATGTTTTCAGGGGATGGAGGACCACAGGCTGTAGAGTCATGGATGAATTCATTGCATACTATCTTCGATAATCTTGAGACGCCTCCATGGAGGAGGGTCAAGCTCTCTACTTACATGCTACGTGATTCCGCCAAGAGATGGTGGGATATTACCACCCAGACTGAACATCACCGAGACAAGGTGTGGGAAGATTTTCAGATAGTCTTCCATGAATTTTTCTTTTCGGAGATGCTAAGGGAAGATCGAGCTCGAGATTTCATAAATCCGCAGTAGGGATCCATGTCAGTAATTAACTATTCTTACCGCTTCACCGAGCAAGATCGTTTTGCACTTGTTCTTGTAGGTGATGAGATGTTGAGGGCCATACGTTTCGAGGATGGGTTTCAATATGACATTAACGCACTGGTGAATTTTTTCAGGTTGTCTATAGTGCATGCTATTGTGAACCAGGCACTGATTACTAAGAGGAACCTACAGGAAGCTAGGGGTGCAGGCCAGGGCAGTTCAACACCGGTCTCTGGTACTATTTCAATCGGTAAGAGGAAGAGGAAAACAGATTTATCTCATGGTGGTAGTACTAGCCAGAAAAATTCTTCAGGTGTCCAGGTTATATAATACCAGCGTGGTAAAGAGTGGCACAAGAGACCTTAGTGTCCACATGACCTAGTGTAGTGCTGAGTTTGCGGTAATATGGGTCATCTTCAGCATTTTTGCAGGGTGTTTCCACTAGTGACTAGTTAGAGGGGTTCTGTGCAAACTCCACATCCAGGAGCAGGGGTAACCGTATATTATTAGTCAGGAAATTGAAATACATCAAGACATTTAGGACGAGGTGGTGGTCGTGGCCGTGGTAGCCAGACACAAGAATCTTAGAGACAGTAGGGCGGGTCAGCTCAGGGTAGTGAAGCTGTGTCACAGAGCCATGGCACTAGGTAGACATATGAAGTGAAACAGACCCAACAACAACAAGACCCCAAACCTTCCATTGTTATATGTATTATTCTAGTTGCTTCTATTTTATCTTTAGTACTTTTTGATACAGGTGATACAAATAGCTTTATATATGTTCCTGTTGTGGAGATCCTTGGGCTCTGTGTTTCTTATTCTTATGATGTTATGACGCTACACACTCCATTGTGAATTAGAACGACAGGTGTGCATCAATGAAAAGAGTTCCCCCTAGAGGTCGGTGGGTGTCACTTTCTATGGGACCTCTATGTCTTAGAGATGATGAGCTATGATTTCATTCTCAGGATGGACAAGTTGGTACCCTTTCGAGCCATTGTGGATTGCTATCGTCGAAGGGGGAGTTTCATGTCACCATAGGGTGATGAGTTTCTACACAAGGGAAAATGAGATGTCTAGGTGAGCTGAGATAGACCTGAGCATCATGGGAGAGGTGGTGTGACATCCCATATTGCAAGTTTATACCTGGATGACCAGAGAACTTGTTATCAGGATATCCCTCTTGTGGTTGATCGTTTTAGGGATGTGTTCCGGGATGACTTTAAGATCTACCTCCGGAGCGAGAGGTGGATTTCTCTATTGATAATTTTCCATGAGCAGCACCGATGTCCATTCATCCTTATTGGATGGCTACCCCAATGTTGTAGGAGCTTAGGAAATAGTTAGAGTTACAAGCAAAAGGTTTCATCCGACCCAGTACTTCTCCATGGGGTTTTCCTATCTTGTTTGCGAAGAAGGCGGGCGCTACCCTCAGACTCTATGTGGATTATCAAAAGCTGAACCAATTGACGGTTAAGAACTGATATCCTTTACCGATGATTGATGATCTTTTTTGATCAACTTAGAGGAGCACGAGTGTTCTCGAAGATTGACTTGAGATCCAAATATCATCAGTTGCGCGTTCGACCATCGGACATACCAATTACATATTTTCGGAGTAGATATGGTTTGTATGAGTACTTGGTCATTCCGTTTGGACTTGTGAATGCACCAGCATTATTTATGGCTCTGATGAATCGTGTGTTCCACACATATCTGTATTCTTTTGTCATAGTCTTCATGGATGATATCTTGGTGTACTCCCACACTCGACACGACCATGCCACCCATCTTGAGATCGTACTGAGTACACTGAGTGAGAATCATTTATATGCTAAGCTCTCAAAGTGCCAGTTTTTGATGAAACAAATACACTTCCTGGGTCATATTATCTTAGAGTCAGGAGTTGCAGTAGACCCAGATAATGTGAGAGCAGTAGTTTCCTGGGAGGATCCTAAGAACGTGATTGAAATACGGAGTTTCTTAGGGCTGGATGGTTACTATAGGCGCTTTATACAGGACTAATCCTGCTTAGCAGTGCTGTTTATAGGTTTGACTAATAAGGGTGTGATGTTTGTTTGGTCAGAATCATGCGAGATAGCCTTTCAAGAGCTGAAGGAAAGGTTGATATCAACACTAGTCCTGATACTTCAAGAGCAAGGGAAGAGAAATAAAGTTTACTATGATGCATAAAGTATTGGGCTGGAAGCAGTGATGATGCAAGACGATAAATTTGTTGCATACGGGTCTCAACAGTTGAGGACAAATGAGAGGAATTACCCGACACATGATCTCGAGTTGGCTGCAGTTGATCATGCATTACACTGTTGGAGAAATTACCTATTATGAGAACATTTTGTGGTGCTTACATACCACAAAAGTATTAAATATTTATTTACTCAGCATGAATTGAATTTGAGACAGTGAAGGTGTGTTTAATATCTTCAGTCCTTTGACATTGAGCTTGACTATACACCTGGTAAAGGTAATACAGTAGCTGATGCACTGAGTAGGAGGACTCATAAATTGACAGTTCATGAGGACAATGGTGAGTGGCAGCTTATGGCTATGTTTTCTGAGATGCATTTGGAGGTGCACGATAGTCAGGGGTGAACCTATATTTCATCCTTATTTGTGACTTCTACCCTCATGGATAGAGTGAGGATGAGACAACTATCAGATTTAGAAGGCCTAGTTCTATGGGATTTGGTGGAAAGTGAGGACCCTCCTCTTGGTTGGATGATAGGCAATGATGAGATACTGGATATTCATGGACGAGTGTGGGTTCCAGGGGATATAAGTGAGGAGTTGATGCAGTAATTTCATGCTTCATCTTGGGATGTGCATCCTGGGGTTACATAAATGTACCGTGACTTGAGACGTCAGTGTTGGTGGCTGGGTATGAAAAGAGAGGTAGCTGGTTTTTTTATGAGATGTTCCACCTGTCAGCAGGTGAAGGTGGAACATCAGAGGCTATCCAGACTATTACAATAGTTACCCATCCCAGAGTGAAAATGGGATGATGTCACGATGGACTTCGTGACCGGGTTTCCAAGGTCACCCAGAGGAAATGATGTTTATGGGTTGTTGTGGACATACTTACGAAGGTAGCTCACTTTTTTCTGATCAAAGAGACCTTATTTGTTGACGAACTCAGGAAGTTGTTTATCCGAGAGGTAGTACACCTTCATGGGGGCCCTCGTTCTATCGCTTCAGATAGGGACACCTGTTTTACGTCTCGTTTTTGGAAGAGTTTTCAGAGGGCACTGGGTACACAGGTGCTTCTGAGCACAACTTACCACCCTTAGAACGATGGTCAGTCAGAGCGTACGATACAATTGTTAGAGGATATGTTGTGTGCATATGTCATGGACTTTGGGGGATCTTGGGAGAAGCACATAATCCTAGTCGAGTTTGACTACAACAATGGTTTTCATGCAACTATTGAGATGGAACCATACAAGTCATTATATGGTAGTCCATGCCGATCACCCTTATGCTGGTTGGAGGCAGGTGAGGTAGCTTTACTAGGACCACGTCTCGCATAGGATACATCAGACTAGGTCCAGTTGATACAGAAGCGGGAGGATACTCCACAGTCTCATAAAAAATCTTATGTTGATCGCCGCAGATGACCATTGGAGTTCGTGGCCGGGGATCAGGTTTTCTTGCATGCTTCACCGAGGATGGGACACAGGAGGATCAAGAGACAGGGTAAACATTCACCAAGGTATGTGGGGCTGTTTGAGATTCTGGAGAGATTCGAGCTGGTTGCCTAATGGTTGTAGTTACCCCAGAGGTACTGGGCCATGGACGACGTCTTCCACGTATCATAGCTGCACCGTTATCACTAAGAACCATCTCAATTTCTTCAGCCTGAGGAGGTTGAACTTCAGGGAGATGCATCCTTTGAGGAGCATCCGATTTGTATTGTTGATAGGAGCACGAAGGTTCTTTGAGGATGGCCAGTTCCTCTCATACAGTTGTTATGATAGCATGGCCGAGTGCCAGACAAAACCTAAGAGCGGGAGACCGATGTATGTGCTCAGTGGCCAGATTTTTTCACAGCATTATCTTCACCACCCTTGGAAGGGAATTTTGGGGATGAATTGCTTTAAGGGGGGGTGAGGGGGGGGGGAGGTTTGTAAGAAACTGGTTTATATTCTTGAGGTACGAGTTTCTTCTTTTCCTTTTTCCTTAATAGTTTTTGAGAAAATAAGGAAAATGTGGAAAAATACCAAATTTTGTGGGTACACGCCCTGTTCTTTTCCACACGCCATGTACCTTGGCCATATAGGATGAGAGTATAGGGTGTGTAGGCCTATCGGTGATGAAGGGTGTTAAAACTAACTACACATCGTGTACTAAGTATATACACACCGTGTAATAAGTCGACATGTGAACAGTAAGGTAGTGGGATTAGCACCAAGGGAATGGTAGTACACACTGTGTACTTAGAAATACATGTTGTGTAGTTAATTCGGCTGATGAACATTGTGGCGGTGAAAAGTGGCCGACAGAGGAACATTTTAAAAATGGAATGTACACACCATGTACTTGAGAGTACATGCTGTGTAGTTGTGATTTTTTGTTATAAACCGGCAGTAGACTCATCTTTCATTAGAGGAAGCTTAGAACACCGGGAGGCTACTGGAGAGAAGGCCGTACCTTGGAAGAGCTCCTGACCTAACACCGGGACTCTGATTCCTTCGCCGATGATCTTGTTTGAACCACGTGGGTGAGTTATTCTCTCTTCTTGATCCTCTTCTTACAATTATTTCCCATGGGGAAGTTATTTGGGTTTCAATGGGTTATCGTTCTTCCTAGATCTATGTTGTTCTCGGATGTTTCAGGAGGCATCGTTTGCATATATCAATTAGTGGGGATCAAGCTAGGTGGTCTGGTGTTTATTTTCAACTGTTAATTTTATTTTGTGTACTATTGTGCTACACACCCACATTTGGGTTTCGTATGTCTGAGGCCTTGACTGATAAAATACCTAGAATTTCATAGGTAATTAAATGAATATGTATAAACTATTGTTTGGGATCGTTTCCTTGATCTAGGGCCACCCCGTGTGTGCGTTTCCCTTGTTTAGCCGTTTGGCCAGGATACCCATGGATATGCCCTGATTATAAGCTTGTTTGGAGTTTTCTTGAGAGGAAATGTATATAAACTATTGCTTATGTGTTGGGCACGACCTAGTTACTTGATTAGCCTGAGGGCATTGTTTTTTTAGCCTGAGGAAAGTGTTCATTTAGCCTGAGGGAAACTTTTCTTATGCTTGTGGGAAGTAGCTTCTATGCCCGAGGGAAATATCTCGTACGCTTGAGGGTAATATTCGATATGCATGTGGGCAGTTACCAGAGGGTTTTGTATCTATTTACATGAGGCTATGGATTTTATTATTTGAGGACAATGTTTGCTTTGAGTATTCACTATGGTGATTTATTATTTTTTACGTACCAAGCTAAAGCACAAGCTTGGAGTTTTAAAATAATTAATAAAATGGAAATGTAACTGGTAGAGATAGTTACATTTGAGTACTGCCTAGTTTACTGCATTTTATTGTTGCACACTGCTGTTGCACTTTTTTACTGACAGTTGGGCACAGGCCTTTTGTGGTTGTCTACTGGGATTTATTTCTCACACCCTATTTGGGTCATGTATTAGGCCCAAATAGATTATATTGTTGCAGGTGTTTATAAGGGAAAGAGTCCCAATGCATGTACTTGATTGTTGCAGAGGAGTAGGATTACATGGGACCGAGCTTAGTCTTGCGATTCTCTTGAGTTCCTACTGCACTGTTTTGCTTTGTTTTGGTGTACTGTATTATTTTAGATTGTAGTGTACCATGTTTTGACTACTTTATTATACTTAGGGACATATTGCATCATCATGTATATATGACTGTTGTCATCTTTTACTTCTGTACTATTGTCCATTTCTGCTTTGTATTGTTTACTGCTTCTGCTTTTGAGTATGTTTATATCTTTCTGCTGTGCTACACTTTGACAAATGAGGGCATAGTTTCCCCACTATCAAAACTATTCCCTCACTGCTAGTCAGCAGCCTCTGCCGTTTGGGGAAATGCGCTTGAGGTCATGTGACCAACCGGGTTCGGAGCACCTATTGAGTGGCACCCGGATCTAGGACGTTACTCCGACCATCTTAGTTTCTCCTCTTTATCTTGTATATATTGTTTTCTATTTCCTAATGTTGACATGGTCTCTTAACTAGATTCACAACACTAGGTGCATCTCGACTGAAAATTAAATGTGGTAGAAATGGAATCATTGGGGGAGGTGGTTGTTACAGCTAGTGGATTTCCAATGATAAACCTGAATTTTATTTTATATCTCTATGACAAGATGGGTTACTCATTAAAAAAGATAAAATAGATGAATGGGTCCATTAATAACATCTGACGACTCAGAAGAGCTATAAATTTCTAAGGAAAAAGAAAAAGGAATAAAAAAGTAAACACTCATTAAAAATGGAAAAGAAATCCAAAAATGTTTATAAATATCCTACTTTATTACAAAATAATTAGAAATCAAGCATCCCACCCCTAAAAAAAGTGTACCAAGTACCAAAAAGTATGAAAATACAAATCAATTCTCTGGGATGAAAATATCCACTATAGTCAGACCTGTGTCAGAAGATGGACCAAACATGGTGTCCAAATCTACATCAGTGGTAGAAACAATAATAAGTGGGGTTGATGTTGATGATTTTCTGGTGGAGGTGTGTATCTTGGTTGGGGTGGGTGGTGGATAATCCAAGATCTGAATAGAGGTCATGTGTATGATAGATTGATCAATGAAAGGGATGTCAGGAGTGGGCTCGATGGATGGTCCCTTGCCCTTCCGGGCCTCCTCTTCCAGGAAATTATGCTGAGTAGATGTGTCTATGATGTCGGGAGGTAGGTCATTGGGAAAAGATGGTGAGGAAAAAAGGGTGGATAAATAAGGGCCATCTGTAGTAGGTGGTGGAGGGGTGAATGAGAATGGATCAATGAAGGTATGGTGGGGGTGGGCAGTGAATTCATGCTGATTCGATAGGACAAATAGGAAGAGTACCCACAAGTCAGAATGAGTGGGGTGGTTAAGTGCATGCTTGGTGGAGAGGGTGGTGGTCGGGGCTACCAGTGGGTGGGTAGAGGGGTTTGAAGTAGCTGTTGGTGGCATCTCCTATGAATCATCCTCGTGAGGTGTATCCAGATGTGTTACATGCTCTTAGACTCCAGGTGCCTCGAAATAGTTGTAGTCTTCCTTCACCATTACCCTCATCTTGTACATGAGAACAAGATCAATTAGCTCAAGTGGGACTACTGAGATGAAAGGATGTGAAGTGTCTTAAATATAGAGGTATCTGGCCAAACTGTTGATGAACGATCCACCCATAAGCATTCGCCACCTCCTCTATGCTAGAACTCTATAGTAATAGGATAACTAGGTAGCCATGTTAATGGGAGGTCCACCCAAGGGTGAAACGACAATAATAACATCATGCTGGATAATAGTGCCATGGGTTTTTCCTTCTGTGAACCACCCGTGTTCCATGTCCAGGTGAAGTATATGCAAGGATGGAGTCCTCAACTGGGTGGAATCCACCAGCCTGTAGTCATGATAGGATCGGGGGTCACGAGCAATAAGATGCTAATATCTTGGTGCGTCCTCTTGTGAAATCCTTATCTTCAGCGTAGGGTAAATGTATGAGATCACAAACTCATTAGTATAAATACAGATTCTGACACCATATATGGCCATGGTGAGCTTTTGTGGCATGCAAACAATTCTGAAGTGAACGACACTGAACGATATGTCAAAGGTGTCTAGGAACACCAAAACTACTCTATGCATGTATCTTTCTAAAAAAAATGACGTTGTCAATGTTAAGTGACTCTAATAAGATAAGGACGATGTCTGTGATGTTAAATTTCACAAGCATGGCCATATCCAGATTCTGGTTGGTTCTCATGGGTTTGGCCTGGAGCTGAATGATATTAACCTGGTGCTATGGGATTGCAAATAGGCACACTGACTATAAATGGAGATTATCGTTCATAGAAGGGGAGGATCTCATGTATTGTAAGGTAGATAGAGTATGCAGGTGATTAGAAGAAGGAAAATGACTCGTGGAGGAAGAGGAATAACTCAATGATGATTAAGAAGGATTGGGATGCAGTCTCTTAGTGCGTTCCATGGAGAGGTGGAGGAGAAGGTTGCGCTTTGGCAGAAGGGTAGGAAGGATTGTTTGTGGTCGATGTGGGGAAGGGAGAGAGGAGGTGTCATGTCGTGATGAGAGGAGGGGAAGGGTCATGCACTGGTTTGAAAATGACGGGGGTTGCAGTTTGTGACCATTTGGGTTATTTTTAAAAATAGACCCAGTCTAGGTCCCGATGTGTACCTTAGGGTCACATCTTGAAACATGAGGAAAATTGATTTTCAGAGAATTAGAGGGCCACATCGCGACCTTTAGGTACACGACATATACCTTGATGGTTTTCCTCTAGTTTTTCCTCCTTTCATTACTAGCCTCATTATTCTAATGTAAATAAGACTCTCAGAAAGGCATGTCCTATTAAACCGTAAATAACTCCTATCCTTGGTTTCCTCTAAGTCAAAACATCATTTATATTCATGATCTTGATTGAATTAAGGCTCATTTGATGATATTGTTCTAATAGAATGGTTCATGAAACATCTTTAATACATGATCATTTTGATAGTGATATTTCATTCTATAACTTATAGTAGAAAATAATGGGCAAGGTGGAGGATTCCCCCTGAAATGAGTACTTTGAAGTACTAGGTTGTATGATGTATGGGGTCAATGATGTCACCACCTCTCTGGTGGGTGGTTTAATAAATTTGACTTCTTTAAAGTCACATACACCTTTTTCTGTAATAGATATATCCCATTCTGCCTTCTTAGTCATGTAATATTTATATTTCTAGGTAAGAGATATGACGTTACATACCTTGTAGTCATTTGAGGGTTGCACCACTAGAAGTAGGTTTAACACAACTTGTTCTTCTCCTTATCTGAATATGATAGTTCTTGGTTCACATATACTAGGGCCTTTCCTATAGCTAAGAATAATCATCCAAGTATAATGATAATGTCACCTTATTCTTTTAAATCCAATACCCAGAAATAATATGGGATGATGAACCTACCGACCATTACTAGTACGTCATCCAGAATGCCTCGAGGGTACTTGTCTGGGTGATCAACTAATTGAAAATACAACCTTTTTTCTTTGATCTATTTGACTCTGAGATTTTGAAAAGTACTCATTGGCATGAGTTTAATTATTTATCAACAATCACAGAGTGCTCTACCAAATTTTCACATGCCTATCTCACAAGTGATTGAGATGCTACTAGGGTCTCTCATCATTGGTGGAATTAGCTATTGTACAAAATCATAAAATTATTTATTTAAAGAGATGACTTATAGGTCTTCTATTTTTCATTTTTTGATAATAGTTCTTTTATGAACTTTTCATAAATAGGCATCTCGTCAATAGTTTCAAAAAAATGGATGTTTATATGTAATTTCTTGAACATATACTAGAACATATTGTATTTTGTCTCCTTATTATATTGTCCTTCTCTATGCGGATAGGAAAGAGGTAGTTGGTGTAGAGGTAGGGAAACATACACTTGTTCTTTCTATTTCTCAGGCCTATGCTCTTTCTCAACTGGTAAATCTTCCTGAGGTAATGTGGGATTGACTTCATCAATTTTTTCATCAATTACAGGTTGTTTTCTCGGCTATTCATCTTGAGAACTCGATTATTTGGGTTGTTGGATGTCCATAATCTTTCCACATCTCAGCACTACTTCCTTATCATCCACTCGTGGGTATGTCTCAGTGTACCAGGTTGGGTACCTGAAAATATCTCAGATATGGTCTTTGAGATTTTTACCCATTTAATTTCTAGTATTATAAATATATCTCTCTTGTATTTCATATCTGTCTCATAGGTCATAATTCTTTGATGATAATTTTTTACAAATGATGCTAAGAGGTTTTCCAGATTGCTTTGCACAGGTGCTTGCTGAGGTCTTGGTTAAGGTGGATGAATTTTTTTTCTTTTGGAGGAAATGGTTGTTGATTATATTTTGGTATTGGTATAGGGTTAATCATAGGTTATCTTAGTGGTCCTTGAGTATTGAATTGGTTCTGTCCTCTTATCTGTTGAAAATAACCATGATTGTTCTGAGGTTGCTGCTGAGCATGCCTCTGCTGATAATACCGTTGATACAAGAATGACTAGTTTAGTTGATATTAATTGATTTAATTATAATCATTTTGTGGTTCTTCCTATCCAACTTTTCAATGTTGATATAAATACAGGCCACCACACATATCATAAAATTTTAATTCAATTACCGGGGCAGGAGGTGGTTGAGTAGTTTGTTTCTGAAATGCTTCTAATTTTTTTGTCAGTGCTTCCACTTGCCCTGCTTGATTTTTGGTTTCATCAATTTGGTGGATTCCACACCATGGTTTTCTACTATCACTCTATCAAATACTATAATTGTGATATACATCATCTAAAATTTCTCTTTCAGCTTCAGGTGAATTGAATATAAGACCTCCATCAACAAATTCATCGACAACATTTCATACCGCTGGTTAGAGTCTTTGATAGAATGTTTGGAGTTATATCCACATATCAAGTCCATGATGTGGAAACTTACTTCTTAGTTCCTTAAAGCGGTCCCATGATTCCCACACAGATTCTCCATCTACTTGTCCGAAAATTTTAATGTCCATCCAAAGCTTCCAGGTTTGTATGGGTTGGAAGTACATGTCCAGAAATTTCTTGGAAAATTAATCTGAAGTCGTAATTATCTCTTGAGATTAACTTTATGGCCAGTTCGTGGCTTGGTTTTATAAATAGAATGGGAAGATAAAGAGTCTTATTTCCTCATATGAGACTCCCTAGTTGTGAACAATATCACAGACCTTGAGAAAGTTGGCAATATACTAATGCAGATCTTCGCTCTAAAGGCCGCTAAAATTTCCCATTTTTTTTGGATGATATGAATGAGAACATGTTTTATTTCTAAGTAATGGGATTGGATAGAGGGTCGAAAAATCCTAGGGATCATACCATGGATTTATGGAAATCCATAATCCATTATTATTTTCTCCTATTTCATTATCTGGTGTTACCCAGGATGACTAGATTATTGGGGTTTGGCAGGTTAGGTACCGCATGGTGTAATTTCTCATCCATTACTGAACGATGAATAAAATAGATATTCCTTTCAATCTCAGGATAGAATACCAAAATAGATTGTGCTTCAAGAGTCCCTGAATGAACCAAATGACCTTGGTACATGCATGGGGTAAACAAATAGAAAAACGCTAAGATGCAAGGGGATCATGAAACAAAGGAAAGGGGGTGATGGAAAGGTAATCCAAGATCTCTAACAGAATCCTAATCACATAAAAACAATGTTGTTCCCCAGAAATGATGCTAGATTTGATTGGCCTCCCATGGGCATCATTAATTCCTTGGGGTGAGAGTCAAATTAGACATTTATATGTGTCCCAAACATTACGTAACTACTAAGGTGTAGTATGGTAGAAGTCTGGGGCCAATCCTAGGAGGAGGATGTTCTTTTATGGGTGAAATATAACTTCTCTTAAATCCTTTGCAGGAGTATTTACTATTTGAATAATTATTGGAGTTTCTAATTTTTTTTTGATTTTACATGAAGTGATTAAAGAGGGTTGAGATAAAGTCTGGGTATCTAGATAATGGAGATCCTAGTTCTAATCTTAGAAAGGTCCTATGTTCGTAGTTTGTGAAGCAAGCAGTAGTCTCTAGTAGACCTTGGTACAGTATTCTAGTTCTACCTAGGATGTATCTATTCCTTGGTTAGAAGGATAACTATATTACTGGATGCATTATGCTTAACTTATATTACAGAATGCTCCCTAAGGTAATGGGCATAGTCACAATTCCCTTCAATTTGGATAGGGTCATTTTATTGATTGTCCGATGGTCATGGTATAGTCGAACAAATGGTTTTTGACCCGTTGTATATATATCCTGATTACTAATCCATTTTGGTTTTCCAAGTTTAGAACTATTTATTTAATTAAAAATATAGATACATAAAATCATGATCACAACCTCGATGTGTTTAGATAGTCATGTTGGTAATTATTGAAATAAAAGGAATAAAAGAAATAATGATAACAATGATAATGTAATTGAACACGTACTGATATGAAATGATGATGAAAGAATACATAAAATAACATCTTACATGAATGGAATGAAATGGTATTGAAAAAACAAAGGAATTAAAGGCATTGAAAAAAAGTGAATCCACAGATCATTGATTAATAAATAAAAAAAAATTAAAAAAAATAATGTGTTTAGAGAGGGAAACATGTTGATAATTCAATAGGGAGTCGAAAGATAGATAGAGAGAGAGATGATCCAAATGTGATGTCTAAAGTTCTTCCAAGTTGTTCCTTATATAGGAGGAATTGGTCAAGACATGTACTTGATCATCACATTGTGAACCCATAATATGCATAATTTTGACGAGGTCTCTTGTGTGGCATGCATATCATTCGTAGATTAATGATTTTTGACCATGGCCACATCGTGGATAGGTGGTTCACGATGTGTCCCAATGGCCTGCTGGCTTTTCGCATTGAATACTCACCACTTTCTCGGCATTCAGTTTTACTGGTGTCACGACATGTAGTAGAGAGTCACAATATAAACTAGAAATTCATCTAGTCGTCATGGATGGTCATGGAATAAGTTACATGCCTTGATGTAGGTTCTGATCATCATGTACATGATGTGTACATGGCCATCACGATGTGTACATGGCCATTTTTTTTAGCTTTTCTGCCTTTCATCCTTGGAATCTTGTGAGGCTCTATTTCCGGCAAAATTTGACATCTACTGCACACATTATCTAGTAAATGGAAGAAAAATAATGGAAATGTTACAGTAAAATATATATAAAATTTAGGCTTATCAATCAGGCCTTATTGTGTCTTTACGGGGGAAGAAAGTGTTATGTTGGGGAGAATTGTCCCACGTAGTTTTTCTCTCTTTTAGATGCATTTAGTTTTTTGGACATGATTTTTCCTCCATATAATTAGATGTGAAGGTTTATAATTTTTGAGGAATTGTTTCCAATAATTCATGATTTATATGTTCCCATAGGGATCCCTTTATGATTTTTGGGAATATCTGAAATTTAGGTCATACAACAAGAGACACACAATTAACCCACGGTTATTTGAATCCATATTTCCTACCCTGATAATTGTATGGTAGGTTAGTGGTTTTTAGTAGAAGCTAATATATTGTTTTTGCATTGTAGGTCAGGCTGTGTTGGCTAACTGTGCTATTAGTTCCTCTTAGGAAGATTAGGTTACACGATCACTGCACGATTTTACGAAAAAAGTAGAAAACCTAGGTTCCTATTTAGTTCTTTAAATTTTTTGGTTTTTTACACTTTTTACTATTTCTAAATTTTACCTTCAACCACATATTTTCCCCAACATGGGATTCTCCATCATAGGCATGAATCCCACTTCCTCTCCTCACCATTTTTCTCAATTTTGATGTCATGTTTTGGAAATATTTCTCCATGATTCTTCAAGTAAGTGTCTTCTTTCTTTAATATATCTCTCTTTTCATGGGATTATCTTCTTCTCCCAGGGTTTTTCATAATTATTATAAATAGGGGGATTTTTTAGGGTTTCATGTTGTTTAATAGGGTCTTATCTTGATGTTGGATCTTTGATCAATCCTTATGGGTCTCGCGGTGGTGTGGATCTAGTTTCATGCCAATATAGGATGTTTTTACAATTTATATAGGTGTTTCTAGGCTATAACATTTCTATATTATTTTTATATACGTTCTTGATAAATTTTACTTTGTTCTATGAATCATATATGTGGTACGAAATAGATTTTTAATGTGGTCTGATATGCATATATGATGAATGTTGATTTTCTAAAGGAAAATTGTCATGCTATGTGTATATTTTTTTTGTGATGTTTCTTAAAAGAATTTTAAATTTTTTAAATAAATTGAAAGTGAATTAAATGTGATTTTTATAAAATAAATGAGTAATTATTGCATGTGGCTTCTTTTTTCTACACCATTAGTTTGACTTATGAATTTTGTAACTAATGTGAAGCATTGTTGTGAAGTGAAATTGTATTATGCATGGATTTAAAATGGGGCTTGTCCCATTTGAAGTAATTTGACCGGTTGTGTTTTTTTACTATAGTATTAATAAATTAGTTTCATCAAATTTATAGGTGGTGTGACGATGTGTTTGAAAGGGTTTTGGTGTCTGTATAATGGAGAGTGTTTTTAGTTTATGTAATGTGGTGTTTTCCCAATTCATTTATAATTCAAGGCATGTTTATGTGAAAGTGGTGATGTGTTTGGAACATCAATATGAATTTGATAACAAAAGGAATCTTGCATATCTTGGTCGGTTGGTTAGAACTATTACACTAGTTATTTGTACATGTCTTGACATAGTTTTACATAGAAAAATTTATCATTACCAGAATTAAATAACTATGATTATGATTGGATTCCACTCGATGTTTGGATGTTTTCCCTATATAGTGGCTCATTCCAGAGGACAATAATGGTTGTTGTTACTATACCATGTTTTGATGAGGTACAAGTTTCCCAGTGCCTCACTTTATCCAAATTACCTCTTAGGATATAATCATAGTTCTCTTTTGATACTAATTCGATGTTGTTACATCTGACATCAGGTGGTGGAACTAGATTGTATTTCATTTTAACAATGATTTAATTTTTGAAATTTTTTTCATCAATGTGTTTCATCTGAATGAGTATTTCAAAAATAGTTTCCTTGGAAATGGATTCCATTCACATTATTTCTCAAAAAAAGATTCAAAATATTGGTTTGAAAGTTTATATCGATTGATCTTTTATTATTAGGGAATGTAATCCTAGTTTTTAGTGAAATACTAATGGTATTTTCCTCACACCCTAATACACCTTTGGGTGTGTGGAACTTTGTTTTGGAACATGTGAAGGTATTATGTGTTATTTTCGTGGATCCATGTGTCTATATATCCTCTCGTGTAGGTTTTGGTTTGTGGCTTGATGGTGAAATCCCTCATATCACATGGAGGTTCTTGAGTTATTTTTGAGGATTCCATTCCTTTGTTTTATGTTTTGGTTTGATTTTTTTTAAATATTTTAATATGAAAATTTTCAATCTTTTTTGGGATTTAGTCTTTTAGTATTGTGGTTTTTATTTCCTTTGGATGTTTGGGTTTATACTAATGGGTGAAATCATTACCATGGTAAAATTTCAATACCCCGTCACCCATTTCCAGCTTGTGGGGATGAGAAATGACCTTTGTGGCATGCCATATATTGGGTTGAGTGTCTGGTTGGATGGAACTATGGCATGGTTCATGAAATTTGGAAGATATAATGACATTAATATAATTTAATATTTTCCAAAATTTAAAATTTCCCCTGGCCTCAATTATAAAAGGGAACCTCATACCCTCACATATTTACACATTTTGACCATTATACCTCAACCATAAAGTTAAAATATCCCTTATAAACTTCCTTATACACATTAAAGTGTTTTTTTGTTCTAAAAAACAAACCCTTGGATAACTAAGAAAAGATATAAAGGAGTTTTTTCAAAGAAGAGGCAATATCCTTAACAGATCTCTTTATTTTTAATTCATATTTTACTTCATCATAATTAATTATAATCTTTGTAAAATAATACAATATTATTCATAAATATAATTAATCATTATTAATAATATTAAACATCCATTATTCACAATATTTACATTAAATGTGAAGAGAAAGTATCGATTTTGTATATATATCACTTAATTTTTCCACAAAGATATACAATTACTTTATAATCTTCATATTGAATGGATGGGTATTTTGATGGGTTAAAAATATTTACAAGATAATTATGACATAATTGTACTAATAGAATGATAATATGATATCTACCATCTTACTTTCCAATATTTTGGGAAATTATAACATCACTTAGGTACTGGCTCGTTCACATATTGGGGTTCTTTTATATATTTAGAATAATTATATATTTATTATTGAATTGGTTCTACTATGTATGATGGATTTTAGAGCTATGGTAAGGGATTACACTACACATTTATTTATATAGGACACATATCATTTTCAATACTTCTTTTATTGTAGTAAAAATAATTCCCATGAATTTATTTTATGGTATTTTTCATTACATTATGGGATATTAATATCAATATAAATTCCCTTCTTTAATGGGTTTTATTATTCAAATTTTACTATATTGTTAAAAGTTTTATGATAAAATCTATTTATTTATCAAGAATGAATATGAATAATCTTCCTATGATGATATATTATGAGCAATCTCTCATGGGAGACATGAATTTTATAAAAATATAGTTATTTCAAGAATTTATATTCTCTTATTTATTTTCCACTCTTTGTGTAATAAATAATTTAATGTGTTGTTTTTTATGAGAAATCCGATTTATTTTTCTAATAGGTTAAAAATAGTCTCTGTTATATGTCAATGTTTTCTAAAAATTGTTTT
The DNA here is from genome assembly GCA_963277665.1 of Viscum album. Classification (NCBI taxonomy): domain Eukaryota; kingdom Viridiplantae; phylum Streptophyta; class Magnoliopsida; order Santalales; family Viscaceae; genus Viscum; species Viscum album. Next base: position 1,658,229,732 of record OY728138.1, on the reverse strand, counting down.
TATTTTTTTTATTTTCCAAATAAATTTTCCAGCAATTTATAACCATGTTTTTAATTTTAATTTTTTTTTGAAAAATAATTTCTGTCATATTTTTAACAATTTACATTTACATTCAACCATAAATGTGGATGGAGCCATTATTTTTAAATACACAGTCTGAAGAGAATTTTCAACCATCATTACCACCCAATTATTTGAATTATGTATTATATGTTTCGAATATTATTTTAAAATAATCATTTCCTATTAATATGGGGGAAATTTATTGATTAATTTATGTTATTTAATAATGTAAATGATATTTTCAACAGGAATATTATAATTTCCTTTTTATGGTATTTATATTTATTATTGATAAAAACCTCAGATGTTGCTTAATATTTACTAGAGATATGATCTAATGATACCATTACTATCCTTTCTATGTATGGTTTATTATTATGATGAACATATTATTATGAATCCCATTACTTTTAAAACTATTATACTATGATTGAATGATGTAATATTTATCAAACTATGTCTCATTCCATGAGTTTTAATATGAATAAATGTTTATGAAACCCATTTTTATTAATGAATTATGATATGAAGAATGTTTTAATATATTTTTGATAACATATATAATATTTTTATTTTGTGATGGGTAGTCCAATAGTTACATAGAAATCTCATTATTTGGGTAAATATTGATATCTATTTATATAAATTGAACTAGAAATGGGAGTGAAACTAGTTCAGTAAGGGACTCTATACACAATGATTTTATTGAGAGTGAATATTGACAACTATGATTGTTTTTGGAGTTAACCTATTCCACTATTATAGTCCTAGAATTTAATTCTTGATGACTAAGTAAATGGTTCCTATACTTATGAGTGTGTAATAATTCCTTGAGTTATGAAATTGTTTTTCTATCATGGCTCATGTTATTGGATTATATTTTGATTCAAATCTTATGAAATTACATAATGTATTCCATGAATCATAATAATTATCTGTGACATGTAGGTTACTTATTTAAAATTATAATTTCACATTGTCGTACCCTAATGCTCATTCTATGATTTTGTAATCATTTATATATCCCTTGATTACCCTTATTAAGCATCCATGATCGCAAATTCTTATGTTTATTTTCCCAATGTTACGAAGAATGGTTTTAAGAATAATATGTCGATGAAGGGTGTTAGGTATAATGGTATTAATGGGAGACTCGTAGGAACCAATTGTTTATGTGTCCAAATTTCCAATGAAACTATACATATATGATTAGAGAGTGGATCATTGTGTTGTGTAATGAATATTCATATATTGAGATGTAATATCTCTTTCTGAAATGTATGGGTCACTATATTTGGTTTCATAGTATTTTTTAGTTAATATTTAGATTATAGGATGAGAAAACATTAATGAAAAACCATGGGGATAAATAGAATTATAAAATAAAAAATTAATTTTTTGGTTATGATCGGGGATGAACTACGATGGACCTAAGTTTTAATATATTTAAAATTAGTCTTCATGTTTTTTTCACCCTATAAATGATTATTCATAATTTTTCTCTATGAATGCTGTTTCACAGTGAATAATATTTTGGTTTTTTCAAATTAACTGAACCAGAAGGATACATATTAAAACTAATAGAGAATATAATGATTTTCTAAATTTACATCTAAAAGAAATGGGATATTTATTATGAAACCGTATGATTTTTCTTGGTCATATATTCCATTATATTTTTAAAAAACAATTCATGTGTTAGTTTCTTAAAAAACTAATATTATATAGATGGAGATTCATGGAAACAATAGAAAAAAAATTAAAATACCTACATGTCAAAATGTGAGAAGATTCACTCAAGGGAATTTATTAAAGGAACCTATATCTATTTTTTGTGTGGAAATAATGATCATAGAGGATGTAAATTGTGATGAAAAATTAAAGAGTTCTATATAGGAAAATGAAGATCATCAAATTGTACAACATATAGTTCAATGTATAATGTGTTGGAAATACGGGAATTATTCAGTCTAATTCCATAAACTAAGGGTGGAATCCTAGACAAAGGAATGACCAATGATGTGAAGGGAATGATTTTTTAATGAAATTGGATTAATGAATTATCTTTTATAAGTATCATATCAATGATATTTTGGATGTTATGATTATTAAAAATATAAGGAATGTTCTAAAGGAAAATATATAATAATATATTTTGTTAAGATAATTATATGATTGATATTTTTGTATTCTATTGGTCACTATAAAAGTTTTTAGTTTATGTAATTATGGATATATTATAATAGATTATTTTTATTCAATTTTTGGATTTATGGAATATATTAAACGAATTGTAAAATTATTTGAGGAATAAATATTATCCTATTTTTTGGTATCATATATGTTTTCAGGTGATCGAAACTTAAACACCACGGATAAAATCACGGGGTTTTATGTCTATGGATGATCATATGATCAAAGCAATAAATACGCTCAATTATTGTTTTATGCTATGAGATTTTGAATTGATTTTCTTATTGTATAGGTATTTACAAAGAATACTCTATTGAGTTTAAAATTACCATTTTGGATTGGTATATTTTTTATTATTATATTAATTATTGTATAATAAAAAATGGTATATAGATAATATTGATGTTAAAAAATTGATTCATTGAAAAAGTGATATTTTCAAATATATTTGTGTTCAAGTTAAATATTACTTTTCAGGTGAGTATCTGAATCTGATTTATGATATTTTGGAGAAGCTCACTACATTAAAAGAAAATATAGATATTTATAAAGTGATTAATGATACATGGGAGATATTTCACTAGGCTGATGTATATATAATCCTCATGTCTAATAAGTTATTTAGCATGATAGACTATTTGGGAACCATTATATTGGTTTTTTAAATATGTAATATGGATGGATTGATATAGGCATTCAGATTAAAAAAATATTTAATGTTGAGGTTAATAAGGTAATTAAGGCCTTAATTATTAATGATTTATTTATTCTTTTTATAGTTTATTCATTTAGAGAATAATATTGTGCAACCCATGTATTATATTAATTAATTCCTAATGATATGAGGAATATATTAATATAATTTTTGATATCATAATATTTGATTTTATTACTCCATGCATGAAAAATTCATCTTTAATACTCCTCGGTAGGATAAAGAGAATAGACTGTTGGGTAAATTTATTAATGGATGAAATTATACATTTAATGTATGATATATACTATCAAAAACGATTCTCATAAAAATGGTAATCATATATGGATTGAATTTGACTAATTGTTGGCTATTAATGCACTCAGAATATGCACCATGGAGGTTACATGATGGCTTCTACCTCAATAGATTGATTGCATCTAGGATATTATCCACTTAAAAATATGGTCTCACGTGCATAAAAGGAGTCCAAATCTTTTTTAGGATACTCTTCCAAATAGAGTGATCATGGTGGGAGCTTGATGTGATCCTTTTATTTGTCGAATCATTTTTCATTATTGATTGAGGAAGACATGAAAAGTGTTATTCACTCCTATATTTCTAAAACCCATTTTAAATCTTTACTCTTTTCATTTTATTTTATATTTCATTTTATGGATGGATTTATACAAGTATTGAAATATTTTGGTATACTTTTCAAGTAATTATATTTTCTTATGTTCTTAGTATATATGGAAATGGATTTTTTAAACTCTAGAAAAATGATACAAAAAAATATTTTCCTATAACCTTTAATTATGAGGAATTTATTGTATTTTAACCGCTCATTAATTCATGATTTTGTGGTCATTAACATTATCATGACCATGTTTTATATCACTCTATCAGTATTTGTGCATATTTTTATTTTATATGTTCATATTTTAAATTCCCAGTAATGTTTTCCTATTTTTAACCTTTTAAAGTACTATTTCGAACCATATGTTGTTTTCTTTATCGTTTATGACGTTTTGGTTTTATTAACAATTTTTATGATAGGGGATTTCCAAAAATGAATTTTTAAAAGAAAAAAAAATTAATTTCTGAGCATACATTCAAATTATGAGAAATAAATTCATTAGGGGGGAGAATGGGACACCATGAGATTTAATGAAATATTTTTTGGAATAAATTTTAAATTCATTGACATCTATTATTATATAAAACACCAAGAAATTACAAACAATTAAATATAACTATATGTCCATTATTTCAATGTCACAAAACTAGAGTGTATTAACATGATTATCTAAATTATTAAATATATATATTTATTGATAAAGTTTTAGTAATTAATCAATAAATTTTATGTGATGTCATTTTATTCTTCAAAAATATATTCTCTTAAATAATAGTTTATATTTAACTTTTATGAGAATATATTATACTAATTTTCTAGAATTTTTCAAAATTGTATTATATAAAATTTATATCATTTATTGAATCGTCTTAGCATTATTATCATAAGATGATTTTTTTTTTCTAAAACGATTTATTTTTCAATGAATTGTAAACAATACTTATTTTTATCAAAAAAAATAATAATTTAAAGTTAAAATAAATTTAAATGTAAAATTATTTTTTGGATTAAATTAAAATTTTCATTTGATGTTTTTTATTAAAAATAATCAAATTATATTTTTTAAATGAAATTTTTTACTTTAATTTTGTGTAAAAACATAATTATATGTAAAAATGAAATGTTTTGAAAAGAACTTTTTGTGAAGAACATGTTTTAATAATAAAAAATTAAATTAATTCATATTCTATAATGAATTTAATGAAAATTTTAAACTATATACATAATAATTTTTTTAACATTCATCTAGTATTTTTTCATTTTTAAAGAGATAATATTAAATCCAAATTTATGCTTAAAACAATATTTTTCTAAATAATATTTTTTATTCTATTTATGCACCTATTTTAAAATTAATTTCCACAACATATAGGTAAGGAATAACATAAAATGGATTAAATAATTGGAATTACCATGCTATAATTTAGTGAATATGCCCATTTAATTTTTAGGCATTTTAAATAGTAAACATAGTAAAATTTATCAACTTTGTAAAGGGTAAATCAGGTAAATCATGGTTAAAATTTATGATAACAATAAACTTATTCACACAAAATTTTACTTAATGAATAAAATTAGGCAATTATAACCTTAGGATTTATTTTTATTTGTTAAATGGACATTTATCCTTGAAAATGACCTATATAATATGAAATGTAAATAATGATACCAAATTTGACTCTCTTAGTATTAAATATCTCATTAATGTATAAATATGGACACAATAAACATGTAATTGAATCATAATTTCTATTTTTTATTTAATTAAATTTATTATGAGGTAAATTTATTTATAGTTAGTAGATATTATATAGTTATCCTCAAGGATAATGCAACATCGACACCGTATTTATTAAATTATTAGAAAAATAAAATAATTGAATTACAAAATATTAAAAGTAATATAATTTGTTATAGTTATAGTGTTACATGAATTTTATTGATAAATATTACATATTAATGTCTCTTAAAGTATTATAATATAATTTTAACTCTTTATTTTTATATTATAAGTCAAATTAAATTAATAATTAAAAAATTGTAATGAATGATATTTTATCAATATAATTTTTAATCAAATTATTTAAAAATAATAATATCGTAAAAGTGGAAAATATGAATAATATATGGTTTAAAATTTTATCCATTTTCCATTTATTAACCAATTTTCACCTTATATGTAAAATTACAATCCTTTATGAGTGAAAATGATGTTATTATGGTTAATTTTAAAATTGGTTTACTAAAGTGTGAAACCAATAGATATGGTTTAAAAACATAAACAGATAAAAATTTTATTGGTTGATGTCATTTAAAATCAATGAAATATTTTTTTAAATATACTTCATTTTTATGCTTTTCTGCAATATAATGACCTCAATATATTTTAATGTTCATGAAATTCTAAATTTGCCTCTCAACTCAACTATAAACGTCCACCTCTTCCCATCACTTATTCACATGATTTGATCCTCCTAGATCAATAAACCACTAAAAAATATCATTCAAACTTAAATAATGACACTATATATTTCATGTTCTTTACCAACGACCATCCCTATAATACTTATGAGGATATCTAACGAAGTTCTTTAAATGTGGTGGTAATCGCCTTAGCCAATCACTTTCTTTTTAATTTTTAATTTTCATCCTCTTAATTGATTATATTATTAATAAAATAATTACTTTATTATCCTCAACATAATAATTTTTTTTATGATTATAAAACCACCTTTATTAACTATCTTTCTAATAAATGGGATTAAAAAGTATCTGTTATGTGTCCTTATGGATTATCGTCTCCACGTATGAATACACATCATTTCTCATCATAGTCTATTATGGATGAAAATTTTGATATGATAAATTTAAATATATGATACTGAAGTTATAATTAATTTTTTAATTATAATATCTTATAAACCTTGTAACACACCAAGCTTCCACATTACACTTCTCTTTGAATAATAGAGTAGCGTGTGTTGTACGCAACTTCGAGTTCTAACACACCACAACCAATCAAACTAGCCGTTATGAATAGTAATAACCACTATTTGAAATTTTATAAATTTTATCTTTCAAAATGGACTTCATTTTTGGATTCAGAATATCAAAATTAGCCTAGGGTTAATTTTTGGTATTTTTCTGAAAACATTCAATTTTTGATGAATAGTGAAAAACACTGAGTTATAGTTTAAAACCGAATTTTTATTTTAATAATTATTTAATTTATTTAAATTTATTTTATGTAAAAATAGATACATAATACCTATACAAGTTCAATGTAATTCATTGGAGTCAATTTATAATAATTTTAGATATATAAAAAGTTTATAGAACTTTTCACCATCTTTTACCCACCTCCTTGGAGAATTTGCGAATTCACATAAATCATAATTTTACCACTTATGAGAGTTGAATTTCAAAAATTTGAGTGACACAGTTTATATCAGTAAGTTAAATTTGGTTCAATGAGATGAAAATAATTTTTGGTGAATAGTAACTTTTTACTTTTATTTACCACGGTAAAAAGTAAATAGGGTAATTTAGGATAAAAATGATATTATTATTACCCTAAAACATATCCTAATTCTATTGGATAAGTGTAATTAGACCAAAAACAACCTTATTAATATAATATTATCCTTTAGGCCCACTTGGATTAGATTAGGACATTTATTATTAATTTATTTAAAGAAGAGTTAAAAGTGTTAAAATCAAAGTTTAATAACTAAAAAATTTATAATATAGGGTTATACATAATATAAATTAGACTATAAATATTCATAAGAAATATAAAATTATTTCCTAAATAATGGTATTTTATTTATATTTTTTAGACATTAAATAAATTAATTTATTTATGACATAATGAGGATGCAATAATTACCTAATTAATGAAATATTAAAATAATTGATATTATGAATATCCAAATAAATGTAATTTGAGACTTTATATGAATTACACTAATTTTATAAGTTAATATGACATATTAGGGGTTATTATATTAATTTTTTTGAATTAATAATTCCGTTATGAATTTTAAACAAAAAAAATACCAAATAGTGTCAAAATTGACCTAAAAGGGTTTTTAAAACAAATATTATATTATTAATTGATACTCTAATACTAAAAATCTAATGTTCAGAAAAAAGGCTTATATAATGATAGTTGTATCATTAATGAACCACTTGGGGTTCTCTTGGAAGTATATAGTGTGTTTATTAACCATAAAATATAAATATACAAAGAGACATCGTAAATGTCAAACTGATTAACTAAAAGTGAAATCTAAATGATAAAGTTAATATAGTTACCCAAACTAGTCTAAAAACTATTGGTTGAGTGGTTTTAAACTCATACCTACCTTATCCTTTAAATAATACACTTTTTAGCCATTATAAATCGAAAATGAGTTTATTATAAAATAATATTTCGAACTTTTCCTAAGGTGCCCCTCAACCCTCTTATAAAAGGTCACTCCCCCTTCTCTCTAATTCACACCTTAAATGCCATTTGGCTCGTCCAAACCCTTCCCAATTAACATCTCAACAATCTTCCCTTCACCCTAGAGGTCCTAATTTCAGCAGAAAGCCATCTTAAAGATCCCTTTTGATCAAATCAAAAGGAAGAACCCGAAGAGGAGGTAAATATTTAATCACCTCTTTCAAGTTCCTTTCTTCTTCCACTTCCTCTTTCTTTGTTATTTGAATTCTAAAATAATAAATCCGGTATATTTTAAATAATATGATGTCATTATAAATATGGTACAACCATATTCATTATTCAATCCATCCATTGAATGACATGTCACCATACATGTGTACGTACGACTTACCGTCTCCACGTCATGGGGTAATTGTTATTCAATACATTATTATTTTGATGGGTATAATAATGATGTGTAATTGATGAAAATAATAAATATAAAATGATAATTATTCTGTATATATGATATACCATCCAATTATAAATTATTTTAATATCAAAAGAATGATATTGTCGCTCGTGCATACATACAGATTACCGTCTCCACGAACATGATGAGATTCATTCCCCATTGTATCCATTCAAGATTAATTTTCATTAGATGATTAAAAATAATGTTTAAGTACATAATATTATTCTGGATAAGAATAATATAATCCCATATATAACAAATATGACTCACATAACAAATAATAAAAAGGAAAACGAATCCGTTAACACCCGAAATGAAGATAATACTAAGATATTATTTGCAAAGCATTGTTAAAAGATCATATATGATATCATATTAATGTATATGATTCTTGTATAATTTAAGAACAATTATTTCACTATTATACATGAGGTTAACCTACCCTCTACCAATGAAAAGTACATGGTAAGGGTTAATTATACAATCTCTTCATTATCTAAGGTTGTTTATATATAATTATCTACTGGGACCTCTTTATTAGCCACATTCATGTTTCTTAAAAATGTACTTCAAAACATTCTTACTATTTTATAGACTATGGGTTAAATTAATTTATACCCTTGTCTTAATTTTATAATATGTTTATAAAGGGATCGTTCCATTATTTTCCAAACAATGTCCTTTATAACCTTTTTGACAAAATTAAGGTAAGAATGTATTTTTTTAACTTATACGGCGCGTGTAGCTATTTTCCACCATTATAACATCATCGAAGATTCCATTACAAGAATATAAGAATATTTTCAAATATAAATGATTTCTTTTATAATTATGTGACTTTTAAATGATTTCAAAATAGAAAGAGATATTTCTCTAAAATGGTTTTGATTTCATCTATATCAACATCATTTGATGGATTTTAAGTTTTTTTGAATTTGGTTTATTATGATACAAAACTCCAATATTGTATTGATGGTTTTGTGATATATTTGATTGTGGATGTGTTATTTCATACCATTCATGGTTTATGGATAAAGTATTTACATTTCGTATTCCATTTTTAATATGAATGTTTATGTTATGTTTAAACCTTTTCATATAAGGAATGCATTGGACATAGTATGTGATGGGTGGAGCCCGCTATAGCTCCTTGATACATCAGTAGGTCTCATGAGACAAACTAGTTTCTTTTCATAAGGCCATGACAAAATATTATTTGTAGACTTGGCACAAGTCCTTGACTATGTTGTTATTAAAGTATGGCATTATGCATTCCATCATAATGAAAGTGGCTATTGATATTGCATGTGATTATTAAACTAGTAGAATATCCATGTGAGAAAGTAAATTTCATTATTTTGATTTTATCTTTTCCATATTATGCTGAAGTAGAAGTTTGAAAGGATTTTTATTTAGTTTTATACATTGGCTTAAATGTTTATGCTTATTTATGAAAGTTTCCGCTATATTGTTATCCTTACTATGCATCTGAGCTCACCCCTTTATATGTTTTATTTTTCCCAGGATGTGAAGAAGTATATTATGAAGGACTTGAAGGGATAGTCTATGGGATCTCAGTGTTGTCTATGGAAACAATTTTGTTGTATTTTTCCATTTTATGATGTAATGTAAACCTGAGGAATGTATCTATTACTTCCAAGGCTACTAAACTAATCAGTTTTTCAAGACTTGATCTTTTGTGGTCATGCCAATGATACGTAATAATGCACCGACTCTGGGCTTCTAGGGTCGGGGCATTACAGTTGGTATCAGAGGAAGTTTAGTACAAAATTTGGAAACTAGATTTAGATAAACTCTGATTAGAGCACATAGACCTAAGATAGACTTTTTGGATTAATATAGATGAACTTCCTAGAATTTTGGTATTGTAAATATTTTGTAAGTTTTCCAAGAAATACATCCTTTTCTGGATACGAGCAAGTAGAGGCGGCTCTGGAACAAATGTACCTAGGGGTAAAACCCGAAAACACCACTTAGAGCTAGACTCGAATGGGAACCAGTGCACGACAATGGGCCTTGTTTCACTCTTGGTTACGACACTCCTGGGGGATATGATCAAAATAATTCTCATTTTCATTAAAAACCATTATGAAGGGTTTATGAGTATATACATCCTCAAAGAAAACATTTTTATGATTATGGATTATATCCATAAATTGTTTAATTTATGTAAACTATTTTACATATTTGGATTTATGTATTGCGATTCACAAACTAATATAGTTTATCCCATTATTTAGAAATGGCACCATGTAGAAGGAATGGAAATCGTATCAATGAATTCACTCCATGTAGGGATTTCCCTACCCCTCAAGATAATTATAGTGGAGCTGGTGATGCATATGGTGCTAATCAGCTGTACCATACTGGGACACCTCACTTAGGTTAAGAATAATAACCTTACCCGTATGAAGCACCCTGGTCCACAACATGTAGGATCAATGTTAGATCGTTTAATGAGGAAACAACCACTGAAATTCCATGGGAGTACAAATTCATTAGTGGCTGAGAAATGGATAAATTTCTTAGAGAAAATATTCCATGCCTTGGGGTGTAGTGAAAGGGAAAAAGTTGTCATGGTAGTTTACTGCCTCACTGGAGATGCTGATCAATGGTGGTCATTGATTCAAAACACACAAAAAGATGAGGAAGTATCAAATATAGAATAGAGGGATTTTAAATAAATTTTCATAAAATAATACTTTACTCATGGCCATCTAGCAGATATGGGAAGACAATTTCTGAGTCTGAGGTTAAAGGAGGATGAGATTGTCGCAAAGTATGAAGCTAACTTTAAAAGGTTTGCGAGGCATCTAACAGATTATATAAGTAACCCAAGAAGTAAGATTGATAATTTCTTTGATGGATTAAAACCATTTATCCATCGAGAATTAGTCTCACAATCCTTCTCGTCGTATTAAGATATTTTCTCATGTGCTATCAAGACAAAAAAATATTTTTCCAAGTATTAAGACTTTAAAGCAAATCAAGAGAAGAAGAGATATGATAAATGCTATGGAAATAGAAATAAGGGTAAGAAGGGAAAAGTTGAATATCCATCCTACAGTAAATGTGGGAAGAAACACCCTAATACTTTCTTGAAGGGAATGTGAGTCTTTTATATGTGTGGTGAAAAAGGACACCAAGATCGTGATTGCAATGGGAAGAAAGAGGTTGTCGATGATGAATGATAAAATTGTAGAGAAAGGGGACATTATGAAAATGAACTTACTATGCGTCAGGGGAACTTACCTCAAAAAAGGCCAAGGGATCAAGTCCAAGCTTATGATATCACTACTGCTAAGGTTGAAGCTCCGACAGACATGGTGGTAGGTAATTTAATGGTTTTTTAAGTTTATAAAATGATTTATTTGATTCTGGATCATCACATTGTTTCATATCATCCCAGTTTTCTAAGAAAATTACATATTTCCAATTTTATTTAACAATGGAGTTGTCAGTCAAAACTCCTAAGGGAAATATCATTGCAACAATGTTTTGTGAATCAGTCCCCATTTGGGCATATATATTCTCTTTATCTGCTGATCACATTGTTATACACATGATTAAATTTGATATAATCCTCAGTTTGTATTGGTTTTCAGATCACGATGCAAAAATTTATTTTAAGAAGAAGGAGGTTACAATTTTTGAGGATTATAAGGAGTACCTTATCTTTAGAGCAGAAACGTCACCACCTAATTCTTATCTAGATCCACCTCCAATAGCTCAACTAAATTCAATTATTGGGGAGAAAGATAATGAAATGACTGTGGGTGAGGAATGGAATGTTCAAATAGAGGATATACCTTTTGTGAAATAATATATTGATGTGTTTCTAGAAGATTTACTTGAACATCCTCCAAAAAGAGAAATTGAATTTTCCATTGATTTAATTCCTGGTTCAAGGACCATATCGAAGACCCCTTATAGAATGGCCACTATGGAATTAGTGGAACTAAAGAAACAACTAGAATAATTGAATAATAAGGGATTTATTTTCCCTAGTGTTTCTCTATATGGAGCTCCTGTTCTTTTTGTTAAGAAGAAATATGGATCAATGAGGTTGTGTATTGACTATAGGGATATCATTGTTATAACAATAAAGAACAAGTATCCCCTACCTATCATTGATGATTTATTTGACCAACTTAATGGAGCTCAATACTTTTCAAAGATTGACCTTCGATCTAGATATCATCAGTTGTGTGTTAGGAAGGAATACATTTCGAAAACTGCATTTCGAACTAGGTACGAGCATTACGAGTTTACAGTAATGCCTTTTGGATTGACTAATTCACCCTCTGTCCTCATGGATCTAATCAATATGGTTTTCAAGGAATATCTTGATGAATTTGTAGTGGTATTTATTTATGATATCTTGGTATACTCCAAAAGCTATGAAGATCATGAAAATCACTTGCGCATTATCCTGGAGACTCTTAGAAGACATGAATTATATGGGAAGTTTAGAAAGTGTGAATTCTAGATTCACGAGATTTCATTTCATGGCCATATTGTCTCTAAGTATGGAATCTCCATTGATCCTTCTAAGACAAGTGCACTCCAAGAATGGCCAGCAACGACGAGTATAACTGAGGTACGCTGTTTTATTGGTTTATCTGGTTATTATCCAACTTTCGTACATAATTTTTCCCTTTTGGCTGACCCATTAACAAAGCTCACATGAGAAGGGGTTAAATTTGTTTGGAAAAAGAGTGTAAAGAATGTTTTGAAGAACTAAAGATAAGATTAATCAGTGCTCCTATATTGACTCTACCATCAGGGAATGATGGGTTTGTTATTTATAGTGATTTTAAAATAAAGTACTTGGTTGTGTTCTTATGCAGAATGATAGTGTTATTGCCTATGAATCATGATAGCTAAAAATTAATGAGAAAAACTATCCTACTCAAGATCTTGAGTTAGCAGCTGTAATCCTTGCTTTGAAGATTTGGAGACACTATCTCTATGGTGAAAAATGTGATATATATACCGGTCAAAATAGTTTTAAGTATATTTTCTCCTAAAAAGAACTCAAAATGAGGCAAAGGAACTGGCTTGAACTACTCAAGGATTATGATTGCATGATACACTACCACCCAGGGAAGGAAAATAAGGTGGAAGATGATTTTAGTAGAAAGGATCTTGGATTTTTGAACAAGATGAGAGTTGAAAAGGATCCTGTATACATGGATATAATAAATATGGATGTGGGAATCACCATAGGAGGGGAAACATCAATAATTTTTCAAATGGTTTCCAAACCATATTTACTAGAAAGGATAAAGAGTTCTCAGATCGAGGATGAAGAGTTTCAAAAGAATATTAAACCTGTGAATGATTGGAGATTGAGTGAATTTGTTTATGAAGATGGAATTTTGAAATTTGGGAAGAGACTTTGTGTTACCGATATACCTAATCTAAAAAAGGAATTGTTGGATGAAGCTCATAGTTCAAATTTATCTATACACCCCGGTAGCACCAAAATGTATAGAGATTTGAAGGAACATTTTTTGTGGGAGAATATGAAGAGGGAGATTGCTGATTTTCTATCAAGATGTATGGTTTGTCAACAAGTGAAACCTGGAATGCAACAACCTGGAGGAGTCATGTAACCTCTTCCCATACCTGAGTGGAAATGGTATGATATCATGATGAACTTTGTCATGGGACAATCAAAGACTCCTAGAAGGAATGATGTAATATGGGTTATTGTTGATCGTCTTACCATGTTAGAACATTTTTTTGCGATAAGGGATGATTTACCACTTGAACGTCTAGAAATACTATATATTAATGAAGTTGTGAGACTTCATGGGGAAACCCTATCGATTGTTTCTGATCCTGATCCACGTTTTTCATCAAGATTATGGAAAAGTCTTCAAAAATCCTTGGATACTGAGCTTCATTTGAGCACGACCTACCAACCTAAAACTGACGGACATTCAGAACGGACTATCCAAAACTTAGAAGATATGTTGAGATCTTGCTCACTTGACTTTCAAGGTATGTGGGATAAATATTTACCTCTGGTAGAATTCTTCTATAACAATAGATTCCATTCAAGTATTTAGATTTCACCAAATGAAGAATTATATGGAAAGAGATATCACACACCAACTTGTTGGGATGTTGTTGGCGAAAGAAAACTTGTAGGCCTAGAACTTGTGGAGGAAACAATGGAAAAGGTAAAGGTAATCCAAAACCACATCAAAGAAGCTCAATGTAGGCAGAAGAGCTATGCTAATAACGGAAGGAAGGATTTGGAATTTCAGGTAGGAGATCATGTTTTCTAGAAGGTATCTCCATGGAAGGGTGTTATACATTTGGGTATGAAGGTAAAATTAAGTTCCAGGTACATCAGACCATTATAAATTCTATAAGGAATTGAGGCTATAGCTTACTGTTAGGAAATGCCGCCAAGTCTCTCCAAAGTTCACAATGTGTTCCATGTATCACTGTTGAGAAAATACATGCCTGACCCAATGCATGTACTCACCTATGAGGAATTAGAACTAGAACCTGATATGTCTTATTTCTAAGAGCCTATCAAGGTTCTTGATATAAGAGAACAAGTGTTGAAAAACAGGACGAATCATCTGGTAAATGTTCTATGGAGAAACCATAAGATGGAAGAGGCAATGTGTGAACCTGAGGAACTTATGATGAAGAACCACCCGAGTCTTTTTATGCAGTAATATTATATAAATTTCGAGGAAGAAATTATTTGAAGGAGTGGAGAATGTAACACCCCAAGCTTCCATGGTACGCTTCACTTTAAATAATAGAGTTGCGTGTGTTGTACGCAACTTCGATTTCTAACACATCACAACCAATCAAACTAGCCGTTATGAATATTAATAACCACTTTTTGAAATTTTATAAATTTTATCTTTCAAAATGGACTTCATTTTGGATTCATAATATATAAATTATCCTATGGTGAATTTTTGATATTTTTCTGAAAAAATTCAATTTTTTGATGAATAGTGAAAAACACTGAGTTATTGTTTAAAATCGAATCTTTATTTAAATAATTATTTAATTTATTTAAATTTATTTTAAGTAAAAATAGATATATAATACCTATATATGTTCAACTTAATTCATTGTATTCAATTTATAATAATTTTAGATATATAAAAATTTTATAGAACTTTTCACCGTCTTTTACCCACCTCCTAGGAGAATTTGCGAATTCACATAAAACATAGTTTTACCACTTATGTGAGTTGAATTTCAAAAATATTAGAGACACGGTTGATATCAATAAGTAAAATGTGGTTCAATAAGATAAAAATAATTTTTGGTGAATAGTAATTTTTTACTTTTATTTACCACGGTTAAAAGTATATGGGGTAATTAAGGGTAAAAATGATATTATTATTACCATAAAACATGTCCTAATTCTATTGGATAAGTTTAATTCAACCATAAAAAACCTTAGGAATAAAATATCATCCTTTAGGTCCAATTGGATTATATTAGGACATTTATTATTATTTTATTTAAAGAACAATTAAAAAAGTTAAAATCAAAGTTTAATAACTAAAACATTTTAAATATTGGGTTAAAAATAATATAAATTAGACTATAAATATTCATTATAAATATAAATTATTTCCTAAATAATGGTATTTTATTTATATTTTTTATACATTAAATAAATTAATTTATTAACGACACTATGATGATGTAGTAATTACGTAATTAATGAAATATTAAAATAATTGATATTATGAATATCCAAATAAATGTAATTTGAGACTTTTTATGAATTATACTATTTTTCTAGGTTAATATGACATATTAGGGTTGGTTAGAAGAATTTTTTTTGAATTTATAATGCTGTAATGAATTTAGAAAAACCAAAATACCAAATAGTGTCAAAATTGATATAAAAGAGTTTTTAAAACAAATATTATATTATTAATTGATTTTATATTTCTAAAAATCTATGTTTCGGAAAAAGACTTATATAATTCTAGGTGTATCATTAATGAACCACTTGGGGTTATCTTGGAAGTATATAGTATGTTTATTAACCATATAATATAAAAATACAAAGAGACATGGTAAATGTCAAACTATTTAACTAAAAGTTAAATCTAAAAGATAAAGTTAATATAAGGACCAAACATGTCTAAAACCTATTGGTGGAGTGGTTTTCAAAACATCCCTACCATATAATTTTAATAATTTACTTTGGATACATTAAAAACCGAAAATGATTTTATTATAAAATAATATTTCTAGCGTTTCCTAAGGTGCCCCTCACCCCTCTTATAAAAGAGAACTCCCCATTCTCTCTAATTCACACCTTCAAAGCCATTTTTCTTGGAAAAAACCTATAAAAATACTCTCTCAAATTTCCTCCCTTTATCCTAGAGGCCCTACTTTAGTTAGAAAGCCAACCAATGGAGCCCTTTTGATCAAATCAAAAGGAGGAACCCGAAGAAGAGGTAAATATTTCATCACCTCTTTCAAGTTCCTTTCTTCTTCCACATCCTCTTTTGTTGTTATTTCCATTCTAAAATAATAAATATGATAAATTCTATATAATTTTATCTTATTATAAATATGGTACATCCATATTCATTATTCAATCCACCCTTTGAATGACATGTCACCATACGTGTGTACGCACGACTTACCGTCTCCACGTCGTGGTGTAATTTTTATTCTATAAATTATTATTTGAATAGGTATAATAATGATGTGTAATTGATGTAAATAATAAATATAACATTATAATGATTTTTTATATATGATATAATATCCAATTATATATTATTTTAATATCAAAAGAATGATATTGTCGCTCGTGCGTACGTACGGATTACCGTCTCCACCAACGTGATAAGATTCATTCACTATCATATCAATTCAAGATTAATGTTCATTAGATGATTAAAAGTAATGTTTAAAGACTTAATATCATTCTAGATATGAATAAGATACATCCCATCCATTAAAAATATGACTCACATAACAATGAATATAAATTGAAACTAATCCGTTAACACCCAAAACGACGATAACACTAAGATATTATTAATAAAGCAATGTTAAAAGATCATATATGATATCATATTAATGTATATGATTATTATATAATTTAATAACAATTATTTCACCATTATACTGGAGGTTAAACTACCCTCGACCAAGGAAAAGTACAAGGTAAGGGTTAATTCAACAATCTCTTCATTATCAGATGTTGTTTATATGTAATTATCTACCGGGACCTCTTTATCATCCACATCCAGGTTTCTTAAAAATGTATTTCAAAACATTTTTACGATTTTATAGACTATGGGTTAAAGTAATTAATAGCATTGTTTGACTTTTATAATATATTTATAAAGTAATCTTTCCATCATTTCCAAACAAGGTCCTTTATATCCTTTTCGACAAAATTAAGGTAAGAATGTCTTTTTTTAACTTATACAGCGGGTGTGGCTATTTTCTGCCATTATAACATCGTTGAAGTTTCCCTTAAAAGATAATAATAAAATATTCAAATATAAATGTTTTTTTTATAATTAAGTGATTTTTAAATGATTTCAAAATAGAAAGAGATATTTCTCAAAAAAGGTTTTGATTTCATCTATATCAACATCCTTTTATGGATTGTAAGTTTTATTGAAGTTGATTTATTATTATAAAAAACTTCAATATTGTATTGATGGTGTTATGATATTTTTGATTATGGATGTGTTATTTCATACCATTCATGGTTTATGGATAAATTATTGACATTTTATATGATGGTTTTAATACGAATGTTTATGTTATGTTTAATCCTTTTCATATGAGGAATGCATTGGACTTAGTATGTGATGGGTGGAGACCACTATAGATCCTCGATACATCGGTAGGTCTCATGAGACAAACTAGTGTCTTGGAATAAGGCCTTAACAAAAACTTATTTGTAGACTTGGCACAAGGTCTTGACTATGTGGTTATGAAAGTCTGGCATTATGCATTCCATCATTATGAAAATGCCTATTGATATTACATGTGATTATTAGACTATTATAATATCCATGTGAGTAAGTAAATGGAATCATTTTGATTTTATTATGGCTATATTATGCTGAAGTTCAAGTTTAAAACGATTTTGTTTTAGTTTTATACATTTCCTTAAATGTTTATGCTTATTTATGAACGTTTCTGCTATATTGTTATCCATACTGAGTATCTGAGCTCACCCCTTTCTATGTTTTATTTTTCCTTGGATGAGAAGAAGTATACTATGACTGACCTACATGGATAGTCTATGGGATCTCTGTGTTGTCTATGGAACCAATTTTGTTGTAGTATTCCATTTTATGATTTAATGTAAACCTTATGAATGTATCTAGTACTTACAAGTCAATTAAACTAATCGGTCTTTCGAGACTTGATATTTTGTGATCATGCCAATGATACGTAATAATGCACCAAATCTAGGCTTATGGGGTCAGGGTGTTATAAACCTTCTTTCCATCTAGTATTTTTTTAAATGATAATGTGGCTCGTGTGTGCGTGTAGACTACCACCTCCATGATGCGATGTGATTCGTTTTTCATATATGTTATACATGTAAATTCATAAGTATATATTTTATTAATATATATATATATGATATATATGATATAATAATAATAATTTACTATTTTTTTATTATATATCATTATTTTGTTCGAACAACCTGAAATTGAAAACTACAATAATATATATGTACACCCTATTATCTTTATAAATTAGGTAAATTAGTTATCTTACTGTATATTTTATTAAGGAATATAAATATGAATATAAAAATATATGTTATTTTTAAATCAAAGATATTGTGGAACCATTATCAAAATACAAGGACAAAAAATTCTGATCCAAACACATACATGAAAAATGATGTAGATGTCAATAGAATCAATGATTTTAATAAATATTTATTAATAAATGTGTTATAAATATTTATAAATAAATAATATAACATATGATATATATAAATATTATTTTTTAATATATGTATAATAAATCTATATTTATAATGTAGGAGGTTTTAATGTGTATGATGTAAGTCAGACATAAGGTAAGAAATTTTTGTCTATCATTTATTTCCTTGGGACACATGTCATGTTCACCACTTATTTCAATTGTGTGGTATATATACATCCCATGAATTAATAATATGAATATTATCATGAAAATTATGGGATATATATTACCATATATGGTGTTTTATTTTATGGTTCTTTCCATTCAAAAGGTACCAATGTGGAAAGGTTGTTATGATTAAATCTTTTTTTTGTCAGGATTGTTTATGATTATGATTTTGAGGATGAAATAATATTATCTATATATAAATAAAAATATGAATATTCTTCTCCCATGTTTATTTATATAATTTATTCTTTTACATACTTTTTCCACTATTTATGTTCTTATGAGTCTAAAAGAATTTTTTAATTGAAAAACCAACTATATATCTCTATTCATTGAAAAATTCCTTCTTTCCATTACCACATATTTTAGAAATGGTATTTATATTGTTTTTACCAATATCAAAATATTTTTTAATGTTATTTTAATGATGTTTGACTTTTAAAAAATGGTATAAAAGGATTACTCTTATTATTGTATGATTGAGGTACTTTTTACTTATTATCACATATCTGAAGGTAATATTTATATTAACATACATGAAATGAGAATAATTTTCCACCATCATGAATAAATATATATTTTAATGTTAATTGAAAAGATTCTGGGGATATTTTTTAAGAATTTATTTTGAAATATTCAGGAAAATGTTTTATTTTAATAAATTATTTAAAAATCAAAATGTTATTTTTCTCAAGAATATTCTTTTAACAATTTCATGGTATTTTTATTCATTAAAGACAATAACCTCATATGTTTCTTATCTTATAATTTGGATATGATACAATTATACCATCCTTATCCTTTCTCAAGATAGTTTATGGAAATTATGGAATTTTTATTATAAATCCTAATTCTTTTCCGTGTGTTATTATATGATTAATGGATAAAATGTTTATAAAAACCCATTATTTTCACATGTTATTCTATGATAAATATATTATAAAACCATTTATATTTACTTTTACAGATATGATGAATGTTAAATTATAATTTGCACACATATATATAATTTTTATTATTTGAATGATGGATGAAAAATTAAATATCCCTCCAATTAATTTGGTAATGATTGACATATCATTCAAAAAAATGGACTATAATGTGGAGTGGACCCTTATTAATAAGAAACTCTTTCCACTGTGATTTTATTGGGAGTGAACTTGACTAATATGATGATTTATGGATTGAACCCAATTCAATATGATATTCATCGAAGTGATTCCATGGATAATAGGGAGGTTATTTTCTATGATTATGTGTTTTACACATATCCATCCATTATACTAATGTTATGCTATTATGGATCAAGTTCATTGAATTAATTATGATTTGTTTCCTATGGACTGAAAATCATTGTGAAATTACATGAGACTATGATATGTAATATGCATGATATGGATTTCAAAATTTATGCTCATATTCTCACAATATTAGGATCATGATATTCCTATGTGATAATAGATATATACCTTTCCTACACTTATTCAGAATCAGAGCTCACCCATTCAATTGATTCCTTCCCTAGTTTATGAAGAATGTTTTTAAGGATTGTTTTTCTAATAAGGGTTTTAGTTGTCCAGGAATTAATGGGATACTCTTATACACTTGTTGATTATGTTTACAAGTTTCCAATGATATAGACCAATAAAAATTTGGACTGGATTGGTATGATTTGTAATTAATATTTATCTAGTATTATTAAATATCTATGTATGAAATATTAGGGGTCATTATATGAATCGTTATAATAGTCAACATGGACCTTATAACATGATAAGTGGTTCAACTATGCCACCTTGGTTGAATGACTGTCAGTGATGATTATTATTAATTTTTTGGTGGGTTTTCAGCTTTAAATAATTAAATGAATTCATTTTTAAAACTAATTTAAAAAGGGGGTTTTATAAAATGGAAATTTTAAGGTCTATAGGTGATTTATTATTGAGTTTTTACATGTATTTCAATGAATGTTTTAGAAAATGTTATCATTTTTCCATGGATATAGCATAAAAATAGCAGAATGAGATTCCTTTTTAAATGGTTTTTAAAATGGTTATATTACATGGTGTTCAAGGTAAATATTGAATTCATTATATTTAATTTTTTGGTTCATTCAAAATCATGTGGAACATAACCTTTTTTCCAAATCATTCATGTTTGTTGTGCTTCATATTTGTGAGTGCTCATGGTTTTTGTGTGTTGATATATGTGTTGACTAAGTTTCCATATGAGAACATGTTTTTTATGATGATGCATGTCTTTTTTAGGTGGACTTATGAGAACATTTGTATGGAACACTACATCAAAAATTAATAAATTTGATGGGGTATTTGCAGTGGGAGAGGATGCCATAAAAAATTGAAAATTTAATGTTATTTTAGATTAGATATGTTTCTGTTAAATGAAAAACAACAAATCCATTAGAATTTGTGATGGGATATGGGTCCCATCACAAATGTTTTTGGCACAATTTATCATCAATATCTGATAAAGGGTTATTTGTGATTGAATCTGGAATTCCATCACAAATAACTTCTTGCAGTGGGAAAATTTTCCATCTATAAATTTTTTCTTTCAAGGGAATTGAATATTCTGTCACAAATGATTTGTTGGTAGATAAATAATTTTTATTTATGGTTTGTGGAATTTTCAATAGGAGAACAAATCTATAGATAATGTTTTTTGAATCACTACCATATTTATGTGTGCTGAGGACTATTTGTGATTGATTCAATTAAAAATAGTGTTTCGTAAATAATATGACTTATATAAGGTCTGACAAACCATTATCCTCTCACATGTCTAAACAATTCATCAATTTTTCCTCTGTAGATATTTAAAATTTTACATAGAATTTCTGTAGAGATATCTTAAGGATTTGTTCATTTTTTTCATTCAATTATAACATAATTTTTATTATATTGTTTTTATTATTTAATAATATTATTACATACATTATTTTATATTAGTAATATTAGAAAATATTAAGTATCAATTAATCGGCATTGATTTTAATTTTATATAATTAGTATCAATTAATAATAATTAACACAAATTATTAAAAATTACAACTAAAAAACTTAACAATTAGAAATAATTAGTAAATAAGTAGTAATTAGAAATAATAATTAGTAATAATTAATAAAAATAATTTATATCCTATAATAATTAAAAAATAGTAATAATTTGAAATAATTTTTATAAATAAAAAATTATTACCAATAATATTATTGAACAATCCACTGCAATGATACACTACTCACTATCTCCAAGAATTTTGACCAATCCCATGGTCAACTCCATATAGTCATTGATGGTTCTGTTCAATGGAATATTATTCATTATTTAGATAGCATTCCATCAAAAAATGAATGTTCTAATGGTACATTTCTTCCAATTTCCCATTCATGTAATGAAAATGGACTAACATATTCAATTCATATTATTGAAGATTATAGGATGTTGTGGGATGATATTATAGCGGATGAACCTTTAGATATTGGTGGATTTTCTTTCAAAGATGCAATAATTATAGATATAATGGATGAACATGAATATGTGGAATCTATGGACTATGAAGAAGATAGGGATGCTTCTTCACAAGACAATATTTATTTTATCTTATGGAAGTAATGAAAAATGATCTCTTTCCAATATCACAATGGAATAACTAAGAAAAATGTTGTCCAATTCTAGACCAAAAATGATTCATTCATAAGAACAAGATAAGTTTTCTTATTTTTTTATTAATGAAAATGGAACTTCTCATCATAGAGTTTCAAGTTCTCTTAATATTTCTAAATCATCTTCTTCAACCTCATTGGATTATGGTCATACCATGAGTATGATTGGCGAGGGATAAACATCCTTTAGAATAATAGCTAGCCTGAGCACTAGGGGTATTGATCAGATGGTTCGTATATAGAGTTGTTATATAGATCATCTGAGTCTTGTGATTTCAACTAATCTTGTTTTTTGATGGGAGAAAACCAAATATTTTGTTGGTAACTCTTCTATTTCAGGGTCAGAAGTTGTGTCATGGTTTAGAGATATGACCATTGTTGGGGGTGAATAAAAAATTATTGCAAAAAACAGTTTTTTTAAAAAACCCATGGATCTGATATTTTTACATTGCCTATCCCAGTAAAGTTGAATGGATCAAAAATGGGTTCATCATTGGCTATGTATATTTTGACTGCAGATGTGGCCCGTCATCTATACGTTATTGTTCATTTAGATGATGATTTTTATGATCTTGTAGCTTTTTATTCGAAGCATCCCAATCAATAAAAATATGGACTTGATTATTTCCAGCCTGTGGAGGCTAAATACTCATTGATGGTTTGTACTCATAATGCTTTTGAGTATCATTCTTGAGAAAGTAAAGAAGAGGAAAGCCAATAAAATTATTGTCTATTTGGAGTAGAGGATACGACAAGATTTTTAGTATAAGACAAGACAAATCTTTTTGATGTTGGACTTCTGGATGATGGAGGTGGGCCATGGTTGTAGGTCAATACATAGAGAAGAGGCTGACATCCTCATTATCAGATAGGACATGCATCACACCATAGAATGAGTACTCATTCTCGAGAAACACAAATTCTTGTTCTTGGATTATTTTTCTTATGTATGCTTATCTCTTGTATAATGTTTCTATTTTCAATAAATGGGATTCTGAACCTCACCTTCATAGAAAGTTTAGTTATAATTACTAATAATTAATAAAATATTTGTAATAATTAATAATTATTAACAAAAAATAGAAATAATTAACAACAATTAGTAAAGAGTTTAAATAATTAACAAAAATTATTAATAATTACCAATAATTACCAAAAATAAAAATAATTAATAATAATTAATAATAGTTAATATTAATTACCAATGATTAAAATAAATACCAATAATTGAAAATAACTTCCAATAATTGGTAATAATTTGTAATAATTAATGAAAATTACTAATAATAAGTAATAATTAAGAAAAAATATAACTAATTTGAAGAAATTAGTAATAATTAATAAAAATTATTAATAATTATAAATAATTGCCATTAATTTAAAATATGTTATAAAATAAATAATTAAAAATATATACAAATAATTAGTGACAATTTTTTATAAATTGTAATAATTAAAAATAATTACTAATATATGACAAAAAATTCCAATATTTGTTATAATGACTAATATAGTGTAATAATTGGTAATATCTACCAATAAATATTAATAATATGTATTAATTAATGAAATTTAAGAATATTTAATGAAATCTATTATTTATTATAAATAATCACCAATAAATAAAAAAATATTTTTAATTAATGAATATTACTAATAATTTTAAATAATCACAAATAACTACCAATAAATAAGAATAGTTCATAATAATTGTAAAAAATTACAACTAATTACTGGTTATTTGTAATAATTAATCATAATTTATAATAATTAATGATAAACAACTATAATTAGAAATGTTTTGGAATAATTGGTAATAATTGGTAACAATTACTCATAATTAGTAATAATTAATAATAATTAACAATAATCAATAATAATTACCATTAAATAGTGATAATTAGTAATAATTACAAATAATTTGTAATAATTAATCATAATTTGCAATAATTAGTCAAAATTAGTAATAAATAGTAATAATTAACAATAATCTGAAATAATTATCAATAATTACTATTTTTATAATTACTAATAATTAGTAGTAACTATTTATAATTCATATTATTTAAAATAACTATCACTAATTTATAATAATTAAAAAAAATATGTAATAAATATAAATAATTTCATATAATTAGTGAAAATTATAATATTTATAATAATTATAAATAATCAGTAATAACTACTCATAATTATTAAAAATTAATAATTATTAAAAATAAAATGTAATAATTACCAATAAGTAAAAATATTTACTAAAATGTACTGATAATTAGTAATAAATAATAATAATTATAAATAAATTGTAATATGTAATGATAATTAGTAATAATTTATCATAATAAATAATAATTAAAAATAATTAATAATAATAAATAAGAAATAATAATAATTATGAATTTTTATTAATAATTTGAAATATTGAGTTATAATTATCAATAATTTTTAATAATGACCAATATTCTATAATAATTATCAATAATTTGTAATAATTCATAATAATTAATGAAAATTTGTAATAATTAAATATAATTATAGATAATTAGTAATAATTAATTAATATTTGTAATAATTGAAAAATATTATTTGAATTATTAAATAATAAGTAATAATTTCAAATAATTAACAAAAATTAATAATCATTATAAATAATTCACAATAATTTCATATAATTTGTAATAAATAAATAAATTTATTAATAATTAATAATAAATACTGGTAGTTATTAATAAATATTAATAGTTAACTAGGATAACCAATAAATATTGAAATAAATTCCTAAATATTATTGTATTGATGAAGCATTGGAAAAACATGCTACTTGGGGAACCCAGAAAGTGGAAGGCCATGTGGTATAAGAAGTAAAGAATGATACATTCATAGGGACTAAAACATTAGTAGACACTATAGATAAGGGGTCTATTATTGCTATAATTGACAATGAAAGAACATGTACTATCATAAGGCAATATTTGGACATGTTTGAGAATAGTGTATGTGATCAAACATTAATAGAATTTCAACTAACCAATGATGAGTCTTTAGAACTAATGCTGTATTTAAAAATGGGTGATGTGATATTTGATGAAACTCTATGAATTTGGTCACTTACTGTGGGATGGATCAACATTTTATTGAGACTCCGATTACTTCTTGGGTGGAAGATGATTAGGTTCACATCTAGGCATTTTTTGTTATTTCATAGGGGATGGTGATGGAATCTATATATTGGACTAACCTGTTTTGATAATCCCAAATCATGTTTAAATATTGATCATGATATATTAAGTCAGTTACTAATCTTTGTAATCTACATTTATAATTATCCTATCCTGAACAATGTATACTCTTAAGTCTCATGACTTTGCTGCATCAGCTTACAGTTTATACTTATCTAAATATAAGTTCACTGTTGAAGGCTACTGGTAAGAGCCTTCTATTCATAGTCACCGTTGAAGATTTATAGTCACTATTAGAAGCTACCGATACAAGGTTACTGTCACAAGGTCATTGCTGTGACAAGGCTTCTGTTAGAAGTTCACTGTTAGACTCTTTCTCCAGTCTTCTATTGAGAACTTCACTGTTCAAGTCTATATTTGGAAAGGTTACAGTTGAAGTAGTCAGATGTTACAGAACTAGGTCTACTGTTGAGCCTACTGATGGAGTTCATTGATAAGGAGCCACTGTTACAAAGAGTAAACAACTACCGTTACAAGACATCCACTAAGCACAAAGTTCACCGTTACAAGCCTACAGTCAAAGAGCCTACCGACGAAGCTCATAGTTGAATAGTCCACCGATGAAGTCCACAGTTGGAAAGACCACAGTTGAAGTCTACCATGTGACTTGCATCTGCTACCAGTCAAATGATATTCTATTCTTTCCTTTACCAATTTTATTAATACTACTATAACGGTCATGTCTGGACAAATTAATGCACCTGAAATTATTTAATGTTATTTGCAGGGATATCAGGAGACAATACGATGTACAAGGAAGACCACACATGGTTGAAACATTTCCATTGTCGGCCTCTACTGAACAAAAAAACATGAAAAACAATAGACTATATTAAAGATACAAGAGAGACACAAAGAGATCACCTGAATATACTAGAAATAAGCAGAGAACACTCAAGCACTAATTCAGAAGAACATAGATCCTCACGAAGATCTATTTAAAGAATCTTCTTCAATCTTTCGTGGTGTGCTGCAAAGAGCTTAACATACAAAAGGTTGATCATCTCTATATCTGGAAGTCATAACCTGGAAGTTACGACACTCTGTTTTGGAGTCAACTTACAGAGAAGGACCAAAACTTCATCCCATTCATTCCAATGAGTCCAGAGTTGATCTTCCAAAACAACAGAGCATTCTAAACTCATCCCTACTATTTTTAGCTCTACTGTGTTTAAATATTTTACATTTGTGAGCAGTGTGTATGTGTTACACACACTGACTCTTGTAATTAAACTGAGGGATACATAAAATCCCCATTCTAAACTCTCTTTGTTTTTGTTTCCCACTTATAACTGTGGAAGAAGCCTGGTGTGGCTTGGTAGTTTATTTCTTTCCCACGTAGAACTGTGGTAGAGGTTGCAAAACCTGGACAATTTGTGAAAGCTGTTGTAAAGCCCGATACAAGATGTGTATCACTTTTTAATATAACTGCTTGGTGGTAGGTGATCACCAAGTGGAGAGGACTAGGTCTTGACTTAAGACTGAACCTCTTGTTTAAATTTGTTGTGTTCATCTCTGCTTTACTCTATTTAACATCTATCCGCTGTGCTTATATTAGAAAAAACATATATCTGTTTTTACATTCACTCTGATAGTTAGTTTTGGTTAGTGTCTATATCTGAGTTGTTTAGTAAACTTGTTTCAAAAGTGGAAGCAGTTCTCATACTAACTCAACTGAGGAGTAATCAACCTTTGAGAAACCTGTTGAACAATAAATCACTTATATCTCTACTGCCTTAATTGACTGGGCTGTTCTAATTTGGGGTATTTTAATACTAAAAGTTTTTAACAGAAATTTTAATTGGAACTCAATTCACCCCCCTCTTGAGTATCCACTCCGACCAACATTTGGTATCAGAGGTTACATTGTTATTTATAAAAAGGTTTTCAAACCCTCTGTTTTTCAAACTGTGATTTTACTTTTATCTTAAAGATCTTAAATTTCGGTTAGTTATAAATTTTATCTCTTTAATATATTTTCTAAAATCTAGTTATGGAAAATAGACTATAAGGTGCTACTACTAATAGGAAACCTTTCTTTAATGGTGTGAATTATGCTCAATGGAAAATCAAAATGAAAATTCATTTGGAAAGTATTGGTTTTGATATTTGGTCTACTATAGAATCAGAATATGAGATCCCTAAAACTGCTAGATCTACCTGGGATGATGCTACAAAATCTAACTACAACAATAACTATAAATCTATGAATTCCCTTTACTGCTCTTTAGGAGATGAGGAATTTAACCGAATTTCTGTATGTAAAACAGCTCATGAAATCTGGGACACCTTGGCTGTTTCTCATGATGGAACAACCAACGTGAAGGAAATGAGATTTAATACTTATACTATTAAATATGATAATTTTATGATGAGACCTGATGAACCCATTTCTGATATGTATCTTAGGTTTAATGAGATTTTCAACACCATGAGTTCATTGGGAAAATCTGTTCCAGAAAAGGAGCAGATCATGAGAATATTGAGATGTTTTCCTGACAGATGGAGAGTCACCTCTGTGTCTATCCAAGGGTCATGTGACATCAACAAGCTACCTATTAAGGAGTTTATTGGTAAACTAATGATTTATGAAGAGGAAATGAAGGTGAACAAAGAATAAGATGATGAACCCAAGAAAAAATCCGTTGCATTCAAGTCTACCGCTTCAAAGAGCAAAGACAAGGAGAAAATACATGTACCTATTAAAAGTTCAACTAGTGAAAATTTTGATTCAGATAGTGATGAAGAAATGGCTCAAATAGTCAGGAGATTTAAGAAGTTCTATAGGAATAAGAAGTTTTTCAGAAAACCAAACTACAAGGGTAAGCATGATCAACAAGGTAAGTGGAAGAAGGATTGGAAGAAATCTGATAAGGAAGATGATATAGTCTGCTATGAATGCAAGAGGAAAGGACACATCAAGGATGACTATCTGAAGTTAAAATTCAAAAAGAAATATGATTATAAGGACAAGAAGTATAAGAAATCCATGAGAGTAACCTGGAGTGCTTCAGAAGATAGCACAAGTGAATCAGAAGCTACTGATTCTGAAAAGAATCATGCCAACATGTGCTTCATGACTAACATATCCAAGGTACCTATTTCCCCTATTCTAAATGATTATTATTCTGGAAATAATAGTGATTCAGATAATGATGAAAATATGTCTAAGGATTAACTATTTGAATATTGAAATATACTGGAAGATACCTGCAATGAACTAAAAGATAAATATAATTCTTTAAATAAACAGCATGCCTTGACTAGCAATATTAAAACAGATCTAAGTGTAGAAAAAGAAAAGAATGCTCAATTGTTAAAGGAGAACACTCAGCTTAAATTATCTAATGAACAATTAAGAAAGGATATTGAGAAGTTCACTGCTGGTAGGGATACCTTGACACAGTTTCTAGGAAAACATATTGCACCAAAATATACAACTGGTGTAGGATATCAGCCTGGACAGAGACAAATTAGCAAAACCAAATTTGTTCCAAAATCTGGACAGTTCACTACTAATTCTGGATCATCTTTTGAGAAACAATTCTCTAAAGGACCAAACAAAGTATTTATTTCTCAAAATATGTTTGTTGATTTTAGAAAGCCTATAAAGAAAATATGGGTTCCCAAAGTCTTATTGGCTAGCCTTTCTGGACCCAAGAAGATCTGGGTACCAAAATTATCCTATGTTTAATCTGTTTTGTAGGGAAATTGCTTAAAAAGTTCCTGTAATACCCTATGGTACTTGGACAGTGGATGTTCAAGACATATGACAGGAGACTATTCGTGATTCAAGAGTCTAATTAAATTTGATGGTGGGTATGTCACCTTTGGTGACAATGCAAAAGGAAAAATCATCGGCTTAGGCTAGATTGGTAACCCTGATACAATATTAATTTCTAAAGTACTTTTTGTTGATGGATTAAAATATAATTTACTTAGCATATCTCAGTTATGTGATGATGGACTTAATGTTAAATTTGAGAATGATTCATGCAATGTTTTTAATTCAAAAAATGATTTAGTTTTCACTGCATATAGGAATGAGAATGTATATGTTGTTGGTTTAGACTCCTTAGCCAAACAAAATGTTTCCTGCTTAAATGATTTTCATAAAGAATCTTGGTTGTGGCATAGAAGATTAGGACATTGTAATGTGCACTCACTTAGGAAGCTATCTAAGAAATTTTTAGTTAGAGACTTACATAAATTAGAGTTCCCAAATGATAAAGTGTGTAATCCCTGTCAAAAGGGAAAGCAACACAAAGTTTCTTTCAAACCAAAGAAATAAGTTTCAACTTCTCAACCACTTCAGTTGGTTCACATGGATTTTTTTGGACCATCAAGAGTTTCAAGTCTAAATGGGAAGCAATACATTTATGTTCTTGTAGATGACTTTTTTAGGTATACTTGGGTATACTTTCTAGATCACAAAAGTGAATCTTGTTCCTAATTTGTCAAATATTCCAAGTCTGTAGAAAACCTTAGTGGACTTAAAATTAAGACCTTGAGAAGTGATCATGGACATAAGTTTGAGAATCATGAGTTTGAATCTTACTGCTCACACAATGGCTATAGTCACAACTTTTCTACCCCTAGGACACCTCAACAAAATGGAGTTGTAGAAAGAAGAAATAGGACCCTTCAAGAAATTGCAAGGACTATGCTTAATGAGTATGAATTACCCATTTATTTTTGGGCTTAATTTTTAAATACAACCTATTATGTTATCAATAGAATTTTAATTAGACCTATTCTAAAAAGGACCCCTTATGAACTTTGGAATAATAGGAAGCCTAAGGTTAATTAATTTAGAGTTTTTGTTTGCAAAGTCTTTATTCTTAATACTAAAGATAATCTTGACAAATTTGCTCCCAAAAGTGATGAAGGAATTTTCTTGGGTTATTCTATTTCAAGTAAATCCTATAGAGTGTTGAATAAAAAAACCAAATGTGTGGAAGAATCAGTTCATATCAAATTCTATTATACTGATCCACATGAGCCTAAAACCTCTCTTGGAAATATTGAGAAAGATCTATCAAATCTGAACCTTAATGATAAGGATAGTGAATCCCCTGTAAAAGTATCCAGTTCTAGAAATTTTCCAGAATCTACTCCTATCGATTCTGAACCAACAGAAAACTTTGAAGAATCTAGTTCAACCCTTCCTAGAGGTACTAGGATTCTTAAGAATCATCCTCTAGATGCTGTTGTAGGTGATTTGAATAGAGGAACACAAACTAGAGCTTCTCTAAGAAACTAGGTTGAACATCAAGATTTTATTTCACAGCTTGAACCCAAAAATATTAATGATGCAATCAATGATGAATTTTGGGTAATGGATATGCAAGAATAACTAAATCAGTTTGAAAGAAACAAAGTTTGGGAATTAGTGGAAAGACCCAAGGACACCTTAACCATAGGGACTAAATGGGTGTTTAGAAACAAAGTAGATGAGTCTGGTAATATAGTTAGAAATAAAGCTAGGCTAGTTGTACAAGGATATAGTCAAGAAGAAGGAATAGACTATGAGGAGACCTTTGAACCTGTATCTAGACTAGAAGCCATTAGGATACTAATTGCCTATGCAGCTCATCTGAATTTCA
The DNA here is from genome assembly GCA_963277665.1 of Viscum album. Lineage (NCBI taxonomy): Eukaryota > Viridiplantae > Streptophyta > Magnoliopsida > Santalales > Viscaceae > Viscum > Viscum album. The sequence continues at coordinate 1,658,197,535 of OY728138.1, read as the reverse complement.
AACTTTATCAAATGGATGTTAAAAGTTCTTTTCTAAATGGGTACATATTTGAGGATGTGTTTTTTGAACAACCTCCTGGTTTTTTGAATCCCCATTTTTCCAATCATGTTTTCAAACTATCTAAAAATTTGTATGGCTTAAAACAAGCTCCAACAACATAGCATAATAGGCTTAGCTCTTTTATTATTTCAAAAGGTTTTACCAAAGGGATAGATGATCCTAATCTTTTCATTAAATGGATTTCTAAAGATGTTTTGATAGTGAAAATTTATGTGGATGATATTATTTTTGGATCTTCTAAAAATTCATTATATGTTGATTTTTCAAAAATGATGAAAAATGAGTTTGAAATGAGTTTAATGGGAGAACTCAATTTTTTCCTTGGATTTCAGATCTTTCAAAATAAAAATGGCATTGTTTTAAATCAAATTAAATATATTAAGGATCTTTTAAAACATTTTTATTTGGATGGTAGTAAAGGTAGTGAGACTCTTATGAGTACCACTTGTAAGTTGGATGCTGATGAAGCTGGAGAACCAGTGGATCAAACCAACTACAAAGGTATGATAGGAACTCTACTCTATCTTACAACTAGTATACCTGACATTATGTTTAGTGTATTCATGTGTTCTCTCTTTCAAGCCAATCCAAAAGAATCTCATTTAAATGCTGTAAAAATATTTTTTAAATATCTCAAACATACTCCTAACTTAGGATTATTTTATCCAAAAGGACAATCATTTAATTTGTTGAGTTATTATAATGATGATTTTTCTGGTTGCAAGTTAGATAGAAAAAGCACCTCTGGGACATGTCACATTTTAGGAAAGTCACTAGTATCTTGGTGTAGTAAGAAGAAGAATTCTGTTGCATTGTCTATTGCCGAAGCTGAGTACATAGCTACTGGTATTTGTTGTACTCAAATTCTGTGGATGAAACACACTTTACTGGACTATGGATATCAGTTCAAACATGTCTCTATAAAGTGTGACAATAAAAGTGCTATTAACATTTCCAAAAAATCCTGTATCTCATTCTAGGACAAAGCATATTGATGTGAGACATCACTTTTTGAGGGATCATTATCAAAAGGGTGATATCACTCTTGAATTCATTATCACTAAACATCAATTGGCTGATATATTCACAAAGCCTTTGAATTCCGAGAGGTTAAATTACATCAAAAATGAGTTAGGTATGTTTAATCACTTCACAGTTGAACCTCACAGTTAGACTTCACAGTCGAACCTCACAGTTAGACCTCACAGTCGAACCTCATAGTTAGACCTCACAGTCAAACCTCACAGTTAGACCTCACAATCGAACCTCACAGTTTGACTTCACAGTCAAAACTCACAGTTAGAACTCACAGTTGAACCTCACAGTTAGACCTCACAGTCGAACCTCACAGTTAGACCTCACAGTCGAACCTCACAGTTAGACCTCACAGTCGAACCTCATAGTTAGACCTCATAGTCGAACCTCACAGTTAGACCTCACAGTCAAAACTCACAGTTAGACCTCACAGTCGAACCTCACAGTTAGACTTTACAGTCAAACCTCACAGTTAGAGCTCACAGTTGGACCTTACTGTTGGATACCTCACTGTTGCATCTCACCTGTGCACCTCACTGACACATCTCACTGTTGGATACCTCGCTGTTTGTTTTTATTTTTTATTTTGTGGGAATTCGAACCATTTTTATTATTTCTATTTTATTGTGTTTTAATCCCTAAATGATAAAATCAAAGGCAAAGAACATATTTCAATCCACCTTCCTCTCCCAATCTTGAACCTTGCTCTCGAAATTCATAAACCCTAACCCTTCACCTGAGCTCTCGAACCTCTCTCAATGTCTATGGCCAGAACCAAGTAACCCCCGACTGTCAATGAGGATGTGCCAAGGCCTAAGAGAACTTGAGCTGAATCCAGTAGCACTAGTAACACCCTGTCGAGACCTATAAACCCGCATCTGACCAATAGACAAATCTTTGATGAGAAGGAGTTAAGTGAATAATGGATTCTATCGAGCAAGTCATTAGTACAGAAAGTACTAGATTCCCAAGGATGGACCAAATGCTTTGACAACAATAATGGACCTTACTACCCGAAGATTATGAAAGAGTTCTATGAATATCTGATGTTCGAAGAGGAAGAGGATGTGTATAAGCTAATGTCCAGAGTTAATGGAAATGAAGTTAGTTTCTCGTCTGCTGAGTGGGCTGCCTATTTTAGAGTTCCTCATGAAGGAATATTTGATTACTACTCTGGAGTAGCTCCTCCAGACAGTGCTGTTTTTGAGTATGAAAAAGCTATGGAAGAACTGACAGGAGACATAAAATCAAGAAGGATTATTGTAGCTGAGATGAATGGAGAAGACAAGATCTTATTCAAGTTTATTCAGCATGTAATTAGTCCAAGGAGAGGGGAATTTTCAGTACTGAAGTACCAAGACATATTCCTGATATACTTACCAAAGCATGGAAAGAGGATTAACCTATGTAGGTTACTGATGGCACAATTGGAGGATATGACCAAGGCAAGCTCAAAGTACAATTCCCTATTCCATGCCAAGCTTATTTCAGTTATGCTAAAGGTAAAGGGTGTGGCTAGAAATCAAGAAGAGATGATATTGGCCAAGAACAGTGTCTGTATCTCCAAGGTAATTTGAAAATTCATGAAAATTAGCTGGAATCCCTAGAAGAAGGTGTGGGTAAATGATGAAGGAAAGGTGTATGAAAAGTTTGACCCTACTACTCACCCATCTAGGCCAAAAGACAAGAGAGATCCAGGCCTGAAGCCTGATAATCCAGAACCGATTTATTCTGATGAGGAGGAGGCTGAAGGAGCTGTGGAACCTTAAAGAAAGAACACCCCCATTGATGATGGGAGTGATCCAGATTTACCTCAAATTCCTGTAAGGACAGTAGCTTTTGGAGAAGCTAGCCCTCCAAAAGAACTACCAAGGAGAGAGATTGTTCTGAAGGATAGTGATACTGAGACCACTGAAGAAGAAGAAGAAGAAGCATATCAGAATGTTGTCAAGGACACCTCTGAAGAGGATGAGGCTACCGAGTCATATCATTTTGCTCATGAAGAAAAGGAGGCTGTTTCTGAAGCCGATGATGAGGACAATGAAGAAGAAGAGCTCAGTTTGAGCCCTCTGATAGATAGTATAGTCAAGATAGTTCCTGATCAGGAAGCAGGAGTGGAATCTACTGCCATTGATGAGGGGGTCATTGATGACTTAGAAAAGGATAGGATTCAACCTACTATTTAACTAACAGAGAAAATGGTTGTTGAGTCTGCTGAAGTTTCAGATAAGATTGTGGAGTTACCTAGAGAAGAACAGTTAGAGGATATTCCTCAGGAGAATGCTCTAAGTAAGGGGGATCATCTTGGTTCAATTCATGTGCTGTATGACATCGAAGATTGGTCATCAGATCCAGGATATATGGTACTTGGACTGAATTATGGAGATTCTAATGAGGAAGACCAGCCCCAAATGGATTCTGTTATCCTACATGTTGTGGCTGACAATTTGGAAACAAAGGAGGACCTTGAGTCCTTAAAGGCTGAAATGAAAGAAGCACTGAGAGAATCAGTGGCAGATTTGAAGAAAAGCCTGGTTGAAGAGATGAGGAGTGTGGAAAAATCCCTGGATCTATCTCTGGGATGTGCCGTGTCTAGTCCAGTGAAGGAAATTATGGATGAAGTTAAAGTATGCCATACTCAAATTGAGAGCTGGACATAAGCTATGGTTGCTCTGAGACAATCGATTGCTTCATTGACTACCATGAATAGTTCTCAAACCCAAGTGAATGCTGAGATTAGATATATCAAATAAGTAGTCAAGCAGTTTGTGGAAGTATTTGATGCTTTTAAGAAATAAGTCAAAGAACATTTGAACAGTCAAGATGCACTTGTTTAGAAGGTGATTAGTAATTTGACTCAGTCATTCAAAGAGACAGTAGCCTTCTCGGTAAAACCCCTCCCCTCATCCAGTTCCTCTGAGAACTTTGACCAGATCAGGACTGTGATCCAGGAAGAGTATGCTAAGGCCAATACCAGTGGCACCTCTGATTCTCAGATACTTGCTACCACTAGGGAAGTCAGTAATTTTGTTCGTGACCACCTGCGAGCAGCTACTACTTCTCAAGAGGATATTAAGAATACGGTAGATTCTTACTTTGAGAAGATCTACACCAAGCATCAAATGACCAACCACTTCAAGTTCTTGATTGAGAATATGAAGTTGACTCCAGTGACTCAGGCATTCAGGGAGCAGGTCAGCAAGGTGAGATATTTGACCCCAGCTTTGGATAAGTTTTTGGAAAATAAAGATGATTTATTATCTACTATGGAAATAGGAGGAAGCATTATTATGGATTTCAGAAACCTTCTTCTACCCTTTCTCCATGTGGACTGCACCCCTATCATCATCCCTCCTACCTTACCTACATCTCAACCTAGTGGTTCTTCTATGATGTCTCCTACTGAAACTATCAGAATCCTTACTCCACTGATACCTCAACGATCTACCCATTACAGACCCATAGGAGCTTCTGTTGATGCCCCTCCATTAATTCCTGTGGCCATTCCTAAACCTGCTGATCCACCAGCTCATCCTCCCTCTTCTTCCTCCAAAGATAAATATCCATTGCCTGAGGCTGATGTGGATTGAGTCTGTTTCTATATTTTTATAGGGATTATGTATTCTTTTTGGTCATGTACTGCACTGTTTATTAATACATGCTTTCTATGTTCTCTCATTTGTATTTATTTTTTCTAATCACAAAGGGGGAGAAATATGCTACTATGTGCTAATTTGATAAATACTGGGCTAATTCTAGACTAATCATATGATTGGGGAGAAATATGCTAATTTGCTACTATGATACTATGTTGCATCTTATCTACCTTTCTCTCTGATACCATGTACTAATATTTTCTGGTTTTACACTCTTATTAATCTCTGATAATTATCTTTAATACATACTGACATAATTTTTGATTATCAAAAAGGGGGAGATTGTTGGACTCACCTGTTTTTATAATCCCAAATCATGTTAAATATTGATCATGATATATTAAGTCAGTTACTAATCTTTGTAATCTACATATATAATTATCCTATCCTGAACAATGTATACTCTTAAGTCTCATGACTTTGCTGCATCAGCTTACAGTTTATACTTATCTAAATATAAGTTCACTTTTGAAGGCTACTGGAAAGAGATTTCTATTCATAGTCACCGTTGAAGATTTATAGTCACTTTTAGAAGCTACCGATACAAGGTTACTGTCACAAGGTCATTGATGTGACAGGGCTTCTGTTAGAAGTTCACTATCAGACTATTTCTCCAGTCTTCTGTTGAGAACTTCCCTATTCAAGTCTGCAGTTGGAAAGGTTACAGTTGAAGTAGTCAGATGTTACAGAACTAGGTCTACTATTGAGCATACCGATGGAGTTCACTGATAAGGATCCACTATTACAAAGAGTAAATAACTACCGTTATAAGACATCCACTAAGAAAAAAGTTCACCATTACAAGACTACAGTCAAAGAGCCTACTGATGAAGTTCACAGTTGAATAGTCCACCAATGAAGTCCACAGTTGGAAAGACCACAGTTGAAGTCTACCATGTGACATGCATTTTCTACCAGTCAAATGATATTCTATTCTTTCCTTTACCAATTTTATTAATACTACTATAACGGTCATGTCTGGACAAATTAATGCACCTAAAATTATTTAATGTTATTTGCAGGGATATCAGGAGACAATACGATGTACGAGGAAGACCACACGTGGTTGAAACATTTCCCTTGTCGGCCTCTACTGAACAAAAAAAAAATGAAAAACAAGAGACTATATTAAAGATACAGGAGAGACACAAAGAGAGCACCTAAATATACTAGAAAGAAGCATAGAACACTCAAGTACTCATTCAGAAGAACAAAGAGCCTCATGAAGATCTATTTAAAGAATCTTCTTAAATCTGTCTTGGTGTGCTGTAAAGATCTTAACATCCAAAAGGCTGATCATCTCTACATCTGTAAGTCATAACCTAGAAGTTGCAAAACTCAGTTTTGGAGTCAACTTTCAGAGAAGGACCAAAACTTCATCCCATTCATTCCAACGAGTCCAGAGCTGATCCTCCAACACAACAGAGCATTCTAAACTCATCCCTACTATTTTTAGCTCTACTGTGTTTAAATATTTTACATTTGTGAGCAGTGTGTATGTGTTACACACACTCACTCTTGTACTTAAACTGAGGGATACTTAAAATCCCCATTCTAAACTCTCTTTGTTTTTGTTTCCCATGTATAACTGTGGAAGAAGCCTAGTGTGGCTTGGTAGTTTATTTCTTTCCCATGTAGAACTGTGGTAGAGGTTGAAAAACCTGGACAGTTTGTGAAAGCTGTTGTAAAACCCGATACAGGCTGTGTATCACTTTTTAATATAAATGCTTGGTGGCAGGTGATCACCAAGTGGAGAGGACTAGGTCTTGACTTAAGACTGAACCTCTTGTTTAAATTTGTTGTCTTCATCTTTGCTTTACTCTATTTAACATCTATCCACTGTGCTTAAATTAGAAAAAACATATATCTGTTTTTACATTCACACTGATAGTTAGTTCTGGTTAGTGTGTATATTTGAGTTGTTTAGTAAACTTGTTTCAAAAGTGGAAGAAGTTATCATACTGACTCAACTGAGGAGTAATCAACCTTTGAGAAACCTGTTGAACAATAACTCACTTATATCTCTACTGCCTTAATTGACTGGGCTGTTCTAATTTTGGGGATTTTAATACTAAAAGTTTTTAACAGAAATTTTAATTGGAACTAAATTCACCCCCCTCTTGAGTATCCACTCCGACCAACACTAGAAATAACCTAGGGATATATTATGGAGGTCATATCAATGAAAATTTCAACAAATAATATATGCAGCCAATCACTAATTTTGTTTATATTCTTGACGTCGACCCATCCACTGATATTCGAAATGATCCTGGCATTTTGTTGAATATGTATTATTGAATGGATATCATGAATTCTATTTTAGGAATTCTCACCACACGACTTCTCATTTGGAAATGGATTCCCATTAGTAGAGGCACTAAAATGGATAAATTTCAAAAGACTTGGGTGTAGTGGATTTTGTTGAACTATCCTAAAATGAAGACCATGAGACATGGTATGGAGCTCTAACATAGAAGTGTAGATCACATCCTCATAGAAGATACCCTCTTATTTGTGGTTGGAGGGACCCTAACCTTTCCCATGTAGTTGATTTTTTGACTTATAATGCCTTTATTGTTTTTTAATGTTTGAATCTTTTAAATCATTATTTCTTTATCGTGGGATTTCATGCCATGTCTGCCCTCCTTCTCATATTTTTATATTATTATTTTAATAAAATTGAATGGGGAATTATGCCTTATCCCAGCTGTATTATAAAAAATTTCATTATATTATCCATAATTAAAAAATACAAATAATTACCAAGAATAAAAAATAATTTATATAAATGAGTAATAATTATTTTTAATTAATGGTAATTTCTATTAATTTGTATGATTTTTCAAAAAATAGTATAAGAAAATGAAAAATAGTGGTAATTATTAAAAATTAGTAATAGTTATCCACAAATATTTGTATTTTTTTTTATTAATTACATATACAATATTTCTTATCTAATTATTTGGTTTATTAATAATTGATGACATTTATTTTTACACACTAGTGGTTATAAAATTTTTGTAATAGTTTCATGTTATTTTTAATTTTTGATAACTAGTTTCAAATACTAGTAATTATTGATATTTGGTAATAGTTACATGTAATTTCTAATTTTTTTTATTTTTTTCTTGAATCATCCCTTCAATCTACAAGATTATTCACATGAATTTTTTTTATTTTAATTATTTTAAAAAAATTATAAATAAGGAAGAAGAAAATAGTTTTTATTATAATATCATGATTGAATAAATCATTGAAGGATTGTTAATGTTTTAGGATTAAATCTTATATATATTGAGGGTGTTGAAAATTTTTATCATCTTCATCATCAAAAATAGAATTTGTAACTATAGGGATGATTAAGTGTATATGTAAGAAATTTAATGTGAGGATATTTAAATCATTATACTGTCCATATTTTTTATATTATGAATTTATTTTTTAGAAGGAGTATTTTTTGTATCAATATGGTGAATGAAATTTATTTGAAAATTCATACAATTTGGATCCAGATTTATCATGATTTCAAAAATTAGTTTATTAGGTGATTGGATCATACATTCTTAAAACATAAATTCAGAATGATGATTAGAATTGCGAGTTATAACAATTTTAATTTTTTGATTTTGTAGTATATTTTTAGGATGTAATATTTTCCAGTTTCAATATAAGAATATTAGAAGTATTTAAGAAATTTATGGATATTGAATTAGATATGGGACTTTAATATAGATATTTGATCAGATGTTCTCTCATGTTAAATCACTATTATCTAATTGAAAAGAATTTCCTACTATTTTTATATACATAAGAGTTTGGAATTTAAATTTTACCTTAGTTTTCATAATATCCATACAAGTTATAATGATTTTATCCTATATAATGTTGAGAATTTACCATTAGTTAATTTTTCATCATGTGTAAATAAGATGTGAAATGTATCACAATATGGGAAGTATAGATTGGTTCCCATTAAAATCTTGAGGTTTTTAATAATTATAGTACGATAATAGCATTTTTTATATATCAGAACAACATCAGTGATGACATGTCAGAAATAAAATTCTTCATTGGTAAAATATTAAATCATTCTTTTTATTTTGATTATTGGAAAATTTTGATCATACATGTCTATATTTTTCTTTAGAATCATGTTATGTGTGATTGGGTAACTATACTATTGGTTTTTATCTAATTAGTTCACATTGTAGTCAATATTATTATTGGGCCATTATTACAACTCTATAAAATTGATCTCATTGGATTTTGATGAATAAACCATATAAATTTTGGACAATAGAAAATCCTAAAAAAAGAGTAATGATGTTTTTATGAAGCTATTATTTGATGAGTTATATTTATTTTAGTATAATAGTGTTAGTACACACGATGTAGATGTAAACAATCAACACAAAGAATCATCAAATTTTAAATTTTTGATTTCCAACATCTGTGATTTCTTATGTATAGATTACACATGGACCAAAATCTTATTCATATTGTATGAGTGATAGAAAATCAATCATGCAAGTTAATGGAATTTTTTTTTAATTATCATCATAAATGTCATTCGAAAGACCATACTCAATTAAGCAACAAAAATATCAAACCCAAACCATGGTTTTTATTTTATTTTTGTTTTCATAGATTTTGATCATTTTTTGAAGTTTAGGTTGAGGACTTGAATCAAATTTTTGATGTTTTGATGTTATAGTTGAGTTTTTGGCTGTAGAATGGTTTAATAGTTAACAATATGACCTGTTAAGAAACATGAATTTTCCTAATCAATTTCATATTGAATGGATTTACATGAATATTTTGAATATGGCATGTGGAAAACTGCGTGTGGCTAATGGAAAATTATGTATATTTTGTGTCAGAGTCTATGGAATGAAGCACAACTTGCGCAGGGTTAGAGGAAACCATATGGAAACTGTGTGAGGGGTTCTACATCTGGACATTATAAATTTTCTTGGTTGGAACATGGTTGGTCGAAACATGCATGAAAACAGTGTACAGATAACCCTATACTATACTTGGGTGGTCATTAATAGCGCACAATTTTCTAAACCATGCATCACAAACATTGGGAGAAACCATGCATATTTCCCAAGTCAATAATAGTGTGAAATTCCACATGCTATTTGAACTATTTCAACCCTATTTCGGTATTTCCTCCCCTAGATTAACCTAATCACACCATGGGATACCCAAATATTCAATCTATTGGCCTTTCGTATTCTATAGATGCTTGATGATGGATATAAAGTGAGTTTATTTGGATTTTTTTTTTCCATTTTCACTTCCTTTCATCATCCTCTCATGGTTTCTTGGTTTTTCATTGGTGTGGTTTCTATTCGATGAACTCTATGAGGGGGATGTATTATGTAGTTTGAATAATTCGATGATAGGTCATGAAAATTTATTATTGGGGTATATTCTTTCTTTTTATTATGTTTCGTTGCATTCATTATACATTGATGTAGGTGTATCCATCTATTTATTTTTGGTGTATTCTTTCAATTATTGATCTTTCAATCAATGCATTAAATATGATACAATATTGCATGAGGCTTGTTGGTATAATTTTTTTTGGGTATTTTAATTATGAAAAATCGGTGAGAAATAGTTTGAAAATGGTTTTTGTAATTATTCATCTATTTAAATGCATATATGGTGACTGATAAAATATTAATTGATCTTTTAATGTGAAATTGTGTACCTTGGGCTGATTCTATCCTTTTTTATGTTTTGGAAATTTTGTTTTCCCTATGATTTGTTCTTTGTTCTTTGGTTGAGGTTGTAATGACTCTTGGTGATCTATTACTCAATTGTGGGTTGTTTTGTTAGTTTAAAAAGAAGATTTTTTTCATTAAAAAGGGATAATTGGTTACTTAATTGATACATGAAGAGTTTCATTGTACTTTGGAACATCAATGTGTTCAAGGTCTCCACATTGTGATCAGAAAATAAATGATAATGTCCCTTAGGAATGATGCATCATTAAACATTGTTCTTCAAATAACTATCCTTCTATCCCTCTATATTTTTCCTAAAATTGATCCATGATTTATAAAATGTGTATTAGTGTTTCTAGTGACATTTAATGAGACATAAAACATGTTCTTTAAATCATTAAATTCATTAAACATTGAGATCTATTTTGATGGATAATTGTCATAAAGATTAGTTTGGAATTTTCAGAGATTGTGGTGTGCGTCCCCAAGGTTTCTAGTAATGGCTTGGAAATGATTTTTTGTGGTTTTGGATTTGATATGTAAAGTATTGTTTTTCATTTTACACATGAACATGGGGTTTCATTTTGATTTTTAACAATGATTTTGAAATGGCTTTTAGAATGTATTTGTATGGAAAATATTAATGGTTGTGTTGGTGCTGAGTTTAAACTTTTGAAATTTTGTTCTGATTTTTTGTGATGTGAATGACCGGTTGGGATATTAGAATTTTTTGGAAAGTGGTTTTGAAATCATATGTGATGTGAAGGATTAGTTGGAATTTTTGAACCACATTTTCTGATACAGACACTAGTATGGATGATCCCCCAAGGGGAGGTGGAACATATATGCAGATTAAGTGTTTAAGATAAGTAATAATGATACCAAAGATTACAATTGATCCACTAATGTGAGAAACTCTATACTCACAATTTATTATTATCATGGGATTCCTAGGCATCAAAAATATTTTCTATTGATATTTTCGTTTCGACCACGATCAGACATGTTACACCCACATGATTTTTTGAGAGGCCTGATGGGACATGACACTAGATTGCATATTTTAGACAGTCTAGTTGATTAATGACTATGGGTACTAACCATATACCATTAGGTGATTCAGAACTAAGTGCGTCTATGGAGTAATTATAATGATGTTAAGTAAATTACCCTGATTATATATTTTTACGATATTTGTTTCTTATTCAGCTTGTTAGTTGTTATCCCTACTAGTTTATTATTTATTATGTTTCTTCCTTTATTATCAAAAAATATTCCCATGGGTGAAATGGTATGAATATGTATGTTGATTTTGGTTTTTGATTGTGTTTTTTAATGTGCAACCATTTTCTAAAAAGAAATGTTGTATGAGTTGATTTTAAAAGGACACTCATGGAAATTTGTGATTAGTTGTTTAAAACAATTTAAATAATATTTTATGATTTTATTTTAATGTAGTTCATTGGAATGTTTTAGAAAATAAAAAGTATGGAAACTGTAGTGATTATATACTATGATCTGATATGCTCACACTATATCTAGCCACTCGATGTCGGTTGACCCTACATGTTTTGTAGATTCAGGATTCTGGTTCAGTTTTCTATTAGAGTAGTTTTCTCTTATGGTCGGTGGTGACTAAGAGGTCATGTGGAAATAATTATCTGTTCTTCAGTGTAAATTTTATATTAATTATATATTTTTTCATCATATTTTGTACATGAATTTGTTTTTATATTTATTTATGTTTAATTTATTTTAATTATACTATCTATTCAGTTGGGCTATAGATCGAGGTTGTTTTTTAAGGCTAAATAATTCCCATAGGATTATTTTTATTCCTCGAAATAGTCTTCATCTTGAAGGGATTAGGATTTCTAATATGTTCATTTATCCTTCCAGTTCAGGTATCGAGTCAGATGAAATCACAATATATTTAATAAAAAAATTGTATAATATGATTCCTTTTTTTAAGTGTTAGGTAGATTGCAGATTAGGACTGCCGAGACTCAAGAAGAAGGTACATGAATAATTTTATGAAACCTTTATCATTCATATCCATGATTTTCATTGTGTAGTATATAACATGTATCATTTTTATAGTCTTTTGGATTTTTATGAGGAATTAAAATGGAGGTGATCCAATGCCAGGTTATGATGTCACATAGATTAGTGACCCATGTAAATTCTAAGTGCACTATTTAGGGCCCTCGTAATTTTTTATGGTAATATGGGCCATGGACCACTAACTATGTAACTAGGGTATGCATGGACAGTAGTTACTCATCATAAGTGATTTATGTGAGTTGTTCATTTGATTTGGTTTTTAATGGGGGAGTTTATTTTCTAATGACAATTTGTTCTCAATTAAAGGTGAGTTATATGAAAAAAATGTTTTCATGGTTTCTTAATTTGGTCTTTACTATTTGAACTAGATATTAATGTATTTTTAAAGATTGATTTGAATATAGTGGATATTTGAAGTAGTTTGAGATTGAAATGAATAAGTGGATTTTGATTTTTGTTGTTGTTTTTGTAAATATTCGATTTAGAGAATAGTTTTTTAGATTGGGGTAAAATTTTTCACCATGTTTTCGATGATTTTTATTTTAGTACTTTATTTTTCATCAGTTCATATTATATCGCCCAAAAAGGTGAAAACCATTTTTATAATCTATATTCTAGTTGATGACAGAGACCAGGCTCAGAGTTAGGTGGAAGAGTCAAGTTTGTGTTATATTTTTACTATATTTCATGGTGATCAAGGCATGATAGAGGCTATGGATTATCATGGTAAAGTCAAAGGCATCGTTAGGATGTTTTCAAATCCGGATGTGGTGAGGTTTCGAGCTATCATGGGTTTGTTTGATGGTTTGGCTTGGAAATATGGAAGGTGATCATAAAAAACCCTGAATGAATGGATGTATTGGAATGTCATTAATACCACATTAATCCAATGGTTTTTACCATATGAGGTTAATAAAAGAAAGTTATAAGGGGTCATGAATGTTCAATAGAGTCATTAGATAGTGAAGGCCTATGTTGACCACTTCATGGTGCTGGTTATCTTTTCCCTAGAGGTAGCATCACATGAATAGTTGATGTATCCTCTTTAAATATGGGGGTCATTATCTAGAGAAAATTAAAAAATTATTGTAATCGGGTGATGTTCGATTTGAGAGGTGAGTGAATGAAACATTATTTGTGGATTCTAGTTCTAGAGCATATGCATTTGGAAGGTCAGTATCTCTTGTCACCCGTGGAGGTTCCCCATAATATGAGTTGTGTTTTCTAGAGTAAATTCTTCCAGATGAGTCCCATTTATTACCTATATCTTCTTTCTCATTAGACCAGTCATTTGTGCGGTTTTAGTGTCACAAGTTCGGGAATTTGATGCCTTTTCATTATAATATTCTAATGGATTGTTGTCAATGCTTATATTTATGTCATATATAGAAATTCTATAAGAACAATGTTCATAAGATTAAGTCTTAATAATATTATGTCATCTCTTAGATGCATGGTAGATGATGCTTTATAACATTATCTTTTTATACATATGACCTATAGTCATCCTTTTCATGCAGTCAATAATTTATAGGGGTTTGGGGAACCTTGGCCCAATTATTCCCCCTAGTGTTTTAGTGTAAAAGGATACTATTTTTCTATAGTAATTTTCACTATTGTTTTGAGTTTCCCTTTGTTGTAAGAATATTGGTACTTTTATTATTTTTTAAGTCTAGTGGTGGTTCCATTTTAAATGAGAGTCTTTAAATGTTAGTAATTTATTGTGTATAATTTTCTTTTTTTATACTTATTCTGGTTTCCTATCATCATCTCTTTAGAGATGTTTATGTATTAGGGAGTTGATGAACTTTTGGTTTTTTTCTGTTTGGTTTGAGATACTCCCCATGGGTTTTACCGTTAGTGTGGGAGGTTTTAGTTCATGTTGTGAGTTCCCTATTTCAGTGGTAATGTTTTTTAGAATGTGTGGAGAAGTTATGTGTTGGTTTATATTAGGTTTTAGGTTCCATTGGTGGTATTTTTTCATTGTGTAGGGATGTTTTTATAAGTTCAGGAGGGTTTCCCCAAATTGATGCCATCAAGTGGGGAGTTTTGATGATGTTCATGCTAGTCATTTCCTTGTGTTTAGGAGAACCCTCAACATTTATCATAGTTATTTTAATATTTGGTTTCCTTATAATTGGATAGGTGTGAATCATGATTTAAAAATTCACCACATATTTTTTTTTATATTCGGATTCACTCGAGCATGGTACTGTGTTTTTTTATTATTCTTATGGAGTATTTCTAGGGAAGATGGTGTTTATGGTGGGAGGAATTGTAACACCCTAACCATGGGGTTTGTTTTATGTTAATCATTCTTAGATAATGTTATTTTTAGGATTTTTGGGTTGAGTTATCTGATGACATTTTTCAATTTTGGATGTTTTGTTTTAGTGTTTTTCTTGGGCATGGTTTTTAGCATAGTTTAATGATTATCATTGTGGCCGTTTGAGGAAGATGATATTTTCATTTCATTTTATTCATGCATGTTATGAATTTCATGATTTGATCATTGTCTAGGAAAAAGAATGCGGGGGCAAGGAAACAACTTTGTGGCTTAAGGGTTTGTGTCTGGGGCATAACATACGGCTTGAAAACAGTTAGAGGAAACCATATGATAACTGTGCATGGGCTTCTCCATTTTCAAAATTTTTATTTTTCAATATTGGGGAATTTTTTTCAAATTCTGAAGAAAAACATTGTGAAGTGATTCTATTCTCCCGTAGGGGTTTGAATGGTTGGTACATGGTTTGTCAACCCATACAGCCAAATAGTTCATGTTGTCTAAGTCATTTTTATTTTGGAATTAATTTTCCCCCACCACTGGTTTAACCTTATTTCATGATTTTTCCACTTTATCAGTCTATGTGAATAATGGGCGCCTCCATTATTCCATCACATGGAATTCCTTTTCCCATGTATTCTTCATCAAGTTTTTATGGTGATTTTATTTGGAATTTTGGTCAATTTCCACTTCCCCTTTACATCCTCTCCTAGTTGATTGGATTTTACTTGGTGCTTTCTCTCTTAGATGAACCATTGGATGATGATTGGATTAAGCATTTTGACTTCATTGATGGTAGGGAATACATATTGTATCTTGGTATTTTCTTTTCCTTCTTTATATGTTTCGTTGTGTTCGCATGTCATTGTGGTTGGTGTTTCGGTCCATTTCCCTTCTGAAAAATTAAATTGGTGCTTGCGATTTCCATTAATGATTTAAATATGTTTCAATATTTCTTATGGTGTGAAGGTATAAATGTTTTCTATGATTTGATGATGGAATATGGGTCTGAAATGTTTCTGAAAGGGTTTTGTTAATTATTCCTATATTTAAATGCACACAAGGTGTTTGATAATGTTTCATTTAATATTTTAATGTGAAATTGGGTTCCTTAGATTGTGTATATCTTTTATATTTTTTTTGTTAATTGGATATCATTGGTAGTTGTGGATTGGGAGTTGGGGTAAGGAATCATTGTTATCTAATACTCTTGTTTGGCATGTTTTGTTGGTTTTTAAAGAAAATGACGTTTCTTTAGATATGTTTTTTGTGTTTTATTATGGATAAATGAAGAGTGTAAATGGATTTTGGTACATCCATATGTGGATGTGGTTCACCAAGGGAAGAAAAAATGATAATGGCTCTATAGAATTTGGTTTCCCTAAACCATGGTTTTTCAAAGGCTTCACCTCCCTCCAATCATTCATTTTCCTAAAATCAATACAAGTTTTCTAAACAGTTTATTGGTGTCTCTAGTGACTTTGAATGTGACTTCAAACATGTTCTTCAAATATTTTATTGTTTCGAACATTGAAATAAGTTTTATGTATAATTATAATCAAGAACTATTTGAAAATTTGGGAGATTATGGTGTGATTTAACATGGTTATGGGTAATGATTTTGAAATGATATTGTTGTGGGTTTGTATTTTAAATGTAGTGGCCAGTTCAGATTTTTTAACATAAATGCGGTGTTTCATTATCATTTTATGAATTTTATTGAAATGAATTTTAAAATTTATTTAGACTAGAAATGTTGAAGGCCTGGTAGGAACATTATGTTTCCTTGGGAATGCTAGTTTTGATGTGATGGTATGTGAATGCACGGTTGGAATTTAGAATGTTCTGGAATGTGGTTTTGAAATATTATTTTATGTGATGGTATGTTTAGAATTTGTGAATAGATTTTTTTGAGGTGAGAACCACTATGGAGGACCGCCCCATGAGAGGGCATCACACAAGTGGTGTTAGTGTTTTTGATAAGGAAGAATGATGGAATTGAGTTTAGATTCACAATGGGTGTGAGAAGTTTCTGATTCACTATGTACATTTATCTAGGGATTCATGGGTGTCATGTTGAGGGTAAAGTGAATGTTTCTTATCAACCATAATTAGATGGGTTTTACACCTATATTTGTAAACAGGACAAGTGGGATGCTCCACTAGATTGGATTGTTTAGAAATGATAGTTGGTTATTGACTATGGAGTTACACCATATTTCAATAGGTGATTCCGAACAGATTATGTCAAGGGATTGATACTGTAGATATTTAGGCAACACCGACAATTATCTATTTTTATGTTATATTTTTCTTTTTTCATCTTATTGGTTATTAGAACTAATAGTTTATTCCTTCATTTTTATTTTAAAATTAGTAGAGTTTACCTTGGGTGATCTGGTAAGGATTTGTAACTATATTTTTTTAACTAGGTGTTGGAATGTGAAACTATTTTTTAAAAAGAAAAGTTGATTATATTTTTTTAAAAATGTAACTCATGGAATTCCGTGATTGGTTATTTTAAATTATTAAAAACAGATTTTATTAGTGTATTTCAAACTAGTGTTTGTGAACAATTTTTTGAAATGAAATACATAAACTATTCGGTGATTGCGTATGGAGCTATTGTATGCTCATACACTACTTGTTCCACTCAGTGTCAGTTGACCTGTGCTATTTTTAAGTGTAGTTTTGTGGTCCTATAAAACAATGGATAATGTTTTTCATGTGGTTGGGGTGACCATGAAGTCATGTGGAGTTCATGTTGTTAGGTTTGGTTTAGGTTTTTTATTCATTTATTATTTTTCATATGTTATTGTACATAAATTGGTTTTTAAATTTATTGATGTTTAGTTATATTTAATTATGTTGTGTGATCAATTTATCTATTGATCAGGGTTGTTTCATATTGTGATAATTTATTTCCATTGGTTTATTTTGATACCTGACACTAGTTCCCAACCCGTGGGGATGGATAAAACCATTCAGGATTTGTATCGGGATATGTAAGGTGTCTAGTAGTATGGCATCCTGACATGGTTCATGAAGATAAATAATTTTGGAAAATGTATAAATTAAATATATGGAAATTAAGAAATTATCTCAAGTCTTAATTTATAATATATTATGTATACATTAAAACATATTTACATTCGAGAAAATATAAAACAATAAAAAATATATGGATTTTAGAAAAATAATAGTTGGAAAAAATGATATATTTTTCAATATCATCCATATTGGTATGATTTGTTGGTCTATAAAATTTCAAATTTCATGAATACTGAGAGAAATGTTTTGATATGATAATTTATACAATTTTTGACACTCTATGTAAGTATAAGGATAATAGAAATTCATTATTAGTTATTTCCCAAATTTTTGGGCTTCCAAAACATGATTTATTTGAAAATTATATATGGATGAAAAAAACATAAATGTTTTCTGAATAAAATAGTTAATTTAACTATCAATGAAATGAAGGTTTGAGCATATCTGATGGTTCTGTTTCAAATTGGATTTGATGTGTCAGAAATGTTCATATTATGGGATTAAAAAATTCATGATTACCATTTTATAATGTAATGAATACTACTGATTGACTATAAAGGACTGTGAAATTCACCTATTTGGGTTGTATTGATAGAAATATCATAATTTTTATAAAAACATTATGTCATTATAAGAGACTATGAAACACTATGCAGTCTGAAACATGAATTTATTTTAATATTATGGATACATGAAAAAAAATACATGAGTTTATTTGATTAAACGGAACATTAAATATTTCAATTTTCACATGAATAACATCATGGTAGAATAGTATTGTTCCAATAAATATACACATATAAGAGATGCCTGATTAAATTTAAGAAAATTGTATCTAGTAGAGCTTCAGATAATTTAGCATTTGTATAAATGTATTTTAAATATGTTATTTTGTTGCACTATTAATTTTCAACATGAACATCATTCAATGAATGTTCAAATTGGTCATATGAAGAGAAATTTTTATGACTAAATGATCCATCAATTATCAGTTTTTAATTATCCTATAAATGGATTTGGAGGAGATCATTAATTTTGGTTTTTATGGGATGAATAATAAAAATACCACATATATGTTTTTCACAATTGAAAAAAATGACATGATTTTTAAAGTGATTACTACTTTCAAAAATTAATCATATTTTTATTTTAAATATATATTATCACATTTATAGATTATATGATTACCACATTAAGAACTAGTTTCCATAAATTATAGTGTTAATATTAAAGGGTGATGGAAATTTACTTTTTCCTAGTTGTTTCAATGATTAGTAAAGTAATTTTTTATTGATCGATATGTGAAATCAATATAATATTTTATATATTTCAATTGGTTCAATTTTTAAGGTGTCATAAAATTAAATTAAAATTTATTATTGATTATTATTTTTGATTAACCCCTTATAAAAAATTTGTAAAATCTTAAAACATATATATGGTGAATGGTTTTCAATGTATTCAAATTTAATATGGTGAATAAAAAAAATTAATGGTTGTGACATCATGAAATGATCTCATCATAGATAAATTGATTTTAATTTTACGAAATTATATATGAATTTTCTTATATTTTATATATGGGAAAAATTATGTAATGATATTTAATTTCAATTGGTTTTATACTGATAGAGGCTTTAACACTCATCATTTCAATATAATCATTGAAATTGAATATAAAATCCTTCTTATGGTAAATGTAACATACATGTTTCCTCATCAAGATTATCAATTTTATTTTATAAATTATTAAGATGAATAAATATTTTTAATTAACTTGTGGTGCATTATAAAAATGAAATCAAGGGGAAATCAGTTTATTTTAGGTGAATGTGGTTTTACTGACCTGAAATAAACTAAAATTTTTTCCGAGACAACTCAAAATAAATATTTTTCTTGAAGGGATAAATATATTAATTACAAGACCCCATAGTTATGGTACGATTGTGTGGAAAATGTAGATGATGTATAAAATTAATTAGTTAATGAATGTGATAATAAAGTTAAGGATCCTATGGAGGTCAAAGATACTACGAAAGAATATTGAGATATTGACACCATAATATAAAAATATAAATAAGAAGATGAATAATTTTGAAATTACATGATGATTATTGTCATAATTATTATATGATAAATATATTCCATTATTTTGGACCATATTCTTGTTATATTACAAATGGATAGAAATGAAAATGATGAGATGTTTCAAAGACCTGATGATGTTTTTCATCCTGGTGATTAGCTGAATGCCTCTTCATATAACCCATAATTATTCTCTAGTTCACTATCGACATAGAGGGGTCTTAGTGTAAACTTATTGAGAATTACATACCATATTCTTGAGCAATATCATCCTCGTGATTTCAATCCAAACATGTAGAGGTTTGTTCATTATGTATTTTCGTTAATTTTCAATAATTATAATTAATTATAATTAGATTTTCTAATATTCTAATTATTTTAAGTTTATTTATATTTTCTAGATATTTTACTTATTGCTTTTAGAATTGAGCTTTGATTCTATGGAATTATTTTTATAGACCATGGATGACATTGGATTAGATTCCCTTTAATATTTTTCATGACATGTTTGTTCATTTGATGGTATATAAATAAATAATGCATATCATGAATTTTATTCAATTATTTTCTTCATATAATTAATTAATTTTAAGGTTTATAGTATCCATTAAATGATAGAATGAGATACAATATGTGGGAATCCAGTCAGATCTATATTCATGAGTCTTATCATCTATTTTTGCACATTCTTAGAAAGATAACCACAACGAAAGATGTAGCAATAAATATTAATCAGTGTTGTCGTATCCATTGACATAATTACGTTTTATCATAGGTTTGTGAAAGATTATGCTTCTACTAGACATGAGATTGTTTTCAGAGTATATCTTCCACATTTTGGTATAACTGGGCGAGACATGAGGTCATGTATTTAATAGGTAGTTGTGCATTTTCTATTAATCCATGATAAATGGTAAGTAATTTTATTCAATAATTTATATATAATATAAAATTAAAATGTTATTTTTTTCATATAGGTAGTTAATTATCTCAATGTTATAGATTTTTATTTTGTTATGTGAATGTAAATTGTTCCTACCATTATATATACTACACATAGCAGGCACCATTTGATTATGGTTTTCATTATTTATTTTTCATTAAAAATTAAGTGATATTAATAATTTAACTATTTTAATGTCAAACTGCATTTTTAGGAGGAATATGAGGCTATGAATTCTCACACACATGATAACATTCAGGTTGATACAAACTTCCATGGCATATGTGTACTAGGATTTGACGAAGCATCATTAATTTAGGAAACTTAGTATGGTATCAAGTAAGGTTATGTTGTTCGTATCAGTTATCAGTTGATATTTGAATGTTATTTTGACACTATTGTGTGGCCATTATCAAAATTTATTGGAGCATATGAATATTCATCATTTTTCATCTATATAGTATAAGGGGGAAAGAAAATCATATAATTAGGTTTGAGAGAGCCAACATAAAGATAATGGGGATCTTCATCGACACTAATAGTATGAGGTAGAGAGAAAACATTGATGTCAAGATTAGCAACATGAGAAAATGATAGAGTGAGTGTGATGACTCTTATAGTGTATAGGTTTGGAATTTTCAATATCTAGTCCCCCATATGATTCACCACCACCATAGTGTTAGATATTTTTTTCAAAAACATTTTTTATTGAGTTTTGGTCAAACAAATTATTTTTATGGTTATAAATTCATATTTCATTATATTTATATAATCATATTGTTTAAATTGTTTCATTTTTTAAAAATTTTAAATTTAATTATTTTTTAATTATTGTTTATTTTTTTTAATTTTTTTTATGTTTTTTTCTTTAGGAAAACATAAATTTTATTTCATAAAGGTTTATTTGGGATAGAATTTAATTTCCGTATAAAATAGAATATTATGATGGAAGTTTTATTCTATTAAAAATGTATACTCATATATATGTGTTAAAAAACAATTTTTAAAGACACATGTACAATAAAATAATTATACAAAGGTCCACCATAGAATTTTTTTTTTCAACATTTTCAACTACAGGTTAATTGCAACAAGATCCTGTCCGAATTGACTATTTGTTACAGGATCCCATTACAATTAACCCAACATAAATAATTGAATTTTTACATATCGTATCAAATAGATTATTGGTCATGATGGATGATTCAAACCCTTAAGAGAGTCAAGAAGGGTTTTGATGGTGTTTAAGACATAGAACTGAGTCCTGAGGGATTAATACCCTAGTAATGAATTGGAGAGTGGTGAAATATGTTGTGTGATCTATTTGTTTTCATCTTTGTGTGATTTATGTGTAATTCATATATTGTATAGATATAGGAAACTTTACTTGATATATCCTCCCAAATATCTATAGGGACGGGGGTCATTGTGAATTACTGGGGCCTCTCTAGTGTCTGAGGGCATGGGTTCTGTGATTGATTGTGACCTCCCTTGAGTGTGCAGGGAACTGAAAGTGTGATTGTCTATGACCTCCCTAAAACACAAATAGATAGTTTGGTTTGTTTTTTTCCTCTCATAATTCAACAAGGATTGGTAAGGGGTGTTTTTATGGAAATCCAATAGTATATAGGGATGCATTAATCTTCTTATTGGTAGTGACCTGAGTGATAGGAATAGTCATGGATGAAACACCCCGGGATATCATATTAAGTTATATCTTTAATGTATGTCAATATCATATACTACACAAAACACCGACATGGCTTGTGTTACATGCATGATTGAGTTTCTGGGAAACAACACATTAATATTATAATTATTTAAACGATATATTTATTTATGAATTAAATATTTTGATATGAATAGTAACAAATAAATTTTAATTATTATTTAATATGTTTTCTCATAATTAAAACAAATTTATAATGAAATGTATATGTTTTGTTAAAATAGTTAGATATTTAGAAAAACTATTTTCTTAAAAGAACTAATTTTTATGTTCTTCTACGAACAATAATAAAATTAACATTAGACACTCATAATAATTTAATATTTTAAAATAGACTAAATTTTTGGATTTAGAATATCAAAATTAGTTTATGGTGAATTTTTAAAATTTTTCTGAAAACGTTCAATTTTTTATGAATAGTGAAGAACACTACATTATAGTTTAAAACCAAATTTTTATTTAAATAATTATTTATTAAATTTTAAATATATTTTATTCCAAAATGGACTCATAATACCTATATTAGTTTAATGTAATTCATTTGTGTCATTTTATAATAAGATTAGATGTATAAAATTTTATTGAACTTTTTAACATCTTTTACCCATCTTCTAGGCACGTTATAAATTTTGCATAAAACATAATTTTACCCCTAATTTGAATATAATTTCAAAACTCTTAGAGATACTGTTGACATCATTAAGTAAAATTTGGTTCAATAGGAACAATTTGTTTTGGTGAATCGTAACTTTTGGATTTTATTTACCACAGTTTAAAGTATATAGTGTTATTAAAGGAAAAAATGATATTATAATTATATAACACATGTAATAATTCTTTTGGATAAGGGTTTATTGACCAAAATTAACCATAGGAATAGAATATTATCCTCTTTGATACACTTGTAATAGATTAGGACATTTATTATTATTTTATTTAGAGAAGAGTTAAAAGTGTTACGTTCAAATTTTAATATGTAAACCATTTTTAATATAGGGTTATACAAATAATAAATTAGATTAGAAATACTCATTAGAAATATAAAAATATTTCTTATATCACAGTTTTTTATTAATAATTTTTATACAATAATTTATTAAATTTATTTATAACACAATGATGATGCAATAATTAACTTATTAAAGAAAGATTAAAATAATTGATATTACAAATATCCAAATAAATGTAAATTTAGATTTTTGATTCATTCCAATAATTTTCTAGTTTAATATGAAATGTTAGGATTGATGTAATGTATTTGTTTTGATGTAATATTGTTTTTTTTACTTTCACAAAAACCAAATACCAAATAGTGTCTAACTTGACAGAAGTTAGTTTTTTTAAAACAAATATATATTATAAAATGATATAATATTACTAAAAATCAAATGATCAGAAAAATGAGTTATATAATGATTTATATGTCATTAATGAACCACTTGAGGATATATTGTCATTTTATAGTATGTTTATTGACCATGTAATTTAAAAATACAAGTAAACATTGTAAAATTTAAACAATTTAACTAAGAGTTAAATTTAAAAGATATGGTTAATATGGTGACCTAAACATGCCTAAAACCTATTGGTGTACAGGATTCAGACCCATACCCATCTTATCCTATAAATAAATCCATTTTGAGCCATTATAAACCAAAAGTGATTCTATAATAAAATAATCATTAAATCATTTCCTAAAGTGACCATCAACTCTCTTATAAAAGGGTACTTCCCCTTCTCTCAAAATAAAACCTACAAATCCATTTGGATCGGCCAAAAACTTCTAAAATATCCTCCAAACTACCCTAAATTCAACCTAGAGTCCTAAATTGGATCATAAATTTAACCTATGGTGCCCTTTTGATCAAATCAAAAGGAATCACCCGAAGAATAGGTAATAATTTCATCACATCTTTCAAAGTACTTTTCATCTTCCTATACCACTTTCATAGTTTTTTCCATACATAAATAATAAATCCAGTACCTTATACATTCTGTGATGTAATTATAAATATTTTACAACAACATTCATTACACTATCCATCCTATGAATGACAATGTCATGATACGTGAATACTTACAACTTACCGTCTACACGTGGTGGTGTAGTTTGTTATTCAACACTTCATTATATGGATTAGTATAATAATGAGTATAATTGATGTAAATAATAAAATAAACATTTTAGTGAATCTTTATATATGATATAACATCCAATTACATATGAATTCACCATCAATTGTATGATATTGTCGCTCGTGCGTACAAATAGATTACTGTCTCCACGAACACGATGAGATTAATTACCCACCGTAATGATTCAAGAATAATTTTCTTTTTTTGATTAAAAATAATGGATAAAAACCTAATAGAATTTTGGATATTAATAAAATATATCCTATCTTAAAAAAACATGACCTATGTAACAAAATATTTAACGAAAAACAAATCATTTAACACCGACAACAATGATACTACCGAAATATTATTACAATGCAAAATTAGAAGATCATATATGATATCATATTTATATATGTTGTTCTTTTATATTTTAATAAAAATTATTTTTCAACTTTATAGGAGGTTAACATTCCATCAACTAAGGAAAAGTATAAGTTAAGGGTTAATTTTACGGTCTCTTTATTATTTGAGATTGTTTATACGTGAGTATCTACTAGGACATATTTATCATCCACATCTGTTTTTCTTAAAAATGTATTTCAATTTTTTTTTACTTTTTACTAGACAATGGGTTAATTTCATTTATACCATTATTTGAATTTTTATAAAATGGTTTGAATGGAATCTTTCCATCGCATTCCAAATAAGTTACTTTATGACCATTTCGTCAAATTAATTTAAGAATGTTTTTTTAACTTATATGGCATGTGCGACTATTTTATGCCATTATAACACAGTCGAAGATACCCTTACCAGATTATAAGATTTTTTTCAAAATAAAAGTTTTATTTTATAATTATGTGACATTTAAACAATTTCAAAATATAAAGAGATATTTCTCTCAAATTTTTTTGATTTAATCTATGTCAACATCCATTGATGGATTTTACACTTGTTTGAAGTTGATTTCATATGATACAATCTTCCATATGGTATTGAAATTTATTTGATATGTTTGATGGTGGACGTGTTATTTTTATACCATTCATGGTTTATGGTTAATGTATTAACATTTCGTATGATAGTTTTAATAAGAATGTTTATGTTATGTTTTTTTAAATGGTTGGGACCAAAGCCTCAATTTATTATTAAAGCAATGTCCTCTTTAAGATTGGGTAGAGGGAGACCCATTACATAGCCTGATGTCCCTAGGCCAAGTGGCCTGAATACAAGGCTTAAAAGCCCATTTTTTTGCCTAAAGGACCCCTCATTGAACAGTAATGCTATAATACCCACGCAGCTACAGTACCATCACTGCTAGAATTCCTGACCTAGTCCCTCCACCACTATAGTGAAGCCGTTGAAATTGTTCCACCTCTACTACATTACTGCTATAGTACCCCAGAAATTCACCCCTAACCGGATTTGATCCTGGGTCTTTTTATGCAAAGATAGAGTATGTACAACTAGGGTACATTATCTTTGTCTGAATGTTTATGTTATGTATAAACATTTTCATATAAGGAATTAATTGAACATAGTAAGTGAAGGGTGGGACCCTCTATAGCTCCTTGATGCATCAACAGGTCTAATGAGACAAACTAGTGTCTTGGCACAAGGCCTTGACCAAATCTTATTTGTAGTCTTTGCATGAGGTATTGACTATTTTGTTATGGTGTCCAGTATTATACATTCCATCATTATGATATTAGCTATTAATATTACATGTGATTATTAGACTAGTAGAATATCCATGTGAATAAGGAAGTGGAATTATTTGATTTATCTTTACCACATTATGATGAAGTTTATGTTTAAATGACCTGTGTTTTAGTCTTATACATTTCTATAATGTTTTTTTCTTATTTATGATAGTTTTATCTTTATTTGTTATCCGTACTCAACATCTAAACTCTCCCTTTTCTATGTTTTATTTTTTCCATTATGAAAAATGTATATTATGATTAGCCTATTAGGATAGGCCAAAAGATATGAGTTTGTTAAATGGGGATACAAATGTTGTTTTTTTATTTCATGATGTAATGTAAAAACATATGTTTGTATCTAGTACTTCATAGGCTACTAAACTAATCAGTCTTTCGAGACTTGGTCTCATATGATCATGCCAATGTTATGTAATAATGTACTGACTCTGGGTAACTAGGGCCAGGGCATTATAGTAGGAATCAGAAGAATTTTAATAGAAACCATGGAAACTATATTGGGAAATACTTTGATTAGAGAACATTATACTAAGATAGGATTTGAGGATTTGTATAGAAGAAATTCATAGAATTTCAGTTATGTAGAGATTTTTTGTATTTTCCAAGAAATACATCCACGTACTAATATGAGCAGGTTGAGGAGGCTCTGGCACAGATATTCCTAGGAGTGAAAACTCAGACAAGGAGTTTTGAGCTTGACCTGGGGTATCCTGGTAGATGAAAATGGGGATTGCTGCACTCTTGGTTATGACACTACTAGGGGATATAATTATGATAATTCACATTTTATTTACAAACCATTATAATAAATTTATGAATAAATACTTCTCAAAGAAAGAAATTTTTTATGATTATGGATTATAAGTATAAACTATTTATGTTAGGTATTTTACTAGTATGGAATTATGTGTTTTGATTCATAACTAACCTAGTGTATTCCATTGTTTAGAAACAGTGCCCAGTAGAAGGAATGAGAACTCCAGCAATACACATGATCCAATGAGTAAGAAGGATCATATCATTTATGGCCTTCAACCAACAATTAGATTGGAAATAATCTCCCATGTATTCTCATAATATGAAGAAGTAATATAATTTGTTAATAAGAGAAGTAAAGAATTCTAAGAGTCTTATTGCTTTGAAAGAAATCTAGAGAAGAAAAGTATGATAAATAGAAATAAGGATAATGGGACGAAGGGAAATAAGGATTTTTTTTCATATGTGATATTTGTGGAAAGAATCACCATGGTAAATGCTAGAAGGAAAACTTATCATGGCGGAGAAACGGCGGAGGTCTCCCGATGAATCCCCTCTGTAGGTGACGATGGTGGCCTCTGTGCCGATCCCTCCCCCTTCGATGGGGGAGGGAGAATCGTCATATCGTAGGAGGGCGAGGGCCTTCCAACCTTTCTCTAACCCGGAGTTTCTCCCTTCCTTCCCGAATGTGGCTTTAAACCCTAAGGTCCCGTATCTGGTGGACGGGGTCCCGAATCTTCCTTTATCCTCGACGAAGTTTTCTGAGTCAACCAACCTTTTTAATCTCACTCTTGTTGCCCGCTTCAAGGACAAGAGTCCCTCAGTTAATGATTTTGATCGTTTCGTTTTCGGTTCGTGGGATCTCCAAGAACGAGCGGTGGTGGGTTTACTCGACAATAGGCAGATAATGGTTCGCTTCGAGACGGAGGCTGATTTGATAAAAGCATGGTCAAGCGCGCCTCGTTTTTACAAGGGATCCCGTTTTCTACTGCTACGGTGGTCTTTCGACCTGCACATGAAAAGGGACTCACCTTCAATCGCAGTTTGGGTAAGTTTTCCCAAGCTTCCCCTACCGTTCCAGAACCCTGCAATTATCTAAATGCTTGGAAATATGGTAGGTAGATTCCTTTGCGCGGATAGTCGAACTGAAGAGCTCTGTCATCCAGTGAATCCTCGCGTTTGTGTTGAGATAGATGCATCTAGATCTCCCTTTGAGTATGTTTTTGTCACGATCGGTGAAGAGTACCGCTGTAAACAGCGGGTGATTTATGAAGATTGGATTGATTTCTGTGGGTCTTGCAGGAGGTTAGGGCACTCGACCGAGGTCTGCCGTAGGGGACTTCCTCCTCGGTCGACCAAGGGAGATGGTAAAGGGAAATATATCCCGCCGGCCTTGAAGGGGAATAACTATTTTCAGGTTGAGGAGGGTTCTCACTCGAGACCGATGGAGCCGGCTACCAGAGGAGAATGCTCTGGGGTGGCTTCGATGACACTGGATGGGGAATCAGTCAGGACTGGTAAGGAAATTATGGAGGTTGATTCGGGTAATGGTTCTTTGGATGGGAAGGGGCCAGGTAGTCATCCGAATTTGGATTTTTCGAAGGATTCCAGGGGATTGGATCCTGTGGCTCCCCCCTTTATACCTTTGAGTAATATATTCTCTATCATTTCCGAGGATGGTCGATCTGAATTCCTGGAAGAGAATGATTTTGCAGGTAAGGAGAATGGTGACAGGGCCTTAGAGGATCAGTTGGCTGGAGGTTTTGAGAATGAAATTGTCTTGGTCAGAATGGAGGCTATGGAGGTTATGAAAGAGGGTGACAGGGGACTGGGGTTGGAGGGATCATCCTTGGCTGTTTGCACGGAAACCAGAAACTCCAATGTGGTGGGAGCTGATGAGGGCCAGGTTGAGCAGGGCCTGAAAGCAGTCCCTGCGGCAACAGTGGATGAAGGTGTTTCAGTGGGGGTGCTTCTGCCGGTGATGGAGAACCCTACTACAGGTCAGGATGATAAAGGAAGGGAGTTCCCTTTGGGAGGGACAAAGAAGGTGAGCGGAACAGGTGACCGCTTGTTTAGTGAGGTGGTACAGAGTGAGCAAACCTATTTTCCAGTCGGAGGGCCTGGTTCACCCACAGTAAGATGTCGGTCAAGGAAGGATTACTCCTGTCTCCCACGGCCTATGCAGACTCGTTCAACATCTAGGAAGAAAGGAAAGGTTGCTGTGTCTTTTGCGAACAACATTGTGACTGAGAGGATTTCACCAGACCCTGTTCTGGAACTTCTCAGGAATCGGGTGCAAAGTCATCAGTATTGGAGGACACCAGGTTGGGAAACAGCCTCGGCCACTGGAGAAGATGAGTCTGGCAGGGGATGCGGAGAGGAGTACGCATTTGATGATTTTTACTGATGTTTTTAGTGTGTTGATTGCTGTTTCTGGGTTTTTTTTGTGGTTATATGCTTGGGAACCGGAACCCATTAAACCGGCTATTGAAAATAAAAAAAAGGATTTCCAGGTGTAAAAAAAATTCTAGAAGGGAATGAGATTTTGTGATAAGTGTGGAGAAAAAGGAAACAAAGTATGTGATTTCATGGGTAAGAAAAAGGTTTCAAATGTACAATGCTTCATCTGCAAGAGTTGGGACACTACACAAATCAATGTCTCAATCATCAGAGTATACCCAAAATGATGCTATGAGATAATAATCATGTTATGATACAACCACAGGTTAAGAGGAATAATTAGGGTTCTTATATATTTATTAATAAATTATGTCATTTCAGTGTTGTATCAACGATGTACTGGTCATATTAATTATTTAAATAAATGATTATTGTAATTTTGTACTATTTCATTGAGGATTTGAGATTATATGGTACTAAGAAAAGTGAATCAATAGAAAGTTCAATTATTTGTAAAATACATGGTTAAAGGAATGATAAACATTAATATGGTCCTGATAATGAGGTAGTGATTTTTTAAAAAGTGATTGTTAATTTGGATAAATTATATTTGATATTCTTGACTACCATAGAATAGGTTAATGGTTTGTTTATTCCATCAATGTTGGAGTATTCTAAATTTTAAGATACAAAGAATATATCTAGTATTCTATATGAAATAAAGGATCATGAATGTAATCAATATGGTTTTATGGTAATTCATGGTGTTTCCATGTTTTTGGATAATACATGATGACGACTCTTACATGTTATTATGTTGCAAAAAGAGATCTTCATTATGTTATGTTCACCTTCTTATAAATTTTTGGACTATGTGTTTGGACACAAGTATTTTGGATAAGTCTAAAGATTTGAATAGATTAAGCTGGACATTGGAAACTGTAGTTTAATTTTAAAACATTTTTTAAGATTTTGTTTTGGATTTTTTAAGAAAAGGAAAACCCAAAGGTCGGGTGACAACCCATCGCCTCCTGAAAAGCCGCAAGACTTTAACCCACAACCTAAGGGCAACAAGGGTGCATCACCTACCACTGGCCTACGTCATGTACTAGTTTACATAATTAATATTTTTATAATTTATCTAATAGAAGATTTATAAATTCATTTTTTTGAAACCCTATTAGATTAGGATAAATAGAATATTTTTTACTTCTATTATCTTTTGGATTGAAAGATGAGTTTTTGGTAAAAAGTAGTTAATGATGAAACTCTACTTTTCATTTATTTTTTGATATGATGAAATTAATTATTAATAATAATGGAAAAAATCTTTTAAAAAATATGATATCCTAATACATTATGATTTTATGAACCAATGATAATTTAAATCATCATAGATTTATTGCTTTGAGGCCCTCAATTTTATATTTATTTTTCACTGGTTTGTGATTTATTACCTCAATAACTCCCTATAAATATTTATGTTTTCCACCAATTATGTGTCTCAAATTTCCACCAATGATATTCTATTTTAAATCCTAATTTGGTTGTGGATTTTTCATTTCCCTTTCCCTCTTATTAATAATAAATTTTATTAACCCATTTTTCGATGTGGGTTTTCAACAATAGTTTTTTCTATTTTTAATCTTTTATTTTCGAAAACAATTTCAAATTGTGAGGTCACAATTTATTGAAGGAATGGAGAATGTAACACTAAAATATTTCATATAATGCTATATTTTTATCGTAAGTCAATAACTTATACTTCACGCAACACCATCTTGGCTTACGTTATACACAAGATTGAGTTTCTGTGAAATAACACATTAGTATTATATTTATTTAAACGATATATTTATTTATCAATTTAATATTGTGATATGAATATTAAAAAATAATTTTTATTATTATCTATAATGGTTTCACCTAAATAAGACATATTTATATTGAAAAGTATATGTTTTCATTTATATAGTTATATATTTAGAATATATATTTTTTTAAAAAAGAACTACTTTTTATGACCTTTTGTGAAAAATAATAAATTTAGTATTAGACACTCCTAAAAATTTAATATGGTAAAATAGACTTCATTTTTCGATTCTGAAGATCAAAATTTTATTAGGGTCAATTTTGGGTATTTTTCTGAAAACATTCAATTTATTATGAATATTGAAAACACTACATTGTTGTTAAAAATAATCTATGTATTTAAATAATTTTTTATTTTATTTAAATTTATTTTAAGTCAAAATAGATACATAATAACCTATTATTTAAATGTAATTCATTGGAGAGATTTTATAAAAAGTTTAGATGTATAAATGTTTACTAAAATTTTTATCGTCTTTTACTCACCTTCTAGGAAAACTAGTAAATTTTACTAAAATGTAATTTTACAGATTCTGTGAATTGAATTTTTAAAATATGAGAGTCACAATTGTCATAATAAAGTAAAATGTGGGTTAATATGATGAAAATATTTTTTTGGGTATAGTAAGTTTTGTATTTTATTTACGAAGGTTAAATGTAAATTGGGTAATTAATGGTAAAAATCATATTATAAATACCGTAAAACCTATCCTAATTCTATTGTATTAGTGTTAATTGACCAAAATCAACCTTATAGATAAAATATTATCCACATTGATCAACTTGGATTGGATTAGAATATTTATTATTATTTTATTTAATGAAGAGTTAAAAGTGTTATATTCAAATTTTATTAACTAAACTATTTTTAATATAGGGTTTTAAATAAGATAAATTAGACTATAAATATTCATTATAATTATTGAAATATTAACTATATCATGTTATTTTTTTAATAAATTTTAGACATCAAATAATTAAATTTATTTATGACCTAATGATGATGCATTAATTAACATATTAATGAATAATTAAAATAAACGATTTTATAAATATAAAAATTAATATAAATAGATATTTTTGATAAATTCCACTAATTTTATAGGTTAATATGTCATTTTAATATTTATGTAATGTATAATTTCTAAGTAATCAAGTTTTTTTGACTTTCAAAAAAAACCAAATACAAAATTGTGTCAGAATTGACATAAATGAGTTTTTAAAATAAATACTATATTATTAAATGATTTAATGTTAAAAAATATATAAGGATCAAAAAAAGAACTTATATAGTTATATAAATGTCATTAATGAAATAATTTAGGTTATCAAGGAATTTTATAGTAGGTTTATTAACCGTGTAATATAAAAATACAAGAAGATATTGTAAAAGTAAAACTATTTAACTTAGAGTTGAATATTAAATATAAGGTTCATATGGTGAACTAAACTTGTATAAATCCTATTGTTTGAGACTATATCTACCCTTACCCAAAATAGTCTTTAATTAAATCCATTTAGAAATATTATAAACCGAAACTGATTTTATTATAAAATAGTATTTCAATCAATTCCTAAAGTGACCACCACATCTCTTATAAAAGGGTATATCTTCTTCTCTCACAAGCACACCTCCAAAGCCATTTGGATCAGCCAAAACTTTCTCAAATATCCTCCCAAATATACTCCATTCAACCTAGATGCCTAAATTTGATTAGAAATCCATCCTATGGAGACCTTTTTTTCAAATTAAAAGGAAGCACCCGAATAAGAGTTAATAATTTCATCACCTATTTAAAAGTTCATTTCTTCTTCCCCTTCCTCTTTCATTGTTTTTTCTGCACCAAAATAATAACTTAAGTAACTTATACATACTGTGATGTTATTATTAATATGTTAAAACCATATTCATTACTCTATCCGTCCTATGAATGGAAAAGTCACCATACTTGTGTACGTAAGACTTACCATCTCCACGTCCTGGTGTAGTTTGTTATTCAACACTTCATTTTTTGGATGGATATAAAAATTAATATAGTTGATGTAAATAATAAATATAACATGTTAATGATTATTTATATTTTATATACCATCCAATTACATATGATTTCTCTACCAATATAATGATATTATCGCTGGTGCGTACGTACTGATTACCGTCTCCACGAACGTGATAAGATTAATACCCCACCATAACCCTTAATGAATAATATTGATTTTATGATTAAAAATAATGTTTAACAATTTAATATAATTCTGGATAATAATAAAATATATCTTATCCATATAAAACATGGCTTACATAACAAAACATATAAAGGAAAACGAATCAGTTAACAATGAAATCAATGATACTACTATAATATTATTAACAAAGAAAAATAATAAGTTCATATATGATATCATATTTATGTATGTGGTTATTTTATTATTTAATAATTATTATTTAACTATTTTATAGGAGGTTAATGTAGCTTCTACTAAGTAAAAGATCAAGGTACGACTTAATTTTACAATCTCTTTATTATTTGAGGTTGTTTATATGTGAGTATCTACTGAGACCTCTTATCATCCACACATACGTTTCATAAAATTGTATTTCAAAACATTTTTACTATTTACAAGAATATGGGTTAAATCCATTTATACACTTATTTTATTTTTTTTAAAATGTTTAGAAATTAATCTTTTCGTCACATTCCAAGTATGGTAATTTATGACCTTTTCGACAAATTAAAGTAAGAATGCCTTTTTGACTTCTACAGCGGGTGCAGGTATTTTCCACAATTATAACACATTTTAAGCTTCCCTTTCAAGATTATAATAATGTTTTCAAAATAAATAATTTCTTTTATAATTATGTGACTTTTAAATGATTTCAAAATAGAATGATATATTTCTCTCAAATAGTTATTATTTCATCTATGTCAACATCCTTTCATTGATTTTACACTTGTTTGAAGTTGATTTATTATCATACAATCTTCCATATAGTATTTATGGTTTTGTGATTTGTTTGACTATGGATGTGTTATTTTAATTCCATTCATGGTTTATGGATAAATTATTTACATTTCGTATTCTAGTTTTAATATGAATGTTTATGTTATGTTTCATCCTTTTCATATGAGGAATTAATTGGATTTAGTAACTGATAGGTGGAGCCTACTATAGCTCCTAGATGTATCGGTAGGTCTCATGAGATAATGTAATTTCTTGCAAAAAGGCTTTGAAAAAATATTAATTTTAGTCTTGGAACGAGTTCTTGAATATGTGGTTATTATGTCCACCATAATGCATTTCATCATTTGGAAATTAGCTATTGATATTACGTGTGATTATTCGATTAGTATAATATTAATGTGAATAAGTAAATGGAATTATTTTATTTATCATTTCCATATTATGCTGGAGTTTATGATTAAAAGGATTTTGTTTTAGTATTATACATTTCCATAAATATTTATGCTTATTTATTATAGTTTACACTATATTTTTATCCTTACTGAGAATCTGAGCTTACGCATTTCTATGTTTTAATTTTAAAAGGATACGAAGAAGTATGTTTTAATTAACATTCATGGAAAGAAAAAATGGTATGACTGTGATCAAAGGGGACACAATGTTGTTATTTTATTTCATGATGTAATGTAAAAACTAATGTATGTATCTATTACTTCAAGGATACTAAACTAATAGGTCTTTCGAGACATGATCAATTGTGATCATGCAAATGTTATGTAATAGTCCACCAACTCAGGGTATCTTCGACCATGACTTTACAATGGGAATGCACGTGTTACTAAATTTATAATAATAATCCCCTCTTGAATAGAGATGAATCTAGTTGGTTTATGTTTCATGGTATATTCATTAACATAAAAAGTATATACTCCTGTGATTGAATGTTCATTTTGTGTTATGTTTATAGTTTGGTGATTTCTATAGACACAACTACACCTATTTGTTTTTATTTCTTTCATATACAATTTAAATAATTGGGATTAGTATTTTTTATACATTGGGGATTTTTATTAGGTCATTTCATTCACCCCATACCCATTTACATGACATGTTTTTATTTTGATGTAGATATGTTTTTTTTTTTTTATCTCAAGAAAAATATCTCTAAGAGAGGGACACATTGTATTATACACACAAGTTATAGAGGAAATAGACTCTATAAGAATTCATACGAGTAATACAAGATAGAGTGAAATTCAATTTATATATTTGATTTTACATTTATCCTTTTCGATATTATCATTTCCCAAATCATATATATTTTATCTTGTTTTTAGTCTATAATATGGGGTCACAATTTAGCCCCCTCTTTATTTTTTTTGATAGGTTTATAAGGAGACCATCATATGGATGGGTCATTAATTTTATTTGTAAGATTCATGAATGATATAAATGTTATTTAATATAGGGAATAGTTTATCCATTACTATATTAGGAATACATCCCTAATTGGTAGCCTCTAGAATTTTGGGAGGAATGCTAGATGTTATGTTGAACTTATTAATGGGATCCTTTTTGTAAGCACATGGGATTATGTATTAAAATGGTACTAGATACATCAGTATTTATGAACATTATAGTTTTTGGTGCCATTAGAGTGTCATGAATCTCGAGGTAGATCGATGGATTCCAGGGCTAGCATGAAATTGGTTGAAACTTGATTTTTAGAGGTTCTGTAGATTAGAGAATATGTAATCTATAATGACTAGGATATAATGATGAACTGGGAATCCCAATGTGATATGGATGTGACGTGGGATGAGTCATAGTTATCAAATGAGTGCTTGTAAAACATTCATGCATCATGATAGTGGAATACCAAAGGTATGATCCATACACCTATGAGTGGTATTTCTTGACATAATTACTTCATCATAATCCATCTTAATTTAATAAACATATAATAATAATTATTTTATCTCAAATATATTATAATGTAAGAATATACGAATATGGATATCAAGGTTTATATTAGATGACATTGATTATAGATTGTTTTCTTGGCTTCCACAGGGAAATTGTTTTCAGATATGAGAAATTTTTGACAAAAAAATGTTTTGAAAGAAAAATAATGTAGATAATGTAGGTGTGTGAAAATATTTTTATAACTTTGGTTTCCTTATAATATATTGTGTAGTTGGTTATTTTTAATGGGTTATTATTTTCATGTTTTAAAAAATTGATTTTGCTTGTAATTTGTTTTCAAAATGGATTATAAAATTGTATAAATTTTCTAAGGTGTGAGATTCTTGGATTGGAATTTTTATGGGTTTGGTGTTTTAGTGAAACCCCCTATATTAAAAGGTGTGTTTTTTGAATTCAGTTGAGTGAAAACTTGTGTTATAAAACATTTTTGTTTTTTTGATAATATGATACTTAGGATTATGTAAACTAGTGTTCTTATATTTTTATAGTTATTAATGACTCTCATTCATTAATTGATGTTTTTGATTATTTTTCATGTTTTATTTGAAACTGCTATGTGTTGTCAGTGTGTGTGAACATGGTTTTTATTGTAATGTTGTCATAAAAAATAGTTCCACTATCTAATATTTTTCTTGATTTTAAGTGGTTTCTTAGGAGAGACCCAGGTGTTGTCATGTGTATTTGGTAAGTATATCATGATTGTTTAGGGAGTTTTCCTTGTGGTAGACTCATGATATTTATACATTATAGGAGAAACTTTAATTAGTATCATGGATATTAGAAATTGGTTTTGAGAATCTCTATGGGTTCTATTGGGTTTTGTGATTAGACCCATGATAATATTTTTATTGTTTAATAGTTTTAACCTCTTGGAGTGTGTTTTTAATAGGCAATTTATATGGTTGGGAATGCCATTGGGTGGAATTGGTTGGTGATAAGAATACCTATAATATGTATTAATGTATGTTGAAGATGAATATATTGTCAAATATTTGGTTTTTAGGACTGATGGGTATAGTTTTATATTTTTTTGGCACTTGAGGGTATGTGTTTTATGTTTTATCTCAAATATAAGTTATAGGTCACACCTAAACAAATGATATGGGTGGTAATGAATGTAATAGTGGTTGTTGATATGGAGTATTTGGTTTATGAAATTTAGATACTAGTATACTTCTATGATAGATAGGATCAAAATATCCACATGTGTGTGAACCTTGTGTTAGTAACGTCATAGGTTCTGTGATACCTTTCGATGGATAGTCAAAATAGAATTGGGATATTGGTTAAAAGGAGAAACATGCTTGGTGGTTTAGTTGTATTGTCTCAGAGATTCTATGATTTTAAAAAAAGATATTAATACAGGTGACTTGATCAAAGGGTGAGTCAGTTTAGATTAGAATAGCTGATCCTAATTATGTATAGTATCTGGATGGGTCAACTGAGTAACTGATTTGAGAATTACCCTAAGAGTTTGGGTAAGAAACTAGTGTGGGATTTTGGATGTTGTGGAGATGCCTCTAAACTACACAAATCATGCATGAGTGATTTTTCAGGTGATTCTGGATTCATTACATGATACTCTAGAAAAAATAAATATTCACAAGATTCAGGGATTAATCATGAGATGAAGAACATTGATGAATTTGTTATAGGGCCTTAATTTTTGAGGAAACAAGGAATAATAATATCATTTCTTGATGTTTGATCAAGAACTTGATGTTATTGTATAATTATTCAATGATGTATTTAGGAGTTAATGGTCTACGTAAGGAAGGTAGTATCACATAATTTAGTAAGGTTATGTTCATTCAAGGAATGTTTGTATAGGATAGACAGAAAAGTGATTTTTCATAAAATGGGGTTTATAAGGAAGGAATCTACATTAGAAAAATATATCAAGACATAATTTTCATTGTTATGATATATAACTAGAATTGTTTTGGGGAAAAAATGTATCTCAAAATATTTTTAATGATTTTTTGTGAAAAAATTATTGGGTGATGGGAGATTAAGTGTGAATCATATATAATGTTTTGATTACCATGTGAAGTCAATTTTTGTGTTTAATTTAAAATAAAAAATTCTTATGTATGTTAAGAACCATAATGTAGAGTTTGTAATGGAGCATATCATTATAGCATCGAAATTACCAAGGAAAATTGAATATTCCAATTTGTTAATTTTTTACTCACACTATGAATTGAATTAATGGACTGACAATAGGCTAGGAATGTTTTGTTCTAATGAAGGGGCCTTGTGCCCTGAAAATTCATGGCTATAAATTTTTATTCAAACATTAAATATATTGTTGAGTTTTTGTTTAAATACCAAATGAAATAAAATAAATACCCCATTAGGGGTTTTTTTAATAGATGATTTTCTATGATTTGGGGTAGCCAAACACATCCACATCATCATTATTCTTTGATTTAGATTGGTTCATTGAGGATCTTTGAATCAAGAATTGTTGAGATAACCTCCACCCTTTTCATTATTTGTTGTCCTTAATTTTTTATATTTTAGATTGTCTATTAGAGGTTATAGATTAATAACTATACCATGTCATGGTGAAATCCATATGTTTCATGAAAGATATTGTTATAGAACATATTGGTCATCCTTATATGCTTTAGAAAAACCACTATATTCTTCTTTTGACTAATGGTTTTTTTAATTTTAAATTAATTGGTTGTTTTTTTGAAATTTTAGGTGAAATTATTAAAAATTCAATGTTTATGAAATGATTATTTTTTATTTTCATGGTTCGGGGGTGTGTCGTTTATCGATCCCACTATGTCACTCTCTATTTATATTTCATTGGAATTACCAATGAGTTTGGTACTTTATATTCCATTTTTTCTGTTTTTGGTTCTAATTTTCAAATTAAGTTATTTAATGACGTTAATAGATGAGATACGAGGTAATT
This sequence comes from Viscum album, assembly GCA_963277665.1. Taxonomy (NCBI): domain Eukaryota; kingdom Viridiplantae; phylum Streptophyta; class Magnoliopsida; order Santalales; family Viscaceae; genus Viscum; species Viscum album. The sequence goes on along the minus strand of OY728138.1, from coordinate 1,658,158,135 downwards.
AGATTTGTGGATGTCAGTATGAGTTAGGATGGGTTGTTGGATTTTTAGATGAGGTATGTGGCCTTTACCATACATCATCTCAGGGAAATTTGTTATTTTTTATTCACATTCCATATTAGTGTTCTACTTCTTCCTACATTATGTCTTTTGTGAGATTCTAAGATATTTTGCAATGATATCATGTGATCATATATGTCAACATAGACTGTATATAATTCTAAATGGTTTGATGGCGGAACCTCAGTTGAATGAGTGTGGGGAATTCTTATGAATTATTTATAGGTGTGGTCTTCTTTTTAATATTTAAAATGTATTTACTATTTAAAAAGAATTTTTCAAATCGGTTTTCATTAAATAAAATTTCATAGGGAAATATGTTAGTTGATTATGGGTATTTAAATGTATTTAAAAATACGTTTTTGACCTTTCTATAATTTTATCCATGGTCCTAGATTGAGTAAATAATTATGAGGTACATAATAAAATAGTTTTAAAAATAATTTTATCTTAGTTTCCAATGGAAAACAATAAGGGATATTATTTAATTATGTTAGTCCATTCTACCATTTTATTGTTATTACACGTTTTCTAATTATTTTATTATTTTTTTCTTATTTATCTTGAGTTATAATGGATTATATGTGTTGATGCATACATTGTGTGGGTAACCCATGAAAGTAGAAATTTTTTTGTGTGAAGTTGTATCTGTATCGCAGGAGCACAATGAGAACATTTCATGTGGTATTATAGTGATTGTTAGTCATTTTGGATGTGATTGATATCTGAGAGGGTTATGATGGATCATTTATTTCTTCAAGAGATGGTATTATGTTCAATGGAATAATTCCCCACTGATGAGATGGTGAGATGAAAGAAGGCTTGTGTTCCTTTTGGGGTGTTTCCAATGTCTACTGGATGTTTCCTCCCTATATTATGTAGTGTTGGGATATTGTTCTAGACGTGTCCTCCTGAAATTCAAATGGGATGACCTAGTTTTCTAAATTTTTTACACTTTATAGTTAATTTTAATGGAAGATGGTTTTATCATTAGCCACCAAAGTTAATATAGGGATGATAAAATGTTATTGAAAATGCGCTCTCTAGAATCCACTAGGATATGCAGGTTTGATTGATGACCACCTCAGAGTTTGAGGGGATTAGTTTGGGGGAATTATTGGCCACATTCAGTGTGTAGGGATGGGTTGGAGTACTTTAAGAGGATTCTACCTAAGTGATTGAGGTTGGTCATGTGATATATGAGATATTGTGTTTCTAACATATGTTCCTTCTAACATGGATTCAATGTTGGTAGGTTCAGTTGTCATGGTTTCCAATTTATAACATTATGTCCAAAATAATGGAATTGTATGTTCACTCATTTTTATTTTTCTAGGTGGGTGTGTCAAAATGACACAACATCACTGATATATATATATTTCATGATCATCCTCATGATCACAACAACACTCTGTATTTTCAAGGCATTGATTATTCCTACCTAGTCATTAAACTCAACTCTAACCATGTACATGGCAATGTTTTTATGTACATGGATTTATTTTTCAGTTTTATATTAGGAAAAATTTGTCTCATGGAGTGGGACAGTCCATATAGATTTTTCAGGTTATAGAGGTTTAGGTATCTCTAGGATGGTATATGAAAACAGATTTCTAGTGTGTCATAATATTTATTTTTTACATTACATGTTTATATAAATCCATATTATGGTTTACCGAATAATATATATTTTTACTTCTTTTTATTCAAGGATATAGATCACCCGTTTGGATTTGTATTTTTAAGAAAATTTTTATGTGTATCTAATATGGATAGTTCATGTTGAATTTTCAGTTTCCTAAGGAATTAACCATAGGTTCTTTATTAGACAGAATAGTCTTTCAATTACTACGTTAGGCCCTCTGCACTGATATGTAGCCACATGTATTTTGGGAGGAATACCCGAGGTCTTGCAACATTAATGATCAAGTGCTTTTTGGAAAGATAGGGATAGGATGTTAAATTTCTGATAAAAAAATACTATGAATAATTAGATGGGAATAACCCCATTGAAAATAAAATATATCTTATAATATTCTATCTTAATCCATATCAGGAATTTCATATTGTTCTAATAAATTTGGTTAGTCTATATAAAGAAATATAATTTTTTTATCCAGTTTTGTAAAGTGGAATTAATATGAATTATATTTTACTTTATATATTCTATCATAGATGAAATAATCTCAATTATTCCTAGGTGAGATGATATTATCTCCCTATTCTTTCATAAATATTATTTATTATCTATAATTTATAAAACATTTAAAATGAGGATTCTCATTCAATAACAATCAAAATTAGTCACTCTGGTTTTTTTGAGTTGAGATCAAAACATTTTCACCATTTTTTGGATGATTTACAATGATTCTTATTCACTATTTATCTTCCCATTAATGTGAAAAGTATTCTTGATTATTTGAATTCGATGTTTTTATTGAGTTTTCTCCATATTTGTTGGTGAGTAAAATTTCTCTCAATAATTATATTGAGTCATTGACATCAAATATTAGAAATATCATTGAATATGGGAAATATAGAAATGAAATTAGTTATGGGAAGTGATCAATTATATTTAATAATTATATAAACTCATTAAATATAAATAAAAACATAATGTGTAATGAAAGTGAGAGATGGTGGGTTGTGTAAATATGTTAATATATTTGATACCTTTCCCATGCCTCATAGAAATTATCAACATACCCTTGAGTGATGTTTCTAATTTTTATTTCCAAATTATTATTTTTCTCACTTAGAAAGTACCACTTCATGAATTACCCTTACAAATCCTCAAAAAGTTTAATATAATCCTCCATATATTGAAATGACCACTTCCTTTCCCAACTTTTAATCAAGAAGTGAATAAATTTTGGTTGACATATTATCTATTAACCCATTCATATTGATTTTGTTAACATATATCCTGAAATAATTGAAAATAATATAGTAATACTCTTTTATCACTCCACTAAAAATAATTTCATAAACCATTAATTGGTTATGGAGTACATATACCCTTGAACATAGTTTTAATACAATACATGAACCATTCTCCTATACATATAATATTTACCAGTATCTTAACAATGATGGATATTGATTCTAGAACTTATTTTGGATGTGTTATATGGGTTTTACATCAATTTTAGTCCATATAGAATGATTTTTTATTCTATTTCCATACATTAATGTTTGTTGGAAAATATCATTTGATATGTTTTTTAAAATTTTAATATATTTGACAAAAATGAAGTAATATAGGTCTCTTTAGAAAATATTTACTAAAAATATGAATTCCAACAAATAGAAATTAATTTAGTCATATATTTTTTGAAAATAACAAGTGGAGTGACTTTCTAAAATGTAAGAATATTTTTATTTTTATGTTTATATTAAATAAATAGGATATAAATCTTGATTTTAAAAACACATATCTTTATAAATGTTTCTAATTTATGGTTGTAGAAAATATGATCATAAATATAGATACATTCAGGGTCATATATATAGGGATTGGTGGTTGATCCAATGCTAATATTATGATTTCTTAATGTGAAATGATTTTGATTAGTGGGGTTTTTAAGTGTGTCATAATTGAATTTAAATGATTTTGAACTTCTTAATATTAATATATGTCTATTTAAATTGTATTTTAATAATATAATCCAAGTAATTAAAATTTTATTAAATATAAAATAATAATAATAATGATGTAATTTAGGGTAGCGATCCACATAATACTTTTTATCAATTGAATTACTAATAGAGAATAAGTAATAACATCATGAATTCTTATGGATATACTCTCATATCAACCTTTTTACTTTCTTAAAATATCAAGAGCCCCCATAGGTATTTTACTATATCTCCACTATAGTGATTTCATTCTATAATCATTGTTTGTGTTTCCCGAATACATATTTGATTTTATTAAATCTTGACATATAGAATAAGTCCTGAATTTATGGTTAAGGACTACACTCACTCTAATCCTCCATCCCAAAAAATATACAAATAATGATAAATAGAAATAACAATATGTTCACACAGAATAATAATAATAATACATGTTTCATTATATCGAAAAAATAGATAAATTCACACACCCTTCATACCAAAAGACTATTCTAGAAAATAATAGAAAAAGTGAAGAATTGAGGGAGTAAGAGGGTCTCCCCCATCATCGTGCATGGTTGGGTCCCATTTTGTATGGGTTGCAGTTTCTTTTCCACTACCAAATATATTGTTGGGTTTGGTTGATATAGTTGAGTTGAGTGAATAAATAAAATGAATTAAATAAAATATAATGGTTGTATAGTCATTTATCCACATTCATCACGAATCCCCCATAAATATCACTTTTCCCTACAGACCTTTTTGGGGATTCCCAATTTCCTAATGAAATTCAACATTTTTTATAGTTTCCACATATATTTTCCAAAAATAATGATTTTATACACATAAAACAATTCATTCAATTTCATCATATTTTCATCATCTTATTCCTATACCAAAAACATTGTTGTATGTATGATCGAGGTCGAATATTCCACTCTCTTAGTTATCTAATTCCTCATGTAATTCCATAATTAATTAACATATTTAGGAATGCAAATTTTATATAGAGACAACCTTATATACAAGACCCCATGCGTGATTCCGAGGAAATCCATATCTCATTTTCATCTTAAGGTTCAACATATAAATTGGGTTTCAATCTATTGTAAAGTGAGATATCTTGAGTATGGTTACACAAAACATTTACTTATGTATAAGTTGACAAAACAAGAGGATACGTTCAATCCATGTGTTTTTTGGGAACCTTTTAATGTTTATTGGATATGTATAAGTAATTTGTAGATATTATAGATGTATTCCCACATTACATTGAAAAGTGAAACGTTTTGAATACATTGATACCCATGGTTTTGTTAAAGAAGTTTTACATACCATTACATCCTATGACTCTCTTGATTCCTTGAGAATGTGTTGAGAGATCCTAATAAAACATTATAATTTATCCTATGTGGTGGGGTTTTATTCACACACATATCTCCAAATCCCTGATTTATTAATATGTGTGTATTTTACGCTAAAACGATTTAATATCACAAGAAAAACCACTACTATCGGTATTATTATATAATGCTTACCCTAATAAATTAATAATTTACGATTCTAAAAAATTTCATGTTAATTAAAAAAATTATCTTTCAATTAATCACATGAAACATCTTTATATTATTTTAAAAATATGGTTTCTAAGATGGGTAAATCCAATGACTGTGAGTTTTTTTCTTCCACTATTAATCTCAACTCAATTATTTTCCTTTAAAAAAATAACAAATTTTGTGATAGAAATTATAAATCATAAATAATATTTCCAATGAAATTAGTATTTTTATTATTTTCATAGAATAAAATGATATGTGTTGAATTATTATTAAATAAGAATAATATTATTTCATTAATATAATATATTTATAAATATAATCACTTATTTTTTTTTTAAAAAATATACATTTTATTAATGAAAAATGACAATATATGATAACCAACTAACCATCCACAATAGATATAATTAATATGATTGATGATCAGATTTTAAAAAAAAATCTTAAAGGGTAGTTGTCCTTGTATCCATAATTTAAATTGATGTATAGTTTTTTACTAAATTTTTATTGGGATGGGTTTATAATAAATAATTCCCCACAACTCTCTAAATTATCTCTTTTTAGTGGGTGTCAATTGGTTTAGTGAGTGTGTATGGAATAAATTTAACAATGTTTCTGAGGAATATATTGGAAATATCCATTCAAATTGTATGTAATTTGGATTATGGAACATAACTCTTTAATATTAATTCCCTCAATTTTCTTAAAATTGTTATTCTCTACTTCATGGGATCTTCTATCAGGAAAACTAAATCTTGAACTAAACTATTATTTATTTTGTACCATGTTTTTTATGATTTAAATCATGAAATCACATCCAATGGAACCCATACTGGGATGGATATAAATTTTTTGAGATGCCCCCCAAAATCCATCATTCTATATGCCACTAGTTGGTGACCAAAAAGAGAGGTATATAATCCAAAATTAGTGGCATTAACCTCTTTAGGTAAATTTAATAAATAAGAGATAATATGATACACGTAAATCCAATACATAACGAAATAAATATTACACCCAACACATGAATTTAATTTTATAGATGAGTTTAATATCTAAATAGAAATCAAAATAATTCCTAGATAATGACAAGGAACACTAAAAATAGATGAAAAAACTCACCAAGTTACTAACACCCATATTAATAACCAATCACCTCCTATAGACCAGAAGAAATGGTTATATAAACATAAGGTAAGAATAAATGTATACTCAAAAGGATCCTCCATATAACCAATTTTGTAATTATGTTTGAATTATATAGAAGGCTAGTGATTAAATAAAGTAATCCAATTCACTATATAAATAGGAAATGTTATTTATCATCCTCATCTTCTATCACTAAACACGTTGCTCATAAAACTATTTAATACATATTAAAATACACACAAACCCATATATATTTATATAAGGTACCCAAATTCCACATCCACACTAGCATGTCACCGTCATGCCCCAAAAGCTCATATCCTATGCTCATCCCAAATATAATTTATACTTTCCCATAAAAGAAAATCATATCAGAGTAATCCAACATCCCAAAAATTGGTTCATAAAATCATCAATATATAATCCTATAAAAAATCATAAGTCTATAATCCATTATATATTTTGTGTCTTGCATTACACCTTGATACGATACATCCCATTCATGCACTTGTGTGGGTAACTATAGACATTGTGTCCAAATACTTATATGTTATACATCCTCAATCTATTACATCGAGCACATAACCATATAGTAATATTGATATCTCTCAGAAAAAAATTGAGATGATACACTATAAATTATGTTATCAATTCTTGGTTATTACCACATAATATACTACAACTAAAGGGATCATGGAATAGAGGGATAAATTTGCAATGTGATCCCTCACCAAAACGAATATTGGGGAAAAAAAACCCTAAATAATTTAGGTGTGGTTTCTCTACTGAATTGAGATTTGATGAACATAAAATATAAAAATATAAATAATATATTTTAAATAAATAAAATAAGGGATTCATCCAATAAAAAAACTCAAATTATAGTTATCATCCCATATGAACCCCAACTTCAACCGAAAATTATTGGGATACTAGATCTCATATAAGCACACACACACATCAAGGATTAAGATCATTAACCTGTTCCATTTAGTTATTTATAAAATTAGTCTTTATTAATTTAATAACATAAAATATTATCATAATTTATTATCTACTCTTTAAATGTTGTCTAACCATTTTATTTTTTTAAACCCCATTACAAATATTTGCTTTACATGAAAATATTTCATATAGAACAATAGGATATCATAAACCATGTGACATTTCTAGATTCAATTACCTAGTACATAAAGGATTCATTATAATCATTATAGTGTTACCATTAATATGTATATCATTTATCATTACTATAATCAATAACACTCCATCTCATGGGTTCATTGACAATCCATTTAACATTTTTCAATCTATGGTTACTCTTGGACTCATTCTAATCTACCACACACAATGATAAATTTTGATGTACAAAACTAACTATAAAAATTATTTGATAATAAAAAAAATATATATTTAGAAACCCATGCAATTTATAGGCCACAATAATAATAAAAACTTACAAGAAATATAGATTTCAACTCACCATGACTAACATGGTTTTCATCCATGACACCACTACACACATACCAATGTATCCTACCATCCATGCCATCTCACACTATTTGGATATTTTATAAGTCATCCCATTTTTCATAATTTTTATTAACCATAAATTCATTTTGACAGAAGACATCATCTATATAACACCCTAGAAAAGGAATACAATGAAAAAAATGGATTTTTATCACATAACAAAAAACGGGGAACCTATGTCCTTATCACCATGGTATTTAAGTATTTTTCAAATATGAATAGTATTTCTCATTTTTGATCAATAAAGATTAGAAAAAAATCATTTACATATCATCTTGAATTATTTTTTTCATAGTCAATTGGTTTAATATGACAAAACCTCTAAGAAACAATTAATCAATAGTTATAAGTCAAACATTATCATTCCCATAGAATTATTTACATATTTAATTAATTTCATCTAAGAGTGTTAAAAAAATTAAATTCCACTACTATTAATCTAATATCATTATTCATACACTATTTTGTTTAGAAAAATTAAAAAAATTATTCATGTTATGAAAAAGACATCACTAGAAATGATAACACTTTATTCAGAAAATCAGAAGGCATCATCATTGTGATGAAAACACACATGATCATAATAACTCAAATATAATTCATTCTTTATCATATTATTGTATTCATTTTGAGTAATATTTTTTTTATGAAACGTAATAAACCAGTATTCCTTCAAAATTTTAGATAAATTAAATTAGAAGTAATGAATACCATAATTTGATTACAAGTTAAATAATAATAATTATATAATAAATTATCACTGATTAACCACCACTAAAGGAAACACCACCAACCCAATGTAAAAATAAATGGAACCTAATCATGAAAATCCATCATTAGGTTTTGTTTTATTATATACTAAAAAATTGTTGAATCACACTACATGGTCCAATAGAGTGAAAGATAACTTGGTAAATAAAGAGATGTGGGGAAGAGAGGGAATCCTTATTTTGGAAACATTCACCAAGGGGTACAAAATGTTTTATACTATAATTGAAGATGACTAGACATGTTTATGAATTAATGTGATCTATTACTACAATATCCCAAATGAATTGTATTTTTCTTTTTTTTTTCATAATCCACATTTTTATTGGTGGAGGGGGAACCAATACATGACTCGTAGGCACATAGGCATTAGGTGCATACATAAACTGAAGGCACATAGTCACAAGTCACATTACAAGAAATTTAAAAGCCCAAGACCTAAATACAACTTATTATATATGCCCCAACATTTACATCATTGAAGGCACGAATATTCCCACCACACATGAATGATCATCAATAATTTCCCCTTGAAGAACTGCATAGTGCTAAGTATCGATGGTAATCAAGATGCCTTTTAGTTCTTAAAATCCTATTACCTTTACTCTAGTGAATGATACATCATCCTACTCCTCTTTTAGGTCTTCCTTATATGTGGTCTGATTGGGATACATCTTAGTCCTTTGTAGATTGTAGTATTAGGTCGATGAAGGCCTAAAGTGTCCCCATGGTCCAATGGGCCAAAGGCTGTATCCCCGAAATACCTTCAGTGACCCAAATTCATTATGGAACAGAGGACTTGGTGGATAGAATGCTTTGACACCCATGGACCAAAACCTATAGCCCGAAGGCCTAAATTGTATGAATAGATCTAGTTTCTAAAAAACTCACATTAATTTATAAGGTAACTACTAGAGTACAATAAAGTAACCATTAAATTAAACCCCACTAGGATTGGATCCAGTGTCCGTCATATTCATATAAAGATCCTCTGCCTGTTTGTTATATGATCTTTAGCTTAAGGTATCGATTATATTATAATAGAATAAATAAAAAACAAATCAAATCATAGGGGATTCAATATAGTATTTATATAGGTAGTTTGAATCCCATCAACCATGGAAAATGGGCTCAAAATATTTCGAAAAGGGATCATTGTCAACAAAGATCCTAAATATTAGAACATGAATGGGAATAACCCCCATGAATATCACATATTTTAAAAACCCCATTTAAAATGGGAAAGACCTACATGCCTGAGGTGATGTTTTTTCTCCAACATGGAAAATTGTGGGATTAATTATCGACCATGACCTAAATTCCCACCACCACACTATTGTGGAGGGTGTGGGGAGTCTAAAATGGAAATGTATTCTTGAAAACACCATCGATGGTATTCAAGTTCTTTAACCTAGATTAGATATGATTGAGGATGCCATGATAATGGTTTGAATAACCACACCATGTTGATTATTTCTTTAGAAATTGACGTGGTAGATTTTTCCTTGGATATTTCTATTGAAGTTAAACCTCTTAATGAACATGCATTATTTAATTAATTATGGATTTTTATCATTTCATTAACTATATTTACAATATATTAATTATTTATTGCTTATCTTTATGGGGATTATGATCAAGTAAATTTTAAGAAGGGTGTTATGTATTTTTAGTTTATAAAGATGTGACTTATGTGGATTAACTCCTTCTTAGGATTTTAATTATTGATATACCATCACGGGGATCTCATCCTACTTATCAATAGTCCCCCTTTTTCAAAGGAAACTAATTTTCCTCCATTGTCGAGAAAAGTGTCTCTATATAATGGTTCATTCCCATGGTACATCATGTTGTTCATACTATTTCCATAATACTAGCTTATTAAAATGGTTGATTTTATATCTATATGGAATACTTTTTATAATTGCATCATTGTTTTCATGGAAAACAGTTTTAAAATTGTTTCTCATTAAAATATTTTTACATATTTCATGTGTTATATTAAATTATCAAATGATTTCTTTGACACTAAAATGGGTTTTCAGTCATAGAAGCAGTAATTACTTACTTCAAGAAAAAGTTTTATTAAATTTTGACCACATTTTACTTGAATGTTCTATAAAAACATATCACATAATAATTCCTTGAGTTACTCACATACAAAAACCATAGTGAGTGGTTCACTAATAGGGGTTATGGTTGGGATACCGATATATTGCGGTGGGTATCAAAATCATTTTGATTTATGATTTCACTTGAAAAATATACCTTTATGTTTTAGTTATGAATTCCAATATTATGGAGCCCATTTTTTCTGGGACTATTTCAGATTGTATTGTTTATTCATTTATTAATGACATGTTTATACTATGATTTTTTATGGGTGAGGTGGATTACTTACCTCTATTTTTACTTCACTCACTTTTGTCATGTTCATGGTTTATTTGAAAATCACTCGTTCTAAATGAAACCGAATAATTTTTTATGAAAAAAAAATTCGAATAAAATTACATTATAATGCATGATTAATTTCTAAAAATTATCTATTGGTTTCCTGGCGGGTAAACATTTATAAAATCATGGAGGTATCATAATGGGACTTTAAGTCACACTCTTCAAATTCTGTTGATTATATAATGAATTTTCTGAAGAAGATATAGTTAATTATAAGGTTATCGTGTAACCAAAATAGTTATATTGGATGATGTATCTCTCATGGTGGTATTTAATAGTGGGGTTGTGTGGTCACATGGGGGGCTTGTTTTAGTTTTAGACTATTTATATTATTATCTATATGGAATGATTTTTTTTATGTCTCATAGATACGTAAAAATTATTCTAAGATATTTTCTACATGTTTATATATTTGTTTATACATGTTGTGTTATGGTTTCACAGAGAAATCATTCCAATGTTTATTTTTGTTAATACCTAGGTGCTTGTCGGCATCCCATGGAGATCCAGAATGCACTTTCGACCTTGTGGTGAGCAATATTGGGTCATGTGTCCGGTAAAAAATTGTTAATTCATTACAAAATGGTATCAATGTCAGTTTATGATTCTAAGGTTTGTTTGAATACTATATTTAGGGTAATATGAAGTTGGTTCATAAGTATTGAAGGGAACTTGTGTATTTCACTTCTATATCTGTAAATGAGGTACCATAGGTGGTTATAAATTTTCAGTCAAGCCTTTTATCATATTTTTTGTGCTTAATTAGGCAAACCTGTAATATTTGTTTTTGGTTTTTAACTTAACTTATTTAACATAGATTTTTGATTTTCATATTTTAATTTAATTTTGTATTCCTTGGATAATCATGTGTAACCTATTGTGTATTGTAGATAATTACATCTTAAAGGATCCCATTAGATTATAGGTATGTACCACGATGGTCATTTTTCAAATGAAAACACACCATTTAAATCTTCATTAGTGGATTCAGTAATCCATATTACTAAAACTATAGTTTATGTGGGTTATGGAATCCTAGAAAATACTTTGGAGCATTATTTTGATATTACTAATATAATCCTCCAATATTTTTTGGTGATAAAGGAACCAAAGAACCCAATTAATTAACTAAGTGAATATAAATAATTTTAAACATTTTAAAGATTATAGAGGTATCAAAGGTTGGATCAACCATATATATGTTTTAAGGACTAAGAAGTATGTGGTGATGTTCAATCGTATAGTCTAAATTACTAGAGATAACCACTTGGACCACTTACAAATGGTTATTCAATTAGTTGTTCTACCCTAGCATTTTTTTGTAGTTTAGGATGGAGAGTTTTTAGTTTCAGATCATGGATAAAACTATGTGATTGGGTGTGCACCTCATTTAACCAATTTGGTTCATCTATGTCTATAACATCACATTAGTGAATACCTAACTGCTGGATGGATTGTGATGGGACCAAATCCTATGATATGTTTTTTTCTCATTGTCATGTGCTTCTGAACCATTTACACCATTGTTGATAAAGAATACACAGTTAAAGAAAAAGTAATTAAAAATAAATTCATTAGTATATCATCATTTATAGAAGTGGAAGAAATTTTGTGTCATATATATAGAAAATAAAGCTTGGTAATGGTGCTTGATTTACAGTAGGATCAGCAACCGGGGCCTATTCCAAAGAACAAAATGTGGTAATCTCCCAATGTGGAATACTTTGAAATAAAATGGATAAATATATGAATTCACATAGGATTTACTATCATTATTCACAATCCATTAACCTTAATTATTTTTTTTTCAAAAAATTCAATAATGGAAGTTGAGTTGGATCCTACCTTACTAAAGGCTACAAGATCATTTAGATGAATAAAATGGTGGTGTATATCATTCACATTAAATAAGGTATACACATGAACTGGCGAGGTATTTAGGAGGGTCTTATGTTCCTTGTATTTATGTAGTGGTGTATTCAATAAGTGAAACTTATTTTTGGAAACTAATTATTAGAGGTATGGTTTTTATCCCATCCTTTATGGTCCCTGAATTTGTTGATACAGTTGAAGATCATTCTATTTTATCTTATATGTTAATTTACATATTAGTATTATACAATAAGATAATTCCATTTATTAATGATATTTCTATTTACCTATTAATGTTGAAGTAACATGGTTTTAAAGGTTCTGAGATCCAGTCAATGATCCCCATGTAAAAGATCATATGTGATTCAATAGTTCTTGATTATTATATCTTAAACCACATCATTGGAATGGTTTTTATGGAATTTTTGAAATATTATATTTATTTCATTATCATTCAGTTTAGTTTTTATATGTTTAGATTTTTAGTCATGTTATTTACAGGGGAGTGCAATCCTAGATCCAAGATAGAGGGGCAAGTTGTTCTTGATGATAGAATGATTAAATGCCAATTTTTTGAGACATTTCATAGCATCATTGACCGACTATTAATTGGTTTGCTTCTTATTTTAGTGGATGGGTACCCTGTGTCCTTTCATGACTATTTTTTATGTTACAGTCCAATAATGAGTTTGATTATACAACAAACCTAATTTTGAGGATGAGACTTATCTCTTTAATTTCAAAACATATAGAACCCACTAACATTAATCAACATAGTTTTTAGGTAGCTGATCTTGAGGGTTAAGGGTTTATTTATCTGAACATTTCACCTTATACATCACCAATTATCATGGAGTATAATTCATGTGACACCCCAAGCTTCCACGATATGCTTCTCTTTGAATAAGACAGTAGCGTGTGTTGTACGCAACTTCGAGTTCTAACACACACCACAACCAATCAAACTAGCCATTATAAATAGTAATACCCACTTTTTGAAATTTTATACATTTTATCTTTAAATATTGACTTCATTTTTTGATTCAGAATATCAAAATTATCTTAGGGTGAATTTTTGGTACTTTTCAGATAACTTTCATATTTTGATGAATAGTGAAAATTACTAAATTTTAATTAAATACAACTTTTTTAATAAAAATAATTAATAGTGATAAATTATGAAATTGAGTGATTTTAGAGTATAATTATATTATATTTTTACCATTTAATCCATTTTTGGTCATTGGACATAATTTAACATTTAAACTGGACATAAACAAGTGCCAATCTTTTGATAGTTATTATCTCTTAAAAACATGCTTTTTGTTTTAACAAAGAGAGTTAATTTTAAATTAATTTCTGCTACTTATGTGTTTTGAATTAAGAAAAATGGATTCCATTTTTAGAATTAGGAGGTCCAAATTGTGTAAATAGGTAACTTTTATTTTTAGACATTTTGAATAATTACTCCGGTAAATATTTTATTTACCATGGTTAAAGGGTAAATCCGGTAAATAAGGGTAAAAAAATAATATTATAATAATAATAAATTTCCCTAAAACGTATCCTAACGCTATTGTATGATACATGTCCAACCATGGGAATCTTTGGTGCTATTTTGGGACCCCATGGATCCACTTGTAAGTGATAATGACACTTTATATTAATTAAGTTAAAGTAAATACAAAAATAACATAAGCATATATCTTTTAGAAATTTTTTTTACATAGGATTATATATGCTATATTTTTAACTATAAATATTAATTATAAATAGAAAATATTTCCTACATAACTGTATTTTATTTATAATTTTTAGACATTGAATAATTAAATTTATTTATAACACAATAATGATGCAGTATTTTCCTTATCAATGAAGGAATCAAATAATTAGTATTATAAATATTAAAATAAATATAATTTGAAAGTTTTTATGACATAAAAAAATTTTATTGGTTAATATGAAATGTTATAATTGCTTAAATGAATTTGGTTCTAATTAATAAAGTTGTTAAGACTTTTAAAAAAATCAATTATTGAATATTCTCAAAATTGACATAAATGTGTTTTTAAAACAAATATTATATTGTTAATTGATATTATATTTCTAAAAATTTAGGTTTCATCCAAAGGACTTATATAATGATATGTGTATTATTAATGTACCACTTGGGGGTTGCTTGGAAGTTTAGATTAAGTTTATTGACTATATAATATAAAAATACAATGACACATGGTAAATGTCAAACTATTTAACTAAGAGTTAAATCAAAAAGAAAAAGTAAATATAGTGACCCAAACCAATATAAAACATATTGGTTAAGTGGTTTTAGACCTATAACCACCTGAACCATTAAATAATCCACTTTGGATCCATTAGAAACTGAATATAAATTTATTATAAAATAATATTTCTAGCTTTTCCTAAGGTGCCCCTCACCCCTCTTATAAAAGGGAACTCCCCCTTCCCTCTAATTCACACCTTCTATGCCTTTTGTCTAGGCCAAAAACTTACCAAATATTCTCTTAACTTACCTCAATTTAACATATAGGCCTTAGTTTGATCATAAATACAACCTAAAGAGACCTTTTGATCAAAACAAAAGGATGGACCCGAAGAAGAGGTAATGTTTTCACCACCCTCTTTCATGTTCCTTTCTTCATCAACATATTCTTTATTTTTTATTTCCATTATAAAATAATAACTCTAGTATCTTCTATATACTGTGATGTTATTATAAATATGATACAACCGTATTCAGTATTCTATCAATCCTTTGAATGACATGTCACCATACGTGTGTACGTACGGCTTACCGTCTCCACGTTGTGGTGTAATTGTTATTCAAAAACATTATTATTTGGATGGGTATGATAATGATGTGTAATTTATATAAATAATAAATATAAAATTATAATTATTCTGTATATATGTTATACCATCCAATTATATATTTTTTTAATATCAAAATAATGATATTGTTGCTCGTGCGTACATATGGACTACCGTCTCCACGAACGCGATGAGATTCATTCCCCATCGTATCCATTAAAGTCTAATTGTCATTTAATGATTAAAAATAATGTTTATGGACTTGATATCATTATGTATATGAATAATATACAACCTATCCATAACAAACATGGCTTACGTAATAAAACATATAAAAGAAAACGAGTAAGTTAAGACCCGAAACGACGATAATACTAAGATATTATTAACAAAGCAATGTTAAAATATCATATATGATTTTATATTAATGTATATGATTATTTTATAATTTAATAAAAATTATTTCACCATTATATAGGAGTTTAACCTACCCTCTACCAAGTAAAAGTACAAGGTAAGGTTTTATTTCACAATCTTTTCATTATCCAAGGTTGTTTATACGTAATTAACTACTGGGACCTCTTTATTATCCACATACATGTTTCTTAAAAATGTATTTGAAATAATTCTTACTACTTTAAAGACTATAGTTTAAAGTCATATATACCTTTTTTTTGACTTTTTATAAGAAGTTTATAAAGGAATCATTCCGTCGTTTTCCAAACAAGGTCCCTTTTAACCTTTTCGATAAAATTAAGTTAAGAATGTCTTTTTAACTTATATAGAATGTGAGGATTTTTTCCACCATTATAAAATCATAGAAGCTTCTCTTACAAGATTATAAGAATATTTTAAATGTAAATGTTTTCTTTTATAATTATGTGACTTTTAAATGATTTAAAAAAAGAGATATTTCTCTCAAATAGTTTTGATTTCATCTATGTCAACATCCTTTGATTGATTTTAAGCTTATTTGAAGTTGATTTATTATGATACAAAAATTCCATATTGTATTTAAGGTTTTGTGATATGTTTGAATGTGGATGTGTTATTTTTATACCATTCATGGTTTATGGAGAAAGTATTGACATTTCGTATGCTAGTTTTAATACGAATGTTTATGTTATATTTAAACATGTTCATATGGGGAATGTATTGGACTTAATAAGTGACAGGTGGAGCCTTCTATAGCTTCTCGATGCATCGGTAGGTCTCATGAAACAAACTAGTGTCTTGGCACAAGGCCTTGAAAAAATATTATTTGTAGTCTTGGCACAAGGCCTTGACTATGTGGTTATAATAGTCTGGCATTATGCATTACATCATTATGAAAGTTGATATTGATATTTCATGTGATTATTCTACTAGTATAATATCCATGTGAATAAGTAAATGACATTACTTCATTTTATTTTTTCCATATTATAATGAATTTAAAGTTTAAAAGGCTTTTGTTTTAGTTATACATTGCCTTAAATATTTATTCTTATTTATAAAAGTTTCCGCTATATTGTTATCCTTACTGGGCATCTGAGCTCACCCCTTTCAATGTTTTATTTTTCCCAGGATGTGAAGATGTATTTTATGAATGACCTGCAGGGATAGTATAAGGGGATATGAGTGTGGAGACAATATGTTGTTGTAATTTTCACTTTATGATGTAATGTAACCTTTATAAATGTATATAGTGATTCCAAGGCTACTAAAATAATCGTTCTTTAGAGACTTGATCTTTTGTGATCATGCCAATGTTATGTAATAATGCACCGACTCTGGTTAACTAGGGGTGGGGAGTTACAGTTGGTAACAGAGGAAGTTTATTACAAACATTTGGAGCTAGATTTAGATAAACTATGATTATAGAACATAGACCTAAGATGGACTTTGAGGATTAATATAGAAGAACTTCCTAGAATTTTGGTATTGTAGAGATTTTGTGAGTTTTCCGAGAAATATATCCCTGTCTGGATACGAGCAGGTAGAGGTGGCTCTGGCACAGATGTACCTAGGGGTAAAACCCGAAAACACCACTTTGAGCTAGACTCGAACGAGAACTAGTGCACGACAAAGGGCCTTGATGCACTCTTGGTTACGACACTTCTGGGGGATATTCTTAGGATAATTCTCTTTTTATTTACAAATCATTATGATGGGTTTATGAGTATATATTTTCTCAAATAAAACATTTTTATTATTATGGATTATATCCATAAACTGCTCAATTTATGTTAAGGGTTATACAAGTTTGTAATTTTGTATTGTGATTCATAAACTAATCTAGTGTATGCCATTTTTTAGAAATTCTGCCTAGTGGAAGAAATGGAAACCGTAGCAATGCACGCACTCCATGTAGGGATTTCCCTCCTTCTCAAGATAATTATAGTGGAGCTGGTGATGCAACTGGTGCTGATCAGCTAATCACCATACTGGGACAACTCACTCATGTTAGGAATAATAACCTTACCCATATGGAGCACCCTGATCTGAAATGTGGAGGATCAATGTTAGACCGCTACATGAGGAAATAACCACCAACATTCAATGGGAGTAAAAATACCTTAGTAGCTGAGCAATGGATAAATTCCATAGATAAAATATTCCAGGACTTGGGGAGTAGTAAAAAGGAAAAAGTTATAATGGCAGTTTACCACCTCACTAGAGAAGCTAACCAATGGTGGTCATTGATTCAAAACACAAAGGAAGATGATAAAGTATCAAATATGGAATGGATGGAGTTTAAAGAGATTTTCTTAGAAAAATACTTTCCTCATGACCATCGAACAGATATGGAAAGACAATTTCTGAGTCTGAGACAAAAGGAGGACGAGAATGTCGCAAAGTATGAGGATAACTTTTAAAGGTTAGCAAGGTATGATATATATTATATATGTAACCCAAGAAGTAAGATTGATCGTTTCTTTGATGGGTTAAAACCATTTCTTCATCGAGAATTAGTGTCACAATCCTTCTCTTCGTACGAAGATATTGTCTCATGTTCTATCAAGATAGAAAAATAATTCTCTATGTCTTACGACTTTAAAGCAAAGAAAGAGATGAAGAGATCTAATGATCACTCTGGAAATGGAAATAAAGGGAAGAAGGAAAAATTTGATTATCCATCCTGTAGTTAATGTGGGAAGAAACACCCCAGTACTTTCTTGAAAGGAATGGGAGTCTGTTATAAGTGTGGTGAAAAAGGCCACCAATCTTGTTATTGCAAGGGGATGAAAGAAGCTACTGATGTTAAATGCTACAACTACAGAGATATGGGGCATTATGAAATTGAATGTCTTAAGCATTAGGGGAACTTACCTTAGAAAATTCCAAGGGATCAAGGACAAGCTTATGCTATCACTACTGCTGAGGTAGAAGCTCTGAAAGACGTGGTGACAGGTAATTTAATGGTTTTCTTAAGTTTAGAAAATGTATTATTTGATTCTGGATCATCACATTGTTTCATATCATCCCAGTTTACTAAGAAAATTAGATATTTCCAATTTGATTTAACAAGGGATTTGGCAGTTAAAACTCCTAAGGGAAGTATAATTGCTACAAAGTTCTGTGGATCCGTTCCCATTAGGGCATATAAATGTTCTTTATCTGCTGAACTAATCATCATACCTATGATTGAGTTTGATATAATCCTTGTTATGGATTGGATTTTGGACCATGATGCTAATATTTATTGTAAGAAGAATGAGGTTACAAATTTTGATGATGATGAAAAAGAACACCTTATCTTTAGAGCAGAATCGTCACCACCTGATTCTTATCTAGATCCACCCCCAGTAGCTCAACTAAATTCAATTATTGGGGAGGAAGAGAATGAAATAAATGTGGGTGAGGAAATAAATTTTCAAATAGAGGATGTACCTATTGTGAGAGAATATGTTGATGTGTTTCCAGAATATTTACCCGGTCATCCTCCAAAACAATAAATTCAGTTTTCCATTGATTTAATTCCTAGTTCAAGGCCCATATCGAAGAACCATTAAAGGATGGCCACTGTGGAATTAGTTGAACTAAAGAAAAAACTATAGGAATTGAGTAATAAGGGATTTATTCACCCTAGTGTTTCTCCATGGGGAGCCCCTGTCCTTTTTGTTAAGAAGAAAGATGGATCTATGAGGTTATGTATCAACTACTGGGAAATCAATGCTATAGCAATAAAGAACAAGTATCCCCTACCTCGCATTGATGATTTATTTGACCAACTGCATGGAGATCAATAATTTTCAATGATTGACCTTCGATCTGGATACCATCAGTTCTGTGTGAAGAAGGAAGACATTTTGAAAACACCATTTCGAACTAGGTTCGAGCATTATGATTTTATAGTATCGCCTTTTGGGTTGACTAATGCACCCTCTATTTTCATGGATCTAATGAAATTTTTTTTCAAGGAATATATTTATTATTTTGTAGTGGTATTTTTTGATTATATCTTGGTATATTATAAAAGCCACGAAGACCATGAAAATCACTTGCGCATTTTCCTGAATAGTCTTAGAAGACATGAATTATATGGGAAGTTTTGAAAGTGTGAATTCTGGCTTCAGAAGATCTCTTTTCTTGGCCATATTGTCTCTAAGGATGGAATCTATGTTGATCCTTCTAAGACCAAGGAAATTAAGAATGACCAGCCCCGATGAGTATAACTAAGGTATGCAGTTTTATTGGTTTAGCAGGTTATTATTGGCATTTCGTCCAGAATTTTGCCCGATTGGCTAACCCATTAACGAAGCTCACACGTAAAGGGATTAAATTCATTTGGACAAAAGATTCTGAAGAATGTTTTGAATAACTTAAGAGAATATTATTCAGTTCCACTATATTGAATCTACCATCAGGGAATGATGGGTTCATTATTTATAGTGATGCATCGAAGAAAGGACTTGGTTGTGTCCTTATACAGAATGATAGAGTTATTGCCTATGCATCATGACAGCTAAAAATTCACGAGAAAAACTATCATACTCCTGATATTGAGTTAGATACTGTAATCTTTTCTTTGAAGATATTTAGATATTATCTCTATGGTAAAAAATGTGAGATTTATACTGATCACAAGAGTTTGATGTAAATTTTCTCACATAAAGAACATAACATGAGGCAAAGGTGATGGCTTGAAATAATCATGGATTATGATTGCACGATACACTACCACCCAGGAAAGGAAAATAAGGTGGTAGATTCATTGAGTAGAAATGATCATGGAGTTTCGAATAAGATGAGAGTTGAAAGGGATCCTATTTTCATGAATTTAGTAAAGATGGATATGGGAGTCACCATTGAAGGTGAAACATCAATATTTTTTCAAATGGTTTCCAAACCATATTTACAGGAAAGGATAAAGAGTTCTCAGACCAATGATGAAGAGTTTAAAAAGAAGATAAAAGCTGTGAATGATGAGATATTGAGTGACTTTGTGTATGAAGATGGAATTTTGAAATTTGGGAAGAGACTTTGTGTTCCCTATATACCTGATCTAAAAAGGAAATTGTTGGACGATGCTCACAATTCCAATTTCTCTATAAACCCTGGTATCACCAAAATGTATAGTGATTTAAAGGAACATTTTTGGTGGGACAAACTGAAGAGGGAGATTGCTGATTTTGTGTCAAGATGTATGGTTTGACAACAAGTGAAATATGGAAGGCAACAACCTGGAGGAGTCATGAAACCTCTTCCCATACCTGAGTGGAAATGGGATAATATCACTATGGACTTTTTCATGGGACTACCAAAGACTCCTAGAAGGAACGATGTAATAAGGGTCATTATTGACTGTCTAACCAAGTCATCACATTTTCTTACTATAAGAGAAGATCTACCACTTGAACGTCTAGAAATACTATATATTAATGAATTTGTGAGACTTCATAGAGTACAACTATCTATTGTTTCTGATCATGATCCCCATTTTATTTCAAGATTCTAGAAATGTCTTCAGAAATCCCTGGATACTGAACATCATTTCAGCACTACCTACCACCCCCAAACTGATGGAAAATCAGAAAAAACTATTCAAACCATAGAAGACATGTTGAGATCATGCTCACTTGACTTTCAGAGTACGTGGGATCAATATTTACCTCTAGTGTAATTTTCCTATAACAATAGCTTCCATTCAAGTATTCGGATGGCACCATATGAAGCATTATACATAAAGAGATGTCGCACACCAACCTTTTGGGATGATATTGGTGAAAGAAAACTCGTAGGCCCAAAACTGGTGGAGGAAATGATGGAAAAGGTGAAGGTAATCCAAAACCACATCAAAGCAGCTCAAAGTAGGTAGAAGAGCTATATTGACAACCAAAGGAAGGATTTAGAATTTCTGGTAGGAGATCAAGTTTTCTTGATGGTTTCACCATGGAAGGAGTTATACATTTCGGTTAGAAAGGTAAATTGAGTCCCAAGTACACAGGACCTTTCAAAATTGTAGAATGAATTGGGGCTATAGCTTACCATTTGGAAATGCCACCAAGTCTCTCCAAAGTTCACGATGTGTTCCACGTATCACTGTTGAGAAAATACATTAATGACCCAACGCATCTACTCACCTATGAGGAATTAGATCTGGAACCCAATCTATCTTATTGCGAAGATCCTGTCAAGATTCTTGAAACGAGAGAACAAGTGGTGAGAAACTGGACGACTCATCTGGTAAAAGTTCTGTGGAGAAGCCATAAGATGGAAGAGGCAACGTAGGAACCCGAGGAACTTATGATGAAGAACCACCCGAGTCATTTCATGCAGTAGTATTATTGAAATTTTGAGGATGAAATTATTTGAAGGAGGGGAGAATGTAACACCCCAAGCTTCCACGGTATGCTTCTCTTTGAATAATACAGTAGCGTGTGTTGTACGCAACTTTGAGTTCTAACACACACCACAACCAATCAAACTAGCCGTTATGAATAGTAATACCCAGTTTTTGAAATTTTATACATTTTATCATTAAAAATGGACTTCATTTTTGGATTCATAATATTGAAATTATCTTAGGGTGAATTTTTGGTACTTTTTGGATAACATTTATATTTTGATGAATAGTGAAAATTACTAAATTTTAATTAAAAACAACTTTTTTAATTGAAATAATTAATAGTGATAAATTATGAAATTGAGTGATTTTAGAGTATAATTAGATTAAATTTTTACCATTTAATCCAATGTTGGTCATTGTAAATAATTTCACATTTAAACTGGACATAAGCAAGTGTAAATATTTTGATAGTTATTATCTCTTAAAAACACGCTTTTTTGTTTTAACAACAGGAATTAATTTTAAATTAATTTCTACCACATTTGTGTTTTGAATTTAGAAAAATATATTACATATTTATAATCAGGTGGTAAAAATTGTGTAAATAGATAACTTTTATTTTTAGACATTTTGAATAATTACTTCGGCAAATATTTTATTTACCATGGTTAAAGGGTGAATCCAGTAAATAAGGGTGAAAAATAATTTTATAATAATAATAACTTACCCTAAAACGTGTCCTAACCCTATTGTTTGATAAATTTCGGACCATGGGCATCTTTGGGTCAATTTTGGGACCCCATGGATCCACTTGTAAGTGATAAATGACACTTTATATGAATTAAGTTAAAGTAAATATAAAAATGACATAAGCATATATCTTTTAGAAAAACAATTTTTACATAGGGTTATATATGTTATATTTTCAACTATAAATAATAATTATAAATCTAAAACGATTTACTACATAATGGTATTTTATTTATAATTTTTAGACATTGAATAATTAAATTTATTTATGAAACAATAATGATGCAATATTTTCCTTATTAATGAAGGAATCAAATAATTAGTATTATAAATGTTAAAATAAATATAATTTGAAAATTTTTATGACATTTAAAAATTTTATTGGTTAATATGAAATGTTAATATTGCATAAATGAATTTGGTTCTAATTAATATAGTGGTTATGACTTTAACAAATATCAATTATTAAATATTGTCAAAATTGACATAAATGAGTTTTTAAAACAAATATTATATAATTAATTGATATTCTATTCCTAAAAATCTAATGTTTAGCCAAAGGACTTATATAATGATATGTGTATTATTAATGGGACACTTGGGGGTCTCTTATAAGTTTATAGTAAGTTTATTGACTATATAGTATAAAAATACAAAGAGACATGGTAAATGTCAAACTATTTAACTAAGAGTTAAATCAAAAAGAAAAAGTTAATATAGTTACCCAAACCTGTCTAAAACCTATTGGTTGAGTAGTTTTCGACATATACCCACCTTAAATTTAAATAATCCAATTTGGAGACATTAGAAACCGTATATGAATTTATTATAAAATAATATTTCTAGCTTTTCCTAAGGTGCCCCTCACCCCTCTTATAAAAGGGCACTCCCCCTTCCCTCTAATTCATGCCTTCAAAGCCTCTTGGCTCAGCCATCCCCTGCCCAAATATTCTCTCAAATCCCCTCAATTCAACCTATATTCCATAGTTTGATCATAAATCCAACTAATGAGCCATTTTGATCAAATAAAAAGGAAGAACCCGAAGAAGAGCTAATGTTCTCACCACCCTCTTTCAAGTTACTTCATTCTTCAACTTCTTATTTCCTTATTATTTCCATTCTAAAATAATAACCCCAGTATTATGTATATATTTTTATGTTATTATAAACATGGTACAACCATATTCAATATTTTATCCATCCTTTGAATGACATGTCACCATACGTGCGTACGTACGACTTACCGTCTACACGTCGTGGTGTAATTGTTATTCAAAACATTATTATTTGGGTGAGTATGATAATGATGTGTATTTGATATAAATAATAAATATAACATGATAATGATTCTTTATATATGATATATCATCCAATTATATATTATTTAAATATCAAAAGAATGATATTGTCGCTCGTGCGTACGTACGGACTACCGTCTCCACGAACGCGATGAGATTCATTCCCCATCGTATCAATTCAAGTATAATTTTCATTTTATGATTAAAAATAATTTTTATGGACTTGATATAATTCTGTATATGAATAATATACAACCTATCCATAAAAAACACGACTTACGTAACAAAACATATAAAATAAAACGAGTAATTTAACACCCGAAACGACGATAATACTAAGATATTATTAACAAATCAATGTTAAAAGATAATATATGATATCATATTAATGTATATGATTCTTGTATAATTTAATAACAATTATTTAACCATTATAAAGGAGTTTAACCTACCCTTGACTAAGGAAAAGTACAAGTTAAGGGTTTATTTCACAATCTCTTCATTATCCGAGGTTGTTTATACGTAATTAACTACTGGGACCTCTTTATCATCCACATCCATGTTTCATAAAAATGTATTTGAAACCATTATTAATATTTTACAGAATATTGGTTAAAATCATATATACCATTGTTTTACTTTTTATAATATGTTTATAAAGGAATCTTTCAGTCGTTTTCCAAACAAGGTTCTTTTTTAACCTTTTTGACAGAATTAAGGTAAGAATGTATTTTTAACTTATACGGAATGTGCGGCTATTTTCCACCATTATAAAATCCTCTAAGCTTCCCTTACAAGCATATAAGAATATTTTCAAAGTAAATTTTTTCTTTTATAATTATATGACTTTTAAATGATTTAAAAATAAGAGATATTTCTCTCAAATAGTTTTGATTTCATCTATGTCAACATCCTTTGATGGATTTTAAGATTATTTAAAGTTGATTTATTATGATACAAAACTTACATATTTTATTGAAGGCTTTGTGATATTTTTTATTGTGTATGTGTTATTTTTATACCATTCATGGTTTATGGAGAAAGTATTGACATTTCGTATTCTAGTTTTAATACGAATGTTTATGATATGTTTAAACCTGTTCATATGAGGAATGCATTGGACTTAATAAGTGACAGGTGGAGACCATTATAGCTCCTTGATGCATCGGTAGGTCTCATGAGACAAACTAGTGTCTTGGCATAAGGCCTTGACAAAATCTTATTTGTAGTCTTGGCACAAGGCCTTGACTATGTGGTTATGATAGTCTTGTATTATGCATTCCATCATTATGAAAGTTTTTATTGATATTTCATGTGATTATTCGACTAGTAAAATATCTATGTGAATAAGTAAATGGCATTACTTGATTTTATTTTTTCCATATTATCACGGAGTTCAAGTTTAAAAGGATTTTGTTTTAGCTATACATTGACTTAAATGTTTATGCTTATTTATGAAAGTTTCCTCTATATTGTTATCCTTACTGGGAATCTGAGCTCACCCCTTTCTATGTTATATTTTTCCCAGGATATGAAGAAGTATTTTATGAATGACCTGAAGGGATAGTATAAGGGGATATGAGTGTGGAGACAAGTTGTTGTTGTAGTTTTCACTTTATGATGTAATTTAACCTTTATGAATGTATCTAGTGATTCAAAGGCTACTAAACTAATCGATATTTTGAGACTTGATCTCTTGTGATCATGCCAATGTTATGTAATAATGCACCGACTCTGGGTAACTGGGGTCGGGGCATTACAATTCAGATGGATACCTATGAATTTTTTTATTACTAAAAGATTAAAGTTATGAATTTTATGAAGATGTATTCATTTCCTAGTATTTATGTTATGTTCAGTCAACTTAGTGGATCTGGATGGTTTTATATTATTAATCTAATATCAAGGTAAAATAAATTAGGTATTTGAAATGATTAGATTTTTGTGAATGAATTGAAACGAATGTATGGACATTACTATTAGATGGACACAACATAATTTTTTAGTAATACTCCTATGGTGTTGATGGATTTAATAAATTATATCATTAAAAGGATATTATAATCTTTTTTGGTTTTTTTTCTAAATTATTGTGATGTATTCCATTTCAAAGTAAGTACATAGTGATCATCTTGAAATTGTTTTGAGAACATAGAAAGTAAAATATATGAATTGAATTATTTTTAAATGTTGGTTGTGGATATATTAATTAATTTTTTTGGTTATAATAAATATGAAATATGTATTATAGTGGATCATAAAATGTTTCGCGTTGTGATGTATTTGGAGGGACCTAAGAATGAATTTGAGATTCTAAGCCTCCAATATTTAGTTGGTTATTATATATTTTTTTTGGTAGTATTACTACCATGCATTTCTTATGAAACAGTTATCTTACAAGGGTTCTAATTTTTTATGGAATGATAACTATAAAAGATTAAATAAGGAACTGAATGTGAGATTGAATTTAACACTAATTCTAATCCTTCAAGAATTACCGTTGGGATATGTCTCTTTTTTAGGCCTTAGTTAATGGATTATAATTTGTTCTAATGTATGTTAATATGGTGGTGGAATATAGATCATTCCATATTTTCCCTCATGTGAATAATTATCCCACCCTTGATATTGAGTTGGGTTTGGAGATGAATTCTCATAAGATAAAAATCCACTATCTCATTGGAAAATTATTTACATTTTATTTGAAACATAATATCCTAATGTATATTTTTACTCAGGGTAATCTAAACCAAAATAAGATATATTGGGTGGATAATAAGAAAAATTATGATTTTAATATTTTCTATAAACATGGAAATGGAAATGTGGTCAATATTGCATTGAGCATAACGTTTTATACTCAATCAATGGAACAATCCATTGAAGGATGGTCTTTTGGGGAGTTAATTTGCAGATATGTTCTCTCATAAGCAATATTTTTATGGGTTGGTGTTCCTTGAATTTGTGAAGGTTGATTATAAATTTTATGATTATATTCTGTGTGGACTAGAAACATGGTACTATTTTTTGTGCATTATTGAAATCCATTAAGGTGGTATGACCTTGGGTGACTAGTAACAGTCTTCTAATGGTGTCTACTATTTCTAGGAAATATTATCCATTCTGAAAACTCTATGATATGATTTTATAAATAATGGACATCATACCAATTTTTGTTTTAACCCTCTAAAAACCAATATGTATCATGGTTAGATATATTAGAATTAGTGTTTTTTGATGAGGTATTTGATTATGGACATCATATCATCATGCCTTGCTAACATAATGATTAAGGTGGAACACCAGAGTCTGGAAGTTTTATTATTACATTTAATAATTTTTAGTATAGAAGTTGGATGGTAAAATCATAGAAATAATTATCATTTAAAAAAGAACATACAGTGGAAATGATTTGATTTAGTGAATAATTGATTGAATAAAAAATCAGTTTATTTCATTTATAATTGTTGACCTCACCTGTTTTGATAATCCCAATATTGTATTCATATGTTTTAACAATCCCAATTTTGTTTTCATATATTATGATATCCACAATTACTGTTGATCTACACTTTAATTCTTTCAAATCGATGATCAAGTTAATAATAATGTTAAAATAATTTCTGATTTATGTTAATCTCGATTATCCATGTTTATATAAGTTTTGAAATGATTCTAAGTGAATTAGATGTGTTTTTCATAAGATAGTCAAGTGTAAGTATCACTGACCTGAAGAGAGCTACCGATGCACAGAGCTACCGATGCACAGAGCTACCGATGCACAGAGCTACCGATGCACAGAGCTACCGATGCACAGAGCTACCGATGCACAGAGCTACCGATGCACAGAGCTACCGATGCACAGAGCTACCGATGCACAGAGCTATCGATGCATAGAGCTACCGACAGTCAAGATCAACCGATGGAACTAAGTTCATCGAGCTACCGATAAGAGCTACTGATGAGAGCTACCGATAAGAGCCACCGATAAGAGTTTGAAGAGCTACCAATGGAAGATCCTGGACAGAGTCAACTGTACACGTTACAAAAAAACGGCTACCTATAATGAACTGCGGAGTCAAATCCTATATCCTCGACACTATTTGTTTATTACACTAACGGCTACATTTGTTACTTTTGATGCATTTAATGTTATTAAATGATTTATGTTACCATTTCAGGAAACCGTACCAAGTACGATCGAAAATCATAATCATTCCTTCTTCTCAACAAAACAAAAAGAAAAGGCATAAAAGACATCGTGTATGTATCAGTGAAATGAAGTGAGACAAGAGACTTGAAGAGATTGAGCACACGGGAACACACTTGCGATCAAGCTCAAAACGTTCCAAGAACAACTGGAGAACCTGCACTCACAAGACTACTACTACTACCAGACTCCAGAACACAGAGCATACATCGAGCAATCTATGCTAAAGAAGAACTATACAGAACACTTCATTTTCTGAGCCGATAACCAAGTTGAACCTGGAAGCACTGAAAGAAGAAACGATACTCTGTTTTTCAGTCAAATACCAGAGAAGGACTCAGAACCGTTTCTGATCAAATCCAAAGGAGTCCAGAGTTGCACTGCAATCAGCAGATCCATTCTAAACTCTATATCTTGCTCTAAGTGATTTATTATTCGCATTATGAGCAGTGTGTGTAGCCTGTTAATTATTACACACACACTGTCTCCTAAACCTTAACTGGAGGATTTTTAATTCCTCACTCACAATCGTTACATCCTTTATTTCCCACTGTGGATAGTGGTAGAGGTCAAGTGTGACCTGGACAGCTTTGAGCTGTTGTTTGTTATCCCACGTATAACTATGGTAGAGGTCTCTTGACCTGAACAGTCTGATCACTGTTGTTAACCCAGATCCAGGGTGTGGATCACTTTATATAAATTTTGAGAGGACTAAGTCTCGACTTGAGACTGAACCTCTTGGTTAACTCTTGTGTTTTTAGTTAAAATATATATCCATACTATATACATTTATTTCATATTCCGCTGCTATTAGTTTGAAATATTATTTATTTTCAAATCTAATTTTATAGTTAAACTCGCAAGTGTTTATATTTATTATAAACCAGTAAGTTATTTTCAAAATTTAATTTAATAATAAGATTAAGTTAGCTGAGAATTAATCAATCTTTGAGAAACTAATTGAACCTTTATAATCTGTATAAATTCACTACAGTTTAATTTGTTTTGAAATTGGGGGATTTTAATAGAAATTATTTTTAGCAGAAATTTTAATTGGAACTCAATTCACCCCCTCTTGAGTGTCCACTCCGACCAACATTTGGTATAAGAGGTTGTGTGTTTTGAATTTTTTTTCTCTCTGCTTTTCAACTGTGATTTTCGTTGTATTTTAAAGTTCTTAAATTTTCAGTTATTTCTAAATTTTTATCTCTTTAAATTTTGTTTATAATGGATAATAGACTTGAGGGTGCTGCTACTAACCAGCCACCTTTCTTTAATGGAAATAACTATGCTCAGTGGAAACTTAAAATGAAAATTCATCTAGAAAGCATGAGTTTTGATATTTGGACTGCTATTGAATCTGAATACAAAATTCCCACTACTGATAGATCTAATTGGGATGAACCTACAAATACTGCTTACAATAATAATTTTAAAGCTATGAATGCTCTGTACTGTGCTCTAGGAGATGAAGAATTCAATAGAATTTCTACATGCAAAACTGCTTTTGAAATTTGGGATACCTTGGCTGTTTCTCATGAAGGAACAAATAATGTTAAAGAAATGAGATTGAACACTTATACTATTAAGTATGATAATTTTAAAATGAATTCTGATGAACCTATTTCTGACATGTATCTCAGGTTTAATGAGATAGTCAACATGATGAATTCACTCGGAAAAGCAGTTCCACCAAAGGAACAAATTATGAGAATCTTGAGATGTCTACCAGACCGATGGAGAGGCACATCTGTCTCAATCAGAGAATCATGTGACATTGCTGCTCTACCTGTCAAAGAGCTTATTGGAAAATTGATGATGTATGAAGAAGAGCTCAAGGTAAACAAAGAGGAAGACGATGAACCGAAAAGAAAATCTGTAGCTTTCAAGTCTACTGCTTTGAAGAGTAAGGAGAAGGAAAAAATACAGATGGAGGATGAGAGTTCAACAAGTGAAAACTCAGAGTATGACAGTGATGCAGAAATGGCTCAGATATCCAGGAGATTCAAGAAGTTTTATAGGAAAAAGAAATTCTTTAGGAAAACAAATTACAAAGGAAAGTATGATTCACAAGGCAAATGGAAAAAGGATTGGAAGAAAGCTGACAGGACTGATGAAGTTATCTGCTACGAATGCAAGTGAAAAGGACATATCAAATCAGACTGTCCAAAGTTAAAATTCAAAAAGAAATATGATTACAAAGACAAGAAGTACAAGAAATCCATGAAGGCTACCTGGAGTGCTTCAGAAGACAACACTAGTGAAGCCGAATCTTTGGACTCTGAAAGGAATCGAGCCAACATGTGTTTCATGACAAATACTTCTGAGGTAACATTTGACACTCCTGTTTTAAATTCATATTACTCTGGAGACGATTCTGATTCGGAAAACATGTCAAAATCTGAACTATTTGAGTACTGTGATATGTTAGAAGAAACCTGTAATGAGCTTAAAGACAAATACAAAGGTTTAAAGAAACAGTATGCTTTAAGTGTTAAGCATAAATCTGATCTTGATATAGAAAAGGAAAAGAATGCTCAACTATTAAAGGAAAATACAGAACTGAAACTGTCAAATGAGCAACTCAGAAAGGACTTAGAAAAATTCACAAATGGAAATAATGCTCTAACTCAAATGCTAGGAAAGCAAGTTGCACCTAGATATGCTACTGGTTTAGGATACCAACCTGGACAAAGACAGTTCACCAGAACCTGATTTATTCCTAAGTCTGAAAAAAATATTGCTAGTTCCAATTTTAGAAATTCATATGCTTCAACAGGATATTCATATGGTTATAGACCAAATAAAGTTTATCTTTCAAAATCTGTTACTTCTGTTAATTGTATGAAACCAATAAAACAAATCTGGGTACCTAAAGCTCTGATTGCTAACCTATCTGGACCCAAGAAAATATGGGTACCAAAGTCATTTCCTATTTAAATCTGTTTTATAGGAGACCTGCTTGAAGAGCTGTCACAAGAAGATATGGTATTTAGACAATGGGTGCTCAAGACACATGACTGGAGATTATTCTTGCTTCAAGAGCTTAATAAAGGTTGATGGAGGTCATGTCACCTTTGGTGACAACTCTAAAGGAAAAATCATCGTCCTAGGCCAGATTGGTAACACTGACTCAGTATTAATTTCTAAAGTTTTATTCATTGATGGACTTAAATATAACTTGCTTAGTATATCTCAATTATGTGATGATGGTTTCAATGTCAAGTTTGAAAATGATTCCTGTGATGTTTTTAACTCCAAAAATGCTTTAGTATTTTCTTCTCCAAGGAATGAAAATGTTTATGCTGTTGATTTAAATTCTTTAGCCAAACAAAATATTCCCTATTTGAATGCTTTTCATAAAGAATCTTGGCTATGGCACAGAAGATTAGGACAGTGCAACATTCAATCACTTAGAAAATTGGCTAGGAAAAACTTAGTTAGAGACTTACCTAAATTATAATTCCCAAATGACAAAGTGTGTAATCCCTGTCAAAAAGGAAAACAACACAAAGTTTCTTTTAAATCAAAGAAAGAAGTCTCAACTTCTCAACCACTTGAGTTGGTTCACATGGATTTGTTTGGACCATCAAGAGTTTCTAGTTTAAATGGGAAGCACTATGTCTATGTTATAGTAGATGACTTCTCTAGATATACTTGGGTATATTTCTTAGCTCACAAAAGTGAAGCTTATTCTTCCTTTTTTAAATACTCCAAGTCTATAGAAAATCTTAGTGGACTCAAAATTAAGACCCTGAGAAGTGATCGTGGCCATGAGTTTGAAAATCAAGACTTTGAATCTTATTGCTTACAAAATGTCTACACTCATAACTTTTCATCTCCTAGGACACCTCAGCAGAATGGTGTAGTAGAAAGGAGTAACCGAACCCTTCAAGAAATAGCTAGAACCATGCTCAATGAATATGAACTGCCTATTTACTTTTGGGCTGAAGCTGTAAATACAACTTGTTATGTTATCAATAGAGTCTTGATCAGACCTGTTCTTAAGAAAAACCCATATGAGTTGTGGAACAATAGGAAGCCTAAGGTTAATTACTTCAGAGTTTTTGGTTGCAAAGTCTTTATTCTTAACACAAAGGATAATCTGGACAAGTTTGCTTCTAAAAGTGATGAAGGAATTTTTCTGGGTTACTCTACTTCAAGTAAAGCTTATAGAGTGTTTAATAAGAAATCCAAATGTGTGGAAGAATCTGTTCACATCAAATTCGATGAAACCGATCCACATGAGCCTAAAACCTCTCTTGAGAATCTTGAAGAAGATTTGTCTGTTCTGGACCTTAATGATAAATCCAAAGAACCTGTTATAAAAACTTCCAGTTCTGGACTTTTTCCAGAATCTGTTTCGGTTGAACCCTAACCTACTGATGAACCTGAAGTGTCTAGTCCTACCTTTACTAGATCAACAAGAATTCTAAATAATCATCCTTTGGATGCTGTTGTTGGTAATCTTCATAGAGGAACACATACTAGAGCTTCCCTAAGAAATCAGGTTGAACATCAAGCTTTTCTCTCCCAACTAGAACCCAAAAATATTAATGATGCTATCATTGATGAATTCTGGGTAATGGCTATGCAAGAAGAGTTAAATAAATTTGAAAGAAACAAAGTCTGGGAATTAGTTGACAGACCTAAGGACACACTAAAAATAGGAACTAAATGGGTTTTTAGAAATAAAGTTGATGAATCAGGAAACATAGTTAGAAACAAAGCTAGGCTAGTTGCACAAGGATATAGTCAAGAAGAAGGCATAGACTATGAGGAGACCTTTGCACCTGTAGCTAGACTAGAAGCCATTAGGATTTTACTTGCATATGCTGCACATCTAAATTTCAAGTTATATCAAATGGATGTCAAAAGTGCATTTATAAATGGTTTTATAATTGAAGATGTTTTTGTAGAACAACCTCCTGGATTTGCAAACCCCCATTTTCCAAATCAAGTTTTTAAACTTTCTGAAGCTTTATATGGCTTAAAACAAGCTCCAAGAGCTTGGTATGATAGACTCAGCAACTTTCTTATTTCAAAAGGTTTTACTAAAGGGATTGCTGATCCAACTCTTTTTATTAAAATAATTTCTAAAGATGTTTTAGTTGTACAAATCTATGTTGATGATATTATTTTTGGATCTTCTAAACATTCTTTATGTACTGATTTTTCAAAAAGCATGCAAAATGAATTTGAAATGAGTTTAATGGGAGAACTCAAATACTTTCTTGGATTTCAAGTATTTAAAAATGAAAATGGCATTATTTTGAATCAAAGTAAATATAAAAAGGATCTTTTAAAACATTTTGGTTTGGATAGTATTAAGGAGAGTGAAACTCCTATGAGTACAATCTGTAAATTGGATACAGATGAAACTGGGAAACTAGTGGATCAAACCAATTATAGGGGTATGATTGGTAGTTTACTTTATCTTACTACTAGCCGACCAGATATTATGTTCAGTGTATGTATGTGTGCAAGATTTCAAGCTAACCCGAAAGAATCTCATTTGCTTGCTGTTAAAAGAATTTTCAAGTATCTCAAACATACTATTAACCTTGGTTTATTTTATCCAAAAGGATAATCCTTTGAGTTAATGAGTTATTCAGATGCTGACTTTGCTGGTTGAAAATTAGACAGAAAAAGCACTTCAGGAACATGTCATTTATTAGGAAAATCCTTAGTATCTTGGTGTAGTAAAAAGAAGAATTCTGTAGCTCTATCCACTGCCGAAGCAGAGTATATAGCTGCTGGTAGTTGCTGTGCACAAATTCTGTGGATGAAACACACTCTCTTGGACTATGGATATGATTTTAAGCATGTTTCGATTAACTGTGACAACACTAGTGCAATAAACATCTCGAAGAACCCTGTATCTCACTCAAGAACCAAACACATTGATGTAAGGCATCATTTTCTGAGAGATCATTATCAAAAGGGTGATATTTCTCTTGAATTTATCAGCACTGAACATCAATTGGATGACATTTTCACAAAACCCTTAAGTGTGGATAGGTTATGTTACATTAGGCACGAGCTGGGGATGTTTAATCTTCACTGATAGAAATCCTCACCGATAGAAATCCTCACCGATAGAAATCCTCACTGATAGAAATCCTCACCGATAGAAATCCTCACCGATAGAAATCCTCACCGATAGAAATCCTCACCGATAGAAATCCTCACCGATAGATTTCCTCACCGACAAAAATCATCACTGATAAAGTGCTGTTTTAAATCTCTTTGTCTGCCGTCAAGAATATGAACCATTTTTTATTTTCTTTTTCTTTTATTTTATTTTTATTCATTTAACTTATGATTCCTAAATGATAAAACTAAGTCTAAGCCGCTTCTCACTCCACCGAACCCAAAACCTTTTACCTTCGAACCTTAGAACCCGAACCCTCTAGAAACCTGAGATCCCTCAAACCAGCGATGGAAAAAACCAAAATTCCTGTCATCCGAGAAGAATGTGTTGAGCCTAAAGCAAAAAGGAAGAAGTCCGAGCTAGAAGCGAGTAGTGCTGTTAGAACTAGGTCAGGAAGGAGACCAGTAAATCCTCATCTGCAAAATAGAGCTATTGTGATCGAAAAAGAGCTGTGTGTAGACTGGTTGCTGCCCAGCAAGTCCTTGGTGCTCGAAGTTCTGGAAGCTCAGAGATGGGTAGACTTCTTTTCAAATAACAACGGTCCCTACTACCCAAAGTTAGTAAAACAGTTTTACGAATTTGTAAGCTTCGAGAAGCTAGAGAATGAGAACCGAGTATCTTCGTTTGTAAATGGTAAAGTGATATCATTTTCATCAGTAGAATGGGATGATTTCTTAAGAGTTCCTCATGAAGGTGTGTCTGGATATGTATCAAGAGCAATTCCACCTACCAGTGACATTTTTGATCATGAGATCGCGTTGAAAGAACTGACTGGTGATGGAACTCCAAGGTAAGTGGTTGCTACAGAAATGGATGGAGAGAACAGATTACTGTTCAAGTTTGTTCAACATGTGTTGATACCAAGGAGAGGAGACTTTGCTAATTTGAGATATCGTGATATCTATCTCCTACATCTTTTGAGATATGATGTCAAAGTCAATTTTTGCAGATTGGTGATGAGTCAAATGGAAGATATGACAAGGACGAAATCAAAGACTAACGACCTATTCTTTGCTAAGCTGATTTCTGTAATGATCAAAGTGAAAGGGATAACTGAGTCTCAAGATGAGACAGTTGTTGTGAAGAGAAAATTTTGTATCACTACTACAATTTGCAAATATACGAAGATTAATTAGAATCTGTGGAGAGGAGAATGGGTCAATGATGACCAAAAGGTATATGATAAGTTCAATCCTGTGGATTATCCTTCAAGGCCAAAGGATAAAAGAGATCCAGGTCTAGGACCTGATTAAGAGGAACCTGAGTACAGTGATGAGTCAGAAGAAGAAGAAGAAGAGGAAGAAACTCCTATGGATGAGGGAGGAGATCCTGACTTGCCTCCAAGCCCTGTTGCTGAAATTATGTCTTTAGAAAAGGAAGTACTAGCAGAAGTGGAGACACCTGCTAATGAGGAAGACCAGTCGGTCTCTGAGCATGTAGAGGAAGAAAAGAATGTCTCTGAATTATCTGATTCTGCTTAATTGAGTCTGAGTCCAGTTATTGGTAGCTCAGTTGTACCTTCTATGGATGAAGAAAGAGAAAGAGGAGAAGTTGTACCTATTCCAGAAAATCATCCTGCTGCTACAGAGATGGAAGTTGTTGTGGAATATTCTGATGAAGAAAGACCAACAGAGAATGTAGTTGCTTTATATTAGAATGCACCCATTGAGGGGGAGAATCACACCAAGTTTGGAAATGTTACAGTGACTATCGAGTCTGAAGACTGGGTAGAAGACCCAGGTTTTATAGTCTTTGGTTTGGATTATCCTGATTCGGATAATGAAGTATCTTTGAATAGAACGAAGATCAGCTATGACATCAATCCTGAGTTATTACCTGCTGATGTGGTCCGAGTACATGATTTAGATGTGCTGAAAGAAAATCTCAAAGTCAGTTTTGTAGAAGAAGTAAAGACAATGGAATCTTTTTTAGTATCCTCGATTCAATCAGCCATGGATGACTCTGTAGTCAGTTTAGCTTCTGAAAGAGTATCTACTACAGTTGCTCCTACTGATTTTGCTATAAAGTCTGACCTCAAATCCCTAAAGCATGAGCTGAAGGAATCCTTCAGTTCCTCTGTTGCTGAGATAAAGCACTGTTTTGGTGAAGAAATGAAGATGTTAGAAAGGTCTTTTGAGCTTTCTCTTGGTTGCAATCTGTCAACTTTTGTGGGTGAGCTAATGGAAGAAGTCAAGGAATGCCAGACTCAAACTTCTATGCTAGAAGCAGATCTTGAATCTCTACAGATATCTGTTGTTGCCTTAGAGTCTTTCATGAGTTCAAAATCTCAAGCTGATAAGGATTTAGCCTATGTGAAGAGTGTTGTAAGTCTGCTGGTCTCGGTGTTTGAAGCTTTCAAAACATCTGTGAAGGATCATGTCAAAGATCAGGACTCTCAAATGCAAAATCTGATTAGTGGGTTGACCACAAGCTTCAAAGAAACTGTATCCTTCTCTCTTGGTCCTCTAGTTCCAAAACCTGCAATTGATCTGAATCAATTTCGTGCTCTGATGAAAGAGGAGCTTGGTTCTATGTCAACCAGTGGCTCTGTGGACTCATCAGATTTAAGTCGAGTTGTGCTGTCTACCAGGGATTCAACCAGAGAAATAATGAAAATCGTCCAGGACTACATGAGAGAGGCCTCTTCTTCTCAAGAGGCAATCAAGAATAAGGTGGATACTTATTTTGAAAAGGTTTATACCAAGCAACAACTGACCAACCATTTCAAACTACTGCTTGAGAATCTAAAGTTACCTCCTGTGACTCAGGCCTTCAGAGAGCAGGTTAGTAAGCTCAGGGAGCTTACTCCTGCTTTGGATAAATTCATTGAAAATAGAGATGATTTTGTGTCTGCAATGGAGAGAGGAGGAAGCATTATAATGGATTTCAGAAACCTGTTGTTGCCCTTCCTGCATGTGGATGCTAGACCGGTCATTGTACCTCCTGCTTTGCCTGCCTCTGCCTCTACTGTATCTCCAGTTCAGCTGACTCCTGCTCAAGCCATAAGAAGTCTCACACCTATGATCACTCAAAGGACTTCCCATTACAGGCCCGACACTGTTTTAGTTGCTCAGCCTCCTCTGATCATTTCTGGAATTCCAAAGTCCTCCCTAGTATCCTCAACACCTGAATTCTCTTCTGATCCCAAGGGAAAAGCTCACATTGAATATGTGGATTGCTAAAGTGGCAAGGATGTTTGATAGGAATCATTTTTTTTCTTTATATTCTGTTTATATAATTTTTGTCTGATCTAATACCAATGCCTTTCTTTCCACTGTCTTAGTTTATCAGTTTTCTATGTTTGGTTTCCCACTTTTTGATTATCACAAAGGGGGAGAAATATAAAAGGAGAAATATAAAAGGTGAGAAATATGATCAAAGGAGGAGCCTTTACCTTTCCTTCTTTGGTACTAATTATTTCAAACATTATCTCTGATACTATTGTATTTAATTCTACCTATGATAATCTTTGATCTATATCTTTCTATTACAATTTCCTCTTTCCTCTGATACTGTTTTCTTTGAGAAAATTGAATATTAATGTTATACTATCTTAAAATAGCCATATCATAAGTTGTGATTATCAAAAAGGGGGAGATTGTTGACCTCACCTGTTTTGATAATCCCAATCTTGTATTTATATGTTTTAACAATCCCAATTATGTTTTCATATATTATGATATTCACAATTACTATTGATCTACACTTTAATTCTTTCAAATCGATGATCAAGTTAATAATAATGTTAAAATAATTTCTGATTTATGTTAATCTCGATTATCCATGTTTATATAAGTTTTGAAATGATTCTAAGTGAATTAGATGTGTTTTTCATAAGACAGTCAAGTGTAAGTATCACTGACCTGAAGAGAGCTACCGATGCACAGAGCTACCGATGCACAGAGCTACCGATGCACAGAGCTACAGATGCACAGAGCTATCGATGCATAGAGCTACCGATGCATAGATCTACCGACAGTCAAGAGAAACCGATGGAACTAAGTTCATCGAGCTACCGATAAGAGATACCGATAAGAGCTACCGATAAGAGCCACCGATAAGAGTTTGAAGAGCTACCGATGGAAGATCCTGGACAGAGTCAACCGTACACATTACAAAAAAATGGCTACCTATAATGAACTGCGAAGTCAAATCCTATATCCTCGACACTATTTGTTTATTACACTAACGGCTACATTTGTTACTTTTGATGCATTTAATGTTATTAAATGATTTATGTTGCCATTTCAGGAAACCGTACCAATTACGATCAAAAATCATAATCATTCCTTCTTCTCAGCAAAACAAAAATAAAAGGAATAAAAGACATCGTGTATGTATCTATGAAATGAAGTGAGACAAGTGACTTGAAGAGATTGAGCACACGGGAACACACTTGCGATCAAGCTCAAAACGTGCCAAGAACAACTGGAGAACCTGCACTTGCAAGAATACTACTACTACCAGACTCCAGAACACAGAGCATACATCGAGCAATCTATGCTAAAGAATAACTATAAAGAACACTTCATTTTCTGAGCCGATAACCAAGATGAGCCTGGAAGCACTAAAAGAAGAAACGATACTCTGTTTTTCAGTCAAATACCAGAGAAGGACTCAGAACCGTTTCTGATCAAATCCAAAGGAGTCCAGAGCTGCACTGCAATCACCAGAGCCATTCTAAACTCTATATCTTGATCTAAGTGATTTAGTATTCGCATTACGAGTAGTGTGTGTAGCCTGTTAATTATTACACACACACTGTCTCCTGAACCTTAACTGGAGGATTTGTAAATCCTCACTCACAATCTTTACATCCTTTTTTTCCCACTGTGGATAGTGGTAGAGGTCGAGTGTGACCTGGACAGCTTTGAGCTGTTGTTTGTTATCCCACATATAACTGTGGTAGAGGTCTCTTGACCTGAACAGTCTGATCACTGTTGTTAACCCAGATCCAGGGTGTGGATCACTTTATATAAATTTTGAGAGGAATAAGTCTCAGATTGAGACTGAACCTCTTGGTTAACTCTTGTGTTTTTAGTTAAAATCTATATCCATACTATATACATTTATTTCATATTCCGCTGCTATTACTTTGAAATATTATTTATTTTCAAATCTACTTTGATAGTTAAACTCGCAAGTGTTTATAAATATTATAAACCAGTAAGTTAGTTTCAAAAGTTAATTTAATCATAAGATTAAGTTAGCTGAGAATTAATCAATCTTTGAGAAACTAATTGAACCTTTATAATCTATATAAAATCACTACAGTTTAATTTGTTTTGAAATTGGGGGATTTTAATAGAAATTATTTTTAGCATAAATTTTAATTGGAACTCAATTCACCCCCCTCTTGAGTGTCCACTCCGAACAAAACTAATAAATATATGAAAAGTGTTAAAGACTCAGACACTTGCATGTGGGAGAGATCATGAGACTCTAAGGAGATCACTCTTCTATAATTTTTAATAATGATATGTGATTTAAATCTCACTTTGGATAGGTCTAGAATAATAAATAGCTTCCCAATTGTTATTAAGAATGGAATATCACCCTCAGCTGGATAGTTAGACTGAATTAACCATACATATTCTTAATGATATACTATGAGCATGCATTCATAATTTTATAGGATCATGGAAAAATAATTTTCACTTGGTTGATTTTCATTATAAAAGTATTTATGAATATTATATAAAAATGGAACCTTATGATGTATCATATGTGAATCTATATAAATATCCATTTTAAATGGTAGAGTTGAGTGAGAATAATTGGGTTGGTCTAATTATTATTTAAGTGAAACCAAAGAAGGTGTGGATAATCTAAAAGAGGTTAATTATATTTTAGAGTCACCAGAAATCATATTAAGATTGTAGTCGTATCCCTTTTGAACTTATGGTTGGTTATCATGTTGTTATCATAGTTTCACCAATTTTATAAATATTCATTTGGGATGATAGGGTATCATAGAACCTAATATTATTGTTCCTTTTGATAATGGCATACATATTGTAATGGTGGCATACTTTTTGGAATTACTATCTCATTTGAAATTGACTCACTATGTATTTCATGTATCCCATCTAAGGATATATCAAATAGTCCCATACCTAGTGATAGAATGTGGAGATGTTGATCATGAGACTCAAAAATTATTGGTTGAGCCACTGTTTAGATTATGGATCAACATAATAAGGTAATGTAAGAAAACATTATTCCATTAATACATTAGTTATAGGAGTATGGATGATATTATTTTGTGAAATGGGGGTACTGTGTGATGGTATGTGAGTATGATATACTCTATAATACCAAATGTAGCATCGAATATATAAACATGAGATGCTAAAATACAAGAGGGGGGTGAATTGTATATTTAAAAATACATAGGGAAATTTTGCGTAACCAAAATTCACAACACCTCTAAGTTCTATTATACTGATTGATTCCGGAAAAGTGATTCTGGAAATGAAACTTAAAAAAAGTTTACACCAACTATAATTATACCTTAAAGCTTATAAAATCCTATAAAATCAAATTACAAGTTTAAGGAAGTATATGAAAGTTATAATTACCTTAATAACTAAAATACACAATGGAAAACAAAATACTACATGTAACTAGTAGTAACTATTTTAACCCAAAGAGGAGGGTATCCAACAACCCTAGATAAAAGGTCACTTGATTTATACTTTGAATAATGTCTGTCTTATCCAAACCCAGGTAATCCCTCAATACGAAGATCGGTATCCGTCTTGCTATCCCTCCAATCCCACGATTTGTAAGGAAATCAGCACCTCTGACTTCACAACCCGAAGTCTCTGATTTCAAGGCGAACCTCTGCACTAGGAAAATCTTCATGAAGCAATGTTTGAAAAAGTAGTTAAAAACTTTCTACATGAAGCCTGAGAGTTTATAAGAGCCCCTATCTCTAGAAATCACTTAACCAAAACTTTGTCAAAAGTCGAAGCTGAAGTTACAATGGTCTTCAAAAGTCTTGAGCTCTTTAAAATGAGCTCCTATTTATAGGCACAGATCCAATGGTCGGCTCCCTCCTCCAACGATCATATTTTTCCTTGAATTACAGAGGGACTTGTACATGTGTCACTCAAACAACAGTTTGTTGATAACTGAGAGCATGACATCATTTTATAAAAAAACAAGTGTAAGCATAACTAGAATATGATATTTGGAATGTAAGGAAATGAAAGTTCGGAGTCTACAATACAAGGATATTCAGATTCTATTTTGTAGGAATTTAAAACATGAATTATATAGAATTCCGAAGTCTGAATTTCAAGGAAATTCGGAATCTGGACTCATAAGAATTCGGAACCTGAACTTACAATGTTCAGAGTCAGAGTTCATGAGAATTCAGAGTCAGAACTCATATGAGTTCAGAGCCAGAGCTCATAAGAGTTCGGAGTCTAAATCCAGAGAACTTGGAGTTAGAACTTAGAGAAGTTTTTATCCAGAATTCGTTACCAGAATTATGATTTAGAATTCGGAGTTAGAACTCAGAAGAGTTCGTAACCAGAATTGTGATTCAGAATTCGGAGTCAGAACTCATAGGAGTTCGTAACCAGAATTCTGATTCAGAATTCGGAGTCAGAACTTAGAAGAGTTCATAATCAAAATTCTAAGAATTAAAAATCTAAAATAGATACTTCATATCTAGGTAATTATAAGATTCTGAGGTTTTTTATTAGAAACCAAATTTTATACTTAGGAAAAATATTGATATGAGCAATGAAATCTAGGTAGGGGTAAATTTCCTTGGAGAAGGAAATTTTCCTTATAGAAGCAAAACAAGGAGTAAAATAAGTTTTGCCTTGAAATAAGGTGTTTGTGATTTTCAAAACAAGAGGGAATGGTAAATTCATAATGATACCTTATTGACATAACAATCTCCCCTAAGTATGAAGGAATGGAAAAGTCATAAAGAAAACCTTATTGACTCAACAATCTCCCCCTTTTTGGAAAGCACAAACATCCTGAAGAAAAATAATATAAGGACTTAACAAAACTTTTCTTAACTTAGAAAATAAAACTTATCTCCCTTTTCACATTGGAAAAGTTGAATATGACTAACTTCCCCTTTGGATTTGGAACACTAAGGATCGTATTATAGATTTTCAGAATGGTATTTTCATTAACTTGGGTATAGAAATCTTCGTAATGGGAACCCCCTTAGTTAAACTCCCCCTTACTTAGGGATATATCTTCTTATACTTAGAAACCTTTTCCCTTATCCCCTTTAGAATTATTTTTCTTTCTCCCGCTTTGTGATTTTAATAGAGTTTAAGGAAATGGTAAAAAATGGTACCTGAAATTTTAGTATAGAAATGCAAAAAAAGAAGCAACCATAATTTCATTACGATTGGAAGAATTAGTACAAGTAAAAAATACAAAAAAAGATCGGATTTGGGTCTATTTTGTTTATTTTTCCTTGGGAATCCGTTTCTTCACTATTGTCTTCAGCTTTTTCAGATCTTTGTGATCCTCCATTGCTTTCTTTTCTAAGGCTGTGATCCTATCCTCTTTAGCCTTCAGGGCCTCTACCTAACCCTTTAGCAAGTCATCTTGCTTCACAAGCTTTTCTTCCATCTCGAATCGGAGATCCATCTTTATTTTCCAACTTTGGACAATATAACTCAAATTTACAAATGTAGGGTTGAATATATAAACATGTGATGCTCAAATACAGGAGGGGGGGGGGGTGAATTGTATACTTTAAAAATCCCTAGAGAAATTTTGCGTAACCAAATTTTACAACACCTCTAAGTTATATTATCTTTCTTGATTCCAGAAAAGTGATTAAGAAAATGAAACTTAACAAAAGTTTACACCAACTAATATTATACCCTAAAGCGTATAGAATCCTATAAATTAGAGTAATATTTTGAGGAAGTATATGAAAGTTATACTTACCTCAACAACTGAAATACACAGCGGAAAACAAAATTCTACAAGTAACAAGTAGTAACTCTTTTAACTCAAAGTGGAGGGTATCCAACAACCCTGGATAAAAGGTCTCTTGATTTATACTTTCAAGAATGTATATCTTACCCAAACCCAGGTAAGCCCTCAATCCGAAGATCGGTATCTGTCTTGCTATCCCTGAAAGCCAAATATTTTTAAGGAAATCGGCACCTCTGACTTCACAACCGAAAGTCTCTTATTTCAAGGAAATCAAACCTCTGCACTAAGCAAATCTACATGAAGCAATGTTTGAACAAGAAGTTCAAAACTTTCTACATGAATCTTGGGAGTTTATAAGAGCCTCTCTCTCTAGAAATCACTTCACTAACACTTTGTCAAAAGTCAAAGTAGATGTTTCAAAAGTCTTCAAAAGTCTTGATCTCTTTCAAATGATCTCCTATTTATTTTCACGGTTCCAATGGTCGACTCCCTCCTCCAACAATCATATTTTTCCTTGAATTTCGGAGGGACCTCTACACGTGTCACTCAAACAACGGTTGACCGATAACCGAAAGCACAACATCATTTTATAACAAAACAAGTGTAAGAATAACTAGAATCTAATATTCAGAATGTAAGGAAATTAATGTTCGAAGTCTAAAATAGAAGGATATTCAGATTCTATTTTGTAGGAATTTGGAACCTAAATTCTATAGAATTCTGGAGTATGAATTTCAATGAAATTCGGAATCTAGATTCATAAGAATTCGGAACATGAACTTACAATGTTCAGAGTCAGAGTTCATCAGAATTCGGAGTCAGAGATCAAAAGAGTTTGGAGTCAGAATTCCGAGAACTTGGAGTCAGAACTTAGAGAAGTTCGTATCCAGAATTTGTATTCAAAATTCAGAGTCAGAAATTAGAAGAATTTATAACTAGAATTCTGATTCAGAATTCAG
The DNA here is from genome assembly GCA_963277665.1 of Viscum album. Taxonomy (NCBI): domain Eukaryota; kingdom Viridiplantae; phylum Streptophyta; class Magnoliopsida; order Santalales; family Viscaceae; genus Viscum; species Viscum album. The sequence continues at coordinate 1,658,113,219 of OY728138.1, read as the reverse complement.
AGTCAGAACTCATAAGAGTTCGTAACCATAATTCTGATTCAGAATTCGAAGTTAGAACTCATAAGAGTTTGTAACTAGAATTCTGATTCAGAATTCAGAGTCAGAACTTAGATGAGTTCAAAACCAGAATTCTGAGAATTCAGATTCTAAAACAGAATACTTCATATCTTGGTAATTATATGATTCTGAGGTTTTTGATTACAAACATATTTTTATACTTAGGAAAAATATTTACATGAGCAATGAAATCTTGGTAGGGGTAAATTTCCTTGGGGAAGGAAATTTTCCTTATAGAAGTAATACAAGGAGTAAAATGAGTTTTTCCTTGAAATAAGGTGTTTGTGATTTTCAAAAAAAGAAGGAATGGTAAAGTCATAAGGATACCTTATTGACTTAACAATCTCCCCCAAGTATGAAGAAATGTAAATGTCGTAAGTAAAACATTATTGACTCAATAGGTATGACTAACTGATAATGAAACAATGGATTGATCTTTTTGAGGGTTCAAAATAAAGAGTTTTTTTGGGATAAAATTTATTATGGTTAAGATAAATGTGACATGAATTAGGTAATATGAATATATTATTTGATCCCCATGAGGGTTAAATTTAGTTTTAATAAGTGTTTTATTTTCCATGGTGGCATGAACATAGATTTCTGAAATTTTTAGAGCACCAAAAAATAGGGCCACACCATGGATTATGTTGTTTTATGAATAAAAGATTATTTTTCACATGGGAAAGACTAACATGCCTATGTTGGGATGTGGTATTTTTATGTTGTCTAATAGGGGATTTCATCGGTACCATGTCCAATATGGACACCACCACACCATTCTAAAGCCTATAGTCTATACAAAAGAATGAGTTTTTTGATTTTCCATTAAGGGTCTCTATATTAGGGTTATTTGTATAGGTCTGATTGAGGGAACCTTGAAAATAATGGAAAAAATCACATTGATGTGACTATTATCATAGAATTTGAAACAATCAATTCCCCACTGGTCGTTTAGTGGAAAACACGCTTCATTGTGAATACATGTGAAATCAATAAGAGAGGATGTTTGATACATATTTAAATATATTTCCCATCAATTAGGATATTATTCCTCCTTGTCATACCAGGACTTCAATTATGGTTAATTCAAAGAAGGATAATAGACATTATTTTTAAAATAATTATTAGATTAGGGTGATTTTTTCCTTCTCAAGATTTCCCTAATTGATCCAGGATTGAGGGGATAATATCCTTAGTATCTCTAGTGACCATTTATGAAGGTGATTATGTTTCCCCCATTTATGAGGTTGGTCAATCTATAAAATTGTGATTTCTTATAGAATACCATATATATATCTCTGTTAAATTTTTAAATATGATTACCTTTATATATTTTAAAGTGTTTGATAGTTTTTTGTACATGTAACACTGAACTCAAATGAAACCAATATATATTTAGATAAAAATGTAAATATTATGAATGGCCATTAAAACATTTTCCTTGAATTAGTGGGATTTAATATCAATAAATGCTTTATTAAATATTTATACAATGAATATAAAGGCTACCTTTAATATTAATGTGATTTAATTGGTATAGATAAAATGACTAATATGAACATTTTATAAACTGAAATTTATTATTATAAATATTTTATTTCTATGTGATATTATATTTTATTTTTTAAAAATATTATTAATGTAGAAAAATTAAATTCTATTAGAAATAGTTTTTAATACGAGTTAAATAATTAAATTATATGAAATATGGATGTAAATGTATAATGTTCTAAAAAGATATGTTTATAAAAAAAATTTCATTATACATCATATATTTATTACAAAAATATATTTATAAATTTTAAAATATTAATTTGATATAATTAACATTTTATTATATTTATCATATTTATATAGATGAAGATTATTTTTTGGGATTCAACTAAAAAGAATGATCATTATCTAAGTCATGGAAATTATCATTTTATAAATAAAATGATAATTATTAAAATATTATTTAATAAGTATGAATTAGAAATTAATAAAAAACTAAGAATAAATATATATTTAATATGTGATTTATATTTTTCAAAGTATATGTTTTTATTTATATACACATGTTTGATATGTAATAACATATTTAATATTTTTTTAAAACCATAATATATATTATGCATTTTTACTTTAAAAATAAATATTTATTACATTTATAAATTGAATAAAATGAAAAGGAATTAAAATTATATTTAGTTGGTCTATATTATCTAATAATGACCATATTATTTTTATCCATAAATATTATGTTACCTTAGGTAAAAACTAGTTATAAAATTAAAAAACAAAAAGGATAAATGTAATAATTGAATTGAAAATATTATTCAAAAAAGAAAAAATTCATAGAATTGAGTTTATGAATTTTAAATCCACATTGATTATTACAGAAACAATTATTACTTAATTATTGATACACTTTGTATGTTTAATATTTTTACCCTTTATATTAAGTTGAAATATTTTCCAAATTTTCAGTCTCACCTCTTATAGAAGGGAAATATCAGTAACCCCTTCATGTCACTCTAAATAATTCAATTTTTTTAGAAACACATCCATTTTTAATTCACATAGAATATTATTTCATAATATTGATCTTCATGTGAAAATATATTTTCACATTACACATATTTCTAATAGATCTTCTAATGAAATCTCAATGTGCTTACATGAGTAACTATTTTTACATAATTTATTATTTCTATGATTTTTCATTTAAAATTATAATTTTAAAATCAATACAAAACTAAATAATTATTTTATATATAAATATTGTTGTTATAATTCAATAATAATAAAAAATTATATTTTCCCATTCCCCATTAAGAAAAAGGAAATCATTATTCTTATGTTTTGAGGACAACATCATCTATGAGGAAATGTGTTTATTTTTTCCTTCACCGCCTTAAAAGGATGTAATAAATTGAAAATTTAATAAATAATTATAATATTTATATTATTATTGTGATCATTAAAATATTACAATATTTATAATTTCTTACATTATTTGTAAAACTAAATCTTCAACCACACATACGTGTCAACTACCTTCTCTATAGAACGACTTATTTTCATTTTTTCGTTCATAAATAGCTGAAAAAGTTTTTCAGTAGAATGGGATTAAATAATATATATAAATATTTTGATATACATATGGTTATGGTATGAGTAACTGGAGAACTAAATAATGATATGATAAAAATGGTTATCATTATTTCAAACTTTTTAAATGATTGAACTAAGAGGAAATGATATCTTCATTCTAAGTGGTCACATTATAAAAATTATGTTTTATTTATTATTATATATAGTTATATTAAATAAGAATTGTTAGTTTAAAATTATTTCATTATATGTATATTATTAAGATATTATTACTAAACCATCTCATAGTTATCCATTACCCATGGTTGGTTCACATTTGGTCAGTTTAATAACCTACATAAATGGTACGATGAATTATTATCATAGATGAATATGAGTACATATGTAATATTATAATATGAAATTAATATAAAAATAATGTTTTATATGTTTATAGCATCATTTTTATCATTAATTTATAAAAAACCAAATCATTTGTTATGGAACATAAAAATGTGATTATTGTGGATTTTATAATCATGGTTTGTAACCAATACTACTATGGTATTAATTTTTAAAATTTATAACTAGTATGGAAGATAAATTATATAAACTTTAAATAAATTATAATTATCAACTTGGTAGAAATTATTAATACCTACACCATTTTTATGAAACTATTTGAAAGCAGTAAATATTAGATAAACATTTTATTGAAAACACATAAAAAATAACATACATACATAATTATTATAAATGAGGTGTATAAATTGTTGATTTTGTGAATATTTTTCTTAGATATATATTTAATTAACTTAATTTAATTATTATTATCATTTGTTTCAAGTGCCGAATGAAACAATATTCATGCAAGGGTTTTTTTCTAGAATTATTCTTTATGATACACATTCATTTTTATGCATCAAATTTATTTTATATTTTCAGTATACTGCAAATGTGATATATCATAGTATGAAATATATTTTAGCCATAGTATTATATTTTCAACAAGAAGATCTATATTTTAATTGATGTTTATTAGGGTTTTACTCAAGTTGTAGAGGTTTTCTTGGTCGTAATTCTGATTCATTGACACATCATACATATTATACACAATGATTCCATTGTATCATATTCTATTAATTTATTATACCATGAATTTTCCATAATTTATATAAATGTATATAATTGGATAAATAATACAAATCAATTTTGTTTCTTAATATTTATTTTGAATCATGTGTTACCGTATTTGTAAGAGTTTTTCATAAATCAATTTTTATTCATTAAGTTTTAATCATTATGTTGAAATTATTTGAAATAATTAGTGTACATTATTCACACTTGTTTTATTATTTTTTTATTCCCACATTTTATATATTTTTAAAACATATATTTATATTCAAATGTTTTATTCTTCATGATGTATGTTTCTTATAAGACTTATTTTTAACTCAAATCTCCTTTTATTAATATATAATGTATCATATTGAACTTTTGAACCAAATGCTGGGGTTCCCTCGCCATAAAAGTTTATTATATCATTTTATATAATTCCATTTGGGAAAATTATTTTCTAATAATAATACATTTTTATTTATTCTTCTTTAATCTTTTATTTTAAATAATGTTATTTTTGAAATAATAATGAATTTTCCTTTCTTGTTCACATGTATTATATTTATATACTCATTTATCAAGAATAGAAATTAATCCATTTCTAGGATCCATTATTAGATATACATACTATATTTTTTAAAAGGTTTCCATGTCAAATTTTCAAAATATATTTCTGAATGTGACATGTAATTTTTTATTTTACATTAATATTAAAAATACTTTTTAAATGATCATTTATCTTCTGACTAAAAGTACAATTATTATTTTAAAAATGATTAACCATAATGGGATTTATTATTCAGGTTTTATTGTCTAATATATTTATAAATATATATATGTTATCATTTAGGATTTGAACTCATGAAATCATTAAAATTGATTCGTGTAAAATTATTTTGGGATACCAATTGAAACATTATTTTTGTTTGTTTTTTCATTTATTTCAACATCCTGCAATGTTTCCCTTAATTGACTATTATTATGTTCTTTGGAAACAATTCATTTTATTTCTATTTATGGATTTTTATAATTTAATTATATCCCTCACTTAACTATATTTACATTAACCAATAAGGTATCAACATATCATTTTTCAAATTTACATTTGAGGTTGTTCAACTAGAAATAATATTTCATTATTGTAATTGGAAAAATTATTTGATTTATATATATTTTTATCATAATATGAATGGATGTTGAAATGTTGTCTACTTATTTTTTTATTGTATACATTCTATTTTGGGATGGTTTATGAACATTTTATCCAATTTATTGACATGGGGAAATGTATTGTTATTTGTTATTATTATTGGAAGATAATAGAGGTTAATTAGTTATTGACATTCTTAATATTTTATTATATGGAAATCCAGGTTTTTAATTTGTCTCATGTTTCTTAAATAATGATATGAAAATAATTTTTTTTCTATTATGGTGAATGAATTGGGCCTAATTACGTGAATTGAGGAGTATAAATTTATATTTCCGCAACATGCATCAATATGTATAATGAGATAAAACATGTTGGGATTTATTGTATACATATTCCAATAATAGGTTATTGTATTTGAACAAGGCCATGAAAATATGTTTATGATGTTCCAAATTATGAATTACATTATTATGAGATCAAAATTATTGATATACACATATTCCTATATTTTAATATATAAATTATGATCTTGGATTTTGTTATTTGTGAATTAATGTTTTTACTTATTCCTAGAATAATATTTATTCCATGATTATGTAATGACTGCCTTAGATGTGTGTCTTCCCTTAAAAAATATTTGAATTCACCCCTTTTTAATTTTCTATTTTCCTGAGATATAATGAAAACTACAAAACATTATATGCTTAATAGGAATGATTAATTTGAGAATTTTCAGAATATTTTAAAAACATTTTATTTATAACAAATATTACTATTTATAGTCATTAATAATACATTAGTTAACAAAAAAAGAATATTTTATTTAATTTTTTACATAATTATCTAAATAACATAACCTAAAAGGAAAGGGGAATGAATTTTATATAATATTTTATTTTTGTCATATAATAATGTGATAATAATGTAAAGAAATTTGTAGTTGGGATCATAACAAGTATTTAATGTATGTGTTTATGGAACATGTTGTGCAAGTGTGGGTCTTGGGAGTCACTATTGTTATCAAAATAGGGTTTAGATAACATTATAGATTAGGTTATTTTTTTACGATAATACAAGGCATGAAAATTTATGGTTGATTGTAATTGTGAATGTTTAGAAAAAACATTGGTACATAATAATAATTAATAATAAAGTAAAAATTGATATTTTTAATTAGGGATTAGGATATGATATCATTATTGAAACCCAAATGGATATTTATAAGTGACCAGTCTTTGTATATGATAACATCATGATTTTTTAAGGTATAGATTTTGTGATTCTTAAATATATTATATCCCTATATTTATACATCAAGTGGATGAATTATTTCAAATTAATGTATTAAGAGTGAATAAACCTAAAAAGGGAAGATTATATATTGACATGATCATATCCTGGTGCATCATTTTGTTCTATAATAACACACTAGGTCTAGAACTCTTATGTGAAAGGATTTGGATAATTCATATTGAGTTTATGAACTGCTATGCTGAATTTTAATATGTTTAGGCTAAATAACCTAAAAGGAATGTGACAATGAGTTATATATATTAAATCATAGTGATTAAGAATTCAAGATATATTTTATTATTTCTGGGGTTTCTATGATAATTGATATGTTTTATTTCGAGAGAATAATTTTAAATGATTTTTCAGATGTTCATGAAAATTTGGGATATTTATTTTTTGGATTATTTTATGAATTATGTGAGAACCAAAATAAATATATACTTGGTTAAAAAATAATTATATTTGTTAAAATTATTGTTCTATAGTATGAGTTATGTTAGATATAGGTTGAGTTTTATGATCAATAGGGTAACATGATATTGATATATTGGGAGAATTTGATAGGTTATATTTTCTTTTGGTTATTTTCGATAAGTCTATTATATTGATAGTCACTCAAGATAAACCTTTTTGTTTATGTATGGAATAAATATAAATGGAACCATGTTTATAATGGATATTTTGGAAAATGAAGAATCTAGACAATTGAATAACATGATAGGATAAGGGATAGACTGAGTAAAACAATGATTAATACAAATGTGATGTCAACATTTCAAATTAAAAATGTTAGAATAGTTGAAATCTCAAACAAAACTATATATTCAATGATACAATCTCATATAAATTTTTGACTCTATGATAATAATGGAATGAATATTTTATATCCTATAACCCAAAAATGTTATACGTAGCATGTGGTAAATTTCGATAAATTGAAATGTAAATTATATAAATGTAGAAATGAGGGTCATCAAACTCAAAATTTTAAGTATAAAAGAGAATATTAAATATTTTATTTAAATTGGAAGAGAGTTGGTAAATATGAAACATAATGTCCCAATTAATGGTCATATGAGGAAGATAGTAAAAAACATCCCTTTGAATAAGAAATAACATACAAAAATAATAATATTGTATCATATAGTGATGGTATAATCTATCATTTATAGTTCACTATACCATATATGTTCTCATTAACTACTATATATTGAGTTATAAATAAAAAAACACAGTTAAATGATTACCATATAATTCATTTTCAAGTGTTGAGGTAAGACATTACTTATGGATCAATATCTTCTTCACATACTATAATTCTATGTGAAATTAGTATTTGGTTTACTACTTTTGTAAATAACTTATAATAATTTTACATTGACATAAATATCCTTCCAGATGCTAAATAAACCCATGATCATCTAGTGATGTTTGGTTAATTATGAGTTTCCTAGTAGAAACTAATAAGATCTTATGAGTTAAATTCCAAGGATGAAATTTATTTAAGAGTGGGAATATAACACCCCAAAATTCTATTATATGATTATATTTAAATAATTCAATTTTTTAGATATATTTCTCAGCAAACATCATCGAACTAAAAAAGATATTATATTTAAATATAAATATTAATTCTAATTATGAATTTTAAATCATATTCATCGAATTAGTGGTAATGAAAAGGAATAAGTGTTTTTTGAAAAATTTATTGGAAGAAAAGAATTGTTATTGTTAATATGAATTCAATTCAATTGATAAAGATAAAATTTCCAATATAATCATTTTACACTAAGAATTATAATTTTTAAAGAAAGTTTTTGTTCATTACAATATAAACTTATCTTTTAATTATATTTTCGTTAATGATGATATAATGTGTTTTATATTAATAATTAGTAAATACAAATTTATTTTTTATGTGATATAAAGTTTACATAATAGTGGATTATATTCTAAAAACGATATTTTACTGTAAAATAAATTCATTATTATATCACATATCCATATTTAAAAGTAATATTTACTAATGTTAGAATTTCAATTTTTAAAAATTAACCTTACTTTTATATTTATCATAGTAATATTTTCTTATGAAATAGTTTTGTGATTTTTTTAGAATGATTTATTTTTATAAGAATAATGAAAATATACTTCTAAAAAATAACTTGAATATTGTTGAATTATTACAATATAATTATTAGTTTGAATGGTATGAAACCATATATTAAAAACATATAACTATTTTTTCTATGATTTATACTTTTTAAAATTTATATTATTATTTTAGAACCCATATTTTATATTTTATATTTTATAATATAATTTTTTCTCAATTATTGTTTTAATGCATTAATCATTTTTATTTGAAAAATAAATTTTCATCAAATATATAAATTTAATATAATAAGAATATTTAAAATTTTTAATTAGTGGTTCAAAATTTTTAATTGAAAACCATTTTATGTATTGTCATATTGATTGACAGACCCTATGTAAATAACTTGTTTCCAATGTAAAAGCTAAAAGGACAAATTATATAATTTGAGTGGTATAAATATTAAACTTTATAAAAAAAATCTAGTATTGAGTGTTTGAGGTGAATATATATATAATCTCTAACCAAGTAAATTATTTCTAAATTTTGGATTGAATTGACATGTTTAACATGTGACCCCGTTATATTATGTTCAAATATTTACAAACATGCCAGTCTATCAACATATAATTATGGCCGCTTAGAACCCATTAAAAGAACACAAAAATATTATGTTAAACCCATTAAAGCTACATTTTGTACTTGTAGTAGAATACACTTTCACTATTTTGAGCTTCTGGTCATAATAAATTAGTTCATTCAATCCAATTGCATGAGATCCTCTAAAGAAATCTCATTGTTTTCAACATGACTGACCTATTATACATAAATTGATTATTTCCTATTTTAATTTAAATATTGAATTTTTTTATTGTGTAATGAAATAATTATTGGTTATAAAAATAATTATATTATTATATTTTTGTAATCAATAATGAAATTATACAATTTACATTAAGAAAATTATAACTCTCATTTGGTTGTCGTGTGGACTACCGTCTCTACGAAGGAACATGTTTTATTATCCTTAATAACCTTACAAGGTTGGTAAAATAGTTAATTTAATATATAATTATGATATATATTCCTTTATTATTATTATTATTTAATATTTAACCATTTTACTCATTTCACTGGTTTTATGGAAAATTAAATCAATAATCATGTGTACATGTGAACTACCGCCTCCATGGAACGATTGATTTTATTTTTTATTTTCGTCACTACGTTACATGGATGATCATGAGGATTATATTAAATGAATTGATATTATATTTATGGCATTATTTGTGTTGTGTTATAAAATGTTGCTGAACATATTAATGATATGTTCAACAAATCATTATTGTTATTTCAACTGTTTAAAATGAAAAAATATGAATAAAATGATATATTATTTTAATGTAATGATTAAAAAAATTATATTCACATTTTAATTGTTTTACAATTATTATATATCATTGTAATATATATTAAATAGTAGAATTATTTATTTTAATGATGATATTAAAACTAAACAACCTCATAATTATCTATTAATCATGGTTGGTTCATGTTTAGGTCAGTTTAGCCAACCACAAAAAACTATGCATTTATATCATGGGAAGATAGAAGAACATAATTAGATGTTTAAAATGAAATTAATATGTAAATAATTTTTTTATGTTAATGATATATGAACATTTTACTAATTAATTATGAAAACACCATTCATTCATTAAAAATCACTAATGCATGATCACCCCCAATTTAATATTTATAGTTTGTAACAAAAAATACCATGGAATTAAATTAAAACCTTTATAAATGTCATGGAATATCTATTCATGTACCTTTAATTATCCTGTAATGATGATATTTGTAACATGAATTAATCTAATAATCATATTTAAGAATCTAGTTCAACGTGATAATGATTACTTATACTCGATGTTCAAAACAATTAAAAAATATCACATATATATATATATATATAAGTGTGGGTCTATATGTATAAAATGATTATAAATGATAATTATATATGGTAATAGTTATGAATAGTTTCCTTGATTTTTTATTTAATTATCTTTATTTACCTTTTCATGATTTTTTTGAATGTTTAGAATGAAATATGATTGATGTAAGGGCTTTCATCTCATATTCCTCTCTTTAAGACAATATTCATATTATGTAGATAATTTCATTTGTGGGGTTTATATAATGAATATATGATATAAAATATCTTAATTATATTTTATTCATTATATTTTATGTTCAAATACAAGTCCTATATTTCAAGGGTTTTGATAAAATTGTTACTCGAGCAAAAAGTTTTTTCATGGAATTAATTCTTATTCATTATGACAAGTTACATTTTTTCACCATTTTTTCATTGTATGGTGTTATAAAGATTTAATATCACATGAATTTAATACAAAATATTTCCCTGTAATTCAGGTGATACTATAATATAAATCATGGTTTCCCTCAAAATTCTTTTGACAAATTGGTTATACTAGTCATATGATTTTTTGTAACTTAATTATGATTCATTTAGTTACTATCATTAAATTAAAATATATATATATATATATATATATATATATTGGATTCATTATATCATTTTATTTTATTATGTGGTATTATATCACTATATAAATTGTTACCATATGAACCCCCTTTTCAAATATTTCATTTATCACCGAGTCTGTTTCCTATAAGGGATATTGATTACTCAAATCTCATTCCCTGAAGTTAAAATGTTTCATGTTGAATATTTATTCTCTATTCCCAGGTTATCCCATCATAATAATTTATTATATAATATTTTATAACCATTCATGGGATAATTTAGTTTTAATTAAAAAATAATGTTTTATTACTCTTCTCACAAGTTTATTTTTTTAAAAAGTTAATGTAAAATTAAAAAAAAGTGTTTTTCATTACAAATTCTGATGTTTTATTTTATTCAACTATTTTAAAATACATAATTTTTATTATTTTTTAAACCTAAATTATTTGTGATTATTTTTAAAATTTAATTTTTTCCATGGATTTCACTTCACCTTTTCAAAATCTACATTTTAAACTGATTTGTAATTTTTTATTATATTCCAATGTTAATTTTTTTCTAAAATATCTTTTAATTTTTAACATCCATTGACATTAATGTTTTAAAAAGGATTTACCCTATTAAGGATTATTTATCAAGATTTTTCCTCCAAAATACATATATATATAATCATTTTTTGATTGAGGTTACATTATTAAAAAATTCTATATTTGATCCCTCCATTTTTGATAATGTTCAGTGAATTAATTTTTAGACGGTTTTAATAATTTATGTCAACAACTCCACACTTATTCCATTTTTTCACTGGGAATATATTCATTTTCAACTATACATGTCATTAAATTTGACATATTATTATCATGTTATTCAATGATTTACCTAAATTTATACTCATTAATGTATATTGTGTGAAAATATCAATTTATAAATTATGAATAAAGAGTGTTCACATATAAATAATTTTTTTTATTTATATAATGAAATTTACTAGTTTTCAATATCCTCTTATTCCAATTTGGTGGATTTATTCGTGGTTGATAGTGTATTATTTACCGTCAACATTATTTACAAGGGTTGATTTTATCATTTTTTCCATTATATTAACATGGAGAAAGTATTTAAAATTCCTATTGATTAATGAACACTAAACTATATTGAGGTTTTATTAACACTAATTATATTTAATTATATAGATTAATTTGTTGTTATAAATTATGTAGTTCTTATGAAATTGTAAGAAATGTTTTTTTCACTCTTACAATGAATGAATTAAACATAATAATTTCTATGAGTGAGGGGGATCATAATTTTATTAATCTTTAATGCATAAATAAATTTCATGAGACTATAAATGTTAGGTTTTTTGTATACATATTACCATAAAAGGGAAATGTCTTAGTATATGTCATTATTTGAATTTTTTATCATTCCATATTATTAATTTCATCAATATGATATCATTGTTACTAATATCCTTATTTTAATTTATGTTTATTGATTACCATTTTCTCATTTTTAGTTCTATAAAGATTCACATTATTTACTTATATAATCCCTATTTATTAATCCATGATTACCTCATTTATATTTTCCCATTCAATGTGATTGTCCTCACACCATATTATGTTTCCATTTCCCAAGGTTACAAATAAAAGTATTATACATTATACACCAAACATGATATCTTGGGAGGTTAATTTTCTGGTAGAATTTGAATACTCATTATAAATTAACTATTCTCTTATATAGTGTAGAAATATAAATTAGTTGAAAATGAAATTGGTTTTATGTATTTTGTTTTTTCCAATTATATAAATATATAAGACTAAAGGTCTTAGAGAATGTTTATAATGAAATATTTTCATTTTGTCCAATAATTATGATATAGATATGTTAGGAAATTCATTTTTTCTATTGAAGCTAGTATGTAATTTGCGTGTTTATGTTACTAGATCATGGATTGTAGGTTTGGGGTGTCGCACTATATTTATTATGTTTTCCTTATGATTTTCTTATGAAAAATGTTAAATTGATACCTATTAGTTCTTTATTAACTTTATATTTGGTTGCGTATAAACTATTATTTATGGATTATTATTTCAAAATACTTTTGTAATCTTCATGTGATCGAGGATATACCTTAGACCTAGCATTGAATGTAAAATATCTTTTAGGAATGAGATCATGAATTATTTTCTTTTATAAATTTGTTATTTAATTTTTTTATATTTTACTGCAATGTGTTTTATGGAAACATATCATATTGTTAACATGGGTGCATCGGTTAATGGGAATATTATAACCATGGGGAGTGTAACACCACTATGGTTAATGGTAATCAAACCAATAGGTAATGGATTGATTCAATATCATTAGGAAAATAATTTCCAATATATAGTATTCTTTGTATTTCCTAGTTACGTAATCTCTTAGGATGGGAACCATTTTTTCATGGTTTTAATAATAATGAAAATAGTCATTCCATGATTTTTTAAATGACTATCTTACTATTTTACATGGATTATATAGATCATTTCCTTATAAATATCATTCATTATGTTTTATAATGTTCTTTTTTATTTCAATATGTTATATTTTAATGAAAACAAAATGGTGTTTTATGAAAAAAATCAAATTTGATTTCATTACCATTATTGCTTCATTTTAAAGACAGAACCAATGGTCTCATTGTTCTATTAATTTTTTTGATTCATGTTTGTTCCATTATATGAATTTTTTTTACACCCTACATATGTCTTTGGGTATATATAGGCTTGGATTTCCATGATACAAGTAAAGGGAAGGTTGTTTTTTATTTTGTAAATAGTTCTTTGTTTATATCACTACCATAGTTGTTTGGGATGGTAGTGATAAATTGGAACATGGGTACATGATTCTTTGGGACTATTGTAAGGTTTGGCATTATTTATTGTTTTTTTAGGTCTAATATAATTATAACTTTTCTTTGACGATGCACTTTAATTTTTTTTATCATTATATTTTTAAAAATGATACATGTTTTTCTAGGATATCTAGGAAAATTGCTCCCATGATTAGGTGTGTTCATAAAAATATGATTATTGTTAGCCCTTGATGATCAAGAATGATCATGGGGACATATGGTGGTAAAACATGGGTGATGTGTCAGGTTCACCCAGGACGGACCACTATGAGATTCTTAGTAGACCACAACAGCCTCCCTCTATGATATAGTGAAATGAAATAAACCATTTAAACTCACTAAAATGAAGATTATGGTTTACTTTCACTATGTTAAATATTTTTTTCTACCTCACTCTACATGAATATATCATGAATCAAGTGTCTAAACACCAAGAACTACCATGATTTACCCTTGGTAATTTAATTATGATTGTTTCACAATTCCAGCAATAAATTTCCACTATGTATTGTAAAATTCAACTATGGTCTCCCTTTTTCACACAACGTCGCAGATTGAGTGTCTCACCCAGTTCTTCCTTATCCACATGATTCTACGCCCTTCAAAATATATTACATTGGGAATGTTTGTGATATTGTTTCACCTTGGATGATTAAATAATCACCACACCCATTCAACATGTAATTTCATGTTCATGTTTCACATTTATAGAAACCCCATGTAATATATTTAACACCATGGGCGTTTCACAACCAATCGTGCACCCCAACACTAAATTTTTTGGCCTCAATGTCCAAAAACAAAAACACTCTAGGAAAAAACTACTCTATAGTATGTTATCATGATTATTCCTCTCTGAACACAATTTATCATTCTCATAGAACCTATAATTCTGATTACAACAAAAAGGGAGGGGTCCTAAAATTCATGAGCCTGCATTAGATACCACTCAAACAATTCCTCCAAAATGAACTTGAAACCAACCTGAGAATTAAATAAATGGGTTAAAAAATCCACAATGAAATATATATCTCTATGAACTCACTATAATAGTATAGTACCAACACAACGTAAAATAAGAGTTCATACCTAGTAAATAAAAAAATTCATATCATAGAAATGAGAAGGCCTTACATTGAGTCTCAAAAATATTAGACAAACCATCACTATAATGATCAAAAATAAAACAACTCTGAATATATATCTCACATCTAGGACAACCATTATCATGTGATATTCTCCTAGCCACTATGATACTATTAGAAATGAATCCAAGGAAAAAAATGAACAAACACTACCTTCTAACATGGTCTATTTATCTTAGTATATTATTCCTTCAAGTTCAAATTATTTTTATTATCCCACCCACAAATATCATTGGTGTGAGAATCATCGTGAATATATCACTGATGTTTTGTTACATAAAAAATTCCTCTATATGAATCATAAATTAATGAATGTCTATATAAAAAACCACAATACTAACACATTCGAACAACTCAAATATCACATCAAATTTGTTGAATGTTTACTCCCATTACATAAGATTCACTTCCTATGATTGGAATATACCTTAAATAAAATTTTATCTAAAAATTTGAATACCATATGACTCCTATTATGTTTACACGGGGATTCTAAAAATCCTATTATTCCATTATTATATTATAGATCACCTATAAATTATCTATTATCCTTTTCACCAATTCTCTTTCATTGAAAATTATTTATCCAACCTCAGTCCATTGAAATTTATATTAGTATGGGAAAAAAATTTCTTATTATAATTTTTCAATTATAATAGTGGAGTGATATATATTTTTCAAAAAAATTCACCATGGGTGGGTTCCTTAACTTAAGACCATCAAAATACATAATACATTGATATAAAATGTACTCTAGAGTATTTTTGTACCATAATATATAACCTTCCACCACATGGATCAAAATTAGTACAATGTCACATTTGAGAGAAAATGGTTTCTGGAGAGCTCTCTAAACATTTGAGGTGAATTTGGGATAAATATAAGTTATGATAAAATATAGAACCCAAATAATCCTCAACTCATATTAAATATATTTCCATAGAAGAACCTTCTATGTGATTAAGACCATTATTACAAAATAGTGAGTTATCATCATATTGTGGTCCATAATCACCCATATTGAATCATAAAATCCTTGATCATGATGAAACCATATAGAGAACTTCACCGATATGTCCTCCCATATCGAATTGGGAACATCAATCAAATCAAGGAACCCATCGAGAAAATGGTTCTCAAACATTCTATATAGATATTCAGAAAATCAGTCAATACTCATTAATAGATATCTTAATGAAATTCCAAATAACTACCCTTTCATCCCCTCATATATATTTGGAACCCCTAGATAAAACACTAAATGAAAATACATTAACTTATGGAGAAAATTGTAATGAAACACTAATGGGGAGAGTAGAGTCCCCTGAAATAGTACATAATGGCATCAATCCTCAAACCATATATTAGGGGCATCACATTGAAGAACATGGTCCCAAAAAACAATTAAATCATAATCCCTCAGATTGGACTACTCTATCTATTACAACAATGTTGATTTCTCATACATCTAGAAAAAAGGGACCTTATTCCATTTACTACCCATATATAAAGATACACCTTATAAAGACCCTTCTTCACACTATCAGAGTCACCATACTCTCACAAAGAGACTCTATGTGACTTCTTACCCATGGAAACAACCATAATGTTCCCTTTTACCAATGGATATGAATTCATGAAGGTAAATTCCGGATATAATTCCATAAAACACCACTTCAAAAAAATCATGTCAAACATGGAAAATGCATATATAGTAATCTTGTCATTACTAAGGACTACAAGAATTTTTTTAATTAATGAATCCTAAACATTAGAGAAAAACTACCACAAATACCTCATGATTAGGGTGGAATAGTAACATTAATGAGGTTTGAAGTATTGAGACCCTTAGGAGAAAAAAACTATTTATTTATTTAGAATAAAAACCAATAAAAACATAAGAAAATCAAAATAATACTTACATGAAACTCCCTCCACCAATAAATAATAAATAGGAGAACTAACTAAATTCAAATTTATAATCATAAAATAATCCTTGATATTGTCTGTCCAAAATAATTCATAATTCTTTATATTCAAGAATATTATAATATTATCTATCTAATATAATTAGAAAATGAAACTATGTCGATATATATTAAAACCAAGAAATATCTACATATCTGCATCATTATTTGGGGATTCCCAAGAAAAAATTGTCACAATCACGATAGGATGCACCAATATCCTAGGAAGAGAAAACATATTAAAAAAATGACGTCATGGGACCTAATATTTCACTTAGTAATCTTAAAAGGTAGATATATATGATGAAAATACCCCCATTACACTCAATTATTCCCTATATAAACATTTTCTAAATTATAGAACAAAAGGTTAGTGTCAATTTATACCACAACGAATTAATCATAAAAAATCATTGAAAATTATTTTCATTAGTCACATAAACATGGTTGGATAATTCATCACATACAAAAGGATAATAAGTAACTTACAATTCTTATGAATAATTATAAAAGGAATCTTTATAATATTCTAATCCATAAATTTCATCTGATGAATTCCTAAATTATATTTAACAATAAAAAACTAGATTGATCGATTTAAATAATTGAATAATTAATCAATCAATGGGATTAGATATAATTTCTCCATCATTCTATAGATATAATAGTTATAATCAACACACAAGTGCATAACACCATCTGAATAATTCATAATTTTATCTATAGAAAACTAAGATGAAATAAAAGGTTGAATTAATCTTTTTTATAAGACACTTTCCAGCTAAATCAATAACTTCCATAATCCCAATGGGTTTATCATATACAAAGACATTAATATAGTAGTAAAACAAAGCATTTAGATAATCTTAAACTCAATATCAGGTAGATGTGTCAAGGTTTCAACCTCTTCTAATATGAAATTATCATACACTTGATAACATTAGGAATTACCATTGGTTTATCCACTATAGGATTAGAAATCAACTCATACATCAAAGAACATGGAGTGTCAACATGCCTCGAACCCATTGACGAGTCCCTCTCTTAAAAAAATACATCCTTCTCTCAATCAATGTAATAGAATATGATGTTACTCACAATGAAATCACACATATCCTACATTTAATACATTCAATATCTACCATGGATAATGTTTTTTTATTTATATCCAAAGTCATTGGAAATTTCAAAGAGAGTGATGTTGTATTGGAAATATCTAACCATCTCTACACACATCACACATGACAGCTTGACCTACATATGGTCAAGTAAATTCCAAGTTCACTAGAAATATATTGAACATAATTATCATTGAATTGAATTTTGTGGGAAAAAAATTATCGTGTGTCTCCTGAATCATATAAGGTATAAATACTTGTGTAAAATTGGCATATAATGCATATCAATACATTGGCATCTCATCAGGATAGTAACTCATAAGAATTTAACATACTCAGACCTACTCTATGAAATCTTTTACCTTGATGAGGACTGCATCATAGTCTTACTACACAAATTTTCCTTAAGTATATCATATACCATGGGTTTTTCCTTTACCATCCCCATGACCACTCATATGATCAAAGTATTGATGTATCTACAATTTTTTTAGTTTTCGAATAAAGCTACAACGACTGAGCCTAAAGAGTACCTCCTACTTCATGTTAAATTCCAATAAAGGATAGTAAATCTCACATATAATATATGTTATCCTAAAGACTAAAAAAATCCCAACACACAGGTGGGGGTCCAAAAATTACCATCCCTAGTCAAATGGGATGATTAATTCTAGAACTAATTCCCCACTATCCAAAACATATTCATCTAGCTAGGTAACTAAAAAATATTTACTACCTATTGAATCAAAGGAGAATTTTAATTAATTACCTTTAAAGATAATCCATTCTTGGTTATCATCCAATCAAATAACTCTATCCTCACCATCCTTGATTAAACACCCACTATATAGAAAATATATTACTAACTCGTTAGTTTTTATCAATGAAACATTGTATCCAATCATAGTGATTTTCATAATACAATGTTTTCTATTTGTATATATATATATATATATATATATTAACAAAGGATATAAAAAACATGAAAATATCATGATGAAGATCACATAGGTAGTGGGTTGAATGGAAATAATGACAAGTAATTTTGAATAGAGATGAAAAGGACAAGAAAAGGAAAATGATGTTAGCATGAAATTTTCCTAGATCATAGTCAATGAACTATTAAAATTCATATCATGGATATCTAGATTGATTAAATAATTTCTCACAATTAATTAGTGTTTGAAAAATATCCCTAGTTACAGAAATCCCTCATCAAAAATGATTAACACTCAAACAAAAAACCTATTTGAATGTAGGAATACTCTATTAAGAATGATGGAAGGTCCCAATTATAACACTCTTTTCAAGAGTCTATTCTTGGTAAAGTCATCATACATGGATAAATAATCATAAAAAATATCCTACAAACTGTATTATGTAATAAAATAATCGGTAAACAATATATTGGAAATGATAAAAAACACACCATCTTGTGATTTTTCATCACCACATACACCACTAATATTTAAAAAGAGAATAGAGAATGTGATGACCCGCTTGATCAGAAAATATCTATGAAACCTTTATATTTGCATCATTAATTTGAAATCATGTATTACCCTTTCATACCTAATGGATCAAGATGAAAACACTATGATAAATAAAAATAAACAAAATTTTATTTATAACATAACAAAAAATTGTAAATAAGTGAATCAGGGAAGAATTGGGAGAATCAATATATAGTTCATGACTCCCAAAAATAAGACTAGATTCTTATATAGAGGAATCATGATGTAACTCCCATGTTATAGATTAAAATTAGAGGGTTAAGGATGATCCTATTTTAAAAAAGTTATGATATGATGTTACATCCAAAACTAATAGGATGTGAACTTTCACATATCATGCTTTGATTTACTCATCATCAACTTTATTGGAACCCCAAATGAGTGTAAAAAGTTATTATAATGAAATTTGAAATAATCACAAGCTATTGGTTTAGGAAAAATAAATTATAGCTTAGTTTATTTATCCAATAACATTTTAATCACTATCTTGAATCATTAAACTCTCATTCAAATGTTGAGAAAGGATTCTACATTTCCTTATTTTATTTGCATATATCGATTTTTCAAATCATACTATTAAATCACTAATGAGTTTAAATTTGTAATCAATACCTTGATACATCCTTGTTCCATACATCATTTACTAGGAATCTTCTGACCTCTATTTAGGTTAAATTTAACTTGAGATATCCTTCCATAGATTCTCATCCCCACCAATATAAAATTCACCTTTTTTATTTGAAATTTCAGCCACTATTAGGAATCTAATCACTATCACATTAGAATTACCTATAAAAACGATGATCATATTATATTAGATATATCCAAGATAGATCTCTATAATTTTTCAACCAATATTAGTATCCAATTGAAGGATTGTCTTGGTCTCAAACCCCATTAAATATTTTTTGATGTCCCTAGACAATCCCACCTTCAAATCAATCATGAAATATGATATCACCATAAAAAAATGGGTCAATAGATAATACCTATGATCAATATTATTAACCAAGGTAAAACTTCTAGTAAGGATTAGGAATTTAATTATAATCAACAAAAGGTGGTACTGAGGTCACCTTATCACCATAATCCACTAGTATATAAAACTACATTTTGAATTATCATGGAAACATATGTATTAAAGTAATAATTTGGTCAAAGTATTTACCTTATAAAACATGATAAAATTATCCTTCCAAACAAAAATACTATAATTAGATATTAACAAAGTCCATATCATATTTGTATCATTATCCCATATGAACGATAATACCATTATTCAAAATATCTTCATCATTGGTTGTTCATGTTATTAAACTCACATGTAGACTACATCCATATATTTTATCCAAATGGTCCCCTCAACTCCCCATATGAATCTTTATATGTCACATTGGAAGATTATGACACCATCTTTTAGTGGGTTTTCAACATCACCACATCTTTTAAAATATTAAATTTCTCTAGGGAAACATTTCACCCTATGATCCTGCTTGAATGATGTTTGATGGAAATTTTCCTCAATCAAAGTTTATATATCTAATTACAAGTATTATTTTGGATTGAATTATCATATTAAACGTAAATTAGTTTATCATTCTCATAGAACATACTAGTATTTAACAATCAGTCCTATTCAATGGAAATTTGCCTTCATGATGCCTGTCATCTTCAATTGAATCTAGTCAGGATTGAATTCCCATTAAATAATTTAATTTCATGATGTTTATCATCCTTCATTGGTGTTCCTGTCTTTGGATCATAGATTAGTCTTGATGAATGATCTAGATCATAGTTTTCTTTAATATGAAATTACAATTCCTTAGCTAAGAACCTCCTTTGAGTTTTAATCAACATTCTTGGAACAATTTTAAGCCCATTATTAAATATAGAGTTCTAGCTCAATATCATTCATCATAGAAAATTTTTAGTCTCTATATAATATATAGAGTATGTATCTAAGGATGTATGGATATGGATGGAGGTGGATCCATGATCAAAGTGGATAGGAATGGTCATAGTATATTAGAACATTAATATAATTATTCCACATATACATGTCCTTTTTTAATTCTTGTGGGGGAACTGGTGAACAGTCCTAAAATTAGCATTTAAAAAATCACGATTGTAAAAAATGTAATTGGTACTTATATAACATGGGTTGGTTTTAGGGCACACAGCTTAGAATATTGAATGATTACACATTTACTATCACAGTAGCATATTTTATTATCCATGCATAGAATCTGGTTCACCATTTTAGAGTATCAGAACCAAAAAACATATATTTTAGTATAAAGAAAATAAATATTAATTACATAATAAAAATAAAAAATAATGAATTTTATAATTTCACAGGATATTTAATTCCAAATAGAATTTATATATTTGAAGCAAAGTATTTTTTTAGAAAATGAATTTATAAATTTGAAACACATAAATTCTACGTTGAAAAATAATTTTTAAATATAAATAATTACAGAAATAATTTTAGAAATTAATAATAATTTAAATCTAAAACATTTCATTGAAATAAATATTCCAATAGTGGGAGACACAAAATATAAACTTGTAAACTGAAATAAATAATCCAATGACTCAGCCTCATTTAAATCAATTAACTATTCAATTCAATGATTATTCACTACAATCCAAAACATTATTCAAATATATATACATTGAAATTAATGAGATGAAAACTTTTATGTTCAGTAAAAATTCATTATTTTGATGATGATTTTTAACGAGTAATTTTTGTAATGAAAATTGATGAAATGTTTTATAATACCCCAATATAGGTGTAATTTAACAGATTACATCTATTAATTCAATAAATTAGATATAGAATCCTATATCAAAATAATTAGACAAAAAATTCCACTGAACATTACAATTTTCAAATACTCATGAAATAATTGTGTTTTCATTGAATGTTGAAATAATATATCACATTAAGCATAAAATGAAGCATGTTGAGACATTTATTTACATGTATCATAATTTTGATATATGTGAGTTCTTCATATAATTCTATTCTAATTCTCAAAAAAGAGTATTTCTATATTAAAATACACAGAATTGATATCATGGAAGAATATATTCTTCAACCACTGAGAAATTCATGCCTCTAATAGGAAAATAACATAATAAATCATTTTAGATCAAATTCAACTTCTTGTTTTGGGATTTATGAAAATTTATATGTTAATTTATTTAAAATAATAACAATAGTAAAATTCAATTATCACTCTCCCCTAGGTTCTAAAAAACAAATATAAATATTTCACATCATTAATATGACTGAAATTATTTTGATGTAAATATCTCAATTATACATTTGAGTTCAATATTCTCCTCACCTTAATGAACTAATTCTCTAAAATTAACAGGTAATATTTTTTTTTATAAATTTACGAATGTTAAAAGAACATATGAAATTAAATAGTGTAGTTTTTACTTCATAATTACTTAAATATTCACCATATATTACAATCACCAATTTTAATCTTGTTTTAATGGACATATACGACTATATTTTGAGATTGATCCCTAAATAAATTCTGTTAAAAAAGGTTATGTTTTTCCATTTTTATGTTAAAATATTTAGTTTCATATTGTTTTTATTCCATGATCTTAAAATTTTATCTTTTAAAATCCACATTCAATGTTAATAAATATAAAGTATTCAAAAAATAGATGAAATCATCACTAAAAAATCAACTAAATAAAATAATTTTTTATCCATTGTTAGTATCACTAAATATCATCAAATTATCAATTGGGATGTAAAAATTAATGTGAAAATTATAGACATAGATACCCTCAATTTTTAAAATAATTGAACAGTTTCTAAAAAAAATTATTCAGATTTTGATTTGGGAAATCATTGAAGTAAAACAAAACACATTTAACCAAACATCTACTCTAATCATAAAGTCCAAAAATATACTGATAGTCAAATCTAATGATGGTATAATTTTTTGACTAATAGAGCCGATCCAAATCATTCATCTTTTCATCTTGAATATTTTATTCACCTTATGAATGTATTTATTGTTTATTGCATACATGAATGTGAGAACCCAATTTTTTAATAAGTTAATAAATCTTGTTTTTTACACAAACAATCTTATTTCCCTCAACTAAGTGTCTTAGGGGGTGTGGGCGCTCATGAAGGTGTATGGGGGGCTCAGGATGAGGTGATGGAATGAATCCTCAATTCCGTAATCCACTACCTAGAATATGGGATTCCAATAAAATGAAAGAGCTATTGGAATCCCACCAGCTAACTGATGAGTGTAGAAAATGATTCTTAGAGGTTCATAAATGTATTTTCTATATTTTTAACCCTTATGTCTCAACTTAATTTCCTCATTAAATTTCTATTTAATCTGACCATTGGACTCCCATCTCTCTCTTATTCAATATTGAATAACACCTTTATATCTCCTCAAATTTTAGATCTTTTTTGTAGTGATTAAATACCCACAATATGTATAATATTCTTCCTACCACCATTATTCATTATACCCACTAAAACATTTGTTATAATAATTTATACATAATATTACATATTTTTAGGTATTTTGTCTACATTGTAAATTTCCCCTATTTTCCCTTCTATCAAATACCAATATCGGACTCGTAGATCTCTTCTAACATAATATATGTGGTCATTGTGGTATCCATTATGTTTTTCCTATTTTATAGTTCGTTAATCTGGGTCATGATGCATGTTTTTTATCCGTTTGACCTAGAACCAAAATTCAATTAATGTTTCCCTAAAGAGAATGTTGTTTATCTTAATTACTATGAAATACACTTTGCAATTCTAATATATTTTGTATCCACCCCATTATGTGAATTTAGGTTTCATATTTCATGTATGTATTAATTACACATTCATGCAGTGTCTTCAACTTGATAATGGACTGTGGTTGTAAGGTGAGGGTACCTAATACGTTTATTAGGACTTCCCCTTGTTTTATGTTAAACTTTGATGTTATTTTAAATGTTTTCAAATAAGTTTATGGAATGTACTTAATAAAATAAGTACTTTTTCAGGGTGTTTTAGGCCCCTTGTTAATTAAATATCACATGTGATGATTGAAATGTAATGTACTAGTATTTTACTTAATTTTAGATGAGGGAATAAGTATAGATTAGGGAAATACATTTTTAGGGTTTGTCTTACCTTAATTAATTATGGTTATTTGGTATAATATCCTCTGATTCTAAGTGATGTATAATGGTAAAATAAATTGGTATTTGAAGATGAACTCCATGGATTCAATCTGACATATGATATAAAATGGATGTTAATTCTAGGGTGATATTCTTGGTTTTTATATTAAAAATGATGGTACATATGTGGTAATACTGAAATTTGATCCTTAGATTTTAATTGATAAAAGAGTTAATAATTCCAAAATGACTTGTAGGGATTTCACATGATTATTAATGATTTTGAATGATGAGATGATTAATTATATTTTAATTGATATAGGATATTTTGAATGTTAGGATTTTTTCCTAGATCATGTGTGGTGGTTATGGTTAGAATGGTTATACATACATGCTCATAGACATCTAAAACTTTCTAATGTAGATTGGTTCGACCCATGTATCACCATGGATCCCATGGATAATGATTTTTTTATTTTAGTTAATTAACTATTTTTTCTTTTCTTATTCAACAAATACAACATCATGCACTATATTGGATCAAAATAGATATGATTTTAGAAATAGTTAGTGGTGGCCTGCTAATTCATATGCACACCAAGCTCAGTCCTTCAATTGGTATCCAATTAGACTTCATGGTTACATGTTTGTACAATGAAAAGAATCCTAAGGAAGACACATTATTTGGGATGGGGTGTATTTTGAAGATGGGGTAGGTAAATTACTCAGTCCCCTTGTGGATTTTTTTTTCATATTTTTTTCTAATTTGGGTTACTTTGGGTACATGAATATTTTAATCAGAAAAATATGGCTCATTAGTGGGTGTAATATTCATTTTTTAAAGCATTGCATATAAATATCCTTTTTACCTACTTATAAATTTTATATATTTATATATGTCTGACTGGATGATATATATTTTTATTTGGTTCTATGTTTCACATCGTGATTATAATGGAATAGTTTCGACATTGTTCACTCATCAACCTTCCTCCTTATTAATAGGCTCTAGCATGCGAGGATCTGTTCATAAGGCCATGTGAAAGACGAACATGGTGCACAAAATGATGGGATAAATGGGTGAGGTGTTACAAAGTGATATCATATATTAATTTGGTATTATATTTTTATGTTGGTATACTAGTGTCTATGATTTTCTAGGGTGAGTAATAATCTCGTTATTGGAATCACTAACCAACATATGGGAAAAGATCCATATCTCTTTGGATGAAGTTGTTGTTCATTATTTGTGATTTTATTATGGATCGATTTCCCCCTTCTGTGAGAAATATGTTTGTGATGTTATTAATTTATTGGTTTCTCACTTTTGGAAAATAATTAAATGAAGGGTTTGTTTATACATCATTTATGAACCTATAAATTCATTATTTGAGGATTCATCATTATCATAATTTATTTTATAATGGTATGTGTGATGGTTATTTAAGGTATTTTCATCAATTTATGTTATGTTTCCATAAAAATTTATGGTATAATTATATCTATATGATCATTTAAAAATAGGTCAAATTTTACATTTGTTCTTGGATGTTAGAAGAATTTATTAGTGATAAATAAAAATGGAGTCAATCAAAACATATAAAGTGTTTTATATTATAACATGAGGGTGAAATTCCCTATAACAATGATATTTTAATGAAAAATATTAAACTTTTTAATAAAAAGGATAATTGTGAAGGTATTAAAGGGATAATTTTTTCACCTTAATTATTATGACATCAAATTAATGTGGAAGAATATGGTTAGGGAAAGTACTCGAGTTATTAGTGTTTTATTACATTTGGTTTATAGAATCATTGGGAGTTTTTAATTTTTCATCATTCCTTAATCATTAATATAATAAAATTATAATTGTAATCAGTGATGTTTAATTGGAATTATAGCTATATTCATCCTTGTATCTAGCGGTTGACCACCATGACAGTGTGAATGAGAATGTACCCAACAGCTCTGAATAGGTCCTATGATATACGTGGGTGTAGTTATAGATGACCATCAATGACTGATTCTGTTGGGAGTAATATAGAAGATTGAGAGGGGGGATCTATTAATAGTTCATTCAATGATAGAGTTGACTGTTGAGTTTGAGCTCTAGTATGCATTAGTATTTATGGGTTAGGGTTCCCCCAAGGACCCTAAATATTTTAATGATTCCATTAAAAATATATTTATGTATATTGATACATATCATTACTATTGTATTAATATTTAATGTTATTTTTTGTGGGGATATGTGAGAAAATGGTGGGAAATATTAGTTAGGGATGATAAGTATCATATAATTTCCAATAATGACTTTTGAGATCCTCTCCCTAGATCATTTCATACTTGGGACCCTATGGACCAATATGATCATGGATCTCTTACAACTGATATTGGGAAGATTTTATATTACAGAGTGTGTTATCCTCTATAAATAATTAGTGTGTGTCTCTCCTATGTTAGAAGAGGAAAATTATTTATGATAGATCTATTACAAGGATGGGTTGTGGTATGATAACTATGAGGTGGTTAATGACATCATGATGTACACCATTTCTATAGTGGATAATGATAAGTTTATTTCATAGTGACACATGAGTGATTTATGGGGCCCAATGTAGGCAGCTTCTATAATGACAGATAGTGGGTCAACATGCATACAGAAGTGATATTAAATGGGGACTCACTAGGTGTGTAGTTGATAGGGTATCTAAAGGAGAAGTACACCATAGTGTCACCAATGTGGCAGATGAGGACTCTTTAGACTATATTGTGACTTATAATTAGTGGAGTATTAGAGTGTGGAATAATGAGTAACTGTTATATGTTTTCAATGATGGTGTTGCAGGTTTCGTGTGATAGGTGTTTTAGACCAGTGCATAGTTCTACAGTTGGTTTTGCTACACAATGTTCAGAAATTAGATGGATTTCTATTGGTTATTCAAAGTTAGATAGGGACTATATAGAATTGGGTTAGAATATATAGAAAATAAAGGGTAGTTATGGAAAAGGACTTCAGGATGTATATTAGGGCCATAGTTTAAGATAGTTACATGTACTACAACCTACTCCCATGGATCTAGATAGTAGGTCATCCATAGTATGAGGTATGATCTTCATATCCTCCACTTTATCCTATGATTGTTTTGATATAGGGGCATCTCACTCCACTACAACATATTTATTTTTAATGGACTATTATATGGGGTTATGTCTATCAATATATTTTTTGGAGTAGAGTCATAAAATATCAATCATTGTTGAGAGTGTGCATTTGAAATTGGTGGTAATTAGTTGTCGTTGGATCACATTGTATTAGAGTTGACTATTTTTTACATGATTCTCTATATGGACTAGTATGTTCAATACTAAGATAGCATTTACTAATTCCTTAGGAATTTTATGTTTACATCTCTTAACAATCATCAATAAATACATGTTAGGGAATTGTTCCTACATGAAGTTATAATAGGAATAGATAGTCAGTATCTATGTGAGGTAATCATCCAGGTCCATAGTATGATGTTAGATGATGGAGGACATTAGCAGGATTTCTTTCCTAATATGTTGGATCAGTTCCAAGAGAAATTCATGGAATTATCTCCAGATAGTGGAATCATGTACATGAAAGATAATTCTAGGCATGAAACATGTTTTCATTTCACATTATTGGAAGGATTTATTAGAGCTACGGGAACATAAGAAGATATTGGATGACATTTCTTCTAGGGTAACCATATGGCTATGTGGCTCTAATTAGAGATCTCAAGTCATTTTTTCTAAAAAGGATTATAGTTCACTATGTTTATAGGTAAATTTTCTTTAGTTAAACCAAGTTAAGATAAATAATTATTACCATATCCATGGATCAATGATTTTTTTTCATTTGAGAGTGGGACTGGGGTCTTCCAAAACTATTATGAGGCCCAAAAATCAACATGATAGTGTGACACCATCAATTATACCAATAAAAACTTTCATAATAAGATATGGCTTGTATGAGAACTTTGTTATTCCATTTTATCCAATAAAAATTCACATTGTGGGTATTTCCCTGATTAATAAGTCCTTCAACCATTTATTGGATCCATTCATGCTTATTTCTGTTGATGATATCATTATATACTATATTTAAAATTCACAAACATGCTTAGTATTTAAAGGTCATGTTAATCATGCTACAAGAGCCTCAACAGGATAAAAATCTCTATATGTTTTATTTTTTAATGCATTAGGTCCCCTTTATAGGACATATTATCACTTTTGATAGTGGGTCTGTCGACCCCTAAAAAGTAAGTGATATCGTTTCTTAGGAGAATACGTTGATATTTTTTTATATATGTTGCATTTTGGTCATGGAGGATACTACAAAAAGATTATTCATGAAATATCCTGACTGAAAAAACTTTTATAGTCTTAACTCGAAATGGGATGACATTTATACTTTTCAAATCATGTGAGATATAAATTTTGTAGAAAAAAGAGGTTTACCACAATATCGATCTTGACCATACCCAATCATGATAGGGATAATACTATTTATTTTGATGCAACAAAAATCATTAATGGAGAAGTTATGATGAATGGAGGTTGTGTGGTGGCTTATAGTTTATAGTAGTTGAGGCCAAATGGAAGAAACTATTATTCATATGACAGAGATCTAGTACTAGTAGTAGTGCTACATTGAGATTCTAGAGTCATTATCTTCTTAGGTATAGCTTCATATTTATATGTATAATAAAATCTAGAATCATATATAATATAAATGGGATTTTATCCATTATTAAAGAATGTCTGTAGAATACCAGAAATATATACACACTGAGTTGGAATATACTCATGTAAGGGAAAACAAAGTTTCTATTTATTTTAGTAGGAGGAATCATATTCATGCTATCTATGAGTCTATTAGTGAATGGTGGTAAATGGATATCTTCACCAAGAAATATTTGGGGGTATACGTGTATCAAGGTAATGATAACCTCACATGATTACCTATTGTCCCTAGACTTTTTAATAAAATTACGAGGGTACAGGAATATATTTGCTAGTGACTATACTTGAGGAAAGAAATATGCGGTGGGGATCCACCACATAACTAGATTTTTTGTGAGGATGATATCCTTCATAGACATGGGGGTTTATTAGTTCCTAAAGGCATGCAAGAATAATTAACGAGGGATTCATATTATTCTAAGGGGACAATGAACCATTGGATAACTAACATATATTTAATGATCTATATAGATAATATTTGATCTCATGAAAGGGGAAGGATATTGTGGGTTTATCATGAGTTACTCTAATTGTATTTAGGTGACATTTGAGAACTTTTAGTCGAGTAGCTTCATGAAGTCATTACAAAGAACCATGTTGAATTGGTCTAAGGTTATGATAGATCTTATTATATAAATATAAAATACACCATGGGGGATGACACAATTTTAATCGTTATTCTTTCCTTGACAATGAAAACACAATTATTTCTTATTCAAAATAAATTCTCAATTGATGATATGGGGAATATTAATTTCCTAGAGATTGTTCCATAAGATGGGTTTATTACTACCATAAACATTTACGAAAATTCAAATATCATATATTACATTTGGTAGGGGTTACCGAATTCAATATCTATATAATATATTATGAGTAATTCCTTCTATATTTAGAGTAGGGGGAAGTAAAAATGGTCAATACATATCTTAAAGGATATTTTTAGAGAACACTTCAATGAAATTTGGTGCTCTTGGGATAGGAACATAGCCTTCGTTGAATTAATATATTAATTATAGCAACTACGTGACCATTTATATACTTCCTTATGAGTATTTATAATTTAGGAATTTTTTTCACCCATATTCGTGATAAAGGTATGCGAGTTAATGATGATTGGACTGAACCTCATACAAGAGATGATAGATCATTTTTAATTGATTTATAAATGGATGGTGATAGTAATGAGTAGGGAGATGTCATATTAAGATCTACATCATCAACATATTTACTTACATATAAGTTATTGGTTATTCTATTCTATGTAGCCCTGATTGGGATATTTTCTCTGACAGAGGTATGAGAGAATACTGTCCCAATACATGTGCCCAATTGAGATAGTGAAAAGGGTTGGCCCTGTGGCATACCAACATTCCCTACCAATTATTTTTTGTTTTATTAATGATGACATTCAGATATATCATCTTTAATAATACCCTCCAATTCAATATCATGATGTTGATGTCAATAATAATGATTTTGAGGATGATGCATATTTTAAAAAGAATCCAGTTCATATTTTGGATCACTTCGTGTAGACCATTTGGGGTATGTAAATCCATATAGGTAATGTTTTTCTGTAAACACAAAAACATCCAGGGGAAATGTGGATTAGGGAATAGTTGTTCTCTTCTAATGGATTATAATTTTCATTGAGGAGATAAATCATGTTTGATGTTGTAGCTTAAAGAAGTGATATATTATGGTGTGTAGATTGTAATACACCAATCAATTGGTAATTAATATAATCCTTTTATTTTATGCTAAAACCCTACTATTTTAACCATAAATATTTTTACAAGGGGGTTTATGGGGTCCCGAGGGTATACAAGAGGATTGAGAAGAGGTCATGGTATTTATCCTTAAGGGAACTAAGTCATCACCTAGCTAGTTAGTGTCCATTATCTGTCTAGTAGGCTTCCTATAGGATAACATATCAAGTATAATTATACCCCCCAACTATAGAGACACATCGCCTAGCTGGTGGACCTAGAACATTTTTAGATGAAATAAAAAAATCATTTCCATTATTTAAACATTTAAGGCTATGAAAAAAATCATTCTCTCTATTTATATAGAATCCCATAGTTATGCTACCACCCCAATATAATTTAATATTATAATACTTCCTTCATCCCTCCACTATTTTGAGATCCATTTGTAGTGATTGAAGCCCTATGGTTTTCATTAGAGTCAACAATACTCCATTCTTCATGAAATCAGATTCCACTTATGGTCTCGTTATTTTAGTCTAGTATGATATATTTTATTGGATTATATATATTTTCCCAATTTATTCTCTTTCATCATCAATTTAGGAAACTATTAAACTATTGTGTTTCCACTATCCTAAGGTAGGTGTTCATCTAAATACCCATAATGGGATAAAAAATTATATTATGTTATGTATGTGTCACCATGCCAGTTTTCCATGATTCATACCAAGAACCTAAACTCAAATAGGTTATTCCCTAAATTGACTATTAATTCTCACAATTATTATGATTTGACCCATGTTATTTATATTTGAGTAATTTTACACACCTTTAATGTGAATGTAGGTTATGTTATTTATATTTTATATTAAATAGACATTCCAGAGGAGTCTTAGACATGATAATAGACTATGGGTGTGAAGTGAGGATACCTATGATGTTCATTTGGACATCCAAATATTTTTTTAATCTTGAATGGTTATTGTAAATTATGTAAATAATAGTTTATTACAACCTTGAACAATTATGTCCATTAATATGGTACTTAAGGACCCATGTCCATTAAAATCCAAATGAGAGGGTTGAAATGGTATGAAGTGGGAATTGTATTTAATTTGACATTAGGAATAATTATACTTAAATGAAAAAGATATTTATGTTGGGGTAAAATAAATAAATTGGAAATCATGGATGAAATATATTAATTGTTATTTATGTATAATGATACGTAAATGGTATTTTTATGATGAAATACTTTGATTAAAAATAACATATGGTGATAAATGAATGGGAATGACAGAATGATCACTTTAGATTCTAGATGACATATAATGCTACATATGTGAGAATATTGGGATCATAACTCAGAATTCCATTGAATACGTGATATTTATTTTTTGGGATGAGATCTATGGATTCCATGAGATATTGTATGATTATGAATGATGAGATGAGTAATTATTTTTTGTAATGATATATGATATTTTTAATTTCGTAATGAATGCTCAGAATCTTGGTGTTTACTATGGTTGGAATGACCATCAAGATGTTCCCGGAGACATCTTTCACTGGCTAAGGTTAGTAGGTTCGACCCTAGTGTCATCATGTTGCCTAAGGATTGAGGTAATTTTGTTATAGTTATTTAATTTAGTTATCTTTCGTATTCATGACATATATCACCATGCACTGTAATCGATCAAAGTATATATGATTTCAAAAAACATTGGTTGTAAATTAATGAGTCATATTCACACCATTCATGTTGCACTAGTTTGTACCCAAGTCAAACTCATGAATGTAGTGTTGTAAAAGGGAATGATCCCTAGGGTAGACACATTCTTTTTGTTGGGATAATGCTAGTAGATTAATATTGTGTAATACTCACTCCTCATTGTGTGTTTGGTGATATTTTACATTTTTTCATTATTTTATTTACTTTTGAGAATTTAATTTATAATATATACATGTGTGACTTCGTGATGGTAATATAGTTCATTTTGGTATAAAATGTGTTTCCCTATTACCTCTTCCATTCTAATGGCCTTTTAAAAAAAATTTATGTCAGTATGGATGATATAACATTTATTTTCATCTTTGTTGCACCCATTGATTATCATGGAATAGTCTCCCACATGGTAAAATCATGTCCCTCACCACTTTTTGTAACCCTATATCATATGGGGTGGAATTCCTATGGGCATGTGGTGCACCAACTCAGACCAATAGATTAATGGCTCCTAGGGTGGGGCGTTATAATGATGATATAAAATACAAAAAATAAACAGTCGTACTATTAATCCTATAAACAAAATAATAAAGAATATAATAATTTTATAACTCTAATATTGGTTCTACATTAAGGTTTTCTGTATCTATATATTCCTTGGGTAAACCCCATTTTGATAATGGTACTAGATTCTAGCTTACAAACAACAAAATTATCTTCTCCCTATATTTAGTTCTCCTTAATTTTTTGAGGACCAATTGTAAAACATTCTTATGATACCCCTTATTATATTTTTATATTTTATAGTGAATTGTAGAGGTGAATGGGTTATATGGGTACTTCCATTCATCATTACTTTGAGGAGTGATGTTAATAGATTATCAGAATTCAATTCTATGATAAGACACGTTTTCTAATTCAATCTATTTTTTTTGTTAGGGGGAACATTTATCAATACATTTTCTTGATACTGTGGAATGATACAACCAATGTATTCCCATTTAAGATCTCCAAAATTTTAATTTTCAATAAAATTTTGATATTTAGAAATTCATCAGTCGGCCAAGCCATCTCAAGATTCTCCAATAAATCATATAATTCAGCTAACTCATTAGATCCTAAAAAAGGACAAGTGTTATCAAAATAATATTTAATATAATTAAAATCATGTAAAATAAAATATTTATCAATTAAGAAAACTAATCCCCAATTGTTCATATTTCTCAGCCTTTTGGTTAGATAGTGCTCTAGGGTTAGGAATGTGGCAGTTAGCCTCTTCCATTGTCTCCTAAAAACCACCTCATTTTTATGTGTTCCATAGAAATGGATACTATTTTATTAGAATGTTTTTCCTATTGATCCATTAAAAATCATTAAAAAAATGAGAACATAAAAACTCATCAAATAATGTATATAAAATTAAACTATTCCAAAAAACAATTCCATAATTTTCAGGCTCTACCTGACCCATTTCTTTACATCCTTCAAAAAAATGTTTTATGTGGATCATCATTCTATATATATGATTTAATGACTACTTCTTTCATATATTTATGTAGTTCCAAAATCTATTATACTCTCCTACTTATTTTATGTTTTATTCTCATCTTCATTTAAGAATATTATTCAATAGGTTGTAGGAGTTCTATATTTCTATTATGGTTTTCCCAATACTTGTCAGAATCATGTTCAAATATTTAAATAAAATATTCATAATAAGAAAATTTTTAAATTATAGGATCTCTTTCATGCAGGTCTTGTACCCATTATTTAAATTCTGTTATATCCTCCTAAAGTTATTGAACCTGGGAATATTATTATGAAAACATTGAATCGTAAAATATTGTACCCATAAATATTATAAGAATAATAATTAATGAAAGATATATAAACAATAGACCAAAATTTGATTCCCTAAAAACATTGATTAAATAAGATGATTCCCCCACCATATTATGTTTTTTAATATATATTCAGAATCACCCTTAATATATTTTAGTGAATAACACATGGGTCTTTCTCAAGGATCCAAGGTCACTCACCCATATTATTTTGCTAAAAGATTATATATATATATAAATAGAAAATTAAATCATGAGAGTATAATTATGAGATTAATAATGGAATTTACTGGAATGGAAATATTGAACAGGAACTAGAAATGGATAAAACTAAACATATAGGAGGAAAATGAAGTTAGAAAGAAACAATTCCACTTCATATTTGATATAATCTTCCATAAACCATCATGGATCTCTATTTGTATTAGTTAAATTACCAAACTCACTATGTGAATTATATATGTCTCTATTCAGACAAATATATCACCCTAAATGATGAAAAAAGAACGAATACATATTTTGGCGTATGATCACTCTTTCGGTACTGAAGAAATAAACCAATTAGAACAATCAAATCAAGAATATATTATTTCTAATGTGACCCTCATGGGTTTATAAAATGGAAAACATAACCTTGACACTTGTTTTAGAAATAAATAAAATATAGGGGATATTATATAGCAGAGTGCCCAACAAAAACATCATGTGGGTGGTTGTTATCTCATATCACCACTTACATCATCAATGTCTACTAATAGATAGAATAATGTGATTATTAACATGTTATATTGATATCAATGTATCCTTTAACATCATTACATAAAATTAGACTCGTGGATTTTAACTTCATCTATGATGATTTGAGAATACGAAAAATAGAGGAAGAATAAATTGGTCCAAGATAAACATATATAAATAATATATAGATTTTATTTTTTAATAATTGAATCTAAAAATTGTATCATGACCTAAGGACCTTTTGGTTTTAGTTTTTTTTGGAGAATAAACATAAAAGTATATTTCATTTCTCGTGAAAATATCACCATAAAATAAATCCACACATTAAAATTCTCGATGACATAATTATCTTCAAATCTGAGGGAAAGGAAAAACATAAAAACAGAGAGCTTAGACAATCATTAATGTATAACATATAAAATATCATAATGGTTGGTTCTTAATCATATATAAAATAATGAATAAGGAAAATATATTATTTAAAATATAATAAAACAATAAGAGTTATCCATAAGAAAGAAACATAAAAATAAAATATCAACTAATAAAACATCAATCATTGAATGAAATAATAAAATACTAAAAACAAAAAATGACCATTGAATTTATGAAAACATGAAATAATAAAAAACATAGTATTTATAATCTTTGTGAACCTAACTACAAACTAGAATTTTCCCTAATAAAACGGCAAGTAGAGTTAAATTACATCAGTATCACCCTTTTTGAACCTATATAATTTCTAACTCATTCACATGAAATTTATATCTCGTAAGATATAATTCATTAACTAATATATTTGGGGTATATTTTGGTACCACCCATCTCATAGTCCATACATTTGAGTTCCACTCGAGAATAAATGATCATCATATCATAAAATAACCCGTAAAAAATGGAATTCCTGTAATTTCAAAATCATCATCTAAATAGCACGGGGGGAAAATGTCATTCATATAACATATAAATGTAAATCAATAAATTATCATAAAGAACCCAAGAAATAATTGGTGTTTCAGAAAACAATCATACAATATCATAAAATATATCAGTTGATACTGAAAATATGATCCCCCAAAATAAGCACCTAACTAAAGAAGAACATGAGGCGAAACATGAAACAAAACCCCAATGGAGGAAAATAAGTGTTTAGATAATTAAAAAACAATCATAGAAGAAAATAATTAGAACACTTTGTATTCTTCATTAAAAATTTACTAATTACAAGACTATTTTGAAAAAGGATCCTTATTTAATAAAACATAATTGAAAGCCTTTATAATATGTGAAATTGGTTCAGAAACTCTTTTATTAAACTAAGTCAAAAATAAATAATTATTTAAAATAAAATATATTAGGAACACGATGATCAAATATGAAATTGTATAACTCAATGAATAGAGTCTGCAATACTATGTCCCTTAAATTTGATATTAAATTCCACTGAGGAGAGTTATTAAACAATACTATCATTATAACCAATAATTAGAGGTTGTGATGTAAATATGAAAGTTTCGCTTCATGGAGGTGATAATTTTCATAGACGCACATATAATTATTCTTTTATATTCATAATAGTTGGAAGAGAATAAATAATTTTCTTAAAAAAATTTTACTAAATTTTTGAAATAATCTTTATAATGATTTTTTAGTAGGTAATGGTTATACTTGTTTTATAAAATAAAGAATAAGTGAGAACTGTTAAGAAATATTTGATACATATATCATATCTATGAAATTAACTTTGATGAAGACCATCTATTTGATGGAATGAGGATAATTTATGGTGAAACTAGGAATGATTTCATTTAAATGCATTAAGTGAGATAAAATTTTATTGGTTTTCAAATAAATTTTAAAAATTGAGTGCAGTGTTAAAAGGGTTCATGTAATGTCATTTTATAAAAGAATTAAATGGAACCATTGGTTACCTTCATCATTTATTTAAAATTACAGGAGACTTTAAAAGGTTTAATGTCTCAGAAGTTGTATAAATTTATTTTTCGAAGTGTAAAATTATAAAATATTCTCAAACACCTCTATATAATTATTATTTAACAAGATTTTTCAATGTCCTAATAGTATAATACTTTTATCAATTTTACATTTTATCTAGGTGATAATATTTTTAAATTTACTGATTAATTATAAATAATAATACTAAAATAGACTGCAATACTAAATTAGAAACTTATAATTTTAGATGGAAAATATATTATATCTTTTAACATTTCTAATGTTTTGAAATTTTAATTTTAAAATAAAACAAACATTAAATCATAAAAATAGTTTTTTAGAAAAATGATGTCTCTAAACATTAAATTAATACATGAGTTAAAATTATCTTTATTACATATATTAATGAAATAAATTGTATCATTGTAAATAAAATTAAATGGGTGATTCATTTATAGAAATCCACAACTGAATCATTCCATGAAAATGCTTCATTCAAAGTGGATATTAAAAATTGTTTCTATTAAACTCAAATTTTTATTTTGTTCTTTAAATGATGGATTTGGTGTTTATAATCAAGAAGAATATATTATAATTTATTATTTTATTATTTAATGAAATATTCTATTACTAATATATATTTATAAAAATCATCTATGAAATTCTTACACAGTGAAAAAACTATCAAAATTATGTTTTCCAAAGGAACATTTTTGACCAAAAATCTATATTTTTAGGAAAAAATTTAAAATCCACATTTTTTATTTTTTCTTGAGTTTACATAAAAAGTACTTTTTTTAATGAAATTAAAATTGTAAAATTGTAAATTTTTTGTTTTGAAATAAATCAATATATAAAAAGACTAAATTTTATTGAAAATATCAGTTTCCAATATCAAATATTATTAATTATTTATTACCTAATGGAAATAGATGACAATGGATTACTATCATATTGTTTATTAAATATTTTTCAATGATGTTTTATAATAAATTTTAGTTAATTTACAATTTGTATAACATGTTCTACAGGTTATCGAACAATGTATTCATCTGGTGGGGACATGGGTCATTACATCTCCCTCTGCTTAAAATATTTCCTACATTGAAATTTTATTTTGTTCAATAAAACTCAGTAGGGTACTATTACCTCATTATATCCTAAAGATCCCATATAGTAGCCTCATACTTATGATTTCTCCATAGATATTTTACAAGGTGACTAGTCTTGTTTCACAACACCATATATATTTGATCCAAGATCATTATGGGTTATTCTTTATATAAGAGGTTATGATCCATTTTCATAAATACTGTGTATAGTGCAAGTGAATGATGTCTAATGTACTTCTTAAAAAATGATACCTGGATGAAATAATAAACATTTGAGAGATGATGAGGTACAAATATCCAATAATCTTTGACTCTCACATGATCATAGATTGTGAAACGACTATTGTATTAATATCATACCTACCTTACCAAATATCATGACCCATATCCATAGATATATTCAGAGAAATATCTTTTCACCAAATTAAATATCTAGATCAAATCAATGATGATCAGAATTATAGTTTTTTTGAGTTCTTACTTTTTTTATATGGTGTTAAATTGTTTTAAACATCTCCATCATTTCATAAAAACGTTTAGGACCAACGAACTTCTCCAATCCAAATACATCCCAGCATGCTGGAGTCATTTATGTCTTCCAGTAAAAGGAATCACACTGTTCCATCTTAATGCTAGAATAGAAACTATTGTTAAATGAGAGCTCTACTACTATGAAGTGTTCATACCAACATCCTTGGTAGTCTATAGAATAATATATCTATGTATCATATATATTTTGAATAGGTCTTTTATAAAAACCATCTATGTAAGGGTGATATGTAGTGTTAATGCATAGCTTCATCTCCAATGCTTTGTAAATACTTTTCTAGATCCATGAGTTAATACTATGATACATTATTATATTCACTATATACTGATACTAAATTCAAACTTTCCACATCCATTACAAGTATATTGGTTAGAATTCCAATGGATAAATCATCATTTATGTAATTAAAACACACTTACTTTATATGGATATCGACTAAAATCTATATGGAATGGTGACATTTACTGGTTTTGGGGAGTCCTCTATTGATGTGCTTGGTAATTTGTCCCATTACCACACTCCTATTGGTAATATATCCATGACCCCTTTATGATTTTTTTATATTCCATGTCTTTTTATTCTATCATATAGTGAGATATATAATCATTGATTTACCTCTTAATGTAATTCCCTTAGAATTGTTACTTCAAATATATACACCTCCTTATGACTGTAGGACAGATAGAGAAGTATGATCTTTTTGAATCATTGAAAATATCCATTTTTATTAATAGTATTGATGTGACAAATTTTCAAGTTCTATTATATATAAATATATATTTATCAAATTTGAACTCTAGAAAATTCAATTCAATTTCTGCAAAAGTAGATCATTAATTGGGATTCTTTGATCTACATGTGAATATATAAGTTATAAATACATTGGTTAAGATAATATTTATTTCCTCCCATTAGAATGAAAGATTAATCCTCAACAAATCCATGATTATTCGGTGTTTCTCAATTATTATTATGGATAGTGTTGCACATTAATTTCTATATAAAGAACCATCTATCTTGACTTCTCTTCCAGGGTGATAACATATTGAGTAGTAATTTTTTTACCTTCAACCATATCATTTTTTTCATGTTAAACTCCTTTTATGGGATGATATATTTCATGCACATGTGAGAAATGTTTATATAACACATGTCACTATAAAGGTAGTGAATCCAAATTTCTAATGCAAGATCACTCCCACTAATTAAAAATTGTGTGATAGGTAATTTTACCACGGAATTTTAGTTTTCAGGTGTCTTAACGAGTTTATTTTCCAGTATTCATAAGGAAAAATACCAAGACACTTATTGATGGATAATTTTTAATTAAAAAGCCGTTCACTACTATTGGGAAATGTATGAACCGGTGTAGTGAACACTTTTTTTTAAGATCGTTATATATTTCCCAAAATATTTCCTCCAAAAAGGAATTTAATACATTCCATGTTATTTAATATAATCTGTATGATAGAGGTAATGAAATCCAAAAAAATATTTTGGGGATGCCATATTGACCCCCAGAAAACTATAGATTTCAGTCACTGTGGGGTCCTGTTCATTTTTTAGTATTATAATGGCCCAGACCCTCTTGGTCAATTAGATTGAAACTTTCTGGTGTTGGGGTACCTAGACCCCATCAGTGAGTCCAGAGGGCGGTGATGTCGGTGGAAGAATGTCACAGTGCTGTCACACATCATTGACATCGATTAGTGAGTCACCGATCGGGTGTGTCATCGATTGGTGCCACACCCTGATTAGTGCTATAGGGGGTTGTTGGGATTTTCCTTCCCCAATTTTCCGACAATGCCACTTTTAAGTTATTTAAAACTTGGTTTGATGTCTTTTTTATCTCTATAATCAATGTTTTAATGCCTCTAAGAGTGGAGCGACCATAAAATGACCCGTATTCCTATATTTAAATGAAATCAATTTACGCACAACTGGTATGACCACCTCTCCAAATAAAATAAAAAATAACAGTTAATTCCATCATGTGTAACCATCCAACCATGTGGTGAAACCATGATCTATCATTAAATCTATTCAAAATTCATATAACGTAACTCCAGGATCTCACCTTTTATCACACGTGAATTATTTATTCTTCTTGGATGATCTCTTTTTCTTTCCTTGGTGCACTTGGAGTCTCCCTTCTCAATGCTAGTGAGGCGCCTATGCTGTATCCTTTCATGATCACTCATGGATTCCCTAGAGTTCCTCCCCTTCTAGTCGTGCATCCCATGTTATTGGCACGAGGAAAAAACATCGATTGTAGATCATGCAGTTAGGTTTTACTTTATCTCTGTTTATAGTGTATCATGTAGGGTGGGTATGTAAATATTCTTACCGGTATGGATGAAACCAAACATTAATGTAAAATATTAATGCTATTAAATAATGAGTGGGTATGTTTGATGAAGTTTTTTTTACTCTTTTACCTTTTCATATATATTTTGAATTGTATGGGATTACATCCATTAAAAATTGTGGTCGTTGGTGGTCGTTTATTGCACAGTAATGAACCTCTGTTTTCTAGAAAATTCATCGATTAAATGGCTGTAACATGGAAATTTCTTAATCATGTAAACTTGGTTGACTAAATGAATTCCCAATGAATATAAATCATTGTGTGGTCAACCTGGTTAACCAAAGATAAACCCATAACTAATGGAATGTTGTTTTTTAATCTGAAAACACCCTTGATCTGTTAGGGTGATGTGCATGGTTGTTTGGCTAGTTGCTTGTGGGGTGACATGGATGAGGACGGGATCCCCTATTGTAGTGTTTTTGTTTTTTGTATTTATAGACATGGGGGGATATATGTTGGGTCTTGGTTTGGTTCATGTACTACAAGGGATCTCACAGATTTCTTTTTTTGTTGTTAATTTACAAGAGAACGAGGTTTGAATGCTTGAATTAGTGCCTGGTTATTTTTCCTTCCTTGGCTTGTGGTTATGACTGTTAGTTTACTGGAAGTGAAGAATTATTTAAATGGAATCACTTGAATAGGATATCAAGAATTTTTTTAATTGGGGAATTTTTTTCTAGGAATGAGTTGTGCTCTGGTTGTGGTTGTTGTGCTTTTTTATGAATGAATAGTAACAAGGGTGTTTGTGTGTGGGATGGTTTCGAAACCCCAAGAATGGGATCAGTTCTTATTTACATATATGTATTATTTAATTATTATGTTTCTTATTCATTCCCCACCCATGTTTAGAACATCGTGCCGAACACCCCCATTTCATAGTGG
This sequence comes from Viscum album, assembly GCA_963277665.1. NCBI lineage: Eukaryota > Viridiplantae > Streptophyta > Magnoliopsida > Santalales > Viscaceae > Viscum > Viscum album. The sequence continues at coordinate 1,658,070,379 of OY728138.1, read as the reverse complement.
AGGGTGTTTTTCCCCAAACTCCAATGAGTGGTTGGTAAATAGATCTTTTTCTAATCCCTTTCCCTAGTATCCCAAGACTCTTCTGGTAGGCTGTGATAGCTTGAGGCACATTAAATCCCATGATTCTTCGGGTAGGGTAGTTTTGGTGGTTTTCCCAGGTGTGAATGGGAAGGTTGTTTCCCAAGTGTCTTTGGGATGAGGCCCATGCATCTCCGGGCATGGTGGTAGTTTCTATAGCCATCGTGTTTGTGGGAGTGGTTATGTGTGGTTGTTTTAGACTAGGTGATTACAGGAGGGATATGTTTTTGTTGTAGCCCAAGTGTGTGTGGGAGGGGTATAGTAGTGGGATTGTTGTGATAATGGCGGGGGAGGTATGACGCAGAGGATGACTTCAATAACTAGTGGGTAAGTGTTTCAGGGTACCCAAACATCGATGCGTCATTACTATTATTTTACCAGACTTGTGTTATTTTGGGAGCATTCCTTGGTGTGGTTGAGTGGACAGTTTCCTTCCTAGGTGCTTTCGTTGTCTCTTTTTCCTCAAAGGGCATTAAAATCACTCCCCTCTTGGGCACGAGATATTTTGGTTTTCCTAACTGAGTATAACTGTATACTCACCCTACATATATAAAAATACATTCTAGATTCTAGGAGGAAATTGAAAACCAAATAGGATCATACTAGTTCAGATGTTGGGACAATTATGGTTGTCATTTTTCTTTTCTTTGGAACTTCCCTTTGGAGTTTTCTTCTACTTTTAGAACTTATTATTTTGGAACATGCATATGTGAATTGATTGTTTTTTATTTACATTTAATTATAATTTTGTTTTTGATTGGGATTTACTATCATATCTCTTGATGCTACTAAATAAAAAGTGTAATGCCTTACATTTTTACGTGTGATTTTATACCCTAGTTGATAGTCACCACTCTAGGGCCTATTGAAGGCCGGACTTATGGGTCATTATCTCTCCTTCAACTTGAATATGGAAGATTATGAAAGTTTGTTGTCCCTTCCCTCATCTTGGTGAAGGAGAGCCATGAAATAATGGTATAATAGGATATGTTGAGATATAGGATGGATTTTAGAGTTAGGAATAGTAAGGATTACATGGGATGGTAGGGAAACAATGTTATGAAATCCTGGCATGTGAAATAGGACATCATTGATTGGCTAGGAAACAAGATTTTAGTTCCCCACGTGATCCGATTCAAGGACTCTGGACCTACCTAATAACCAAGTGAGGATACACTGATTATAGGGTAGAGAACATGGGAAATGTATATTCATCATAATTACATGAGTTAATGCATGTCATTTGTATTTTAAGGATTAAAAATAAATAAAACTTATATGGAAAATTTAATAGTAATCTTTTATACTACTTGGGCTTAGGAATTCCTTGATTTTTTTACAGTTATGGCACCTAGACGATGACCACAGGTAGTGCAGGAAATCGAGGCCGAGGGGGATGATTTGGCTAATCAGAAGAGGGCTAATCGAGAGGAGGAGGATGACTAGTGATGGAGGACACATCACCCCTTTCATCGGAAGCCCCTCAGTTAGTATGAGGGTAGCATCTTAGACATGGAGACAAAGAACTGGCTCGAGGATATGGTGATATATTTCACCTTGATCTGGGATCCGATGGAGTATAGGGTTCCTCTGGCTATAAGATAGATATGGGGATTGGCATGTCAGTGGTGGGTACTCTAACTTGGGTAGAATAGGGAGGCTTATGTTTTGTGGATTGACCTGGAGAGGGAATCCGGGCATAATTCCTCTCTTCCACGATGAAGGTGGTAAAGAGGTAGGAGATACTCTCCCTTCCGTAGCGGATAATGTTAGTGAAGGAGTTAGAGATCAAGTTCAAGTATCTCATTCTATTTTCTCCTGACCTCTTTTTGGATGAGGAGTCTCGAGCGAGACTTTTATAGGAGGCATTTCGAACTTCTATTTAGTATGATGTTACTAAATTTATTCTATATACATACATCGAGGTCTAGATGAATGCTAAAGTGGTGGAGATGAATCACAAACTGAGAGGTGTTCCGTGAGAGGGGATCTAGATGGGATCATCAAAGGGGAAAGCTGTCAACATCTGGACTCCAGCATCAGGGCCTTCTATGTTTCCGCCTATGGGGAGTATGTGCGATTATTTCTAGTTTTGATCTCCTATTCCTCGCCCCTTATTTGTATGTAATAGACCAATATTCTTCAACTTTGGTCATCGTGGGGACCATCAGAATCAATGCCCCGACCAAGTGGAATATAGTGGTGGTGGGAAGGTTCAACGCCCACCTCAACAGCATCAGTTTCAAGCCATGATTTTTCAGCTGCATCTGCAAGGATAGCAAGGTACCACTCCTCCAATAGAAGATGATTCAGGATGAGGCCGACCTCAGGGCACTCCTCAGGGACCTCAACAAGGATGTGGTAGGGAATTTGGTCGATAGTCGAGGGGCAAAGGAGCTCGGCGTGGGTAGTTTCACGGTGCAGAGACAGAAATTCTAGCAGTGTCAGAGGTCATTCAAGGTACAATTAGATTTTTAGTACTCTTTAATGAGACTTGATTTATTCGGAAGCATCAGAGTCCTTTTTTTCACCCAGTATATCCCATTATTTGGGTCTAGACGTAGAGATACTTCACGTACCCTTGGGTTTGAGTATGCTAGTTAGAGGTCAGACCAGCTTGTCTCTTGTTTTCCAAGGATGTAGATAGATGTTTGGACCACATCATTTTAGTGGGGACCTTATTTTTCTGCAGATTCATCCCTATGATGTCATTTTATAAATCTACTAGTTTCTCTTAATATGTCCAATTATCTACTTCTTCTGTAGAAGGTTTTTGTTTTCTGATATGTGAAGTTGGTGTGTGACTTTCATCGGCGAGCGAGGATTCTAGGAGGGCAACCGACGAGTAGATCCCCTTCATTCCATGTTATCTGAGAGGTCAGTGGATTTAATAGAATCAGTGATGGTATATTTTTTTGTAAATTTTCAATGAGTTCATGGACGTCTTCCTGGAAGAGGTGGTGACTCTACCCCCTCGACATGATGTCGATTTTGCGATAGACTTGCAACCTGGTTCCCATCCAATTTCGATGGCTCCCTATCAGATGGTGCATTATGAGTTAAATGTGTTATGGATTTAGATCGATGATATAATGAAGAAGGTTTTTGTACAACCAAGAAGGTCACAATGGGGAGCTTCGGTCTTGATTGTGAAGAATTAAGATGGTGGTCTAAGGGTATACATAGACTACCTGATACTAAATCAGGTAAGAGTCAAGAACAGTTACCCTCTCTTGAGGATAAATGATCTTTTTTGATCATTTGAAGAGGTATGGATTGTTCTCCATGATCTAATTGTTGTAAGGATATCATCTATTGAGGGTGAAAGAGGGTGACAACTCCAAGGCTACTTTAATGTGCAGATATGGGAACTTTGAGTTCAGGTCCATTATGTTCTTCATTACAAATTCACCAGCCATGTTCATGGGACTCATGAACTCCATATTCTAAGAATATCAGTACCGATTCATATTCATGTTTATGGATGACATCATAATCTACTCAAGATCAGACGGGGATCACAACGAGCATCTGAGAATGATTTTTGGGGTCCTCTGACAACATTGAAAAAATGGAAACTTGTGAAAGTGCAATCTCTAGACATGATAGGTGCACATCCATGGACACATGGTTCTATTAATGGAATAGAGGTTGATATATCAATTATTTAAGTGGTTTTTTCTTGGGAATCACCCAAGAATGTGATGGAGGCTTGATGTTTCTTGGGTCATGCATGCAATTATTGGAGGTTTGTGCCCGACTTATCTTGAGTTGAAACTCCTTTAACATAATGGAAATGAAAGGGATATGCCTTTGTGTGGAGTGATAAGTGTTAGGAAGCCTTCAGTTATCTGAAGGTGAAGTTGGTTTTTGCCCAATTACCGAGGATTCCAGAAGAACGGGTGATGTTTCTAGTGTTCTATAATGCTTCAGGCCAAGGCATCAGGTGTGTGCTGATGCCATAGTAGAGGTGATCTTATATGAGTCTAGGTAGTGACGTCCCCATGATAATAACTATTCCACCCATGACTTAGATCCCACAGCGGTTGTGATCGTACTAAAGTTGTAGTGACAGAACCTCATTAGGGAGCGCTTTGTGTTATTCATGGATCACAAGATCTTGAGGCATATCTTCTCTCATCGAGACCTGAACTTGCGATAGTGGAGGTGGATGATGTTTATTTAGAACTACAAGTTCGAAATTTCCTACACCTCAAGAAAGTGGAATGTTGTGGGAGATGCCTTGAGCAGGAAGTCACATAAGGAAGTTGTTTGAGAATCAGCTGATGCTTGGAAGGCGATGCATGAGTTGGATTCCCTACACCGGGATTCATGGTTAGGGAAAGAAGAGGTTGTCTGTTCTTGATGAAAGTGCAATCCTCTCGGTTCTGGCAGGTGGAGGAGCCTCAGTAGGGGGGCTTAGAGGCTAAAGTGATGCACGGTCATGTTATCCACGATGATGCTACAAGTGAATGGTCGGATGATGGGTAAGATCATATGTTGTTTCATGGAACATTGTTACTCCCCATGGTAATGAATGAGAGAGTTCATTGTGAGTTCCACAACCCACCCCAGGTGGTGCACCCTGGAGTTTCCAACATGTTTTAGGGATTGAGGGGTCAGTTTTGGTTTCTTGGGATGAAGAAGGCAGTGGAACAGTTTGTGGCGAAGTGCCTCATGTGGCAGTAGGTGAAGCATAAAAATTATAACCCCAAAGGACTGTTATAATCCTTAGATGTCCCTAAGTGGAAGTGGGATGACATCTCTATGAATTTGGTCACAGGACTACTCAGAGTTAAGGGGGTTGTGATGCTATCTAAATAGTCATAGACAAGCTATTGAATTAATCACACTTCATAGTAATCAAGGAGTTGAGTGTGATGAATTCCCTAGCACAGAGGTATGTGGATGAGGTGGTCCAGTTTCATTGAGTTCTTAGGTCCATAGTATCCAATTGGTATGCCAGGTTTACCTCATGTTTTTGTAAAGGACTGTGACATGCTTCTGGCACACAATTATGCTTTTTCACTATTTTATACCCCCATGCAGATGGGCATATAGAGTGCACAATCCAGACATTTAAATATATTCTACAAGCAAGTGTTTTGGGATTTGGAGGACTGTGGTTACTTCACTTGCCTCTAGTAGTGTTTACCTACATCAATAGCTATCACTCTACCATTGGAAAGGATTTGTACGAAGATTTGTACGGTTGGTCGTGTTGCTCACCCGTGTGCTGGGTATAAGTCGAGGAAGTAGGTTTTCATGGCCATGAGGTCGTGTAGAGAACGAATGATAAGGTTTAGCTTATACAAGAGATGATGAAGGTGGATGAGGACCATCAGAAGTCGTACGCCGATCATAGGTGGTTTCCCTTGGAGTTTGAGGTTAGGGACCACAGGTTCTTGAACGTCTCCCCTTGGCATGGGAAATGGAGGTTCTGTGGGAAGAGTAAGCTTTCTCCCAGGTTCTTTGGACCCTTCAATGTGTTGAGACAGGTCAGTGAAGTGGTTGATCGGCTAACTCTACCACTACCTCTACTGAGGGTGGACGACATTTTCCATGTGTATCATCTATGTCAGTATCTACATGAAATTCACATGGCGTCGATTGGGGAATGCTCTATATTGAGAAAGACACGAAATTTATGGAGTGACTAGTGAGGATCAGGGATCATGAGGAGGAGGTTCTTCATGGACAAACCATTCCATTTTTCATGGGTTGTTGAGGCTTGGAGGCCTCGAGAAGATTACATGTGAACGAGAGGCACAAATGAACACCCAGTACCGAGAGCTATTTTGATTTTTTTCTTTTTTTTATACTTGTTTGTGATGTAGTGGTTGACCTTTTTAACTATAAATTGCATTGTTTTCCTAGTTATATGTATGTGTGTGAAGATTATTGACTATGGAAATGGGTGGAAATGATCCTTAATAGAGACACAATAAGGTGGATGAGATTAAACACGCACAGGGGAGTTAGTGCCACCCAAAGAAGATAATATATCAACATGGATGAAGGGACTCCATAATCCATATGAACCGATGTTGTGAACAATATAGTCTTGTGTGGTCACTTGAGGAAGAGGTGTTCCTAGATGTCTAGGGTGATTTGGTTATGAGTGATATCTTTTGAGGTGGTTGTTCGGACCCCTATCTGTAGAGCCAGTTTTATATTTGATAATTGGGGATGATAATAGTTTGAGAGGTATCTAATGTAATGTTCTCAGACCCTTCTAGTCAATTACATTGAAAATTTCTAGTTTTTGGGGCACCCTGGACCCTATTAGCGAGTATAGAGGGTGGCAGTGTTGGTGGCAAGATGTCACTGTGGTGTCACCCATCGATGACATCGATCATTGTGTCACCGATCAGTGTGTCATCCAACAGTGTGTCACTGATCAGGGCTACATGGGGTGGTCTTGGGTTTCCTTCCACAGTTTCCCATAATTCCACCTTAAATATTTTATCGTTTTTACGTGGTTAAAGGATATTTTCAGCCCCATAAAATTTTTTTCAATACCCTTAGACTGGGAAGACCCTCAATGGACCCGTTTTCCTATCATTAAGTGAAATTCATTAACGCGCTACTATAATGGCCACCTCTCTGATGAGAATTATTAAACTAAATTTAATTCTATCATGTGTAACCATACAATCACATGGTGAAACCACGATCCTCCATTAAATCCATTCAAAATTAATATCCAGTTACTATATGATCTCTCCGTTTATTACACGAGAAATCATTCTTCTTCTTTAATGGTCTTTTTTTCTTTCCTTGGTGCATTTGGAGTCCTCCTCCCAAGGTTTCTAGTGCGGCTGTGTTAGAGGATTTCTTGCTCACTCTTGGAGTCCCTGGAGTTCCTCCCCTGTAAGCCGTGCGCACATAGTTATTGGTGTCAGGAGAAAAACTTCGATATTTTATAATCCAAGTATGGGTTTTTCCTTTCATCTCTCTTTACTGTGTATCATGCTGGGTGGGTATGTTAATGATCTTATAGGGATGGATGAAACCAAACCATAATGAATATTATGAATGGTTTTAAATATGTAAGGGGTGAGGTTGATGATGATTTTGTACTCTTTTACTGTTTCTTATATGTTGTGAATTTTATGGGCTTACGTCCACTGAAAATCATGGTTTTCGGTGGTCCATTATTTTGCACTAATGAACCTCAGTTTTCTAGATAATTATGTGAATTAATGGTTGTAACATGGAAACTAGTTAATCATGTAAAAATGGTTGATTACTTGGATTCCCAATGAATAGAAATCCTGGTGTGGTCACCCTGGTTAACAAAACAAAAATACAGAATTAATGGAATGGTGTGGTTGAATCTGAACACTCCCTTGCTCTATTATGGTGATGTGTATGATCATTCTGCTTGATTTTCATAGGGTGGAATTGATGGGGATGGGATCCCCTATTTTTCAATTGTTGGTTTGTGGATCTGAGGCCGTGTGGGGTCGTATGTTTGGGCTTGGATTTTTTTGATTATTTAAAGGGATCTCACAGATCACTTTTGTTGTTGTGCATTTATAAAAGAAACGAGTTTGAATGCTTGAATTATTGTTTGGCTATTTTTCCATCCTTGGATAGTGAATATGCCTATTATTTTACTGGTAGTAAAGAATTATTAAAATGGAATCAATTGAATATGATATCAAGAATGGGTTTAAATGGGGAATTATTTTTCCCAGAATGAGTTGGGCTCTAGTTGTACCTGTTATTATTTTGTATGAATGAATAGTATTGAGGGTGTTTATGTATTTTATGGTTTCAGAACCCCTAGGATGTGATGAGTGCTTTTTTAGTTATATATATAATTTAGTTCGTTTGTTTCTTATTCGCGCCCTACCCAAGTTGAAAACTTCATTCTGAACACCATCATTTCATGGGGAGGGTTTTTTTTCCAACACTCCTATGAATGGATGGTTATTAGCTCCTTTTCTAGTCCCTTTCTCAAGTAGCCTAAGAATTTTTGGGCAAGCTGTGATGGCCTAAGGTCCATTATTGACCAGGATTATTTGGGAAAGGTAGTTTTAGTGGTTTTCCCTGGGGTGTGCATGCATGTTTTTTCCCAAGTGTCTTTGGGATGAGGCCCAGGTGTCTTCGGGAGTGGCAGTAGTTGTTCTAGACCAGGTGTTTGTGGGTGCGGTTACATGTGGCTGTTCTGGACCAGGTGATTATGGGCGGGATGTGTGGTTGTGGTATCCCAGGTGTCTGCGAGAGGGGTATGGCAGTGGGACTGTGGTGAGAATGGCGGGGGAGGTCTGACGTATAGTATGTCTTCAAGAACCAGTGGGGAAGTGGTGCATGGTACAAAAACATCGATGTGTTATGATAATTATTTTACCAGATATGTATCATTTGGGTAGCATTACTTGGTGAGGTTGGGTGGATAGTTTCCTTGCTAGGTGATTTGGTTATATTTTTTTTCAGGGGCATTAGAATGCCTCCCCACATGTGCACGAGAGATTTTTGTTTTCATTACTGAGTATAACTATATACACACCCAACATGTATAAAATTGCTTTCTGGATTTTAAGAGGACTTCGAGAAAAATTCTGGACAGAACTAGTTCTTCTGTTGGGAAATTTTTATTTTCAGTTTTCCTTTTATTTAGTACTTCCAATTGTAATTTTATTGTACCTGTAACACTAATTATTTTGGAACATGCATATGGAAATGGAATGTTTTGGATTCACTTTTACTTTTTGTTTTGGTGTTTTTTGGGATTTAATATCTTATATCATGTTCCTACTAAATAAAATGGGTGATTCCTTCAATTTTAACTTGTGATTTTATACCCGTTGTGCTATTCACCACTCTGGTGCCTAATGAAGGCGGGACTCAGGGGTCATTATCTCTCCTTCAAATTGAATAAGGAAGGGTCTGGTAGTTTTCTGTGACATCCCTAATCATGGTGATTCCAGGTCATGACATGTAAACTCATTAATTTATGGATATATATATATATATACACACACATATGTTTATAATTATAGGAACCGATTACAACATGTTATATAGATAGAATTCAAATATTCCAATTTTGGAATATAGACTCCCCTTCCTAAAGGTCTTTAATAATGGACTTATGTGTTCTTCATGATCTTCCTTACATTTTATATATATAAGGATATAATATTTAAATACTACAAAAATTTGATCTAAGTAATATATAAAGACTATATTTGTAATATCTATGATGATAATGGGATAATTAGAAATTCCAAATATCAGGTCTTTCCACTCAGTGTTTCTATACCATTTATAGAATGCTGTATTTTGAATATCCTCCATTTTTAACCTTAGTTGATGATTCATAGACCAAATAAAAATATTTTGGAACAATACAGAAATTATAAATTCATATAATAGGTCTCCAGTATGGGGCATATGATTCCATTTTATCAATATTTTTTGAGCTCATGATAATCAATAAAAATACGCATTGACATATTATTATTATATAAAAAGAGGACTAGTAGTGCCAATGGTGAATCACTAGGGTGTATACACCCCTTGTAAATATTCTCTTGTAATTAATTTTTCACCTCCTATAATATATTTTATTCCATTATATAGGGAGTATTTTATATTGGAGATGATTTTTTGATGAGATTTATAGAGAACTCAACTTCACATTCTTGGAGAAGAACAGTAAATTCATTAGGAAATAAATCAATATATTCTAAAAAAAATATGAATTTTAAAAATGTGTATTTACTCCATGATAATATGAGATATGAAACCCTTATTAGTTTTTATATATAACCATATTATTGTTTATTCATACAAATAATGTGTAGGATCATCCTTACAATGATACTTGATAAGAAAAAGACTGTGTATATGAAAAGGGATTTGCATCTCTCATCAATTGGTAGGATATTTATATAAGGTTTTTATGTCTATAACAAAAAATATTTATCACAATACTATAAGGAGAATAATTATATTTTCTTGAAGTATCTCTTTAAAATATCGATTGATGAGAATACATAAAATGTAGTTGCAATTAGAATTCCATTAGGTTATTTTATGGGTATGTTGATATTAAATGTTTCTGGTGGAAAGTCAATATTATTCATTATTGTTTTCCAACTCAATAGTTATGATTTCATATTCCCTCCATTTCTCACATAATTAAGTAGGGTTTTACTACTTATTCAGTTACATAATAATATGGTTAGGGAATTGATTCTCATAATTCCTCCAAACCTCTCTATAAAATCATTGAATAGTTGGTGGATCATCATTTGGTGGATTATACACCTCAATAGTGTAACATTTCTTCATTCAATTACTTATCTTATAATATGATAGGTTTACTACGTTTCCAAACTTGTAAAACATCCCAATACCTCTAAGTAAATTTCCCAAGTCATTCCTATCAGATTATTTTCATATAGGTAACTAAAAATTATTATTTCTACTATAAAATTCCTCAGGGATTCCATTATAATCCATCACTATTCTACATTCCATAGAACCATGTGGGTCTTTTTATTCAATTTCAAATTTCTGCTAAAATAATAAAACATTATCATTGATTCGAAACTCTGTTATAATAAATGAAATAAAATTAAATGGATTTATGAAACCAATGATTTTATCATTCTTATTTTTCGCTTACTAGATAGAATCTGAGTTTTATATTGTGAATATTTACATGTTTTACACATGATATCCTATATAATCGTCTTTATTTTGATTCATTTCATGGAATTATCATTCCATTGTAGTCCTATGTGTCTAACGGAAATTTGTTGTTTTAAATATTCTATTAAAATGATCACAATTCATAGAATCCAATTACTCTATTTTCATTGTATTCTTAATGAGATTCTTCCATTGGTAGACTCACCTTATTAATGATTGAAAACCTGATAAATATTCTCATTCTTTGATCACTAAATAATATTAATTATCTTTTCTGTTACATTAATATATTTCTCAATGAATAATGTGATTGAAGGTTCATGAAGATGGTGGGTGTTGATGCATGAATGATTAAAAAGAAATATAATCCCATCATGGTGAATTTGGGGGATCCACATCATTCCTATTATTATTAAAAAAATAATAGATTTCAATTATTATTTCCATGATATTTTGAACTCTATTTCTTATTTAATCTGGAAAATCCCCATATTAACGACTAAACCCATCATAAAACAAGTTCCATCTCGTTTAGGGTGTATCTATAATGAAAGAATTATCATGTTTAGGATACTTGAATTAATAAATATATAAAGTAGAAAAATATTATCATTTTATAAATATCAAATGAATAATTATTATATCCTTACGCAATAACTACATATGATTCAATCATGATAATTCATTTGTATCTCCCTAATAGATTTTTCTTAACCACACTAGTTAACATAAAATCCAAATACATTCTAATTTTTTATTATGAATGATTAAATCAAACTAATAACATCACATGGTATTGTACAACTATGTGTTCAATAATGAATCATTAAGAATACACCTGATTAATGGATGAAATATACTTGAAGAAATATTTTTATGGTTATGATCTCAGGATGCATTTTTTACAAAACCAAATCCACTTGTATAATATATATAATAATGTATTAATATAAAAAGAACTCTCATTTTTTACAATAATATTTTATATTCCCTTATATATATTTTTAACCTAAGGGTTCACATTAATTCTTTCTCATCTAAGTCTTGAAGATAACTAAACCTTGTTCTAATATGAAAAATTTTAAAAAACATAAACAAACATAAATAATATTTTTATTACATGGTCAAATTTTAACATCCAAAAATAGTCTCAAATCTAAAGGATATAAAATATTAATGTCTTATAGACTGAAAACATAAAAAATCTTATTTCACGTGAAGTGATCATTTTAAAACAAATTAAATTTTATCATATAAAATCCCAATGAAATAATCTTATTCAAATCATGGGGAAGAAAAAACATAAAAACGGGTTCTCTAAAATTATGAGTAAAGATAAAATTTACCAATAACAAAATGTTTAGAGAATAAAAATATGGAAATTCATTTATTATAGAAAAACATATGATTTCAAATGACATAAAAAAATAAGAGATAAAAATATTCATGGAAGATAGAAATAACAACTCAATAGATAACACTTTTACAATGTAATTACAGAAATAAAACATGAAACATATAAAATGGGATATAAAACATAGGAGGGAAAGTGGTACAATCATAATAATAATATTTAAAATCTTTGCGTGTGTGGATACACACCCACCTATTAACTCATAAAATTGTGGGTAAAAAATGTCAATAATCTCTTCCATTTTAACTTATATACATGCTAACTAGTTCATATAAATTTTTTATTTCATTATATATATATATATTCACATATAGAATTTTTTGCAAGGAAATAGTGGTCTCACTCATATCATATTCATGAAATTTGTATGATACTTGAATAGAAATCATCAAATCATAAAATATACCACAAGGAAGTAATTTTGTTTTAGGAAATTTACAAGTAACTATATAAATTACTATGAAAAATTTGGTTTCATAGACCATCATAAACAAAATAATTCATTTTTCATAATGAATATTTTAATTAATATTTGATTCATAAAACATCAAACTAGTGTCATAAATTAAATCAATTTATATTGAAAATTTATCACAAAAAATAATCACATAATAATATAATAAAATAGGATGAAACATGGAACATAACTTTAATAAAGGAGTACTATTTTTAAAAATAATTAATAAAAAATTCATTGAAAATATTTTTTCAAAACATTATTTGTTCATCATTGAAAAAGTCATAGTTATAAGTCAAATTTCAAAATTAATCAATTATTTTTATGAAAAAGGAAAATAAAACCTTTCATGTAAATATATTTGGTTCAGAAACACTTTTTCATGATAATTTTAATAGTGAAAATCTATTAAAATGGAAATTCCTGATAAAAAATTTTTAAATAAGAAATTGTACAACTCAAAAAAAATTATTTTGAGTTTCCAAGTCTATTACCTTTTCCCTTTATTTCTATTTAAGTTATTTGACATTCTATATCATAAATATAAAAATAAAAATTTCATAATTTATACTCTTATTAATATACATTTATAATTAATTACATCACTAATATAAATTCACTTATTTTGTTATCTTGGTGTGACCTATTTACATTAATGGATGTTAATAATATTGATCATTTTGAACTGGGTTCATTAAAGTGGCTTTATTCATCCCTTTTCTCCCAAATGTCTTCCTATTCATACCATTTAAGGTAATGTAAATTATTTTTTATAGATACATATAATTTTAATACAATTTTAATATATTTTATTATGAAATATAATGCTTCATGTTATTTTTTTTGATTTCATTCATTATAAACAACACTGGATTAGCTCGTGTTACACAAAAAAGAGTTTATAGAGAAATCATTTTATTATTAAAAATATTCGAAAAAGAACATTTTAACCTATTAATTATATTTTTTGTTATGAATAATATTAACTTAATAATAATGTAATGGTTTTTACATGTTAAACCATTTCAAAATTAAAAGTATTTTTTTGAAAATTTAATTAGTTGCCCAAAAATGGGTTCTATAAAAATAAAATAAAAAAACAAATCTTGTCAAATTATATTGATAAAAAAATTCTTATTATATTAATTATATTTTTTAAGAGTCATCCTATTTCTTTTCTAGGCATTATATAAAAATAAATATATTTTTATTAATGAAGACTGTATTTTTTAAAATGTAATTTTATCTTTTTTAATGGAACACAAGTTTTAAAACTACATTATTACAATAAAAAAAATATATTTGACAAAATAAATAGTTTCTATGAAATTGGGAAATAAAAATTTAACTAGGATTTTTTTGGTGTTCTTATGTTTAGTTTCATGTTTTCATAAAAAGTAAAAAATACTGAATTTTGATTTGGAACAATTTTTTCATCCAATAGTTTATTTTGATAAATAATATCTTTTAATGGTTTTAAAGTATAGTAAGATAAATAATATATAATTTAATCCTATTTAATTCAATTTAATTAATTTCATATTGACATTGGATAAAAAAAATTCAATCTTTTGATCGTTTTAAATTTAAAAACTCATTTTTATGTCCATTTATGGGATTAATTATAATTTAAATTTATACAATTCTATTTTTTTAAAAATGGATTCCATATTTTTAATCATATGGTACTAATTTAGTAAGTAGGAACCTTTTATTTTTATCCTATATGAATTGTAACATTTGTATTTTTTTTATTATAGTAAAGTGTAAAATTTGGTAATTTGGGTTATAGGTAAACTGATAAGGGATTTAATATAGCCTTAAATTCCTTAATAGTTTTATAATATGATAAAATTTATTCTATTAAAACCAAAGGATATTAATTTTATTATTCAATGTACACCTTTCCCAAAAAATGGCGTTCATATTTTTAAAAATCAAATGGTGTGATAAAATGTAACACTCTTAATTTTAATAAATATAAAATTTTCAATATTTTCATTAATAGATGTTATTAATGAAAATATATATTAAAATAAAATATAAAGGGTTTATATAAATTATGGAAATTTAGGGAAAAATAATAATTATAAATAATTTTAGAAATACGATTTTCTAATTATTCATTTGAAGAAACAATCAATTAAATGATATTATTAATATTAAAGGAAATATATTTTCAGATAATTAGGTAAATCCAAAAATTTTCTAGGATAAAAGATATATTTTGGTTTTATTAAATAATTTGGATCAAATTTATCTTTCTTTATTATTATTCATAATGTAATAGTAACTAATAATGTTGAAATTGACACTAATGATATTTTATTAAATTATTTAGAAATATAAAAAGATATTAAATAATTTCAAATGGGGTAAGATATGGTCTAAAAAATAATATTGTTGATATTTATGGTCTAATAGAAACTTAATATTCAAATATGTCTACCTTATATATCGAAATAGTTGTTATCATAATTAAAATTAAAATAGGTTAACAAGTGTTAATTAAAATGATATTGTTTAGAAAACCCCAAATACATGTCAAAAATATATATTTTGGTGATATAAAAACCCTTTAATATATTATATCCTTATTAATAGTAATTTTGAGGTATTTTTTTCTAGATTTAATTTGTTATAAATTAATCTATTGAGAAATTCCAAGAGTTCCCCTCCCTTATCATACAAAGGAAAACATTTTCTTTTCATTGGTTCACACAATAAAACCTATTTGGATCACATTAAATATCACAAAATATAATCCCAAAATACTCACATTCAACCTTGAATCCTTTCATTCTTAAAAAAGAATTCCAATGAAGTACTTTGGAGAAAAGAAAAAGGAGAAATGTGAAGAAGAGGTCGAGTTCATCAACGAACCATCTAGTTTTATTTATTCATAAAAAGTCATAAATTATATTTATTTAATGTTTATATAATACAATAGTTATCATAAATAAACATATATAATGTTTTTTGTGTCAGAAAAAAACATCATAAACATTCATCTAGTGGGGTATATAATCATCGTTCGTGTGTATGGTTGACTACCGCCTCACAAACTGATGTTATCCATTCTTCCATTACTAAATTTAATGGTAGGGAATATTGATGGATTTATATTTTATATATGAAATATTTTTTATTATTCTATAATAATTATTTAATTTTTATATCACACATACCCTAAATCATTCTATTTAATGGGAATATGATAATGTCATTCATGTGTATGGTGGACTACTACCTTGCGAAGTGATGTGATTCATTAATACTTTACATGTAATTTATTAAAGTTTTATTTAATTAAATAATTTTATATATATTACATAAAAAATATTCTATAATGATAATATATCATATATATTTCATCATTTTAATATGACAACAAAATGAAAATAGCGTTTACGCGTATATGCGACCTACCATCGCCATGCTCAATGTATATTATCTTCTACATATAACATTAATAAATAACCATAAATACATATATAATTAATATATATGATATTAATATCATTATTATCATTATGGATATTTCTAAACTATGATCTATGTATGTGGAAAAACAATAATAACTCAAAACATGTATGACAGAAAAGAGGATATTACATGAAGCAAAACATAAACATGGAATTTTTAAAAAGTGAGTTACATAATTTCATATGTAAATAATATATAGTTTAATATATTTATATTAATATGTTTATATGGTATATTTATTATAAAATTATAGTTATTATAAATGAGGTATTTATGTGTATGAAGGAAGTCAACACATAAGGTTAGTGGATTACAAGTCTCACTTTTATTTCAGTGAGACTAATGCCATATTACCAAATCTGGTAGATTTATTATAAAATTATAGTTATTATAAATGAGGTATTCATGTGTATGAAGGAAGTTAACACATAGGTTCATATCATAACTTTTCTCTTATGGGATATAACATTGAATGTTTCCGATGCGGAAAGAATGGGAATTATAAAAATTGATGTCCTAAGTCGAAACATCATGAACTAAATTAATAAGGGGGAATGATTGTTGGTTATACTACTGAGGATAAAGAGACCCCAAATGATAGATGAAAGGTATATAATGTTTTATAAATATTTATTACCTTAAACACAAGAATAATTATTTTATTGATTTTATGTATCCTTATTTTTTATTCATATTTTATATCCTAGGAAAAAAATACGATGATTAAGAATGTGTAATGGTTTATGAATAATGTTGTATGATTTAAATGAATATTTTTTTGGAATTGAATGATTATTTTATTCAAACCGTAAAATATATTTTTATTTTTATTATGTTTTCATTATGGATTAAAAAATTTCTGGTGAATGGTGCTAATGACATAGAAAAGTGATTTAATGGAATTGAAATATTCATTTGAAACACAAGTTTAAGGGATATATATCCCATAATAGGTTCCTAATACTGAGATAATGATTTTTGGATAATTATATGTTGGATATGAATAATTATATTATATGGTTATGATTACATTGGAACTGATTAAGTATATTTTGAAAAAGTGGTTTATGCCATCACATATGGAGTTTATGAAATATTTTGGATATAAATAACATATCCAATAATCCTTTGAATAAGAAAGAATGAATGTTTTTAATAATGATTTATTTTAATTACCATGTTTCAATAGAATACATGACAATGGCCTTCTAATGTTTGGTATGTGAAAATTAATAGTTGCATCATGTTTTTGAGGGATAAATAATAAGTATGTTAAAGGTGTTTGAAAGTTGTGGATTTTAATTTTTGGAGGGTTTATAATGGTAAGAATTTATGAAGTTGTTTATGTTTAAATTTGGATGAGATTTTAAGGATCAATGGTTCATGATATGATGATTTATGCATATTGGGTAACATGTGAATTTTTTTTTGTGATGATAAATTGAGACAAAAGGAATGAATTAACATCGCATTTTTTATCTTATGATCAACTAGTTCTTCAGGAATTAAAATTTAGCAACAACCTTTTCATAAAGTATGATATTAAGATAAAATTGATCAAAGAAGAACCATATAGTGAGGTAGTACTTATGAGATGAAATCAAGTAATTTTATATTATAAATGGATTGTTAAATATAATTTTATCATATTATAATTATTATTAAGATATCAATGTACTTTTCTAGACCTGTTTTTATATTGTTTTATGGTCGTTATGTTTCTCTTCAATATGATCTCTATTACTAAAAATTAGAACTAGATATTTAGTTTCCAATTCTATGTCCATATTTTAACTTTCCATATGTATTATTATATGTGTAAACAATGTTAGCAGACAGTTTTGGTGACCATTATGTTTTAAACTTTATTTTTAAAGAAAGTTTTAGTCTTCATATTTATGATGGGGTATTATATGGAAACAAATTTCATGTATTAAAACATTGATGACACTAATTAATTGTTGAGGTGAAATTAATTTTATTGGGGTTAAAATGTAACCCCCTGACCTTGAGTTCCTCCACTCATATCTAGGTTGGATTTGGAGCGATGGATACTCTAATGTTGTGGGAAAGTGGTTTGTTGTATGTCAGATATCCCGGTTCCTTTGGAGTCAGTTATTATTTCTTGGGTTTCTGTAATAGTTTCTTTATTTTCATTTTTCAGATTCTTCCCTAGGTTTATATCTCGAGTTATCTTCCTTGTCCACCCAAAATTGCTCTGACATAGCGTTCCACCACTCCTCTCCAGGTCGGTTTTGGAGTGATGGATACACAAGTGTTTTGGGTATGTGGTACCCCAGTCGTGGAGCTTCCTTCCCTTGTAGGGTTTCATCCTTGGGTTCCATTAGGGTTTCAACCCCAGATATGCTTCCTTTTGAGAATCAACTCTTAGTCAACTTGTTATTGTTTCTCTTGGGTTCTACACACATTTTGATTTATCATGTGGTTTTCTTCCTCGCATATTGTTCGTTCTCTTCGATGGTGGTTTTTTTTATGGTGTTGGTAATTGGTACTGAGATATTTAGATAGTGGCGATGAGCTTTGGTGTTCTTGTGGGATGTTTGAATAGCAATGAATATGTGCTTACAGATCGTATTTGGAGATGATGTTCGGTACTGGTGGTTATCGATGGTAAAGTGGTTGACGGTGATGATGTTGTCGAAGGTGATGGATCGATGTATCTTTAGTCAAATGGTGTATGGATAAGGTCAGTGGTGTGATAATTGTGGAGTCTCAGGCGGCGATTTTCTTTGACGTCAATGAAGATGGATGGCAGTGGTGGTGTTGGAGCACATAGAGTGGGATGCACGTAGCCTGAGAGTGGCTATGTTTTCATTTTGAAAGTTGAAAGTTGTAATCTAAATTTTTTTTTGGTGCGGTTTTTTGGGTGTTTATAGTGGTGGGATATGATTTTTTATCTTGTTGGATTTTTTTTGGGTTCACACTTATTCTTTAAAGATCCATTTGAAAATATAAAAATATGGATTATGGCTGAAAAATATATTTTTCTAAAATTATTTTTATCACCATTCAATAGAACACTAGTTTAGAAAATAAATTATGAAAATTTTATAAATTATATTTGAAAAAAATAATGTTTTTATATGAAATATGATTCAAAAAATATTTGGTTTATTTTTTGTATTATTCTTATAAGATTCGTGTTTTGATAAATTTTGATAAAATATTGAATTCTTATTGAAAACAAAATTTTTGAATAAAAAAATTTATGTAGTGAAATAAATTTTTTATTGGACATATAGTATAATTAGATAAATTTTATATAATTTAAAACAATATAGGTCCTTTGAATCAATTTAAAATTTATTTTTATATAAAAAATTTTCAATCTTTTTAGCATTTTCATTAAAAAAAATGTTTTCTTCCCCCTTTATGTGATTCATTGTAAATTAATTTTAGGCTATTCTATGATTTCATTTTCAAAAAATTGATTCCATATTTGAAATAATAAGTAAAAAATTTAAAAAATATTTCTTTTTTATTTGTGGACAATAAGAATAGAATCATTGGTAAATTCTTTTAACAATGTAAAAGTTCAAATTTGGTAATTTAGATTTTGAATAAAAATTAAAGGACAATAAAATAATCATAACAATTTAGAATTTTTTTTAATTGATGTTATTTCATTATGTAAATCCTAGGATTTTAAATTTGATTATTTAATGGACACTGGTCCATGAAAATAACATATATATTATTAAAAAACAGTGGAACTGAAAAACTATCACACTCATACTTATAGTAAGTAAAATATATTAAATTTTAGGATAAATAGAATATAAGGATGACCATATGTATTATTTTGAACTATAATAGATTTATCTAAATAATTAGTATTTATTTTAATATTTTAGTAAACATATAATTGTCATTAATAATTACACATTGATAAAAAATAATTATTTAATTATTGAAAAATTCTATTAAATGATATTAGCAATAATAATAGATATTAAATTTGATTAAATTGGTGTACTCCACGAATATAATAGGTGAATATGGAATTTTAAGGGAGTAATAAAGGATTTTTTATATGTTATATTTCTATATTGATTTTCTAACATTTAATGTAATGAATAACAACCAAGTCAACAATAATGATATTTTATAAAAATAATATTTTATTAATTATTTAGAAATAATAATAACAATCATTAAATAAAAAATGGGGTGATATATGATATATAATATCATAAATTGGAAATTTATGGTCCGATTTCACTTTATATTAAAAAATGTATATCTTTTTATTTTTTTGAAAAGTTGTTATCATGGTTAAAATTAAAATAGTTTTAATAAGGGTTAACCAAAATGAGAAGGTATAAAATAACACATAAAATTACTATAATATATTTTTTATGATATTAAAACCATATAATATATTTTCCTAAAATAAAAGGACCTTTTGAGGAATTAATATTGAGATTTAATTTATTATAAATTAATCATTTTTGAAATTTTTATAGTTCACCTCCCATATCTTAGAAAAGATATCCTCTTATTCTATTTTCATCACACTTTAAAACTATTTATTCTGTCCAAAACCTACCCAAATCACTTCCAAAAACACCTACCTTCATCATATAATACATAATTAGGTTATAATGAATATCAATGATGTGCTTTGGTGAATAACAAAATTAGATACCTGAAGATGAGGTAACATTCATCAATGAACATTTCTGTTTTATTTATTACTTACACCACTTCAGTTTTTTTATTTCATGTTTATATTATGACATTAGTATCTATACTTTCCATTTTTTTTATTTAATTTTATGACATAAAACATCACACACATCCATTAAATGGGATACACAATCGTTATTCATGTGTACACCAGACATCATTCTCACGTACTGATTTAATGTATTATTCCATTACACCATTTAAATATTGAGAATAATGATTGATTTATATTTTTTATATTATATTTATTATTTTTATGATGTTTTTATGAATCTGGAAATGTTATATCACAAATACCACCATTCTTTTTTTGGGAGAATACTATAATGTCATTTATGTGTACGGTGTACTACCACCTCACGAAGCGATGTGATTCATTCATGATTTACATGAAATGTATTAAGGATAGTTTTAATAAATTTAATTATACATATATGACATATATATTATTCTAGAATTATAACATACAATATAAAAGTATTTATCATGATATTATAAAAGATGAAATTAATGTTCATGTGTACATACGTCAAACCATATCCACGAACGATGTATTTAATGTTCAACCTCTAACTTTTATAGACAACCATAAATACATTGATAATGTATGTATATTATATTTGTATCATTTTTATCATTCTTGGTATTTTTAAATCATAATATATGTATTAAGACCAAGAATAAAAATTCAATACATATAAAAGAAATAAATCACTTATTACCCAAAATATAACATAAATACATAATTATTAATGAATGATTAATATAAAATAATAATTTAATCATATATGGTATTGTATATATATATATATTTGTTAATATGGTATTGTTTTATGTGTATAATAAAAATATATTTATTATATATTATATTTTAAAGTGTATGCTGAATGTTAAGACTTAAGGTAACACAATTTCTAATATCACTTTTATTTCTATGAGAATTATGCCATATTCACGACTAATTTCTTCTATGTGGTGTATATAATACCTATAAATTTAATAAAATTCATTCATCTAAAAATTTACGGTTCTTTACATATCCATTTTATGATATTAATTTAATGGGGTTTATAGTTCAAAAGTTACTAAATTGGTAATGTAATTTTGCCTCAATTTTCCCTCATTAAGATTAATGTTATGCTATGAAACTATATTAATATATGAGGTACAAACACATAAATTTGAAATTTTCTCTAATTAGTATTATAATTTTCATGATATTAAAATTTTCAAGTAATTTTATACTGTCTTTTGTGTAGAACCTATGTTCCTTCAAAACTATGTTTTCTAAAAATGATTAAAAGGTCATTTAAAATAATATTTTATAAATTTTTACCAAAAAAGGGTTTTAATGATTTATAAAATATTTTCCATATATTCAATTATATGGTATCCATGTTATTATCAATGAAAATGTTTTTATAGATGCTTTATAATCTATAAATGTTTTTAAAAATATAAATAATATTTTCCTCAAGAATTTGGATGTGTGATATTTCAATTTTTTTTTATCTAAGACAAAGTTATTCGATGTTACATATATTTTACGGGATATATGATTAAATGATACAATTATTATTATTTCATTGAATGATTTATGTTTATTGATAATAGTTACATTTTTTTTCTTTTCTTTGTGTTTTGTTATGAAAAAATATTTATAAAACCCATTTCATTTTATGGGTTGTAATATGATTTATTTAATTATTAAACACATATGTAGAGTTTTAATTATATGATTGGTGGGACCTATATCTACCTGCAATGCATTTATTAAATATTTATATCTCAGGAGATATACATGAAAAAAATAAAGAGTAATCCTAGTTTACTATAAGAAGTTATCTCTTATGATTGTCTAGGGATTGAACAATGACTAATAAGATGGTATTGGGAGTGATCCATGGCTACAATGAAGGTTTGGGGAGTGAGCCCGTTACACTTTATTGGCCTTGTAAGTAAGCCTTGACTACTATGGAAGTAATTTTATATATTCATGTGTTAGAAAAAAAATTATATATCTTATTCATATGTAATGATTTCATGACATATGTTATTAACTCCTTTATTTTTCATGTTTTATACACTGAAAATATTTGTTCCATGACTCAAGTTTAGGTTCCTTGATATATTTTTTATGATATTCGTATTTTATGCATATTTTCTCATACCATTATGTTCATGTAGTTCTTATGTATCACCCTGGTTTACCCTTATGGATCATCTATTCTCACCCATTATTTTGTAACTTTTACATGAGGTTTAAATAATGTTTTTAGGAAGGTGTAGTAAAGGGGAAGATCTTTGTGGGAATCATTGAATATTTAAAAGTAGACTATATGTTTTTGTTCCATGTTTCTAAAGGCACAAAACTAATATAGTATTTAGTTATGTGATTGTGTACTCTAGAAAATTTCACTTTATGTATATGTTGCTTAATAATGGAATGTTATATGTAAAATACAATTACATGGGTGTTTTAGTCATGTCTCAGAAAAAATACAATAAAAATAAAATTGTTTTGGGTTACTTACAAATATTGATGGATTACCTTATAATGATAACTACTTTGGTTTTATCTAAAAAATCATATTAATGATATTTATTACTTATATATACCATATATACTAATAAAATATAAACAAAAACCATATATTTTTTGAAACATATAATTTTAGTTGGTATCTCTTACCCTCAAATCTATAGATGATATTTTGAATGAAGATTTTCTAAAAATATTTCTTAGATTCCTAATAATTTCAGCAACAATTTATCAATTTTTCCACCCAAAAGATATATGGAGTTTAAGATTGATCTCATACTAGGACCTTATCCAATATTTATTCTTTATTGTCTAATGATACGACTATAAATGAAGGAAATGATATTTTTGTTGGATGTGTTGAAAAAAGGGGTCATTTTACCACGAAAATCCCAACCCGAAGAACCATTTTTGTTTTATGAAAAAGGTGTATTGAGCTATTAGACATTGTTTAGATGATCATAAGATAAACCATGCTATTATTAAGAAAATAAAACATCTTCTATATTTTTATGATCTATTAGTTCCATTGTGAGTAGAACTAAGACCTTTAAAATTGATACATGTTTTGGGATATCACCAATTGCATGTTAGGAAGGAGGCTATTCCCAAGACATACATAATAAGAAGATGTGTCCATTATGAATTTGTACATGTGCCTTATGGAATTATGAATAAACCATTATTCTTTATGGAATTGAGGAAAATTATATTCAGATGTATCTAAATTATTTTATAGGGTTTTTTGATGACATACCGGTGTATTAAATTACCAAATAATATCATGAGAAAAACATATCTTTAAAGTTGTCTATATTTTTTTATAATTGTTTATATAATAAGTTATAAATGTGTTATTTTTGGACACAACTGGTATATTTCATTAGAAATTTCATTTTACAAAATGTTTTCATATTGATCTAGAAATAATTTAATCTATTGTCTTTGGAAAGAACCAATGGATGTATTTGATATATGTAGTTTCCGTGTCTTTGAGGGATACTATAAAAATTTTGTAGTTTATTTATCACATTTGGAATCAATAATTACATCCTTTAATAAAAAAGGATATTGATTCCAATGGAATGGGAAATTTATGAAATTCTATGAAGAATATAATTTTATAATTACCATTTAACCTATCTGTAAGATTAATATATCTAGACCATGATATATAGTCGATTGTGAAGAAGTCGGATCTATGTTTGTATGTGTTCTCATTTAGGGAGATCAGGATGATTATTATAGATCATGATAGTTATAATTACATGAGAATAACTTCCCAACACATGATTTGGAATTTTCTACTATAGTCCATTCTTATATGACATGTCTTATTTATGTATTTGGTGAAAAATTCATATAATTTACAGGTCTTAAGGGTTTGAAACACATTTTAAAAAAAAGTGATTAAAATTTAAGTCACCATGATTGTATGTTGTATCTTAAAATTTTTTAAATCAAGATAATGTATACAATGGGTAAAGGAAAATATTTGGTTGATGAATAGAGGTGGAAGTCAAATAATCAGTTTTATAAATGGTCTTCGATTAAGTAGAAACTAAAATTATTATTATTGGATATGAATAGAGATTGACTAGACTACAATAATTTTGTATTTTTCCTTAATGTTTATTTTGTTCCTAATTTAGATAATCTAGATAATGTTTCCCAAAAATTTAATCGTGATTATGTTTTTATAATTTACAAACTCAATAGCGGGGAGACCATTTAGGGGTGGTATATGGATTGGAATTTAATGTTTCAGTTAGGATATCATATTGTCATACCACTATCATATTAGAAACAACTTCTTAATTCCTACAATCATAAGAGATAGGATCTTCACCCAATTATTTGGAAAATGTATAAACCCTTTAGAATGTATTTCATTATGGGATAGAATAATAATAGATATAGCAGAGTATACCTTGAGATACATCACCTATTAGTAGGTAAAGGTATTGATTCGGAGACTAGTAATTATGTTACAATCTCTACATATTCCCATGTGGAAATAAGTGTAGATTGAAATATATTTTTTAATTGTTATACCATGAAATTATAGAAAGATTGATTATATATGGGTGATTTTAGATCAACACAAATATATTTTTTATATCATCCTTATTCATGAAATGAATTTTTTGGAATGATTATTGAAAATATACTTTTGGAAAATCGTAAATATGACTGGTGTTCTAGTCTTGATACTATCAGACAGAAACCCAATGATTACATATTTTTTTTAATACTTATAGAAATACATTGGTGTATAGTTTACTATGATTATATATTATCATACAAAAATGGATGTACCATTCAATTGAATAATTAAAACATAGAAGTAAATTAATAAGGCATATGTAATAGATCATGAAAACTCAAAAGAGGATCCTTTACTAATATTGGAGTTCACATATAATAAAAATTACAATGACTCGATGCATATGCTTCAATTTGATGCATTATTTGGGAATCCTTTTAATTATATACCCAATTGGGTTGAAATAGTTGAGGATTCAATAATTTAATATTGTTTAGTGTAAGAGAAAAAAGTGAATATTAAGATGATTTGAAAAATAATAAAGATTCAAAAGTTTCATCAAAAGTCATTAGTTGATCATCATCATCATCCATTTCCATTTGTGGTGACGGGTCAAGAATTAATGATAATATCTATATGGTGTGGGAAATAAAATCAAGGTTTGTAAATAACATTATCTCCTTTATACATAGTCCATTCATAAATACATGAAAAATTTCTTGTTGTGGTATATAAATTGTATTTACACCAAGGTATAGATCAATACCAAATGTGTTTCATGTATATCAGTTGAAGAAGTATCAACGAAATACGAATCATGTGATTTGATGGTATAAAATTTAACATGATCCAATGATAGAATGATTCATTTGGTTGAATGAATTTTGGATATATATGAGAGTATATTTTGTGGGAAAATAATTTTTGGATTTCATCTTTTATTCAAACATGGATATATTTAGGGAGAAACATAGGAGTAAGAGGAAAAATGGACCATACTCTTTCTAGAATGAAATTGGATTCTACTTTAAATGGGTGGAAATACCATTGTTGGGGAGAACTTAACATCCCTGGTTTCACATACATGAAACGTTATTATTTTATTATGATTATATTTAATTTATAGGTTATGTGTTGGAAGTTTCAAAGATCTGTTTTCCTCATATTGGTCATATTTCTGGAGGTGCGTGGTTTGTGTAAGATTAATATAAATTGTGCATCATCTCCTTGAAAAAATTCACCTAATGATATTGGAAACTGGTTAGGAACATATTCAGTTCTCTATCTACCCAAACTGCTGAAATTACTAATAGAAATGTGTCATCATGAAATATAGGGAAATAAATTATTGGTTCATAGTTTGTTGAACCCTGAAATCCAAAAATGAAATGTATGACCTTAATATAGAATAAACACAATGTTGGTTCATTGTTTTCCAAACCATGAGGCCATAATATGTAGAGAATAGTGATACCTCCTTAAAAAGTGGATTTAATCCAAATTAATCGATTTATCCCTTATTTTACCCCAATCATCTACATAACTCAACTTCTTTTTCCTAATATTATTTTTTAGACGATCCCCATTAATCGGAGTGTGATCCTTAGTAGAATTAAACTGTGTTTGGGGCTTGGATTCATCTATAAGATTATGTTCTTCCATATTATTATAAGATCAAAAATTCTTCTCTATTTATGAAGCATATATCTTGTCCATTATTTAGAGATATAAGTATTATTAATGGTTTTATTATGGTATCATGTTGGATCTATTGAATGTACTATGTGTTATTATTGGATCATGATGATTTTCTATTTTGTTCATCATTATTTGATCATTAAGAGAAGTGGAAGGCTTATTTATTTACTATAATTGATTTAGACATGAAGGATTGGTTTTAATTAAATGATTTTATTTAATATATTAAGAAATATATTTTTAAATTTTTATGGAATATTTTTTGTTATTTTCATCAAAATTATCAAATGTGATAGGTTTTTTGAAAATAATTTTGTTTATATATTTAAAATTATGATTTTAAAATTATAATTATAAAATTATGATCTTAAAATAATAATTTTAAAATTATATTTGGTTTTATTAATGTAAATTAATTTTTGAATTCATTATGGATTTTTTTAATTCAAATGGGATGAAATGATATTTTAATTAACGATTGATAAAGAGTTAAATGAGATATATAATGGATTTAAAGTACCTCCCTTAGGGTATCACATTAGGTATGTGATATTCTGTAATCAATAGAGAAACCAAGATTTTTTATGTGTGTGTGGTTCTGTTTTTAGACATGGAGAATTATATTCTAAATCAAATTATATTAGATTAAATTATTCATTTATTCTTTAATTAGAAAACATGATTATGAATTTTATATGAATTTTTTTTACTAATTAAAATTGTTTTTGTAAAATTTGAAATCATTTTTCTCATAGTTTAATTAGTTGGGAACTCATTATGAAAATCATACTATTTTTATAATCAACACATTCTTGGGAATTTTTGAGAATTTATGATTGATTTCAATTAACACATTAATAGTGGAAAGGTATCACAATTCTCTAGTGAATATTCCTCATACCATATTCATTACATGTGAATTTGGAGTATGGAGTAGGATGGGTGTTTTTGGTTATTGTTACTTAAGAGTTTTATGTAATATCATCTTTTGGTCCTCGTTGATTATGACTTCTTCTTTCCACTTTTAAAATGATGTTGTTGTAGGATAAGATTAATTTTAGTTGAATTTTATATTCATTCATTGTATAGTGATTTTTTGGATTTTGTTTATTTGTTTTGGTTTTAATATATTTCAATGGGAAAATTGTCCCAATATGTTCATGAGTACCTTTTTATTTATTTACATCCTTTAGTGTATTTGGGATGTCACCTAGGTTATTTAACACCATAAAATATAAAAAATACAATGGATAAGGTGTGAGATGTTACACATAACATTATTTTCATGATATATTTATTTGATCAATGATGACTCACTTTTTTACACTTATAGAGAATTTGAGAACATTCTTTATTTTGTTTCCTTTCCCTGAGTTATAGAGATAGTTTTATTTTTTGATTTTTCAAAGAAGTGTTTTAGTTATGAATAAATAATTTTGATATAATCTATATATCTAATTAAAAATATTCTTATGTGTCAATGTTTCAAAATATATGATACAAATATAATTATGGCATGGATCATTTTTTATGTAATGAATATTAATATAATAAGTGGTAATATATATATATGAAATTTATTGTTCTCTATTACCTTAACCCAATTGTTTACCAAAAAAATAAATTATTATTCTTCTCTTATTTGTAATGATTACACAAATCCCATTAGTTTACCATGTAATTCATAATGTATACCAATTCCTTTTATCTAAAATTAAATGTAAAATAAATAAATTAATATAATTATAAAATACTAGTATAGGTATCTAATAAACATAGAAAAATTGGCACATAATCAACCTAAATTGCGTACCTGATCACTATAAGATATAACAAGTTCCAAAATATTAAAATGTGGAAATGGGAATGGTTTTCCATTTACAAAGAATAAGAAATTAAAATTCCTAATAATTGATCCACCACTGAGAAGGGTTTGAATTAGTGGTTGTTCCTTTTTAAAATACATTTCAATTAGAAATTAATCTCTATAATGGGTGAAGACATTATCAACTAAAGAAAACCACTTTTTCTATTATTTTTTGTGTTTAAATACCATCGATTAATGGATTATCCAAGAAATTTGTATGGTAAAATACAACTGTGAAATCCAAGTATCATATTATACCATTATTTAGATTCATCTCCCTATAATTTTCATAGAATCAAATATCTTATTTAATTATTATAATAACATTCTAAAGATCTATTGAGAATATAGTTTCTTTAATAACCGTTTTTTATCATCTCCCTGAGTCTTCAATATTGAATGAGTGATATCCTCATATTATTTTTCCATTTCACCAAAGTATATTCAAGAAAATAAAATAAATAATTCAATCGAATAATAACACTAACATATAGAAGATTATATAAATTTAACATGTATTCTTATACTCAATATATTTAATTTTATGATCCCTCTTAATTTTTATCATCTTATTCAGGATCTGTCTTCAGTTTCAATTATTTCCTCTATATCTCTAACACTCTATATTATTACCACTAAACATTTATCCTTAAGAAGAATCATATTATATGGATCCTATTAAATCGAGAATTAAATTAATTCTATATCTTTATGTTCAAGCTTACAAGACCTGTGATTTATTCCTATAGAATTATACAGCATGATCCTCAATTATATTTTAATTCAGTTAATATCTAGTTGACATCCCATGAGCTCATAATATACCATCATTAATTTGAATACATTCCATCTGGGAAATTCCAAATATACCCTTTATTTCCCCCTTAATAATTAATCATTATTAAATTATCATGAAGCACACGTCATCTCAAAATATTGAAATTAACTCATATTTTTTTGGGATTTCTCGAAATTCCCATAATGTTAATCTTTCTAAAAAACTAAATTAATCATCTTCTACATGCACTAGACTTATATAAAATCTTCATAATAAATTTGTTTAAAGAGGTAGATTGAACATTAGGATTATATAAATAATAGGACGAATCATTATTAATCATGTTGAATGTTATTATTTGAAATGATGAATAGATTATGATTGTTACACTAAAAACCCATATTTTATATCTAGATATAATTTCTTAAAATATAAATAATTGTTCATATTATTTTTCATATAGACCTTTTCATGATTTATTATTTTATCTAGTTAATGACACTCATTCTGTTATAAAAATTATTGAATCCTAAACAATTTTTTCAGTTTGTAATTTTTAAATCTATGATGAATAGATCTAGAATCGACCAGTTAAAATTATACATAATATTTTAATATTGATATAGTGATTTTTAGTAAAAAAAAATATCATATGGGAATGAAATACTCTATCTAGAAACATCACATGTTGTAACATACTATGTTTCAGATAAATATTTAATATCAAAAAAATTCGTAACAAGGAAAAAAATTATAGGCATACCTCAATCTTAATATGAAGATAAAATATATTATATTATATATAAATCATCATGAATTAGTCAATAATATCATATAAGAGATAAATATTCTTTTATTGTCATAATTTTATTACATGTTGAAATAGGATATATTTTATGCATCAAACATCTTATTTTTGGTATAAAATTTTTATACAGTAAACAATTTCATATATGTTTACAAGAATATATTACGATATACACATGATTTTTCCCAAATAATACATAATTAAATTTAGAATATATATTATTAACATTCAAATGATTGTGTTTATTAATGTCTATATAAAACAATAATATTGCAATTCATCTTATTTTTTTCAATACCATCTGATAAAATAAATTTATTTCCTAGTATACTATCAATTCTAAAAGAAATGAAACACCAATCATGTTATTAATTTTTATTATTAGTTTATTTCAATTAAAATGTGATAATAAAAACCATCGTTGTTGATCTATATCCTTCCTCCCTTTCTTTCATTGAATGTGTGTTCAATGAGAAAAGATTATTCAACATAATCTGTCAATAGTTTTCTATTCCCCTTTAAAATATAGTGATTTTCTAGGAAAAAATTTCATGAAATCATCATAACCATAACCCAATTATTATGATAACCCACATTGTTCTTAAGTTCTAATTATTAATAATAATCCAAAGTATATTAAGAAACATGACATAAATATATATTTATTTAGAAAATATATAATGGTTTTTGTCATGATATTCAAAGGACTCAAAAACATGTGTAAATAGATTAAGGAGTGTATCTTTCATCATTATGGAAGAGAGTTTGTGAGATTTATAAGGGTTTTCAAATGATATGAGAAGTTACTCATTCAAATGAGGATATGTAAGGTATTCCATTGATTCACATATGAGAATTCAATCCCGTGTATAAAATCCAATGTTGGTATTTGGAGGACATATTAGAATCTAGAAATGACAGTTCACATGTATGTGATTATATGATTCTGAGATGATCTACACATGTGATTCAAATAAATTAGAGAATAATGAAATGTATCCATATGGGTCCATTTATGGGGAAATCAAAACCATGAATATAGATACAATGATGTGTTATAAGACACATTAATGGATTAACCTCACACATTCTAAAAAATCAGAAGCTTTAAATCTATAATGTTTAAATCAAATATTCTGCAAAAGAAAATATATAATAAATCATCGGAGTTGAATTAAATATAGTGAAATTATCACCTCCACATGATAACCTACTATTTAAAGGATATAAAAACAAGTTTGAGAATAAATCTGAGTGATTTCATCATGTTATTTTTATGGTGGATCAGTTCTAATAACCGTGTTCAATATCTCGTTGTCACAAATGTTATATGATTACCCATGAATAATGGGAAATCATAATTTAAGAAATATTATGCATAATTTCCGGAATTATTTATGGATATAGATTCATTTCAGTCATGATTATGATATATGTGCGAGAATAAGAGTATGACCTCACACATGCATCAGAATGTGCACATGAAAATTGTTGCAATAAATGCATGAGTTGTAAAAGGGTCAATTTTTACTCACATTATCGTAAATGTAGGAATGATATGTTATCACTAAACATCAATAAATATCATTATGATGATAATATATAATATTCATATAGTTAACATTTCATTATGAATAGTGGAGTAAACTTATCGATAGAATTTTTAGATATAATTGCATTATATTTTTAGGTGTTTTACATGCCAACATCACGTGATGAGATAATATGTGGCATTTCTTATTTGATATACTTCAAGGAGACCATTCAAATATTATGAGGATTAAGGTACATATTATAATTAATTGGGAAAGACATGATGTCATATGATCATCATATATCTTTTCTTTCATATGTAAGACATGTATTATTTTAGGACACTTACATCAAATGTCTTCAAAGCATATGTATTCTGGGAGACATACAATTTCCAAAAACATGTTTATTCTTTTCCATGTGCTAAATTTCAAAAATCATAGTTCATAACTTGTTACATGATTATGTTTATTGATAAATTGAGAGAATCTATGGGTGACCATGTTTCCGAATATAATTACCAATGGAATGTATGGGTTAACGAGTCTAAAAGAGATTTAATAATTATTAATTTTTTAAATCTAAGGTTGATAATTACATATATTTAGATACAATGGAAATATTTTATTGATTATTTAGGGAAAAAAATACAAAATTACTTTAATACTAATGAATATTAGGGTTTTATGTTCCCGGAACATAATAAACTTTCGAATTATTAAGAATGTTCGTAATTAAAAATATGTTAGATAAAATAAAAATAGTATTTTTGTGAATCTTTTACATATATATATATAATGAATAAATATTTTTATGATAGAATTTATAACATATTATATATAACATAAAAAATTACATGTTTCAATAGATAAGAAGCGATAAGAATAGAGATAATATCATTTTGAAGATCTTGTGTATCATAGACACCAAAAAATGCATTCTAGTTATAGTAATATTCATTTAAAAAGAATAAGAAAAAATATAGAACATATATAAATTATATTAACTATTCATAAATAGGACAATGTTCTATGAAATCAATCTCAAATAAATATTCTATTGATTTTGGAAGAATACTGAGTCAATCAGTTGATTTTTCATGTGTAAGACAAGGGAAATAAAACAATGTCTTAGAATTAAATGGATTTCATATACATTCATCTACAATATTTCCTCAAGGGAATCTATTGTCCAATTGGAGTAGTTATTACATTCATTTGGCTCCAACGCATATAGTAGGTTCATGATCATACTCTTTAAATTACCTTTTCTTAATAATAAGTTAATAGTTTTGTGGGGGTGGTGGTAGAAACCAATATAAACAAAGGACATAGTCATCTACAAGTGGGATAATGTCTATATGAAAACCTTAAGGTTCAATTGGGTAACATTACTATCCTCTATATAGATATAAACCACTATATATATTGATAATGATTGGTATAATCACTAGATATGTGAAGATGTAATTTA
The DNA here is from genome assembly GCA_963277665.1 of Viscum album. Classification (NCBI taxonomy): domain Eukaryota; kingdom Viridiplantae; phylum Streptophyta; class Magnoliopsida; order Santalales; family Viscaceae; genus Viscum; species Viscum album. The sequence goes on along the minus strand of OY728138.1, from coordinate 1,658,036,817 downwards.
GGGATACATGTGAAATAAGTATAAAAAGTTACTCATCAAGGTTTTACCCCCTGCATTATGTTGGAATCTATCGCTGTGATCCTAAAAAATGTTATTACAGTCATTCACAACTCTATTTTATTTTTTGATAAATTGTATTTTTAACTGAATATATTTAAACAAAGACTATACATTAATTAAATTTTAAGAATTATTTCCCTATTAATGAAATTGTGAAAAATGTTTTTTAGACAGTTTAGAACATGAAGACAATGTATATAAAAAGATTGAGAACAATCTAATCAATGAATGTGGGCTCTCAACTATAAGAAGGTAATAAATATTAGAGTGCCTCTCTTAAAAATGTTAACTCTTTTTTCTCTTGATGATGATGTAAAAAATAAGTGCACCCTCTTATCAATGGAGGAAGAGACATTAGTTTCCTCATGAAGGAATAAAGAAAAAGGGAAATTAGTCATGGAAAATGAAGGTTTATTAATTGACTCCACCATGCGGGAATTGAAAAATAGAATTGAATCATATAGTTTATTATCTGTACAAAACTATAGGATAATTAAACTCACCTATCAATTTTTTCTTCTAGAATAACTATTTATCTATTGGGATGATCACCCTTCATAGGATTAAAATGATGAATCAATTTTTGTTATTAAATATATGTTTTATAAATTCTCTATAAAAATTAGATCATATATATGTGTGTCAGTTTTTATAGTATGATGTAGAAGACTAGATACTAAGATCATGAGAATTAAAGGATAGATAAATCTTTTAATGAAAGGATAAAAATACATGTTTACTTCTATAAACATGTAGGATTCATAGGTGAAATAAATTAAGAGATTATAGATTGAATCTCCAATATTTTAAAAATTGTGCTTCAATACAATTCAATAAATGGAAGGCTCTATGAAAATTATTGTGGAGAATACCAATGCATGAAATAATGTAATTATATTCAAATATATTAAATATGATATTAATGAAAATTAGAGTATTGTGAATTAACATCATTTAAAATAACATAATGAATTTAATAGAGATAAAATTAAATATGTAAGAAAATATTTGTTCAAAAACATTAACTCATTGGAGGTTGTGAAATTATTCCTAAATATGAAAAACATGGATATTTACATAAAATTTCAGAATCTAGAAACAAAACATGATAGATCATAAAAACATGTAAAAAATAAATAATCTTCTGAAAAACATTAATGGATGAAACATATATTTATATAACTCTACCTGGTGATAATAAAATTCAGAAATCATGTAGTCATCATTAACAAAATCAAAAATAGATAATGTACCATCCATTTCTGAAAATAATAATTGTGCTAATTCTATTTTTATATATATTATAGTTTTAATATAATATCGATGAAACTGTGGTTGAAGAAAAATGATGTGTAAAAAATATTCTATCCAAAGTAGTTGGATGGAATTATATTAGGATATGTTCCCCAAATAAAATCCAAAATTAGAAGTAATATAATGGATAAAATTAAGGCATAAGAATCAGTTAAATCTGGAAAGACTGTCTCTAAAAATAAAAATATTATAAAGAGGAAATCCTATAGTGCATGGGATAAATATTGAGATAGTGAAATATCCATAGACTATGTAGATTTTTTTTTGTAAAAAATACCTCAAATCCTTTAGGATGTATGTTATTTTTTAAATGGATGTTCTCAAAGAGAATAGGAATCATTATATAAATCACTCATGCATGAATACAAATGTGAAGAGAAGACCATGGATGCTCATGAATGGAAAAAGTCATACATCATGAATGTATAATTTGAATGATCTGAAGAAAAAAATCCAGAGAAGTATGTGTAGAAGGATGTTAAGATATCTTTAGGTAAAAATTAGATGAAAAATATTGAAATTCCCAATAATCCCCATAATCAAATAAAGGGTTTTTTTGTGTAAATATTGGAAAATTCACAGACACATGCATGAATACTTGAATTTTCAAGTTGAAAGGAACACGAAGGAATGAAATAATATAAAAGTATAAAAGAGATATTAAAATACTAATTCAGGTAGGTTAGGAGGCTCTCCTACTACTCTGGATAAAGAGTGGGAACCATTATCGAAGATTGGAATTGGATCCCATATCATGTATAATAATATGTTCCACAAGAGGTACTACAAGAGGTTATATTAGTGACCTTGGTCCCACCACCATGGGATCATGGTCATTTACACCCTCTTAGGACACAACACTACGAATTCATGGTGGAATGTCTCTACATATTATAATCCCACACCTCAATACAAGACATAAAAACTTCTAAAATCAAACATATATATAAATATATGTACAATGTAAATACCTGAAATACTAGGTAAGACTCAAATCCAACTTAGGTCTAGATGATGTACATATCATAATAAATGTATGTGAACCTTCCTACGACCCACTGCTGAGGTTGGTTATAGGTAAAGATCTCTTACATAAGTCAATATTCCTAGCATACAATGTTTCAATATCTATTTATAGAGCAATTCAACCTATAAATTTTATAATTTCATCTCTAATTAATAGTTTCAATTTCATTTTATAACTCCATTTCCTTTTTATTCATTGTAATTTATCTATCAATCATTTTTAATATTTGAATTATATATATCACCATATAAAATTTTGACATGCCCAAGAACATTATAAAATGTAGTGTTTCATACATTTAATCCAAACTAATTATTTATAATTTCCTTACATGAAATGATAGAATCATTTCATCAAAATATAAATAAAGGAACCAAAAAACATTGAAATAAATTGATTCTGTAATAAAAACAAGGATGAAAATATACATGTTATAAAAATCATGAAGTTCTTATGATGATTCATGGTAAAATAGACCATTTCCATATCATCCCAGGGTTAAAATCCATAATCGTAAGTAACAACATACATCATGTGTATCACCCAATGGTTATATCATGGAATGTATAATAACGCAATCAATAAAAATATTTACCATCCCTGTTAATTTGAATTTTCACTGTACTTTGGTTAGCTAATCCCAGGCATAGTCATATTGACAAATCCAATCATATTCTATATCATCTTTTTAATATATTCAAAATAGTAAGAAAAAAGAATATAATTTTTTATATGACTTTGTGAAATCCTAGACATGGTTCACTCAATAGAAACCAATCTCGGTTGGCCACATGATGACAACGTGCCTCACAATATTTTAGTATGCAAGAGGTTATCCCATTAATTTGATTAAAAATTCCAATTAATAGGCATCACTCCAAAATTAAAGTTCATGAAACGATAATATATATATAACAGGAAATTATAGAGAAATCCTAAAACTACCAAACTCATATTGGTAAACGAACCCTCATCAAGTATTTAATTCTTATTTGGTCTAGATCAAATGAAAATTGTAGAACTAACGAAGTCCCAAAATAATCAGGAATAAAAAAATAGTCTAACAAACCTATTCAAGAAAAATAAAAATGAACAAAGGCTCAAGTTGGATATAGTAATCACCGATGATTATCGAATAATAACAATAATGATTGAATTCCAAGGAAGGAAACATGAAATATCCTCATTCCATAGAGGATTCCAGGTGTGTCCTCCAATAGTAGAAAGGGGGTGGCCATGGTTGATAAAAATTAAAAAGGAATACGAGTTTAAATAAATAATAAATAATAGAAAAATAGTCAATTGACTTTTATTAATGGTATCACACTTTTATTCCAAATGGATTGAAAAACTATTCAAAAACTATGCACAAACCTTACACCCATATCTGTATCAATACCCCCTCACATAGTCATTGGATACGGTTAGACAAACACTGTTCTTGCTGGGACCAATTTTTAAATGAATATTACAATTTTTTTTTTCAATGAGTGTCAATGGATGTATGTGAACATCAATATGAAGAAATAACTCTATTAGGTTAAATGGAGAATGGAATTAAGAATGCACTGGTCCAATGGGTTCTTTAGATGATGAAAATGAAAAGGGTGTGAGGAGGCTTGGAATTGCACAGTGGCCATTCATTTCAATGCATAGTTTGATTCCTTGAATGTATTTTTATATGAATTAATAAAAAAATTGGTCCTTCCCACTAGCCAGCCATCCAGTCTCAACCACAAGATCATGTAGGACCATAGGGGTTGACCGTGCCCACTAGGAAGCTAGCTTGGCCATCCTGTAGGAGGCAGGGTATGCATTGTCCATGTATAAGCGCACAGGTGCCACATGATGGTGAACTCGGGAATTTTGGGTGCTAGGTGTGTGCTCGAGGAGAAGATTGGGAACTAAGAGCATTCCCACAGGATGGAAAATGTACGAGGTGGTACTTTGGAGGGATGAGGGGAAATATGAGTGGATGCTTCCGTAGCGTGGTTGATAAACCACGAGAAAATGTTGTGGCATTTCGATGTGGGACGGAATTTTAAAAACACACATGTGATCCCCATTTTCCATCTGATCTCGCGACGGATCTCAAAAAAACACTCCATCTCAGGTCCTGAGATCTAATCGTCACCATCCATGTTCAATCAGAGCAGATCCAATGACCGAGGAGTTCCCACACCATCAATTTCTACCTCCAAACCCTCAAAGGGATATCAGTTCCCTAGTCCACCGGAGATGCAGCCACACATTCGTAATCGACAATAGAGCCACCAATTATGATTTAAAATATTGTATTATGGTTGAATGAATGCTTATATATCATGCATGAAATTTCATTTTCATGCATCCAATGAAATTATTGAATTCGAATGTGACCAAAGTAAGCGAAGGTGTGAAACTGGATCATGGATACTCATGTGTTAGTGATTAGGATTTGCAAGCTATTCTCAGTGCATGCATGAGATGTTTTCGTGAGAAAGGAAATGGGTTTTTTCATGAAATGGAAACAACTAAGAATATCAGTGAATCCTATACTTGTGTATTGAATATTTTAAAACTGAAATATTTGTGGCATAGCTCATGGAATTCTAATGTGGAATGATCTGATCTCTTCTTATAAAGAGAGACTCACTGATTCGACGAAAAGCTGATGCATCCTAGAATTTGATAGCTCTTATTTTTTGACAAACACATCCTCTTAAATATTAATGTTCATGAAGAAGAAAACACATTTTTTCAACCATTGGAGGATCATGAAGAGTATATCGAATACAGATCTAGTTTTCGAATGAGTGGACCGTGAACCACTCTAGTTCGTGACGAAGTAGGGTTGTGATCCACTCCTAATTTGTTACGATAAGGTCCCACATACCCTTCGTGTAACATCTCACGTAAATAAAGAACATGAAATTTTAATATTTATTAATATTTATGGATTATGTATTAATTTTACTCTAAATGGTATTCTATGTTCGATGGAGTACCTGATACGAAACAATGGGTTTCTCTGAAATCTTACATTGCACACTAATAATATAATATAATTATTTTTAATGATAGTTCACGCCTAGAAATTGTATTTTTATGAATGAGTATAACTAAAAACAATATGAATATAAATGTTTCTTAAATGTTTTTACATTTACCCAATAAATTTTAGTGGCTTAAAATATGAATGAATCAGATTTTAAACAAAAATACTCTAATATTATTTAAAAGGTCAATTTACCGCCTTTTGATGGTGAATCCTCTTTAAATATAGTTTTGGTAACTTTTATTTTCTCTATTTGACAAAATTTAATTTTTCTTTAGAATCGGGACATTAAAATTTACCTTGGCTAAAATTTTGGAATTTTTTTGATAAAATTCATTTTTAATGAATATTGAAAAATACTATATTTTAATTCAAATCTTCTTTTTAATAAATTTTATTAATATGGATTGATTATTTTTTTAATTGGTTTCAAAGTGTATTTATATTATATTTTTACTATATAATTTAATGGTGGTTATTGGAATTAATTTCACATTGAAATTGGACGTAAACAAGTGTCAATCTTTTTATAGATATTGTTTCGTAAAAACATGCTATTTGTTTTGACAACTGAAATTAATTTTAAATTATTTAATAAAACTTATACAATTTGATTTATATAAAATAGACATCAATTTTTAATCCATAATATCAAATATAGCTTAGGATGAAATTTTGGTATTTTTCTAAAAAACTTCAATTTTTGATGAATAGTGAAACAACTATGTAGTTGTTAAAAAACTGATTTTTTTCATTTAAATGAAATTTTACTGCTTCTGTGAATTGAATTTTGAAAATACAACCTAAGTTGTTGTTATTATTATGTAAAATGTGGTTCAATAAGATTAATTTTTTTTTGGTGAATAGTAACTTTTGACTTTTATTTACTACGGTTAAAGGAAAATAGATAAATTCAAGGTAAAAATAATATCATAGTAATAAAAAATTATCTTAACACTTTCCTAACCTAATTGGATGAGTCAGGGCCGAACATGGGCATCTTTGGGTCGATTTTGGGACCCCATAGGGCCACTTAAGAGCGATAATGACACTTTAATTGAATTAATTTAATATAAAGACCAAAATGACATGATCAAATAACTTTTCATAAATTAATTTTTACATAGTGTTATACAAGTATTAATTGGAAAGCTAAAAATATTTCCTACATCATGGTATTTTTTTTTATAATTTTTAGACATCACATAAATAAAATTATTTATGACACAAAAATGATGTAGTGTTTACCTCATTAATAAATCATTTAAATAAATAAGATTATAAATATTAAAATAAAATCCAAAACATTTCCAATTCTAATTGGATGAATTTATTTCTACCATGAGTCATCTTATCTTCGACCTTAATATGTTTTGGACTTTTAGAAACTGAAAATAATTAAATAATTAAATAATATTATCACGCTTTAAAAAAGAACCCCTCCTCCCCTTATAAAAATCTCTCACTTCTAACCCATTCCTCACACCTCTCTATCCCCTTGGCTCATCCAGAACCTACCCAAATAATCTCTCAATATCCCTCTCCTCCTCCTAGAAGCCTTACCTTAGGCATAAGGCACTTCAAGATGTCCTTTTGATTCAAACCAACAAGAGTTACCTAGATTAAAGGTAATAATTTCTCTTAACTTATTTTCTTTTATTTTACTTCAACAACCCCTAAACTAATTTTATTAATTTATTTAATAAAAATAAAAGTATCCTCAAAATACTATTATGTTGTTATGAGACAGAATCAAACTACACTTGCACACACCACCATCTAATTGGTAATGAACATACTGTTTCTGTGGAATGCCATCTAACGCCTCACGAAGTGATGATTGTTCATTTATCTCCTACCGCCTATCATGGGGGCCATTATGATGACAATATATTTATAAATGATATATATTTTGTTTATGTATTATTTATTATTCAGTATATTTAATTTATATTATATAATTATGGTATCCATTATGATTAAGCGTGATAATATAGGTTGAGAATGTACGGACTACCACCCCCTCAAAGATATATGACTCGTTAATGCCATATATGGAATGTATAAAAAATATTGTTAATGATATTATATATTATATTATACTTAAATTATAATATACCTATGTACCATTATGTTTTAATTCCATTAAAGTACAAAATTGAAATGAAAGTAGCGTTCATGCGTACATACGACATACTGTCTCCAAGAACGATGCATTTCATTTCTTATCTCCAAATTTTATTTACTATTATAATTAAACACATATAATTTTTATATATGATATATATGATATCTAAATCATTAGTATCATTCTGGATTTAATGGAATTTTGACCACAAGGACAAATTGTAATTATAACAAGTTCATTTTTAACTCAAATTCAAAACATGGAGAAAATGTCCGATATGAAATCAAATAAAAAAATAATTATTGTAACGTGGTAATAATTTATATAAAAGGAATAATAAACTTGAAATATTTTCTTAAGGAAGTATAAATTAACATAAGTTTATTATTCAGGAATAACTCGGATCATTTGAGTCAAGTTGGACAAGAGGTAAGGGATTTCTTATATCACTTTTAATTCCTTGAGATTTCCATTGTTCACCATTTATTTATTTCATATGGTGTATTGTGTACTGAAATTTGATATATATTATCATGATCATATTTATATTAATTTTATTCTGTGAATAATTTGGTGTTTGTTATCTTTTGGTTATATGACTCGATTGATTACAAAGTTTTAAGGGATTTTCATCGTACTTTTTATTCTTGTGGAATTCATGCTATATTTTCTATTATTTCCTTTTGTTTGGTTTATGTACTTACCATTAGTGTATTAATTTTGTAACATACTTCAATTTATGGGTATTTATATCTTATTTTTATGATTTTTCTTTCATGGGGTGTATGTTTCATAAGTTACCAAATCAGTAAGGGAACCTTTCACCATATTATTTTTAAAAGATTTCTTTTTGTTATGTATTTTAATTTACATCTTCTTATGCTGGGATATGTTCGTTTATATCCTTATTAATGTCAATTTTATGTCCATATGATGATATACCATTTTTTCTCTCATGAACTCATTTTCTGAATTTTGAGGTGACGTCATTAGGATGTCGAATTTCTATAAGGGAACTTCTTAACACTATTTCAATTATTTGGTTTAAACTTATACTTATTGATTATGTCATGAAATGAATATGTGTGGATGACATATAATTTTTTTACACTGAATATCTAATCATATTGAGTGTATTTATATTTTTCACACATAATTATTTAATTGATTTATCCTTAATCTCAGGATACAGTTTTTATAAGGGATTATGTCTCAATTTACAATCCATTTAGACTTCATTGTTGTTATGAACCAATTCACTTTTATAGGGTGTATATACTATACTTTAGCTTATTATATTATGAATAAATTTATTCTCATGATATTATCATTTATTGATGAAATGTTATTCTTCAAATATTTGTACTCAAGCATCTCTCATTTGGTTAAGAACTCTTTAACTATAATATTTTTTTAATGATTTATTTTTCTAAATATTTATCATTAATGTCTATGTATCAAAAATGGTTTTTAGGATTTATTTATATGGAAATTAATGTTTTCAAATGATAATTTATTTAAAATTTTGAAAGTGGTATGGGACACTTTGATTCAAAAATCGCTTTATTAAATGTTTTAAATGGTTTTGAAAATGGTTTGATAAGGCAATGATTATGCCTATGATATGTTCTGATTGCAATGTGGAAATATTAATTTTTCATTTATTACTGTTTAAAGTGTTATGAATATATTATGGTTCTTGGGAAATGTTTAGGTATATGGGTGGTACCATGATAAACCTATGGTTTGTGTGCCGGATATAGCTCTCTAATGCATTGTGTAAAGTGACACTGGTAAATGTTAATGTTTCTCCTAAGAGATTTAAGGAATATACCTTTATGGGTATTCCAAATGTGGCTCCTTATATAGTTGTGATAACTAAAATGTAATTATGTTATGAATACCATAAGTTACCTTTATGATTTATGATTTATGTGTGTTATTCATAAATCTTATGATATTGTATGGTATGTTATGATTGAAATGTATTGGTTTCATTTATTGGTATTTATTGATGGGTTAATGTTTCCTTTCCTTCTTTTATAACCCTTACTGAGCATTTTATGCTCATCCATAGTTGTTTAAATTTATTTCACAGGTTATAAAGAATGGTAAGATAAAGGAAGTATTCAAGAACATTTATATCAAGAAATGAACTCTTGTTTTATTTATGAAGTAATACTATTGTGAAAAAATTGGTTATAGTAGAAGTTCCTACTTAATAATATTCATGTTTATATTTAATAATTATGGCCTAATTCTCTAAAACTCTAAACCTGAAAAGATCCTCAATGGGAATTCTGGATCTAACTCAATATTAAGTAATTTTTAATGCAGGGTCCTTATAGTTGGTATCAGAGGTCGGTTTAGATAACTTTAGAGGTTAAGGTGTTCTTTAAGAATAAATGACATAACCATAATGATTAAGAATTTAGAAATATTTATAGTTATTTTAGATAAAGTGAATGAGTTTAAGAAAATATGAATAAGTCTATCTTAGTATTTACCCTCCTTATATGATATTATATAATAATTATACTGATATACTCTCACTAACCCTTTTCATTTTAGTAATTGGATGAATCTAGCAGGAACCAAAGTAACAGTGGATGTGAAGACAACTTTGACTATTTTCTGAATGAGCATCTAAATGAAACAGAAGCTGCAATAAGAAATCTTTTGGTTATTCTCATATAACTATCTGGAGTCATGATTTACCACCTGAACCTTGATGATTTTTATAAGGCATCATATATGTGAGAAACAAATTCCTACAGAAGTTTAGGTAATAATCATATAGGTATGTATGTTCAAAAACCTATGTGTCAAGGGTGTAGAAAGAAACACCTAGGGAAATGCTTTAAAGGGACGGAAGATGCTGTAGATGTGGGAATGAAGGTCATAAAGCAAGAACCTATTGTGTAAAAAGGAAGAATCTATTTGATTCTAGGAAAGGAAAATAAGTTCACTCTGAGGGATCAATTAAATGTTTTAAATGTGGTCTGCATGGACATTATACCTATAGATGTCCTATAGAGAACTTTCGGGAAAGGGATCACTAGGATTGTACAAATATATTTTTACCAATACCTAATGAAATTACAATTTAGGATTAAGAATATGACAATAACCATTTAAAGTTATAGATTATTTCATAAAATATGTTTTGACATTATTTAATCTTAGTATATGATTCATTATTTTGTTTGTAGTAAATAATTATTTCAGAATAAGTTGGTAAATAATGGTTAATGGATCATGAAGAATGTTGAATGAGTAGGAAGTCAACATATAAGGGATTCAAGAGTTATGGTAGATTTTATGCTGATGTAATGCTTAAATGTATTAAGGCTCTTTTGATAATGATGTTACATTTGAATACTTTTTATAGTATGTGTAACCCTGTTGTTTGATATATGAAAATGTTAATTCAAGGAATAATTATCTATTCATTTGATGAGTAATGGTGGTATTTTATATTGGGAGAATCTTTGTTTTTATTATAGACATATGGTGACATGAGTTTTTTATGGAAATGATTGACCAATCATAGAAAATATGGGATTTGGTTAATTATACTTCAGTATGAGACAGTAAGAGTTGTCAATTATATTTGGAGATAAATGTAAAGATATACTATGGTAGACTATGTGTTTAAATCATTCTGAGTTTTGGGTAACAATCATAGTTTGGGTTATTTTGACGAATTTTAAGGACAATTGTATATTAAATGGTCTATATTGAACTTAGGGTACTGTTTGTTGAATTTTGGAGATTATGAATAGTATTTCTTTTTGAAAAGGATTATTATTTTTTGGGGATTATCTGATCTCGTACTAACCTTTTTGTTTTGGATAATGAATAAATGCGTGGGAAATATATGGTTCATCTTTTATGGATCATGTGATTCTCTAGAAGTTGATTCTAGCATTTTATGTGTGACCAATTCATATTGAATACTCATCGTTTGGAAAACATATGAGTTTTTGGATGAAAATTATTAAAGGATGAAACTCCACTTGAAAAAGTAAGTATATTTCCCTACATTATTATTTTAAGTAGTAAAAGAATTCCTAAACATAATGAAAATGATCTTAAAATAAAGACTTTGTCCATTTACTTTTCTTATTGGGAAATCAAAGACCGTTTACCAGATCACAAGTTTGTAATTTTCTTGTGGTTAACTTTCTCTTAATCATGTTTTCTATCACTCTCCATCAGAACATGATGGTTTTTTTCTTCCATATATATGTTTTTCTACATGGAATCCTAGTATAGGTTATCTCGGGTTACCTTTGTGTTTCTTCTTCTTTATTTCAATGTGATAGAATTATTGACTCTTTTTTCGATATGGGACTTTAAATGATCTTTGTGAGCCCAATTTTAAAATTGTGAGGACTCAATTTCCAAAAGGGGGGAAGGAGGTAATATCCTTGCTAAATAAATAACATTAAATTTTAATATTTATTAATATTTTTGGATTAATTATTAATTTTACTCTAAAGGGGATGCTATGTTTGATGGCGTACCTGATACGCAACAATGGGTTTCTTTGAAATCTTACGTTGCACACTAATAATATAATATTATTATTTTTAATTATCATTAACGCCTTGATTTTGTATTGGAGATAATGAAAAAAATAACAAAAATATGAATATACATGTTTATTAAATGTTTTTACATTTATCTAATATATTTGAGAGGCTTAAAATGTGAATGAATCTGATTTTAAACATAAATACTCTAATATTCTTTAAAAGGTTGATTTACCGCCTTATGATGGTGAACTCACATTAAATCGATTTTTGGACACTTTTATATGTTCTATTTCACAATATAAAACTATTCTTTAGAATCGGGACATTAAAATTTACCGTGGGAAAATTTTTGGTATATTTCTATTAAAATTCATTTTTAATGAATAATGATAAATAATGTATTTTAAATAAAATATAATTTTTAATATAGTTTATTTATATATGTTATATTACCTTTTTAATTGATTTTAAAGGGTAATTAAATTATATTTTTACCATTTAATCTAACGGTGATCATTGGAATTAATTTCACATTGAAATTAGACATAAACACGTGCCAATCTTTTGATAGATATTGTTTCTAAAAAACACGCTATTTGTTTTGGCAACGGAAATTAATTATAAATTAATTAATGCAACTTCAACATTTTGAATTTTGTAAAATAGGCATAATTTTTGAATTCAGAATATCAATTATAGCTTAGACTGAATTTTTGGTATCTTTAAAAAACCATATATTTTTGATGAATAGTGAAACCACTAAGTATAAGTTAAAAAACTAAATTTTTCATTTAAATGAAATTTTATAGCTTCTGTGAATTAAATCTTGAAAATCTGACATACATGGTTGTTATTAGTAAGTAAAATGTGGTCCAATAAGTTGAAAATAATTTTTTTGGTGAATAGTAACTTTTACTTTTATTTACCACAGTTAAAGGTAAATAGGGTAATTCAAGATAAAAAATATATCATAATAAAAGAAAATTACCTTAAAACTTGTTCTAACCTTATTGGATGAGTCATGGTCGACCATGGGCATCTTTGGGTCGATTTTGGGACCCCATGGAGCCATTTAAGAGTGATAATGACACTTTATTTTAAATAATTTAATGTAAAGACCAAAATAACATAAACTAATATCTTTTAGTACATTATTTTTTGTAGATGGTTACATAAATATTAATTAGGAAGCTAAAACTATTTCCTACGTCATGGTCTTTTTTATAATTTTTAGATATCAAATAAAAAAATTATTTACGACACAAAAATAATGCGGTGTTTACCTCATTAATAAATCATTTAAATATATAAGATTTTAAATATTAAAATAACATACAAAACATATAAAATCTTTATTGGATGAATTTATTTCGACCATGAGTCTTCTTATGTTTGACCTTAATGATATTTTGATCTTTAGAAACCGAAAATCATTATTATATGTTAAAATAATACTTTCATACTATCCTAAAAAACCCCTCCTCAACCTTATAAAAATATCTCACCTCTAACCCATTCCTCACACCTCTCAATCCCCTTGGTTCATCCATCCCCAACCCAAATAATCTCTCAAGATCTTTCTCCTCATCCTAGAAGCCTTATCTTAGGCAGAAGTCATTTCACGAAGTCCTTTTGGTTCAATCCAAAGGGAATTACCCAAATTAATGATAACAGTTTCTCTTAACTTATTTTCTATTATTTTACAGCAACAACCCCTAAAATATTTTTATTCATTTATTTTATAACAATAAAATTATCCTCAATATACTTGGATGTTTTTATGATATGGATTCTAACTACACTTATACACACCTCCATCTAATAGGTAAAGAACATACTGGTTCTGTTGATGGCCAACTAACGCCACACGAAGCGATGATTGTTCAATTATTTTATACCACCCCTAATGGTGGAAATTATTATGAAACTATATTTATATATGATATATATTAGGTTTATGTTTTTTATGCTTATTCATTTTTAATTTACAACAAACCTTCATGGTTTCCATTATGAGTAAACGAGATAATTTCATTTGGGGAAGTGTGGACTACCGCCCACTCAAAGTGATATGACTCATTAATGCCATATGTTGGACATATAAAAGATATAGTTAAAGATATTATATATGATATTATAATTTAATTATAATATACATATATATCATTATGTTTTAATTCTATTAAAGTAAAAAATAGAAATGAATGTAGCGTTTATGCGTAAGTAGGACTTACCGTCTCCATGAACAGTGAATTTCATTTTTTATATCCATTTTTTTACTGTTATATATATATATATATCATATATAAGATATATATGATATCTAAATAATTAATATCATTCTATAGTTAATGGACTTTTGACCACCTGGAAAAATTGTAATCATAACATGTTCATTTTTAACTCAAATTCCGAACATCGTGAAAATGTCCGATATGAACTCAAATAATTAACTAATTATTAAATAAATGTAATAAGTGATATAAAAGGAATAATAAACTTGAAAATTTTTCTTAATTAATACTAAATTAACATAATTTTATTATTCATGAAGAACCAGGAACATATGAGTCATGTTTGACACAAGGTAAAGGATTTCGTATCTCACTTTTAATTATGTGAGATTTCCATTGTTAGCCACTTATTTATTGCATGTGGTGTATTATGTACTGACATATGATATATATTATCATTATCATCTTTATATTCATTTTATTCTGTGAATAATTTGGTGGTTGTTAACTTTTTGTCATATGACTTGATTGATTACAACGTGGTAAGGAATTTTCATCTCACTTTTTATTCCCATGATATTCATGCTATATTTGCCACTATTTCCTTTTGTGTGGTGTATTTACTGCCCATGAGTGTATTAATTGTGTAATATACTTCAATTTATGGATATTTCCATCTTCATTTTATGATCCTTCATTCATGGGGTGTATGATTCATATGTTACCAAATCGGTAAGGGAACCTTTCACCCTATTCTTTTTAAAATATTTTGTTTTGTTATGTCTTTTAATTTAAATCTTATTATGTTGGTATATGTTCTTATATATCATTATTGATGTAAATTTTATGTCCAAGTGTTGAGATACCCTGTTTTCTCTCATCAACCCATTTTCTGAATTTTAATGTGACGCCGTTAGGCAGTTGAATTTTTGTAAGGGAACTTCTTAACCCAATTTCAATTCTTTGGTTTAAACTTATAGTTGTTGATTATGTCATGCTATGAATATGTGTGAATGACCTATGATTGTTTTACATTGAATATCCAATAATATTTAGTGTATTAATATTTTTCAAACAAAATTATGTAATTGATTTATCCTTAATCTATGGATACCATCTTTATAAGGGATTTCATCTCAATTTACATTCCATTGATACTTCATTGTTTTAATGCACCAATTCACTTTTATATGGTATATATACTATCCTTTTTCATATTATATCATTAATACCTTTATTCTCATGATATTATAAAGTATTTATGAAATGTTATTCCTCAATTATTTGTATTCAAACATCTCTCATTTGGTTAAGAACACCTTAACTAAAATATTATTTTAAAGATTTATTCTTATAAATATTTATCATTAATGTCCTTGTTTTAAAAATGGTTTTAAGGATTTATTTATATAGAAATTAATGTTTTTAAATGATTATTTATTTGAAAGTTTCAAAGTTTTATGGGAGACTTTGATTCAAAAATCTCTTTATTAAATGTTTTAAATGGTTTTGAAAATGGTTTGATAAAGCATTGATTATGTCTATGATATGATGTTATTGAAATGAATAAATGTTATTTTTTCCCTTTATTATTGTTTAAAGTGTTGTCAATATTTTATGGTTCTTGGGAATTTTTTATGTATACTGGTGTCTCTGTGATAAATATAGGGCGGGTGAGCCTGAGATAGCTCTTCAATGCATTGGGTAAAGTGAAAAAGTTAAATCTTAATTTTTCTCCAAAGAGATTTAGGGAATATATTTTCATGGGTATTAAAAATGTGAATCCCTATGTAAATGTGATAGATAAAATGTATGTATGTTATTAATTACATATGTTACCTTTATGATTTATGATTTCTGTGTGTTATTCATAAATATTATGATTTCATAAGGTATTTTATGATTGAAAAGTATTAGTATCATTTACTTTTATTTATTGATTTTTTAATGTTTCCTTTTATTATTTTATAACCCATATTGAGTTTTTTACGCTCATCCCACATTTTTGAAATTTTTTTCACAGGTTATAGGGAAATTTAAGATAAACGATGCATTCTAGAATATTAATATCAAGAAAAGAACACTTGTTTTATTTAAGGAGTTTTACTGTTGTGAAAAATCGTTTATAGTATAAGTGTATAATATGTAATATTCAAGTTGATATGTAATAGTTATGGCCTAATTCTATAAAACTCTAAACCTGGAAAGATAATCAATGAGAACTCATGATTTAACACAAGATTAAGTAATTTTTAATGTCGGGTCCTTATACATGGTATTATAGGTCAGTTTAAATAACTTTATAGGTTAGGGTGTTCTTTAATAATAAGTGACATAACCAAAATGATTAGGATTTTAGAAAGATTCATAGTTATTTTAGATAAAGTAAATGAGTTTAAGAAAACAAGAATAAGTCTATATTAGTATTTACCCTATTCATAAGATATTATATGATGATTTTACTGATATACTCTCACAGAACTTTTTGGTTTTAGTAAATGTCTGGATCTAGTAGGCACCAAAGTAACTCTGGATGTGAAGAAAACTGGGATGGTTTTCTGAATGAGCATCTGAATTAAATTGGAGCTGCAACGAGAACTATTGTGGTTATTATCATCTAATTATCTGGAGTCATGATTTACCACCTTAACCTTGGTGATTTTTTATAAGGAATAATATATGCGATTAACAAATCCCTACAGAAGTTCAGGTAATAATCATAAAGGTATGTTTGTTCAAAAACCTATGTGTCATAGATATGGAAAAGACACCTTGTAAAATGATTCAATGGTATGGGAAGATTCTATAAATGTGGGAATAAAGGTGACGCACGCCTGTCGTAGGGCGTGGCAAAAGCAATTTAATTTTCCTAGTGTAGCATAGAAGCTGACCAGGGTCGTCTCACTTAAGGAGCTTTCTCAATCGTTTACTTACTTAATCTAATTTAACTAAACTAATTCTTTTTGGTTGTTTTTAATTATGAATGTAATGCAATTTAATAAAATATAAAACTAACATGCAATGACAAAATGCAATTAATTGAGAAAGAACTTGGCCTTTATGGGTTGGTATGTGGGTTTCATCATTCTCCTTGTTGATATTTAAATTAAGTTTGATAATTCAATTATGAGATCTCATTCATGAATTACTATTCTTTTATTTATTGGTGTGAAATCTTGAATGCATTTTGCAATCTTAACTTCACCTCCTCCTATAATCAAGGTTGATGGCACACCTCGATCGAGAGTGTGTCATCTTCCAAGACCTGGATCCATCGTATTCCATTTCAACCACTGAATGGCTCAACTCCATCGTATGAAGAGCTTGTATCCAGTAGAAGGGAGGGAAAATATTTCATAAAAGAATATAAATGAGTTTGAGATCAGTGTCGTGGTGGACGATCACCACACCCGTGCACATCACTCTTACTCATCACAAACTTAATAAAACATAGGAATTTAAGCACCGAATTAATGAAATTTCCACATACATCCCCCAGGACAAGTCTCAGGTTAACCCCTCATATTTGAGGGTAAGAGGTCACGATGGATAATAAGAGAATAATAAAAGAAGAAAAGAAGGAGAAAAGATGAAGAAGAAAACAGGGAGGATGGGTGGACACAAAAATAAAAACAATGCACGAATTTTATTAGAAATATGAATTAAAAATTAAAACTAAAATAAAGAAAATAAATTAAATGGGGAAGATTTGTGGTCAGCCTCCCTCGGTGGAGATCTCCTCCTTGGTGCCTTGAAGGAATGGATGGAGAATGGATCCTTTGGGAAGGAGGTGAGGGCCTCCTTTTATAGGCAGAATTCGACCCCCGAATGTATACGCGTTTTATACCCCTTTAATGACATATTCACGCGTTCCACCCTTCATAAATGTTGTTCAAAAATGTCTTGTCCGTCTCCTCTCCAAAGTCCAGATAATTTTTAAACCTTATGTAGGAGTTATGAATTTTTCATTCTCGGTTACTGTTTCTGGAAGAAGCATCCAGGAAGGTTCCTCCAACCTAATGTCATTCAATAGCCTCCTTAATGACCTCCAACATCCTCCAAATTTATTGTAGAGATGTCCCTATCTGTCCTCGAGGTATCCCAGGTAGAAACACATCATTTGGATATGTTTATGCCGCGTTGGATGCCCGTTACCTTGGGTTGGTCCATGCTGTCCGCCCGGAAAAATTCTAATCTTCAATGATTTTTAGACCCTTTAGATGACAAAATCAGCTCCTGGTCCAGAAGACAAAAATGAATGAAATAAAATAAGGATTCGAAAAAAAATTTAATCATAAAATTTGGAATTTTATTTTTCCTGAAATGACCAAAATACCCCTGACGTAAAATTCTGTCAAAAATCCAGAATTAGTCGTTTTTCACATTTTGGGTTCAAAATAGCACTAAAACCTAAAAAACATGATAATTACCCATTCAATAACACTTTTGTGGGATTATAAACAATTTTTTACAGTATAAAATATATGAAAATGTGAGCTTCATCACACCCCCACACTTAAACATTGCACTCCTGGGCAATCATCTTACATCCAAATCAAAATCCACACAACAATCAAAAATGAGAAAATATCAATGATTTCATCCAAAATAGAATTCCATCATGTCTCATTTATGAATAATAATTATCTCATTTTCATTTCAATCATTAAAATTTTTTCAACCTCATAAATCAATCCACGAACCAATCACAACCTACCTCACATTGAATTTTATGTCACTCTTCACTCAATAGAAATTGATTCTGGAGTTATGCTCATACTTGAAAATCACATGTATCACCATAGGTTTGTGAAAATTATCATTTATCCACAGCGTGAAACATGAAAATGAATTTAATCATGAGGGATTTAATTAAAGGTTCAAATTATTCTGTGGCTTAGGGTCGGTGGTAGAATGATTGAAAAATGTTCCAAGCTAGAAAGAGGAGGTTGAACTTTTAAGTACAATGCATGATTAAATCAAGTGAAAACACAGGAAATTCCTCACTCAATACTGCTTGTAAATGTGAAAAACAACCCCACCCCTCTTTATGACATGGTACATGAGCTAATAAGTGATGATATCATCTATGTTCTCCTCTTTTTGTTTTCAAAGCTCCAGAAAGGCACAACTTTATTTTTTTCTTTTTTTATGAAGGATGAGCTGAAAATTGAATACAATAAATGAATGACAATTCATGCCCTTGATTTTTTTTGGGAGGTAAATGAGTCATAAAAGAATGTACAATGAGGAATTCAAGATCATCTCCATTTTTTTGCTTTCTTTTTTTAGGAGAAATGGATGGACCAAATAAAGCACAATGAAATGATGACACATGCCCAATTCTCTTGTTATCCACTGCCCAAAATATTGACACACACTTCACACTACCCATAAATGATACACATCCCAATGAACGCACACGAAAGTCCCTTCCCCCACACTCAAACTTGAAATATCCATGCAAAAATACTAAAAGTGCGGGTAGGTATGGAAAAATTGGCTTGTAATGTGGCTTAAACCTATAAGGAAATTCATGGCATCTAAGGGATTACGAAGGATAAATGTAGAGGTGGGTCTCAGGATAAAATGTGGCTAGACAATGAGATGCCTCAATCATTTTAAATACATTCCATGAAATCCAAAGCTTCGAAAGAGAATATTCACAAATTCAGGTTCTCACACAAAATTCAAGTTTCCCTCAAGAAAGTGTGGGTATTAGGAAGAATATGTAAAAGTGGTTTAGAATACCTCACAGGATTGGAAAAAAAATATTTTGAGTCAGTTGTTTCATGGTCATGGATTTCAAAAATCAGTCAAACTCATACAAATGATTGATAATCCAATTCAAGAAAATGTTTTCACATCAACAATCATTTAAAATCAATTATTTCAAAAATCATTTCAACTCTTTCAAAATAAATTGTTGTGTGAAAAATGATAAGAATATTCATTAAATCTCAAAATATGTTTTGGAACAAAAAAAATAAAGGAGTTTAAAGGATAATCGTAAAAAGTTAACTCCCTTTTGAAATAATGATTCGGTCCTCTTCCTCTAATTCTCAGGGCTTCCTTCTGCCTTCATGATCTTACAAAAGAAAAATTACTAAATTAATCACAAGGATCATTTTATTTAAGCTCAAAATAAAAAAAGGGAGGGGGCCACATGGTAGACTATTTCCTAATGCTAAATTTGAAATCTAAATTCCTAATATTGAAAATTAAATTAATATAAAGAAAGTAAAGGATAAATCTTGGTATGATCCCCCAAGTGGGCCCTGGAATCTTTTACTGCCTCCAGAGGGCAGTACCGGCTTTTATCCATAATCTGTTGGTGGATGAAGCTTCTTTGATTTGAACCACCACATGTGGTTCTTCCCACCTTGAAGATCTTTGTTCTTGTTGAGGAGGACTCCATAGACAGAGTATACAAGATCCTCCCCCTTCGCAATTTGGTACAGCTTGCATGGCGGTGGTTGGAAGAAGTAGGGAACCTACTCTTCATTTGTTGCTACTTGTGAAACATTCCCTTTCCCTTCTTGTGCTCTTCCTAGTAAATATTCAGTGTGTTCAGGGAGCTTTAAATGTTCCCCAACAGGTGAAATTTCTTTTCCTTCATCATCCTCCATGGCATAATGTGAGATGGCCGAATCTGAAAATTCAAAACTATTAGGGGTGATACTCAAATCATTTTCAATAAAATTAAAAGAGTTTGAGTTTAAGATTGTATCATATCCCTGAGTCGGTTCGACTTTAATATCATCTTCAATTGAATGTGCGTCTTGGAGTCGATCTTCACTAGATGGAGGTAGGTAGTCGGGCTCCTCCACCTCAGGTTTGGATTCAACTTCATGGATGTCTTCATTGAAATCAGGAAAGACTAGTGGCACTTCCTTCTTGGCCTTGAATCTTTTTAAGTCAGCTTGGAGTTCATCGACCATGGCCATCAAATCTTCCAATGAGATCCATGTTGCTATGCCTCTTTCCACTTGTCTGACCGTTATCATCAGTGCATCGGCTCTTCGTTGGAGGGCCTCCTCGGTATAGTCTGTTTCTTCCTCCTGCACCTGTGAGTAATTGTTCCATGCAGAATAATTTGAATTTGAATCGATCATGGAAAAAAGTTTTTTTTTAATTTTTTCTTTAAAATGGAAAAAAATCTAAAATTAGAAATTAGAAAATGTAAAGTAAACAACCGATTAGCTCCCCGGCAACGGCGCCAGTTTTGACGCATGCCTGTCGTAGGGCGTGGCAAAAGAAATTTAATTTTCCTAGTGTAGCATAGAAGCTGACCAGGGTCGTCTCACTTAAGGAGCTTTCTCAATCGTTTACTTACTTAATCTAATTTAACTAAACTAATTCTTTTTGGTTGTTTTTATTTATGAATGTAATGCAATTTAATAAAAGATAAAACTAACATGCAATGACAAAATGCAATTAATTGAGAAAGAACTTGGCCTTTATGGGTTGGTATGTGGGTTTCATCATTCTCCTTGTTGATATTTAAATTAAGTTTGATAATTCAATTATGAGATCTCATTCATGAATTACTATTCTTTTATTTATTGGTGTGAAATCTTGAATGCATTTTGCAATCTTAACTTCAC
The DNA here is from genome assembly GCA_963277665.1 of Viscum album. Lineage (NCBI taxonomy): Eukaryota > Viridiplantae > Streptophyta > Magnoliopsida > Santalales > Viscaceae > Viscum > Viscum album. The sequence goes on along the minus strand of OY728138.1, from coordinate 1,658,014,869 downwards.
CTCCTCCTATAATCAAGGTTGATGGCACACCTCGATCGAGAGTGTGTCATCTTCCAAGACCTGGATCCATCGTATGCCATTTCAACCACTGAATGGCTCAACTCCATCATATGAAGAGCTTGTATCCAGTAGAAGGGAGGGAAAATATTTCATAAAAGAATAGAAATGAGTTTGAGATCAGTGTCGTGGTGGACGATCGCCACACCCGTGCACATCACTCTTACTCATCACAAACTTAATAAAACATAGGAATTTAAGCACCGAATTAATGAAATTTCCACATACCTCCCCCGGGACAAGTCTCGGGTTAACCCCTCATATTTGAGGGTAAGAGGTCACGATGGATAATAAGAGAATAATAAAAGAAGAAAAGAAGGAGAAAAGATGAAGAAGAAAACAGGGAGGATGGGTGGACACAAAAATAAAAACAATGCATGAATTTTATTAGAAATATGAATTAAAAATTAAAACTAAAATAAAGAAAATAAATGAAATGGGGATGATTTGTGGTCGGCCTCCCTCGGTGGAGATCTCCTCCTTGGTGCCTTGAAGGAATGGATGGAGAATGGATCCTTTGGGAAGGAGGTGATGGCCTCCTTTTATAGGCAGAATTCGAACCCCGAATGTAGACGCGTGGTATACCCCTTTAATGACATATACACGCGTTCTACCCTTCATAAATGTTGTTCAAAAATGTCTTGGCCGTCTCCTCTCCAAATTTCAGATATTTTTGAAACCGTATGTAGGCGTTATCAATTTTTCATTCTCGGTTACTGTTTCTGGAAGAAGCATCCAGGAAGGTTCCTCCAACCTAATGTCATTCAATAGCCTCCTTAATGACCTCCAACATCCTCCAAATTTATTTTAGAGATGGACCTATCTTTCCTAGAGGTATCCCAGGTAGAAACACATCATTTGGATATGTTTAAGCCGCGTTTTATGCCCGTTACCTTGGGTTGGTCCATGCTGTCCGCCCGGAAAAATTCCAATCTTCAATGATTTTTTAGACCCTTTAGATGACAAAATCAGCTCCTGTTCCAGAAGACAAAAATGAAGGAAATAAAATAAGGATTCTAAAAAAATTTGAATCATAAAATTTGGAATTTTATTTTTCCTGAAATGACCAAAATACCCCTGACGTAAAATTCTGTCAAAAATCCAGAATTAGTCGTTTTTCACATTTGGGTTCAAAATAGCACTAAAACCTAAAAAACAAGATAATTACCAATTCAATAACACTTTTGTGGGATTATAAACAATGTTTTACAGTATAAAATATATGAAAATTTGAGCTTAATCAAAAGGACATAAAAAATAAACTTCTATGGAAAAGGGACACATCCATTTGACTCTAGGAAAGGGAAATAAGTTCTTTCTGATGGATCAATTAAATGTTTTAAATGTGGTGTGTATGGACATTATACAAACAGATGTCCTACAGAGATATTTCAGGAATGGTATCACCAGTATCGTACAAATTTATGTTTACCAATACCTAATTCCATTCCAATTGAGGATGATGAAACTGACAATGACCAATGAAAGTTATGGATTATTTATAAAAATATGTTTTGACATTATTGAATCTTAGGATATGATTCATGATTTTGTTTGTAGGAAAGAATTATTTCAGAATAAGTTGGTAAATAATGGTTAATGGAGCATGAAGAACATTGAATGAGTAAGAAGTCAACATATAAGGGAATCAAGAGTTATGGTAGATTTTAAGATGATGAAATGCTTAAAATTATTAAGGCTCTTTTGATGATGGGATTACATTGGAATACTATTTATAGTATGTGTAATCCCGATGTTTGATATATGAAAATATTAATTCATGGAATAATTATCTTTTCTTTTGATGACTAATGATGGAATTTTATTTTCTGAGAATAATTGTTTTTATTATGGAAATACGGTGATTTGGGTGTTTTATGGAAATAATTAACCAATCATAGAAAATATGGGATTTGGTTAATTAATCTTCAGTATGAGACATTATGTGTAGTAAATTTTATTTGAGGATAAATGTTAAGATTTACTGTGATAGAGTATGTGATTAAATACTTCTGAGTTTTGGGTTAAAATCTTATTTTGGGTCATTTTAAAGAATTTTAAAGACAATTTTATATTGAATTGTCTATGTTGAACTTAGGGTACTGTTTGTTGAGTTTTGGAGATTAGGAATAATATTTCTTTTTATAGAGGATTATCCTTTTTGGGGATTATCTAATCATGTACTAACATTTCTGGTTTTGGTAAATGACTAAAGACATGGGAAATATATGGTTTATCTTTTGTGTACCATGTGGTTCTCAAGATGATTATTCTAGCGTTTTAGTTGTGAACAAGTCATCTTGAATACTCATCGTCTGAAAAAAATATGTTTTTTTGGAAGAAACTTATTAAAGGATGAAACTCCACATGAAAAAGTAAGAATATTTCCCTATGATCTTATTTTAAGTAGAAAAATAATTCCACAACATAATGAAAATGATCCTAAAATAAAAACGTTTTCCATTTATTTTTCTTACTATGTAATCAAAGACTGTTTAACAGATCACAATTTTCTTATTTTCTAGTGGTTAACTTTCTCCTAATCATGTTTTCTATCACTCTCCACCAGAACATGATGGTTTGTTTTTCTCATCCATATCCATGTTTTTCTACATGGAATCCTAGTATAGGTTTTCTCGAGTATCCTTTGTGTTACTTCTTCATTATTTTAAAGTGACATTTTTAAAGACTCCTTTTCTGATGTGGGACTTTAAATGATCTTTCCGAGCCCAATTGTAAAATTGTGAGGACGCAATTTCAAAAATGGGGGAAGGATGTGGCATCCCAGGTACATAAAGAACATTACATTTTAATATTTATTAATATTTTTGGATTAAGTGTTAATTTTACTCTATAGGGGATGCTATATTCGATGGCGTACCCGATACACAATAATGGGTTTCTTTGAAATCTTATGTTGCACAATAATAAAATAATAATATTATTTTTTATGACAGTTAACGCCTAGCCGTTGTATTATTGGGAATGAAAATAAATAACAAAAATATGAATATACATTTTTGTTAAATGTTTTTACATTTATCCAATAAATTTTAGAGGCATAAAATGTGAATGAATATGATTTTAAACATAAATACAATAATATTATTTAAAAGTTCTATTTACCACCTTTGAATATGAACCCTCTTTAAATCTAGTTTTGGTCACTTTTATATGTTTATTTGAAAAAATAAAATTCTTCTTTAGAATCGGGACATTAAAATTTACCTTGGGTAAAATTTTAGTATTTTTGTGATAAAATTCATTTTTTAATGAATAGTGAAAAATACTGTATTTTAATTCAAATATACTTTTTAATATAATTTATTTATATAGTAAGATTATATTTTTAATTGTATTTAAAGTGTAATTATATTATAATTTTACCATTTAATCTAATGGTGGTAATTGGAATTACTTTCACATTAAAATTAGTTATAAACAAGTGTCAATCTTTTGATAAATATTGTTCTTAAAAACACGTTATTTGTTTCGAAAATGGAAATTAATTAATGAAACTTCTACATTTTTAATTCTGTAAAATAGATATAATTTTTTAATTTGGAATTTCAAATATAGCTTAGGCTGAATTTTTGGTATTTTTCTGATAAACAACAATTTTTGATGAATAGTTTAACCACTAAGTAGTAGTTATAAAACTTACCTTTTCATTAAAATGAAAATTTACTACTTCTATGAATTGAATTTAAAAAATCCGACATACATAGTTGTTATTAGTAAGTAAAATTTGGTTCAATAAGTTTAAAATATTTTTTTTTGAATAGTAACTTTTGTCTTTTATTTAGTGCAGTTAAATGTAAATAGTGTAATTCAAGGTAAAAAGAATATTATAATAGTAAAAAATTACCTTAAAACTTGTCCAAAACTTATTGGATGAGTCATGGCTGACCATGGTCATCTTTTGGTTGATTTTTGGACCCTTTGGAGCCACTTAAGAGTTATAATGACACTTTATTTTAATTAATTTAATGTAAAAACCAACATGACATAAACAAATATCTTTTAGTACATTAATTTTTACATAAGGTAATATAAGTATTAATTGAAAAGCTAAAAATATTTCTTGCATCATGGTATTTGTTTTAGAATTTTTCAACATCAAATAAATAAAATTATTTATGACACAAAAATGATTTCATGTTTACGTCATTAATAAATCATTTAAATAAATAAGATTATAAATAATAAAATAACATAAAAAACTATCCAATTTTGATTGGATGAATTTATTTCTACTCTGATTCATCTTATGTTTTATCTTAATGAGTTTTGGAAATTTAGAAACTGAAAATCATTATATAATAAAATAATATTTTCATACTTTCCTAAAGAGCCCCTCCTCCCCCTAATAAAAATTCCTCAACTCTAACCCATTGCTCACACCTCTCAAGCCCCTTGGATCGTCCAACCCCTACCCAAATAAGCTCTCAATATCCCTATACTCCTCCTATAAGCCTTACCTTAGGTAGAAGGCACTTCAAGAAGTCCTTTTGGTTCAAACCAAAGCGACTAACCCAAATTAAAGGTAATAGTTTCTCTTAACTTCTTGTATTTTAATTTACTTCTATGACCCCTAAAATCCTTTTATTCATTTATTTTATAAAAACATAAGTATCTTAAATATACTAAGATGTTTTTACGAGTAGGATTCAAAATACACTTAAACACACCTCCATCTAATGGGTAAAGAACATACTGTTTCTGTGGAAGGCCAACTAACGCCTCACGAAGTGACGATTGTTCAATTATCTCCTACCGCCTCTCATGGTGGCCATTATGATGAAACTGTATTTATATATGATATATATTATGTTTTTGTTTTCTTTATGTTTCTGTATTTTTAATTTATAGCATCCCTTTATGGTTTCCATTATGAGTAAACACGATAATTTCATTTGAGGATGTGCGGACTACCACCCCCTCAAAGTGATATGAATATTTAATGACATATGAGAGATGTATAAAGGACAGAGTTAATTATATTATATATGATATTATACTATAATTATAATATATCTATGTATCATTATGTTTTAATTCCATTATAGTACAAAATAGAAATGAAAGTTGCGTTCATGCGTACACACGACTTACCGTCTCCATGAACGGTGCATTTCATTTTTTATCTTCAAATGTTATTTAATATTATAAATACATATATATACTAGAAATATAAGATATATATGATATCAAAATCATTAATATCATTTTGGAGTTATGTACTTTTCACTACATGGACAAATTGTCACAACCGTTTTTTTGTCTTTCTATTGATCCGGTCCATTGGAAATCACAATCCTTTTCATGGGTATTTGGTGAGATGAATGTTGAGTTTTGAAGTTTCATATATGTCTAACCACCCTAATTTTGGATCCCCATTGATTTTTTAGGAGTTTTTAAAGAAAGGGTGCTTATTTCATGATTTGGGCCAACCGTGAGCGCATTTCCAGTTTTAAAAACCAAATTTGTTTATTTTATAAATCTTTTGTTTTTCATCCTTTTTCACCCATTAAACTTCACAATTGTCCTATACAGACATATTAAAACTTAAATATCCTTTTTTACCCCATATAAATTCATAATCATGGGGAATTGGGGTTACTTATTTAGGTATTGGGCCAGCCCATGGGCCCATTTCCTGTTTAAATTTTTTTTTATTTTATATCTAATTCAATTTTTAATATTTTTCTGTGATTCCACCTCCACCTCGAAGAAAATAACCCTATACTTACCCTCAAAATCGGTTAACCCTATTTGGAGCTCATATGGGTGGCAGATTAGGGAGAAAGGTATCAGGATACCTCAAATCGCCCAGAATTGATAAGGTAAATTGTTTTATACATAACTCATTAAATTCATGCTCTATTTCAAAAAATATTCTTTACCTGGTTCTTCCAGACCTTAAGAGACTCTCCATGAAGTTTAATCCCATTACCTTTTCTCTAGGGGTGCATATTTAATGGAATACAATAAGTTTTCTTGTGGAAAAGGTGAGATTCCATATCCTTTATCATCCCTCTTCTTCCTCCTTTCATTTTTCATGGTTTTATAATATCCCATAGTCATGATCGACCAAGGGTTCTGTTATACCATGATTTTTGATTGAGTTTATTTCATTTAGGTCTGGTATTCATAGTTTTAGGGTTTATAAACCCACGACGGGTGATTTCGGGTGTGCGTTTCCATTACTGCAAGGTTTTGAGGCAGGATACCCCTTGCACAAAACATTATCATTTAAGTTTAATCATTTTAATTCTATTACATCCTTATTTATATGATATTTTATGCTGTGAAACTTTGGTTCTAAAGGTTTTGTTTGCAAATTATGTTTTATGACTTATTTTGTTAAAAATATAGTTGTTTTGGTATAAATGTGCACTCCTCTTGTTTGATAAATTATTCCATGAGCTTTCGCACTTGGTTTATGGTATTTTGAATATGTATCAGTATCCAGAATAACTGTCACGACCTGTCCTCGGGGCCCGTGCTGTGAGTACCCCATGCCCGCCTTCCATAGGCCAGGGGCTGGCGACTAGCACCAAGGCGTAAATTCCCGATAAAAAGGGAAGGCATTGCCTTTGTAAAGTAAACAAACACCACATATCTAGCAAGCAGTTGAAGTAAACACTAAGTAAAAGATGGTACAACAGTAAGTGTGGAAAATTAAGTGGGCTAGTATACAAACCCAAACTAAAAGTAAAGTACAACTGGAAGGGAAAACATCAACTGAAAAGTAAAGCCGCAACGCCGAGCTGTCCACTAGAAATCCCACATGAAGGGTGAGTACAGATAGCCTCCTCTGCTCCTCAGGTCCAGATGACCGCTCTGAGTACGTCCCATCCAGTGGTCCACCTCTAGGTACCGTCTTGCTTCGCAAGCCTCAACCACAATCAGCGCTGACCATCGTCTGTAACCAACACAACGTAGTGCGGACATAGCCCGTGTAGGGGTGAGTATAAGCTACTCAGTAGGGACCCCGAGACCCCCGAAGGTCTCCCAAAATCCACAAAGGATAATCCACAAAGGAAAGATGCAATCACAAAAAAAAAACATCTGACACTGCTTCGGTATATGCCCATACATATACCTAAGTCATCAATTCTCGTTCGGCTCCAACATCCGAGCCCAAGTACAACCCAGTCCACACAGGAAAGCAAAACGTAAATCCACACAGGATAGAACAAAACAATCCACTTAGGAAAGAAAAACATGATTCAACTCACATAGGTATACTTCTTCGTATGACGATAGAGATGATCAGTTATATCTTCTGATTCATCTAAGCCGTCGGACCCACAAAGGATCGATAGGTACTAACCCCCGCAATGACCCATATAGGATATGACCCACACAGGATCTGTAGGCGCTGACTCACACAGAACCACTGAGCGCTGACCCACATAGGATCAGAACCACACAAGATCGGTAGCACTGATCCACATAGGATCGCTGAGTGCTGTAATCGTCACCGTCGAATCCACTGAGGATCTCTGCACAGTCGTCGTCGTCACAGTCGCAAATGCAGCCAGCACTTGGGTTCCCGCACACATCAAGCTCGTTCGGGAGGGTCCGATCCATGAGCCGAGAGGCTGATACATCAACTGACACAAAGTCCAGAGTTTATGTATCCAAAAGTTCCGTATCGTCAACAGGAACTCAACGTCGCAGACGGCGCGTCAATCGGACGCCCGGTCTGAGAGTTATTGGCCTTTTCATCCCAGGGGTCCGGTTGGTTTTTAAGGCAAAACCAATCCGAAAATACTCCACCTGTGCCCAAACCTCGGGTGGAGTTATCCAAAAGATCCATCTCACTTAGAGGTATCCATCAAAGTTGACGACACGTCAATCAGACGTCCGGAGCTTAAGTTATGAGCGTTTCCGCTCCAAGGGCCCGGTTAGTTTCGTGTACGAACCAACTCGGACGAACCCAAAGTATTCTGAAACCTTGAGTGCAATATACCAAAACGGCCGTCTCGATCCAAGGATCGCATCGCCACTGACGGCGCGTCGATCGGAGGTACGTAGCCCGAGATACGGGCAAAAGACCAAAAAGGGTCCGAAAACGGGGGTTTCGGGCCCGAATCGACCCGGCCCGGGTCCGGGTCGGCCCGGCTGGGCGTGGCCTGGCCCGACTGGCGTGACACGACCCAGCCTGGGAATGGCCCGGCCCGGCCTGAGCGCGGCCCGGCGCGGCCTGGGCGCAGCCCGGCCCGGCTCGGCGTCCCAGCCTGTCGGCCCGGCGCACTGGCGCGCGACGCCAGCTGGCTCGGCTGAACGACCGAGCCGTTCGGTTTGTGGGGGGGGGGGGGGGGCTACCCCCCCGTGTTTTGTAACCGAGACCCCCCTTAATGGGGGCCACTAGCTGGCCGGACGGGGGTTTGAACCCCCGACTTCTCTCTTGTCCGGCCGGCCCACCCCGGCCAGCCGGTTTCTGCCGCCACGGGACCGGCGATGGCCAGTCCCCTCCCTGCTCCGACGCCGGTGACCCGTTTCTGGCCGCTGGTCCTGCTCCGACGCTGGTGGACCATTTCCGTCGGCCGTTTCCCATGCTCCGCCGCGGCCCGGTACCAGCCGCGGCCTTCATTCGTCCGGTGCGGCGCGACGACACCGCACCCCTCCGCCGTGGCCCCTCTCCGGCCGTGGTGCTTTTGCAGTTCTCCGGCGCGGCGCAACGGCGCCGCGACTTGGTTCATATTTTTAAAAATGCGGCGCGTCGGAATCGTGCATTCTTTCCATTCTTTCCCACGCGGTGTGACGACACCGCGTCACTTCCCGTCGTACCGCAACAACAAGAAAAAGAAAGGGAGGGGGGTCGACCGTGTTTGTGCGGTCCGACCTCCTCCTGTTAATTGATAGCATGTGGTCTAATTATACGTGGATAATGAATAGGAGTAAATCAAGAAAAGAAATCACATAAACCCCAACCTCTTGTGAGCTTAAACGGAGGTTCGTCGAACGATGATTCGTCGCGGGAAGAGACGTCGTAGAAGAAGACGTCGACGACGCCGCGGTACATGGCATCGCGTAATCGGTTTCCGAGAACTCTGTGTTCTTCATCGGAGACTGATGTGTTCTTCGCGTTCTTCGTTGAAGATGAAGAAGTTCCTCAATTCCTTAGCCCTTTTCTCCCAAATACTCCACCACAAGAAGGTTCCAACCCCAAATAAAATAAGTTCATCTCTTATTTTATTAACATAACATAAACTTTTTAATTTCAAGAGTTTGAATTAATTGCACTTAATTAATTCATGAAAAGTTGTCATCCATAATGGTGAGTTGAGGGGGTTTTAATAAAGTGAATAGGTGGGGTTTGTGTGGGCGCCACCACCTTCAAAACCAACAAATGGAAGTAGGGTGGTTTTCCCCAACTTCAACCCAAAGCTTAATCCACTTAAAGAAAATAAAAATTGTAGTTAAATTTTTATTTTAACTTCCACAATTTTTATCAACCTCTCTCGTGAAAATGAAACTTCGGAAAAGGTGTTTCTAAGCAATTACCGGCACTAAGGTTCCATCGATGCCCTCAGAATTCGATTCCGAGCACCGGTTCAAAAGTTAGAAATTCCCGTTCGTTCGTTCACTGAACGTACCCGAGCTAAACTTCGGATAGTAATTCCGGGCACACCGGGCCTCGGAATCAAGTGCCGTCAGAAACTACGTTCTTGTAAAATCCCAAAGAAAATTAAGAAAAAATTTTCCTTGAATTTTATGGGTATTTACAATAACATTATGGAACGAAAGTGGTGTTTTATCCCTTTTTAAGTGCTTAACATAAGTTGTTTTGTTAAAGAGTGCATGTCATGTGTTCGGTAAATTGACCGGTTGGCTTTTATGTGTCTAGTGAAATTTAAAATAATTTGTTTTGATTTTGAAATATATTTGAATCATGTAATAAAATTATTTTGGGATCATTTTATGGCTTTCAAATTTGGATTTTGTTTTACAAACAATTGTTTTTTTGTTTACAACTTGTTTTGGCCCGAGTTGCCGAAAAATGGCCTGTTTCACATTCTTATAAAAATGTTTGTGTTTTGAATATGTCACCTAAGTGTTTTAAAGGATTTATGAATGTGGTTTTATTCTGAAAATGTTGTTTACACACCTCATTAATAAAATTGAAATGCATAACTTCATCAAACATTAGTTTTGAGAAAATGTTTAAAGGCACATTTGGCCTTTCCAAAAAATGGAGTGTTTTACTTGTATATACCAAGTTGTGCAATTGGTATTATTTTATGGTCCTTGAAATAATTTTATTAAATGTTTTTAGGGATGAAAAATATGGGTTGGTTTGGTTTTTATGTGTTTTTATAATTGAAAGAGTGTTTTTGAATGAGTTTTATGTGCAAAGCCTCAATACACTTCTTGAAATTGTTTTACGAAAATATTTAGTGGTTTGTTGATTCATGTAAGAAATGTGAAGAAAGTTTATGGGATGTTTGTGTTTTTATGGTTTTTAAATGGAATTTGGATGTGAAATGTGTATTTGATAATATGTTTAACTTGATTTATCACTAAATGGAATCCCAGGTATCTAGGTGGGCAGACGTGTACCAGTATGCTAGTGATTCTGTGGGGTTTGGCCCTTGTTTCACGTAGCAAGTTTGACGAAGACAACACTAACTAAACTATGATGATGATGATGATTGGGGACCACTAGGTTATGGGAATGTTCCCTACTAGTGTCTCGTGCATGAGAACAGATATTTATTATGGTTACTTTCACCGAGATACGAGGTACCTAGGGCTCACTACTGACTAGTACCTAGGAGTGTTCCCATGACTTGTGCTTATTGGATCTTTTATAGTCACCATCAACATAAAGTGTGTTTGGTTGGTAAATTCTGTAGTGTGTGTGATTTATTTAAAAGTATAAATTCTTTAAAGTATCCCTCTTGAAAACTATTTTCATTTTGAAGTTGCACCTCTTTAAAAAAATTGTTACTTGCATTTTTTTATTTAAAGTGCATGTTTTTGTCTGATAATTATTATAGCATGGAACCTCATTTGAAAACCATACTTTAATATCTTGAATTTAAAACTATAAATTTATGTTTATTTTATTTTAAAGTAATGTGAATTGGGAATAGAATATCGAGCTAACCTACTGAGTTTTAATACTCACGCCTATAGTCTTCTTCTGTTTTTAGCCCTTGTGCTGGTTTCAAATTTAGTTTGATCACCTTGGGAGACGTGTAATCATTGTGTTGGAGAGTGACCAGAAGCGTCACATGGATTTAGTTGGTCATAGGGATTGTTCAGTTGAGTTGTTGGTTTTGTTCTACTTTTAGTTTCTTGTACAAATAATGTTTACTTCAATTTTTATATAAATTCATTTGGGGCTGTCCATTTATTTCCATTGTCTGTTTGATTGGTTATATATGGGATAAATCATTCCCTTATGTACTCTATTGATTCCCTTGATGCTTTTCATCATCCCGTGAGGATCGAGAATGCCTCTTGGGACTTGTCGTGGGCTGGCCTGGGTGACCGGTTCAGGGTCGACTCGGGCTGGTTCGTGACAAAATGGTATCAGCGGAGGTCGGCTCTTAGCATACCTTTCTTTTTTGAGCGCCCTTGTTATTTTTGGGATGTCAAGGTAGATAGAGTAGTATTTTTGGGACTTGAGGGGTAATGGCAAGAAGAGCGTCGCTGCCTCTTTCTCATTCTAATCCTTGGGTTTCCATGGGAAGTCTGGTTTTATTAGTGTCCTTTGTTCTTGTAGATTGTTTGGTGTTGGGATATGACAATGGGAGTCTGACTAATGGCCTCCATGAGCTCATAGGGCCTAGAAATCCATGTGGAGCTGGGGAATGGTCCTAATAAGTCTCTATGTGTTGGTGTTGTGTTTGACATATGGCCGCCAACCATATGGTCAAGTCACCCACCGAAACTAGTTCCCTTTTTTTTGGTTCTCTTGAACCTTTATTGAATTCTGAATTTTTGTTTTTAAAAATCATTGTGTGAGAATTGTAGAAATGGGTTTTAAAGTAAGGATTAGATTTTTAAAAGTGAAAAATGGGGTTTTCAAAAATTAAATATAAGAATGGTTTTGGAAGGTTGTGTTTTGTGAAAAAAATGGAGGGAAGTGGAAATGATTTAACAAGATTGGATTATCCATAATTTAAACTTGTGGCTTGTTGGAATACATTTTTTTGAAAGTGTGAATCATTTAAAGGTGATTCTGGATCTTTGTTTTAAATGGGATATTTTCGGATGTTAAAAAGTTTTTGAATCGGATAAATTAGTTTTGGAAATTGGTTTTGATCAGTTGGTGTTTTCTTAGAAAGGGTATTGGTCTCAATGAAACTCAAATTATGAAAATATACGTTGCTGAATTTTAAAAAAATGGGAAGGGGTTGTTTGGAGTGGCTTGGTTATTTAAAAAGTTGTTAAAAATGAAAAGGGGTAGGTTTTTAAGAAAATGGTTCTTAATGAATTGTGGTTTTTTTTTTGTGAAATATGAAAAGGGTTTTTTACTTGTTGTTGGTGTTCCTTTTGAAGGTAATTTTTTTTGGAATGATGTTGTTTTGTTTTAGCCTTTGGTGTTTTCATGGGTGCTCACATGCATGGTTTTATTTGTATCTGGAAGGATGTCCTATATGTCATGGTGGTTGGGTTCTTGGGGTTGCATGGAAATGTGAATATGGGTGAGACTTGATGAAACACCATTGGTGAATGTGGAAACCCAACAAGTTAGTTTGTTTTTCAAAAGTGTTTTGAACTGAAAAATTGTGGCCTTTTTTAAAACCAATGGTTATGTGGATAGTTTTTTTTCTATGTCATTGAAGAGTTATTTATTCAGTAATATTCCTTGTGATCTAGAATTCATACTCTTGTTGTATCTTGAGATGAGATCTTGTTGGTGGATCAGTTTTGGAGTAATTTTCATTGGGTTTCTAAAGATGTGTTTGATATTGTGATGTGGCCATGGATAGTTCTCCGTTGGAAATCTTTCCTACTGATCAACTTAAGGATTCATTTAAAATGTTAAATCCACCTCTTTTGATGATGCCTCAACCTGTTTGTTAGAATAGAGATCTGTTTGGGATCTATTAAAAGTGCTTCTAGGTTATGATAATTCTTTTGGACAGAGCAGTTGTGTTCGGTGATGTTGATGTGTTTCATCATATTCCTTGTCCATTATTCCCCTCGTTTAGAGTGAGACAGAATTTTGATATGTATCTATGAGTTCCTATTTAGATAAAGTTTTTTTTGTGAGAAAGTGAGTTTTTTTGAGTGGTGTGATCCTTATCACCTGACTGCGGTGCAGTAGATGCTTCAAGAATCAGGGCTCCAGCCATAGGCCTCAGAGTGAAGATTTTCACACAGTCAGGTAATCACCAGAGGTGTGGAGTGCTCGATTAGGATCATTCCTCCTCTATTTTGGTAAGTTAGTTTCTATGTCAATTTTTTGGTTCCTCATTTCTTTTAATTTTCCTTTTTCGCAACAAGCATGGGGGACTTACCCCTCACATAGTGTCTATGGTTATGCTTTCATGGATGTGGGTTTTCAATCAATGTCCCTGTGTAGACCATCTATGAAAATCAGGTGCAGTCTCACTGTTACCTATTCTTAGGTGGAGAGTTATGGGTAGTTTATTTGTTTCTTTTGTGGTTTTAGTGGCCAAATTATTCTGTCCCCTTCCCTCCCATCCCCGAGTGGTGGGGGTCCAGATCTGTGCTGAATGTGTTGGCCAAGTTCTTGTCCCCTCTGTTCAGGAGTTGGTGGTTTATATGTTCATGTTATAACCCTATTATCTTGGTATAGTAGGTTTTTAGGAGTTTTTTTGGGCTTGTGTGAGTGAGGCCCAATTCTAGCTCATGTTTAATTCTTCTCTGTTCGTTGCTAGTTGGTTTCTAATGGTGGGGAGACCCAACATGGGTCTCCTAAATTTTCATCCTAAGAAATTTTCTAGTGCTAGTTGTTTCTTAATGGTGAGGAGTCCATTCTGGAATCCCCTGTAATATTTGGTTTTTGTGAGTGCTCTTTGGTTTGGGTGATGGTTGGGTTCTTTGGGAGAAGGCCCAACAATCGGGTTCTTGGCTTGGTTGTGGAGGTGGAAGCTTCATCTTTCCGTTGATTCTCCGAACATGGTTGTGAGTTGTGTTTTGTTTTGGAAAGAGTATTAAGTTTAATTGTGGGTGATTGATATTTCCTTATCTTTATATTCTGGATTATGTTGTTAAGTAATCCTTAGGTGTTGATTTTTTTCAGCCAGAAAGTGTTATGGCTTTCCGGGGGCGGAAAGCTTTAATGGTGGAGAGAATTGTCACACCCATTTTTTTGTCTTTGTACTGATATGGTCCATTGGAAATCCCAATACTTTTCATGAGTATTTGGTGATATGAATCTTAAGTTTTTAAGTTTCATATATATCTAACCAACCTAATTTGGTATCCCCATTTCTTGTTTAGGAGTTTTTGAAGAAAGGGTGCTTACTTCATGATTTGGGCCAACCGTGAGCCCATATCCAGTTTTAAAAACTGAATTTGTTTCTTTTATAACTCTTTTGTTTTTCATCCTTTTTCACCCATTAAACTTACCACTTGTCCTATACTGACATATTAAAACTTCCATATCCTTTTTTACCCCATATAAATTCATAATCATGGGGAATTGAGGTTACTTATTTAGGTATTGGGCCAGCCCATGGGCCCATTTCCTGTTTAAAAAAAATATTTGTTTCTTTTATATCTAATTCAATTTTTAAAATTTTTCAGAGATTCAACCTCCCACTCAAATCCAATAACCCTATACTCACCCTCAAAATATTTTTACCCTCTTTGGAGCTCATATGGGTCACATATTAGGGATAAAGTTCTCAGGATAACTCAAATATCTCAGAATTTATAAGGTAAATTGTTTTATACATAACTCATTAAATTCGTTCTCTTTTTCAAAAAAAAACTTCTTTAACTGGTTCTTCAAGAAATTAAGATACTATTAGTGATGTTTCATCCCATTCCCTTTTCTCTAGGGGTGCATATATAATGGAATAAGAAAAGTTTTCTTGTGGAAAAGGTGAGATTCCATCTCCTTTATCATCCATCTTCTTCCTCCTTTCAATTTTCTTGGTTTTATAATCTCTTGTAGTGATGATAGACCAAGGGTTCTGTTATACCATGGTTGTGGATGGATGTTATATTAATTTAGGTCTGGTATTCATAGTTTTAGGTTTTATAAAACCGCGACGGGTGATTTCGGGTGTGCGTTTCCATTACGCCAAGGTTTTGAGGTAGGATACCCCTTGCACAAACCTTTATCATTCAAGTTTCATCATTTTAATTATATTATATCCTTATTTATATTATATTTTTTTCTTTGAAACTTTAGTTCTAAAGGTTTTTTTTGCAAATTATGTTTTATGACTTATTTTTAAAAAAATATAGTTGTTTTGGTATAAATGTGCACTCCTCTTGTTTGATAAATTATTCCATGAGATTTCACACTTGGATTATGTTATTTTGAGTATTTATTAGTATCTTGAATAAAATGTGGCATTAAAGTGGTGTTTTATCCCTTTTTAAGTGCTTAACATAAGTTTTTTGTTGTTAAAGAGTTCATGCCATGTGTTCGGTAAATTGCCCAGTTGGCTTTTATGTGTCTAGTGAAATTTAAAATAATTTGTTTGGATTTTTAAATATATTGGAAGCATGTAATTAAATTATTTTGGGATCCTTTTATGTATTTCAAATTTTGATTTTGTTTTACAAACAATTTTGTTTTTGTATACAACATGTTTTGGCCCGAGTTGCCGAAAAATGCCCCGTTTCACATTCTTATAAAAATGTTTGTGTTTTGAATATGTCACCTAAGTGTTTTAAGGGATTTATGAATGTGGTTTTATTTTGTAAATTGTGTTTACAAACCTCCTTAATAAAATTTAAATGCATAACTTTGTCAAACATTAGTTTTGAGAAAATGTTTAAAGGATCGTTTGGCCTTTCCAAAAAATGAGGGAGTGTTTTACTTGTATATACGAAGTTGTGCAATTGAGATTGTTTTATGGTCCGTGAAATGATTTTATTAAATGTTTTTAGGTCTTCAAAATATGGTTTGGTTTTTTTTGATGTGTGTTTATAATTGAAAGAGTTTTTTTTGAATGAGTTTTATGTGCAAAGCCTCAATACACTTCTTGAAATTGTTTTACGAAAATATTTAGTGGTTTGTTGATTCGTGTAAGAAATGTGAAGAAAGTTTATGGTATGTTTTTTTTATGGTTTGGGAATGGAATTTGGATGTTAAATGTGTATTTAATAATATGTTTAACTTGATTGATCACTAAAGGGAATCCCGGGTATCAAGGTGGGCGGACGTGTACCAGTATGCTAGTGATTCTGTGGGGTTTGGCCCTTGTTTCACGTAGCAAGTTTGACGATGACAACACTAACTAAACTATGATGATGATGATGATTGGGGGCCACTAGGTTATGGGAATTTTCTCTACTAGTGGATCATTCACGAGAATAGATATTTATTATGGTTACTTTCACCAAGATACGAGGTACCTGGGGCTCACAACTGGCAAGTACCTAGGGGTGTTCCCATGACTTGTGCTCATTGGATCTTCTATAGTCACCGTCAGCATATGGTGTGTTTGGTTGGTAAATTCTGTAGTGTGTGTGATTTATTTAAAAGTATAAATTCTTTAAAGCATCCCCCTTGAAAACTATTTTCATTTTAATGTTTCACCTCTTTGAAAAAAATTGTTACTTGCATTTTTTTATTTAACATGCATGTTTTTGTCTGATAATTATTATAGAATGGAACCTAATTTGAAAACCATACTTTCATATATTGAATTTAAAACCATAAATTGATGTTTCTTTTATTTTAAAGTAATGTTCATTGGGAATAGAATATCGGGCTAACCTACTGAGTTTTAATACTCACGCCTATAGTCTTCTTATGTTTTTAGCCCTTGTGCAGGTTTCAGCTTGAGTTCGATCACCTTGGGAGATGTGTGATCATTTTGTTGGAGAGTGACCAGAAGTTTCACATGGAGTTAGTTGGTCATATGGATTGTTCAGTTTAGTTGTTGGTTTTGTTCTAATTTTAGTTTCTTGTAAAAATAATGTTTACTTCAATTTTTATATAAATTCATTTTGGACTGTCCATTTATTTCCGCTGTTTCTTTCATTGTTTATGAATGGGAAAAATCGTTCCCTTGTGTACTCTATTGGTTCCCTTGGTTCTTGTCACCATTCCGAGAGGATCGGGAACGCCTCTCGGGACTTGTCTGTAACGCCCCGACCCCAGCTACCCAGAGTCGGTGCATTACTTCGTAACATTGGCATGATCACAAGAAAGATCAAATCCCGAAAGACCGATTGGTTTAGTAGCCTTGGAAACACTAGATATAATCATAAAGTTTTACATTACATTTCAAAGTGAAAAACTACTACAACAACAAAGTCTTCATATCCACACTATTAACCCCTCATAATATCCCTGCAAGTCATTCATAATTTACTTCTTCACTACCTGGGAAAAATAAAACATAGAAAAGGGGTGAGCTCAAATGCCCAGTAAGGATAACAATATATTCAAAATAATCATAAACATTTAAGGCAATTAATTACTAAAAAAAAAGCCTTTTAAAATTGAACTTCAACATAGTATGGCAAAAGTAAAATGAAATAATGCCATTTACTTATTCACATGGATATTCTACTAATCGAATAATCACATGCAATATCAATAACCACTTTCATAATGTTGGAATGCATAATGCCAGACTATCATAACCACATAGCCAAGGCCTCGTGCCAAGACTACAAATAAGATTTTGTCAAGGCCTTGTGCCAAGACACTAGTTTGTCTCATGAGACCTACCGATGCAATTTTTTTTAGAAGATACTTATGTTTAAAATTGATAAAATATACTCCAGTGTTTTTCTGAAAACAATATGCAAGCTTCTGAAAACAAAATAACTAATTCTGAGACTTCTCGATTAATTACAGGCCATGATGGGTCCACTCCCAATCCCTTCCTGTCTACCAAACTCGAGAGTCAGGTTTTCTGAAAACATTTTTAAGCTTGCGTTAAATATGTATACATTTACACTGGATTTTCATATATTTGAGAGAAATATCCCTCTTTTGAAATCATTTAAAAATCACATAAATTTAAAAGAAACATTTTCTTTGAAAATATTCTTATAAGCTTTTAAGGAAAGCTTCGACGATTTTATAACGGCAGAAAATAACCGCACTCACCGTATAAGTTAAAAAAAACATTCTTACCTTAATTCTGTCGAAAAGGTTAAAAAGCACCTTTTTTGGAAAATGACGGAAAGATTCCCTTATAAACCTCTTATAAAAAGTCAAACAAGGGTATAAATGACTTTAACTCATATTCTAGTAAATAGTAAAAATGTTTTGAAATACATTTTTAAGAAAAATGGATGTGGATGATAAAGAGATCTCAGTAGATTATTACATATAAACAACCTCGGATAATGAAGAGATTGTGAAATAACCCTTACCAATTTGGTAACTTATGAAACATACAACCCATGAAAGAGGTATCATACAATGAATATGTAAATACACATAAATTAGAGTGTATTACACAAAGAATATAATTATGGGTAGTACATACACCACACAAAAGGTGATGGTGTCAATATGACATGAATCTCACGGGAATAAGGAGTGAGATGAAAACCCCTTACCTTGTACTTTTCCTTTGTTGGGGTAGGTTAACCTCCTGTATAATGGTTAAATAATTGTTATTAAATTATACAAGAATCATATACATTAATATGATATCATATATGATCTTTTGATATTGATTTGATAATAATATCTTAGTATTATCGCTGTTTCGGGTGTGAACTTACTTGTTTTCTTTTGTATGTTTTGTTACGTAAGACATGTTTGTAAAGGATAAGTTGTATATTATTCAAATCCAGAATGGTATCAAGTCCTTAAACATCATTTTTAAATCATCAAATGATAATTATACTTGAATGGATACGATGGAGAATGAATCTCATCGCGTTCGTGGAGACGGTAGTCCGTACGTATGCACGAACGCTACTTCCATTTAATTTTTATTTTAAAAGAATAGAATACAAATGATACATAGGTATATTACTATTCCAGTATAATATAATATTTTATACATGTTACTTAAGTTCATTAACACCATCCTTTATACGTTCCATGTGTGGTATGAACGAGTCATATCATTTTAAGGGGGCGGTAGTCCGCACTTCCTCAAATGAAATTATCGTATGTATATACAACATGAAACGAATAATGGTATGAAATAAAATGGAATTACAGAAGCTTATATATAAAATATATATCATTAATATCATATTTAATTATAGTGCCATCATAATGGCCACCATGAGAGGCAGTAAGATGTATTTGAACAATCATCGTTTCGTGAGGCGTTAGTTTGCCATCCACAGAAACATTATGTTCATCATCCATTAGATGGTGTTGTGTGTATGTGTAGTTTGAATCCTTCTTATAACAACATCCTAGTATATTGAAGATACTGGTGTTGTTACAAAAGAAAGGAAATAAAAAGAGTTTGGGGGTTGAAGAAGCAAAATAAATGAAAATAATTTAAGAGAAATCATTACCTTTAATTTAGGTAACTCACTTTGGTTGGAACCAAAGGACTTCTTGAAATGCTTTTTGCCTAAGGGGAAGCTTCAAGGAGGAGGAGAGGGATGTGGGGAGCTTAGTTGGGCAGAGTTTGGACGATCCAAGTGGCTTGAGAGGTGTGAGGAATGAGTAGAAGTGGTCTCCTTTTATAAGGGAGAGGAGGGGATCTTTAGGAAAGAGTGAAAGTATTACTTTATAATATAATTATATTCGGTTTATAATGGTCCAAAAATCATTGAGGTCAAAGATAAGATGACTAATATTCTAAATAAAATCAACCAATAAGAATTGGACAGGTTTTAGATAATATTTTAATCATTATAATCTTATTTATTTAAATGATTTATTAATGAGGTAAACATTGAATCATTATTGTGTCATTAATAATTTAAATTATTTGATGACTAAAAATTATAAATAAAATATCATTATGTAGGAAATCTTTTTAGCTTTCTAATGAAAATTTATAATCGAAAATCCAACATGTATAACCCTATGTAAAAATTGTTCTTCTAAAAGATGTAAGCTTATGCCATTTTTATTTTTATTTTAACTTTATTAATATAATGTGTCCCTACCACATACAAGTGGCTCCAAGGGGTCCCCAAATTGACCCAAGGATGCCCATGGTCGGGTATGTGTCCACCAATAAGGTTAGGACACGTTTTAGGGTAATTTTGTATTATTATAATATTATTTGTTAACCCTTATTTACCGGATTTACCCTTTAACCATGGTAAATAAAATATTTACCGCAGTAATTATTCAAAATGTGTAAAAATAAAAGTTACCTATTTACATAATTTGGACACCCTGATTCCAAATATGGAATCCATTTTCCTAAATTCAAAACACAGAAGTGGCAGAAATTAATTTAAAATTAATTCCCGCTGTCAAAACAAAAAGCGTGTTTTTAAGAGATAATAACTATCAAAAGATTGACACTTGTTTATGTTCGGTTTAATTGTAAAATTATGTCCAATGATAAACATTAAATTGAATGGTAAAAATATATTCTAAATATACTTTAAAACCACTCAAATTCATAATTTATCACTATTAATTATTTTGATAAAAAAGTTGTTTTTAATTAAAATTTAATAATTTTCACTATTCATCAAAATATGAAAGTTATCCGAAAAGTACCAAAATTTCACCTTAGGCTAAATTCGATATTCCGAATCCAAAAATGAAGTCCATTTAAAAATATAAAATATATATTATTTCAAAATTTAGGTATTACTATTCATAACGGCCAGTTTGATTGGTTGTGGTGTGTGTTAAAACTCGAAGTTGCGTACAACACACGCTACTGTTTTATTCAAAGGAAAGCGTACCGTGGAAGCTTGGGAAGTTTCATTTTAAAATTTTTGATGTCTCCATTTAGTCAAAAAGTTTAAAATATTGTATTTAAAAAGGTTTCACTAAAAGTTGATAAAAGTGCAATACTGAAAATGAATCTGTTCTTGCATTATGACTAAGAAACTCATAATATGGATTCTAAAATTATAAAGTTTAAAATTTAGTTAATACTATTCATGACCTCTTTTAATGGATTTTTTTTTGGTAAGTCATGGTGAAATTGAACTCGGTGTTGCGTGTAGTGCAAGTTATTGAATTATTTTGAAGAAATAACACACTATGAAATCTTGGGGTGTTACATTCTCCCCTCCTTCAATAAATTGCGTCCTTGCAATTTGAAATTGTTCTTCGAAAATAAAAGGTTGAAAGTAGAAAATATATTTGTGGGAAAACCCACATAGGAAATTGGGTTACTAAAATTTAGTCTTAATATGAGGAAAAGAGAAATCAAAGGGTCACCACCAAATTATGATCTCGATTAGGAGAACATTGGTGGAAATTGGAGACATATAATTGGAGGAAAAACATAAATATTTATAGGTAGTGATTGAGGTCATCAATCACAAACAAGTATAAAATTGAGGTCCTTAAACTCATCAATCTATGATGATTTGAAGTACCATCGGTTCAACAAAATATAGGGTATTGGGACAACACATTTTTGACATTTCAAAATATCTTAGTTGAAATCCCACATCGAAAAATGAATTAATGAGGCCTCTATTTAAAATAAAGAGTGGAAAGTATGAAGATTACCGAAAATAACACATACTAGGGTTCCATGTAGGAAAATATGGATATGGAAGAGAAATCTAACCATCAATTATCTGATGGAGAGTGGTAGAGAACATGGCTATGAAAAGGCCAACAATCCCAAAGCCATAAATTAGTGATGATTTAAGGTACCATCTAGGAATACATTTTTGTTCTAAGTTGCTTTTCTTAATATTGAGGAATTTATTTATGAGATTGGCTAAGATCATAAGGAGATATACTTACTTTATAATTAGAGTTTTATCCATTAATAAATTTCTACCACAAACTCATCTTTCACTCTAAAAGATAATAGAATAAAAAAAATTCTATTTACACTATTCGTATAGGGTTCCAAAATAAACGAATTTATAATTCATCTACAAGATCTTTTAATAAAACTACATTATTTAATCCAGGACATCTCTTGAGCCAGTGGTAGGTGATACACCCTTGTCGCCCTTCGGTTGCGGGTTCAAGTCTCGTGGCCTTGCCGGACGCAACAGGTTGCTGCCCGACCTCCGGGTTGTCCTTTTATGGCAATCCAAAATAATCCAAATAAGAACTATCCAAAATAATTCTATCCAAACTCACAGTCCAACATTTATAAGGAAGGTAAACATAATATAGATCCTTTTTACCCCGTAATAGCATATAAATACCTTCATCATGTATTACCATATTCCTTATTGATTACATTCATGATCCCTTATTCCATATAGAATGCTGGATATACTTCATTAATCCAAAAATGTTTTAAACCCCAACAATGATGGAATATACAAATCATTAATCAGTTCCAAGGTAGTCAAGAATATCCAATATATTTTTTCCAAAATAATCATGTATTATTCGAAAATCACTACCTCGGTATCAGAACTATATTATGGTTTATCATTCTCTCAACCATATATTTTCCAAAAATTTATCCTGCTATTGAGTCACTTTTCTTTGTTCCACACAATCTCAAGTCCTTAATGAAATAGTACTGCATTACAATCCTTATATACTCCATAATTATTATAACAAGTACATTGTTGATACAACACTCAATTGACATAATCAACATAAGAACTCTAATCATTCCTCTTCATCTGTGGTAGTATCATAACTTGATTATTATCCAATAGCATCATTTGCGTCATAGACTGATGACTGGGACATAGGTTCGCGTAGTGTCCAAACTCCTTGCAAATGAAGCATTGTACATTTGAAACCATTTTCTTACCCTTGCAGTCACGTACTTTGTGCCCTTTTCCTCCACACTTATAACAAACTCTCATTCCTTTCAGGCAAGTTCCAGGGTGTTTCTTTCCACAGTTACCACATATGGAAAAATTCTTCTTTTCCCTCTTCCCTTTATCCATATTTCTCTCTTCCATCCTTTTCTTCTCTTGCTTCCCTTCAAAGCCATAGGACTCAGTAAACTCTTTACTTATATTATCAATACATGATATTATTTCTTCATATGATGATAATACATGGGAGACTATTTCTCTTATAAATTCTAGCTTAAGACCATGAAAGATATGATCCTTCCTTCTCTTTGGATCATGTGCATTTCTGGAGTTCTCATTCCTTCTACTGGGTGCCATTTCTAAACAATGGCATAAACTAGATCAGTTTATGAATCAAAATACATAATCCCATACTTATAAAACACCTAACATAAATTGAACTATTTATGGATATAATCCATAATCATAAGAATGTTTTCTTTGAGGAAGTATATACTCATAATCCCTTCAAAATGATTTGTAAATAAAATGAGAGTTATCCTAAGCATATCCCCCGGGAGTGTCGTAACCAAGAGTGCAACAAGGCCCGTTGTCGTGCACCAGTTCCCGTTCGAGTCTAGCTCAAAGCGGTGTTTTCGGGTTTTACCCCTAGGTACATCTGTGCCAGAGCCGCCTCTACCTGCTCGTATCAAGACAGGGATGTATTGCTTGGAAAACTCACAAAATCTCTACAATACCAAAATTCTAGGAAGTTCTTCTATACTAATCCTCAAAGTTCATCTTAGGTCTACGTGCTCTAATCAGAGTTTATTTAAATCTAGCTTCCAAGGTTTGTACTAAACTTTCTCTGATACCAACTGTAACGCCCCGACCCCAGCTACCCAGAGTCGGTGCATTACTTCGTAACATTGGCATGATCACAAGAAAGATCAAATCCCGAAAGACCGATTGGTTTAGTAGCCTTGGAAACACTAGATATAATCATAAAGTTTTACATTACATTTCAAAGTGAAAAACTACTACAACAACAAAGTCTTCATATCCACACTATTAACCCCTCATAATATCCCTGCAAGTCATTCATAATTTACTTCTTCACTACCTGGGAAAAATAAAACATAGAAAAGGGGTGAGCTCAAATGCCCAGTAAGGATAACAATATATTCAAAATAATCATAAACAATTAAGGCAATGAATTACTAAAACAAAAGCCTTTTAAAATTGAACTTCAATATAGTATGACAAAAGTAAAATGAAATAATGCCATTTACTTATTCACATGGATATTCTACTAATCGAATAATCACATGCAATATCAATAACCACTTTTATAATGTTGGAATGCATAATGCCAGACTATCATAACCACATAGCCAAGGCCTCGTGCCAAGACTACAAATAAGATTTTGTCAAGGCCTTGTGCCAAGACACTAGTTTGTCTCATGAGACCTACCGATGCAATTTTTTTCAGAAGATACTTATGTTTAAAATTGATAAAATATACTCCAGTGTTTTTCTGAAAACAATATGCAAGCTTTTGAAAACAAAATAACTAATTCTGAGACTTCTCGATTAATTACAGGCCATGATGGGTCCACTCCCAATCCCTTCCTGTCTACCAAACTCGAGAGTCAGGTTTTCTGAAAACATTTTTAAGCTTGCGTTAAATATGTATACATTTACACTGGATTTTTATATATTTGAGAGAAATATCTCTCTTTTGAAATCATTTAAAAATCACATAAATTTAAAAGAAACATTTTCTTTGAAAATATTCTTATAAGCTTTTAAGGAAAGCTTCGACGATTTTATAACGGCAGAAAATAACCGCACTCACTGTATAAGTTAAAAAAAACATTCTTACCTTAATTCTGTCGAAAAGGTTAAAAATCACCTTGTTTGGAAAATGACGGAAAGATTCCCTTATAAACCTCTTATAAAAAGTCAAACAAGGGTATAAATGACTTTAACTCATATTCTAGTAAATAGTAAAAATGTTTTGAAATACATTTTTAAGAAACATGGATGTGGATGATAAAGAGATCTCAGTAGATTATTACATATAAACAACCTCGGATAATGAAGAGATTGTGAAATAACCCTTACCAATTTGGTAACTTATGAAACATACAACCCATGAAAGAGGTATCATACAATGAATATGTAAATACACATAAATTAGAGTATATTACACAAAGAATATAATTATGGGTAGTACATACACCACACAAAAGGTGATGGTGTCAATATGACATGAATCTCACGGGAATAAGGAGTGAGATGAAAACCCCTTACCTTGTACTTTTCCTTTGTTGGGGTAGGTTAACCTCCTGTATAATGGTTAAATAATTGTTATTAAATTATACAAGAATCATATACATTAATATTATATCATATATGATCTTTTAATATTGATTTGATAATAATATCTTAGTATTATCGCTGTTTCGGGTGTGAACTTACTTGTTTTCTTTTGTAAGTTTTGTTACGTAAGACATGTTTGTAAAGGATAAGTTGTATATTATTCAAATACAGAATGGTATCAAGTCCTTAAACATCATTTTTAAATCATCAAATGATAATTATACTTGAATGGATACGATGGAGAATGAATCTCATCGCGTTCGTGGAGACGGTAGTCCGTACGTATGCACGAACGCTACTTCCATTTAATTTTTATTTTAAAAGAATCGAATACAAATGATACATAGGTATATTACTATTCCAGTATAATATAATATTTTATACATGTTACTTAAGTTCATTAACACCATCCTTTATACGTTCCATGTGTGGTATGAACGAGTCATATCATTTTAAGGGGGCGGTAGTCCGCACTTCCTCAAATGAAATTATCGTATGTATATACAACATGAAATGAATAATGGTATGAAATAAAATGGAATTACAGAAGCTTATATATAAAATATATATCATTAATATCATATTTAATTATAGTGCCATCATAATGGCCACCATGAGAGGCGGTAAGATGTATTTGAACAATCATCGTTTCGTGAGGCGTTAGTTTGCCATCCACAGAAACATTATGTTCATCATCCATTAGATAGTGTTGTGTGTATGTGTAGTTTGAATCCTTCTTATAACAACATCCTAGTATATTGAAGATACTGGTGTTGTTACAAAAGAAAGGAAATAAAAAGAGTTTGGGGGTTGAAGAAGCAAAATAAATGAAAATAATTTAAGAGAAATCGTTACCTTTAATTTAGGTAAATCACTTTGGTTGGAACCAAAGGACTTATTTAAATTATTTTTGCCTAAGTGGAAGCTTCAAGGAGGAGGAGAGGGATGTGGGGAGCTTAGTTGGGCAGATTTTGGACGAGCCAAGTGGCTTGAGAGGTGTGAGGAATGAGTAGAAGTGGTCTCCTTTTATAAGGGAGAGGAGGGGCTCTTTAGGAAAGAGTGAAAGTATTACTTTATAATATAATTATATTCGGTTTATAATGGTCCAAAAATCATTGAGGTCGACTATAAGATGACTCATATTCTAAATAACATCAACCAATAAGAATTGGACAGGTTTTAGATAATATTTTAATCATTATAATCTTATTTATTTAAATGATTTATTAATGAGGTAAACATTGCATCATTATTGTGTCATTAATAATTTAAATTATTTGATGTCTAAAAATTATAAATAAAATATCATTATGTAGGAAATCTTTTTAGCTTTATAATGAATATTTATAATCTAAAATACAACATGTATAACCCTATGTAAAAATTGTTCTTCTAAAAGATGTAAGCTTATGCCATTTTTATTTTTATTTTAACTTTATTAATATAATGTGTCCCTACCACATACAAGTGGCTCCAAGGGGTCCCCAAATTGACCCAAGGATGCCCATGGTCGGGTATGTGTCCACCAATAAGGTTAGGACACGTTTTAGTGTAATTTTGTATTATTATAATATTATTTTGTAACCCTTATTTACCGGATTTACCCTTTAACCATGGTAAATAAAATATTTACCGCAGTAATTATTCAAAATGTGTAAAAATAAAAGTTACCTATTTACATAATTTGGACACCCTGATTCCAAATATGGAATCCATTTTCCTAAATTCAAAACACAGAAGTAGCAGAAATTAATTTAAAATTAATTCCCGCTGTCAAAACAAAAAGCGTGTTTTTAAGAGATAATAACTATCAAAAGATTGACACTTGTTTATGTTCGGTTTAATTGTAAAATTATGTCCAATGATAAACATTAAATTGAATGGTAAAAATATATTCTAAATATAATTTAAAACCACTCAAATTCATAATTTATCACTATTAATTATTTTGATAAAAAAGTTGTTTTTAATTAAAATTTAGTAATTTTCACTATTCATCAAAATATGAAAGTTATCCGAAAAGTACCAAAATTTCACCTTAGGCTAAATTCGATATTCCGAATCCAAAAATGAAGTCCATTTCAAAATATAAAATATATATTATTTCAAAATTTAGGTATTACTATTCATAACGGCCAGTTTGATTGGTTGTGGTGTGTGTTAAAACTCGAAGTTGCGTACAACACACGCTACTGTTTTATTCAAAGGAAAGCGTACCGTGGAAGCTTGGGAAGTTTCATTTTAAATTTTTTGATGTCTCCATTTAGTCAAAAAGTTTAAAATATTGTATTTAAAAAGGTTTCACTAAAATTTGATAAAAGTTCAATACTGAAAATGAATCTGTTCTTGCATTATGACTAAGAAACTCATAATATGGATTCTAAAATTATAAAGTTTAAAATTTAGTTAATACTATTCATGACCTCTTTTAATGGATTTTTTTTGGTAAGTCATGGTGAAATTGAACTCGGTGTTGCGTGTAGTGCAAGTTATTGAATTATTTTGAAGAAATAACACACTATGAAATCTTGGGGTGTTACATTGTCGCAGGCTGGCCTGGGTGATCGGTTCAGGGTCGACTCGGGCTGGTTCGTGACTCAAATTGTAATTATAACAAGTTCATTTTTAACTCAAATTCCGAACATTGAGAAAATGTTTGTTATGGACTCAAATAATTAACTAATTGATATAGAAAGGTAATAAGTGATATAAAATTAATAATACACTTGAAAAAGTTTCTTAAGGAATTAAAAATTAACATAAGTTTATTATTCAGGAAGAACCCAGAACATACGAGTCAAGTTGGACATGAGGTGAGGGATTTCTTATCTCACTTTTAATTCTGTGGTATTTCCATTGTTCACCACCTATTTATTGCATTTGGAGTATTTTTCACTTACATTTGATATATATTATCATGAAAATCTTTATATCCATGTTATTTTGTGAATAATTTGGTGGTTGTTAACATTTGGTCTAATGACTCGATTGATTACAATGTAGTAAGAGATTTTCATCTCACTTTTTATTCCTGTGATATTAATGCTATATTTCCCACTATTTAATTTTATTGTGGTGTATTTACTGACCATGAGTGTATTAATTGTGTAATATACTTCATTTTATGGATATTTACAACTTCGTTTTATAATCCTTCTTTCATGGGGTGTATGTTTCATAATTTAAAAAATCATTAAGGGAATATTTCACCCTATTCTTTTTAAAATATTTCTTTTTTGTTATGTATTTTAATTTAAATATTCATATTTTGGGATATTATCTTCTATATCCTTGTTGATGTAAATTTTATGTCCAAGTGATGATATAACATTTTTTATCTCATCAACTCAATTTCTGAATTTTAATGTGACGCTGTTAGGCTGTCGAATTTCTGTAAGGGAACTTCATAACCCAATTTCAATTATATGGTTTAAACATATACATGTACATTATTTCATCATATGAAAATAGGTGAATGACTTATGATTTTTTATCACTGAATATTCAATAATATTGAGAGCATTTATGTTTGTCAAAAATAATTGTGTAATTGATTTATCCATAGTCTAAGGATACCATCTTTATAAGGGATTTCATCTTAATTTACATTCCATTTAGACTTAATTGTTGTTATGAACAAATTCATTTTTAAATGGTATGTATACTGTACTTTGGCATATTATATATTTAATACCATTATTCTCATGATATTATAAATTACTGATGAAATGTTATTCCTCAATTATTTGTATTCAAGCATCACTCATTTTTTGAAGAACTCCTTTAATAGAATATTGTTTTAACAATTCATTCTTCTAAATATTTATCATTAATGTACATGATTTAAAAATGGTTTTAAGGATTTATTTATATAGAAATTTATGTTTTCAAATGATAATTTATTTAAAAGTATCAATGTGGTATGGGACGATTTGATTCAAAAATATATTTATTAAATGTTTTAAATGGTTTTTAAATTGGCTTGATAAAGCATTGATTATGTCTATGATATGTTGTGATTGCAATGTGGAAATTTTATTTTTTTCCTTTATTCTTATTTAAAGTGTTCTGAATATGTTATGCTTCATGGACATTGTTTACGTATATGGGCGGTGTCATGATAAACCTAAGGTAGGTGAGCCTAAGATAGATCTCCAATGCATTGGCTAATGTGATGGAGGTAAACATTAATTTTTCTCCTAATAGATTTAGGGAATATACAATTATGTGTATTCCAAATGTGACTCCCTATATAGTTGTGATAACTAAAATTTATGTATGTTATGAATTCCATAAGTTACCTTTATGATTTATGATTTTTGTGTGTTATTCATAAATATTAGGATTTCGTAACGTATGTTATGATTGAAATGTATTAGTTTCATTTATTTATATTTATTGATGGGTTAATGAATCATTTCCTTACTTTATAACCCTTACTGAGATTTTTTTATCCCATGTTTTTGAAATGTTTTGTCCATATTATAAGGAAGGGTAAGAGAAAGGAAGTATTCAAGATGATTTATATCTATAAAATAAATATTCTTTTATTTAATGAGTTTTATTGTTATGAAAAATAGTTTATAGTTGAAGTGTCTACTTTGTAATATTCATGTTGATATGTAATAGTTATGGCCTAATTATCTAAAACCTTAAACATGAATAGATCCTCAATCCTAATTTTTTATTTAAATCAAGATTAAGTAATGTTTATGGTCGGGTTCTTATGCTTCAGGTTCACAAGGATGTGAACCGCGTACCGTTTCGGTACACGGGGGTGGATTCCCATGAACTATCTTCTATTCGTGAAGGGAGATCTCGTGAACCATTCTAGGTTCATGGAGGAGACAAATTTCATAAGAGAACTCTACATATGGTGTGTAAAAGTAAAACAGTATCATCAAACCATACCAAAATATACACATTAAAGATTGAAGAAAACCACGTTCTCATAACTATAAAAAAAATTAGAGTGAACATTGTATGTTAAGATAGGGAGAAGAAAAGAATGTGTCTGGTGATGAGAAGTGAGCTCATGCATTCATATGCATGATTTGAAAAAGAACACAATTAAAGCCCTTGCATATCTGAATCAAGTGCTATGAAATAGTGAGAAGATGTTTTGTGTGTACTATAAGGTACCAAACTCATTTGGGCTTTCAAAAATGAAATGAGAAGAGAAAGTGAATGTATTCATGCATGTAGATTCATACATGAATAATTTGAAGAGAATAATCCTAAACCATGGGTGAATGTTACTAAAGAAGTTAATGGGAATCAAACGTCTATATTGTCAGATGCATGGTCACTTGCATACAGAGAATACAAAGAGTTTATTATGATGATGCCTAGTTAACTGGTTTTCGGTTTTTGAAAAATCACAAATGAATTTGTGATTCTGACCAAGAAGAAGAAGAAGACATAGTACATCTGATTGTTGCAATGGAGAAGAAGACTGAATGTCAAAGAGAATCAACTCTAGAACACAATGCAAGGAAAGTATCATGATGAACAATAGATAAAGACATACATGCCTATATTTTTAAGGGACATTCACATCCATAAACAGAGTGTGAATTCATCCAGGGCAGTGAGATAGGGGGAGTCAATAGAAGTGATCTGAGGAAAGCAATGAGATATCCCTAAAGATGTGTAAAGGAAGTGTGTCTGGGATAGAGTGATTGTACACAATCTTTGTAATCAACACTTATTAAAGAATAGTGGAATTTGGTACGACCAAAAACCTGTCAGCATATGCTCCTTGGACGTAGCCCTAAGTGGTGAACCATACAAAAGTGTTGTGTAGTCTTATTTCATTTGAATGCTTTTATTACTACACATATACATCATACATGGTTAATAAATTTCATAACAATGTGGGAATAAGATCCAATAGATGAGATACAACGTTGACACCCTGATTCTCCCCCTCTAAGGGTATCCCACGATCCATTAATTTGTATAAGAGAAAAATATTTTACATATGTTGGATATATTTCAGCAATTATATTCAAAAGAAGGTTTGATTTTCTTTCCTGATTCAACAATAAAGAGAAATATTGATGAATGTTTAGTTATATTCCATCAGAAATCTATACCCAACAAGGCCATGATAAACATGAAAAATAAAGAAAAGAAGCAGTTGAAGAAGAATCACATGACCAAAGAAGATGCAGTATCTAGTTCTCCATGCCCTTCCCATAATAAAAAAATACAAGGCTTTAGATGTAAAGAGCAGGTGGTTCAGGTTTCTACCAAATAAAAATAAGTCACTTATATCTCATTATGAGGCGATCATGAGAAATTTAGAACCTCTCTTAATGATATTCCGGATGAATAATTTTATTCTATTTGTAGAAAAATTCAATGTATGTAGGATGATATTACCCAACTGGGAAGAAAAGCATATAATATTGAGGAAGGCTTAGAAAAGAAAGTGTTAGAATGTTATAAGATCTCCAGATAAATCAAATCCTTTTAAAAGAAAGACGGTGTCAGTAAGAATATTGAATAAATGATCCATTAATTTAAACATGAGATAAAAAATAGATCTAACGTCAAGGATATAAATATGGAAGAAACATTTATGATATTCCAGGAACATGACTAATGTTACAAACCAAAGTCAGGTTGTACAAATATGCGGTTAAAAGATTAAAAAATGCATTTGATGATAAGATGGTCATGATTGAAGATTAAAATATTATCCTAAATACGGAATATCTAAAATTAGAAACCCAGATGACCAATCATGAGAAGAAAAATATTGAGAATTCACAAAAGAATGAAATAGTTGTTGTTGGTAATAAATGTTCAATTGAGTATTCTAAATCCAAAATACCTCTAACATTTTATTATAAGATCATGACATCACTCATTTATCTATAACAAGGAGCTGAGAAAGTGAAGGAACCATCGATATCAACATGTACTATTGTTTCAAAATATATTTTTTCAAAAAGTGAATGTTGGAAGAAAAATTCTACACAAGTATGGATAAAGAAATGTGAGGAGAAGAAACCTACCACCATGGATAGGGTGGATAGAAAGAAGAGGATAGAAGATGGTTCCCCCCGATAGAGCACAACACATTATGAAAAGGCCCAAAAAATTATACCAATGATATCCAAAAGACAAGATTTGTGGGTCAATGTTGCTGTTGCAACAGATTTTTCATTATGCACTTGATTTTTGGTACAATCCTTTAAAATAAAAAGCACCTAGAAATCCTATGTGAAATGGGAGAAGTCTAGAGAAGAAGAAGCAACATCGACAGATCCAGATGCATCTTTATACTGCAAAAAGATTTTGAATTCTACATAACATCTGTGAGGTCTGCAATGAGAGTGGTCTCAATAATGGAGGATTGTTATCTCAACACCTATACAAAGATAATAATATCAGAAGACTGAAAAGGCTATCTAAGATATAAGAAGCTACCTTGGCAAGAAATTGGAATAATAAGGCAAAAAAAGTCTCCCAAGAATAATCCAAGAAGGAAATGTGGGAAGTCCTTGGTTTTAAAATCCAAGAAGTTTAAGAATGGTAAATCCCAAAGAATTACTAAAAATGATAACACTCTAAGGAGACCATGTAGAAAATCAAAACATACCTCCCTTGTTCCTAGAGACATATTGGTTATCAGTCCTAAAGATATGGAAATAATTTTAATGAAAAGTGATGAATATTATAAGGATACTGAATCATGAAATAAGAAGATTCCACATAATGATAGAAAATTCATGTGTGAGAGGTGCAATAAGGCTAGTCACACTATTAGGAATTTCATTGCATTTATTCCTTCCCAAGAATAATTCCTCAAGAAGATGAAAGATTCAAAATGATAATCTAGCGATTTGAAAATTCTTGAAGAAATAAGACTCAAATAGAAAGAAATTGCAGAAATATTGATATCCACAAAACCAACATATGAATTGAAAATAAAATTTGAAAGTGTGTGGAGTAGTGAAAATGGTGAATTTGGTTGAGAAAATCATCTCAGTATTCTAGATCATAAAAAAGAATAAATAAGGATCCACCTTATTCAATTAAAACTTTATGTATTGTAATAATATTATAGAGAACTGAAGGCAAAGTAAGCACTCAGGGGAGAACCCGAGAAGTGTTCACATGAGGAGGATACACATGTAGAAGCTGTCAGAATTATTATCTAAATAAGTATCATCTTCAGTTGGTTTTAAATTCAAATAAGATGATTATTGTTTGAGAATCATGTCATTTTCAATGGTTTTCATCTCTCAAACTTGGTCTCTAAAAATTGAATTATTTTACAAAGGGGGAGTAACATTGTTAATCCATGACATAAGATGAATGGTAGTGCCTAAAGCCACTTATCCTGCCAAGTGCACTTGAATTGTTTTGAACTGTTTTGTTGAAATGATCCCATGAGTTTTAGGATGATATTACCATATCCCATTTATTATAATTATCATGGAATGAAAGAGGAAAGGGCCCTGAAGAAAATTACATGAGTTCTCATTGCAAGAGGTATCATGATCAGGGGATAGTGGACAACTTTTTTGTCTAGATCAAATCCTCTTGTTATCTACATACAACATTTCCAAGAAGACATAAGATGAAATTATTGATGGACCAATTTCTTAAGTATGTATGGATACCCTCTCTTCCATAAAAATTGTATTTATTGTCAATATGGGGGAGTGAAAGAGAACTTAAAGTTGAAAATTGAAAGGGAAAGAGCAGATCATTTTGACATTGACAAGCTCTTTTTAGAGAATGTTGAGGTCTTGACTACAAAAAAAGGGGTAGATTTCTGGGACCGCATTGTATATGAATACTGTAGTTTTTATAAACGGGTGTCAATGGATGTCAATGAATATTAACATGAAGAAGGAACTCTCCTAGGTGAAATAGAGAATGGAATTAAAGAATGAAAAAATCCTAAGTGTTTTATAGAAGAAGTAAAATAATAGTTGTGAGGAGGCTTGGAATTGTAAGGTGGCTAGTAATTCAAGGCATACTTAGTTTAATTGTATGTATTTTTATAGGACATACTAGAAAATAGGTCCATCCCACAATCCAACCATCCAACCTCAACCTGAGGCTCATGTGGTACCATAAGGGTCGACCGCTCCCACGGGGAAGCCAGCTTGGCTAGCCTGTAGGATGAAGGGTATGCCCAGGCTATGTATAAGCATGTAGTTGTTGTACAGTGGTGAAGTCGTGCAGCGTGGGCACTATGAGCGCGCTCGAGGAGCAGAGTGGTCACTAAGTGTGCACCCACATGGTGAACACGGTACGAGGTAGTACCGTGGAGGTAGGATGAGTAATATGAGTGGTTGTTTCTGCATCTTGGTTGATAAACCGTGAGAAAACATCATGATGTTTTTTTGTGGGATGACATTTTAAAAACATGGCTGTGATCTGCTCTATCCAATATATCTTGCGACTATTCTCAGCTGGACACTCTAACCCATGTCCTGAGATCTAATCGCCACTGTCCATGTTCAATCTGAGCTGATCTAATGACTAACGAGATCCTACACCACCATCTTCAACCTCTGATCCCTTAAAGGGATCTCGATGCCACCGTTTTCCGAAGATACAACAACACATTAATAATCAACCATCCAACCACCATTTATTATTGAAACCATTGTATTATGTTTGAAGTGAAGTTAAGATATCATGCATACAATTTCATTTTCATGCATGCAACGAAATGACTATGTTCGAAAGTGGCCAAAAAAAGTGATGGAGAGAGGTTGCAACATAGAAGCTCAGGTGTTAGTGATTAAGATTTTCATGAGATTCTCTATGCATGCACGGGATTTTTTCACATGAAATGAGAAGGTTTTGAGCATAAAAATAAAACAACTGAGAATATTAGTGTATCATATATCCATATTTTGAAGATTTTAAAACTGAGATCATTATGCCATTGATCAGGTAATTTCAACACGGAAAGATCTAATCTCTTATTATAAAAAGAGATTCACATATTTTTGGAAAATCCTCTACATCGATGCCTTTGAGATCTCCTGTTTTTGGAGAAATAGACCCTCATTGATATTTATGTTCTAGAAAGAGTACGCATGACCTGAGAACTATTTTAGGTTCATGAAGTGCATTTCACGTACCGATATGGTAAGAAAATGAGTGAAACACATACCACTCTAGTTCACGAAGAGGTAGAGCAGCGAACCACTTCTGGTTTGTGAAGAGAACGCCCCACATACCCTTTGGGTTCACTAATAAGTGAACCGCGTAACACTTTGGTACACAAGGGGGGAGACCCACGAACTATACTAGGTTCATGAAGAGAGGTCCTGAGAAAAATTGTAGGTTTGTGGAGGAGAAAAAGTTCATAAGAGAACACTACCCATGGTGTGTAAAAGGAAAAAATCATCATAAAAACATTTCAAAATTTACACATTGAATTATGAAGAAAACCAATTACTCAGAACTATAAAGAAACTTGAGTGAACATAGTATGTTAAGAAAGGGAGAATAAATGAATGTTTATGGTGATGGGATGTGAGAGCATGCATTCATATGTATTATTTGAAGAAGAACACAATTAAGGCCATATAATAACTGAATCAAGTGCAATAAAAATGAGAGGAGAGGTTGCGTGTGTACTAAAAGTTTTCATACTCATTTGGGCCTTCAAACAGGAAAGGTTAAGACTAAGTGCTGGCATTCATGAATATACATGAATACATGAATACTTTGAAGAGAAGCATCCTAAACCAAGGGTGAACATGAATAACTAAGTGAAGGGGAACCACACATCAATATTGTCACATGCATGGTCACATGCATACATGGAATAAGAAGAGATGATCTTGATGATTCCTAGTGAACTGTTTTTCAGTGTTTAAACAATCACAAAAGAATTTCTGATTCTGGCCAAGAAGAATAAGAAGACATAGTACATCTTGTAATTGCACTGGATAAAAATATTGAACATCATAGACCATTAACATCAGACCACGATGAAGGAAAAGTCTAATGATGAACATGAGACAAAGACTTCCATTCCTATCTTTTGAAGGGAAAATCTCATCCATAAACTAAGTGTGACTTAATCCAGGGCAGTGATTCATGGAGAGTCAACTGATGTTATGTGAGGGAAGTGTTGGGCTATACCTTAACTTGTGTAATTCCATCGTTCTTGGGACTGATTGATTTTACCTGAACATTGTAATCCAAACTTGTTGAATAATATTGGAATTAGGTACGACCGACAACCTGTCGGCATATGCTCATTGGTTGTAGCCCTTTGTGATGAACCAAGTAAATGTGTTGTGTTTTCCTATTCCATTTGAGTGTTTTTATTACTGCACATATCCATAATACATGGTTAATCATGTTCTTACTAACATTAGAACAATATCTTATTGAGGAGAGAAAAATATGACACCCTGATTCACCCCCTTAGTGTGACCAAGGGTCCTTCAGTTATCACCATGTGTTTTACCATTATTGAAAATTTATATAAAAATTTCATGGTCTTTTATCATGGGTTTCAGGGTTTCGAAAACCCTTTTAACATTAAATAGTTCACTGGACCACCATGCATGATTAAGAAAAATGGTGAGGCCTGGGTTGTATGGATTATACTGACTATGTGGTTTAAATTCCTCATCCAAAAACATGAGCTTCAGGAATTAAAAAGTCCCCACTTAACCACTTTTCCTCTATGACCCCACTAGGCATTCATATTAGGTCAAAAGAATGGAATTAAACCTGAAGTAAAATGTTTTATACCTCATAGAATATTTGACTTCCTATAGCTTAATCATGGTTTTTTCTCAAGGTATTTGACATTTGAATAAAATTATATTATATTTTAATCCATTAAATCCTTAAAATATTTTTAATAATTTATTAGTCATGGACATATAAGTTTTCAACAATTTAATGTTTTTAAGTCAATATTTTCAATTTTGACGTTGGAATGTTTAATATAAGTTTTCAAGATGACTAAATGATATAAAAATAATTAAAATTAATATAAAAAATATATTTTAGATCTTGTATTATGGATAATTAATTATTAAATAATTAATACATAAATAATATTACATAAAACATACCAATAACATAAAACTATATTTTTTTCTTCATTGATGAATAATGAATTTTGAGAAAATTAAAAATAATTATTACAACATGAAATGAAATGTGTTGAATTAAAATAAAAATATTATTTAATCCATATTATTCTCTATATATGATATTTTTAATATTTTAATATAAAAATGTTTTTTTTTTAATTTTTAATTTTTTTTAAAATACAACCAAATTTGGGACACATATAAAAAGTTTAGAGGCCATAAAAACATTATTTTATCATTTTATATTTAAATAATAGAGTTTTGAAACATTATTTCATTAAAAAATTATTTAGAATACCTGTGTTTATTATAAAAGTCTATATATTTTTTTAAAAAATAAATTATGTTTTATTTGTATCCATGAATTAATTTATCAAATTGGACGTTCATAAAAAAATATTTTCTTAAAAAAATTATTCTCAAAATTTGAATGATGAAAAAAAATTATTTATATAATGTATGTTACACATTAAGTATCTATGTTTTAGAAATGAAATCCCTTATTATACACTAATACCCCTAAGGGTAAGGTGTATGATATTGGTAGTTTCATGGGGTTGCTTGTCTGACATTAGCCGAGTGGTAATCTCTACAAACATGAACATCCCTATTAGGTGATTTTATTCAATATTAACTTATTTAATACAAGAATGGGATTGGTTAAGGGTGAACCCTAGTGACACTACATCCCTCTCGTATTCAATAAATGAGTTAAAAAATATACGACCTTACTAGTTGATGCCATCATTTCTACTTTCTGTTTCAGTTATCCATTGCCATTACATCTTATATAAAGTAACTAGAAGGTTCAAATTATTTCAAATGGGTCTATTTCTCAACTATCAAATTGACAGATGGTTATATTTGACAGTGATCATATTCACCAATGATCATATAATAGTTGAATACCAATGGTCACAATTCTCTTTATACCCACTAAATACAACATCATTATTTCACTCAATATTTACTACAATACCACCTAATATAATATTTTCATTTGATAATATGTTGATGGATTTACCAATATTTTGATTCAATTATAATTTTTCATCCATGTGGGAGGTGATCCAACATGATTGGGTTGATCAATATTATAATATTTTGTTTACAAATGCATTTTTTATTTTAATTGGGTTCATATTAGACTAATGTAATGATATTTACTAATAATATAAATTTTTGGGATCCTATCTATTTTTACATTTTTTTATAATAAAATTGACATTTTATCAAGAAACAATTATCATTTAAATATCATGGGTCATTAAATTCATCCCCCCTTTAGAAAATTTTTCCATAAAATTTCAACATGTATTCTAGGTTATAAATAATTGAATAAACTTTTGTTACATTAATTACTATAGTTCCCATTTAACATATTCAAAATTATTTTTCCTCTATAAAACATTGAAAACGTGATATGTCTTCTTGGGAAGAACATTGATTCTATGGTGAAAGTTGTATACCATATTCTCCACATTATAGAGGTAATATTCTAGTTGTACCACCAGTGTATTCAGAAATTGTGAGGGATTAAGAATGTAATTCATCATTAGAGATACACTAAATACATAATGGAAATGATTGGAATTTTTTGGAAGTGTTAATTGAAAGGAAAATGCTCATTTTTTGATCATGGAATTCAAAGAAACTAATTCATGTAGGAAAATGCGTTTCTATTTTTCCAGACCACATGTATCTTTTCTATGTTTATATTTTATGTAAAAAATTATCTCCATGATCAAACTCTACTTCCATAATACGTTTCTCACAATATTTCCCTTTTCAACTATGAAAATATTTTATTTATTTTTGGATGTAATAATCATTTTTGTTACCACTTTCACATGATTGGGTTTAAGTATCTTTATCTTCCCAAATTCATCCCAACAAGTAATACATCAACATATTTTCCCATGAAGAGATTCAGAGGGTTCCATTTAAATTATCAAGTGGAATTTGTATTTAATTGAAAAAATATCTAATTTTTGGTTTAGATTCTATCCATCTATAAAATTAATTGAGCATGTTCCCACCACATCCTCAAGTTTCTGAATAGTTCATTCAGTTTGGGAATCAGTATCAGGTGATAGGTTGTACATAAATCAAATTAAGTATTTATATAATTTTTAATACATATCTATAATTAAAATGTGAAGATTGGATAATTACCATAATGGCTTCAAATTTCCCCCCATGAATCCTCATTAATTTATTAAAATATACCATGGAATGTTGGTCAAGAAAAAAATCGTACTAAATAGTGATGAAATGTGATGTCTTAGTTAGTCAATCCACTATAACCCATATCAAATTGTTTCATTTATATTTCCTTGGGATATTAGTGATGTCATATATTGTGATTTTCCCCACATCCATATTTGTATTTGTAGTGGTAAAAATACCACTTTTGGGACCTTTCACTCTTGCTTCACGTGTTGAAACACTAAAAAACATCCAATGGATTCACCAATATCCCTTTTCATAACATCCCTTAAATAATGGCCTAGAATATCCCTATATATTTTAATTCTTTCAAGATGAAAATTGGATAAAGATATATGTGATTCATTCATGACATCCTTCATTATCATTGGGAGAGATGGAAGACATTTCATTTTACGTAATTTTTTATAACTTCTTGGTAAATATTGTACTAAGGAAACATCCCATTTTCACTTCTAATATCTTCTATTTATCAATGGATCATATATGTGAGCTATCTTGATATTATCATGTAATAATGGCAGAGAACTCATATGGTATAGGAATGATGACAGACCTACCCTTTGGATCATCATATCTTACCATATTGCGTCCTTAATCAATATATCTCATTGAGTTAACATCATTTCCATCTCAACAGGGTCAATCCTACTTAATGAATCAATAAATTTTTCTAATCAACTAGTGTGATAATGAATTGAATATATTTATTCATTAATAATCTTCATTAATCTTCATTTTCTTATCTTTATTTCCTTTGGCATGTAAATATACATCAAACTACTGTGGTCAATGAATATTTTCTATTTCTTTATTAGATAATGTTACACACATTGTTAGAGAAAAAATGACTACAAATATCATTAGTTCATGAATTGGATAATCATTATCATGAGTCATGGACTTCCAAGACATGTAAGATACCACCTTATTATTTTTTTACAAGGATGAACAATAAGACCATTCAGTAATAAATCACTATAAATAAAATATCCATCATCATTAGATGTTAAATTTTACATAGGGGTAGTATCTAATATCATTTTTAGTAATTTGAAAAATTATCAACACACATTTGTAAAGATGATATTATCTCTTTTCATGTTAATGTTGTTATAAGATTAGATAGTCATGAATTAATTTTAAAAAACCTATTATAATATCTCACTAACCAAAGGAAACCATGAATCTCATTTACTATTGAATGATGATCCCAATCCTCTAAAACCACTATCTTGAACGTGTCAAATGAGATTCCTTCATTTTATATAATATTCTAAAATAATGAAAACTATTGTATAAAAAATTCACATATTATTAATTTTCAAAATAAATTATCAATCATTTTAATTTTCTAAATTACAATTAGTTAATCTTAATCGTCTTTACAATTTTGTGTAATATATCATAATGTCATCAACAAAAACAACCCTGAATTTATCAAGTTATTATTTAAAGACCTTCTCCATAAGATCCATAAATATTTCAAGAGAATTATTGAATCTTAAGGTAATTAAACACACTTAGAAATCCCTTATATTGATTATGTGTAATTCATTGGAATATCTTTGTTCCTCTCTTTTAAATGATGTTACCCAAAATAAAGTTAAATTATAGAGAATAATTGATTCCCATAATGATGTTCAAATAAATCATCACTCCTCTGGAGGGGTAATTTTTCATCACATTTATCATATTAATTTTACAAAAATTACTGAATATCCACATTTTTCCGTCATTATTCTTATTAAAGATATCATGTGCTCTCCAATGAGACACACATTAATGGATAAAATAATTATCCAAAATATCATGATGTGGTTAACTTAATTCCTATAAAATCACATTTTTTATTCAATATGGGGTCTTTAATATCAACGTGGATCTATGTATGTGTTCAATGGAGAACTCAACCTCCCTTTCGGGTGGGGTTCTTCATAATTAATACTGAAATATGTTAACCAATGTATATCTTCCCTACAGTTCATCAACTTCAAAATAAAATTCTACTTATATATTCATATCTTAAATCTCTGCATCATAATAACTGAATTATACCATTATAAAATTGGTTTAGGATCATATAATAATCCCTTTGGTAATTATAACTATATTGGATACCATTTCAACAATCATAAAAAATGGTCTAATATATGGATTTCCCTATCAAGGTTCTCCAAGTAGTGGTATATATTTAATTTCCCAATTATGATGTAAAGATGATAAGGATGCATTGGACAGGGGGTGGAACATTTCTCATCACTCCTTATCACAACATAAACACTGATATAATTTGTATTTTTCAACATTATATACTGTATCATAGGCCTAATATGGGTTTTAATATTCATTAATGTTAATTACAGAATAATCATTAAATTTAAAGTTAAATTTACTACTAATATTTCATTCTAAAAATTTATTCAATTTATTTATAATTCATTTATTCTTATAAAATTATAATTATAATTTATCAAAATTATCAAAATTTATAAATTATTCTACTTTTATGATCTCCAATGTTACTCTTCCAATGTAATGAGTGCTTTTTAAATGTATGGAGTCACTCTTCTAAACTCAATTTTAAATTTAATAATTATATAATCATTCTTAAATTCTCTTATTTCACTCTTATAATGTAGGGAGTTCCTCTTCCAATACTTCATACCACTTTTTAATGCATAAAATTTTCATTTCATGGAAATAATACTATATCTTTTATGTTTTTTGTTTCTCAAAAAATTAAGAACTTAATATAAGACTATGTAAGACATTATAATAATAAATATGAAAGGATTTTTCATGGTTTCACAGTATGTTACTTTTAAGACATCACATGATTTAGTATATCTAATCCAAAGGATAAGGGTGATCATGATCAAAATAACGGGGTAAGAAAAGAAAAAATTTAGAATTTGATCATGGGGAATATGAAAAAGAACATGAGTAATGATAATAACAAATAATCAATAAATCATGAGGAATATCATAACAAAAAGGAAATGACTCATAACATATAAATGTGGATACAATATTTAAATGAGACATTTTTTATTATTGTAATTTAGATAGGTTTTGTTTCTAGGAACAAATTAGTCCGATGAGAACCATGAATTTTATCATTCCTAACATGTCAAGGAGATACCACAGCTAGGTTATTTCTCAATAGGTTTACCATTATGTCTCTGAAATAAGTCACGATGTTACTGTAATGAATAAATATGGGGGTTTTCATATTGGATTGTAATTTATGTCGATTTTATTATCGTTGGATGGATTTTAATGGGGGTATTAATGGATCCAGAAACACCCAATGGTTACCTCATTCGAGATATTTCATGGACCTAAATTCTAAAGGAATGTGGTTGTCGACAAATATACCCAAAAATTAGGGACTCATATTAGTAAAGTTGAGGTGATTTTGGGCTCATCACACACTTTGAGGGAGGATTATTACCTATTTTAGGACTCTATTATAGATTAATGGCATGTTCATGAATTCTTTATTCATTACCATGTATGATGTGGAAAAATCTCTTATAATGATTAATTATTATCATGTATGGTTTTGTACTCATCTATATGTATACGAGGATCTCATTCAATGGATATATTATTATTTATCCAAATTTATCCATTAATGGTATATCTTTATATAGTGATTTTATATTCTTATAATGTTTTTTATTACGATTTTGAATTTAAGTTATATAGTTTTTCACTCTAATGATTAATGTATTTCAAGGAGACAAGGGTGGTTTTTATATTGGGATTGAACCCATAAGATATATTCTTATGTTTCTCGATGAGATAAATAAATACCCACATTGTATTTTCCACTTAATAAGACACTTCACATTTTAACACCATGTGATGAGGACCAAAACAGACAGTTTAAAGTACATGAGAAAGGATGTATAGGCAGAAGGTTCCTAAACAATGTATGTTGTTTTACATACACAGAGGCAGACTAAGGATCTTGGAAGGGATGTGGGATACCATGATGGGGATGGTAGAGTCTTGGAATTATTATGTTAATCTAAGTTAGATGTGACCCCACTGGGAATATGTCCCTTGGGATATTAGGGTTAATTTTGGTGTTGTGTACGGACTGCCAGGAGGCATCCTACCTATCCCAGTTAGTCTATAATCAAATCCCATGTTGTTTTATTTGGTATTTACTTACATCTTATAGGATTCAAATAAGTTATTTTATTGGGTATTACACAAAAAAAATATTCCCTTATATTGATTATTAATCGGTAATATTCCCTTTGAAGGTTACAATATGATTTTGGGTCTAACAATTTATAGGATGACCATTTGAAT
Organism: Viscum album; assembly: GCA_963277665.1. NCBI lineage: Eukaryota > Viridiplantae > Streptophyta > Magnoliopsida > Santalales > Viscaceae > Viscum > Viscum album. Next base: position 1,657,970,782 of record OY728138.1, on the reverse strand, counting down.
GGATATTATTGGGTATTAAACCTATAAAGGAGGTCCATTAGAATGGATATGATTAGGTATTAAAAAAATTGGTGAGGCCCATTAGGGTTTTGGGGTCATCCATATGTCAATATTTCCACTAACCTCAGAGCCCACGTGATTCATGATTGGTGTGAGAATCAAAAGGAATGTGTATATATGAATATCACATTGTCAACTTATCTATTGGTGGATAAGGCACGAGTCTTCAAGAAGTTGGAAAGAAGGATGAATCTAATTCTAAACTACTCCCTTCCTTGTACCCCAGGTCGAAAAAGAGGTGGAAGAGTGAATCCTCCCGCATGAATTACTAGGGTATTTCTCCAAGAGGGTTCCATTTTTCATCTAGATGATAGGTGGATAATGCACAATTCTTCAGTGGGAATTTCCATTGTGATCCCCTCTGCCCTTCGAGAATGCGGATGTCCACATGAGTAACCCCAAGTATGGGAACATCACTACTATTAAAATGTAGATTTGAATACAGTATGAGGGTCCACCTTGTCAATGAGGATACCAACATGGATCTTATTAACAATAGTATATAGAATAAAGAAGACAAGTTGATGTTTAGAATTATATGATATTACATCCATTTGGCTTTGGAAGGGTTCGTGTCCTGATTTTATTATAATGGGTTATGAAGGGGTCAAATCAGGTCTATAAAGTAAAAAATATGGAAGTGATGGGAGATAGAATGAAGAACAAACTTGGATTCCACATTCCACATAGCTTATTCATATGCAGGATGGAATTCCCTCTATATGGTATGTTTTTATTCATGTGAGGGTGTCATCCATGTAGTGTACACTACATATACCAATGTTCGTCCTGTATAACTATTTTTTATTCTAGAAGAAGTTAACCCCATATCACATTTTTCTATTCAGGAAGATATCATTCTATATTACATGTTACTATGTGGGGTTGTGGACTATAAAGGGGTCATTCTCTCTTGAATTGTGGAATTTTGTATGAGAAGGTGTATTAGGTTCTTGGAAGTCCAAATGAATTTATTTTCTACATTATTTTTATGCGGGGGGGGGGGGGGGGGGTTCACATATAAGGAATTGTTTGATCTCAGAATTATCCATGTTTTAGCACTCCAAATGTTCTCCTCCTTTCTCTATTTTCTTCCTTTTTATATCATTCTGATTTCCCCTTGTGGTATTTTATAGATGATGGGGGTAATGAGATACCATGATTGATGGTCTTCTGTGGTGGGCTGGGGAATTTTTTTTTATGGTATCTGATGAAGGACATCATGGACAAAGAATGAGTTTATTCTCAGGTGATTGAAAAGACAATCAACTGCTGGAAATGATTAATCCATTATGATGATGGTCAGTCGTGGGGATGAAAATCACAACCATGTTATGAGAATGACTTGTTTTTTTTGTATGTGTCAGTGGAACTATCTCATCCATGAAAAATTTCATTCATGGGAATCCATATGGAGCAGTTGAAGTCCACAAATAGTGGTGTTCCATTTAGTAAGGTTTTCTATGTGGACCATCACACACTATAGAACATTTTACTCCATTAAAAATTTTCATCAAAATCTTTTTATGGTTTTTAACATTTCAAAATTAATGGAATTATATTCTTCAAACATGGAGAGTTTTCAAGACCCAATACATGACCCCCATTGAAATGGGATCTAATCGAGATTATGATGCAGTGGTAATGATTAAGAAACTAGTTATATTTTATTTCTAATTAAAAATCACATAATAATCGAATTATTCCTCATCCAAGGGTCTTTGTAAGAATAGTTTGACTACTATTAGGGGTACATGGGAAACCGATAATATTTTTATATTTTCATTTACCAACCTAACTTGTTCCTAAGCCCACTATGGTGCAGGATTAACTGAAATTACATGACTTTTTCAAATGCAAATCATTATAGGTTTTAACCCTAAAATGTTTTCTCTCTTTTTCTTTTGATTTCTAGTTTTTTTCCTCGACCAGGGAAATCACATGATCTGTGTGATGGGATGTATATTTTATCAAGGGTTCCCTTTATGGGTTTTCATCATGGAGATTATTGATACTCTTTCTATATGAATTTTAATGTCTCATAATATGGATTTATGATATTAGTGTTTTTTGTAAAAAAAATTTAAAAATTAATTATGGTATGATGATACTGGAAAGGCATACGGGGTGAGAATATCCGAATACATTTAAACATGAATGTGGAATTTTTAGTCCCTAGTTTTTTTCTAATAAAAGGTATATTGTGGTATAGGTATGTGAGGAGTAATCATAGAGAATGATTGAAATGTGGTTTCAATAATTATTTTATCAAGGCTTATAGAGGTATATGAAAACTCTATTGAAATGAATTTTCTGATGATAGGTAGTGCTTTTTAGCGATTTATTCCAAGGTGACTGAGGAATATTATGTTTAATTACAAAAACAATTCATTAGGACACTAACCCTCCATTAATGATAGCTGAGTAGTTTTTAAAAATTCATATTTTCCAGTTCCATGAATGGTGACTTTTCAAGGGAATAATGTCTGAAAATGAAAAATAAATACTTATTGGAACTATCAAGGAATGAGAAACCAATTCAACATGAATTTTTCAAGGTAAAAAGATGGTTTTAAGATATTTATGTTTAATTTCATGAAAATATGATATGTCCCATGATATTTAATGTATTAATGGAAATATGATATTGGGATACAGTTAAAGTTACCTAGATTTGACCAAGATATAATAGATTTTCCCATTTCATGGTAATATTTCCAAGAAAATTCTATGATAATCAGGAATGATGTGGAAGGATTTTATTATTTATTCTGGGGGTGTTTTGAATATGAGTAGTAATATGGTTTGAAATTGTAGTTGGGGAATATAGAGATAGAGGAGGTATCTTATGTGGATGAGCATCCCTTTGGTTGATGGGCTATTTGTTTGGGTATCTTATGAAGATTCTGGTGGGGATTATAGTGAATATTCAATCACAGGTGTCCTAATAATACTAACCCACCCATTCTGAAGGCGAGAGATGTTTAGCGAGATTTAGACATCCCTAAACATATGGTTTGGTATCTGAATGTAGATTAACATAATATGAAAGGATCATTTTATGTGAAGATTTCATGATAATTGGTATAAGCATTTTCCTCATTCCGGTCTAAACCATATACATGAAATAATTATTATTTTTTATTCTTTATGTAAGAGACAATGATGTGAGGCACCAACGTTACTAAATATCTCATCAAAATGAAAATTAATCCAAAAATAGTTATGATATGTTTTCTACAGACATTGATTGATATATAGTGTGGGGAATTGTAATATCCCTTTTAATAAAAACTCATGAGTGGGGTGAGTCTCATATTGGCCCCTAATATGTCGATCCTGCTCAGACATAGGATAGTTGGGTATTTTTTTGTGGTCAGATAGTGATATATAATTAGGTAATCATTGTGTATCTTTTCAAAGTGAGGATCATGCTGTACATAGTTCTTGTGTGAATTTATCTTGTATAGGTTTGACCCGCACCTAAAAAATGGGATTTACTTTTATAATGTGAATGAAAATATATTAAAACATTTTGGTGTTACTATATATCATAAAATAAAATGAATCAAGCCAAATATCGTTAATAAAAATCATGCAGTTTAGTATGATGTGACTTGGAAATAAACCATTCTATTTATCGATATGCAGTATAGAAAACATGGGTTCTTAATTTTATTGTTCTTATGACTATGGCCATTATTTCAAGGAAACTATTATTAATTAATGAATTATTAGGAAAATATTATCTATCATTCAAAAAGCCATGACGAGTAAAAAATGTTAATTATGATTGTAGGGGCTCTTGGAAAAGGATAATGATATGGGAGAAAATATATTGGGTATTACATAGATATAAGAGGCTTCTCATGGGGATGTTTTTTTCTTTCATTGAAACACCTTTTGGGGGTGACATATGCAGAGCCATATTAGGAGTATTATGCATAGTTAAACAATTGTGTCCATAGTAAATGAACCATCTATACCTGACTGACAAGGAAAAATTGTGGGTATCCAAGAAAATGCTAGGATACATTATATGATTATATAAAGGAATATGCATGAGTGTGCATCTAGAATTTAGACAATGATTTTCCATGGAGTATGAGGCTCCTTACATAGATTTGACTGACATGAAAGATGAAAATTTTCTATTTCCTTGATGGATCCATGAACGGGGGAACCAATATTAGAGATCTCTTATAAATAATTTTGTTTGTATGAAGGATATGAGGTCATATTTCTTTCCACCATATATGAGACTAGGATATGTGGTCAAGGCATCACTACGTATCTCTTCAAATAAATAATCGAGACACATATCGTTCAGGAGGTACCATGTAGTTTAATGTAATGTAGAAATGAAAATGTCTATGGAGATTAATGTCATGTGGTAAGGAAGTTTATTCCCCAACATGAATTGATATTCCTTTATCATGTAAGGTACCATCCACCAAATCTCATACTCCCACATGATTTATGACTGGCGTAATAAGTAATGGGTGTCAATGGTTCCTTCCATCACACAAAGTTGTTAAAGATGAATGATAGGGGAATTTTGTTTTGTGGTGTATGGAACATGATGTGAGATTCATTCATCAAAACATATCTCATTATAATGATAATAAACAAATATGTAGTTCATTAAATGTAACCCTATTCGAGTATGATACATATACAAGGGGGGATGTTCATGTTGATTGTATTTATTTTTGCATATGGACATGAGATTAGTGATCTGGGTGTCACTCTGTATCATTTTTAAACATTAATCAACCAATACATATTGGAAAAATCTTAGATAATTTAATGTCCCGTGGTAGGGAGGATTCTGACATCACATGAATGATGGGAAATGTAGAGGTTAGGTATAAGAATAGAAATTTGGGTGTCACATCATATCATGAGATGGAAGAAATCAAGTGACATGTAGTTCTTGATGGGAACTCTGCACAATGGTATGATACATATATAGAGTGGGTGGGGGGATTTCCATTTTTCAAGGTTTTACCTGAGTTTGGATATTCAAGTTTCACTATGTATCTCACCAAATTAAAAATCAATCCACACTTAATTCTTAATGAACTATGTAGTGTATCCTAAATGTGGTGGGGATGATTATTCATGCAGTATAACAACTTTCAAAAAAGGACATAGGTCATCCAATGTCGAAGGAATGTTTTTATATAGCCAGGACCATGTGAAGATGTCTAGGAATAAATATATACCATGTTATGATAGGAATCAAGACACACATAGTAAAAAAAATGCACCATCTGTTGCTCTGACCCGTACAGAATGAGTGGGATTTTTTATTAGATGAGTATGAACACAAAATTGGAAATTTGGTCATCAATATGTAACCATAGATGATTTTAATCAATCTACATGTACTTCTAAATAACCCACTTGTAGGTCAAACCCATATACAGAGAGGGGGAATTATTTTGTTGATTTTTGTAGTTAGACTTGTGATTGGAGATTTGTGTATCACTGCTTTTCATGTCTGTATGAGAATAAAAAAATGTATTTAATGTAACTATTCTATGCAAAAATCATGCTCATGTTCAAAGAGAAATAATTTTACTTGAAACAAATATACAAATGATAGGACCTGTGTTGGACTCCCTTGCGTCTATTTCCACTATTTGCAGGGAAGGGTGATTTTTTCAAATTTTATGACAAGGCTCTAGAAAGAGGGTATGAGTGTCCCTACATCTCTCCAAAAAATGAAAATCTAGACACATATAGTTATTGACAAACCATATATTTTAATTTCATACAGCAAGGACGTGGATCAACCATCATTGAATAATGTAAATATACTGCATAGAATAATGATAAAATAGTTACGGGTCAATATGTATCATACAATGGAATGAATCAACCCAATTGTAGTCCATGGATTAATAGATTACCAATGAGGATTTTAATCTCAGACATGGACCGATTCATTTCATCCCTCATTTGAATTGTTATTGGATGTGTTCGTTGAACCGTCGATGAGATGATGATTCTAGCTTAGTTTAACGTCATGTGGTATGAATTTTTCACATTATGATTAACATCATGAGGATAGTATAAAGATACTATGAATTTAAACATATTATAATGATTAAAAAGGTGTCACAATATTTCTCATCATATCATATGGATGATAGTGTGTTGTACTTATGGAAATTATGGTTTTTTGGACCATAAAGGAAAAAAATCCTGACATGAAAAGTACGATTGACAGAAACGTTAGGTGAAAATAATATTATGAATGGGGTGAAATTTGTGGATTTGAATAATTATAATGGCATTGGTTTTGTTACACATCATGTGACAGTATGAATCAAGCCACATGTTTTTCATGAATATGTCATGGTAGATAACTAATGACGACGACAATTTCATCTTTGGTGAGGATAATAGGGAGCCTGTGAAGACTGACATTGAATAATGAGAATGTTGGTGTTGTGATTTTTATTATCCATTGACAGGGAGAAAAATGTATTTCCTTTAAAGGACATGATATTAAGACCGAATAAGCAATTTAATTTTGTGAAGGTGAGATGATTTACCATGCTGTTTGACATCATCCAATCTGGATGAGACTATGGGTGATTACATGAAATACTTATTGATGAACCTTGAATTTGTGCAGGATTTGATAAGATGTACTTCCATTAATATCAAATAATATTCTCTATTGTAGTAGAATTTTTGGATGAGGTAGTGTTTGTAATACGTTATCTCCATCATTGGATGTTTCTTTCTAGGTTTCATACGACTCTAGAGGACCAACACAATATCAACCTCGGGGAAATATTTGAGATTATTTTTTTTGTTATAGACTCATGCAACATGGTTTTGGTGGACTTCCAAATAATTAATGGTATCAAATCTATTCTCATTTATTTGATCTAATTCATCCATCTATTTTTTGGATTTAGCTTCTATTGAGAATTGATTATAGTTTGAAACATGGAGAAATGAAAATTGAACTATGATTTGTTGGACCACATATGTGTTTTCTACTAATTATTATACAGTTACCTATATGGTGGTGTGGCTCATTTTCTAGTGATCCCATACGTAATAAAATAACATGTCCATCTATGAATTGTTTTTCCATTACTACCATATTATAGAGTATATTATATTGGATCTTGTTGAAGGTATATATATATATATATATATCCATTAGTCACTCTGTAATAACAAGATGAATTGTTGGACTCGATATTTTAATACTGATGTTGTTTTTCATAATACAAAGAATTTAAATTGTTTCTATTTATGATTATTATTGTATGAGGGCCAGTAATATCTATTAATGATGTCGCCTTTCATAAAGCTAAAAATATTTGTTTCTCAGATTTCACTAAGGGGTATATCATCGACCCACATGGAGAAAATGTAGGATGTAGAAAGAATGTATTTAAAATATATGGACATAGTTTGAAGATATAATACAATGATGTCAATTCCACATACAAAAATTACTTAGAATTATTATAATATGTATAAAAACTATGATGTTTTGTGAATTAAGATAGTGTGGACCTGATGGGAATGCCTGTTTTGGGTAAAATAGGTGAAATTCTATGTCACAGTTGGCCAGTAGTACACAAGACTCCATATTTGATTGGAAACTGTTAATACTAGCTAGGGGTTTCCAGAAGCACTACTTTTTACTACCTTCGTGAAAAGATTTTTCTCTTCACCATAAATTCACATAAGAAGGACCCCATCATGGCCACTTTTATAGATAACATATTTATGATTTTTTATGTCATATAGAAAAAATCCCATTTCACTTCTTCATATTTTCACATTCCATGATTTGGCCTATGGGATTACTTAATGTTGAAGGTGGTCCATAATGGGTGTCATCTAGCTAGTGGCCGAACCAAACAATTCATGAATATGATGACTTCATAGATTTATTTTGTATTATATTAAACAATATGCGAGAACATTTGTGGGTGTGCAATTATAATGATTGTTTCCATCCACTCTTATTCTACTAGATTTGTGGATGCATTTTCATATTTTGAATTTTGTAATTGTGGGATGAGAGAAAATATTAAATTAATATGAAAATATTATTTTTGTCCAATAACATGGTTTAAAAGTGGTATTTCCTCTTCCTTTTGATGGAAAAATCACTATTGACTGACTTGATCACAAATTTGTAGTCATGGTTTACCTTCTATTTATTTACATGTGTCACACCCGTCGTTTCTAATTTATTTATTTTATTAATTTTCTTTGTGTCGGGTAGTTCGGGTTGAAACCTGACTTAAGATTTCGAGTTCTCTATGTTTTGGTCTTGTTTGCATCTAGCGCAATGCGGTCGAAGCTGCACGGCCTCGCTTGGGTCGCCGTGCAGCCCCTCCTGGTTCACCGCTCACCATCCCAATGTGCAAATAATTAAATAAAATAAATTCATAATAAATAAATATATAATTAAATGAGTTTTTTTTCTTTCGGGGCTTGTCATCATGCGATGCACGAGCGAAGCATAATTAAGAAGCCATGCGGCTTCACTAGGTCCGTCGTATGACCCTACTCATTGGTCAACTAATTAACTAAATAAATTAATAATGATAACGAAATAAAATTAATGTGTGGATAAGGATGATGGGAATGAGTTGATTTAATATATTGTGTTTTGATGATAATAATAATATTATTCTCATGGTCTTAGTTTGAGAATATTTTTATTAATGATAATCTTATTATTATTTTTGGTTTTAGTTTTGATTTTTATTTTATTCTATCTTTATTCATTTTTTTTATTTTTCCCCTTATTTTCTTTCCCTCTCTTTTTTTTCTCTCATTTCTGTCGGATCCCCTCCCCCTTATCTCCCTTGTGTCTCGGCTCACCCCCTCCCCCTAAACCTAGCTTTCCACCGACACCCTCCCTCTTACCCCATCTCACACCGTGGACCTCCCTTCTTTGTGCTGGTTCTCCGTCCGCATTGCGTTCTCCCTCCGAACAAGCCGAAATATCGTCAGACCCCTCCTCCGGTGAAGCAGACTCGCGCCTCCCTCCGCCGCGTTTCCCAACCCCTACCGGTGTCGCCTCCATTTTTCCGGCGACCCCACGGACCGGACAGCCTCGTACCGGCCGCCCCGCACCCCTTTTGTGCTATCGGACAGCCGCCCCGCACCCCTTCGCGCTGCCAGACTGCCTCCCCGCACCTTCTCGCGCAACTCCAGTATCCTTCATCGACCTTCGGCCGAACTTCTGCACCACCCCGCTGTAAGTGCGTTTTTATTTGATTGCTTTTTGTTCAATCCTGTTTGAGTGCGGTTAGGGTTTTGAATTGAATTTGGTCCAATTTTGGTACTTTTTTTTGTCTGATGTATTTTTTTAGGTTCTACTTGAATTTGGTTGAGTTGCGGTTGTAATTCGACAGTTCTTGCACACCATATTTGTGAAGTCTGCTATGACAAGGCAGGTGGTTCCGCATTTAACCATTACTTGATGAATTATTTGCTTTCCTAGTTAATTTATAATGCTATTTGATTTATTCTTTTGGGTACGAATTGATTTTTCATGATGTTTCCTATGTGTTAGTTTTTTCTGGTAGCATGGTCACGTGGTGTGTGTGTGTTCAATGGATAAAATCTTATTTTAGTCAATTGTTAGTGTTTTAAAGTATGTGCTGTTAGCTTTTCATATGTGCAAAGTGAAACGTTTGCATTCTAGAGTTTTTATAATGTTTGCGTTTGATTTTGTGAAAATGCGCAAAGTGAGCATTTTATATCCTGGTGTAGCATTCATATGCATTTGATCAAAAAGGGAATTTGAGTGCATCTTTGGTGTCTAGAGTCATGGTTTATCTTCTGGTTTTCTTAAGTAAAATTTCTAGTGTTTTGTTTAATCGGTAAAAATGTTATTTTAACAGTGCAGGTGGGTTATTAATTGATGAAAGTGGTACAATTTATGTTCTTGATGTGGCGTTGGGTGTGTTTTTTCTTGAAAGAGGGTTGAGTTGTTTTTGTGCGTTAAATCCGTGTTATGTTTATTTTTAAATAATTTGTCTAAAAAAATTTATATGATTTAATAAAATTATTAACTATTAAAATTTAATATGTTATAAATAATCAATTATTAGAAATGCAGAAATTGTTTTAGTTGAGTTGGACAAATTCTTTTGGCGTGCGTACTTTTCCAAATGGGTTTCTGTGTGTGTGAAAGTGTGAAGTTTGGTTTATGTAACACCCTGATTGTTTTATTTGTCTGAGTTTGACATGAAATGTGAAATTGGAACATCTTGAGCACAAAAGGTGAAGCCTTGGTACTAGGTGGGCGGACTAGACTAGCGTGCTAGTGATACAGGAGTGGCTCCGGCCTAGTTTCACTTAGCTGGATTGACACTTACAACACTAACTAAACATTGGATGATCACTGGAGACTACTATGGTAGGAGGTGTTTCCCTACCAGTGGCTTGTGCACGGTAATGTATGATATGGTTCACCAAGACGTGAGGTTCTAGGGTCCCATTCCTTTTTCTAGTATCTTTAGGGCCTCTCCCACTTTTGGTGCTCCTGGACTACCGTACACACACCGTCGACATATGGTGCATCTTTTTGGTTTTTGTGAAGGTTTGAGCCTTTCTTATATTAATGGGTGTTTACTTTGGTTTAAAATGTTTTCTTTAAAAGTGTTTTCTTTCTAGAGACTGTTTCTTTAAAGTTTTTTAAGCTTTGCTGTTCTTCATTATTTTAGCCTGAAAATGTATTTGTCATTTAATGTTTACACGTGGAACCTTCTTATTGGGTGATGTCCTACTGGGCTTTTGGCTCACACCCTACATACACCTTCAGGTGTATGTAGACTTTGTTTCTTGTGTATTCCAGGTTGTGACATCGTGCTCAGTGATGGTGGTTCAGGTTGCAGTTGGTATTTTCACGCAGAGTGGTGTTGATGTGGCCTCTCTTTCTCAGGAGGTTTGAGTAAGAGTCTTAGTTTCCGCTGTCGTCTTTTCTTTTTAGTTATTGGTTCGAGTTGTATACTTTAAACATGTTTATAGTTTAAAGGCGTGTTTGGTTTCCTTTTTTCCAATTTCAGTTTATTTAACTTGTTAGTTTTTTTTCTATCTTTGATTTTACGGGTAAATCGTTCCCAAAAAAAATTCTAAGTTGATACCTGGGCACTTGTGCCAGCCCGTGGGGATCGGGAACGCCCTTCGGGCCATGTCGCGGACCGGGTCGGATGGAGACCCGGTCTGGTTCGTGACAACATGTACCAGAAGTGTCAGCTCAATCCCGATAATGAGATCATCATATTCTGCCTCATTATTGATCCATCCTTCTAACATAATAATATAATAAGTCCAGATTACCGTTACTGGGGAAATAAGGATGACTCCATGTTCAACATTGTTGATCTTGGGGTCTTATATTCTCTTCCCTTTTGAGTTTCCAGATGAACCATAAAAACAAAACTTTTATACATGGGGGTGTCTTCTTTAACAAATAATACCTATTCATCAGCTAATTATGTATTCCATGATATCATTTCATTAATGATATGTTCATCCACAATGTCTCATAAATCCGGATCAATCAGCACAATCAGAGGTATTAATTGAATTTCAAACAGTTGTAGGAAGACCACCAATAATAATTTATTTCTGGTCAACATCAGTTGAATAAGGTTTTTATGGTTTCATATGAGATAATTAATTGATCTCAATGTGATATAGGTAGTAATTTCTTTTTGACAACAATGACATGTGTCAAGGATCTCTATTTGATATCTTAACAATGAGTCTCAACATGGAAAATGGTTCAAATGAGGTAATAAATGCCTTTTTTCTCTTATAGAATCATTATCTTTCATGAGTAATGAACCCAATAACTACTCCAAGTTTAAAAAATATAAAAGAATATTCATTCCATTGACAAGTTGAATTAGAACTAGCAGTCTCATGTTTTATTCCAATAGGGTTTTAAAGGAATATTTTTTTTCCTGAATGGCCTGAAAGCCTTCATTTTTATTGATTTTTGATAACCCCCCTTTCAAAGGATTAGGGGGAACCCTTACAAGGACCATAGGCTCGGAGATTACATGGCCCATAGGCTTAGGAGATTACATGACCCAAAGGTCTTAGGGAATTCAACCAGACCATCTACAAGGAACTGACCCTCCCTAGTATCTGCATCATGATAATAGCTCTCAACATTCACATGGCTGTCTGGCTAGGATTCCCGTGCAAGTACAGGCTGGACCCAATGGCATAGCCATACCCTCCCATTCTGATAAATCCATTTGGCTCTGCTCTGGTGAGTGCAACTACTCTGAATCCCCTTCTGGGGCTACTCCATTTTTGTAGTGTGTCTAGGGAAAATGCATATGGCCTGAAGGCCTTGAGGTTGCCCAGAATCCCTACTAACCAGAAGGCCTGGGTTGCCCGAAATCCTTAAAGACTTTAGGCCTAAACCGGTGGCCCAAGGTGAATAGTTATAGATGCTATAGTACCGAGCAGTACCTACCACAGTAACTACTACAATAACTGCTACAGTGCCCGCACAGTGAATAGTACTACTAAAGTACCTGTATAGTGTACAATTATGCTATAGTACCATACAATGTATAGTTCTACTAGAGTACCGTACATTGTATAGTCCTACTACAGTACTCATATAGTACCCCCTAGAAATATTCCTCTACCTGTTTTGAACCTGGGTCTTGGGGATGCACTTAAGGATACATCACCAATAGGGCTGAGGCTCATGTGCTTTGAGGGATTCTTGAAACTCAATAATCCATTGATATGTAACCCCCTTTTTCATAGACCTAATGAATGGAAGGATTTATCCTACAAGCAAGACCACAATGCACTAGATATGGCATATGATTTATTTATGTACTCTTAAAATATTAAGGTTTTGAGGATGTGAAATAATAAGGATGGAATTTGTAATTTCAGGGTTGGATTTGATGCCATGATGGTGTATGATGAGGCTGAGAAATTCCCCTAATCTGACCCAGAGGGAAGAGTTTTTGGTGTTCATTTTTAGGATGTTCTATAATAGTTTTTAAGACAGTTATGAGATCAAGAAGGGTGTCAGAATGCTTTTGACATTTAAACACTATTTCATCAACAACGAATTCAAAAAGCATTCATAGGAAGATATAGAAGATAATATGAATAGATATTTGTTATTTACTATTATTATTCCACAATACAATGGTTATTAATTCATAGAAGAGTAGTCCATGGGTGACCTATTGTTGGAATATTATTCATCTTCCTAGACCATTGAAATTTTATTTTATCTTGAAAATCCATCCATTAAAGAGAGGTTTTGATATCTGGATGTGGAATAAATCAGTAGTTACTTGATTGGGACTGGGTAATTATTCTTTTGGAAGTTTATTTTAAGGTCTCATAACTCATTTCGAACTCTAATTTCCCCTTTTTTATTTAGGAAAGGGACAATATTTTCATTCCATTTTTATATTAGGATACTTGAATAATGTTTTATCTAATGTTATTTTCAACATCATATTAAATTTTGGTAGTTTTTGTGGGATGTTTCCTTCTGTATGACTGCATGAAGACACGATAGTCCTCTGGCATGACCATGTGGTGAGTTTCCAATTCAGGGATTAGACAAGAAATTTTGGTGTAATTCTAGGAGAACACATCCTGATGATACAATAGGAAAGAGGTATACTCTTCTTGTTCATAAAAAATGTTGTTCCACTGATCAATGTTAGTCATGGGTCTTCTTCTATACCCTAATTGTTTTCATATTTCATCAGTGGTGGTTGAGATGCCTTCTTAAAACGATGGAAGGGTGTCCCTTAGGTCCTCATCCTCATCTTCTTCCCCCAATATATCTTATTTTTCTTGTTCCATTGGGTGAGAATGTGATTTGGGAATCTCTATATATTTAGTATAGGAGACGATGTCCTGTAATTTAGAAGAATAATATACATATTATGTCCTTGATTACAACATGAGTTCTCTTTGAAACTCTTGATGGGATTCAGTGAGGGATGAAAAAGGAGTTTCTTCTTATTCTCAATGTGATGAGACAATCTCTTCTAACTCGACTAATTTTTCATACTTATCCTAGATATCTAAGGTTATAATGATTGAATTTTCATCTAAAATTTCTCCACTATTTGAGGAGTAAGAAAACTATTACACACTACTGGATTCAGTAGTCAAAATTGATATAATGAAAACCACTATATATACAATAGAATCTGGACTCAAATATGCAACCTGATTGAGGTGTAATATGAATCCTTCACTAAAATTATTAAAGGGGCTATCTAGGATCATTTCTAGATCATTTGAGATAATTGCCTAAGAATCACTATTAACCATGTTCTATTTTGTTTCGATTTAAAAATGTCTTTCATTAATATAAATTTTCTCGTAGGATTCAAATTGTGCCTTATTAGATTGAAACATCTCAGTCTATCCTTTAATGAAGTATTTGACACATTGAAGGTATGATGATGGGATGACCATGTATTGATGAAACTAAGGCCTTCCACTCAAGACACTATAGGTCATATCATGTCTAAAGACAAGAAATTATGAATCAAACATGAGGTCTAAAAATTTCTCCTTGATAATTACTTAGACCAGTGTCTTTTGATATATACTTCATAGCTTTTCACTATCAGAGAGAAATAAACTGGGTTATACTCATTATATCCCAATTGGAGAAGTGTTAATTCTATAACGAGATTAACTCCAGAGACATTTTTAATGAATATATTTTTGAAATCAAAACCATTTATCATGTTGGACATTTAAAAGGTTATTATGTGTCGTTGTATAATGGTTTCTTCAAAATTATCTATTAATTAGATAATATCTCAACATTTTTTGGAATCATTTTTTTGATAGACCTTATCAGCGTAAACCTCAACTTCATGATCATAATGGATTAGTAAATCCACTACAAGTTCTCCCCTAAGGTCTTCTGATAATATCAGGGCATCAAGGACTGACTTCATGGATATCACCAAGGTTAAATGTTTCGATATATCATCCTTTTTTTTCTAAATATCTCCATCTCATAGTATGAGGATTCAATTTCAAAAGCAACATAGGGGGTAGAGATAATATGATGTCTATGAATTGGCCCTCAAAATATGGGCTTATGGCTCTCATATCCTTGGTACGATATGGGAAAAAGTATACATTCCTTCAAAG
The DNA here is from genome assembly GCA_963277665.1 of Viscum album. Taxonomy (NCBI): domain Eukaryota; kingdom Viridiplantae; phylum Streptophyta; class Magnoliopsida; order Santalales; family Viscaceae; genus Viscum; species Viscum album. The sequence continues at coordinate 1,657,955,533 of OY728138.1, read as the reverse complement.
GGTGATCTAACAATTTTACCCCCTCTATTTGATATCACAAAATGATCTAGTCTATGTTGATTTTGGTATATTTCAGAGTACTTTCCTACTCTTATTGGAATTCCTAAAACCTATTCAATAATTTTCAACAAAATTGATATTCTGAGAAATGATATGGATATAAATGTGGTTCTTTCCACATTGGTTCCTTTACTGATATCCTTTTCCCATATGTACACATCCTCGAGTACCCCAATTGGGTATAGGGAACATGGGTTCCTGTACATAATAATCCTTGGATAAGGGATCCATTTATTTAATGACATTAGTGTAACTAATGATTAATTTATCAAATGATTAGGATTTTATCCAAATGACCATTTTTGCTAGTACACTATAGTGGGGAGGTTCCCATTTGTTCAATTTTTATGTCATCAAATCTTGGAGAGACAAATAAAAACGATTACATGATGCAGATTAATCCTCATACATTTTACCCCTATGTTTTTTCAATTCCAAATTTTTAAATAATATATTTTAGAGGATTTTTGGATGATGTTGTTGGTTTTATCACTATGTAAGATGATAGAGGATTAGTGGGATGTTTTAACATTTCCTATAGAATACCAAGAGTTTAGTTGGTTGTGTTTTGATTCACCCAACCGTCTAACATCTAATACATTTTTCTAAACACTTATTTCCACTAACCTCCTTCTTCAGGTGTAGTAGTAGAATCATAAGCTACTAGGCCCCCTTCACTCATCTTGGTGAGTTGTGGGGATTTTGTTATTTACCATGGGTGTTTCATGATATGGTATGGGTTTTAGATCTAGGGTCATTACGTAGGTTGTAATAAGTGTTAAGGATTATACCTCTTCCTTTATATCTTTTTTTTGGGATGAGTGTAGTCATTCAACACTTTATCATTGGATGTTGTATGGAAGAATATGTTCTGTGGGAAATGTAAGTGAAACCCAGATACCCCTATATATTTAAAAAGAATGAGTGGTGTTCACATCTCATCCTAGAGGGGCTCTATGACTAGATTAAAGAGATATTCCTAGATAAGCAATATGTTTTTGGATTAGGTGATCCAATTATATCTAGAAATAAAATATGAGACTCTCTAGTTCGCCAACATTTAAAAAATTTAGAGTTAAATGATTTTCATATTTTATTGGGTTGTGATAAACTAAAACATGAAATGTTATAAGAGTTCATCCCTTCCAATGATTTTTTTGTGCTGCAAAATTGGTCTAACAAACAAAGGACAACCCATGAAATGTTTAAACAAAGCATCAAAGTTTCGTTTATATATTTTGATTTGGAGTTCTCATTATGGACCGCAGAAAAAGTTCGATAGATATTTTTCCATGCCACCTGAGCCATTAAATATCAATAATTTAAGAATCCTACATGTTGATATGGGAGGAGTGTCAGTCTCCTATTAAGTATATTATTTCCATTCTAGATATATTGTTTATTTATGTTCCTCCACAAACACCAAACTATACGAAAACAATATGATTACGTTGATAAAACATTAATAAATAATTTTTTATTTGGTTCAACATAATCGTTTAAAAATAGGTAGGATTTTAAACCCTTGTTGTGCCAATATATTTAGCTGATATCCAGCTGCTGACATCTTTTTAGGATTTTCCTAGATCTTTTCTAATTTTTTCCCAAATAGAGGGAAATATTGAAATCATTATATACTAAGGTTTTGGTAAACAGATTGTCGAGGTTATGGGTTTAGAGAATATCATAGACATACATTATTAAATCATATGAGTAGTTTTTGTTGAGGTACACCTGCTGGAATAGTACATTGAGACTCTTTAAGTGTAACATATTCAACATGAATGATACCTCAGAAAATATTGGTGTTGAGTCTTTTCATAAACTTCATTTATTTCTCATATGAAGAGCATATTCCTTTGAGAATGAGGGGTGTATCCCCATTAGGAGGATAATTATAGTTTCATATATTGTATCATTAAAATTTTAATTTTGTACATATTCACTATGGAGGTTGTAAAAGAGTGGTTGAAGGGGAACCTAACTTTAGAGTGATACTTTGGTTCTCGGTAAGAAAACCCCCTTCAATTGTCTTATTGTGGACAATTTTCTAGATGAAACCACCCTCCCCCAACTTTTCAACATTGAAACCATTTTTATAACCATCCACATGATTTATTCATATGAAATTAAATAATTACTTAAACATTATAGGAATTATACATTCTATCAAATTTTTTGATGGTTTTTTTCACTATACATGTCCCCTTTTTTCTAGATTCTTCTATTAGCTTAATGGTGAAGAGTGACTCATAGGTAAACTCTAAAAAACCAATTTGTATAGTTCCCTTCAATAGGAAATGGATGGGGATATTTTACAAACATGGATACTTTATGAGTTGTTATCCTCCCTTGATTAGAAAAGAATAATTTCTTTCAAAGGAGAGATTGTGGTAAAAACACCACCAGCTCAATGGGATGGGGTCTTTCCCATTACATTATTTTCCTTAATTGGGTAAAAATATTTAGCCATAAAGCTTCAATTTCTATTAAGAATAACTTAATACCTTAGGGATGTGGATGATCCTTTTCTACAATAGTTGTGTCTATATCCACCACACTCTTTATCTTCTATATCATTATTTGAACATGAGTTGGGTGAAATTTTGGAATGTCATGTGAACCAAGTTATTCAATATACTGTATAACTAAATGATAATTGGATCCCATTAGTGAAAAGAATTCTTAATTTTCTTCATTTCATGGTTCATGAGTTTTTATGGCTTTCCCCTTTAGGTCATGACTCTTTTGGTGATTATTCGAAGATGATTCCTGCAATGTTTTCCAAGTTTCCTAAAAAGGTTTCTTTATTAATAGCATACATGGAGTAATGAAATTAGAGTATATTATTTATGTTGTGTTTTGTATAATGGGTAATGGGTTGAGGTTAAAATATCCATGTACCACCATCAGCTGATGTGAACACTAGGAAGTGTATCAATAATTAGACAACACATCTCATTCAACACATTGTGTCATGCAGATTGAATATCCATCCACCACTTCTATGTTTTGGGTCATTATGAAAATATAATTAATTATAATTATATTTAAGGAAGAATATCTCTCAATATTTTTTCTTGATCCTCATACACATCGTTATGCACAAACATTTATTTCATGTGGTATAGATTTTTCTACGGATTTAGATGCATTGTTTTATGCATTCTCCTAACAGTGCCTCTAGAATTTCAAACATATTACTAGATGAGGTAAAAAATCTAATGGGTGTTTGACCCCTCGTAATTGTATTATCCTTATAATATTTTTTTCTTTCTCCAAGTAATAACATAATTGATCAAGCCAATAATAGATCCTATTGACTATTTTTGCATAAAAAAGATAGGTTAGAGGGGGTTGGCATAATCATAGAAATGATACATATGTGGTTCATAGTGTCACAAGTTCCCAAAGTCATATTCTAGTTTACTAATGATGTTCAATTTCATTGATATGGTGTCGAGAAATTTTATTCCCATCATTCCATGAACCTCATAATATAAGGGTGTTTTGAAAATCGACTCTGAATTGGGAGGACCTTCTTGTCGATATGAAATGTCACACTAGGGAGGACCTTAACAAAAAAATATATATTCGCGAGGACTCCCAATTTTCTTGATTTCTAACTATATGGGAAATTTATCCATCATATATGACAGGGATGACCATCAGGGTGGATATTACTAAGGGAAGGTCCTAAGGGGTAAAATGAAATTTCAATGTTGGAAGTACCTTCATTGTGTAATCGATCAAGGGGAGGAGTACCATCATTGCTCAATGTTTGACTATAGGGAATATTTATGCAGCGTATAACCTAGGGAGGACTATAATGGTGGATTAAAGAAGGTGGAGTATCTTATGGTTAATTTAACGTATATCCACTATGAGGATTTCCATGACGATCATCAAGAGATAGTCTCTCACGACCAATAATTGTTTCCTCACAAAAGATGCCTTCAATGTAGATAGTCTATGGTGGACCTACAGAGTTCTTGGTAAAATTATTTTTGAAAGGAAACCCATAGCCTCTATCTCCACATCATCAATCTGGAAAAAGATCAATGGGATATTGAACCCCCACTGAATGATGTTTGAGGGTCCTATGAACTGTAGTCTCTAGTAGAGCTGGATTATGAGTCTTCTCTTCATTTTCAATTTTCTTTTAAAACATTTAATATTTATGTTATCAATTTTGGGTGACTGAGGTTGCATTTTTTAAGTGAACACCTTCGTATATGGGTTCTTATATATGTAGAATATATGGTGTTGCAGGGATATGATGGTAAGATTTAGGGATTATAACGAGAAGATATGCCTACTAGTGGAGAGGTCGATGGAGTCAATTGGGGACCCCTAGTTGGAATGGTAATTTAGTCATGATCTTGTTTTCTATTATTTATGGAAAATTTCAAATGAACCTCCATTATGGGATTAGGGGTTCATGTATACTCTTGATGGTCTATCCCATTGTATGGATGAGCCACCCCAATAGCAGAGTTTGTGTTGTACACCTGACTCTAAGCTATTTACACTGAAATTAATACCCTTTTAAACTATATAGGATTTTGTAATGGATTTATTTTTGATTGTCGAATATTTCTATGTTGTATAGAGAGCCGTCCTTGGAGGGAACAATGATATATGCTCATTTTGATGTTGGGGTATGGATATGTGCCTTGTAACATCCCAGTAATGAACTATCAGGTATATCCTTTACCTCATCATGGTTTACCTTTTTAATACTGTATAGGGATGTGATGGATTTTTTAGGATATATATAATGTTTAATTCATTGATTTTTTGGACTCTCAACATTATCTAGTATTTTCTGCAAGCTGTAGAAGGATTTTATTTAGTTTAACTAGGTTAAACGATGTGTAATGGTTGATGGGTTCAATCCGTGAAAGGTATTCACGTTGTGAATGTTTAGTATATATGATAAATCATTACCTGTCATGAGTTAATTAAGTGTTGTATTTTTAATCTGAGTTGAAATATTTATTAGTGTACTTGGTCATCATTGATTTCACAATATTTAATGGAATAACATGTCATGTAATTCCCCTAGAATGGAATTTTTAGTCATTATGGTATTGGGTGTCCATTCGGCCATCAGTTCTCCATTCCTATTTACCAAACGGTCCAATCTAATTATTTTTAGAGACATCGAACCTCAATGATTAGTCTATTCTACATTTTTTCTTCACTATAGTTGTGGTGAAACTATCTAGGGGAGTGATCTTTTGACTTATTCTTTTCTATTAATCATAGTTGAACAGTTGAGTTACATTATCGTATTTATCATTTGAATTTTGTTTTTCTGTAGGTCTTCATCCATATTAGTTTAGATATATCATTTTATAGGCCATTCCATTGTATGTTGTGGTGTGGCATTTGTTCTTTCATGATGATCTTGTGATTTACTCTTCTCTATCGACCCCGTGTTTTCTAAATTGACTCTATCAAGATATTTGGATTCAATTCTAGGGAATTCATTGATGTCATTGAGTTTCCATTGTTTGTGGATCACATTGTGGGTGTGTTCCACATGAGTTTCAATCATGGTGGTTCGGTCTCTAGCCTATGTTGATGAGACTTATTATTTATTCTTTATAAACTAATTCATACAAGGAATTGTCATGATTTTTTTGCGTTGTTAAAATATATTTTAATGAAAAAATGTTTTTCCATGGAGTTTTATAAATGAAATGTAATGGGGTAGTTTAAAGTAATTTAAATGTTTTTTTGATTTGGTTTTCAAATCATTATAACAAATTTTAAAAATGAGTACATTTGTTACCTTAGGTTCAATATTGGTGATACTTGTGGTAGTATTTTTTAATTACTAGATTCATGATTTAGCATTGATATGAATTTTAATTCTTTATAATGTTAATACAAGAAATATGATTTTAAATAGATATACCCCTTTTGTTTTAGAACTGTGAATAATAGAAATGTTTTCCATATCTTATATAAAAATAATTTACTAATTATCATTCCAGGTTTTATTTAAAATGATCATACAATAATTTTTATATAGATAGTTGATATGGAACACCTGTTTTGGATACAATTAACCATGTTAGCTCACACTATGTTCACACCATCAGTGGTGTGAAGACCGATGTATGTTTTCTTATGTAGGGAAACAAAAGGTTCCACAGTGAGGCTATGATGTCTCGTGTCAGTTGAGTTGGGTATTTGAGGTGATATTGTCACATTTATTACACTATATCACATTGAGTTACTATATGGTTATTTTACTTTTCAGTTGGTCTTGTGTCTTGGAGTTTTTTCCAAATTTTAATGTAGTTAATACACTATTTTCATAAATTTATGGAATATATTTTATTCTTCGTAAATTTTTCTGGATCAATTTATATAAATATATACCATGTGTTTGTTTAGATTTGGAGAAATCGTTCCCTCGATTTTGTAATTTGATGCCCGGGAGCTTGTTTCCAGCCCGTGGGGATCAAGATCGCCCTATGGGTATGTGGAGAATCAGGTAGGGTTCCAGGTATGAGGGTAACCTGGTCATTTTTTCCAATTGAGAATCAAAGGGGTAGGTCGGTCCCTAAGATTCCTTGTCTTGGGATATCTTTTAAACTGGAGATAGGATTATCGAGACATGATATGTATGATGTGATAAGTGTCTAGCCAGATATTTTTTAGACCAGACTCAATTTTCCTTAGGATATTAGGAAATGTATCTCTAGTGTTGGTTTTTTCATTAAATATCATTTTAATTTTATGGGTTTTTTATGAAACTGAGATTTACTATTTTGTTTGATCATTACTTTTGTTTTGCTGTGTAGAACTATGCCTCTGAGATGTATTCCACGAGTTCCTCTAGAGGGGGTAGCTAATGATTATCAAGGTAATCTGAAAAGAGATAAAAATCTCATCTATACTATTGATCGAGAAGATCATGATGTTGATTAGGGTGTACCACATGTTTATAATTAAACAATCGAGGGTTTTCCAGAAGCTAGAGGTGAGAGAGATCAATCGATAGAATTATTGCATGAGAAGCCATTTTTATTTTAAGAGACGAATGAGACTTATGTGGAGGAAGAATAGATTGATATGATCAATCAAATATTCGATTTATAGAAACTAAAAATAATATCAAGGTATTATTTGTAGTCTACAAGATCGATTTTTCTAATAAGTGATGGTTATATTCGGTAGTCCAGGAAGATCGACATGTTGACTCGGATTGGAAGGGTTTCAAAACCTCGTTCATCTAGATGTTTTTCCAGGAGTCCCTAATATAGGAAATGTTTCTGGAGTTACATTCATTACAATAGGGAGAGCATTCAGTGTCAGCATAAACAAATTGATTTTCTATGATTTGCTATCTTTCTACAAATGTGGTGAAGAATGACCTGATGAAGGATCAGAAGTACCTTCAGGGTTTGCGAACGGATATAAGATCATAGGTATTTATGTTTAAACATTCGACATATGTGGACATAGAGGATAGATATATTATCTAAGAGATGTATATGGAGGTAATGGATGGTTTTCCAACCCATTCTATTCCATATAGTTGGAAATTATAGTGGTGTGCAAGGAATAAAGAGGATGTGGTATGATTATCATAGAGGTGGTGGAGGTGGGTCTCCATTTCAAGCCTCCTTTGCACCATATGATACAACTACTAATGTGAACATGACATTCCATTAGTTTGGAAAGCTAAAAAATACAAGTATTTTTAGTCATATTCCCAATATGTAATGAAATAGAATTAGATATGTTGGTCAGTTAGAGCACATATATCTGGCTATGATTAAACCTCATTATAATCATGGTTCATTAGATCCAAAGGCCACAACAAAGCTGTTAGATGTTTGAATGTCTACAAGGATCTTGATATAGGATTAAAAATTTAAGCACTTTCAGATATTAGATTAGAGTCTAGTGGAAGTCTATACAGGTCCAAAAATAGTGATATGTATAATCCATATTACATCTTCTATAGAAATTTATTTATTTGAAATTGGTTCATTCAAATTGTTTATATCTACTAATTTATCTGATATTAATAAATATTGAATGGAATATATGTAATTTTAAATGGAGCTAGAGACTAGTCTTTTATGGGAAAAGAGAAGGGGTTTCATTGTTCTTATTTTTATTTAACAAAAGCTCGTATGGAGTTGGTCTGGGATTTTCAAGTTCTTGATCTGGATTTGTTCATCATCGTCATCAGTATATACTGGCATGTCACTCATCAAGTAGATGTTTATTTTTATCGTTAGTGTGATTAACTTATTACTACTGATGGTAGTTCCCCTGTGTTTTAGAGTGAGTGAGACCCAATTTATTGTCATGGAGGACCTTCCCTCCCAAATCTCAAGAGTTTGTAGTATTTTGTTGTGATTGATCCCAATGAAATTTCCTTTATTGTTGATGTTTCTATAGTTTTTCTCTACTTTTAAAATTATTTCCTAGACTAATTCACTAGTATACCTCTTGAGATAGAGGTTGATATTACAATTGACATGGTTCTTGGTATGCAATATATTACAATACATTCTTATTAAATGTCACTAGAAGATATAAAACAGATCAATATTCAGTTTGATGACCTTTTGAAATAAAAGGTTTTATTGAAACTGTCAATTGGCCTTGGAAAGCCATTATTCTCTTTTCCAAGAAGGTATATGGATCACTTCAATTTCATGTGGACTATCAGAAGTTGAACCATGTAACAATTAAGAATAAATATCATTTTTCTCATTTGGATGATAAGTTTGATCAGTGAAATGATGAATAATGGTTTTTAAATATTGGTCTTTGTTTGGGTTATCATTAACATAGATTTTGGGAGTCTAATATTACGAAGACAACTTTTAGAAGACTGTATATCAATAAAAAATATATTGTGATGCCTTTTTTTCATACTCACTATATTTCATTTATTATGGCTTTAAAAAATCAGATAATCCATCAATATCATGACATGTTTTTCAAAGTGTTCATAGATTATATCATGGTTTATTAAAAATTAAAGCATAAGCATGTGAACCATCAGAATTTTAGTTTTTGAATATTATGAGAAGTCACCTTTTGTTTGGAATGATTTTTTAAATGTCATACCGAGGCTTTGTAAATTGTATGAGGTGTTTTGTGATTCTTCTGGTGTTGTATTGGGATGAAAACTTATGTTGGATGGTCATGTGGATGCTTAAGGCTCTCATCAGCTATTACCATATGAAAGTAATTACACAACTCATGATTTAATCTTGTGGTATTTATGAATGCACTCAAATTTTGGTGGAGCTATATTTTCAGGGAGAGGTTCATGGTGTTATATAATCATATGAATTTGAGTTATATCTTTTCTCAAAAGGACATGACTTTAGAAAGAGATGTTGGATAGAATAACTTCAAAAATATGACATTGATATCACCAACACCTCGGTGAAGTGAAATTTATTTGAAGAACCTCATAGAAGGAAATTATAGTCGGATGTGATTCTTGAATCGAAGAAGGAGATGATCCTTATGGGGGTTTTATTTTAGTTCCTCTTGGATTCTCAGGAGGATGTTTATGTATGGTTCTAATCAGTGTTTAGTTACCATCATCTCTCATAGAGTCTATTTTATAGTGGTTACAACATGATGATGAGTTCAATGAAATTAATGAACACCTTTATTTTCTGGATATAGTTTCTGGTGGGTATCTCTATTCATATGCGATGCTCCACTATGGGAAGAGGGTTATCCTACCGACATCATAGAGGATTTTAGTCTTGTCCAATGGTAACATCTATTCATGGTACATTCATCTAAGCCATATGAATATGTATTATGAAATGATATGATGATTCTACTGGCCGGGTATTGATCATGAAATAGTAGATTATGAGTCCCACTCTTCCACAGGCTAATACATAAATTAAGAGTACTTAAAAAATATGGGTTTTTTATATCCTTTTTGACTTTTTTAATATAATTGGGGCGTGGTATCAATGGATTGGTTGTTGGATTAACACACATTCCATGAGGGAGGAATTAAATAGAGGTAGTTCTTGAAGGGTTGGTGAATTTTTCACATATCATTCTAATCAAGGATACCAGTAAGGTGGACGATCTGGATAAGCTATATTTGAAAAAGATTGTGAGGATACATGGGAGTCCATCATCCATTTCTTCAGATAAAGATCCTAGGTTTACCCTATGGTTTTGGAAGAGTCTTTAAGAGGAAATTGGAACTCATGTCATGTTGTGCACATCTTACTATCCACTAATAGTTCTTTAGATGGAGCTTCTGATTTAGATACTGGAATATATGCTTCTTTCCAATGTCATTAGTTTCTATGGATTATAGGATAAACATCTAGGATTAAGTGAGTTTTTTATAGAATATGTTATTATTTATCGATCAAAATGGCTCCATTTTAGGCATTTTATGGTCACCCATGCTTATCACCTCTATGTTGGGTTGTGGTGGGGAAATTATCTTTAGAAAGACCTTATTTTTCTCATGAGATGTTATCAATGATTTAGGATGTAAATTGATGGATGGATACAAAGTAGAGTCGACAGAAATCATATACAGATTGGCAGGTGTTTCCTTTGATGTTTTACATTAGTGACTATGTTTTCTTGTGTCTTTATAAAAATTTGGGTCACCATTGGCTAGGAATATAATGATATTTGGCTCCAATATATTCTAGACCGTTTGATGTAAGTGAGAGGATGAAACAAGTTTCTTATTAGTTTAATTTCTAATTCTGAAGATTGGTATTTAGGATTTTTCAACATGTTTCTACTCAGGAAGTATCATCCTGATCTTGGTCACATTCTGATTTGGTAATAAATAGAGTTAGATCGAGATGTTTCTATTTTGGAGAAACTAGTTGAGATCGTCGAATCTCAAGTGATTGTCCCATGTGGGAAGTCAATTATACTTTTCATATTTTTATGGTAACATAGATGAGAATATCAGGATTATATGGAATGTGAGTTGGTGATGAGGGATCGCTAGACTCAACTATTTACAAGGATTACATCATTTACATAACTTCCTGGGGGTGGAAAGTCAATATTTTGGGGATTTTATAACATCCTGTTAATGATAAATCATGTATATCTTTATTCTCAACATGGGGTTCATTTTAAATTATCTATATATGGATATGATTTAATTGATAGGATACCTATTAATGGTGAATTTAATGATTTTTGGACTCCCATCATTTACCGGTCTTTTCTACTGGGTGCAGGAGGATTTCATGCATTGTAACTTCAATAAATTATGTTTAATGGGTGTTGGGTGAAATCCATGACATGTATTGATGCTATGAATGGTTACAGTATACGATGAAAGTTTAAATTTAATGAATAATTTAAATATCAAATTTTTAATCAACTGATATGGATTTTTCGGTTAACCTGAACCATAAGGATTTCATGACATGTAAAGGAATTACATATCATTTAATTTAACAAATTTTTTTTATGTGTCGTGTTTGGGTATTGGGTGTCCATTATTCTTTTAGTTATCCCTTTCTATTGACCTAATGTTCATTTCTGATGATTTATGGTGACACTATTACATCCCAATTGATATGTTTTTTGTTCGATCTTATTTGCTGTTTTAGTGAATCTCTCCGGTTATGTGACCTTTATAATTCTTCATTTCCAATGATTATAAAGTTGTGTTATCATATTTGTGGTTTGAATTTGGTGTTTCATCATTTCATCTCCAAGATCCATTGTCTGATCACATTCCATTGTGCGTTCCATTGTTGGTTGTGGTGTGGTGGGTCTTTGTTCATAAGTTACATGGAATTTTCTCATTTCCACTGTCCCTGGATTTCTAAATTGAATCTTTCTTTAGAAGTGGATTGGATTCAAATGACTTTGTTGATGTCATTGATTTTTTATTATTAGTGGATCCCATTACATGTTTGTGTATCCAATATTAATAGGTAGGTGCTTCCATCTCTAGGATATTTTTAAACCTTATTATTCTTTTATTATAAAAAATTTAGACATGGAATTGAAATGATTACATTGTGTGTTTTTAAAATATTTTTTAATGAAAAAATTTATTTCCCAGTATGTTGAAAAAATAAAAAGGTAAATGTTTACGTTGTTTTCTAAAAAAATTATTTACCCCTTCTCATTCCATGTTTCATTTAGTACGAGTAAACATGAATTTTTATACAAGGACCTATTTTGGGACACCTATATGGGATCCAATTGAGCCTGTTAGCTCACACCATGTTCAACTGTTTAGTTGTAAGTAATCTTTTTTATGTCTTACAATACATGGAATGGAAAAGAATCACAGTGATGTAATGAGGTTTCCTGATAGTAGATTTGGGGAGCTAGTGGTGAGGCGGTGTGAGTTCATCCATGCCATCACATAGAGTTGCTATTTGTTTTTTTATTTGAATATAGACATGTCTCTTAGTGTTTTTGAATAATATTAAAGTATTTTTTTCTTCTATTTTCATAAAGTTATAGAATATATATTTTTATCTATTTTTTGTTATTTTTAACTTCGTGTATATATATGTCATGTGCCTATTCTGGTTCATAGAATGCATACCCTCTAGTTTTTTATCCGATGCCCAGGTGGTTTTCTCCTTCCTGTGTAGATTGGGAACACCCATTTGTTATGTGAGAAATTGGATTAGTTGTTATGTTTTAGGGTAACACAGGTGGGATTTCTACAATCATTATTCTATCCTATATTTGACAAAAATGAACACATACATTCCTCTTATGGGGTGTAGATAAATGAATAATCCCCAGATTTAAACCCATGATACACTAGATTTGTTCTCCAATTGTCATCGTATTAATCCATTATGCATGATATGAATAATTAGTAATTTTCTTCTTCTTATAGTGTGCCAATGTATCTTTAATTAAGGAATAATATGAATACTAATAATGATTCACCAACTTATAGTTTGATTTTATATTTGACTTGATATATATATGAATGAGATGTAATTTGTGTCTTCTCATAGATTGATGTCGTATTTGACTGGTGGGCTAGATATGAATGAGAAGGGATTTCTTTCTGCATATAGTGTTCCATCGTATTGGATGGACATGATTTATCTATAGGAAATTTTATGATGGTTTTTTTCTTGATTTTATGATCATATCCAACTATGATCTAAGCTACGAAATGCGTCTACCAAAATGTTTATGGGGGTATTGTGGAAGCATTCTCTTCCGGGGGAATATATTAGACTCCACAACATTGGTGATGATGATTAATTATAGGTGTCCTTCTATGGGACCGCTTTTCTACTAGGATTAAGTTTATAGTGACCACTTCATCATCCTCCCAATGTTTAGAGATAAACTTATTATCTTGTTCTAGAAACATGATCTTGAATTGATATGGGATGTAAATTGGGGTCATCTAGTTTTGGACCATGAATTATCATATAATGGATAGATTGTAGAAAATTATACGCTAAATGGTGTATCAAGCTTCCTCTAGGGTAGAGACAGTTCCATTATGGTGGTACTCAAAGAATAATTCATTTGAACTCTAGCATTGAAGAATCTAGGTCAGTGATAGAATCCACTCTTTGGTCGAGCACCTAACATGTTTAGTAGATGATGTGTGCATCATTGAGAAGTGTTTATATTCCATTGGACTGATGATTGAATTCTGAATATATGGAAACACAAGAAATAATACCCTATATTTTTTTAAAATCCATAAATGAACACATTCACCATTAATCACTTAAATTTTCCCAATTTCATTTTGAGGTTGAAAGGGGAATTCCATGAATGAAACACGGTCAACCTAGATTAGGATTCATATTGGTTTCCCAATATATTTTATCATGATAATGATGAAGGTTTTTATTTTTTGGAAGAAGTTGGTCCGATGAGAACCAATAATTATATTATTTTAGACATGTCGAGTAGATACCAATGCTAAGTGATTTCATGTCAGGTTAACCATTAATTATTTGATGAAAATTGTATCATTTCAAGAATAAATAATTGTTAGGAGTTTTAATATTATAAAATCATTCCTGTTGGTTTCAATATTCTTAAATGGATTTGAACAGTTTCTTCATGGATTCATAAACACTCAATGGTTCCCTAATTCGAGATACTTAATGATCCTACATTCTAAAGGATGGTGGTTATTGAGAAATATGACCAACCTTGCTATGGACTGACGTCATTTGAAAGGATTCCAATTCATTATCATCACACAATTTTGAGGAAAATTATTTCATATGAGGATATAATATTATAAAATAAAATTACATTTATGAATCCTTTGTTCATTCACAAATATGAAACATATCACCCTAAACTAATGATTATATATTATCAAAAATTGTTTCTGAATAATAGGTATATATAAATTGTCTCCATAAATGGAGTGATCTATATTTATCTTAGGTTTTAAATTATGGTATATTTTTATAGATTGATCAGATATTCTTATTTTTTTTCATGTGAACATTAGTTTTATGACACATAGTGGGCCGTTGTGCACTTTATTGTCATCTAATTCGATGGGGGTTGTTTTGATATTAGGATTGAACCCATAATATGGGCTTCCAAAAATATTATGTAAGTGGAATAAAAACCCACATAGTTTAGGGCCACCTAATTGGATACATCATATTTTATGGTCAGTGAAGAGGACCAAATCATGCAGTTGAATGTCATGTGGAAAGGATATTTAGTTACAAGGTTCCAAATCAAATTTTGAGTTGGGACATACATCGAGGTATCCCAGGGAACCTAGAAGGTATTTGGGATCCTTGGATGGGTAAATATTATTTGGAATATGGATTAACAAGTAATGTTATGATATAGGCTTGGAAGGAATATAGCCCTTCATGTTGGTTGTAAACCTAATATGAATATATTGTAGAGGGGATTAGGTTGAATTTTGGTTTTGGGGTTAGACATAAATGAGGATTCCTAAGTATACAAGATAGTCATGAATAAAATCATATGTAGTTTTGGTGGGTATTGGATTACACAGATTCTGAGGCCAATCAGTGCTTTGATTGGGGATTACACATAAGAGGAAGCTCTTATGGTGGTACTTCATCTGGAATATTGACAATTGAAGGTTAAGGCATGCTTTTGGGGATAAAACGTATAAGGGGTCCATTTGAATGGATATTATTAGGGATCAAACATATATATATGAGGTCCTTTGGAATTGTTATGATTGTATTTTACGCCAATAGAGGTGGCCCCTATTAGGTTTGAGATCGTGCATATTTCATTATCGCTACGATCTACTAAGCCTATGTGAGTCATGCTCATTATGTGAAATATAAGGATGCAGTGGTTCTTAATATCACATGATCCGATTGTCAGCGAGTGGAAGAGGCATGGGTCCAAAAAAAGAGGTAATGAGAAATTCCTTTGATACCTAAATCCTCCCATCATTATACCTTTGTCTAGATAAGAAGTGAAATACTGTATCGTCCCTCAAGAAAGTATATGAGATTACATTTGGAGGGATTCAATTTAGATTTCTATAGATGAATATAGATTATGATACTCCACATGAATGGGAATAGAACATGTGATACCCCCTCTCCACATCATGAATATGGTGGTCCACCAGAGACCCCCAAAGTTTGAGACCCTTGTTACCATGATAATGTAGACTTGGAGACATTTTGAGGTTCCTCCTTATCAAGTAGGCTATCGAAAAGACTCTATTTATCATTTGTATATATAATCGAGAGGAGACATTGATCTGTCCAATGATCTGATCATACGTATCATGTGGATTTCAAACAGTCCTTATCCAAATGCCAATATAATGGTTCATGTATGGGATAAAGTAGGGATTGGGGTACGATGGAGGGAAGTGATGTGATCTAGGTATAATAAAAACTTATGATGACCCATTCCTTTTTGAATGTTTATATATGGATGAGGTCACCATCAAAAATAATGTTTTTATATGGGTGAAGGTGTCATCAACACAGCGCTGCACTATGCAGAACTCGAATCTACATGAGCTTTGGTTTCTTACATGGGAAAAGGTTCTATTAGAGTATCATTTTACTATGTGGTCTCAAGTTCATCATATGTATTATTTCCAATGTGGGTTTGGGATCCCTCTACATAGCTCATTCCTATAAAGGGATTGTGGATCATAGTGGAGCATTCCACACTTACATTGCAGAATGTTGTAGGAAAAGGGGTCATGAGTTATTAAAGAGTGATATGAATTTAGTCTATTATATAATTTTATGTTGTGTGTATACAAAAAGGTAATTTATCACTCTCATAATCTTTCATGTTTCTTCTCCCTATCTATTCTCCTCTTATCTCTATCTGTCCATCTTCCCACATTATCGATTCACCTATGGGATCTATTATAGAATAGTGGAGGAACAATATACTTGGATGGTTAGTCATTAATGGTGGGATATGGAGCTTCATTTATGTGATACTAAGAATTATTCACTAAACCCTAATAAGATTTCATTCTCTAGGGATGGAAAAGATCCCCAACACCCGCAAATAGTTATTCATTTCAGTGAATAGTCATTGACAGGGAAAAAAATCACTACCCTCCCATGTAATGGATTTGATTTATTTTGAAAGAAATAATGTTACAATTTCTTAATAGAAACAACTTCATTTGAGGGATGTGTCATGGATCCACATAATACAATATGGAGCATAAGTCTGTAAAGAGAGTTTTTCTATGTGGAACCTCCCCCATCACTACATCACCTCAACTGATCAATTTATTCAAAAAAATTTAGGATTTTTCCATTACCAAATTCATTGAATTATTTTATTTTTAAATGCAGTGTTTCAATACCCAACAGACAATTATAAGCATATCACAGATGTGTCGTAAGTAAATATTTCCATGGTTATTTTCCAAAGTACTATATAAAAATTCATCCCAATAGATTAAATTATTTAACCAATGTAATATAGGGATATCTAAGCACACACTTCATATGATTTAATTTTATGTTTTCCACATTGATAATAATAAATCAATTTTTCAAAAAGCCTTAGATGGTAAATTATGTGTTTAATATAAAATCATTGAGCACATAAGTGCTTAATGGATTGGCCACAACATTATTTTTATTCATAAAAATTTGACTATGGGTTTCATATATTAAAATAGTTGAATAAATAAATTATATTATCTACTATGTGATTAACCATGTATAAATAAATGTTCTTTGTAATAATTGAATATGAATTACATATTTAAAAGATATGAATATGAGATATAAATTCGGCAACATGACTTGTATGAATTGTTGATTTAGAAAAATTGAAAAATGAGAGTGAAAGAATTGATCCCACAAATAAAAAAATAAAATGTAAGGGTATGATTAATATAATAAGAAAATAATGTAACATACAATTTAACAAAACTACAAAAACTAAATTACTCATATAGAAAAAATGTTAATAATAATTCCCTTACTGATAATATTTTCTCCCAAATCATGTGGGTGGAACCATGGGGGATTAATAAAACCTTGGGGAAATATTTAGGATGATAATCACCATATTTTTATTTAGGATGGATTTTTATTGATTGTTATTTTTTAAATGTGTTCATATTATAAGAACTAATGAAGGAATTCTTCAATAATTTCCAAATATAGGTTGTGGAAATTCATGATGTGGAAAATGAAAAAAACATTAACTTATGTGACATATCATACATGGTTCACTCAACAATATCCAAGCCCAGTTAGCCACATGAACTCCAGCATACCTCCACTTAGGATATATGCAATCCACTAGAAGCTTGGGTCCATGATGGGATTTTTGGGAGACTGTACATTCTTTATCATACTGTAACACAATAGTATTATAATATAAATAAATAGATAAATATTATTAGAATAATTAATAGTTTAATGTGGCCACATACATCATATAAATGTCCAATTAATCCCATCCAACATTTTTATATTCGATGATGATCATGGTATACTATACATAAGACTGGTAATACAATGAAACTGAAATCTATTATAATACCCACATCAAAAGTAAAAATATACCAAAATGGATTATACCTATATATCATCATGATCCATATCCCAATCATTTTCCTTCATTCCATTATGAAAAAATCAATCATGCTTCTGCAAGAGGGTTTTTTCTCTATCTATATCAGAATTCATCATATCTGTCTCAGTATTGTAAAGGCTACCCAAGAAAGGTCTGAAATAAACATAGTAGGCCACCACATGTACTGTTAATTTCCATATGGCCTATAAATATAAAGATTAAATAGTTTTTAGGTAAAAATTAAAATGGATGTTAATTGTGGTATAAAAATAATCCACATACGTATGGGTTTCCATGGAACACCCATTTTCAACTACATGCATCATCCAAATCAAGAATATAATTTAATAATCATACACTCAAGATTTAATTTAATATAAATAATTGGGTCCTAGATGAGCTCCCACTCCCTCATGTTTCATAGCTATCCATGTTGTATAATTATGACATAAAAAAGGAGTGGTTTTGAAAAAATCCAAGCTTGTTTGTTGGAATGGAAGACAAGTCATATAATCAAATCATTAGTTAATATATAAATGGAACCATGATACTATACATAACATTCATTGTTTGAAACCAATGTATCTCCCCATGTTTATCATGATGTAAGTAGCTTAAAAGACCGTCCAATAACTTCTTCATAAGAACCCTAGTATCTCTCAAGGTGTGGTATATAATCATTTCCCAATAAGTGTATCCAGGATTATCGTAAAAGGAATCCCAATTGTCACTCAAGGTGTATATATTAATCTTCCTTTTTTTCGTATACATGGTAACCCAAATATGGATTCCAAGTACTACTTTTGGAATAATAATATTAATCCATTGGATTTTGACATTGTAAGTCCGTAATGGATTCCATGAATTACACAAGCATATATAGACCAGCTGAAAAATGATTCAATCAATGGTTTTCATATGATAACACATTTTTAAACCTTGTTAAATTATAAAAATTTCATTATAACCATTTAATTATTCAATCCCAAAGAGTCTATCTATGAACATCCGAAATTATAACGCACATGTCACTCTCAAAATGAAAATATGAATGGTCATGGGAATATAGTATAACTATATAAATACAAAATAACATTATAATAAAAATTTTCATCACAATTATAATCCATTTGATCCACTCATTAGGTTGATTAAATAATATCATCATCTCATAAGGCTTAGAATAAAACAAATACATCCATTTATTTTTCATTTTCTATAAAATATTATTTAAATAACACAACCATAAGGAAGAATGAAAAAAACCAAGGGCTTTGAAAATTGCCTTAAATTGAACTGTGTTTCAAATAAATTTACAATTTAAATAATTTATATGAAATCTATAACATAATGGTTAATAAGAAACACCTCAAAAAGGTGAATCAATACATATAGAACTGATGGCGGTATATAGTATTTTAATAAAAAACCATGGGGGTGGTTTGAATTCAAGGACCATAACATTTAATTACACATCAATATTAAATATGGGTTGTCTATGTATATCATATTAATATAATTTAAAAATGAATCAATTTAATTAGTGTTGGTCAGAAATTATGGCACACAACATAATGATATATATATATATATATATATATATATATATATTTATATGAAGACCAATACATTATAGTAAAATAATGAGACTAACTAACATGGAATGTTAGAATAAAACTTGTCTAGTATCAACAGAAAATTCCATCTAGATCAAATTAATATAGACGAAAGGAAGAATTCCTAAAAAAAGGAATAAGAGGCTCCAAAAAAATAAATCCATGTAGAGGAGGAAAAAAAACTAAAGGCACGATTTGAATAGAGGACTCTCTATTTTCTAACCCAAAATAATGAAAATTAGTGATTCAATGGGTTTTTGGAAAAAATATCATCAATAAATTGAGGATTTCATGGGTTTTTTCCCATGGGAGAAAGGGGATCTCCACCACTAGTGAAAAGGAAATGTTATTTTGGGTTTTAAAAAAAAATAACCCCTCATGCGAAAAATTACCATTTTACCTTAATTAAAAGGGTCTCATGGTTTGGTTGGTTGGTTGAACAAAACATTTTCCAACCATGTGTCTAGAATCTCCTTGAGTCCCTCCTCACAAAGACATAGCACATGGTTTGAAAAACCATAATCGTACTATGTGTTTTCCCATCTATAATAATTCTATTGCAAACACAGAGGTATTTGGCCTAGGTTTCATGGTTTCATCAAACCTTTTAGCCCTGAATAGTGCTCTAGACCACCCCAAACAGTTAACCCACGTTTTATGGACTAGGTGGCATGGTTTTTATTATCTATGCATTAGGGGTTCCTTTTCAAGATACATAAGTTCCTAGGTCCAAACAATTCTCAGACACCCATATTTCCCCTTGTTTCTCCCATAGCCCCATCATGTGTAATGCATGGCCCGATACCATGGAGTTACCCAAAACCTATAGGACAATAGCCCAACTCTCTCAATAATCATGAATAGATTGACACATTGATAATATATCATCCCTCTTAAATAGTTTATTTATCCATTAGTATTGGAAAAAATATAAGAAAAATGGAATCCCTGCCTTGAACTGTAGTGGTAAAATACGATGGTTGACAAATTATTTCAATATATAATAAGTTGTACTAATATTCTTGATAATAATATGAACATACACCAATTTCTCTTGAATGATATGATGATCTAGTATCACTAATTAGCCTACCACTAACCAACAAAAGGGTGAACGGAATAGACTATAATATATATCATTGTAAGGATCCATCTATTTTGTCACACAGATGCTATTATTATAAGAGAACTCAGTGAGAGGTACGTATTTCTCTTTATATCCTAAAAAATTATTGATACATAATCCTAGAATTTTCTACAAAACCTATATCATATTCTCGGACTGACCGTTGGTCTGTGGGTGATAGGTTGTACTTACTAGTACCTAAAAACATAATGCCTTGTCCAACCCCTATTAGAATAGAGATATGAATTGAACATCTCCTTTTGATTTGATAGAACCTGGAAACCTATATAGGTGTATGATCTCATTAATGTAGAACACCTCAAGCTGATCCATTGAATGTGTCTCCTAAATAGGATTATGATGGGAACCCTTGGTTAAATGTCTCTAATCGCGCATAAGTGTTACTTCCCCAAGTTTACCTAGGCATTAATATCACAAAATATATGGTGATTCCATAATTTTACACTCTGGAATAGGAAAAGATAATAAAATCAAAGATGGTATCTGCAGTTCAACCTTCACATATTGATAGGTTATATTATATGTAATTAACATATCTATCTCCCACTTTATCCATTATAACCAATTTTAATGGATATAGTCGCGATTCTTCTTGGTAAAAAATGGAATGTACACCCTATGTAAAATCAAATGAATCTTATAATAATTCATCTCAAATTTCCATTAGAACTTATAAAAATACATGGATGTACAAGATTTCATCCATATTAATGAACCAACGAGGTGGATGGCCATCTATTATAAGGATCTCTCATATGATAATTCCAATAGAATTTTATAGCTACCACCTATTCCCCCTTTGAAGAAGTTAATTTTTCATTAATAATGATTAAATTATATATTATCCATGATGGTCTTGAACCACTATATGAATCTAAGAAATAAGGTATATAAATTCCACTCGCTAGGGGCATTATTAACTCCCCAGGTTTGATTCCTCCTACTCAGAGCATAAGGAATTGTATTTCTCTTCCCAGGTATATAAGAAATATGTATTTCAAAATACATTTAGAATAAAACAAGCCTTAATTTCCTAAGAATCAAGACACATTGTGTAAAGATGTAAATGAATCTTTTTGTGGTCATTATTCACCAGAAAGTCCATCCCAAAAAGAAGTTCCTGAGATAGTGTAAGGAATACAAAAAATAATCTATCTCAAGATCGTGTGTTTGTTAATCCTCTCATGTGGCCTCAAATGAAAAGACACATACTCCGTGACATGATCCTCTTACATTAGAGCTACTCCTACCCTAATACAAGTTGCATAAAAACACTTTATGACTTAATCCAAAATTAGGATGAATTGGAATCAATACTAATGTTTGTATCTTATTCCACTCCTGAAAATCCATCTCAGATAATTTATAAAAAATAAACATGACACCCATCATTGTCATTTCCTCTATAGATGTTTTTAGGAAGGATACATCAATTATAAAGAACTTGTAATATCTATCTATCCACAAGAAACATAGTATATCAAATATCAACTTGGTTTTATCCAAGGAATCTATTCCTTTCACCTTCTCTGGATCAAATGATAAACTTTTGTATGAGATAATATTCCAAAGATAGTTAATATTATCCATGCAATAGTGGAACATTGTGATCCTTGAAAATCATGGATTTTATCATAATAAATTCTATATGATATCAATATGTGTGGCATATTTGGGTAGAGTGTTAGACTACACCATGATATCATCCATGAATACAAATATATACAAATCTAGATATCAATGGAAAAATCAGTTTCTCAGAGGCATTAAAACTTCTCAGACATTCGAAATACCAAATAAAATGTAAAAATATATTTACATTTCATATAAACTATGTAATGTTTTGTATAGTATATCTGGTGGTCAAACATTAACCTAATGATAACCCGATATTAGATGAATCTTTGATAAAAAGAGAGATCCTCCTTTCATTTCAAAGAGTATATTTATCTTGGTAAATGGATACCAATTATTTATAGTAAAATAGTTTATTTTTTGGAAACCCATATATACATGAAGTGTTCCATCCAAATTCTTAGATAAAAATACTGAAAAACCCTTTAGAGAAGTAATGGGTCATATAAGGCTACATATATGATGTGTTCCATCCAGTTATTTATAGTAAACTAGTACACCTTTCGACCCAATAAGTCTTAAATCATGAGTTTTTGGGTTAAATCATCATGTTTTTTTGTTTGATAATATAATTATAGGGTCCTCATGTATTAAGGTTTTGGTTTTTCATTAGATTTGGGAGGTTTACAAGATAGAGGTAGGTGGCTCCATTCTTTTTCATTAACTTATGATTTTAGTTTTCATTATGGGTTTCTAAAATGTGTTCTATGGATTGTGTGTGTAGTGAATTTTTTTATTAAAAATGTTATTTGGTGTGTATGGATTGAAATATGTTTTTATGATAAATAATTTTTTTAAATTTCTTGTTCTATGTCTTATCATTGTTTTGAAATGTGTGTAATAAATAATATAAGTGGTTAATAGTGTTCTTAAAAATGGATTTAGTGTGTGTAGGGATGTTAATGTTTTTTTTTCATAGAAAAAATTCATGCATATCAATTGTATTCTTGAGACATTATGTCATTATGTGAATGTAGGGATCTATGTGACTTGTGATATGGAATGTTTAGGACATGGGAATCCAAGCTATATTGGTAGGAAGAGTAGGACAAGTAATATAGTTGTATTATCGGGTTAGAGGCTCGGTTTCTCATAACAAGATTGAAAATACAAAACTAACATACTGATAATGACGATTAGAGACTAATAGAACTTTTGATGGACACATCTCTAGTGGATCATTCTTATAGATGATGTGAGTTAAATATTCTATATCATAATAATCAGTATATGTGGATTATAGGGTCCCACTAGTGCTAGTGACAATGGGGACTTCCCGTGACATGTTTCTCTCATGTGATGTAGTCCTCACCATTAGCATATAGTGGACCATGGTTTCCTCACAATTTCAAAGGATGTTTCTTATGTATTTTTTTTTCTTTGAAACCAATTACATACAATATTTCCTTAAATGGATTCAAATTTCATTCCTAAAAATTTCATGTTAATTTTTTTATGTTATAGATTGGAATCATTCTTTTAGTTTCTATACTAATCGAATATGGATCACACCCTACAAACAAAATTGGGTGTATGTAGAATTTTCTATTGTTCCAATCATGAAAATGTCGGTGGAAGTGTCTTAAGGGTGATAAACCTAATGTCGAATAGAGTTTTTGTGTAGTAGTTTTGTCTATTCCCTACCGTTTTTGGTATATTTATTTTTTGATAATTTTTTAAAATGTCTAAATTTTATTTTAGTACCATCTTGGTTATGGTTATCGATCAAGTTGTGATGTTTAAATTTTGAGTAGTATTCTTTCATATTTGTAATGGATGAAATAGTTCCCAAAGTTGTATTTTTGATACCCAGACATTAGAGTCCATCTTTTACATATAGGGAATTCTATTCAAAATATTTCACATGATGTGTAGGGTTTCAAGTTTGATGGAATCCTAGCATAGATCCTGAAACGTTCCATGATAATCAAGGTATAACCTAAAAATCATGGTTATCATATGACCCATCACATTTTTCTCAGGTCTAACATAGATAACATGGATATCCCATTCACCATTATGAATAAAAAATATACCCTATAGTTATGTGATGGTCACCCTTAATTGATGGAAGATAACATCATAATGATAGGGAACTGACCAGTCTATCATGTGAATGATGGAAGAAACTTTCAACTCCTATGTAAAGAGGCACTATATGTAGCGATACCCAGAAATCCATAGGGGAAATCCCTACACTAGAATAAACTCTTTGACCATATCACCATGGAGTTTCTAGTGTCCTCAGGAAATATGAAAACTAAATATGAAGTCCATGTCTCTCCACAATATGAACCACTATGAATGAATGAGAAGAAATTGTTTCAATAATAGTGGATACTATAATAGAACTGACCAAGATGGAACCTCTCACTATAGAAGGTATGACACTCTACTCATCATGTATTAATTTCACTCTATATTTATGTCATAATCCATGGGCTTGAGACATATCCAGGATACCTTGATTAGCTCTAATTTTCAAGCGTTGTCAGTTTAGTGTCTAGAAACCAAGGTCATGAACACCTCCTTTGCATGATTGGCTAGTTGTACTCTATATATATACTAAAATAATTTATTCACCCCTCTATTTAATTTTGTGTTATTTTAGACCCTCTCTAAATTAATTTTATTGGTAATTTTATTCAAAAGTTTTATAGACGGCCCATATTTTCCTAATATCGGCACTAGACTAGGTCACTCACACACTGAGGTCTTGTATGTCCTAGTTAATGGAATTTTGGAAAATCAACTATCTAGTTGAATATTTATCCTAGATACTAATATCCAGACATGGAATTTCATTATGACACAACCTACTATTGGTTACTATTTTTATATATCAATGTTTTGAACATCCCTCACTCAACGCTCCAACCACTCTCAGGTTATGATCCACGATAAGCACTTGATTTACTATTCCTCATATGATAGTAAGACAAAATACATTCACCTTTGATTGGATGTCCTCCATTATTCCATCCTCAAATCTCATAGATTTATATAACATGACACCTTATTAAATATCTGCAAAATAGTATATCACCATGAAATGGGTAGAATAGTCCCAAATAATAATGTTCCCTACTAAATATGCATAAACTCTAATGCTTTATCATCCCTCAAAATCTTCAGATTGAAATAATAATAAAAGACCATTTGAAAAACCCTATAATACTCATATCGATGATTATGTATCTATGTATTAATGCACCAACTTCTCGTAGAGGAACATTAGAACAAATAAGTATCAAGGTTCGCTCTCATCTTGAGAGGTGTCTCAGTATTTCTAAAAAATTGCAGAATGAATTAAAGCTATAACCCTAGATATTGTGGTCCCCCATCCCCAAAAAATGTCTTTGTATGTTTTTACATGAAGTTATATGTCCACTCTACCATAGTTAGTGAGGGTCATGGGGATCTATGAATGGTATTCATAAATCATTGGAACCCGTTACAAAAAATAGAATCAGCACCCATATCAGGTATAATTTGAAGGGACACAAGAGGAACTACATGAGGTTCTATGAGTGCCCCAGAGTCCACCACATATGGTGCATGGTAATTTGCACCATCCTGGTGCATGACACAATGTTTTCATGATGTAATGTCTTTACTAATTATAAAAACACACCTAAACATAAAATTCATAGGCCACAAAGACCACATATATAATAACTGGATAGGCACATGCCTGCTCATATAAGAGTATAACCCCTATGACTGTTAATAAATCTAGGTCTATGTGACATGAAAATCAAAAGATATGTATGAGACACTACCTTCTGCACACTAATGATGCTATGGAAAGGAAAATCTAACTATTATAAGTCAAAGGTACCAGAATACCGAGTGTAAATATCAATTTATAGAGGTAAAATAAAATAAATTTAAATTGGGATTTCTATTTAATGGTGACCATTTCATTTTAAAATACTATTTTTGTTAAATTAATTATCATTTATATAGAACATATCATAAATGGTTGAATTATATTTATCACTATTAATAATTGATGTGGGACTATACAAATAATAAATTAAAATTTTGGATTCAATTTATTCCCAAAAAGTTATTTATGATGTCCATACAAGAAATTTGTGAAAACCATAAAATAGAAAGTAATAATGGGACAAAAACATGTTTCTAGTAATGTGTGAAGTAATATAAACATGGCATGGAATGTGCATGACATATAAATCCTGAAGTTCCTATGATGATTCATAATGAAAGACTTATGTTCCATATCATCCAGGGGAAAACAATAATCATAAAGAAAATTGAACATGCATTGTGTAACTGAATATTAAAATAACAAAATATATAATAAGAAAATTCCATAACAACATGTACCATCCTAGGAAATTTTGATCAACATTTTACATGTGTTATCTAGTCCCATCAATAGGCTCTTGGAAAAATACAATCATTTTCTTTACCTCCCTTCTAATATTCCCCAAATAGTAAGTCAGAAGAAATCAAATTTCTCTTATATCGCATTCTGATATCCTGGACCTAGATCACACTGTCGTAGTTAAAACCGGTTGGCCAAATGGCCTCATGCATGCCACATATTATGACATAGGTTTTTGACTAGAAGTGATGGTACATGGAGGAACATGGGGGAGCCTATAACATCATGATCATAATGTTTCACACCCCTTTAATAATATCAATCAATAACATAATCATATAATATAAAATAATTGCAAAAAATAATAACATTTATCATATAAATAAATATGTAATCTCATATATCATTTTATATTAAATTATGTTCATGGTATCATAAAACAAATAATAATAGTACATGTAAACATGAATATTGTACAATTCATATATCAAAAATGAAAAAAAGGAACTATCACCGGTAGTATAATGATAAACTACCAATTCTAGTTCTCTCATACTAATATGAAACAATAAATCAATAATTAGAAATAATTCTCCATCCCCTATCCTTACATACATTCTTGATGTATTTCTGTGAACCATAAAGGTATCCTAACCAATGTGTGTAATAAACATTGTAGGCCCCCACCAACGATGTCTACTTTCATAATGTTTGTGAGTATATATTGTAAATATTATTAAGGTAACAATAAATATGGAAATAAAGTGTACATATAAATAACCCATAATAGTTTGGGTTCCCACAGAACTCTCATACTCTACACCTAGATTCAGCCTTAGTAGAAATATCTTTGAATATTCAGTCGGTCAGGATTTAATTTAATACAATTTCTCGAGATCTAGATCTTATCCAAATCATCCCCCGTGTATTATATAAAATATATATATATAAATATATAAAGGACATTATATAGGTAATTCTCTAACTTAATCTAAGATTGTGTTTAGGATTGGATGATTCATTCTATAATCACACCATTATTAAATATTTTAAAGGCCACCTAATCTCATCAATAGAATTCCTAATTTGAAACCCATGTGTCACTATATCTATATCCTCATCCAAACACCTTATAATAACTTTTTACACATTAATCACATGATCTATGGTATGTCAATAGTTTATGCATGAAGTCACCACCAACTGAGTCCATCCTTGGTAGTCCATAAAGGGAGTCAAAGTGTCACTAATGTTATATATAATAATCTCCAAAATGCTTTCTTCATTCGAAGTTAATGTAGCATTCCCAAGAATCAATCATTACATAATAACTATGTTCCCTATGAGTCTATCCTTAATAGTTAATAATATAGTCCATGAATCACATGAGTATAAATAGACTATTTTCCAAATGAGTCTTTCTATGGAACTCATATGAGAAACCTTTCATCACCAAAAGAACATAATAATAATTAATTATAATTCTTTAATTATTGAATATTGAATCACCCATTTAAGAATATCTGAAATTAGAACACAACTCTCACCCATGGAATATCTATTATAATGGTATTGGGATGGTAGTCAAACCATAAAATATAAATACATTTTTTCACCAAAATTTTCATCACAATTATATTTAATTATCTTACATAATATGGTGTATTAAATAATAGAATTTTTTAGAACACTTTGCATCACATGAATCCTTCAATTTATTTTTAATTATCTATTTGAATAAAGAAAATATTTCAATCACTACTGAGAATGAATAATATCCAAGGGCCTAGGTATTTGGTTATACATTCCATCTCTGATTCAATTAAATTTTCAAATTAATAATTTATATAACATCCATAATATATGGGGTAACAATCCACACATCAAAATTTTGAATCAATTAATAGGACACCCAAGGTGGTTTACTCTCAATTAAACACACACACAAGGGGTGGTTCGAATTAAAGTTCATTAACCAATACTAAAACTTTAAAGTGATTCATGGGTCATCTAGGCCTATCAGATTCATTTAATTTAACAACCAATCCATTTAATATTTTCCAATAAAAAATTTCAACACCTAGAATTAAATCATATATATATATAAACACACAAACTTTGATATCAATGGAAAAGCATGAGACCACCTTCCTCAACATGGTAGAAGAAACCTCATCTATTAATATCTCATAATTTTTTCCATATGAGATGAAAATAGAAGAATAAACAAGTCCCTAAAATAGGGAATACTATACTACCAAAAAAATAACTCCTTTGAGAGAAATATAAATGAATAAATGAAACATTTTAATAGATGACTCATTGGTGGTTCTTAAATAAAGAATGATGATGGGTTATTCATTGGTCGAAAGGATGAAATATCCTCAATCCAAGGAGGTTTCCATGGGTGACAACCAATAGGAGAGTGGGGTGGTAATGACTATTGAATAAGAAAAGGTATGATGGGTTTAATAAAATACTCCCATTAGAGAAAAATAGTCATTTATCATTGAATAAAGGGATCACACAGTTTGGAAACATGATTTTCCTTACCGTGCACCTACTGTGCACCCAACTCTACCTCAAAACCCCCCTCACATGGTCATAGAAATAGGTTAGATAAAGCATGTTCCGGTAGTTCATTTTACCTCAGTAAGGAATTCTATAGTAAATAAAGGAAAATAAGGCATGTGTTTCATAGTTTCATCAAATTGCATGACCTTGAATAGTGTAATGGACCACCATGTATGGTTAAAACAAGTAGGTGTCTTGGCCCACATAGTTTCTAAATAGAGTGTGCTTGAAATTCCTTCTAAAAAACATGAAAATTGGGCTCTCATCAAGCCCCAAACACAAAAACCCCCCATGACACCACTATAAATGTGTAGTATGTCCAAATTAATTAATTAAACCAAAATAAAAATAATTTTTACCTCATAAAAAGGTTTGGTTCATTTCTCCTACCCATGGGTATTTTTCATTGTATTAAAAATTTAGGTCAAATATTATGATATTTTAATCCATTAGAATTTAACATAATTATTTATTACTTATATAGAAATGGTATACAAGTATTCCCATAATTTAATGTTTTTTAAATCAAATATTCCTTTTTATACATTGAAAAATTACCAATCGATTTAGAAATTGATTAAATGCTATTTTAATAATTAATTTTAATAAAATAAAATATTCTTCGTCTTCAATTGTCGTCAGTTAATTATTACATCATTATTACATAAATATGAAGTCATAAAACATACACAAAACCTAAAATATTATTTTTACTTTTCATTGAAAATATTTTATTTTAAGAAAATTTTCAGAAATTTATCCTACCCTAATTTTAATTTTATGATTTTAAATATTAATTTAATTAAATAAAAATTATTCTTTATGTATGTGTATTTTAACATTTAAATTTCAAATTCCATATTAATGGGGAAAATTGAAGTTTTAAAGACACATTCATATTTTGGATAAATATTAACATTTATTAGTCCATTATAATAATTTTTTCATTTATATTTAAATAATATTGTTTTAAAAGATAATTTAATTAAAAAAATATTAATTAGAGTAAATGGGTTTATTATAATATTTTATATATTTAAAAAAAATAAATTATGTTTTATTTGTTTCTAAAAATTAATTTATCAAATTAGTGTTACAGTAATATCTATTTTTTAAAACAAAAATATTCTCAAAATTGGATTGATAGAATAACCATTTTATTTATAAAACATAAATTAAACTTTAAATAACTATGACATTGAACATAACCCCTTATTACACACTAGTACACCCTAAGGGTAAGGTTTGTGATTCTGGTAGATCATGGAATGTGTTTACTAACATTGGCAGTGTTGTAATATTAAATAACCTTTTCTTCTACCATAGACGATTTCCATTAAGATTCACTTTTTGAATCAAAACATGGGATTGGATATGGGTGAAACCCAATGATGCTACCTACCTCCCATGTTTTGAAAAATCATCTTTAAACAACATGAATCTACTTGTATAGGCCATAATCTCTCATTTCTACAACAATTAGCATTTTTCATTACTGTATATTGCTCTATTTATAGCAGTCAAATTATTACCTATGGTTATATTTCCAAATGTTAAAATTGACCAATGGTGATATTGACAAAAATTAATATTGAAAAATTATCATATAACAATCAATCCAAACGTTCACATTTCCTTTTATACCATATAAACATGACGTCATTATTACACACAATGTTTCACAAAAATTACTCTAAGGGATATATTTTCATTTTCCAAGATGTTGATTTGTTTAATAAGAACATGTTTAATTTATATAATATTATCTATAGGATATTATCCTAACAAATTAGGTTGATCCATATTTTCTTATTATTTAATTTTTAATTTATAGTTTTCTCCTATTGTAATGGTTCACATTTAATTGGTTTCATAACTGTCTAATGTATTGATCTTTATTAATGTTTTTTTAATTCTTGTATATTTTGTATGTGTATAATTATAAATTATATAAAAAAATTATAAGGAATCTAATATAATTTATAAAACCCCGGTTGTTAAATTCTTCCCCCCTCTAGAATATATATATATATATATATATATATATATATATATATATATATATAATTTCAACTCTTTATCTCGGTTGCGAATAGTTGAGTCCACTACAGTTTCATTGAGTTTTTTTGTTCACATGTCTGGTCTTCATACATATGGTTCCCTAATTACACTTTGATATACTGATTTTTACTTTTGGGTAGAACATTATTTATACATTCAAAGATCTCCACTATCCTCTCCACATAAGAGAGTTTATCTTCATATTGTTCAACCACCAGATAAAGTACTTATAAGGGATCATGTGTGAAATTTCACATGATAGATACATGTAAAACATCATGTACATGTGAAAATTGTGGTTGATTATCTAGAACATAAACCATTACTCGTATGTGATCGAGGAGATGGAATAGGACAATGTATAGATGGGAAAGGATCCCTTTCTTCCCAGGACACATGACTCACTTCCATGGTGATATTTGAATTAAAACGATGCCTGAAACATAATACTCTAATTCAAATATATAGTTTTCATCATAGTTCTTATGTCAAATCTGTGAAGTTTTTATATGTTATTAGATGGATTGAACATTTTCTATCAACTCATACTAAATATCATGTCCATGTAGATTTCTCTAACCAACATTATACCACATATATGAGTTATAGATAATTTTATATATAGAGCTTCATTGGATTCCATTTCAATAATCAATTGGAAGATAATTTTATAAGAGAACTCAACTGACATGCGGTGTTGATACCAACCACCTCTAAATTCCATTGATCATGTTCTTAGCATGCCCTCAAGTGACTAAATATTCTTTTCTAATTGTCCAACTTTTTTGGGGGATAGATATTAAAAAAATTAAATTCATCGTTAAGAGAATTTGGAAGACTTATCCATAATTTTGATATGATCCTCGGATCTTGATCATAATGGATTGAACGAATTCCAACATATAAACTCTGTGTAACACCCCAATATTTTATAAGAAAGATTTTTTATGTTTTTTGATGTCTTGTGTTTTATGATACACCATGATTAGCTTTTGTTATACAGAACAATGTATTGGCTTTCAGTATACACAACACTATTCATGGCTTATGTTACAAAAAAAATTCAAATTCATTTTATAGAATTTGTTTCACATAAGACTCTGTATAAATGGTAACTAAATATTATATACTTGTCATTATAATGGTGGGTATGAATAGTATTAACTTCCTTTTAAAAAAATATTTAAATGAAAATAATTTAGGCTATAAAATAATTAAACCACAATGTATGGATTTTATTTGTGAAATATATATGTAATATATTTGATTTAATATTTAAAATTCATCTAATATTTTTTCCACCTATGATATAAGAACAAATTCAATTGTATAGATAGAATGAGTGTTTTCTTAAAAATGCAATATTACCATATTTTGATGGAAACCCCATTTTAAATCTATTTTTTACACTTTTATAAATTCATTTTGAAACAATAAATGTATTATTTGGTTAAAGGAAATAAAAATTTACTTTTATGGAATTACTGATTTTCTCTGATAATAATCATTTTTAATTGATAGTGAAAAATACTTCATTTTAATCTAAAACATTTTATTCATATGAATTATTTATACATAAAGGTTATACTTTTAATTTGTTTTAAAACACAATTATATCATGTTATTATCAGTTTATCCACTTTTGGTCGTTGGATTTATTTTCACAATGAAATTTGATATAAACACACATCAATCATTAGAGGATTTTTACTTAAAAACATGTTTTATTGCTTGGGCAATGTAAATTAATTTTCAATTAATAACTACAACTTCTCTTTTTAGAATTTTGAAAAATCGATTATATATATAGAATATTTAGGTTCAAATTATTTTAATAGGTTACTTTTTTTTGATATTATGATTAGTAACATCAATAATTTTTATTTACCACAATTGATGTTAAATCGTGTAAATTAGGGTAACAAAAAATATGGTAAATATTATATAATTATCTTTACACATTCCTAAATTTTATTGCATAAATTAATGTAATCCACTATCACCTAAGGGTCTGAAATGAATCATTTAATGGAATTTTTTTTCTGAAATTGATGTAATTATAACTTAAACAAAACAAAGTGACAACATGTCACTCTCTTATATATTATAAGTACAATAAATTTAATGTAGTGAAAAAATAGATAAAATGACAAACATAAATAGTCTATAGAAATATAATTAAATTATCTAAATCATGTGAATTTATTTAATATTTTTATATATTAAATAATTACCATAAATATTTACCCAATAGTGATAAAATTATTATTTTATTATGAGAAATATAAAATAAATTATATTAAAAATATAAAAATAAACATTATTTAAATAATTTATGTCAACCATGATTTTTTAGTAGAATATGAAATTTTATAAGACTATTTAATGTTTTTGGACATTATATATCAATTTTGATTTTATTTGAATTCAATGAAATAAATAGACTAATGATTAACACTATGGATAATTTATTAAAATAATATTTTTGTAAATAATTTAAAAATAATAATTATATTTTAAAATTACAATATTTATTTTATAATGTCAAAAATATTATTAATTTTCCAATAATTTGAAAATTTCCTTATATAAGTAAATTTAATATCCTCTTAGTAATTAAAAAGTTGATACCTTAATAAAAAATTAAAAGAGAGTATATATGGGTAAACTAAAAAGATATGGTTTAAAATAAAATAAATGCTTCTATGAAAATAATTATATGAGATTATTTATAACTATCCTTATCTTATCCTATATATATATCACTTTAGAGAAAATAGAATTTGAAAATAAATTTATAATAATATAATATTATAAGATATTCCTAAAGTGCCTCGCCTCCCTCTTATAAAAGGCCACCACATCTACCCACTTACTCACACTTCTCAAGCCCCTTGTCTTGTCCATTTTCGTCACAAATAATCTCCCAACATCCCTAAAATCACTATAAATACCACATATTGCAATGATACTAATCCTAGGGGGACTTTTTATTCAAATAAAAATAAGATACTTGAAAAAGAGAATATTGTTTTATCTCTTCTTTCCAAATTAATCTCTTTTTCTACGTCCAATTTTTATATTTTTCCATACTAAGGTAACTCATAAATTATCTTCTTCAACATAATATTTTATTAAAATTATGTTTAAACTTTATACCTACTTTTATACATCCTACAAATAACAATATCAAAATGCATGCGTACGAATGACTTACCATCTCCGCACTGTGGGGTAATTTTATATTAAAAATAATTAATTTGGTAGGGTATAATGATATTTATAATGGAATAATTTGATGAATATTACATGATAATTATTTAGTATAATTAATATACCATTCAACTCCATACCATTTAACAATTAAGGGAATTATATCATCACTCGTGCGTAAACATGAGCTACCATCTCCACGATATGATAAGATTCATTCTACATGGTCCTCATTAAAAAATGATTATATACATGAATGGAATGATTAAATATTATATATATTATTCAAATATGATTTTTTAAATGATATAACTATATCATAATATGTGTAACATGATCATATCAGACCAAACACACATAAGAACATAATGTATTTAATACAAGAATAATGAGTGACAGTGAAATGATACTAATAAAAAGATGATAATATAATCATATATGATATCATATAAATTATTATGATTTTACTAAAAGTCACTAGTATTATTTAAATCATTTTACATGAGGTTCGTATAGATACTAAGGATATCCTTCCAAAAGTATGGAATACTTTTTTAATCTCATTATGATCCAAGATTGTTTATACATAATTTTTTACTATGGTATATTTATCATCCACATGCATGTAACCAAAATATCTAATACTATTGATATTATTAATCAATTAATTATATTCAATTTTATCTATTGAGTAATTTTTAAAAATATTATGAAAGGAATAATATGTCATTATTCTATACAAGGAACTTTATTGACTTTTCCAGAAAAAGTATGACCATAATGTTTATTTATCTTATACAACATGAATGGATTCTGACACCTTCATAACACCTTATTTACATGAATCTTACTTTAAAATATGTCAATTTTATTTTCAATTAAGTTATTTTATTTTAATATTGCATCTCATTTTGAGAAAAGAATTTTTTTTTAAGAAGAAATGATATTTTTCTCAAGAATTAATTTCAAGTATTTTGTCAAAGTTATTTTCTGTATAATATGACATAGGGTTATGTTTATATAACAAGTATTAATTTTATTTTATTGCATTTATGATGAATTTTTTATGTAATACACTTATTTTATAAGTATTATGATATAATTTTTTTAATAAAGAATTTTTTTTGTTCCTTGGGTTATGCTATGATGAATTGTTTATGTTTCTGTGGAACATTTAAGAATTATTTCATTATGAGATGGGTGGGAAATATATCTCCCTTCAATGAATTGGGTAATGATTTATATTTCATGAGATAAACATGACTGGAATGACATGTAAATCAGATTCAGTAATACGAGGCTGGAACGGAATGCCGACATAATTTAGTAATGGATTAGCTCTGCTATGGTGGTGTTATCAATGAGGCTTGGAAAATATGGATATTATTTTCAATGCATATGTGTTTTTGAGAAGTTCATGTTTTTTACTATCATGAAAAATGTTCCTTTCTGATTTTTTCCTTAGGAACTACTATGTTTTATTTCATCACTGAAGAATTTGATATTTAAAAGTTATGTTCAGGTTTATTACAATCATATGATCATCTTTTGATTGCTTATTGTTACTAAGAATCTATGCTCCCACATTTGTGCGATTAAATTCCTCTAGTTATAAAGAAATAATTTAAGTAGGAGTTGTTAAGTGGAAAATCTTTATGAGAGATATTGAAGATTATTCACTTGTAAAAAGAATGAATTCAATGATTCCAAAGGCACTGACCTATTATAATCCTCAGGAGTGAATTTAAAAAATGTAATGAATATTTATATAAAAAGATATAATATTCATATATGACATTCTCGGATCATTAGTGTTGGTATCAGAGTATTGTATTAGTCAACCATTTGAAACTAGGATAAGAAAACATTAGTGATAACCCTTGATGAATTTATAAGTGATTTCATAAGAATGTGTATAATTATAGGTGTCATTCCTAGAATTATGGTAATTATCATGAATAATATATAATTAAACCAAAGATGTTAGAGATTGTAAATACACCCCCTTTATTATGTTGTTTCCTTAATATTATTTTTTCCTCTCATAGTATAGATTTCTAGGTTATATACAATGGTTGGAACCCTAAGGATCTATGTTAATGATAAATGCAATGGGAAATGAAACTATTATCCTCCTAAATTAACAAATGTTATAGGAGATGGAATTAAAAACCTTATCACTATACTTTCACATGTTATGAATCATTTTGGACATCTATATAAGAAGATAAGGGAACAACATTCTATAAACTCTTTCATGGGGAAACATCCACCTTCATTCAGTGGGTCTTCTGATCCACTTATTGCTGAAATTAGTATCAGTACCATGTAAAATATATTTTTGATCCTTCTCTATTCAAATAATGAAAATATAACTTTGGATATTTATCATATAGAAGGCGAAGTAGACTAATTGTGGGCTCCAATCAAGAATACGGGGAAACAAGATGAAATTGAATCCATACAATGGAATGAGTACAAGAACATATTTTTCAATAAATATTTTACGCATAATATTTGAACAAAAATGAAATAGGATTTCATTGAGATTATGAAAAATAATGATGAATCTATTTTTATATACGATTCAAATTTTACAATCCTAGAAAGGTATGAATTTGACTATATCATCCATCCTGAATATAATGTTTTTTTAATTCTTTAGTGGCTTAAAACTACGTCCTTAAAGGGAATAATCAATAAAATACATTAGTTTATATAAAGATATTTTGGTTTGTGATATCATTGTTGAAATTGATGTTGGTTCTTCCCATAAATCTCATGGATTTGTTAAGAAAATGAAAGATGGAGTTCAATGGATATTCTAAAAACATTGACACAATGAAGTTGATTGTTTCCTTATGCTTAGTGTATTTAAATAAGAATAGTGGATACTATCTTATAGGGAAAAGGAAATTATTAACGTATGGAAAAAGGCCATAATTCAGTTGAGTGCCGAAGTAATGATGAAAATGTATATAATGATGTGAATAGAAAAAAGTCTACAGAGAATTCACCAACCACTCATGAACAATACAAGTGAAAGGAAATGAGGAATTATGATTAATAATACCCTAAACCATGGGTGATCAATGTTGTTCAATATTAAAAACCTCTTAAGGCCAAAGATAATGTAAAATCACATGCAATCACTATGGAAGTTGTTGTGTATGAAAATGAACTGGTGGAATGATTGAGCACTTCTAGAATGGGATTCCAGAATAATGTTATAGAATAACTTTTATAGTATTATAGAATAATGAAATATCAATGTAGTGGTCCACAGTGGTATTCCACATGAATATTAATGTATATGTGGAGTGGTACTGGTAACTATGTAAAATGATCATGGTAATAAGGGGATGTTTTTTTAGAAAACACATGATTTAGGGATGGATGACCCTTATTATGAGAATTCTATTGAGATAATAATATTTGGATAAAGGTATGATGGATATGAATAAGTAAATTGGATTATATTAGATACCATGAAATTAGTTATGTATTTATTGACATATGGTTTAAGCAATATCAGATAAAGATTAGAGATTTTTGGACATAATAATAAGAAAACATGCATGTTTTCAATAAGGAAATCTGATAATTTAGGGTGTTATCATGACTCAAGTGAATAAATGATGAAGTTGTTCACTTTTTTAGAATGCGACCAACCAGAGATACCTTATGATTTATTGGGGATAATTTTTTTGTGTTTCTGAACATTTTCCAATAGTTTTGTATTATCATCATTTAGAAGGATTGTAAGGTTCTCAATCTTATGGACAGTTTATGTTTAACATGAGATGTTGTTTGTTAGAGTAAAGTATTATCTCACCATATGTGGTCTTATTCATTTTAGATTACCTGTGTTGACCACATTCAGATAATGATATATTTAATTACCTATCATTTAGTTTATGAATAACATGATCTGAAAACACTTAAGTAATGAATAATTCAACATCATTAATTTCAATAAGAGATGAGGTATAAATTGTTCAAGGCATGACCAATGATGAGATTATCTAGAAATAAAGTAATTATTTATTATGATGTCCTTAAAATTTAGTGAAATGAACTTGAAAAAAAATAATTTTATCTTAGTAATTTTTTAACTGATTTATCAGATTGTGCCTTAAATCGTCATAGATTAATGTATTTATTAATGTTAGAATTTTCTAAACCTTGTTCTCTATAACTCCCCATCAGAACATGATGGTTAGATTTATCATCAATACCCCTTTTCCCACTTCCCACTTATGTTCTCCTATGTGTAAACCAAGGGATGAGTTACTTTGGGTAACCGTTATGTTCTAAACTAACCATTTTTAAATGATGATTTAATATTACTTTTATATGATTTGGGTTTCTATGAAAGAAACAATCAAGTATTAATACTTTTATAACCCCAAAGAATATTGATTGAGAAATACATTTAAACGGGGGTAGAATTTAACCCCACAATATTTTGTGAGATATATATTTTTAATTTATTTAAGTTATTGTTCTATATGACACACCAAGATTACATTGCATTATACACATCACAATAATAGCTTGCAGTATACACAACAATATTCTTGGATTATGTTACACAAAGTATGATGTTCATTTAATATAATTAATTTAAATATTGACCTAGAATAAGTGATAAGAAATATTATATCCCAGTCATTATAATGGTTGTTATGAATAATATTAACTTCTTTCTAAAAATTACTATCTAAATGAACTATGCGAGTATATAAAATAATAAAATCACTCTTTATGGATTTTCATACTGAAGTATATATGATATATATTCAATTTAATGTTTAAAATGATTATTATATTTTTTCTATACATGATATAAGAATAACATATATTTTATGGATAAAAGAAGTGTTTTTCTAAAATTACAGTTTTAAATCCTTTTCATATAGAACCCATTTTAATGTTAATTTTTTAAACTTTCATAATTAATTTTTGACTAAATATACTTATTTTTTTGAATTAGGATATAATATGTTACTTTAGTTGAATATTTGGTATTTTTTTTGATAAAATTAATTTTCTAATAAATAATGAAAAATACTGCATTTTAATTTGAAATTGTGTTTTCATTTAATTTATTTATTTAAAATGTTTATTATTTTAGTTGGTTTTTAAATATAATATGATTAGTTTTATATCATTTAATCCAATTATGGTCATTTTATTTAATTTTACATTGAAATTAAATATACACGCAAATCGATCTTTTGACGATTTTAACTTAAAAAACCACAATTTTCTCACTTGGACAAGGAAAATTAATTTTAAATTAATTATTAAAACTTATGTGTTTTTAATTTTGAAAAATATATTTTATATTTTGATTCAGTGGGTTCAAATTATTTTAATATGTTACTTTTATTTTTTTGGATATTATGAATAATAACAATGTAAATTTTTATTTACTATAGTTATAGGTAAATAATGTTAATTAGGGTAACACAAGTTATGATAATGGCAATAAAATTACCTTTACACCTAGAAAAAACCTATTTTATGAAATAAAGTCGACCAATATAACCTAAGGGTCATAATTGATTCATTTAATGGAAATGTTTTTATGAAGGTGATTTACTTATAATTAAAACAAAAGAAACTGACAACATGTCACTCCTTTATATCTTATATGTATAATTAATTTAATTTAGTCATATACTTGATAAAACATAGAATGTAAATCGTTTAAAAAATATAATGATATTATCTAGATTATTTTACTTTTTATAATTTTTATACATTAAATAATTACCTTAAATATTGACACAACATTAAAACAATAATTATTTTATTAAGAGTAATATCTAATAAATGAGATTATAAATAGTAAGATAAATATTATATAAAATAATTTATGTCATAAAAAATATTTATAGGTGTATAAGACATGTTATAATACTATTAAATGACTTGGTTTTATGTTACATCACTGTTTGGATTTTATTTAAATTCAATGAAATGAATAGTGTACAAATTGACACTTTATATATTTTATTAAAATAAAATTATATGAAATTACTAAAAAATAATAACAGAATATATTAAATTTACATAGTGGATTTGATAGGGTTTACTTGTTAATTATTTTTAAAATAATGGGAGATTTATTAATTATATGTAAACTTAATAGCCTCTTAATGATGAAAATGATGTTACCTTAATTAAAATTAAAAGATGGTAAATAAGGGTAAACTAAAAATATAAGGTTTAAAATAAAATATATACATGTATAAAATGTATTGAATTAGATTATTTAGAACTATCCATATATTATTATCGAAATATATCACTTTTTTGATTTTATAATTCAAAAATCAATTTATAATAAAATAATATTTCAAGTTTTTTTTCATAAAGTGCCCCTACTACCTCTTATAAAGGCCTCCATATCATCCCACTTACTCACACCTCTAAATAACCATGGCTCATCAAAAATTACATAAAATAATCTCATAAAATTCCTCCTTTAACCTAGAGACAAAAATTTGGTCTGAAATCCATCCTAATAATAACTTGTATGAAAATCAAAAGGAGATACTCGAAAAAGAAGTAATTATTTTATAACACATTCAAAATGTTTTCCTTACTCTACATCCTCTTATTATATTTTTTTCATAGTATAGTAACAAATAAAGTATCTCCATCATTATGAGATGTTATTATAATAATGGTAAAACCTTATACCTCCTTTTATCAATCCTAGAAATAACAATATCACCATGAGTGCGAACATATTGATAATCATCTCCACGTCATGGTGTAATTTTTTATTCAACAATACTTTATTTGGATGGATATAACGATATTTATAATTTATGTAAATAATGAATATAAATATTAATTATTCTTTATAATTAATATACCTTCCAATTCCATACATTTTAACCTTTAAGTGAATGATATTGTTTCTTGTGAGTACGTACGACCTACCGTCTCCACGATACGATGTGCTTCATTATACATGACATTCATTAATCCAAAATTATATACATGAATGGAATGAATAAATATGATATATTTTATAGTAATATCATTCTATATATTATATAACTATAACATAAGAATTGTAACATGATCATATCCGAAAAAAAGTATAATAATATAACATAGTTAATATCCAAATAATGACTGATAAATAAATGTTAATAACAGAAATATGATAATATAATATTATATGAAATTATAAAAATCATTATTAATATATAATAAGTCAATAAAATTATTTAAATAATTATACATGAGGTTTGGATACATATGAAAGATATCAGACCTATGTTTAGGGATAATTATTCTATCTCATTATTATATGAAATTGATTATACATAATTAGTTATTTGGTATATTTATCTACCTCATCCATGATCCCTAAATATATATTACAATTTATATTCTTCCAAAATTATTATATCAAAATTTACCCATTTATTTAATTTTAGAAAAATTCTATGAAAGGGATTTTTTGTTGTTGTTTGATATGAGGAATTTTTTTTTACATTTCGAGAATTTTTTTGAAGAGAATATTTTTAGAACTTATACAGAATTAATAGATTCTTATGATTTCAAAACGCCTTATTTACATGATGCTTCCTTTAAAAAATTTATTTTTTAATTTTAATTAAAGTATTTTTGATTTAAATTTCATGGAATTTTGAGAATAGATATTTTTTTAATAAGAAATTACATTTTCCTCAATAATTAATTTCATTATTTTATCAAAATTCTTTTCCATCTAAAATAAAATATGTATATGTTTCTATATCTAAAATTAAATTGTTTTTATTGTGTTTTTTGTGGAATTATTTTTTATGAAATCCATTTATTTTATAAGGATTACAATTGAATAATGTTTAATAATCCCATTTTATTCTTTGGGTTATGTAATGATTAATAGTTTATTTTTTTGTGGAAAATGTAATATTGATTTCATTATAAGATGGTTGGGACCTATATCTACCTCCAATTCAATTGGTAATGATTTATATATCCTGATATAAATATGATTGAAATTGAACGTAAATCTATTTTACTAATACAGGGATAGAATAGCAAGTAAACTAGTCTCAATAATGGACTTTTTCCACTATTATTTACTTGGCAATGTGCCTTGGATAATATAGAAATTATTTTCTCTTCTTATGTGTTGGAAACAAGTTCATGTATTATACTATGATGATTATTTTTACCTTATGATTTATTCCCTACAAACTACTCTAATTTATTTCATGATTCGAGATTTTGAAATTCAAAAGTTATGTTCATGTTTTTTACCTTCATATATCCACCTATTATTCTCATTCCAATACTGCGCATCTAAGATCACTCTTTTTAATGATTCCATTTCTCAAGTTATAATGATATCATTTAAGTAAGAGTTTTAAATGTGAAGTTCATTATCAAAGGTGTTTGAGATATTTCACAATTTAAAAGAATGTATTCCATTTATCCAAAGTCACTAAACAATTATGGTCCTCTAGAATGCATTTGTAAAATGTAGTGAATATTCATCTAAAAACATGTAATATTCATATACTTCATGCATGTATCATTGTACTACCCACATCCTTTATGAATATCTTTGAATGTTTTTAAGGGCTAAATTTTCTTGAAAACAAATTAAATGCGATG
This sequence comes from Viscum album, assembly GCA_963277665.1. Classification (NCBI taxonomy): domain Eukaryota; kingdom Viridiplantae; phylum Streptophyta; class Magnoliopsida; order Santalales; family Viscaceae; genus Viscum; species Viscum album. The sequence continues at coordinate 1,657,912,161 of OY728138.1, read as the reverse complement.
TCATGTTTATTCGACCCCCTATACTCCATATTACATTGTTTTATTTAGATGTCCTTGGGATACAAGTGATGAAGACTATATTGATATTTTTCCACCTCCTTGTTGGTATGGGTAGTGGTTTTAATAACCTGATATAAAGTTTTTTTATCACATTTACATGTTTTCAAAATAATCAAAATGGAGTGTATTATGTAATATACCTTTTTATACTATCCAACCAAGAAGGATAAAAATGCCTCATTGAATTTTTGTGCTTTTATGATTTTTTACTGAATATAGAGCTATGCGCGTCACCCATCAGATCCTTCTTTGTCACATTGTATATAATAAACATATACTTGATTGAAAATTCACTATATCTTCCTGATTAATATATTACTCATGAAACATCACATTCATTACAACCTCTATCTTATTTTTTATTAATGGATCTTCTCATTGAGATATTTTATTATTTTCTAGTAACTATGGTTGAGAAATCATTTGGGATATGATTGATGATGAACCATCATAATGATTCCTATTTCAAAACATACACTATCATTGATAAATAGATATCCAAGAATAAACATAATTTCAAACTCAATAGATTATGTCTTACTAAATAATTCTACAAATTGTTTTCTATTCCTGTGTGATAATTAATTGAATAGTCATAGTCTTTATGAACCTCCAACCATAATATTTTCCTCATGTTGAATTCATTTTATGAGAACATATAATTAAAACATTTGTGATTTTTTTTATTTTTAAAATATCTCAAATAAATATAATGAATAAATATCATTAGATTAAAAATGACTATAGCTATCATCGGGTCATGTATTGGGTAATTCTTCACATGAGTCATTAACAATCGAGATGCTTGTGAGACCACCTTATATTTTTTCGCGGGGACGTACCCAACACCTTTTTGTGATACATAAATATAAATAATAAATCCTTCCCCAATAAATGATCGAGTTTATATTGGTGTAGTGAACAATCGATTCTTTAGTTCATGGAAAGTTATTCCTACTTTTTTGTCTAGATGAGATTATCTTCTTTTGAGTTAACATGGTTTGTGGATTAGAAATTCATGAAAAAATCATAAACAACCAATAATATATTTGTAATCCTAGGAAAATATTAATATCAATTACTATTATATGATGATCCCACTCTCATATTCCATTTATGTTAGTAGTTCCAACTGAGATTCCATCATTTATTTCCATGTTCCATAATAATGAAACTTATTATAGAAAAAATTGTTGGATTTTATAAATAGATCTTCCTTCCTCAATGATATCAATAGAACCATTATATATAATCCTCATACTCCTCACTATTTTTTGGAATGTATCATTATATCATCAAGAAAACTACCCTGAATTTATCAAGGTAGTTTTTAAATGCACTATTTATAAAATTCATTAATATATCAAGAGAATTAGTAAAGATAAAGGGAATAAAAATTATCATAAACATATTATCTCTATTCAAAGTTAGTATTTGAAGTATATTCTTTCACTGCCCTTAAATAATTATTCTTATATATAAGGTCACTATTAAGGAATAATTGAGCCCCATGAAGCTAGAAAAAGAAATAATCAATTACTGGGAGGGTTGATTTTTCTTCATAGTGATCCCATTATGATCACTATAATGAAGGCTTATCCACATTGTTCCTTATTTATTCATTATAAATAGATAATTTTCTCCCTATGGAGACAGACATGGTTAAATAAACCCCTTCTCTATAAAATCATGAAGTGGTTTATTCAATTCCCCAAACATTGAATTTTACATTATATATATGTTCTCTAATATCTTCTTGGATCTATTGATGATTTAAATGGAGAACTAAGACTCTATTTTTAGTGGATTTCTATGTGAATCAAAGGGAAATATGATAATGTAATCTCGAATAATGGGTAATTTTTCTATCTTTCCACTTTTATTTCCTTATATCTATTAACTAATCAAATCCATAATGAATGCAATGGGAGGTTCTCATAGACAAAGATCATGTCCTGATATATATCATTTTAAAAATAACGATTGGAAGTCTATTAAAAACTAATAAAATTATATTTCGCTTATAGTTGATATTATTATTATAATTTGAGATTCAATATATTCTTATTGTAATGTTAAATTTTACCATGGAAATTACTACTGGTGTTTTGATGATATCATCCACAATAATGTAAATTCTACAATTTCAATACATTATCAATATAAATATAATATCTATAAGATTTTTGACTGATAACTATACTTATAATATCATAGGAAATTGTTGTATATTATTTGAAAAATTTATAAAATAATGGAATTAATAGAACCCAAATCATATAGAATATGTTCTAGAATTGATAATACAACAATGGTACATTCCACGACATATTTTGGAGCCTCTACTTCATTCTTTAAGACAAAAAATTCCCAAACATTCTCACTTATACTATGATGAGGTTAATGGAGAATTCACTCCATTATGATCTAATTTATAAATCTATTGGAAAAGATACCAATATTTATATTAATGAAGCATTTTACAACATGTTGGGCCTAAAACATAATCAATTTTCATTTATGTATAGATGTTGAGGCTTCACCACACCACGAAATTTCCAATCTATATGACTATCTATTCTACACATATATCACCTTACACTACAAATAACATTTTCCCCCAAATTCCTTTTACCAAATTTTTTTAACATGACATTTTATAATTTCATTCCCATACTTCTACCATCAGAACTATTCCCTCAGTTTAGCTCCATATTTATATTTTTTTTATTTGAAATCTGTGACCACTACATCTCTACATTCATTTTATGATCCTTAGTATCAATCTTCAGTACCTCTTTTTTGATTTCATTGTCTCTATTTCAATAAATATTTTTTATATGGGTCCTTATTCCACAGATCAAAATATTAAAAATTCTCTTAGGATCCATAATGAGAAATAGGTGTATCTAGAAAGACAAGTAATGATAATTTCATATCCTCTCACTGATTTGTATTCCATATTATTCTTCTATTGGAATTCCTTATATATGTTTTCATGGAATGACAAAATTATTTACAAAAAAATATTACCAATTACTCTTCTCACTCTATATAATCATTATTACTCTATTGATTCGAGTTTTTAGTTAGTGTCTACCACAAATGAACATCTTCTTCTAAGCATTATACATCTAGGGTGATCTTCTATTGATCTGAAAACTGAAGTACATAAAAAATCATTCCTATAATTGTAATCCATTATTCAATAATCAATGGGTTGGTAGATCCATTTTAAGAAATAATCCATTGATGCATTATCCACTTAATGGAAATGTGTTCCCTTCACGGTGAATTTTTTCACTCTCCTAGATTAAATTTATTATTTATAACTCTAATAGTTTATTCATCATCCTTGTGATGTTTTACATTCCATCTTATTTTTTATTATTAATTTTATCGAATAATTTTTTATTGAATTCAACATTTACACGGTTCCACATATTTACTTATTATTCACTAAAAAAGAAAACATTAATGAGAATCATGTAACATTTTGAAATATTTTACTACTAACTCGTTTTTTTTGATTCAAGACATTATTATTAAATATTATATTATTTATTAATAATTAAATTTTCATTATATCTTTCATAATGGATCATAAAAATCATCATCTTAATAAAACTAATACCTTTTTCCATTAAAACCATGTGTCTAGTACATCCCATAGTCATGAACTTGTTACTGACTGAATCTTTTTCAATATGTTGATTTTGGGTAAATCAGTGCCAGAGCCACATCCAGATATAGCATCCATACATGTATGTATTTTCTTTGACACAACATACATCTTACTCCCGAAACTACTAGAATATTTTAAAATATAAATATTTATCCCTAAGAATCATAAAAAAGTTTTTATGTATTAAATTCTACAAATAACTACATTTTCCATTAATCCCATCAATGGAATCCTAAATTTTCATTACAATATATTTTCATTATATGTTACAATTTAACAGATGTTTTAATTTATAGTTTCTTGGAAATTGGTAATTTAATGCATTAATACATTATACAATCTTCTAATCTACATGAAGTGCTTCTTCATAGATTTAATATTAGTTAAATTTTTATTAATTTATTTTGATCTATAAGGATCATAATAAATCATTTTATCAACATCCTAGGGAGGGTAATTTAATGTGGTCATATAAAAACATTGAGTATGTATGTTCTTAGAGGATTGACTATGAAATAATTTTTAACCCACATAAATTGAATGTGGGTTTCATATATCAAAATAACCCTATCAAAAAATTAAATTAATGTCTTGGTGAATAAATTTATATAAATAAATGTTTTCGCTATAAAAAATATAATTATTTATTATATAAAATACTGGAATATGATATCTAAATTCAACACCATGATTGGTATGAAGCATGGAATAAAAAATGAGTAAAATGGGAGACACTGAATGTATCCTATTGATTATATATATTACAATATCAGCCCATATTACAAGAAAATATTACCCCTACCTATATTAACACTTAATAGTTTACATGGTTATTTATTGTTTGAATGTGATCAAATGAATTTCAAGTGTTTTTATAGGTAGGTGGCTCATTATTGAGAAATTATATGTTTGTGTTATCATTTGGGGAATTTAAAATAAAAAATTCTAAACACATATCCCCTTTAATGTATTTAATAAATATCATCTTAATATCATAAAAGGGTATATCAATAAAAATAAAAATGTTTCTGAAAAAAATATGATAAAATATTAGTTAAAATAATTATTTTAATTTTCAATATCCCCATTTTCATGACTAATGTACAAAAAAAAATAAAGTTGAATTGGATGGGAGTCACGTGTTTTAAGGTTATGTTATTGGGGAATTTTCCTTGGAAATTATTAAATTAAACATTCATTATGTTTTAATAGTAATTCCCTACACATTTAATGATTTTTATAATTATTAGCCACAAACTATAAGTCATTAAAAACCTATTCAAATACCTAATGATGGAATATTTTTTTTATTTAGACCAAAACATTTCATACATACTTTTTATTTGATGAATATTCATTAAATAATGATTCAATTCACACTAGAATCATATAGGATTTTTGTCCTTCAACAAATTGATACATAAATAACTGGTAAATAAATGATCTAAATAGTCTCCCACATTGTTCTCCATATCTAGAAACCTTATTAGAAATATCATATATAAATAATTTATTCATGTCCTAGGGAAAAGGATACATAGTAAATGGAGATCATTGATTTTTAGTAAGGGTAGTAATGATATATATTAATTGATGAAAATATAAATTCCTAAAATAAGAATAAGAGTATGAGATAATGATCCTAAATTATAATGTTCAAAAAAATACACAATATATCCTAAAAATGAATCAAGGAATAAACCATTATCATTTCAAAATAAATGAATCATAAATGTAAATAATCTTTAATAATTAATCATGATCAATGATTTTAATTAATATGCCTAAAAAACATATCATTAGAGATTGAGACAATCACAGGCATAAGAAATATATCATATATCGTGGATAACTACTAAGATAATATTATCACAGTGGATTATGAATCAAAACATGTTTCCCATATCATAATGGATAAGGAATCACCTTATTTTTTCTATATCTTGATTAATGAGGCATCACCCCTTGTTTCTTATATCTTAGTTTTTTGGTAATCAAAACATATTTCCCATTCCATAGTGTATCAAGAATACTAAAAGTTATCCATAGTGGGTTTAGAACATCAAATCATTTATTATAATTATTTCATGAGATATTGTAGTTTTTCCAATACATTGAAATTGTATAATTGACAGACCCTTCAAATAAGAAAACAATACAGTTGTATTCAAAATGATCATAAACCATTGAACTAGTAAATACATCAAAACCCATGGTAATGAAATGGGATTCAAAATGATCTTATCCATTCTTCAAAACATAACCTGTAGAAAATAAATGGCTCTCATAAATATATCACAATCATAATAATATACCATATAGAGAAAAAATGATGATGGTATAATTGTATCATATCACTAGAGAAACATGAAAATACTTAAAGGATTTGCACATAGATGAAAAATATCCCTAAAATAACATTTTAACCATTGATTGAAAATAGGGGAAAATGTCATTTTCCTTTAATAACATTTAAATTAAAATTTTAGGAAATGGTCATAAAATATTTTTATTTTAAAATAACCATGGGAAATGATAATATAATCATTAATGAAAATGAAGATAATAGTTGTGGGAAAATGTTTTCATTCTTTATACATTAAAATAACTCATTCCTTTGAAAATAGAATAGAAAGTAAAAAATAATTATTTGGAAAAAAATTGATTTAAAAATTACTTTTTTTTATATTTTTGAACAATTTAATAGTAGTGAAAATAATACTTTTAGAATATTCTATGAATAAATAAAAAATTTCAAAAAAATTTGTAATGATCATTGAAATTGAAGAAAAATTTCATCGTTCAAAGTGTAAATGAGCTATGTTTTTCTACCAAACAAATTCTAAAAAACAATAAACAAAGAAAATGGTACCAATATTTAAAAATTAAATTAACAAACATTTTATGATAAAAATTAAATTATATTTTTAAATAAAGATGACATAATATTATTAATGTGAATTTATTCCTAAAAATCCAACTCTCAAAACAATTAATTCAAATCAAAAATTAATGATATAAATTTAAATTAACCATTAAATAAAATGAAAATAATTTAATTCATGAAGAAACATATCAATGGGGTAATTTATATACCTCCTTAAAAATATTGGTTTATAACATAACATATCTCCCAAAGAAATCAATTAGGGATGATGAAACCATAAAAATTTAGTAATATTTGAATAAAAACATCATGAATTATAAAAGAAAATTTGAATTTATAAATATAAATAATTTTCATGAGAATCATCAAAAAATAAATTCATTTTCAATATATACACGACTTAAGATAAAAAGTTATGAATATAGAATATGTCTCATATAAATAATTTTTTGACAATAGAATGGTTACCTCAATTATAGTATAGTTTTGTTCATGTATTAAACTCCATTATAATCAATATATACGTTATATATCTATTATGTAACCATGTTCCTATATATCATTCTATATATGACTTACATGTAACATCTTTTACCCTTTTAGTAAGAAAAATTTATTAAAATAATTGTTCAATGAGAAAAATACATTTTTATACATGACTCGATTCAGTGGTATTGATCCTTGTACTTTTATCATGGTTTCATAATATCCATAATTTTTATTGTTTAATTATTATAATATGTAATAATTACAAATAATTTTATAATAATTACTATAAATCAATGATTACAAAGGAATTCCCTGAATCTGATGATACGATAGTTCGTAAGTTAACACGGTCGATGTTTCCACTTTTTGATGGCAGAAAATAATAAAAATAAAAAATAATAATACATAAATATATATAATAATATAATAAATTTAATTAATCTTTATAAAATCTATCATTATATCAATTATGTAATTTTGTAATGAAAAATGAAATGCATTGCTTTGGGTCTGTGTTAGTCCACACACACAAACCAAGGATGTTTTATATATTGCATATGATAGAAAAAAGTGGTTCAAGGTTTTTATATAAAAATAATAAAAATTTATCATATTTGATATACTAAATTTATTATTTTATAATTAATACAAAATATTTAGAGGAATAAAACTAATATAAAAATTTAATGTAATCCGTTAAGAGTTATGCCTCTTCACTGAAAACAGCTTTTTTCCTACAACTAAATCCTGCAATTGTTGATCTTTTTGATGTAAAATAATATATAGGAAGTATAGATTAATTTTTTCCATTATTTCATAGTTTTATCTCCTAATTATCCCTATTGAAAATTACAATGATATGAAAAAATTACTCCCTAATGCTATGGAATGTTAATATAATATGAAAATTGACCCATTAGAGAAAGATAATTTATGTTATATACTATATACAATTATATTTATTTGATGATAATATTTTTATGAATATTAAATCATTTGATAATGTATTATTTAATTTAATACACCACTAAAATAATTTTCGAGACTGTTAAGAAATATGGACTTTAAATACAACATTATTGAAATGAAATTCAAATAAATATTTCTTTTTAACATCTCTAATTTATATATTTATCAAAAAATGCATGTCAAATAAAATTTTCTAAAAATTTTATTTCTTCTTATATTTTTAAATTTACATAATTTATTTTTCTATTAGATGGAAAAATATTATTTTGGCATTGCATCATTATTTCAGTACTAAAAATTGAAAATAAATTACATGATATCAAAAATTGATTATTAATAAAAATAAATAACAATATCCCAAAATAACATCATATATTACATATTAAAATATATTTAGTATATTAAGGTCAAGACAATGACATTTCTACTAAATATTTTCTAAAAATAAAATAATAGAAATAATCAAAGAATATTGGCGCCATGTTTTTATATTTTTGTAACATAGATGAGAATGGATGGAGAACAATAAAAAACAGGATAAATTCAAGTTTTATATTAATTTTAACGCCATGTCACAAATATTTGACCATGTTTTACCTATTTTACCTTATCTAGTTAACCATAGTCATTAACAAGATTACTATTCATCATGAAAAATAAAAGGGAAATATTTAAATAAAATATAAAAATTATTTCAAATATGGAATCCATTTTTTATAGTTTTTTTCATATATGTGTTGGAATTATCTTTTTTAAATAAGCCTACAAAACCCAATGAAACTATCTTATAGAAAATTACATTTTAAGGAATAAAACATGTTTTTTTCATATTCCACGCATAATACGAAAAAATAAGTGAATGTAAGTTAATTTTATTGAATGTATAATATATAAAAACATATATTTAATTTCATAACAGTGATTTATTGTTTTAATTAAAAAAATACATTGATAACATAAAATTAGTTTTAAATAAATATGTTTTAGAGACAAATAATATAGATAAACCGAAATCAATAATTATTTTGATTCATAAGTAATTATTTAGATCATATAAAATTAAATGAGATCTATTAGGAAATATAATGAAATTGAAAATATAATAAAGATTTTAGATTCCAATGTATATTTTATTTTGATTAAAAAACAACAATATCATTTTGATTTGAATTTATATGCATTGTGCATTTCATTTTACCATCTTCATAAATCTATGAATATAACAGATTAAATATAAGGTATATTATAAATTAGATATAATACTAGCCTATGTATAATAAGTTAATTAATTTATGGTTTTATTCTATTGGAAATTTATATTTGATTAAAGAAATGTAGAATAGTGATTTTTTTATTCTAGGCACATTATGGATGATTGGAACAGTGGGTTTTGGAATTTTCTCACTGATTCAGACATTATAATGATTTCATTGTTGTTACTCAATGTCTGGTTACAACTCAAGGATATCATGTTCAAGGAAATAAGATGGAAAATAAAATCAAGCTGTCAACTCATTTGACTTCTTGATGAAACTGTATTATACTATTAGATGGGAATCATTTACATAAAAAACTGAATTAATGTAAAACAACATGATATTTGTTTAAAAATATTATTCTATTCAATTTCATGAACCATGTATAATACCATTATTAAACCAAATTGTGATTTGAAGTAAAAATATTGTTTTTAATATGACTTTATTACATGGCCTTATAATTGGAAAGTATAAATATGTGTAATATAATTATGATATATATATAGTACTTATTCAATACAAATATATTAATAGATTCTTATAAAATATGAATTTTTTATGTAATTTTATGCTCAAAAAATGTTTTTTTTAAATGGTTATTATTTATTTATATGATTGAAGATTACAATTAATTTCATAGAATATTTTAAATTTTATTTTATTTAAGGATTTAAATTTTAATATTATCATTTCAAAATTATTGTAGGATGAATTTTTTGGATTTTAAGGAAAGTATTAATCTTTCAGTTGTTGGAGAAAAATAATGATACTATAAAAAACCGACTATTCATTTCATGTATTTGTAAAGTACCATTTTTTTTAATTTTAATAATTTATTTCATCATTTTTAATAATAATAATCCAAATGGCCTTTTGGTCAACATTTTTCATAGTTTTTGTATAACAAATTTTAATAATGAAAAATTTATTTTTATTGAAAACTTTATCTCATAACATTTTATTATCTTATTTTAAAATTAATTTCAAGAAAAAATAAAAATATAATTTTATGAAATGGATTATGTATTTTAAATATAGAGATTAATATTTGGTAAATTTGAATTTCTAATTTTCTATCATTATTAATTGTAACCTCATTAAAAAAAGTCAATCGCTACGACAAGCGTCAAAACAATTTAAATGGATTAAAACTAAACTAATAAGCGATTATGTCGACTAAAAACATAGATACGTCATATTAGATGGTCATATATCATCCCTATATCATATGATATTCAAATATTATTCATTTATTATCCATTTGGTTTGATTAAAATATTTATATATTATAGTATTTTGAAATTTTCAAACTATGTCCTCTCCCTAAATCTTAAAAGGACACCACCTATCCTCTACTATACATACATAAAATCTACTTAACTTGGAAAATACCAACACCAATACATAAATAAAATATTCCCAACATCATAGAAGATATTTTCTTATCCATAATATAATCCAATGAAGTATTTATGTATAAAACAAGGGAGGTTATCTTAATAGTATATATAATTCTTAATCATGTATTTTTGTTTTATACTTCTTATTTAATTTTCTTCAAACCTATACAATAAATTTCATAATATTACTATAAAATCATATATATATAAATTTAATTATATTTATGTCATAACCCATTTGTCATCATTTTCTTCCTAAAATGAGAAGTGAAACCATAATTTTTGCATATGCGTGGACAACCACCTAACAACCCGTTATTTTTTTCCCATCATCACCTATAATGGATTGTTATAATAATTGATTTAGTGTTTAGAAATTATTTTATTGATATAAATATTAATATTTAAAGATAATATATCATCTATTTTGTTACATTTTCTTATATTTAATGAAAGATAACATTTTCCATGTGTACGTGTGGATTACCACCTATATAAAGCGATGTGATTCAATTTTCAACACTGCATCACATTGATGAAAAATGTAGGTGTATTTAAATAAATAATATAATATATATAATTCCACCATCATTCTATAATGAAAAAATAGAGCATCCTTTATTTCCCTTGTTTTCATTAAAAAATTTAAATGCCACTCTTGTATACGTATGGACTACCATCTACATAATGATAGTTAATTCATTTTTTATATTAACTTGACATTGTTAGATTGAAAGGTATAATTAATTTATAAAAAATATAATTATTTAATTATTATTATTCTATTGATTATGGAACAATTAACCTTTTTATTGTGGTCAACAAACAAATTCCATTTATCAGTTATGAACCAAACGACCTTAAAATGCCCAACATGAACTCAATCGATTATGTAATTCAATATTTCATTGATATAATGAATAGAAATGGTCTAATGAAAAATAAAAATGAATATATTTTTTATTAAATAAAATATTTAATATAATTCTATTATAAATTACATAAATTAAAGACATAGAATGTATAGACTTGTTTTTAGGGTTTCCAAAGTCAGTTTAATTTAATCATGTTGTACTTATACATTATAAAATAGGTTATGACAATATATTTTGGTAAATTAACACTGAACATAATTATTTTAATTTCCACTTGTATTTTTAAATAGATATTATTACACAAAAAACACCATTGATTAATTCTAGAATAATGATACTATTATTTTAAGGATTATTCCTCTAAATCTCATTTTATAGACACATGTTTTATTGTATAGACTACTACTTTTTATATGATTCAATTATATACCCATTAATTAATTATTATATATTACATCATATATTTAGTTTTTTTATAAATCAAAAATTTATTCTTCCATTGAATGACTTCTGATTGAAAAGTAACCAATACAGTAAACATAATTTGTTACAATATCATTTCTTTTTTAGATTAGTTATATTAATTATACATTTAGGGGAAATTTTATGAACATCATTTCATGATATATGAAAATATTATTTTCCAAATATTATTTATATGTATTACATTATTTATATTCATTTTTATCAGTTGTACTTAAAATGAATAAGAAAATATTCTTATGAAAACCCGACATTGTTATAACTTTGGTTGAAGAATGTTTACTTCTATTTCTATTTTTTAATTAAAATACTTTCAGGAATTTTTTAAATATTAAAAAGTGATTGAATAAATTCATATTAACCAATTTATTAATTTATATAAAGTGTTTTAAAATGCATATTATTTTTAGTTTATGAATGATGCACTTTTTACAAAATGGGTGAAAGAAATATTTATTTTAACATATATGACATTAATGGATTTTTTGGATTTCATAAATATTTATAGATATAAAAAATTCCTTTCATGTTTTCATATATTATTTAAAATTAAATAATTTTAAAAATAGGTTTTGTGTTTTTAATATTTAAATATATGAAAAGGATAGGGTATTTCCCCTACTTTCAAAGAAGAATTTTTAATTTTATTTTAATGTATATTTCATCAATTCCAAATTCTATAAATTGTTACATAGTTTCACATTGAATATTATATTATGATATCATATCTATTCATTATTGGTGTGACTTTTAATGTTTTTTGATGAGATTATCAAGAAACCAGAATCATTTCTATGTGTAAATAAATCAATGAAGGAATGCGACATTCTTTTACACATTTAATAGTGTAAATGAAAGCATAGTGGTGATATATAGATTTTTTAATTGAACATTATTAATAATGAAATGTGATCGAAATATAGATCATAATGATATGTGTTCCACATATATATTATAAGATCTATGATCCTGATAGAGAACACCTACACATTATGTAATATTTCTAGTCTTTAAGGAATGAAAAAGGGACATAACCATGTTGGTTTCTATTTATTATTTAACTATGATCTAATTATTTTTGACATTATAATACATGGGTGATACATATAAAATTGCATGATGGAAACAAATTTTCCCTAATATTGAATTTATGATTATTCCTTTAATCAATATCAATTTCACATGGATCATGATTAATGACTCTAATTACATTTATATTTTTAAATATTTTGGTTATTTGATAGGGTTTTTATCCATTTTTAATGGGTATGAATCTCTTATGAATTTGTCAATGTATTATATTCCATAATATCAACTCATTATCAATAAAGATATTAAAATTGATCATTCATATGTTTACCCATACTGTGAATTTGAGATCACCCATTAGTTGATTATCAGTTTACCCATATTATATATAAATATGTTATATAACATGTTTATAAAAGTTTTTCTTGTTTGAAATGATGAATAGATAATGTGGAATTTTAAAAGGGAGTTATAGTGAAAAAATATCACTTAAATACTTGGGAAATGTAATAAAAATGTTTATCCTAATTATTTAATACTCAAAACATTAATGAAAAATGGGTATGTAATAGATCTTTTTTTTTGTTTTTTGTTATTTCATGTTTTGGATGTATAAATTGGTTCATGTTTATTAGTATCATTGAATTATTTTAAAATATTAACTTTATAACACTAGATTAGGGAATATGGGTTTAGGGATATTATGGTTGTTGTTATATCATGGTTTAAATAATATAGGAGGTTAGAATGTTTTCATGTATATTTGATTTAAGTGCTATAGATAAAATCATGGGTTTGCTGATTAATGGTTGATCACATGTTCAAAGATTATTATTATCTTTCACGTGGCATAAGTGATTATATATAAAGGTGATTTGATCTATATTCTATGATTTTGGATGCATACTCCATTGATGTAATTATGTTATATTGGATATTGGTTTAACATTAATTATAGGAAAGTGATTCTGTTATAAGAATATATATTTGGAGATATATAAGGCAATGCTATGTATTAATTTTCTTGAATTATATAATTTGAAATATTGTTATTTGGTTCAATTTAACTTCATTATACATTTCTATTGTGTTTTAAGTACTATTTTTAAAACATTTGGTTTAGCTATTTTTGTAAGGATCCATGTAAATACTTAGGTATTATTATTAACTTATTTGAGATAAATTATTTATATCATCATATAATTGTTTATTTAGGTATTATATTATCATGTAATAACCATTTCATCTTTAATAATGATAATAAGAATAGTTTTTACTTCTTTTTTACCTCATGTACAATTAGAAGTTAATTATAGTTCTTTGGGTATTAAATATTCTTATTAATCATTTTATATAAAATATCAGATAAAGGGGGAAACAGTTTGAATCACTCAAAAAGGATGAAATTCAAATTATATATTTGATATATATATATATATTTATATATGTTCTTAGTCTTGATCGTAATGTAATTCCCGAAGTCTTGGAAAATGATATTAAAATAAAACATTTGTCCGATTTCATTCATTTATGATAAAAAATTGTTTTTTAAATACATTATTGATTTATGGTTTTCTATTCATTTACATTCACATGATTATTAAATTTCTTTTGATCTATATTCTCTATCACACCCCATCATTATTTAGACATTAATTTAATCCTCCATATCCATATTCTCACTATCCATTAATGTTACCCAATATAGAAACCTACATATGTGTTATTCCAAATGAAATTCATATTTTCCTTTTAATATTTTAAATATAATAATTTACTAACCCTTTTCATTTTTGTGTTTTCAATAATGTTTTTAAAAAAATATTAAAATGGTTTTTCATTACTTCATCAACTTTTTAATCTTAAAATTATTTGACTTGAATAAAATTATTAAATTAAACTCAATAATTTCAAGAACAAGTTAAAATTTTGAGGATGAAATTTATTTAAGGGGTTAGAATAAAAAAATAATATTTTACCATTAAAAAAAATATTATGATAATTTTTTACCATATAAAATAATTAGTTTTAAGAGAATTACGATATACTATGAAAATTTTATTATTTAAATATGTCTGTTATTACATGGGATTTACAATATTGAGCATAAATACGATAAACCAATCTTTGAAATATATATATAATTTTCGTACTTGGAAATAATCTATTCATAAATTCTTACGAAACATCCCCATTATTTTTAGTGTAGATATTATACATCAAAAATATGATTTCATTAAAAATGGTTTCTTTTTTTGTTCAAATACAATAATTAACTTTTTAAAATTTATTAATTTTTATTTAATTAAAAATATTTCACATTATAAATTACAATATAAAAATTATATTATCTTGAAATTTTCGTAATTTTTAGAGAATATTAGTTTTTTAGCGAATAAAGACTGAATAAGGATTGTATATAAAATTATCTTTTATTGCAATTTATCTAAAGATTCATATATTATTTTGAATTTTTTAAAATATAATTATCAATTTTTGATTAAAAATAATCCAAATAATTTTATTATAATATAAAATTTTCTTAATTTTATTTATAAAAATGCTGTTATAAATTAAATATTCTATTTTCTGGAAAGAAATGTCATTCATCACATTTTCGTAGTTTTTTTAAAAATAAATTTTCCACAACTAGAAATCAAATTTAATAATATGGATTTAATAATTATTACTATTTGTCAAAAAATTTATGAATAGTTCCCTTAAATGATTTTTTATTATGAATATAATCTTTTCTAAAAAACATTCAATTACCATAGTTAGGGTTAAACAAGTTAAAAGGGTTAAAAATGATAATGGATCAAATAAACTAAAAACACATCTTATTACTATTTTAAGGTCACAATTAGATCATATACGATCTTATATTTAATTAAAATACATTTTTTTGACATTTTTTACGATGATAGTAAAACAGTTTAATCATTTGAAAATTTTAATGTTTGTCTTCTGCGATAATTATAAAAGGAAACCAAATCTCCCATATTGTCCATAATTAAAGGTAATATTGTCTCATAGAAAGTTAAATAAAATAAATTTCAAAAGTACAACCATTCCTATTACAGGTCATAAATAAATCCATTTTCTATCCTTTGAAGGATTTTAATATAAATCAAAGGAGGTTTTCCAAAGTGGAGCTATAATACATAAACAATTATTGATCATTTTTATTTATTACTTTTTACCTCATTAAAACCACTTCCAAAACTTGTGATGTAATTAAATAATTATAACCAATATATTCAAATAATAAAATTAGTATTGTTTAAACAATTCTTAATCGAATTCACCATCAAATGGTAAATAAAACCAACATTCATGCATGCATACAGAATAATTCCATATGACCCAATGAAAATACATTTCCATCACTACTTATCATGGATGATAAAGTGGTTATATTCAAATAAATTTTATTATTTCAATGAAATAAATATCATTATTTAAATTAAATATAACATATATTTTCTTACCTTTGAATCCATTTAAAATGATAATATACTTCAGGAATATGTGTGTATAATTGATTCCACAAACTGATTTGATTTGTTTTTCATCATAGCCTCAAATGGATTATTTATATTGGATTATTTAAAGAAACCATATGGCATTTATTATATAATTACAATTATATACAGTTACAATGTTAATTGATTATTTCAATCAGGTTCATTGAAATATAGAAATTTTACAAATGTCTGCATATGGACCACTGTCTCCATGATGTAACATAGTATTTTTTCAGATACACCATACATTATTTCACAAAAAATTAAAATAAATGTATAAAAATATTATTATTCAGTGATTATAATTTTCATGGTGATGGAATAACAACCCCCTTTAACAGAGTCAAACTACCAAATTCATTTTTCAATTACGAACTGAACAACCTCCAAACACCATAAATAAACATTAATTATTATGTAATCAGATAATCCATTGAAAAAGAAAATTGTTGTTAATTAATAAACCTGTAAATTTTTCATAAACATATAATTATATTATATATGATTATTCTAAAATATTTAAAGGATATGTATAGTGTGGTTGGACATATGAAAATGAGTTTAATAACACAATTTCCATTAATTGGTTTATATTTCTAATTCAAGGACTATGTTATGGCATGATTATGTATGAAATTACCTATGATTATAATATTTTATACATCCAATTAATTTTTATTTCATTATATTTGTTACACATAACCAAAAAATTAATTAATTTTAACTAAAATTATTGGATCTTTGTAAGGATTATTTATCTCATGATAATTTTCTTGAGACATGTTTCATGTCATGCAACATTATTACATTGTATGGAATACATAAAACCCTATGAAATAATTTTTTCTTATTATCTTTTTTAATTCATGATATTTATAGATCCATATTATATTATTTCTTCAAAAAAACTTTATATTTGAATGGTAACAATGTGGTAATGGATTTATGTTCGAATGTCATTTCTTTTTTAGATTATTTTTGTTAATGTTTTCTATGGGAAAAAAATTAATAATGTATATTTCATAAACCATACATTTTTTCATATCATTTTTTTATTTCTATGTCATAAATTTATTATTTTCATTTTTACCTCTTTGGTTCATAAAATTTCCATGAAAATGATTGTAAGGAAAACGAAAATTATATTCTATTTCATCTATTAACATTTTCCTTCATGTCTGTATTTTCATAAAAAAATATATAATGATTATAATATTCTCAAATTCGTGAAAAATTTAATTATTTAACAGTTCAAAATTTCAATAAATAAATTAAAAGTAACATTATTTTAATTTTCCTAACGAGTTACTTTTTATAAATTGTGTGAAAAAAATTTCTTAAAGTATACCGTATAAAAAAATTCCACACAGATATAACTATTCTATTATTTTAATATCAACACATATTTTTACATGGTTATTTTAAATTAATAATACTTTTCCTTCATAATTTCATAGAACCAATGGAATAAAAGTGTTTTCCCTTATTTTCAATGATTTTTTTAAATTTTTTAATGGTTAATTCATAAATTACATTATCCATTATTGATTAATCTAATTCACTAGAAATATGATTTTATTATAACATTTATCATCATTAATCAGATGTATTATGGTGGCTGTTTTGAATATATTATCATAAATACCATTTCAATCCACGGGTAATGCATGCTATAATAAAAAGTCAGTTTAAAAAAAATTGAAAATGAAAATGGCGGATTTCATCTGTTATTTTCATGTATAGAACATAGAAATAATTCATTTTTTTATGTAAGAAAAATATATCTCATGATAATGGTATATCCCAATATAGGTATCCAATGCATTGGGTAATGTTCATTATCTTTAATTTAAAGGGAGGGGGGGGGGGGAATTAACTAGGGATACTTCTCACCTGGAATTACTAAGATCCAATTATTTTTCACATGAGTTAACATGGGAGATTAAGTTAACGGTCCAAGATAATATTATTTTTTCTCTCTTCTTTAGTTCATAATGATTCATTTGATTCAGATTGTAATCGCATGGATCATGATTGATAAATATATTAAATCTATTTATTCCTAATGAAGTCGTCCATGTTTTATGTTTTATGATACATGTTTTGATGGGTCTAAATCTCTTGTATTATACCAAAATATTTATAACCATATGGTCATCTCATTCTCATAAAAGATATTCAAATTAATAAGGTTAAGGATTTCCCTTAATGAGAATTTGATCAAATAATTTTTTAATATTTCATATTCATGAGGTTATAAATAAAAAGTTTACGTAAAACATTTTTATAAGTTTTTCATATGGGAGATTATGAAGGCATAATTTGTAGCTAGAAATTCTAGGTATAATGAAAAAAATGATCAGTATGGACATGGGTAATGTAATGTAATTTTTTGAATAATTATCTGAACAAATTAATCATACAATATGCTGGTATATATAAGTGAATCACTATTTATAATTATTGATGTTTTTTATATGGTCAAAAGTGGTTCATGTTTATCATTATCATCAGAAAAAATATTTCGATTACGTCATTAATAGCAAATCTGAGAATGCAGGTTCAAGGTTTTTATACATTGAATCCCTATAAATTATCCACACATGCCACATATTATTTCTAGTAATCAATATTTATTCATCGTGGGATATTGTAAATAAAAAATGAACTCATTAACACATTCATGATTATTAGATCACCATATATTCGATTCCTAAGGGCAATAACTGATCGAGGTGATCAACTCTCCCTCTTTTCTTTGTAAAATTTTATTGATTTCATGGTATTTGAGTGAATTTATGTGGATTTATATTCCACTCAAATTATGATTAAATATATTTTTATTAGTATATTTTATTTATTACATTTTAAACCTTGCCCTTTAGGAAATAAAATCTCACAAATTAAACAAAATTTGATATGTATAACAAGTTTCATGTGAGATTGATATATTAATTAATTTTTTCTCATACATTTCACATCTAAACTGTTTTTTCATAAAATAAAATCTATTACATTGATATGTCTCTTAAAAATATTTCTAATGAACCTTGAATAAAATATATGTATAGAAAATTTTATTTCTCATGTTCACTTAAAGAAATTTGAATTCATTGAGAAAATAAATCCACATGATTTTATTTTAAACTAAAATACTATTGATTTTTCTATTTATTTATTATTATTATCAAATTTTAGTCACCCCCCTTAATGTTGATACTGTTGTCTTTATACTGAAATTCAAATACTCTACTTTCATATTTTTCCTCATATTATCTGATAATACATGTTAAATTTTTATATAGTAATACTCATGAATAAATTCCCATTGTTTTACCTTTTATTATAGTGCTTGAATCTAATCCTAGTCATTATAATAAATCCTTATTGATTGGAAACATGCTTTTCTTTCAAATTGTACTTCAAAACAAATTTTCATCTCTAAATTAGAGTCCCAAATTCCACAACCAATCACCACAAAAGAGTTATAATCAAATGTGAAATTAGATTCATAGTTTAATACCTTGGTTGAAGAATTATTCTTTATTTTTTACATATTATTTTTTATGTTTATTATTATTTCCATTAGAAAAAAATTAAATATTCACCATCCTTTACATGGAGTTCTTATAATTTCATAAATATGTGATTTGATAACATTCCATGTGAAACCTCATTATATATTTATGCTTTGATATAATCCTTAAATTCATTTATCACTAAACCAACAATATCAATATATCCCAGATATTATTCAAAGATAACTCTATGTATTCTCTTAATAACTATTACGTCTTCTACAATATCTCAAGGTACTCTAAAGTAATCTTCCATATATGAAATGAATTTTTTTTACGTTATTTGAAATTGTTTCCTTAAAAATAATTTTTTGTTCAGTATAGATAAAATTTATCTTAGAAAAGCATAGATCATGTTATAGAAATATAAAATACCTCAAAAATTTATTTATTATTTTGATAAAAACTATTGGTACCTCAATAAGCGATTAGTGTCGTATTACCCTTTAGGGGGGGGGGGGTTGGTATATATAGTGATTAACAAAATAAGTAGTAGTCCCCTTAATGTATCACTTTTACTAATGGATAGTTACCTATAAACATTGAGGATTTCATTTTATGATCTTTTAATAGATATAATTTAGGTTTATTACTCTTTTTTACTGTTCTTGAAAAATATATTTACATACAAGAAAATTTACTCAATTCAACATCATTGGACAATTCTCTAGGAACAATCATCAAGATTGTGTCATGAACTGACCGCTATTATTCATACTACTCTTCACATTGGTCTCTCCACTTATAATGATTTAGGGATAGATCATTTCTTCTTAATGGTCAATCACTTGTATGTTCATTCCAATCATCATTTCTTTTTTAAAGTATCAACTTTACACAGTTTATGGAATTTTTAGTCCCTTATATAGTATTACATGCATTTAAATCATCCTAATAGATAAGCATCATGTCATTAAGAACCCATTCATTGTTATCCAATATAATCTACGACTATCTCCTCACTAGGGGAACCTCCATCTTAACATGTGAAATTTTGATTTTAGATGGTGTGAAAAATATTCAACCCCACATCTAGTTGTTCTTCCTTATTGAAACAGTGTGACCTCACCCCCAATCATTTGGACACTTGTTAATAGAATTATTGTATAATTAATCCACCCATAACACTTCACAATATTCCATTGTGAATTCCATAAACATATCCATCCATTAATATTTTATCAACATTACCTATCATTTACAACATGAATTAAATCTATACTTAATTCATTTTTTATTGTAAATGCCTTTGAATCTTTCTTAAATAAAATTATAAGGTTTAGGACCATTATTTATGAAGCATTGATGGTCCGTTCAATTATAGTTAGATAAACCTATTTAAAAATATGCATGTCACTAATTTTTATTCACTTTGTTGGGTCGTGGGTAAACTCTAATGGCTATTTGAGTTCAAAACATTAAGAAATATGGCATGGTGAACTTTTGTTGTCCATATTGGACCTCATCTCAACCTTTTGACCATGGCCACTAGCATACACCACCATACCCATAATGGTATTCATTATTTTATATGGGGACACCTCAAATCCACCACAACATTCTCTACAACATGTTCCATCCCATGTTATATTTATTTAAAATATAATAATTCAATACAACCTTTCACATAAACTGTGACCACCCTCATGTCTTCAGTTCGAATAAATACACCACTAAAATCATTTTTCTCTTACCCATGTCATAGAGGCATTACACTATTCCCGTTCAATCATTCACATGTTTGTTTAGGAAAATAATGGTCATTTTTTACTCAAAATGGATTCTACTTATGGACTTAACCATTTTAAATAGGTGACATAAAATTCCACCATTGG
The DNA here is from genome assembly GCA_963277665.1 of Viscum album. Taxonomy (NCBI): domain Eukaryota; kingdom Viridiplantae; phylum Streptophyta; class Magnoliopsida; order Santalales; family Viscaceae; genus Viscum; species Viscum album. The sequence goes on along the minus strand of OY728138.1, from coordinate 1,657,890,085 downwards.
GATCAATAAAACATGGTTTATTTTTTATATTATAATGTTGGGGGTCCTACACATTAACATACCTAATTCTATTTATGAGGCCTCCTAGAAATAAATTAATCAAAATCAACCACAACAAACACTATAGTTTTGTATCCTTCGGTTGGCCATATTATACTCGTATGAAACTCTCTCTCCCATTCATTATTATCTTGATTTCCCTTAGGTTTCCTTACATTCATTGTGGGGATAATATATCCAAAACAACAACCTTAAAAATTAACTTTCATAAAACCCAATAGCAATAAATCATGTTCATTGGTAAAAGTATTTTATGTGTCACATTGACCTCACATATTTTATAAAGAACAAATTAAATTCTTTTTTATTTCATATAATTAAATTAATCAAAAAACCAATCACCACACACACCATAGAACAATCGATTAAAAAATTCCGTAGATATCAAAAAATACATTAATCAAATAAATGACCACAAAACCCATTGAATAACCTATAACATTTACTACATATTGTTGAACTTATTCCATGAGATTCAATTATATTAGATAGGAACCATTAGTAAAACACCATGTGGTGTTACTAAAGGCCACTTTGGGACAACCTACTTACTGTTAATAATAATTTAATGAAATTTTTACCCCATTTCAAATTTTAACTTATTAATAGTTCATTTTATATATTTTTTAAATTAAATCATGAAATTTTAATTTTTATTAATATAAAATAAATTTAGTTGTTAATTTATGAATTTTTTATGTTGAATTAGTATATTTGGGGTTGACACATGAAGAATTTTGAGATCATCATTATGTTTTTTTTATTAATTAAAACACAATGGTATCTTCCATTAAGACATTTAGAGATCTCAATTTATTTTTTTTAATAAAATTTTAATCATCTATGTACATTGGTGTTTTTATTTTATAATTAATATTTAAATCTTAATAGTTGTATTTTTTTGAACACAAATTCAAGAATATAATTTTAATGGTCTTGCAAAACAATAATTCACTATGATGTGATGAGTTGTTAGAATATATCTTATTATATTATTAGAGGTTATTATATGTATATTGGGGATACATCTATATGATATATCATGTTTAGTTTTTCCTATAATAAAAACTATAAAATGATTCAACTGTTCCAATGTTGTGGAATAAACATATTATTTTATCAAGATTGACTATATAGGATCACATGATGGGTTAATTTCTATATGAAATGGTTCTATATATTTACATGGGTTAAAGAGTAAATCATTTTGGATATAATATTATTTTCAATTTATGTATTCTAAAAACTAATTTATGTCTTCATGTAATGTCACTAACATATGTGGATAAATGAGTTAGGTTTATGAAATCTTTAGAGTCTATTACCCTTTATTTTAAATTAATATATATAGGGTATTCTATTTTAGTAGTGTAGTTATAATGGACATATTACTAGTACTGAATGATTGATTAATGAACATCCATCTACAGAGTCATGTACCACCTTGTATAAGACAAAATAAATACTATAAGAAAAATTAAAATTAGTAATAAACAATTATTTTCACATAATATTATTACAGGATCATTTATATATAAAGGTGTGGTTAGAAATAACATTTATCTATATAAATCACAAAAAGATTATATGTTTGGTTAGTGTAACTTTTAGTATTGGTTGGGCATGGATATGACATGTGTTCATATAATTAGACTTGACCTAGGTATCCCTAATGGGTAATGTTTGGTTAGGACTTAATAACATGGAATTATTTTTTATTATTTGATTATTATTTATAATATATTATGACATTTTTGTAATTCAATAAATCAAATATCCAACTATATTGTTATTATTACCAATAAATATTAACTAGTGTAGAAAAATATAAATGGTTGTGAATGAGAATTAAATTTTAGAGAGAATGGGGGATGATATTTCGGATGAGTTGTTCCTCTTGTGGTGTTATAGTGGGGAAAAATTAGTTCACATCAAAATTTTAAATTGGGATTACTGATAAATTAAGAATTTTTCATGGAAGACATAATTACATTTTTTATAAAAAATATTTACTTATTTTCCACTTGGGGTAGTGGCATATGTTTATCATGAATACCAATATTATATTATAAACTATTTTTGTTTTTTCCAAATTATAATTGTTTTAGAAAAATTCAATCAATATATATATTTCATGTTATTTCAGTGTTAGTCACTTGTCATAGGTGTATTGGTAATGGTGTTAGAGAAGAAAATTTTGTAAAAACCTAGCTAATCCTCAAAAAAGTAATCTCTTAATTTATAATTATTCATTTTATAGATTCTTATTCATCATAGTATTATTGCATACCTTATATAATTCTCAAATTAAAAATGGAATAATTTTATTTAACTATTTATTCTAGTATTACATAGTTTTATTAAAAAATTTAGTATATTGATTTTATAAATTTTATTTGAAGAAATGGAATTCATATTTGTTATAAAAAATTTAAAACATCATTCTATTAGTTTTGTAAATTTTTCAAAAAATATTTATTTGTTAGTTAATAATGGAAGTTGATGATATTTAAAAAACAATGATTTAATATATTCTAAATAAAAACATAAAAGTAATATTTTATATTGGTTTGTATTTAAATTAAATAATATAAACCTTATTTAATATTCAATAAATATTTTCATAGTAATCAATAATATTTTTGATTTTTGTATAAGTTTATTTTTATTCTAAAATTAGAAATTATTTAAAAAAAATTTCTTATTGAGATTTGTATACTTGTATTAAATTTAATATCTGAAAATTATTAAAATATAATGTTAAAAAATTGATTACGTTTTTTAATTATTAGGATAATTTTTTTTATTATTCAATTGTTTTGGTCATTTTGAATAATAACCATCGAAAAAATGTCACACCAATGTAAATGGTAAATTTGGATAACTAAGGTAAACATAGACTTATAAGTCCCAAAAAATATTATCAAATATATTATTGGATGAATTTTTTACCATTATAAATAAATATCCAAATATAATAGTTCTTGAGAGACTTTACCATGAGTAACACATTTTCTATAATAAAAATTTATAAAAAGTACATGTGTGTCACTCACCTAAATTGAAAAAGGTTATATATTCTCATCCATTCCACAAATATTTATATTATTGTTGTTCATCCAATCACTACACAAATATCTCCATAAAATCTATCCTCATGTCTTATAGGTATTGTTCATCTCAAATTAGATTTCTAGAAGGTTTATTATGTAATCCAAAGTGAGATATCTATGTAGATGTTATAAATCCTAAACAACCAATTTCATGGTTATTTCTTCATACACCTCCTTAAAATAATTAATGACCACTATAAACAGATTAAACTATTTAATCATCAATAATTAAATTTTATTAATTTTTTTAATTCCAAATTTCGATCTCATTTTAAACATATGGATGATAAAAACATTGCTCATGCATGTCTGTGGACTATGACCTCCTTGATGATAAGTGTTTCATTTTCCATCTCCACCTCACACATATGGATATAAATATGTAACTAATTAATATATATTATTTTTATTAAATTATTATTATTATTTATCAATGATATGATAAAACATACATTTTACCCCTTACATCTAATGAAGATTAAAAATGTCTATCGCGTGTACTTGTGGAATACCACCTCCATGAAGCGATGTGATTAATTTTTCATTTATACCTAATAAGAAGGTCATAAGGATGGAATTACTGAATAATTATGACTGTTATAACATATTTTTTATTCCAAAAAAGTATAATATTAGATAGTTTATATCTTTTTTAAACTTTATAAAAATAAAAATATTGTTCATTCATTCGTATGATCTACAGTCTCCATGAAAGGTAGGGGTTCAGTTTTCAAGGCCACCATAAATAGTTGGTCATAAAAGTATAGAAAATCATTAAATATGATAATTATAAAAATTTAAATTTTAATGGTCTAATGGAATGACAAGCCCTATCACCACAGTCAACACACTAATGTTGTCTTGATGTTATAAGCTAAATGACCCCATTACATCAACCGTAAAATTAACCATTTTAGTAACAAAATATTTAAAGATAATAAATGAAATAAATTTATAATAATGATTTAATGAAACATAAAAATTATATATATCATGTATAATAATAATATAATGTTTTTTATTCCTATGTTAGAGAACATACAAAACTATTCAGAATATAAGATAAGTGATTTTTCTTTAAAACCATAGTTTAATGTATTCCTTTGAAATATTTTTCCTTCATATCAATGTTCATAAAAGTGTTATATGAGTGTTCTTATTTATGTATAAAATATTGATTAATTTATTTCTAGTTATTTTGAAAATTTAATTACAATTTATTAAAAAGGGATTTTTTCATCATTTTCCATATGTTTTTTTTGATTTTTAGAAAATTTTAAAAATAAATTTATTCAATATATAAATCTCAACAAAATTATCTCATATTCGTTATAACTATCCCATAGTCTCATACATAGATATTAAATTTTTTCTTAAGAAAAATCATTACATTACACAAACATACAATTGAGGATCGTAATGGTATAGTGCCTTTGGAAACATAGAAATATAAACAAATAGTACATAGGTAAAGTGCATCATCTCGTAAAACAAACATCATATATTTATTAATTATTAGAATAATAAAAAAACATTTCTTTATAAACTAAGAAAAGAAAACATTAGAAATGGTAATATCAGATTCCTAGTAAGGGTAAACAATGGAGATACAGAGGCACAATATAAACATAATTGTAAGAGATCATGGGTATAACATTTGAAAAACATACCCTTCAAATGAATGACTAAAATATTAACTTGTGGAATAAATATTGGATGTTTATAATCCATGAATAATATGACTGAAAATGAGATATGAGAGCATAACATTGGCATAATACATGGATTTTTTTATACATGTAAGCATATAAATCTTTTTTATTGTAACCAGGGATCAATTATATGGGTTTAATAGTTGAATTGGTTCACACCCAAAACTATCAAATTTTTCATGGTTCACTCTAAATACAATCATAGTTGACAACGTCACTTACTAAATTAAGTCAAATCCTTCTTCTAATCAGGTCAATATGATGAAATATAAATTATTACCCAATACATAAGAGGAACATATATATACTAGTAATATCATAATGAAAATAATATTTATGTTTTCCATATGAACATAATGAATTCATCATATCATGTCCCTTTAATTGAAACTATTTCTGTAAATATTTCATCATATGATAACCTATATAAAATATATCAGTTTTATATTTATTTAACATATGATACTAACCATTTTAAGAGAAGTCATGTGCTTATTATATGTAATGTTATTTCCTTTTATGATGTCCTTTTCAATTTGGTTTTAGTTTTTGGACTATTTTGGTGAAATTTGGAAAAAAATTAATGAAAAAATGGGTTGTGCAAGTTGACGCATGGTTTGGGAAAACCATAAATCCCAAACTTGATAACAATGAAAACCCAGGAATTGGGGTTTTTATGAGTTGAAAAAGTTTTGGGAATCTATATTCAATCATAATAATAACCGTCAAACCCTAAAAAACTAGGTGCATGGTTGGTGCATAGTAAGAGAAATCATTCCCCCTACCCTGGAATTCATTCTATAGAATTAATGATTCTTGAAAATTATTTTAAAAAATCCATGAACCCCCAAAACTCAAATATATTCCCCAATTTAAACCATTATGTCATATTTTACGTTTTTAGATATCTCCAGATGAATTTCATGCTCTCACAACCTCCGTTATTCAGGATTTGAGGGCCAAATAGAATGTCCTTTCTCTCTCAATAAGTGAATTATTCTCATGTTCTTCCATCATTCATCCGCTATTATTTATGTTTCTTGTCAACAATTCAATCAACAATATTGGACAAATATATATCCATTTTTTAATATCTATATTTTTTATTTAATTTCTAGATCATCATTTAAGTTATCTTTATTTCGTTAATCTTGATTTTAGGGTTTTGAAATTCATATCTTGATCTATGTCATTTTGTAGATCAATTTCTAGTGATTTGTAATGGGAGATTATTTTTTGATGAATTGATGTTGGTGGTGTAATATTGAATTCATGTAGTCATGATTCCATATTTTTATTCATGTTTTATAATTTATATCATTATTTATCAAGTTAATTAATAAAATTATGTTATTCCATGTGGATAGTTGATTAATTTGTTTATTGTTGAAATAGATGAATAATTAGAAAGTAAATCATTAGATTAAAAAGATGAAAATATTAATAATTATTTATGGATTTACAAATGTTTTTAGTGGGATTTAGAAATATATAATTTATTGGAGGAATTAATAATGGGATTTAGGGATTTTTTAATTATATATTTGTTAATTGATTTATTAGAAAATTTGATTAAAGAGAGGAATAATTTGGTAGTTGATTATGATATACTATGGATGTCAAATTAAAAATATGATTTGGGAATTAATTATGAGGTTAAAGAGATGAAAATTTAGGTACTAAAGTATTGGATCAGTTAAGAGATTTGGGGATATGTGCTTCATATAATCAATTAGGGGATTAATTAAGAGATATTGAGGTAATTGGTTTAAGATAATTAATTGAATAATTAATTATCAAATATAATGGTATATGAGTTGAGATAACTAGTGGTAGATTAATTATGATATTTCTCTAATTATGCATTAAAATAATTTATTTCTTATAAAAAATAAAAAATATCTAGATATTTAATTAGAGATAAAAAATGTAAAATTACTTTTAATATACAAGGATTTATGATTTCAGATAATTAATTATTTAATTAACAATGAGTTATTGATAAATATTAATTGAGATAATTAATTTTCGAATAAATTATGAGATAATTAAATTTTTGATTTGAATAATAAATTGTTTAATTAGTTATGGGATAATGAATTGTGGAAATTGAAAAAATAATTGAAGAATTAATTAATGAAATTTAATTTATTAATTAATAATGTAATTAATTATGGGTAATTATGTGATCAACTAAATGTGGAATTAGTTAGGAAATTGAGATTATTATTTAATAATATAATTAATCGGTGATATTCATGGGGTTAATTAATTGATGAATTACATAATTTATATAATGTGATTATTTAATTTTTTAGCTAAATAATGGGATTAAGGAAATTAATTAATTTGGGAATAAATTTAGTAATGTAATGTGATTATTCAATAGTTTAATTATATAATGGGAATGATGGGAGTGATTAATTAATTGTGGAATTAAATAATGGGATTGAAATAAGCCATTAATTTGTCAACTCGTTGATGTGATTAATGTAATTAATTAATTGTGGAATAAAATAAAGTATTTGATGAGATTAATTAATTTTTGAATTAATTAATTTTAATTCATTGATTATTTAATTTATTATTTAATTATAGCTATTGATGCTATTAGTTTATTGTTTAATTAACTATATTAATTGATGTGATTATATAATTGTTTAATAATATAAGATAATTGTTGTTTTTAGGTAAATGATGAAGTGAATAATAGGATTGAAATTATTAATAAATTTTCTAATTAATTAATGTATTTGATTTCATTAATTAATTTCCAAATTAAATGATATTAGAGGTGAGATTAGTTCATGGTCGATTTAACTATAGTAATTGATGTGATTATTTAATTGATGATCAAACTATGTAAATTTATGTGATCAGTTAACTGTGTAATTAAAAAATTGTTATTGATGTGATTGTTTAATTGATTAATCAAGATGAGTTATTGATGTGATTAGTTTATTATATAACTAACTTTAGTAATAGATGTTATTAATTAATTATTTAATTTACTATAGTAATATTTATGTTTAGTTAATTGATGAATTGAATAATAGAATTAAAGTGATTAATTAATTATTAAATTAATTAATGTATTTGATTTGAATAATTATTTTTTAAAATAATTGATACTATTGATTATATTAGTCATTGTTTAATTAACACGAGTTATTAACATGATTAGACAATTGATGAATTAAATATATTAATTTATGTGATTAGATATTTAATGAATTAACTAGAGTAATATATGTGATTGGTTAATTGTTGAATTAAATATATTAATATATGTGATTAGTTTATTATGGAATTAACTTTTCAATCTGATATTATTAATTAATTTTCAAGTAATTAAATTTATTTTTGTGAGTAGATAATTATCGTGCTAACTGATGAAATTGTTGTCATTAAATAAATATTTAACTAATAATGGAATTGGTGTGGATAATTAATTGATTAATTAATTATGTGTTTATGAATGGTACCATGGTCATTTAGTTGAGAAATATAAAATTATAACATATTCATTATAATGTTTGTACTTATGAATTGTTACATGCTCATTTAATTATGTACTGTTAAATGATGAATGGTAACATGAACATTCGACTATGTATTATGATTGAAAAATGATCATTATATTATGGTTTATAAAATATTGAATGGTGAAATGGAATTTATTCCATATATTAAGAATGGTTACAAGTACATTCAAATTAGATATCCCTTGGAAATAATTCTGTATCCTGAATGAGTTGAAGAATGTATGAGGAAGGGGTGTCTATGGGAACCCAATGGTTTATTTGGTAAATTAAATATTATATGATAATGATATTACTTTTTTACTGATGAATTATACTTATTTGTTAAAACATTCACACACTATTAATGTGTGGATTTGTTTTAGACATAGTTGGTGGTATCAAACTGAGTCATAGTCACACCCTACTTATAGTGTTTGATTGGTGCCTGAATAGATTACATGATTATACGACAAGTTAATTGAATATTCCAATTATCAGATGGTTTTTTGAGGTGGGGTGTGGATGATGGGATTTTACATGGTACATGAACCACGTGGTAGTTTTTTGTGTCTTTACATTTGAATTTCATTTTACAGTTGGCACGTAAATTTGCATGAAATATTTATTATCCATTTTTGAAATTGTACATCATTCTTTGGTTATCATGAGATTTTGGTATTTTTTATAATCATTTTTTTTCATTAATTTTTATTTATTTCTACTCAATTGTCACTCTGATAAATGAAAAAAGAGAGGATATTTTCCCCATGATCAATAATAGACCATCGCTGCTAGTAGTTATCCATTGGGTTATGGGGAGGCATGCATGATGTCATGTGGTGGTATGACTAGGGGCACCGGTGCATAGCACAGTGTTCTAGATGCTAGAAAGTGGTATCATAGGCCGATTTTCTTTTTTTCCATATTCATTTGTATTATAATTTGGGAAATGTATAAAAGATACTCGAAGATTTTGGGCTTGGTTATCAGCTCATATATTATAATAGCTACCCCATGTATAAGAAAGACCTTATGTTCTATGTGTAGAATTATTTTAATTGATGTATGATATTAAAATTGTTTATTATTTAACCTTTGGTTACTTATTTGATGTGGTATTTTATTATTGTTTTAATGATTTTTTTATATTTCACTTATGGCCTAGTATCGGTTTGGAATTGAGTTTTCATTCATCATTACTGGAACTATTGATTATTTTCTAACATTAATCATTTTAGGCATGCTTGGGAAAATAGGTTATATTAATGCTGTTGACCATAAACTATTTTTCCTTGCTTTTGAAATTGAAATTAAAATAATGTCTAACATGAAATTATGAATGATTGTAAAATTAAGCAAGCTAATAATAAATTCTGGATAAATGAGAAAATAAAATAATGATAATTATTATACCATTTTTAACCATGACCTCAGTGTAGTATGGTTAAGGTTATAGATAGTGCCTCAGTCTTTACCACATGGTGGTAAAAAGTGGAAAGACTTGTAATTGATTTTTTAAATACCTATTATGAATTACGTTAATGTTTTCAAATGAGAATCCCATTTTTTTTGGACCTTGATGTGGGTAGTTTGGGTATTGATAAAACTTGATTTTGATAACATAATTGTTATTTGTGTGAGGGAAACACTTGTTTTGGAAAGGTTTTGTGCAATGATGGTGGGAAGGGATTCATGGTACTTTTGACTTGTTAAGGGGTTTCTATAGTGGGAGGTAACATCAGTGATGGAGGTTTCATAGTGGTGTTCATCAAAGAATTATTAGTATACATTTAATTAGTTATGATCATGTCCACTACAAAGACATAATTTCAGGTACAATAAGAAAACATTTTCATTACGCCTAGGTACTTGGATGTGTTTTGGTTGGATATGGGGCCTCATGGAGGATACGTTTAGAAAGCGGTACACAAAGAGATGGATAATGGAATCTATACCATCAGCTATTAATAGATTAGTATCTTATGATGGGGTGAAGGTTGAGGAATATCATGCTGGATACGATTCATGACTAATAATTTTTAAATAGTCACTAATGTACTAAAGAGATATATCGGTTTTAGGTACATAGAGAAATACCATGGGTTTGATGTGGTGGCATCAAAATTCTAAAGTGTAACCTATATAAGTATTGTTAAAATTCATTGGAGATAAGATGGGTGGGAATTGGATCTGATGAATATAATTTCTATCCATGTAGTTTTTATAGAATATTTGAGTGCTAATTTTGGATGGTTTCTTTTGGATTATTGGAATAGTGAATTGGGAAACACAACAGGTTTTTTGTGTTGAATTTCATCTTGAGGATAGTCTGTCCTTTGAAGAGAATCTAGCACATGTGTTCGATCAGAGTTGAAAAGTGTTTTTATGAAAGACTGTGCTGCTATTTCATATATAGTGGATGCATGGTAGTGTGTAGAGATAAACATGGGTGAGAAAAACGGATGTAGGGGCTTTGTGTCCATACCTTTTTTAATTGGAATGTTAGGGAATATTTGGAGTGAAACACAAAAATGAGCTTCTATAAAGTGTGTAGATTTTAAGAACCAATAATTTTCAAGAGGAGGATTATTCTAGATTATAGGTATTGTATTTACTTTTATTAAGTCATTTTAAATTGGGTTTTATTTTGGGGAGTGTTTGAGTGAAATTTGGGAAAACAATTAAAGAAAAAGGTCATGTATGTGGTTTGGGCACAACTATGGAAAACCATGCACCCAAGGATAACTAACATTGCTAACCCAAGTGGAGGGGATTCACATATATTAATTATGATTTTGGAAATTGGGTTCAATATTAAGAGTAACCATGAACCCCTAAAATAACAAGGGAACTATTTTTAGATGGTTATGGAAAACAACTCAACTCTTATCAGCAAATTGTGCGTTGGATTAATTATGCCTCATTTTTTTTTTAAAATTTTTCGAATGGTGGAATCATAAATATTTGAACCCCCATAAGAGACTAGGACATCTTTCACATTTCAAGATATTACTAGATGAATTTTATGCCCTCCTAACCTTAGTTATCACGAATCAAATCTTGAATCGAAGGTCACTTCCCTCCTAGAAAGCGAATGTGTCTCATATTCTTCCATCATTCATCCCTTATTCATTTTGTTTCCATTAAATTATGTAACTATCAATATTGAAAATATATATATATATATATTTATTGATATCTAGATTTATTATAGTAGATCAATATATTTATTTACAGGACTGTGATTTCATTAATCTGGAATTGAAGGTTTACATATACGAATATTGTTTGAAGTGGCAATACCCCTCAATTTATGTGGATTTTTCTTAGATGATTATTTTTTATTGAATTGGGGTATTTTTTATAATATTAAATTCACATATTTGTTGTTTTGATTCAATTATTCTTGTTTTAAAATTTCTATCATTCATTATCAATATGAATTATTAAATTATGCTACTTAATATTTTTAATTTATTAATTGGTTTATTTTTTTTAAATTTAGGATTAATTAAAGAATTAATTAGGGATTAAGGGGATGACCATATTAATGATAAATTTTGGAGATAATGTTGGGTTTAATGGGATTTTATATTATTTAATTAATGGATGAATTATTTATGATATTTAATGATTTGTGATTTCGAAAATGGACAATTGATTTATTGGATAAATCATTAAAATAAATAACTATTTGTGGAGTTGATTATGAGACTAAGGGATTCCCATTTATCTAGTAAATTAGTGAATTAATTACGAGTTTAATGGTTTTCACAATTTTATAATCAATTGGAGAATTATTTATGTGATTTAGGGATATGTGATTTAGATAATTACTCGGGGGTTTAATTATGAGATATTAAGATAATTGGTATATGATAATTAATTCATGAATTAATTATGATATATCAAGATACATGAGTTAAGATAATAATTTTTTGATTAATTATGAGGTATCATTTTATATGATTTCATATAATTTGTTGATGAATTAATTATGACATATCCTCAAATATGATTTGTGATAATTAATTATAAAATAAATATTCTGATATCATGATATATGATCTAAGATAAATAATTGTAGAATTTAATATTAGATATTGGGATATATGACCTGATATAATTAAATTTATAATTAAATATGATATATTTATATTATAGATTCAATACATAATTATTGAATTAATTATGTGATAATGAGTTATGGATATAGAATTACTAATTTATGAATTAGTTAATGGTATCGACTAACTAATTTAATAATAGAATAAATTAAGTGTAATTATTTGATAAACTCATTTTTTTAATTTGAGATGAGATTGATATGATTAATTAAGTATACAATTAATTAATGATATTTTTTTATTAATTAATGAATAAATCAATTAATGGATGTAATATGATTTTATAATTGTTGAATTAAATAATTGGATTATTGTGACTAATTACATGATGAATTAATTAAAGGATTTAGTGTGATTATTTAATGTTTTAATTAAAAATAGGATCAATGTGATTGATTAATTAATTTTATAATTAAATAATGGGATTGACATAAACAAATAATTGATGAATTAATTAAATGGATTGATGTGATTGAAAAATTATTCAATTAATTAATTTAATATACGTTATTAGTTAGTTATTTAATTTATTATTATATTTTTTGTTATTAGATAATTGATTATCTAAGTAGAGGTATTGACGCAATAAGTTTTTTTAATTAACTATATTATTTGATGTGATTAGTTAATTGTTTAATTAACTGGAGCAATTTTTTCTTTAATTTATGAATTGGAAAATAAAATTGTAGTTATTAATTAATTATTGAATTAATTAATCTATTTCATTATATTATTAAATTATAGAGACTAAATATAATTATTGATAATATTTTTTAAATGTTTAATTAACTAGAGTTATTTATCTGATTAGTCAATTGATGAATTAACAAGAGTAATTTATGTGATTAGTCAATTATTGAATTGACTTGAGTTATTGTTGTTAATACTTAACTGATGAATTACCTAGATTTATTAATGCGAATTGTTTATTATTTACTTAACTATAGTATATTATGGAATTAAATAATTATTTAATTAACTAGATAAATTATTGTGTTTAATTAATTGATGAGTTGACAAATAGGATTGAAGTGACTAATTAATTGTTCAATTAATTAATATATTTTATGTGAATAATTAATTTTCAAATTAATTAATATTATTGATATGATAAGTTATGTAACACTACAAGCTTCCACGGTACATTTCCCTTCGAATAATGCAATAACTTACATTGTACGCAACATCGAGATTCTAACACACCACAACCAATCAAACTAGTGATTATGAATAGAAATACCCACTTATTGAAATTTTATAAAATTTATTTTTCCAAATGGAATTAATTTTTTAATTTGTAATGTTGAAATTATATTAGGGTTAATTTTTGGTACTTTTCTAATAACTTTCAATTTTTGTTGAATAGTACTAAATTTTAATTAAAAACAACTTTTTTTAATCAAAATAATTTAGAGTGTTAAATTATAAATTTAAGAGGTTTTAAGGTATTATTATATTATATTTTTATTATTTAATATAATTTAGGTCATTTTGTGTAATTTCACATTTAAATTGAACAGAAACTATTGCCGATCTTTTGATAATAATAATTTCTTAAAAACAGACTTTTTGTTTTGAAAACAGGTATTAATTTTAAATTTATTTCTACCACTTCGGTGATTTGAATTTGGAAAAATGGATTCCATATTTAAAATAAGGAGGTCCAAATTGTGTAAATAGGTAACTTTTATTTTGAGACATTATGAATAATTATTTCGGTAAATATTTTATTTACCATTATTAAAATGTAAATATGGTTAATAAGGGTAAAAAATAATACTATAATAATAATAAATTACCCTGACATGTATCCTATTCCTATTGGTTGATAAATATCTGACCATGGGAATCTTGGGTCGATTTTGGGACCCCATGCCGCAACTTGGGAGTGATAATGGCATTTCACATTAATTAATCTAAATTAAAGACAAAAATAAAAAAAGCATGTATCTTTGAGTAAAAAAAAATTTTTACGGGGTATTATAATTGATATATTAAACTATAAATATTAATTATAAATCTACAAATATTTCCTATATAATGGTATTTTATCTATAATTTTTATACATTAAATAATTTAATTTATTTATGAAACAATGATGATGTTGTAATTACCATAATAATGAAATATTAAAATAATTGATATTATAAATATAAAAATAAATTTAAATTTAGACTATTGGTAAATGAAAATAATTTTACAGGTTAATATGGAATTTTAGGATGGGTTAAATAAATTTTATTCGAAATAATAATGTTTTTTTGGCTTTTTAAAAAATCAGAAACTAAATAGTGTCAAAATCGACATAACTGAGTTTTTAAACCAAATGCTATATTATTAATTGATATAATATTCCTAAAAAAATAAGGATAAGACAAAGGAGTTAGATAAGGTTATATATATTAATAATGAACCATGTAGGGTTTTCTTGGCTTGTTATATTATGTTTAATAACCATATAATATAAAAATACAAAGAGACATGGTAAATTTCAAACTATTTAACTAAGGGTTAAATATAAATTATAAGGTTAATATGATGACCTAATCCTGTATAAAACCTATTAGTTCAAAGTTTTTCTTCCCATGCCCACATTAGCCTCTAAATAATTTATTTTTTAGCTAGTAGATATCGAAAATAATTTTATTATAAAATAATATTTCATGCTTTTTCTAAAGTGTCCCTCACCTCTCTTATAAAAGGGCACTTCCCCTTCTCTTAATTTCACACCTCCAAAGCCTTTTGGCTCGGCCAACCCCCACCAAAATATCATCCACAAATTCCTACCTAAACCCTAGAGGCCTTACTTTTATCATAAAGTCAGCCTAAGGAGCCCTTTTGATCAAATCAAAATGATGATCCAGAAGAAGAGGTAAATTTTTCACCACCTCTATCAAGTTCTTTTCTTCTTCCACTTCCTATTTCTTTGTTGTTTCCATTATAAAATAATAAAACAAGTATATTTTATATACTATTATGTTATTATAAAAATGTTACAACCATATTCATTATTCAATCCATCCTATAAATGACAAAGTCACCCGACATGGGTACATACGGCTTGCTGTCTCTACGTCGTGGTATAGTTTGTTATTCAAACACTTCACTATTTGTATGGTTATAATAATGAGTATAAATGATGTAAATAATAAATATAAAATTTTAATTATTCTTTATATATGATATAACATCCAATTACATATGATTTCACCATCAATGATATTGTCACTCGTGCATACGTACGGATTACCATATCCAAGAACGCGATGAGATTCATTTTCCCATCGTAACCATTAAAGAATAATTTTCATTTGATGAATAAAATTAATGCTAAAAAACATAAAATATTTCAGGATATGAATCAAATACATCATATCCATAACAAAAATGGCTTACGTAACCAAGCATATAGGGGAAAACGAGTCATTTAACACCCAAAATGATGATACAACAAAAAGATTCTTAACAAAGCAATATTAAAAGATCAAATGTGATATAATATTTATGTATATAGTTCTTGTATAATTTAATAAAAATGTCTTAACTATTATAAAGGAGGTCAACATATCATCGAGTAAGGAAAATTACATGTTAACGGTTAATTTCACAATATCCTTATTATTCGAGTTTGTTTTTACGTATTTATCTACTGGGACCTCTTTATCATCAACATTTGTGTTTTATTAAAAATTTAATTAAAACAATTACTATTTACTAGACTATGGGTTAAATTTATTTATTCTCTTATTCGACCTTATATTTTTTTAAAGGAATATTTCCGTCATTTTCTAAACAAGGAACTTTAGGACATTTTCGACAAAATCAAGGTATGAATGTATTTTAACTTATACAGTGTCTGCGGATATGTTCTGTTGTTATAACATCATTGAATATTACCTTACATACTTATAGAAATATTTTCAAAATAAATGTTTTCTTTTAAAATTATTTGACTCTTAAATGGTTTCAAAAGAGAAAGAGGTATTTCTTTCAAATAGTTTTCATTTCATCTATGTCTACATCCGTTGATACATTTTAAACTTGTTTGAAGTTGATTTATTTTGATAAAAATTATCCATATTTTATTGAAGGTTTTGTTATATGTTTTACTACAGAAGTTTTATTTTTATACTATTCATGGTTTATGGTTAAAGTATTGAAATTTCATATGTTAGTTTTAATACGAATGTTTCTGTTATGTTTCTACCTTTTCATATGACAAATTTATTGGACTTAGTAGCTGACGGGTGGAGCCTGCAATAGCTCCTCGATGCATCGGTAGGTCTCATGAGACAAATAGACACAGAATTGGCCTAGTCCATTACCAATTTTGATATATGTTTTTGGACGAGGCCTAAATCATTTTTAGACATCAGGGATGAGGCCTTGACAAGATGTTTCAGAATTTCCAGCATTATACATTCCCTCTTTATGAAAATAATATTGATGGTTCATGTGGTTATTCAACTTGTATAATACCAATTACTATGTTTTATTATGGAATTATTTACTCATCTCATATTACTTCAATAAAGTGTTCATGTTTAATATTTTTAAAGGCATGCATTTTGAATTATTCATCATGCCTAATGTTTATATTATCTTTTTCTGTATTGTTTACCCATACTGATCATTTGAGCTCACCACTTTCTAATGTTTCATTTTCCTCAGATATGAAGAAGATAGTTAAGAGTGACTTTCTGGCATAATCTTGGAGACTTGGATGTTTCTAATGGAACAAGTTAGTGTTGTATTTATTTTCATGTTGTAATGATGAACTAATGGATGTATCATGTTTCCAATAATACTAAACTAACCGGTCTTTAGGGACATGATTCCTTGTATCATGGAAATGTTATGCAATAAAACACTGACTCTGGGAAACTAGGGTCAGGGCGATAGAGTTGGTATCAGAAGAAGTTTAGTATGAACCTTGGAAACTAGATTATGAAAAACTTTGATTTGATAACAATACCGTATGATATACTATGAGGATTAGTATATATGAATATCTTTGAATTTTGGTACTGTAGAGATTTTGTGAGTTTTACATGAAATACAACCCTGTCTAGATACGAGCAGGTAGAGACGACTCTAGACTAGATGTACCTAGCGGTAAAACCTGAAAATCAGCTTTGAGCATGACTCAAATGGCAACTAGTGCATGGCAACGGGCTTTTCTACACTCTTGGTTACGACACTCCCGGGGGATATGATTATGATAATTCTAATTTTCATTAAAAACCATTATGAATGGTTTATGAGTATATACTTCCTCAAAGAAAACATTTTTTATGATTATGGATTATATCCATAAACTGTTCAATTTATGTTAAGTGTTTTACAAGTTCGAAATTATGTATTTCATTTCATAAACTAATCCACGACATGCCATTGTTTATAAATGGTGCCTAGTGGAAGGAGTGAAATCGTATCATCACACATAATACATGTATGGATTTCCCTCCAACTCCAAGTAATTATAGTGAAGCTGGTGATGCAACTGGTTCTGATCAGCATATCACCATACTGGGACAAATCAATTAGGTTATGAATAATAACCTTACCCGTATGGAGCACCCTGATCCACAACTAGGAGGATTAATGTTAGATATCTTCATGTGGTAACAACCACCAATATTTATTGGGTCTATAAATCCATTTGTAACTAAACAATGGATAAAAAACATAGAGAAAATATTTCATGCTTTGGGGAGTAGTGATAGAGAAAAAGTTGTCATGGTAGTTTGTTGCTTCACCGGAGATGCAGATCAATGGTGGTCATTAATTCAAAACACAAAGGAGGTTTAAGAAGTATCATGTATGTAATGGAGGGAGTTTAAAATGATTTTCTTAGAAAACTACTTTCCTCATGACCATAGAGAGGATATGGAATGAAAATTTATAACTCTGAGGTAAAAGGAGGATGAGAATGTCAAAACGTATGAAAATAACGTTACAAGTTTAGTAAGGCATGATGCAGATTATATATGTAACCCAAGAAGTATTATTGATTATTTCTTTGACTGTTTAAAATCATTTATCCATCGACTATTATCCTCTCAATCCTTCTCTTCATATGAAGATATTGTCTCATGTTTTATCAAGACAGAAAAAGAATTCTATAAGTTTTACGACTTTAAAGAAACGAAAGAGAAGAACAGAAATGCTTAACACTCTGGGAAAGGAAATAATGAAACAAGGAAGAAGGGAAAATTTGAATTTCCACACTGTGATAATTTTTTAAGGAATCACCCTATAGCCTATCTAAAAGAAAAAGGAGTATGCTACAAATGTGGACCGAAAGGTCTTCTTGCTAGTTATTGTAAGGGGAATAAATAAGATACCAATGTTAAATGCTACAACTGCAAGGATATGTGACATTAATCAAATAAATATCCTATACATCAGGGAAACTTACCTTAGAAAATTACAAGGGATCATATCCATGCTTATGCAATCAATACTGCCGAGGTTGAAGCTCCAAAAGGCGTATTGGTAGGTAATTTAATGGTTTCCTCAAGTTTAGGCAATGGTTTATTTGATTCTGGATCATCACATTCCTTTGTATCTTCCCATTTTTCTATGAAAATTAGATATTTCTAATTTGAATTAACATAGGAGTTGTTAGTCAAAAATCCTAAGGGATGTATCATTGCAAAAACGTTTTTTGAATAATTCCCCATTAATGCATATAAACTATATTTATCTAATGATCTAATTTTCATAACCATGATGGAATTTGATATAATCCTTGGAATGTATTGGCTTTTGGACCATGATGTGAAAATTTATTGTATGAATAAGGAGGTTAAAATTCACGATGACGATATAGAGTACCTTATCTTTAGAACAGAAACGTCACCATCAAATTATTATCTAGATCCACCCCCAGTAGCTCTACTAAATTTAATTATTTGGGGAGATGAGAATGAAATAATTTTGGGTGAGGAAAAGAATGTTCAAATAGAGGACATACCTATTGTGAAAGAATATATTGTTATGATTCCAGAGAATTTACCTGGACATCCTTCAGAATGAGAAATTGAGTTTTCCATTGATTTAATTCCTAGTTCAAGGCCCATATCAAAGACCCCTTTTAGAATGACCACTATGGAATTAGTGGAAATAAAGAAACAAATAATGGAATTGAGTAATAAGGTATTTATTTTCCCTAGTGTTTTCCATGGGGAGCCTCTTTCCTTTTTGTAAATAAGAAATATAGATCTATAAAGTAGTGCATTGAATACATGGTGATCAATGATATAACAATAAAGAAAAAGTATCCCCTAACTCGCATTGATAATTTATTCAAACAACTTGATAGAGATCAATATATATCAATGATTGAACATTGATCTGTATGTTATCAGTAGTGTGTGAAGAAGGAAGACATTCCAAAAACAACATTTTGAACCAGGTACAAGCATTATGAGTTTACAGTAATGCCTTTTGGATTGACTAATGCACCCTCTGTCTTTATGGATCTAATGAATATAATTTTAAAGAAATATCTTGAAGAATTTTTAGTGGTATTTATTGATGATATCTTGGTATACGCCAAAATCTATTATTATTATGAAAATTACTTGATCATTATTCAGAATACTCTTAGAAGAGATGAATTATATGGGAAATTTAGAAAGTGTGAATTCTGGATTCAAGAGATTTATTTTCCTGGACATATGGTCTCTAAGAATGGAATCTCTATTGATCCTTCAATGAACAAGTCAATCGAAGAATGACCAGCACCGACAAGTATAACTGAGGTACGCAGTCTTATTTGTCTAGCATGTTATTAATGACGTTTCATCTAGAATTTTTCCCGGTTGGCTAACCCATTAACCAAGATCACACGTTAAGGGGTAATATTTGTTTTGACAGAAGAGTGTGAAGAGTGTTTTAAAGAACTAAAGATAAGATTAATCAACACTCTTATCTTTACTCTACCATCAGGGAATGATTGGTTTGTTATTTATAGTGATGCTTAAAAGAAAGGACTTGGTTGTTTTATTTTGAAAAATGATAGAGTTATAACCTATGCATCATGACATATAAAAATTCATGAGAAAATAAATCCCATTCATGATATTGAGTTAGTAGCTATAATCTTCTCTCTAAAAATATGTAGAAACTATCACTATGGTGAAAAATGTGAGATTTATACAGATCACATGAGTTTGATGTATATTTTCTCACAAAAATAACTCTACATGAGGAAATGACGATGGCTTGAACTACTCAAGGATTATGATTACACCATACACTACCACCCTGGAAAGGAAAATAAGGTGGAAGATGCTTTGAGAAGAAAGGATCATGGAATTTTGAACAAGATGAGAGTTTAAAGGGATCCTATATTTCTATATCTATTAATGATGGTGATGGGAAAAACCATGGAAGGTGAAACATCAATAATTTTTCAAATGGTTACCAAACCATCAGTACTAGAAAGGGTAAAGAGTTCTCAGGCTGATGATGAAGAGTTTAAAATGAAGATTAATGCTATGAATGATGGGAGATAGAGTGACTTCATAGAAGAAGATAGAATTTTGAAATTTGGGAAGAGACTTTGTGTTCCTTATATACCTGATCGAAAAAGGGAATTCTAGGAAGATGCTCATAGATCCAATTTCTCTATACACCTTGGGAGCACCAAGATGTATAGATATTTGAAGGAAAATTTTTTGTGGGATAACATGAAGAGAGAGATTGCTGATTTTGTGACATGATTTAGGGTTTGTCAACAAGTGAAAACTGGAAGGCAACAACATGGAAGAGTCATGAAACCTCTTCCCATACCTGAGTGGAAATGGTATGATATTATGATGTACTTTGTAATGGGGCTACGAAAGACTCCTAGAAGGAATGATGCAATTGGGTCCATTGTTGATAGTCTGACCAATACATCACATTTTTGTGCTATAAGAGAAGATTTACCACTTTAATGTTTAACCAGACTGTATATTCATGAAGTTTTAAGACTTCATGGAGTTCCCCTATCTATTTTTTCTGATCATGATCCTCGTTTTACATCAAGATTCTAGAAATGTCTTCGAAAATCCCATGATATTGAACATCGTTTGATCACTTCCCACCACCCTTAAACTGATGGAAAATCAGAACAAACTATTCAAACCATAGAAAACATGTTGAGATCCTTCTCACACGACTTTCAAGGTATGTGGGATCAATATTTTCCTCTAGTAGAATTTTCTTATAACAATAACTTCCATTATAGAATTCATATGGAACCATAAGAAGCGTTATATGGAAAGAGATTTAGCAAAAAAAATTATTGGGATGATGTTGGTGAATGAAAAATCATTGGCTGAGAACATGATGAGGAAACCAAGGAACGGTGAAGGTCATCCACACATACATCAAAACATCACAATGTATGTAGAACAACAATGCTGGTAACTGGAGGATGGATTTTGAATTTAAGGTAGGAGATCTTGTTTTCTTGTAGGTATCTCCATGGAAAGGAGTTGTACGATTTAGTAAGAAGGGTTAATTAAGTCCCAGGTACATCAGACCTTTCAAAATTCTAGAACGAATTAGGGATGTAGAATACCATTTGGTAATTCCCCCAAGTCTCTCCAGAGCTCACGATGTGTTCCACATATCACTATTGAGAAAATACATGCCTGACCCAACACATGTACACACTTAATAAGAAATTAAACTGGAACCTGATTTGTCTTATAATGAAGAGTCTATTAAGATTTAGGATACCAAAGAACAAGTGTTGAGAATCTAGACCACTCGTCTAGTAAATGTTCTATGGAGAAACCATAAGACGGAAGAGGCAACGTGGGAACCAGAAGAACTACTGATGAAGTACCACACAAATCTATTTGTGCGGCAGTATTCTAGAATCTTTGAGGGAGAAATTATTTGAAGGAGAAAAGAACATAACACCCAAAGCTTCCACAATATATTTTATTTTTAATAATTAAATAACATGCATTGTACACAACATCGAGATTCTAACACACATCGACCAATCAAACATGCCGTTATGAATAGTAATACCAACTTTTTTAAATATTATAAATTTTAATTTTCAAATTGGACTTCATTTTAGAATTAGGAATATCAAAATTATCTTAGAGGGAATTTTTGGCACTTTTCTTAAAACGTTCAATTTTTTATGAATATTATTAAATTTTAATTAAAAACAACTTTTTTAATAAAAATAATTTATAGTGTTAAAGTATACATTTGAGAGGTTTTAAAGTATCATTAGATTATATTTTTATCATTTAATATAATTTAGGTCATTTTTTGTAATTTCACTTTTAAATGGAACATAAACAATTGTTGATCATTTGATAGTTATTATTTCTTAAAAGAACCCTTTTTGTTTTGACAACAGGAATTAATTTTAAATTAATTTTTTCCCCTTCGGTAACTTCATGGATTTATGTTCCACACAATGGGTGCCTCGAAACTAGTTGGTCACATGACCTCAAGCACATTTCCCTAAATGCCAGAGGCTGCCGACTAGCAGCGAGGGCCTATGACTGATAGTGGGGAAACTATACACTCTTTTGTCAAATTGTAGCATAGCGGAAATAATTATAAACATACAAAAGAGGAAGCAGTAAACAATATAAACCTGAAATGGAAAATGGATGTGAAGTAAAAGATAACCATCAGTCATATATATGATGATGCAACATGTCACTAATTCTAAGAAAGCTTCCAAAACAGGATACAGTACAATCAGATACAATACAGACCCAAGTACAAAGTAAATCCAATCAAAACCAAAGCAGTGCAACAGGAATGCAGAAGTCGCAAGCCTAAGATTGGTCCAATGCTCTCCTACTCCTCTGCAATAATCATGTACCTATGTAGGGACTCTTTCCCTTATCAACACCTGCAACAATATAATCTGTTTGGGCCTAAGACATTACCCTAACAGGGCATGAGAAATAAATTCCAGTAGGCAACCACCGAAGGCCCATGTCTAACTATCAGTGAAAATGTGCAACAAAAGTGTGCAATAATGAAATGCAGTATACTAGGAAGTACTCAAAAGCAACTATTCCTACCAGTTACATTGTCATTTTAATAATTATTTAATAATTATAAGCATGTGCTTTAGCTTGGCAGGTACAACATATTAAATCACCACAGTGAATATTCAAGTAAACATTGTCCTCATATGTGCAAATACTTATCCTCAAGAAAACAGAAACGAAACCCTCAGTTGACTGCCCTCAGGCATAACGAATATTTCCCTCAGGCATATGAGATATCGTCCTCAGGCACAGAAGCTACTGCCATCAGGCATAAGAAACGTTGCCCTCATGCTAAACAAAACCATTCCCTCAGGCTAAACAAAACGTTTCCCTCAGGCTAAACAGAACCTTGCCATCAGGCTAAACAGAACCTTGCCATCAGAATAATCAGATGAAAAACAAGTAATCGGGCCAAGACGAATGCATAACCAATAAATTTATACATGTTTCCTCTCAGGAAAACTCAAAACATGCTATAATCCGGGCATACCCATGGGTATCCTATCCAAATGACTAATCAAGGGAAACACACCCTCGTGGTGGCCCCAGATCAATGAAACAATCCCAAACAACAGTTTATACTTTTTCATTAGATTACCTAAGAAATTCTTGGTATCTCAACATTCAATGTCTCCGCCAAAAAACACCCTCCACATGGGCACATGGCACAACAGTATAAAATTCAACACGGTAGTTGGAATTAAATACAATACCACCTAACTCAATCTCCTCTGATCGATATATGTGAAAGGAACCTCTCGAAACAACCAAGAACGACATAGATATTACCCGTGCGGTTCAAACGAGATCGACATCAGAATACTCGGAGTCCCGATGTGTGATCGGGAGCTCTTCCAAGTCCCGACCTCCTCACCCACAGCTCCTGGTGAGTTCTATGCCTCCACTGTCTAATGAGGAGGCTACTGCCTATTTTTAACAAAAAAAACATAACTACACGACATGTACGTTCAAGTACACGGCGTGCACTATTTTTTAACTGTTCCACTGGAATATACTTTGCACCACCTCTCTGTTCATTTTTAGACTGATTAAATGGTGTGTATTACTAAGTACACAGTGTGTAGTTAGTTTTTTCACCCTTAATTACCGACAAGCCTTCATGCAATGTATTCTCATCCCACACAGCCACAGTACACAGTGTGTGCACAAGAGTACATGTTGTGTAGTTAGTTTTGACACAAAATCCTACACGCCATGTATTCTCATCCCATATAGCCAAAGTACATGGTGTGTGTACAAAAGTACACAGTGTGTACCCAAAAATTTGGGATATTTCCAATATTTCCATGGCTTTATCAAAAACACTTAAGGAAAATGGAAAAGAAGAAACTCGTACCTCAAGAATAGGAACCAGGTTCTTAAAATCTTCCCCCCTTTAAGAAATTTGTCCCTGAATTTCCCATCCAAGGGTGGTGAAGATAATGCTGGGAACAATTCTGGCCACTGAGCACGTATGTTAGTCTCCCACTCCCAGGTTTCGTCCTGCACTCGGCCATACTTCCATAGCACCCATATGAGGGAACTGACCAGCCTCATAGAACCTTAATGCTCCTATAAAAAAAAATCAGATTATCCTAAATGGATTCATCAACTTGAAGTTCAACCTCCTTGGGCTGAAAAATGTGAGATGTTTTTGAGTGATAACGACACAGATGAGATATGTGGAAGTCACCGTGCATGGCCCTGTAACTCTATGGTAACTGTAACTGCTATGCTACCGGCCCGACTCTCATCAAAATATCAAACGGACCTATATAACTCAGTGAATTTTTACCATGTCTCCTGATCTGCCTGTGTCCCAACCTCATTGAAACACGCATGAAAACCTGATCCCCGACCACAAAATACAATGATCGTCTGCGATGATCAACATTAGATTTCTGACACGACTGTGCTGTAGCCATCTTCTTCTGAATCAACTGGACCTGCTCTAAAGTCTCCCAAACGAGATGTGGTCCTAGTAAAGCTGCCTCACCTTTCTCCAAATAGAATAATAGTAATCGTCATGGCATACCATATAAATCCACGTAAGGAGCCATCTCAATAGTTGCTGAAAACTATTATTTTAGGCAAACTTGACCAGTAGTATGTGATTCTCCCAAGAGACCCCAACATCTAGGATGCGTGCACGAGGCTTGTCCTATAGCACTTTTATCATACGCTCTGACTAGCCATCGGTCTGAGGGTGGCAAGCTATGATCAGAAGCATTTGTGTACCCAGTACCCTTTGAAAACTATGGTAGAAATGAAGCGTAAAATTGGAATCCCTATCTGAAATGATAGAACGAGGGACCCCATGAAGACGTACTACCTCTCGGATATACAACTTCACGAGATCTTCAACACTGAAGGTCTCCTTCATCGGAAAAAAGTGAGCTACCATCTTAAGTCTGTCCACAACAACCCATATGACATCATTGCCTCGAGATGACCTCGACAACCTGGTCACGAAGTCCATCGCCACATCATCCCATTTCCACTCTGGAATGGGTAACTGTTGTAACAGTTTGACTGGCATCTGATGCCCTGCCTTCACCTGCTGACAGGTGGAACATCTCATAACAAAACTAGATAACTCTCTCTTCATAACCGGCCACCAATAATGATGTCTCAATTCACGATACATTTTGGTAACTTCGTGGTGAACTTCCCAAGCTGAAGCATTAAATTCATGCAAAAAATCCTCGTGTATATCCCCTAAAATGCAAACATGTCCATGGATATGTAGTACCTTGTCATCGCCTATCGTCCAACCAGAAGTAGGGTCCCCACTTTCCACTGACTCCCGTAGAACTAGGCATTCTGAATCTGATAGATGTCTCATCCTCACTCTATCCAGGAGGGTAGAAGTCATAGATATGGATGAATGATAGGTTCTCCCCTGAATATTGTGCACCTCCAAATGCATCTCAGAGAACAAATCCATAAGCTTCCACTCACCACATGCCTCATGTACTTCCTGTATCTGAGTCCACCTACTCACTGCATCAACTTCTACATTACCTTTACCAGGTGTATTGGCAAGCTCGTAGTCAAAATACTGATGGTATTAAACCAACCTTCGCTGTCTCATATTCAAGTCATGCTGGGTAGAGTTGTATTTATGAATTTTTTGGTTTCTAAACACCAAAAAATGTTCTCCCAAGAGATAATGTCTCCAAAATTGTAATGCATGAACAACTGGATTCAACTCGAGATCATGTGTCAGGTAATTTCTCTCATTTGGCCTCAACTACCAATACTCGTATGCAACTACTCGATCACCCTGCATCAACACTACTCCCGACCTAAAACCCGATGCATCACAGTAAACTATATTGCTCTTCCCTTACTCTAGAAGTATCAGGACTGGTGATGATGTCAACCATCCATTCATCTCCTGAAAGGCTATCTCGCAGGCTTATGTTCAAACGAACTTCATACCCTTTTTAGTCAAATATGTCAACGATGCTGATAAGCGGGATAAGTCCAATAGAAATTTCTGGTAGTAATCATCTAACCCCAAGAAACTCAGTATATAAAACATGTTCTTAGGATGCTCCTAGGAAACTACTGCTCTCACATTTTCTAGGTCTACCACAACTCCTACCTTTGACATAATATGACCCCGAAAGTGAATCGAGTCCATCCAAAAGTTTCACTTTTAGAGCATATCATATAACTGATGCTCCCTCAATGTACTCAGTATGATCTCAAGATGAGTGTCATGGTCGTGTCAAGTGTGAGAGTACACCAAGATATCATCCACGTAGACTACCAAAAATTAATCTAGATATGGGTGGAACACATGATTAATCACAGCCATGAAAACTACTGGCACGTTTGTGAGTCCGAAAGGTATGAACAAGTAGTCATATAGACCATATTTTCTCCGAAAGGCATTAAGCAGTTTGTCTTACTATCTAACATGCAACTAATGATATCCGGATCTCAAGTCAATCTTCGAGAACACTTGTGCTCCTAGAATTTGATCAAAATGACCATCTATTCTCAGTAAGGGATATCAGTTCATAACTGTTTACATGTTCAGTTTCTGATAATCCACGTATAATCTGAGGGTACCATCTACCTTCTTAGAGAAAAGGATATGTGATCCCCAGGGAGGAATACTGGGTCGGATAAAACCATTGTCTTGCAACTCCCCTAACCACCTCTTGAGCTCCTGCAATTCTGGCGTAGAAATCCTATAAAAAGAAATGGACACCAGTGCCGCTCATAGCACAAGCTCAATAGAGATGTCCAACTCTCTCTCTGGAGGGAGACCTAAAAAGTCACCCGATAAGACATCCCTAAAACGATCAACCACTGGAGGTAAGTCCTTCTGACAAATTTCCTGGTCATCCAGATATAAACTCTCAATCTGGGCTGTCACCCCACCTCCCCAACAATGCTCGAGTCTAGCTCGGCTCGCCTAGACATCCCATTCACCCTTGTATAGAATCTCCACACCCTATGGTGACGTGAAACTCACCCTAAGATGATAGAAATCTACAAAGTATCAAAAGGGTAGAAACCAGTACATTCCGAGAATGAAATCATAGGATGTCATCTCTAAGACATAGAGGTCCCATAAAAAGTGACACCCACCAAAATCTTGGGGGAACTCTTTGCACTGATGCACACCTGCCGGTATAATTCCTAACAGAGAGTCTAGCATCCTGATATCCAAAGAAGAAGAAACACAGAGCCCAAGGCTTTCTACAATGGGCACAAATATAAATATATGTATAGCACCAGTATCGAAAAGTGCACAATTCAAAACAGAAGTAACTAGAATAGTTCCTCTAATAGTGGAATATCTGGGAACCAACTCTTATTGGGTCTGTTGCACTACATATGTCTACCCAGTTCCGCGACCTTGTGACACAACCTGGATACCCTGAGCTGACCCGACCTACTGTCTCTGAGATCTTGGTGTCTGGTTATCACGACCACGACCACCACCTCGGCCTGAGCATCCTGACGTATTCCAATTTCTGGACTGGTAAGAAGCTTTTGGCCTTGATCCTGCACGCAGAGTCTACACAGCACCCCTATCACTAGTCACTGGTGGAAACGCCCTGCAAAAACGTTGAAGATGACCCATCTTGCCGCAATTATGGCACTCCACTGGGTCATGTGGACACTGAGGTCTCTTGTTACCTTCTTTACAACACTGATAGCACTTTATCTAGCCACATGAAAATTTATACTTTCTGGTACTGCCACCGTGAGAGAAATCCATCTACCTTCTTCCTCTTGTCGGCAGAAAGAGTACCACAGACCGGTGTCGAACCTCCCTGGTCGACGCCACTAGCTTCCTGTAGGTTTTTCTCAGTAATCAATGCCTGGTTGACAATAGCTTGCACTGTAGGAAACCTAAAAACATTCACCAGTTCTCTAATGTCATATCGAATACCATCCTCAAATGGTTTATCCCTCAACGTCTCATCACCCACCAGAATAGGTGAAAACATTGTAGCTCGGTGAAGCAGGAAGAATAGTCTATCACTGACATAGCGCCCTGCTGTAGATTCATGAAGTATCGAGCTCGATATGACCATAGCATCTCTAGAATGAAAAATTCATGAAAGTCTGCTTGAAAATCATCCCACACCATGTCTCAGTGATTCTCAATCTGGGTGGTCACATCCTCCCATCTCTTGACGGAATCACTGAACATATATGTTAAGAGATTGACCCTCCTCCTAGGAGGCGTCTCTAGATGCTCGAAGATCATCTGCATAAAATCCATCCATGACTCCGTAGCCTATAGTCAGCCATCCCCTACAAAACTAGGTGGATGCTGCTACGGGAACATACGCATCAGCTCTGCCATTGATATGGAAACTTGCGGTGTTCCCTGGAAGGTATGCATGAACCGCATGAAGCCTTCATGGAACTGCACATCAGTGACTGTGTCTGGTATAACGGTTGGAGCCACATCTGGAACTGATGGAGGATCCATTGGTATCCCCTGGCCTACCATCTCTAGTGTATAATCATCGAAACACTCTTGGTGGAAAACCCGTGGTCATCTTGGTGGCATTACTCAACAAGGTCAAAATCACACCTTAGATAAATATTATAAAGGACTGAAAACTATGAGACCAAGAAGGAAACATTAGAATAAAAGAACACATGTTTTACAAACATGACTACATGGAATGTATAATTCATACTTGGCGTGTTCCCATAATCCATTTATATGGGCATTTATTTCTGCTAGAACTGGTCATGTAACACCCCAAACACACAACATGTTGTCTTAACACACAGTGTGTACTTGAATCTTCATTCCCTGCCCAATCCCTTCTACATGGTTAATCCACACGGCTCTCCTAAGACAACACTACACGATGTGTTCAAGGTAGACACTACTTGTACAACACAATCTTTATCAGCCCGTGTTGTTAGTGACACGACCTGTGTATCCTGGTTACAATACAAGGCGTATTCCAGACGAACACATCGTGAACTAACAAGCCCCATCCAACCCATGTTGTTGGGTACATGTCCGACTACCTAGGACAGACTACACAATGTGTTCAATACTTACATGGAATGTATAGCTTAAGGTTTTCCCATCCGTGTTGTTAGTTACATGGCGTACACAAGGTCAACCCTACATGGCATGTAAAACCGGTACACGACTTTTCCCCCAAGAACATCCCTATCCCGTGTCTCTACCCACACGACCTATGAAACAATTAGAGACTACATTTCATGTGTATACGGTACATGGAGTGTACTTAAGAAAAGCAGTTTCTTCCTGAACAGAAAAACACATGGCGTGTAGTCAAAACTACACTGCGTGTATTCGGTTTTTTTCCAGACAGTAAGCCATAGAAACTACTCCAGAGTCCATAAAAACAATGAAACGAACACCAAAGTTCCAAATTCCATTCCGTGAGGGACCATACTCCTAGATAACAAAAGATTCACGTCTTTTAAATGTTATAACAAGGTAAAAAAGTCGATGATAAACCAAATTCTAGTTGATGAGGGCCCATAATGAGCCTATATGGCAGGGAAATATGCATGAAATGTGATTCTAGCATCTGCCTAAATGATTCTTGGGATGGAATACCCTCATCTCATCGGGTCCCAACTAAATAGAACTCAAGTTTAAAATATAATCCACACACCCCAAGTGCGTCAACCAATGGGGAAAACCAAATCAACTTTAATAATAATAAAATGAATATCACAATTTAATTCGAGGCAATAGGGTCATTACCTATTCACGGGGTAGCTACTCCCAAGAACAATTTATTTCCGAATACCAAAATAATCTATCTCTTTCTATTGTGGACAAATAATAAAATAACCCAGAGAAAAGAAACTCCTTTGATACCATTGTTTAACGTCCCGGATCTGGGTGCACACAATGAGTTCCCCGAACCTGGTTGGTCACATGACCTAAAGACCATTTCCCCAAATGAAAGAGGCTGCCAACTTGTAGCGAGGTCCCAGGACTGATAGTGGGGAAACTATAACCTCATTTTTCAATGTGTAGCGCAATAAAAATAATTATAAACATACAAAAGTGGAAGCAGTAAAAAATATAAAACTGAAATGGACAACGGAACTGATGTAAAAGATAATGAACAATCATATATATGATGACGAAACATGTTAATAATTCTATGAAAGCAGCCAAAACAGGAGACCCTGTAATCAGATACAATAAAACACAAGGTAAAAAGTACATCCAAACAAAACCAAAGCAGTGCAACAAGAAGGTAGCAGCATCACAGGCCTAAGCTCTGTCCCATGCTCTCTTACTCCTATACAATAATCATGTACATGTGTCAGGTTTTTTACCCTTATCGACACCTACAACAATATAATCTATTTGGTCCCAGGACATGACCCAAACAAGGTGTGAGAAATAAATATATCTAGGAAACCACAGAAGGCCCATGCCCAACTGCCTGTGAAAATATGCAACTACAGTGTGCAATAATTAAATGCAATAAACTAGGAAGTAATCAAAAGTAACTATTCCTACCATTTACATTGTCATTTTAATAATTATTGAACAAAAATACAATCCTTTTCGTTAGCTTGTCTGGTACAACATAATAAATAACCACAGTGAATATTCAAGTACACATTGTCCTCAGACATGCAAATCCTTACCCTCAGGCTAACAGAAATGAAACCCTTCGGTAACTTCCCTCAGGAATAATGAATATTTCTCTCAGGCATATGAGATATCTCCCTCAAGCACATAAGCTACTACCTTAAGGCATATGAAACGTTTCCCTCAGCCTAAACAAAACAATGCTTTCAGGCTAAACAAAACCGTTCCCACAGAAAAAACAGAACCTTTCCCTCAGGATAAACAGAACCGTCCCCTCAAGCTAATCAGAAGAAAAAATGTTATCGGGCTGAGCCCAACGTAAAATCAAGAAATTTATACATGTTTCCTCTCAATAAATGTCAAAACATGCTATAATCATGGAATACCCACAGGTATCCTATCCAAATGACTACATAAGGAAAACACACCCTCAGTGTGGCCTTGGATCAAATCAATAATCCCAAACCAAAGTTTATACATATTCATTAGATTACCTAAGAAATTCTAGGTATATCAATAGTCAAAGTCTTTGCCATACGTCACCCCGAACATGGGTACGTGGCGCAAAAATACAAAAAAATAAACTGGAAAGGTGGAATTAAACACAAGTCCACCTACGTCGATCTCCTATGATTGATATACGTGAAAGAAACCTCCCGAAACAACCAAGAACGACTTAGATCTTACCCACACAGTTCAAACGAGATCGACGACAGAAGAATCGGAGTCCCGGTGTGTGATCGGGAGCTCCTCCAAGTACCGTCCACCTCTCCCATGGCTCGTGGTTTGTTCTCTGCCTCCTATTTCAAATGAGGAGGCTACTGCGTATTTTTAACGGAAAAATATAACTACACAGAGTGTACATTCAAGTACACGCCATGTACTATTGTTTAACTATTCCACTAACGGCTACTTTGCACCACCTCACTATTCATCTGCCGACTGATTACACAGTGTGTATTACTATGTACATGACATGTAGTTTTTTACACCCTTAATCACCGACAAGACGACACACCATGTATTCTTATCCCTCACAGCCACGGTACATGGCGTGTGGAAAACAGTACAAAACATGTAGTTTTTTTCACACCTAAGCCTACACGCCCTATATTTTCATCCCACACATCCAAATTACCTTGTGTACGTACAAAATTACAGGGCATGTACCCATAAATTTGTGATCTTTCCCACATTTCCCTTGCTTTCTCAAAAACCCTTAATGAAAATGGAAAAGAAGAAACTCGTACCTCAATAATATGAATCAGGTTCTAACAAATTCTATTTTTTGAATTTGGAAAAATGGATTCCATATTTAGAAACAGAGGTCCATATTTTGTAAATAGGTAATTTTAATTTTTAGGCATTATGAATAATTACATCAGTAAATATTTTATTTACCATGGCTAAAGGGTATATACTGTAAATAAGGGTAAAAAAAAATAATATTATAATAATATTAAATTACCTTAACATGTTTCCAATTCTTATTAGTTGATACATTTCCAACCATTTTCATCCTTGGGTTGACTTTGGGACCCCCTAGAGCCACTTGGGAATGATAATGACATTTTACATTAATCTAAAGTAATGACAAAAATAACAAAAGCATGTATCTTTTAGTAAAACTTTTTATATGGGTTTATATAATTGATATCTTTGACTATAAATATTCATTAGAAATATAAAAAGATATCATAAATAATGTTATTTCATTTATAAATTTTACAAATTAAATAATTTATTTTATTTATGACACAGTAATGATCCAGTAATTACCTTAATAATGAAATATTAAAATAATTGATATTATAAATATCTAAATAAATGTAAATTGAGACATTTGATAGTTTACAGTAATTTTATAGGTTAATAAGACAGGTTAGAGTTGTTTGAATAATTTTTATTCAATGTAATAAAATATTTATGGATATCAAAAAAATCAAATATTAAATAGTGTCAAAATTGACATAATTGAGTTTTTAAAACAAATGCTATATTATTAATTGATATATTATTCTTAAAAATATATGGTTCTTCCAAAGGACATATATAAGGTTATATATGTTAATAATTAACGACATGGGGTTTTCTTGGCTTGAAATAGTAAGTTTATTAACTATATAATAAAAAAATTCAAAGATACATGGTAAATGTCAAACTATTTAACTAAGAGTTAAATCATAAAGATAAGGTTAATATGACAACCTAAACCTGTATAAATACTATTGGCTGAGAGGTTTTCAACCCATCCCCACCTTGGTATCTAAAATGTTCATTTTTTATCCATTATAAATCAAAAATGATTTTATTATAAAATTATTTTTCAAGATTTTCCTAAAGTGACCCTCACCACTCTTATAAAAGGGCACTTACCCTTCTCTTAATATCACACTTACAATGCCTTTTGGAAAGACAAATCCTACCCAAATATCCTCCCAAAATTCATCCCCTAATCCTATATTCATTCCTTTGGTCATAACACAAGCCTACATAGCCCTTTGGTGAAATCCAATGAATGAATCCTGAGAAGAGGTAAATATTTCACCACCTATTTCAGGTTCTTTTCTTTCTCCACTTCCTATTTCTTTTTGTTTCCATTAAAAAATAATAACTCCAATATCATCTATATAATGTGATGTTATTATAAAAATGGAACATCCATATTCATTATTCTATCTATCCTATAAATTACAAAGTCACCATACATGTGTACATATGGCTTACTGTCTCCACGTCGTGGTGTAGTTTGTTATTCAAACACTTCATTATTTGGATGGGTATAATAACGAGTATAACTAATGTAAATAATAAATATATCATTTTAATGATTTTTTTATATATTATATACCATCCAATTACATATTATTTCTCCATTAATGATATTTTCACTCGTGCGTATGTACGGATTACCATCTCCACGAACACGATGAAATTCATTTCTCCATAGTAACAATTCAAAAATAATTTTCACTTGATGATTAAAAATAATTTTCACTTGATGATTAAAAATAATTTTGAAGAACATAATATCATTCTTTATATGAATCAAAGAAATCATATCCATAAAAAATATGGCTTATGTAACCAATCTTATAACGTAAAACGAGTCAGTTAACACACAAAACTATGATACTACTAAAATATTATTAACGAAGGAATATTATAAGATCATATATGATATCATATTTATGTATATAGGTCTTTTATATTTTAATAACAATGTTTTAACTATTATACAGGTGTTAAAATACAATCGACTAAGGAAATTTACAAGGATAGGGTTAATTTAACAATCTATTTATTATATGAGGTTGTTTTTACGTAAGTATATACTAGGAACTCTTTATCATGCACATCGTTGATTTCATAAAAATGTATTTCAAATAATTTTTAATATTTACTAGACTACGTTTTAGAGTCATTAATACCCTTATTTGACCATATATGTTATTAAATGAATCTTTTCGTCATTTTCCAAATAAGGTACTTTATAACATTTTCGACAAATTTAAGGTAAGAATGATTTTTTAACTTATACGGTGTGTACGGATATTTTCCACCATTATAACATCATTGAATCTTCCCCTACAAGCTTATAATAATTTTTTCTTTTATAATTATGAGACTCTTAAATTGTTTCAAAACAGAAATAGGTATTTCTTTCAAATAGTATTCATTTCATCTATGTCAGAATCCTTTGATTGATTTTAATATTTTTTGAAGTTGATTTATTATGATACAAATGATCCATATTGTAATGAGTTATTTGTGATATGTTTGACTATGGAAGTTTTATTTTTATTCCATTCATGGTTTATGGTCAAAGTATCGACATTTCATATGCTATTTTTAATACGAATGTTAATGTTATGTTGATAGCTTTTCATATGAGGAATGTATTGGACTTAGTATGTTACGAGTGTAACTCGCTATATCTCTTCGATGCATCATTAGGTCTGATGAGACAATTAGACATGGAATTGGCCGAGGCCTTTCCCAATTTTGATATATGGTTTTGGACGGGGCCTAAATCAGTTTTATATGTCTTGGCCAAGACATTGAATAGATGTATCAGAATGTATGTCATTATACATTACCTCATTATGAAAATAGTATCGATGGTTCTTGTGGTTATTTGACTAGTATAATACCAATGACTATGTTTTTTATCCATTATTTACTCAGATCATATTCCATCCATAAAGTGTTCATGATTATTATTTTTAGAGGCATGTGTTTTTATTTATTCATCATGCCTAATGATTATGTTATCTTCCACTATATTTCTTACCCTTATTGAGTGTTTAATCTCACCACTTTCATATGTTTCATCTTCCCAGGATATGAAGATGTTAGTTATGAGTGACTTGAATGCATAATCTAGGAGACATAGATTTTTCTAACGGAACAAATTAGTGTTGTATTAATTTTAATGTTTTAATGTTGAACTTATGTTTGTATCTTATTTCCAATAATAATAATCTGATCGGTATTTCGGGACAATATTCCTTGTATCATGACAATGTTATGTAATAAATCACCGACTCTGGGTAATTGAGGCTGAGGCATTACAAGTTAATTTTTGAATTTAATATACTTATTGATATGATTAGATAATTGATGAAAACACTTATGTAATTGATGTGATTTATTATTTTAATAATTAAATAGTGTAATTGATGTGATTAGTTAATTTTTGAATTAAATAGAGTAATTTATTTGACAAGTAGAATGTTGAATTGACTTGAAAAACTGATGTTATTAATTAATTTTTAAATTAACTAATCATATTTATTTTATTATTTAATTATTGAGTTAACTAATAGAATTTTTTAACAAATTATTGAATTTTTAATGTCATTGGTGTGGATAATTAATTGTAGAATTAATTAACTATTCATAAATGATAAAATCAAATTCTGTTTAGATATAAGGAATAGTAAAAATGAAATTCTAATTTGTGTAGTTAAGAATTGTAACATGCTCATTCAATTATGTATTTTTAAATAGTAAATGGTAACATGGAAATTTGACCATGTATTATAAATGATAACATGATCATTCAATTATGTGTTATAAAAATGTTAATGGTTACATGGATATTCAACCAAGTATTAAGAATGGTAACATGAAAATTAAAATGTGACATCCCTTGGTAATACTTCAGGCTGTAGTATGAGACTAAGAAGATATAAGTTATGGGTGTCTACATGAACACAAAGGTTTATGTGATCAATTAAGGATTAATTGATAATGTGGTACCTATTTACTTATCCACTGTAATTATTTATTTATAAATATACATACACTATTATTTATTGGATTAAATTTAGTCATAATTAGTGGTGGCCTATTAAGTCAATATCACACCATACACAGGATGCATGATCAGTACCAAAAAATATTACATTATTGTAAGACAGGTTAATAGGAAATTCTATGTGTAAGATGATTGTTTGAGGAAGACCATTGATGATGGAACTGGATGTGGTTCCGTACCATCTTGGGAGTTTTTTGTTTCTTTACATATGTGTTTTATTTTACACTTGACACATATATTATCATGACCTATTTATTATTTAGTTTTGACATTGTAAATCATGAGTTGTTTATCATGAGATAAGGGTATGGTTTAGGATCATATATTTTCACTATTGTTTATTTATTTTCACTGTTTATTACTCTGACAAAATAAAAAAATTATATTCTCCCCATGATCGATAACAGAACCTTGTTGCATGTTGGAATCATTTGGCGTACGGGGAGGTCCCCCAGAGATCATGTGGCGGTCCAGTACAAGGCAACAGTACTTGGAACCATGGTTAGGATGTTACATTTAATAATTTCATTATATTATAACTTAGGAAAAAAGAAGTGGATTTCATCATAATTTTATCAGGGTATAATAATGGAAGAGAACCATGTTTCATAAGTATTTATAATTATAGATGAAATCCTTCCAGAAAAGAAAAATATTGGTATCCTTAAATCATGTCCCCATTAATGAAACATTTATATCAACATATTTCATGTTACATGGAATATGAATTTGAATGATAAATCACATGTCATCTTACATGTAATATGATTTCGAAAGATAAATCACATTAAACATTTCTTCAGGAAAATAACATTCCTTTGAAAATTCATAGTTAAATAAATCCTAATTTTTTTAAATTATATTCCCTGAATATAAAAATTGAAACAAATAAATGAATATTTGAAAAAATAAAAAATTTCTTATAAAAAATATCCTCTCCACTTTAAAAATACATCTTAATACATTTATAAAATAATATTTATTGAAAATAACAGTTAAAACAAACAAAGGAAGCATTAAAAAACAAATTAATATTTTACTGAGGAAATTGCCTTTTTATATTTCAAAAAAAAATTAGACAATAATTTTTTAAAATAATTTTATTTAAAAGTAACATCATAAAATAATAAAGCTTAAAAAATAATGGTCTTGAAAATATGAAGTTTGATTCATGTTATATATGTTAGAAATCAAAAAATTAATATTTTCATTAAAATCTAAGAGGGAATTATTTGGATGAAGAAATAAATATTAAATTATAAAATATTTATAAAATTTTAACATGAGTACAATTTTATTTTCAAAATTATTTCATTAAATAAATACATTTGTATCAAAATTTTTAGAAATCATGGTTTAGGAAGAAAATGGATTTCCAAACAAAGAGAGAAATAATGTTAGTTTTTTTAAAAAACATTCTCTATGTTATTTTAATTAAAAATAAATGAAAATTTTTAATATAAATGTAATTAATAAAAATAGGAGAATTAAATACATGAGTTTCTTGAAAGATGCATCATTCTTTGTTTTATTCCTAAACATTATCATAAAGAAACCAAATAAATGACGAGATTATAATATAAAATAATTATCACTTTAGAAGAATTAATATTTATAAACCTCAATGGAAAATCATTGAATGAAATATAAAATTTCATGAAAATAATGAAATTCATTTCATTATATTTAAA
Source organism: Viscum album (assembly GCA_963277665.1). Lineage (NCBI taxonomy): Eukaryota > Viridiplantae > Streptophyta > Magnoliopsida > Santalales > Viscaceae > Viscum > Viscum album. The sequence goes on along the minus strand of OY728138.1, from coordinate 1,657,851,412 downwards.
ATTGGAATTATATACATCTTGTAATAGAAGATAAGTTCATAACATAACATGTATCTCAAATAAGGGAAATTAGGCCAAAAAATATATTTACTTTAAGTCTTGACTTCCATCATAAATATTAGATCCACCAATAATATATATATATATATGTTTCTTATTAGTATATTAAAAATAATAATTTTTTATGTCCTATCATGTGTGATTTAGTAATTATTTTTATTACACATTTATTAACAATTCTATGTTAATGTCACATTTTGTATAATAATTTATTTGTTTTTTATATACATTTCGGTTTTTCTTAATAATCGTACAATGATCATGGTTCAATAATATAATAAAATGTTAAAATTGATATTAATTTCACATAAATTTTTATATATATTTATTGTGATCCAAAAAATATTGAGTTTGAAAATGAAATACATAATTCCTAGGATGGTAGTTTGTATGTTCACATGAACATTGTTTCCATTTTCCCAATGGAATGATAGAATGAAATATAAAAATATAATAATGTTTAAGAATCATTTTTTTAATTTATTTAACATATAATATTTAAAACTATATTTATTAACTTCCTTTTAAATCATCAAAAAATCAAAAGGTTTCATGGGGCCGTAGTCCGTCGAAAAACGGAATTACATTATAGTATTCCCACGAGATGGAATGTAAAAAAATTCATGTGATATTAGGTTTATAGTAGAATATTAATATCATAAATATAATATTAGAAATAAAATATGTCCTTATAACCATCCATGAAATGTGGTGATGAAAAAACCAAATGACATCGGTTCATGAGGTTGCAATCTACTTCACACATAAATGATGATTTTGAGGACCATTTCATTAAAGATGATATGATTTCAGGAAATTTCCATAAAATAAAAAAATATAATTATATGGAAGTTAATTTCATTATAAAACCATTAGAGATTAATAATTATTAAAATTGGTTGATGAATAAATAATATTAAAACGCTTGATGAAGAATATTTCCTCCTCATTGGTTATACACTTAATGTTTACACCAAAATACATCCAATATTGTCATTATTCACAATAAAATTGTTCTATGAAAATTAGTGGGGTATTATTAAGTTATTATAGAAGTTATTAGACAATCCTAATTCATTTTATGTTTCTGATGAAGAGATAAGGTGTTGTTTCCTTTTATATGTAAAGGGAGTGACATGATTGTACTGTTGTGAATGAAAATGATGTACCAAACCTTTCACAGGCCAAAAGGATAAAAATAAACCATTATCATTAATTATACCCCACAATGTCCAACTACATCCATTCATTTGATTTAATTCAAGTGTTTAGGCCATTTCATACCATATAATTTTAGTTTAATCACCCGGTAAACACATTTTTACCACAACTGATGTAAATAAATTGTATTGCATTAATTATTCATTATGAAAAAAAATATTTCAACCATATTATATAATAAAAATTATTTTTATTCAAAATATAAAATTATTTTTTCAAATTTCATTATCGTAATTGGAATATATTATTTTAATATTAATCATTCTATTGCGATGAGAAAGCAGGTTTTCAAATGAAAAATGTTAAAAAGTGTAAAATATAATTATATGAAATATTAAAATAAAATTGATTAAAATGAAGCAATTTGAATTAATAGATATATAATTTTACTAATTTAACATTATTTTTTTTAATTTTATATATCACTATAAATATTTTTAATAATTAAGTTGTTTTTAATTAAAATTCATTATTTTCAGGATTCATAAAAAATTTTTAATTTTCCAAAAGAATACCCCTAAACCACCCTATGATAATTCAAAAATAATAATTTCTTAAATGAAAAATATTTTATGAATTAATTTTCTAAATTAGTAAAAAATAATAATTTTTATGAAAAAATATATAATATCATTTTTTTGAAAGTAATAATTTGGAGTCAAATAAATATTTTACTAAAAATTATGTATTTTATTATCAATTTCATTTAATTAAGAAAAATTGTTATAATTATTATTCGAAAAGATTCCAATAATATTCATATATCTATTTTCAATATCGATGTAATAAAAATCTTGATTAAATAATTATATTAATAATATATAGTGGTCTTCTAAAAACCCAGTGTTGGATGTAACACATACTGAACTCTGTGTTTCCAATAAAAAAATCGATCAATGAAATTTAATGTATTCAAAAAAATAACAATAACTAAGGGTGTTCAATTTTAACCACCATAAATTTAATTTTACTATTGTAATTCATCATACTAATAAAAAAATAAGGATACTTATTCCTCATTATATCCTTAAGATCATATGTATCTTATTCAAAGTGGTGGTTTCGACATAAAAACTAAAAATGTGTGTGGAATTTTTTTGATGAACATTCTCAAAATGATCTATAATTACAAATGGTTGTCATTAATATGAAATATCATGAACTATTAGTATGACCTTGATTTTAAAAAATGTGATGGTTTGGATATGTACTTACTCAGGATAGATACACATAACCCATAATGTACTTGAGATGGGTTTAGTGGAAGCATAAATTGATAAGTTACCATCCATATATGATCATGAATCCCAAATTGAATGATATACCAAGGGAGAAGTTTCCATTTATCATAGAATTGTATAAACTTATTCAATAAATAAATTCATAGAAAAAACTTGTAACCAACATAAACTTTTAGATAACGTATATGGTTTTCAACAAGTGATTTCTATCGAATCTGAGCTGCCATGATATACTTTTTCATGTATATAACCTTCTTTCCAATTTTTTAGAAAAATCAGGTCCCAATATATTTCTTTCTCCTACTTCATTCAGTCACATTGGATCTCTACACTTATTTTTATATAGGTCTTTATAAGAAGTCATCTGAATGCTCAAGTTAATATTGTTTTTATGAAAAAACCCACTAGAGGAAGGTGTTTACCCCTAATAAAAATTAAATAAAAACAACGACTCTAAATCCTATATGGTTTCATATTGTATCTTTTAATAATCATCATTATATGGATGAGATGTATTGAAGAAACTAATCATTTTATCATGATCGTGCTAAAAAATTCACCATAACATTGATGTAAACATCGAATTCCGATCAAGAAAATACAATATGGTACTCCATGAAACATTACCACATTCTTAGTTTATTTCTTAGCAATATGATCTAGAGAAAATAATTCTCTAATTGTGATTAATTTTTATCAATAAATAATACAATCAGCTATTACCCATATATAATTATTCCAACTTTATTTTTTTGGGTTTCCAATATGAAAATCCTCGTAATGTTTTCCCATTTCCATTCCTAGTACAAGTAATAGATATAACATCTCCTAAAACATTTGTATTGACAACATAACATGATGATATACGAAGCCCCAATATATAACACTATGATATCTATTTTTATTTCATCACACCAATTTTACTCTTTAAAATCATTATTCATCTTCATGCATACATGATGAATAGAGAATAAATAACTATGACCATACTCTTACAAATCCTTCATAAAATCCAATATAGAAGGAACTCATACAAAGTACCTAAACCATATCATTCCATAATTGTCATTGTTAAAAATTGAGACATTAATTACATTATTTTATAGAATGGCATCTTCATTTTTCCCTCTCCAATATTTACAAGGATTTGTGATTGAACTTTTAATTAATAAAGCTATGTTTTCTCAACATTGTTAAGGATTTACAAATCAATATTTTAGAAATATAGAAATATTGGATATTTTATGATCCTCAAAAAGGATAAGATAATATTAAATTTGTGAAAAATGTATCATCTACCTTTTTCTCATTCCAAGGTGGAAAGGTATAAAGTAGTCATAATATTTAATCATTAGAAGCCATCTTCTATAGAATTTATTCAGCTTCTTATATAGGAATATATACAGTAAACATTATTAATTGTTATATATATCATACTTTTTACCATGATTATAAATTATTCATATCATTAATTTAGAAATTACAAAATATAAAATCCGGAATTGGGTAATGTTTCTCATTAACCATCTATTTTCATGGGGCATAAGTTATAAACATTTCATTTTTCAAGAGAACACAACCCAATCCCTTCATTGATGAATCAAAAAAAGATTACAAACCCTTACACAATGTATGTTGATGTATGAATTTCTTCACTGAATAATATTATTATCATTTCCTTGAAATATTACACAAATTCATGAATCAATTTAATAATAGATCTCTTCCAAGTATATTTAGATTGAATATTAGTTATTTTTAAGAAATACTCTATAGTATTTTGATAATACAAATCTAATCCATTAAAATTATGGATTTCATTCAATGTGGTTGGTCTAGGCCAACACTCAATATCCTCCCACATTAATGGATATACTTACAATATATGGAGATTAATTGACCCATAAATGAAACATTTTGTATCAAAATTTCTCTTTTTAAATCATTCATATATTATATCCTTCATTAGGGTATTTAGTATAATTATAAAGTGATATCCGGGATCATCATTTCATATTGAACATGAAATTATAGAATCTATAATGACTTCCATAAACAAATAACTGTAATATATAAAGTCCGTATTCATTAAATCCATGAATGAAAAATGGGAATTAGTAAGACTGGATGAAATAACTAAATATTCATAGATTTTATACCATTTATGGAATATCATATTGGTTATATTCTTATTCTTTACCCTCAATTTAGGATATCCAAAATAATTGTCAATCATGGAAAAGTATTGATCTCTATTTAGTTGATAAGAAAAGTAATAAATATATGAAAGATTATACTTTTTCTTTATCATGAAAGTTTTTATCTCCTGATGATAAATGCACATTTTTATTGATCAGTTATTTATTTTATCAAAATGAAAAGGTTCACCCCATGGTAACGCACTTGGAAGAATCAACCCCATGTAATTCTTCTCCATGTGTTACTTCTACTATTCCCGCAACTCAATCATGACCATTATTTATGGATTCATTGAAATTTGTGTGGAACCATCTATGTTTTATATTGAAAACTCAATTTCAAAATTATATGAAAGACTAAGTAACTCTTCTAAATTGAAATCATAAAATACCCATACAATATGTAATGAACCAATTTTGAGTTTCTCCTCAAGTATACAAGACAAACCAACATTCTTAATGGGAATTAAGACCCATTAAATGAATGCGATCATCTTTAAATATTTTTAACTATCATCACATTGATATATGATCATATGTTAATTAGGAATATCAAACATGAATTCAATTCCACCAAAATATACATGGTATTAATCATAAAAAATATAACCAATGGCTAGGACTATAAAAAATACATTTTGAGGAAGAATGAAATGAATTATAGGAAGAACATCCCCACAATCATTAACCACATAGTAATAATAATCCTGATATGTGATCATTATTCCATTAGGGGTTTCAATACTAATTTTAAATCTAATCAATTTGGTGGTATCTTAAAACCCTTATAATGTTATTTAGATATGAATAAATGGGTTAATGTAAAGTCAAATAATACATTAAGAGTTATAGAGTGGATGGTAACTTTAAATTTCACCGTGTATTTATTGAATCTCACATAAGGAACATTGATCGCATGTTATATTCTTATGTATTTTAGATTTTGATGTTACTGATGTCAATCATCATCATTTAACATTGGATTTTGGAACTAGTTAGCATAGTTCCCATACTCTATTAATTTGAAATAATAGATTGTTGGTGGTTTATTCTCTAGATCATTCATTATTTTCTCAATATTATTTAATTTTACCCCATCATATTAGCAATCAATTTCATGATAGAAATTAATTCAAAATAACAAAAATTTACATGTAACCTACAGAAAATTCCAACCATGATTCTTCCCAAACATTGAGAATAAAGGAAAGATCATCCTCTTCTATTTATGGTTCATAAATTTTCCTTTTATTTTAATTATACTCCTTTAATCAAAACCATGAGATTAAAACATAACACTAATATTCATTTCAATCATGATAGAAAATCTAACTATATTTTTATTAGTACTAAATTATCTTATGGATAATTACCTAGTGTGACTAGGTTTTAATCAATTGATTACTCGAACAACAACAATTTTAGGCTGAATGATAATACAATAATTGTACCTTTCTTATCCTGGTAAATTGTACTCATAGGAACAAACAAATTCTTCAACCTTCTTCTTTTTATTAAATAACTAATTATACATTTTAATATGAAGAATATAAGGAATTTACTTATTAAAAAATAAGTTCGTGAACTCATATAAATCAATGTAGTCAGTTTTATTATGTAACCATATATTATTTATAATTTTAAAAAATTTCTTTACTTCACTATCCAAATAGTAGACAACGAAAATGAATTTTTCCATGTTTCAAACACACCAAACATGAAAAATTATTTTCATCAGTAAGAATCCATTTCACCCCAACTAGGGTATCAAAAGAAAAACATAATGATGTTGGATGTTTCCACATAATGGACTCAGTAACAATGTTTTTCCTCCATTGTTTTTTTGGATGTTAAATGTGAATCATTAATTGAGAAATATGTGTGAGATTACCCGCAAATATTCCATTACATATACCTTAATGATTGGATGAATAGGGGGAAAATGATTGTATTTTTCATTGCACTCAGCATTAATATAGTTCTTTTTTGGTTCATGCACTAACTAAAAAATATTATATGAAACAATAATCATAATTTGGGACACAAAATCATGAAAAATCACTTTTAGGATGTATAAATAATGAAGCCTAAATTTTAATATATGAAACCATAGGTTTTCAATTTTTCATTAATTGTCACCATCTATCTAAATATTTCAGGAAGGTTTATAAATAGTTTATGAATTTCCAAATCATATTCCCTGGGATTGTCAATCTAGGTGGGTAGAAAGGCCTATTGTCGTGCACCAGGTGATGTTTGCATCCAGATCAATGAAACACTTTCAAGGTTGTCACACCTAGGTAACTCAATGCTACATTTATGTCCACTTAGAGTATCCCAATAGAGATCTAATTTCATATAAAAAGCATTCTCAATCCTTTACAAAATTCAACGACATTTTTCTATAATTTAACTCATTCTTAGACTTATAGGGATCTAACTGATTTTTTTATCATAAAAGATTCTAAAGTTTAACTAAAATGATTCTATGATACCAAATCTATCTACCTAGGATTATAATCTATAAATATTTTAAAAAAAATTATTTAAATTTACAACAATACATAAACACACACTTGAGGAACATAAATATATATAAACATTGAAATAACGGAAACCCAAACAACAAGTTCGTTGGACAAATATTTCAACCTCATGAAATTTAATAATACCTAGAATGTAACGCCCCGACCCTAGAAGGCCGTAGTCAGGGAATTATTATGTATCATTGGCATGATAAAAAAAGATCAATTGACAAAATACTAATTAGTTTAGTAGCCTTGGAAGTAGTAGATACATTCATAAGGTTTACATTACATCAGAAAATGGAAAACTACAACAACATTGTTCCCATAGACAGCACTTTGATCCCATAGACTATCCATGCAGGTATTTCATAATATACTTCATGGAATCCTAGGAAAAATAAAACATAGAAAGGTGTGACCTCATGTACTCATTAAGGATAACAATATAGTGGAAACAAACATAAATAAGCATAAACATTTAAGGAAATATATTGAACTAAAACAAAATACTTCTAAACATGAACTTAATCATAATATGGCAAAGATAAAATCAATATAATGCCATTTATTTACTCACATTGATATTTAACTAGTCGAATAATCACATGCAATATCAATAGCCACTTTAATAATGATGGAATGCATAATGCCAGACTTTCATAACCACATATTCAAGGCCTTGTGCCAAGTATACAAATAATATTTTGTCAAGGCCTTGTTCCAAGACACTAGTTTGTCTCATGAGACCCACCGATGCAACGAGGAGCTATAGCGGGCTCCACCCATCACATACTATGTTCAATGCATTCCTCATATGAAAAGGTTTAAACATAATATAAATATTCATATTAAAACTGGCATACGAAATGTCAATAATTTAACCATAAACGATGAATGGTATGAGATAACACATTCATAGTCAAATATATCACAAAACCTTCAATACAATATGGATGTTTTGCATCATAATAAATCAACTTCAAACAATCTTATAATCCATCAGTGGATTTTGACATTGATGAAATCAAAACCTTTTTAGAGAAATATCTCTTTCTATATTGAAATCATTTAAAAATCACATAATTAGAAAAGAAAACATTTATATTTGAAAGTATTATTATATTATTTTAATGGAAGATTCTATGATGTTATAATGGAGGAAAATAGCCACACCCTCCGTATATGTTACAAAAATACATTCTTACCTTAATTTTGTCAAAAAGGATATAATGGACCTTGTATGGAAAATGACAGAAATATTCCTTTATAAACATCTTATAAAATTCAAACAAGGGTACTAATGACTTTAACCCATACTCTATAAAATAGTAAGAATGTTTTGAAATAAATTTTTAAGAAACATGGATGTGGATGATAAAGAGGTCCCAATAGATAATTACATATAATCAACCTCGAATAATGAAGAGATTGTAGAATTAACCCTAACCTTGTAATTTTCCTTGGTCCAGGGTAGGTTAAACTCTTGTATAATGGTGAAATAATTGTTATTAAGTTATACAAGAATCATATACATTATCATGATATCATATATAATTTTTTAACATTTCTTTGTTAACAATATCTAAGTATTATCGTCGTTTCAGGTGTTAACATATTCATTTTTATTTATATTATTTGTTATGTGAGTAATATTTGTTATGTATGGGTTGTATATTATTCATATCCAGAATAATATTAAGACTGTAAACATTATTTTTAATCATCTAATGAAAATTAATCTTGAATAGATACGATGGGGAATTAATCTCATCGCGTTCGTGGAGATGGTAATCCGTAAGTACGCACGAGTGACAATATCATTCATTTGATATTAAAATAATATATAATTGGATGTTATATCATATATACAGAATCAATATCATGTTATATTTATTATTTCATCAATTACACATCATTATTATACCCATCCAAATAATAATGTATTGAATAACAATTACACCATGACGTGGAGATGGTATACCGTACGTACACACGTGTGGTGACATGTCATTCAAAGGATGGATTGAATAATGAATATGTATGTAACATATTTATAATAACATCATAATTTATATAAGATACTGGAGTTATTATTTTATAATGGAAATAGAAAATAAAGAGGAAGAGGAAGAATAAAGGAACATGAAAGTGGTGATGAAATATTTACCTCTTCTTTGGGTTCTTCCTTTTGATTTGATCAAAAGGGCTTATTAGGATGGATTTATGACTAATGTAGGGCCTATAGGATAACGGGAGGATAGTTGAGAGGGTATTTGGTCAGGTTTTGGCTGAGATAAATGGCATTGAAGGTGTGAATTAGACAGAATGGGGAGTTCCCATTTATAAGAGGGGTGAGGGGAATCTTAGGAAAAGTTAGAAATATTATTTTATAATAAAATAATTTTCGGTTTATAATGGCTCCAAAGTGGATTATTTAAAGGCTACGGTGGGGATAGATCAAAAACCACTCAACCAATAGGTTTTAGACAGGTTTGTGTCACTATATTAACTTTATCTTATAGATTTAACTTTTAGTTAAATAGTTTTACATTTACCATGTCTCTTTGTATTTTTATATTATATGGTTAATAAACATAATATATACTTCCAAGAGAACCCCAAGTTGTTCATTAATGATACAAATATCATTATATGAGTCTTTCTTCTGAACCTTAGTATTTTAATAATAGAATAAAAATTAATAATATCATATTTGTTTTAAAAACTTTTTTATGTCAATTATGACACTATTTAGTATTTTGTTTTTTCTAAATTTATAACAGCAATATTATGTCAAAAAAATGCATCTAACCAACCCTAATATGTCATATTAACCTAGAAAATTAGTGTAATTCATAAAAAGTCTAAAATTACGTTTATTTGGATATTCATAATATCAATTATTTTAATATTTCATTAATTAAGTAATTACTGCATCATCATTATGTCATAAATAAATTAAATTATTTAACATCTAAAAAATAAAAATAAGATAACATTATGTAGGAAATGGATATATTTTTATAATTAATATTTATAGTTGAATTTATCTTATGTATAACCCTACATTAAATTTTTTTTAGTTATCAAACATTGATTTTAACTCTTTAAACTCTTTTTTAAATAAAATATTAAAAACTGTCCTAATCTGATCCAAGTGGATTTAAAGGATCATATTTTATTCCTATGGTTGTTTTTGGTCGAATTAAATTTATCCAATAGAATTAATACATGTTTTAGGGTAAAAATAAGATCATTTTACCCTTAATTACCCTATTTACTTTTAACCATGGTAAATAAAAGTAAAAAGTTACTATTCACCAAAAATTATTTTCATCCTATTGAAACACATTTTACTTATTTATATCAACTGTGTCTCTTGGATATTTGAAATTCAACTCACAGAAGCTGTAAAATTATGTTTTATGTAAATTTGCAAATACTCCTAGGAGGTGGGTAAAAGACGGTAAAAAGTTCCAAAATTTTTATATATCTAAAATTATTATAAACTGACTCCAATGAATTAAATTGAACTAAAATAGGTATTATGAATCTATTTTGACCTAAAATAAATTCAAATAAAATAAATAAATATTTAAATAAAAATTCGGTTTTAAACTATAACTTAGTGTTTTTAAATATTCAACAAAAATTGAAAGTTTTCAGAAAAATACCAAAAAATCACCCTAGATTAATTTCGATAATCAGAATCCAAAAATGAAGTCCATTTTGAAAGATAAAATTTATAAAATTTCAAAAAGTGGTTATTACTATTAATAACAACTATTTTGATTGGTTGTGGTGTGTTAGAACTAGAAGTTGCGTACAACACACACTACTCTATTATTCAAAGAGAAGCGTACTGTGGAAGATTGGGGTGTTACATTCTCCCCTCCTTCAAATAATTTAGTCCTCGAAATTTCTAGAATATTACTGCATAAGAAGACTTAGGTTGTTCTTTATCATGAGTTCCTCGGGTTCCCATGTTTCCTCTTCCATCTTATGGTTTCTCCATAGACCTTTTACCGGACGAGTCGTCCGGTTTCTCAGAACTAGTTCTCTTGTATCAAGAACCATGATAGTCTCTTCGCAATAAGACAGATCGGGTTCCAGTTCTAATTACTCATAGGTGTGTACATGCGTTGGGAAAACATGTATTTTCATAACATTGATACGTGGAATACATATTGAACTTTGGAGAGACTTGGCAGAATTTCCAAATGGTAATCTACAACCCCAATTCATTCTATAATTTCAAAAGGTCTGATGTACCTGGGAATAAATTTACCCTTCTTACCGAAACGTATAACACCCTTCCAAGGAGATACCCTTAAAAAATATGATCTCCCACCTGAAATTCCAAATCCATACTTTGGTTATCGACATCTCTCTTCTTCCTACATTGAGCTACCTTGATTCGGTTTTGGATTACCTTCACCTTTTCCATCATTTCCTCCACATGTTTTGGGCCTATGAGTTTTCTTTCACCAATATCATCCCAACAGGTTGGTGTGCGACATCTATTTCTATATAATGCTTCATATGGTTCCATCTGAATACTTGAATGGAAGCTATTGTTATAGGAAAATTATACCAGAGTTAAATATTGATACCACATACCATGAAAGTCATGTGAGCATGATATCAACATATCTTCTAAGGTTTGAATAGTCCGTTCTGATTTTCCATCAGTTTGGGGGTTGTAGGTGGTTCTCAAATAAAGTTCAGTATCTAGGGATTTCTGAAGAATTTTCATGAATCTTGATGTAAAACGTGGAACATGATCAGAAAATATCGACAGGGGTATTCCATGAAGTCTCACTAGTTCATTAATATATAGTTTTTCTAGACGTTCAAGTGGTAAATCTTCTCTTATAGCAAGAAAATGTGCTGACTTGGAAAGAAGATCAACAATGACCCATATTGCATCATTCCTTCTAGGAGTATTTTTTATTCCAATGACAAAGTTCATCATGATATTTTCCCATTTCCAATCATGTATGGGTAGAGGTTGCAAGACTCCTCTAGGATGTTGCCTTCCAACTTTCAATTGTTGACAAACCATACATCTTGACACAAAATCAGCAATCTCCCTCTTCAAGTTGTCCCACAAAAAATGTTACTTAAAATATCTATACATCATAATGATACTAGGGTGTATAGATAAATTGGAACTATTTGAATCATCCAACAATTTCCTTTTAGGATCAGGTATATCGGGAACACAAATTCTCTTCCCAAATTTCAAAATTCCATCTTCATACACAAAGTCACTCAATCTCCCATCATTCCCACCTTTAATCTTCTTTTGACACTCTTCATCATTGGTGTGAGAAATATTTATCCTTTCTAATCAAGATGGTTTGGAAACCATTTGAAAAAGTATTGATGTTTCCCCTTCCATGGGGATTCCCATATATATCTTTAATAGATCCATGTATATAGGATCCTTTTCAACTATCTTCTTGTTCAAAAATCCATGATCCTTTCTACTCAAAGTATCTGCCACTTTTTTTCCTTCCTTGGGTGGTAGTGTATCGTGCAATCATAATCCGTGAGTAGTTCAATCCATCACCTTTGCCTCATGTAGATTTCTTTTTGTGAGAAAATATACATCAAACTCTTGTGATCGGTATACATATCACATTTTTCACCATAGTGATAGTATCCCCAAATCTTCAATGAAAATATTACAACTGCTAACTCAAGATCATGAGCATGATAGTCTTGCTCATGAAATTTTAGCTGTCGTGATGTATAGGAAAAAACCCTATCATTTCGCATAAGGACACAACCAAGTCCTTTCTTTGAATCATCACTATAAATAAAAAACACATCATTCCCCAATGGTAGAGTCAGTATATGAGAATTGGCTAATATTCTCTTAAGTTCTTCAAAACATTATTCACACACTTTTGTCCAAACAAATTTAACCCCTTTTCATGTATGCTTTGTTAATGGGTTAGCCAACCAGGAAACATTCTGGACAAAACATCGATATTAACATGCTAAACCAATAAAACTGCATACCGCAATTATACTCATCGATGCTGGCCATTCTTGGATTGCTCTTATCTTAGAAGGATTAACAGAGATTCCATTCATATAGACAATATGGCCAAGAAAAGAAATATACTGAATCAAGAATTAACAATTTCTAAACATCCCATATAATTCATGTCTTCTAAGTGTCTTCAGGATAATGGTCAAGTGATTTTCATGATCTTCATAGCATTTTGAGTATACAAAGATATAATCAATAAACACCACTACAAATTCATCAAGATATTCCTTAAAACCCATATTCATTAGATCCATGAAGATAGAGTGTTCATTAGACAATCCAAAAGGCATTACTAGAAACACGTAATGCTCGTACCTGGTTCGAAATGCTGTTTTTAATATTTATTCCTTCTTCACACATAAATAATGATATCCAAATCGAAGGTCATTCTTTGAAAAGTATTTAGCTCCATGAAGTTGGACGAATAAATCATCAATGCGAGGTAGGAGATACATGTTCGTTATTGTTATCGCATTGATCTCCCTGTAGTCAACGCACAACCTCATAGATCCATATTTCTTCTTAACAAAAAAAAAACACGGGCTCCCCATGGAGAAACACTAGGGGAGAATAAATACATTATAACTCAATTATTCTAGTTGTTTATTTAGTTCCACTAATTCCATAGTGTCTATTATATACAGGGTCATCGATATATGCCTTGAACCATGAATTATATCAATGGAAATCTAAACTTCTCGTTCTGAAGGATGTCTATGTAAATCTTCTAGAAACACATCAACATATTCTTTCAGAATAGTTACATCCTTGATTTGAAAATTCCTTTCCTCATCCACAATCATTTCATTTTCTTCCTCCCTAATAATTAAATTTAGTTGAGCTACTGGTGGTGGATCTAGATAAGAATTAGGTGGTGATGTTTCTGCTCTAAAGATAAGGTACTCCTTATCATCATATAAAATTGTAACCTCCTTCTTCTTATAATAAAATTTGGCATAATTGTCCGGAAGCCAATCCCTACTGATGATTATATCAAATTAAATCATGGGTATGATGATGAGATCAGCAGATAAAGAACATTTATATGCCCTAATGGGGACTAATTAACAAAACTTTGTTGCAATTATACTTCCATTATGAATTTTGACCAAAAAATACCTTGTTAAATCAAATTGGAAACATCTTATTTTCTTTGAAAACTCTGAAGATATGAAACAACGTGATGATCCAAAATCAAATAAATCATTTTCTAAAATTGTGGAAACAATTAAATTACTTGCCACCACGTCTTTTGGAGCTTCAACCTTAGCAGTAGTGATAGAATAAGATTGGCCATGATCCCATGGCCTTTTCTGAGGTAAGTTCCCTTGATTTTTAGGATATCAATTTTTATAATGCCTCCTTTCTCTACAATTGTATCATTCAACATCGACAACCGCTTTCTTCCACATGCAATCACGAGCTTGGTGACCCTTTTCACCACACTTGTAACAGACTCCCATTCCTTTTAGGGAAGTACCAGGGTGTTTCTTCCCACATTTACTGTAGGATGAATATTAATCTTTTCCCTTATTCACCTTATTTCCATTTCCAGAGTGTTGAGACAATCAATTCTTCTCTTGCTTTTCTTTAAAGCCGTAAGACTTAGAGAATTCTTTTTCTATCTTCATAGCACATGAGACACTATCTTCGTACGAGGAGAAGGATTGTGAGACTAATGCTTGATGATGAAATTGTTTTAACCAATCAATGTAACGATAAATATTACTTCTTGGGTTACATATATAATATGCAGCATGCTGCGCTAACCTTGTAAAGTTAGCTTCATACTTTGCGACATTCAAATCCTCCTTTTGCCTCAGACTCCGAAATTGTCTTTCCATATCTGTTCGATGTTCATGCGGAAAGAATTTTTCTAATAAAATTTCTTTAAAATCCCTCCATTCCATATTTGATACTTCATCATCTCCCTTTGTGTTTTGAATCAATGACCACCATTGATCTGCATCTCCAGTGAGGTGGTAAACTACCATGACAAATCTTTCCCTTTCGCGACTCCCCATGGAGTGGAATATTTTCTCTAAGTAATTTATCCATTGTTCATCCACTAATGGATTTTTACTCTCATTGAATGTTAGTGGGTTTTTCCTCATGAAGCGATATAACATTGATCCTCCATGCTATGGATCAGGGTGCTCCATATGGGTAAGGTTATTATTCTTAACCTGATTGATTTGTCCCGGTATTGTGATTAGCTGATTAGCACTAGTTGCATCACCGACCCCACTATAATTATCCTGAGTTGGATATAAATCCCTACTTGGAGTTCTTGTATTGATATAGTTTCCATTCCTTCCACTAGGCTCCATTTCTAAACAATAACATAAAATAGATTAGTTTATGAATCGTAATACAGAAATCCAAACATGTAAAATAGTTAACATAAATTGAACGGTTTATGGATATAATCCATAATCATAAAAATGTTTTATTTGAGAAGTATATATTCATAAATCCTTAATAATGGTTTCTAAAGAAAATGAAAATTATCCTAAGAATATCCCTAGGGAGTGTCGTAACCAAGAGTGCAACAAGGCCCGTTGTTGTGCACCAGTTCCCGTTTGACTCTAGCTTAAAGTGATGTTTTCGGGTTTCACCCCTAGGTACATCTGTTCCCGGGATGCCTCTACCTTCTTCTATCTAGACAGGTATGTATTTCTTGGAAAACTCAAAAAATCTATACAATACCATAATTCTAGGATGTTCTTCTATACTAATCCTTAATGTCTATCTTAGGGATATGTGCTCTAATCAGTGATTATCATAATCTAGTTTACAAGGTTTGTACTAAACTTTCTCTGATACCAACTATAATTCCCGAACCCCATAACCCCAGAATTGGTGAATTATTACGTATCATTGGCATGATCACAAAAGATCAAGTCTCAAAATACTGATAAGTTTAGTATCCTTGGAAGTAATAGATACCTTCATAAGGATTACATTACATCATACAATAGAAAACTACCAAAATATTGTTTCCATAGACAACACTAAGATCCCATAGACTATCCCTGAAAGTCAGTCATAATATACTTCTTCGCATCTTAGAAAAAATGAAACATAGAAAGGGGTGAGATCAGATACTCAGTAAGGATAACAATATAGAGGAAACATTCATAAATAAGCATAAACATTTAAGGCAATGTATAGAAATAAAACAAAAGCCTTTTAATCTTGTATTTCAGCATAATATGGTAAAGATAAAATCTAAATAATGACATTTACATACTCACATGGATATTTTACTAGTATAATAATCACATTCAATATCAATATCCACATTCATAATGGCGGAATGCATAATGCCCGACTTTCATGACCACATAGTCTTGGCCTTGTGCCATGTCTACAAATAAGATTTTGTCATGGCATTGTTCCAAGACACTAGTTTGTCTCATGAGACCTACCAATGCATCAAGAAGCTATAGCGAGCCTCACCCGTCACATACTAATTCCAATTCATTCCTCATATGAAATGGATTAAACATAACATAAACATTCGTATTAAAACTGACATACGAAATGTCAATACATTATCGATAAACCATGAATGGTAAGAAATAACACATCCACAATCAAACATATCAAAAAACCTTCAATATAATATGGATGTTTTTTATCATTATAAATCAACTTCAAAAAATATAAAATCCATCAAAGGATGTTGACATAGTTGAAATCAAAACCACTTTAGAGAAATATCTATTTCTATTTTGAAATCATTTAAAAGTCACATAATTATAAAAGAAAAATTTATATTTGAAAATATTCTTATAAGATAGTAAGAGAATATTCAACGATGTTATAATGGCAGAAAATAGCCACACTTGTCATATAAGATAAAAAAAGACATTCTTACCATAATTTTGTCGAAAACGTTATAAAGGACCATGTTTAGAAAATGATGGAAAAATTCATTTATAAACATATTATAAATGTCAAACAAGGATAAAAATTACTTTAACTCATAATCTATAAAATAGTAAGAATTTTTTGAAATACATTTTTACGAAACATGGATGTGGATGATAAATAGGTCCCAGTAGATATTTACATATAAACAATCTCGGATAATGAAGAGATTGTAGAATTATCCCTTACCTTGTAATTTTCATTGGTCAAGGGTAGTTTAACCTTCTTTATAATGGTGAAATAATTTTTATTAAGTTATACAAGAATAATATACATTAATATGATATCATATATGATCTTTTAACATTGCATTGATTATAATATCTTAGTATTATCATCATTTCGGGTGTTTACAGATTCATTTTCCTTTATATTCATTGTTATGTGAGTCATATTTGTTATGTAAGGGATGTATCTTATTCATATAAAGAATTATATTAAGTCTTTAAACATTATTTTTAAACATCTAATGAAAATTAATCTTGAATGGATACGATGGGGAATGAATCCTATCGCGTTCGAGGAGACTGTAATTCGTACATAAGCACGAGCGACAATATCTTTATTTTGATATTAAAATAATATATAATTGGATGGTATATTATATATAAAGAATAATTATCATGTTATATTTATTATTTACATCAATTAAACATCATTATTATTCCCATCCAAATAATAATGTATTGAATAGCAATTACACCACAAAGTGTGGACGATAAGTTGTACGTACACACTTATGGTGACATGTCATTCAATGGATGGATCAAATAATGAATATGGTTGTACCATATTCATAATAAAATCATATTATATAGAATATATAGGAGTTATTATTTTATAATGGAAATAACAATGAAATAGGAAGTGGAAGAAGAAAGGAACTTGAAAGAGGTGATTAAATATTTATCTCTTCTTTGGGTTCTTCCTTTTGATTTATCAAAAGGGCTCCTTAGGTTGGCATTCTGACTAAAGGAGGGCTTCTAGGATGAAGGTAAGACATTTTAGAGGGTATTTGGGATGGTTTTGGCTGATCCAAATGATATTGAAGATGTGAATTAGACAGAAGGGGGAGTGCCCTTTTATAAGAGGAGTGAGGGGCACCTTGCAAAATGCTAGAAATATTATTTTATAATAAACCCATTTTCAGTTTATAATGGCTAAAAAGTGTATTATTTAAATTATGTGGTGGGAATGTGTCTAAAAACACTCAAACAATATTTTTTAGACTTTTTTGGGTCAATATTTTAATTTTATCTTTTAGATTTAACTTTTAGATAAATAATTTGACATTTACCATTATCTTCATATTTTTATATTATATGGTTAATAAACTTACTATATAATTTTAAAATAACCCCAAGTAGTTAATTAATGATATACCTATAATTTTATAAATATTATGGCCAAACCTTAATTTTTTTTGGAATTGAATATCAATTAATAATATAATATTTATTTTAAAAACTCTTTTATATCAATTTTAACACTATTTGGTATTTTGTTATTGCTAAATTCATAAAAACATTATTACTTCGAAAGAAATTCATATAACCAACCCTAATATGTCATAGTATCCTAGAAAATTAGTGTAATTCATAAAAAGTTTCAAATTACATTTATTTTTATATTCATAATATCAATCATTTTAATATTTTATAAATTAGGTAATTACTGCATCATCATAGTGTCATAAATAAATTACATTATTTAATGTCTAAAAAATATAAATAAAATACCATTATGTAGGAAATCATTTTATATTTCTAATTAATATTTATAGTCGAAATTATCTTATGTATAAACCTATATTAAAAATGTTTTATTTATTAAACGTTGATTTTAAATCTTTTAACTCTTCTTTAAATAAAATAATAATAAATGTCCTAATGAAATTCATGTGGGCCTAAAGGATCATATTTTATTACTATGGTTTTTTTGGTCGAATTAAACTTATAGAATAGAATTAGGACATGTGTTAGGGAAATAATAATGTTATTTTTACCCTTAATTACCCTATTTACTTTTAACCGTGGTAAATAATAGTAAAAAGTTAATATTCACCAAAAATTATTTTCATCTTATTGAACCATGTTTTACTTACTAATATCAACCATGTCTCTCATAGTTTTTAAATTCAACTCATAGAAGTGGTAAAATTAAGTTTTATTTAAATTTGCAATTACTCCTAGGAGGTTGGTTAAAGACGGTAAAAAGTTCAAAATTTTTTATATATCTAAAATTATTTTAAACTAACTCCAATGAATTACATTAAACTTATATATTTATTATGTATATATTTTGACCTAAAATTAATTTAAATTAAATTAATAATAATTTAAATAATATTTCAGTTTTAAACTATAACTCAGTGTTTTTCACTATTCATCAAAAATTTAATGTTTTTAGAAAAATACCAATAATTCACCCTAGGCTAATTTCGATATTCTGAATCCAAAAATGAAGCCCATTTTTAAAGATAAAAATTATAAAATTTCACAAAGTGGTTATTACTATTCATAACGACTAGTTTAATTGGTTGTGGTGTGTTAGAACTCAAAGTTACGTACAACACACGCTACTCTATTATTCAAAGAGAAGCGTACCATGGAAGCTTGGGGTGTTACATAGAATCCATATTATACATAACATAAATAATAAATTTCCTCACAACCTATGAAAACAACATTAGATTAGGTTATCTTAGATACTAAGTAAGAAGAAAATGGAAGATACATGAGAACAAAATGAATATCCACAATTCATATTTTTTTATTTTCTAATAACACTTTTAAAGGGTAAGTGTAGACCCTAAAAAACCATCAGATTCCACCCACCACGAGAATTACACAGGAATTACAGCATGAAACTTTCTAATTTAAAACAAACCACTGGAACATACCCCTATCATTAAAGCCATTTCCTCCTTCAAAACAAACACAACATTCAAAATTCAAAAACCTTCCATTATTCACGCGCCTTCCTAGTGATCACAATAGATCCACCTAGAGTTGCGCAAACATTGATTTGGTCACCTGCCTCGATTTTTCCAAACTTTTCTGTCATCATAGATTCTCGGAACCACCACCTTCACTATCATCTAAGTCATCACCAGATCTTCCGTCACCATCGTCGCCGTACTCATTGCTCGACACTGTCTTCCAAATCTTCGACGTCTACCACCAAGAACACCATTCACATTAAAAATCCACTCCACATGCATGTTATTAATATGGATCACCAAACGCATCGACAGAATACCCAAAAAGAATATAAAGGAACTTCCCTGATGTTGAAATAAACCAAAGAGATGAATCGTCAGTCGTAGCTCCTTGGACGCCCATCTGCTTGCACAAACACATCCCAAAGTCTCCTCAGAAGAGAACTCACCGAACCGACCTGGGTGGGTGAGAAGAACTTGGATACCAGAGCAGAGCACAAGTGATGGGGACTCCAGCAAGACGAATCACGAAGCCATCACCATCAACCAACCAGGGCCGACAAAGATGATGTCTCCATGAGACACCAAACCACTCGAACTCACCTCCCAGAGCACCGGAGAAACCACCGAGCAATCCGACTCAGAGAGAGAGGTGGAGAACTAGTCCCAGAGAAGAGAAACGAGCGGCTGAACCCCTTGACAACACACAACATTGAGACCCAAAGAGAAACCCAAAAAATAATGAAGAAAAAAATTAAGGAGAAAATGAGTGGAATTGAAACCCTAAAAAGAAATCAGGGATTTAAACCCTAAACAAACCCAAAGAGAAGAAAAAGAAAGCGATGAGGACACCAAGAGGCAAATTGCTGAACCGGAGAGAACAAACCAGAAGACAAGACCCGGTGAGAGAAAAACCCATAAGAAGAAGGAGAGAAGAGAACCTTAAGAGATACGAGGAAAAAGAGATGCAGGAAGGCTGGGCGCCGCATGGAATGGTGTGAAACCCTAAGAGAGAGGAGAATTCGGGAGCCCGAAGGCGGACACCAAGAGAGTGAGGCTCCATTCAACTTTCCAATACAGGTGATGTTCATGTAATAAAATGAATATAAGTGTACGAGATCATGATCCTACGAATTGAGAACCACACTATGTATATCAATAATCAAAATATTGAGTCGTTGAAAAATAATTGGAAATATAAAATACATGGATCATAAGATAACTAAAAAACATGATGAATGAAAGAATAATATTAGCACTAGATATTGATTTTTTGAATTCACATATGTAAATAAAATCATTTATGTAATTATCAAGTCTCACTATAAAGGAATTCATAGTGGATCAGTACATTAAACTAGGCTTAAATGCATGTATATTACCTAATTTGTATTAATATATAGAACATTACAAAAAATAAATTTATGAGTAACATAATCATTTATTGTCTCTAGAAAATTGGAATACATTATTCCAATTTGATGAATGTACTTCAACATCTCTATAATGATTTCCCCCCTTGGAACTCCTACATAACAATATATCCTCATAACCTATGGAAAGTAAACATTAAAAAGGGGTGAGATCTGATGTTCACCAAGGGTAAACAACATGTTATGTAAGAATATAATGAGAATGTGTGTGTGAAAGAATGATATTCTCATTATAATATCTTATAGTTAATATCAAAGACCATAATCAAGAGTCCTGGATTAAATACTATAATTTCATAAGACTTGAATGATATTTTAATCAAGTGCACAAGCCAAGAAATCATTACATGGGAATAATACATTGAATTGTGGAACACACATTAGCTTATAACGTTTTACAATGTAAAAGTAAAAATATGTTCTCCCATTTTGATAGGGACATGAAATTAGGCCCTCACATACACTTATAAACATGAAACCAGATCCATACATAACTTTGTGAACATGTAATGAGGTTCATAAAAAACTTTTTGAAGATGTAATTACGCTCATTCATAAACATATGGTTATGAAACCTGGTCCATACATAACATTTTGAGCATGTAATGGTGTTCATGAATTTCATTGTCCACATATAATATGGTTTATTCATAAATTTTTTAACATGTAATCATGTTTACACATAATTTTATAGAGCTATAAAAAGGTTCATAAATTATATTGTGATCATATAATTAGGTTCACGCATAAAATGTTGAACATGTAATCTAAATCCCACATAACATTATGAACATGTTACAAGGGTTTCAAAAAACATTGTGAAATTTTAATCAAGTTCACATATAAAATATATACTCATGAGTCATCCATCATTATATATTTCGTTGGAGGGAGATATAGGTCCCATCCATTACAAAATAAAATTATTAATACAAGTTCCACAATATTGTAAACAATCATAGTCTCATATCCCATTAAATGAAAAGGATATCATAATAATTTAATCATGTAATTAATTTTGGAAAAGATATAGGAATTCTAGTAATATCATAAAATCAAAACCCATGAAAAGAAGTTGGTTACCGAAACATATAACCCGTGGAAGTGAAATTTGAGTCATAAACCTCATTCCTTTGAAGCATAAAACATTCAATAAATAACATGAATTGTATTATTGGATCATAATCCTAGTAAATAATAAACTGTAACAAATTATTTTTTCTTACAAGGAGAAGGATTTTGAACGATCACATGGAAAATTTAACAATAAAAATATAATTTCATTGAAAACCCCCTTTATAAAATCATTTCAAAAATCATTTTATTATACAAAAATCTAAATGTTTTCATTTACAACATATATTAAGGAAAATAGGTTTTATGATTTGGAATAAATGTTAAAAATCATAAAATATTTTTTTAATACATTTTATTTGAAATTAACCTTTTATAAATATCTTGTAATCTTGGAAAAAGTTTGCAAACATTTTTCATAATTAAACATTTAAAACTTTTAAAAAAATATTAAAATCCTTTAAAAAAAATTTAATTTGAAGATAAATTTGAATATTTATAGTGGAGGATTGAAAACATATTTATTAAAAATTAATTGAATATAACAGTAAAAACTATTAATGTAGTGAAGAAATTTTTTTGATATTTTTTAGAAAACATGGCTTTTGAAGAACACATATTTTTGACCGAAAAGAGAAATAATGTGGGATTTTCATAAAAACATATCATTAATTATATTATGTACCATATAATAGAATAATGAAAACATATCTTGGAGATATAATCAATTACCCTGGGATAAGGAAATTCATTAGTTTTCTTGATATTTGGATGATAATATTTCACCAATAGAAGCACGATCATAAACAATCCCAATAAACGATGAGATTGTTACATTAGACTATTACCACTTTGGTAACATTAAATTATAATAAACCATGAAATAAAAACATTACCTGAATCCTAGATTATCATTTAAATAATTATATTAATGATATAACATTTAAAAGTGAAATAAATACACCTCATAGAATAAAGTGTTTCATAACATGGAATGTATCTTAAAGATAGAAAATTGAGATGAAAATTAACTCACTAATTTGGTATCTTTTGAATCACAAACCCATGAAAGAAAGAAAATAAAATAGATATTTAAATACCCATTAATGTATGTATATGATTCATATAATACATTCATGGGAAGTATATACTATACACAAAAGAATCAAGTGGTGAACACGGTGTGTATCTCATGGATATAAAAAGTGGGACGAGGAAAACCTTAATTTAAGTCTTGATATCCTTTGTACATGTTGAAAACTAGTATATAATAAACTAAATTTTATTTTAAACATAGAACATTAAAAAAGTTGTATATATAATACCTTTAATTATTTACTTATGAATTTTAATTAAACATTTATTAACAATTCCTTATTACAGGAATGTTTTTTGTAATAACTGCTTTGTTAATCCTATATGTTTTGACTTGTTATTATCGATCCTATTACATAGATAATTATTTAGATATAAATATAATTTAAAAAAATTATGTACATGTAATATATGTTCAATATATATATATTAATAAATAAAATATATATTTATAAAATTTAATACACTGTTCCTGGAGATGGTCGACCATACGTAAGCAAGAACACTGTTTTAGTTTTATTTATGTATTGAAAGAAAATAATTAAATTATATATATATATATTATCATTTTAGATTAATTTTATATAGTATATATATATTTATTTGAATAAATTCATTCTTTAGACACTCCACATAATGTGTGAATGAATCATGTCTCTTTAATAAGGCGATAGTCCTCACATCCACAAATGAAGTGAATATTTTTCCACAAAATGGAATGTATGAATTCATGTGTCATATAATATTTACATATGAATAAAAAATTAATATATATTATATATATAATATAATAAATTATATCCATCATAATTCTCATCCCAGATAGGTGGTAATGAAAAAAACAAAAAACATCATTTCTAGAACCGGTAGTCCACTGTATACATGAACAATATGTTTGTTTCCCATTTTATAGATATGTGTGTAGGTTTATGTAAAAAATTATAATAAAAACATATCAATATATTTAATATGATTATATTATTATATATACATAGAATAAGAATATTTTCGCATTATGGAGAATGAAAGTAGTTAAACAAAATAGTTTGTGGCAAGATGTTACCTCTACTTTGGGGTACTCATGTAGGTTTTCACCATAGGGCCTCATTGGATGTCCTTATTCTAAAAATATATTATCATAGGATCAATTAACAGATTTTGGAAAAATATTTGTTAAATTTATTTCCTTCGGAAATGGATTGATATGTCTGAATAGGTGAGGGGGTGATTTCTCATTTATACTGGAGGATGAGTTTCATTCTTCTAAATATAAAAAAGTAGACACTATTTAGATGACATAATTACATTATGTGACTATAATAATTGTCCAAAATCTATCCAATATTGGAAACAGGTTAACTATTTCTATATATTGGATTTTTTAGAAGTTTTTATGTCATGTAACATTATATTATTAATGTTTGACTAATATGTAATCATGTTTTTATCTTAATCGATGTAATTATATTTAATTAATTTCATTAATATATTTTGTAAAAAAATTAGTTAAACTTACATGAAATTATATATTATTTTATTTAAAAATTTTTAATCCATTTTAACAAATTTTATTCACATATTTGATAGAAATTATTTTAATATTAATCCCCAGTTGAGATGAGATGATGGGGTTTTAATGTGAAATACTCCAAAAGAATGAAATTTCTTTATATCCAATTTCAAAATTGAATTTTTCTAAAATGACAATAATTTAGTAATTTATGTAAAATATATCTCATTATAATTGGAAATAAAACTAATATACAATTTTACTATATGAATAAATAAGACAAAAAATCAATTTTGAATGAAAATTTAATATTTTTCGGTATTAATCAAAAAATGAAACTTCTAAATATAATAACAAATAATAAACCAAATAAAATTTTGACATCCCAAATTCAAAAATGAGGACTATTTTTTCAAATAAATATTATAAATGTTTCCATATTAGATATAAAATGGGTTCACTATTAAAATTCTATAAAATTACTTTTTAAAAAATACATCCTTTTATTCTTAAAATTGAATTTATTAAAATTTTATTCTAATAAAATATATTGGATGAAAGTTAAAAAAAATTTAATATATAATGTATAAATTATAATAAAAAATCATCAAAATTGTTCTGTTTAATTCATTGAGATAATGTTGGGATTGTGTATAGAAATATTGTTTTCTTAGAAAAATAATTTCTTCATTATAAAAGAGTTAATACTTTCATATCTAACTAATTGATAACCAAATGAGTTATTTTATATAAATGTGTAGGTAATGTCTTCACAATTTATTTTATATAATAAATAACATAAATTTTTATATATAGTTATTAACTGTAATAATATTCAAATAGCAATATTAATTGTATATTTTAGTTCGGTAAAATTGTTCCTTGTATATAACAGAATCTATCTAAGGAACCTGAAATTATGTGTAACATTTTCCAAAAATAGTGTTTTGTGTATTGTAATCTAATATATGTGTTTCATGTAGTTCAATATAGACATGGTATGGGATATAAATAAAGTATTACATGGATATTTTATATTACAAAGGATATAAATAGTCTTGCGTGAAATGACAAATATTGAAAAGATTAAATTCATTGAAAAACAATTCTAAAAATAGTGGGGTGTTACATTCAACCTCCCATAAAATTAATTTTTCCCTTGAATTTTTTTTATCATAGGATTTATAATTGAATGTTCATTTTATAAAAACCATGTTGCAAAAATGTATAGTAAATCACCTTTTTATAAGGGAATGTTTGAAACATAATAGTTATCCAAGGTAAGACATAAATAGGTTTTCACATATGATATCTTATGTGGGATGTGAAAAAATGGACATGGAACTAAATA
The DNA here is from genome assembly GCA_963277665.1 of Viscum album. Lineage (NCBI taxonomy): Eukaryota > Viridiplantae > Streptophyta > Magnoliopsida > Santalales > Viscaceae > Viscum > Viscum album. The sequence goes on along the minus strand of OY728138.1, from coordinate 1,657,824,760 downwards.
GTAATTAATCATATATAATAATGGAAATAAGTTATAACAACAAAGCAGGTGATCTAGATAATGTTAACAATCAGAATACAATAAATCAACATAGTGTGAAAGAGGTCATTTATATCATAAAATTTTTCAAATAATAGGACACCATTTTATTTCATGAATAGTTTCCCAAAAGCTGAGTCATTTATCATGGAGATATACTTACATGATTTCTTTCCCTTTTCATATTCTCAATCTCACTCTTTGTATTTGTATTGACCAATTTCAACAGACTCACACACACTAAATATGATGTTAAATTTTTTATTAATAAAGCAATAAAAGATCATAAGGTCCATAATAATTAATCACATGTTTCTTAAATTATAATAAAAAAAGTTTTTTGAACAGATTAACCATTATTAATAAATCCTCATATACTGATATAATACTTTAATCTCATAAACATCAACCAAAATTTATATTAAACCCACAATAAATGGATAAACATATAATCCATTAAAAATATGAGAATCTAATTTTTTTGAAAGAATATCATTAAATTTCATTGAAAACGACAAAACATTGAACCCCCATATATCATAATGTATATTTTACTTGTATCATAATGAATAGGTTAATACCATCATAATTTATTCTATTGAAACATGGTAATAACTCGAATTACGATACATCCTTATTGAAAACTTGGATGATTAATTATTCCAAATATCATTTGATATATTCCCTAAATGATGTAATCATCATCCCTGATACCACAAACCAAATTATCAATGATTTATTTATCAATTATTAGGTCATAAATACTATGTAATTTTTATTTATCCATGTTATATCCTCTTTATAAATACAAAATTTCATTTTTCATCGATAGAAACATATTATGGTTTATCTTAAAATAATCAATCATCACCTTTTCATTAAGACTCCATTTTATGTCATCATCCCAATTCAAAATATCATTATGAATACTTAATGAAAAAATATTCTAAATATAATTATAAATTTTATGAACCATTTAACATCATAATTAAATTCCAAAACCCATACAAATCAATCGTTCGACATTATTTTTAAACAATTAATCAGGATCCATCATATTATTCCTTAATACCCCTTTCCAAGTATATTAAATATGAATCATAGCATAAGGTTAAACCCACCTAAATCTAATATTACTTATTACATTTAATGTTAAAAAAGTTACGTAATTTGATATCTTTCACATTCCATTTGTTGTCTCTTTATTTCAGCCGTATAACAAATGCTCAGACCACCATTCTGGTTATTTTAATGTGATTTCCACTGTAGATATTGTTTTTCATAATACCCATACATTCCATATATGAAACATTACCTATTAACTATGTACCCTTTAGTCCCCTAAAATAAATTGAACTGGAAATCGTAGTGTGATAAATGCTTATCATAACAGACTACCACATAATCATGAAAATCACTTATTAGATGTCTAAATAATGACTCACACTTCATTATTATATGAAACATTAATCTTATACTTAGATAAATTACAAGACATATCCATAGAAATATCTCATGGGATGTCACTAAATGTCTCTCATTCTATCATTCAATGGTTTACTAAAACCTTCCTTTGATTCCAAATATAGATACATTGGATTAACAAACATGGATATGAGAACATTTTAGATGAATATTAAACACATTACAAAAATACAAGCCTAAGGACCATAATATTTTAATTTCATTAGAAATATGGAACACACTATTCTAATGTGGTTAATGATATTCAACATATCCATAATTATAATCCCCTTGAGTAATCATATATGAAAAACATTCATTAAAATATAGGGAAATGTTACATAAAAAGGGGTAAAAATAGTATTTCTTTCAGGGTTAATGAGGAGATATGTAATAATAATCACATGAATAAAGGTATGATAACATGATCATATATTTATAATATAACATGTAGTATATCAATATCTATAATAAAGAGACTGGAAAAAAAACAATAGGTAGATCAAATGACATGAATTATTAGGTAATCGAGAGAAAATACATGAATGAATAACATAGTAATAAGACATGGAATTGAGGAAAAAACAACAACATATAATAATGTAAACATGTAAAAGTAGAAATAAATTCACTCATTATGTTATGTATATGAGATATGGCCTTAAAAATCATATGAAATTACGAAAAATTCCACACATTGTGAACATGTAATCACGTTTGTGCATAAAATTTTGAACATTTAATCAAGCTCATGCATAAACATATATTCATTAATTCAGCTCCATGCATAAAATTTTGAACATGTAATCAGGATCACACAAAACATTTTGAACCAATTATGAGGTTCACTCATAACATTGTGAAAATGTAATTATTTTCATTCATACACATACTGAAATGCAACATGGTCCACACATAAAATTATAAACATGTAATTAGGTAAATGCATAACTTTGTGATCATGTAATCATGTTCTCATAAAACATATATATTCATGATCCATCCTTCATTACACAATTCACTGGTGGGAGATAAACTTCCCACCCATCACATAATAAAATCATACATATATGTTCTATAAGGTGATAAACAATTATCATGTGATAACCAGTAAAATGAAATGAGTATCCTAAACGTTTCATCATATTATTACATATGTTAAAGAGATAGTTGTCATAATAATTTCATCAAATCATAACCCATGAAAAGGCATTTTTCTCAAAATCATATAACCCCTGTAAGATAAACAATCTTGATAATCATAATTCCATGAAAACATAAACCATCCAAGAATGAATAAGTATTGTATTCCTTGATCATATCTAGTGTGAACCATAAAAAATAACATAGTATGTAATTATTGAGTTAGTATGGTGATAAAATTAGAAAATGATTTAGAAATAAAAGTGTGGGTGGATCCAAAATAAAACAAAAATTCTAAATTTGAGTGGATTTCAGGCCTACCTGTCACCACATAATTATCGAAATCTATTATACTGATAGTGATCACTTGTGACTTTTTATGCCTTTTGAATTTACTTTTAATGACATTGATCATCATCAATAACCCTTTGATTAGGTCATTTATTTTCATAATTTCCCATTTCATTTCCCATGTATCATTGAAATGTAATAGGTTGATTCTTTGTAACCTTTTCTCTATTCAAATAATTTGGCATTTTTTCATATCACTTTATGCAATAAAAATTACAATAACCCTATTTTACAAACTAATAACATTTAAAAGTACATTTAAGTCCATTTACAATATGTTTCTTTCCACACATTTAGATTAATGGAAACTTTCCATTTTAGTTTTGTTTTTATATTTTCCCTTGAATTCTATTTTTCTCTTCTTATAAAACCCATAAGACTGATGGGTAATCCAATCTCCATCTCATACTTTAGATCACATGGACTTCTTTCATCATAGTTAATGATGCCCCTTACGGATAATTCCCTTTGGAGACTTGGTTTTATGCAACTAAAAAATAGTTAAATTTTACTCTTACGTTAAATAAAAATTCAAAAAGCATGCCTTGCATATCTTGTAATGTTTACATTGTAGGTACCCACAGATTCATCATCCTATTTTTCAAGTTCCTGAAACTGTTTTTCCATCTTTGTTCGATGAATACAAGGATGGTACTTAATGAAAAACATTTTAATGAACTCATCCCATTCTATGGATTCAATTTCTTCTCTTTGCCTCATATTCATGACAAGGTTCCAGCATTGATCAGCTTCTTATTTCAAACAATAGAATGATAAGATGAAATTAAATGTTATGAACAATATAGAATTGATATAATCTTTTTAATGGTATTTATCCATATCTATCCCACAAATAGATCAGAAGACCGACTGGAAGAATTAAGACACTACCTCAAGAAATACTCAATAGAATTTTGTTCCCCCCTTTTCTCATTTGGAAGTCCTGCATGATTCATAACATGAAAATGTGGTGTGAGCATAGCTACAAGATTTTTCATTCCAACTACAATAAGATTTTCCTTCTCATATTGATAATAATTTAATTTCTCATCTCATTCAGTAGTAACATGGTTCATTAATGTTTTAGCCATTATCTAAAACCAATAAGAATAGTGTGATAAAAACTAATAATAATTGGAAAACCACATAACCATGAATAAAATTTAAATTTAAGACACTTTAGGTTTTATACAATGTTATTCATAATCTTTTCTAAAACAATATTATTGTAACATGTACTTATACATATCCTTTGGATTTTTACAATGGTGTTTTCATCTTAGTTTCCATAGGATAACTTTACCTATCTACTAATACCAATTATAACGAAATATAACTTACATACATTGATATTACTTCAGTTTTGATGAATATTCAATACAATATATAAAAAATCTAGGATATGACTATATAGGTGTAGATTCATTAAAATCCAGGAAACATAAGCATCACGTTCAGAAGACATATTCATTATCTCCTATATATTTCTTGATTACTTGATCCAATTTTATATATCTTACAAAATAATGTTCTTAAACACTTGGGGATGTAAATATTAAAGGGGAATATCATTTTCTCATTATGGGTAAAAAGGATATATCAATTTTATGAAAATAATATAACATAAGAACATAAAAATTGGTAATATTATCCTACATAGGAAAGATCGTGAAATCATGCTAGTAGATAAATAATGAATGTCCAAAAGAATAAATGAGTGTAATCCCAAAATTCCAAACATAACACATAAAATTTGGGGACACACACATTAGTGTAGAAAATAATTTCATATTATTCAAGCCTCATTTCCAATAATATCATTGCGTGCAACATCTATTACGAAACCAAGTTCACTCATTATTCCAACCCTATATTACTGAAATGATATCATTTACCATTCCAACCATGCCTATATCATGATATAAAAATCATTACCCAATTAATTGGAGGGAGATATAGGTCATGCATATCTCATAATGAAATTATTCTTAAATGCAACACAAAAACACAAATCATTCATCATAGTATAAACCAAGAAATATAATGGGTTTCTTATATATCATTATAATGTAATCTATATGAAAAATTAATTTTAAAAATAAAATTCCATCATAAACATAATCAAATCATATTAATAATAGGGATTTAAAAATATCCTTTTTATATAATAAAATGTTAGATGGAATATATCTTTGGTAAAACATTTAAAATTTATTCTTGAAGAAAATATTCATTCTTCTTAAAAACGGTTTATTTTATGAAAATTCACCCAAATATTAAAAGAAAAAAATTTAATTGAAATTAAACTTGAAATATTATTAAATAATTCTCATCAAAATATTAAATTATGGAAGCATAAAGATCAATTCATTTTGTAATAGTGAATTTTTTTTATCCTTATACTATTTCAAGAAATGATAAAAAGTACCTCTTATCAAATAATGACAAAAGATCCCTTTAATAACTTTGAATAAAATTTAATTTTTTTTTTAAAATTGAAAATAATTTTTTATGATAAATTTAAATAATATTAAATATTTATTAATCATGGATATGGGTGAAAAATATACCCTAGTAAATAATTATGTATAAACAATATCATATAAAAATGACATTGTGGAATTATCCCTCATGTTTTAGGTATGATTTCCTTTTTTTTATCTAGAACTCATTTATAATGATTTAAATTATTTCATTGAATTAATTACGAATAGTTTAAATTTTCATGATATCATATATTATCATATTATCATTTTTTTGTTAATATTATTTCTTTAGTCCTTGTTGTTTGAGTATTAACTTCATTAATTATTATACATGTTTTCTTGAATAAGTTCTAGTTCTAAATCATAGGACATAGTTATATGATTAAAAAAACATAGTAGCATTATATATATAATATTTATTCCTTATATACATTTACATAATCAATCTTCAAAAAATATCATGTAGATTGAATCCCACCACATCGTGGAGACAGAATGTTTTACATACACAGAATCAACGTTATAATTCCCATAATTGTTGAATATTGAATAATTATTATGATTAAATATCATGTTATATATATAATATATAGTTACAATTTCCATCATTATACCAATCTATATATGGTGGTGGTGAAAAACAGATTACACCACGACATAGAGACTCTATATTGTACACACACACATGGTGATTTTTTTTGAAAGGACGGTTAAAAATTAGTATATTTATGTTCCAAAATAATAATAACATAAATTTATATAGGATATAATATATTTATTACCTTATAATTAAAAAACTCATGAAGAGGATATAGAACAAGAAAAAATCTTCAATGAATCAGTATAAGAGATAACCTCTTATTCGATGTGTTTCCTCTAAATATTCTCATATAAAACTATAGTTGATCATTGAAGAATACCAGAACAAATGGAAGGTGAATAGATATTTTTATAAGGGAAACATATAGGGTATGGCCTCTATTTAAGGCACAACGTGAAGTGAAGAGGTGTGGTAGGAGGTTCTCATTTATAAATGAGGTGAGGGGAACATTTGGGATCTCCAAGAATATTATCTTAAAAAAACATCCAAAATGTCTCAATGATAACGAAAATATGAGACAGGTTTATAATTTCATAAATGAATTGAATTTTGAAATTATTATTTTTAAAATTTAATCCTTATCATTTTAATTGATACTTAGTTTTTATATTTAACTAGTACTCACTTGTGCATTGGCACGACAATACAGTTGAATGTTTATTTTAATAAAGACAAAACTATACCTCAAAGTTAATAAAGAACATGATTATTGAATGTATTGGAATAAAAAACTAGATATACTTATTAAAAAAATAAAATTAAACAAAATATAGAGACATCATTTTGATATTAGATAACATTTTTCATAAATACATTTGAAAACATATAAGAGAATAGATATGGAAAAGAAATTTATTTTCAGCATAGAGAATTGAAATACATGAATGAAAAGAACAATCAAATAGAAATGTGAAATTCAAATTATATAGAATAAGTATTAATATATAATATAAATACTATCACATTATACAAATATCAATCTTCAAATCTTGGAAAAGGCTTTTCGGCATAGAAAAAAATCGTTGAAATACGAATACCTAATTTGGAAGAGTAAAAAAATTAATGTTACAATAGAAGAATTAAATAGAAACCATAATAAAATAAGTTAATTTCAATATTATATACACTATTATATTAATGTAAATTTCTATTTTCTAATCATTGAAAATAGAAGATGTGATTTTTTCAACATAAATCCACGATGGAATGGTTTAGGATAGATTGGATAAGACATGTGTTTTACCCCCGAACCAATGAAGGCTAAGAAACTTATATTATACTATAATTATTAAACATGATAATTCTTACATAAAAACTAATTAAAATTGTTCTTCCACGTGTTGTGAAGAAAACACGTCTTTGACATATTATAATGACACATGTGATTAAAAACCCAGAAAAAAATTTCATTAGCTAAATTAAATTCCTACTGTAAATTCACGTTTTGATGCTTATTTTGAATATTGTATATATTTATTAAAAATAATAATCTGTGTGAATTAAAAAATAATTAATATTAAATAGAAAAGATAAATTTTCCAACATGATTTTAAATTTTCTACATGCTAAAGTTGAATTTCAAGGAATGTTGAGATACACTATGAAAATGGAAAAGGGGAAACCTGTTTAGGGAAGAGGAAGGTGGTCCAAACAAAAAGTGAATTTTATTTGATGGAAAACCTCATATAGATATTATAATAATATGAATTCACTGAATGATATAACATTTTAAAATTGAGTTACATAGCACTAAAAAATAGAATATTTTTTTTAAGGTAGAGTATGACACCATATTAAAAATGAATAACTTGTCATAACAAAAACTTGTCATTAAATATGACTTATCAAATTATGGGAGTCCAATTAAATATCACATGAAGATGATGATTCATCGAAAAAATGTAGATGATATTAACCTTTTTAAAAAAATAAATAACATAATCAATAGACAAATCATGATAAGATTGAAAATTTCATGTGATAATATTTGAAAATAGAATATACAATTTTTTTCCCATAATTAAGAAAATGTTACCCTAGAAACCTAAAGTGACTAAATTTTAGGAAATTAAGTGGATTATATTTCTATCAACTAACTCTTCCATGTTATCATTGTATAATGGATCTAACTCCCCTATATTCAGATCATTGATGAGATTCTCTCTAATGTCATCTTTTAGAACCACGATATACTTGTAGTTCCATTAGTTAACCATACTGATGTTGACATCAAATTAATTATATGTATGTCAAAAAGATGATGAAGGGGTAATTTATATGTAATATGAATACACGAATAACAGGGGAACATGGCCATGGAAAATTATTTTATCATAGTAGGGTAAGAATGCTAACATGGTTTACGTATGAAAACATTGAGAAGTAATGTTACTTGAAATCATATAACTCGACAAAACTCATGATTACATTAAAAGTTAAAACAAAATAAATAAACCACCAAAACTAATATAAAATAATATATTCTGAGAAAACCATATATACAATACATGTTATAAATAAAATATGAATATGAAGCACCTTAATAGAAATTATTGTAAAAAAATGTTTTAAACTGTTATGTACAATTTTTACCACGTGAAGAGACCTTAGAGAGAAAATTACCTATACACACCATCATATAAAGAGTTATAATAATGGAAGAAGTGGTACAAAGTATGGATCTCACAAAATAAAATTATAATTTTGGATAGAAGGTGCATCTGATTCACAGTCACCATGTTGGACAACAGTGTCAAGAATATGAGAAACATGAACCTGTAATTAAAAGGAAATTAGTAACACTGTAAATTAATAGTTAAGTCGAAATATTGTATTATGAATCCATACATAATCTATGTTTTGATAATGATCACATGAATAAGTATGATACTCATTATCAGATAGTGTTTTAACATTTGGTGGAGCACATTTTATACCTTCATCATTATGCATGACTACAAGACCGAGAAACAAGTCCATAAAACTTTGAGGAGTTCTCATGGAAATAGTAGGTGGTGTTGACATAGTTTCCATTGACCCAATAGGAATTGATATAAGGGATGTAACTTAGGATACATGAGGATGTAGTGTACCACAAGAAAATGGTGTTTTTCTACCAACATACTGACATATATATTATTCACGATTTATGCGATACCCATTAAGCTACAAGGAAGTAAATGAGAATATTATCCTCTATGGTTAAATCAAATTGAAATAATTATAAGAAAGAAATAACCCAAAGTGAGTTCATTGTAATCAATCAACATATTAGAAATCATTTAAAGACAAATCATTGGTCATAAAATACATATAGAAATAATAATGAATTAAAATTATCAATCAAATATCATATAAAGATAAAAATGGAACACACACCACTAGAATTTTCTTCAACTTCTCCAATAATTTCTTCATAATTTTTAATGTTTTCTTAGATTTTTAAAATTCATAAATATGTTGATTTATATTCAGGACAATTGTTGAAGATGGCTCATCTATACAGGATTTTCCAGGAACCTCTTGAGATTCGGTAATACTAACTGACTTATTTTCGTTTGTAGTTTAAATTGAACATTCCATGATAGGGAGGGGTGATTATGGGACAAGGTGGTATCTGGAAGATCCCTTGATTGAATAATTCCTTTTCTGAGAGCACCCCCTACAAACAGAAATAATAAAATCCTCAAATCAGTAGAAAATATAAATTCTTGAATATACACATTAATACATATACAACAAATGTGGAATTTTTATATTTCATTGTGCCTTTCTCATTGAGAAGGATGAGTATTATGGAGCAGGGGAATCATCACAATTGGATTCATGATAGTAAATATGTTCATGGTGGATCCAGAGGTCATTGATCATCTCTATTAATTAAGTTAATGGTCCTGATTTCAAGGCAATGTCACATTTTTAGGATATAATCTATAAAAAATATTTAATATATTCATTTATAAATAATTTCCACAATCAATGCTATTTCTATGAGAAATTAATAATTCAAATAGATCAACCATATAGACCTAATGGATCAAATGAAAAATGAATTTAGATCATGTGAGGAACGCTACAATCGATGGACGAATGGGGGAGGGGAAAAATGAATTCGAGATTGGTTGGGGTCGTGAAATTAAGAGTTTATTGAATATGAGACGTGGATCTATATGTTGGTGATAGGTCTGTGAATAAGTACAAAGGTTTATTATATATAATAGATACCTTAAATAAAAAATACTAACATTTAATGTAATATAATGTACAATATGCTAGAATATATGAATGAATACTAAGAAAACATACATAAATAATAATATCGTATAACGCAACCTAATTATAGAAATAGTAAACACATAAAGTGAATACAATAGACTAACAATGAAGACAATATAAAAATAGTCAATGGATATAGATATTGGTGAAAGAAGCTGACTGATAGTGAATATATTATGAAAATATTACGTGATACTGCTTATTAACTAAATAATAATGCTTGGGTATTCATGATTATCTATGAAACTCTCCTGAATTTTATTTAACTGTTTTATATTATTTTTTTTGTACTCTCATTGATTTGGCTGATATCTTGGTATCCTTGCTGGTGTCATGTTTAAATTTTACTATGAACCAAAACCATATATTATTAAAAGGTTTTATGAAAAAAATAATGAGTGAAAATGAGGTATAGAAATATAGGAATCTGTATTTGATCATCAATGGTTGAAGGTACACAAATCATTAATGGACTTCCATCCCCATTTTCATAAAAAAAAGAATATATTAGTTTTATTGATGTTAGGGAATGTAAAATTGTAAATTACAGAAAAAACTAATTACAAAGAATATGTAACATATATTAAATTAGATAAAATAAAAATAAATAAATATTGTTTCAATAATTCTATTTTTCTATTATATGAAATTTAAAACAATTTATTATGTGCCTTCCAAATAATGAGTATAAAAAAATAGACCTTCGTCATCTCTTGTTTCCTAAAAGAAAAATCCACCATTATAACTCATTTCAATAATTATGGAGCACTATGTGGTCAATAAGAAGATAATATAGAAACCAACTCATACATCACATCCAAGACAAATAATTTCAAATAACATTGGCGATGGAGATGATAAATGACTCTTGGGATGTAAATATAATCATTTAAAAATAAATGCAGAGAAATAAAAATCAATGGATGTTGATTAAATTTAGGAAGATATAAATTATAATCAAAATCATGAATTCAATATATACATGGTGGTTGAATTAATTAGATGAACAAATTCCGGACTCAAAATAGATGCATTGTAATATAAAATGAAAAACTCATCTACATATGGAAAAACAAAAAATTGTATACAAGATATATATTGAATAGAGAATGTACGAATAAGAAGACACTATATGAAAAATATATCAGGAAGAATGGGTATCATCATTGATTTTTTACCATGTGGATCTGAGAGAGTGATGATGGTGCGATATAGGGAATGGTTGAACATTCATTTAGTTCAATGATGTAGCTATGGGGCATGGAGTAGGGAAACCCTTCTTTAGAGGATGTGCAATGGTAACCCTAGGTGAAGGCAATGAAAATAAAGATAAGAAAACAAAATGAAGGAAAAGTTAGTTGATAGTAGAATTATGGGGGGATATAGTGTAAAAAAGAAGGTGTAGAAGGATGGTGGTGGATGTGTAGAAAAACCCTAGGTGGATGTGATGAAAATTGTGCATGGTAGCGGTAGGAAGTAGAGGAAATTAGTGGTTCATAGTAACTATATGATGCATATTAGGTGTCGAGAGGGGTCAAGAAGGGGGTGGGGGAGGGAGGTGATGTAAAGAGGGGTGTCAGTGATGGAGGGACTAGTGTAGGTATATGGATGTCAAGGAGGAGGGGAAGGTAGAGGAATAGCTGCAGACAAGAGTCCAGGAGGTAGAGGGGCTGCAGGATTGCAGTATAGTAAACAAGGACGATGAAATCCCGATAATGTAGCATGGATTATAATTTCATAGGTGACATTAGTACCTAATGTGGTGACACATCAGCTAGAAGAATCCATATTTAGTATATATAATAGATTTTAACTGGTGTAAAAAATATTTCAATTTTAAAAGGGTGAAATATTTTCTTATTTCTTGTCAATTAGATCGCAAATATATTAATTGTAACTTTTTAGACCATATAATAATTATTATATATTTTTAATAAAATTATGATTTATAAATAATTTAGTAAAATATAATTTTCATAAACAATTAATTGTGTCAATTTGGACACAATTCAATTCATTGATTTTGAACAAATATTAAGATAAAAATTTAACTTCTAAAAAACTATTTTATTATATTTCATAGAAGTAAAGGTGATCTAAAAAATTCATTACACATATTAATTATCCAAAATTATATATAGTTTAATATTTTTAGTAACATTTATTTGTTATCTGTATTAATAAATTAATTACTACAACAATATTTTGTAATTATATAATATAATTATATTTTGAATAAAATTCTATAATAAAACCAAATGTTGAAGATAAATCCACTATATTTTAGAATAATATTTTTAATGGAATTTATCTTCTAAAATGTATATATTTTAAAATTTTATATTTATTAAATTATGAAATTGGAAGCTTTAACATCACTTTAAATAAAATAATATAAGTGTAAAAATATCTTCAATAAGGCACAAATGATCACTAAATTGACCATTGGATTATTATGCATGATATATAATCAACCAATAAGATTTGGACAAGTCTTTGAGTCTTCTTATGGTTATTAGTATTTTATTTAATTTTTTTATTTATTTATCATCAAATAATTAATTGTTATATAATCAAAGTTTATGTATTTAAGGGAATTATTTATTTCTTAAAAATTAAAAATAAATTACCACAAAAAAGAAAAAAAATACCTTTCAATTTAAAATTTATAATCTAATTTAACTTCTCTATAACCAAATGTTACAATTATTATGCTTTTAAAATTTTACTGAGGCATATATAAAATTTCATTAAATAAAAGAAAACAAATTTCATAATATCATACAAGTGGCCAACAAAGGACACTATTTCGAATGAATGATTATTTAGGTTGAAAAAAACTCATCCAATTATATTAATACATGTTTTATGGTAATTTTATAGGAGTAATTTTACACTTAATTACTTAGTATTCCATTTTACCATATTTATAAAAAATAGCTCAAGTTACTATTTATAATGCCCAGAAATAAAATACCATTATTTATATAATTTCGACCTACTAATTTAAAATATGGAATCAATTTTTCCAATGTAAAACACACAAGTTTCAGTAATTAATTTAAAAATAATCCCATGGATGGAAAGATAGAACATGTTTTAAAAGATAAAACATTTCAAAAGATTCAAATGTTTTAACATCTGAATTCAATAAAAATTAATTCTAATTAAATTAATTAAATTGAATTATAAAAAATAATCATTTTTTACTTTAAAACCATTAAAAATTTTAATATTACCATATAAATTATTTTATTGATTTTTTTTTTCAATTAACATTTTGTGTATTTTACTATTCATCAAAATATTAAAGTTATTTGAAAAATATTAAAAATTCTCTTAAAATGTAAATTTGTATTTCCCAATTTAAAATAAAATTATTATTTTGTCATATAAAAATTATAAATGTTTTAAAAATATTAATTTAGAATGGGTTCACCATTAGAAGGTTATAAAAATTCATCTTAATGATTTTATGTTTTTTACATAAAATAGGGTTTGCTCATACCCTATGGAAAAAATATACATAGGATGAATAAAAAAATATTTCATAAAGTATATAACATATATATTTCATTAATTTTTATAATTATAGCAATTATGTAAATTAATTAATACCAATATAAAAAAATATAATTGAATTTTTTCAAAAATAACTTCTTTTGAATGGATTAAACATGAATTTTCATAAGTTAGTAATGTTTATTCCTGATAACCAAATGACTTGGTTAAAATAGAAATTTTATTATAATGGTATCTCATGGTTCGTTTCAAATCATGGTTGTGTGAAATTAAAGCTATTGAAGAATTAAATATATTTAGAGACAATAATTCATAAAAACATCTGAGCGTTACATTCTACCCATGTTAAACCGAATTTTCTCCGTTAATTTTTTCACTAGGAGGCAAATAGATGAGGATATCTGTTTCCCGTCTTGTGCTCATGTTTCCAACAAAATTCTTCAAATTTGTGGTTCCATCAATAAAAAAATAACAAATAAAGTGGTCTTATTTCATAGAACAATTTTACTACAACCAAGAATCATTTTTGGCAGTTCTTAATATGAATGATCTTTCTCTAATGGTATGAATTATGAGTTTATTACATGTGAAGGATCATAAATGTGCTTTCTCAGGAGAGATCTATGGGACACATCATGATATTGAGAGTGATTTTTTGGAAGTGCCAATTTGTTAGCTACATTCCCCACATGATCCGGAATTTTAAAATGACTAATATTCCTAGGAAACAAAATAACCTTAATTCCAAATCTCATTACTCACATCCATGGATATATTCATAGAAACACTTTTCACACACTTCAAACTCTTATTATAGTCTTCAGTTTCCCTAATAACTTTTATTCAAATATGAACTTCTAATATATGTTTTTGAATAAATCTCAAATTTTCATCCACTTTATCACCAAGATCAGGTCCCAATAACTTTTTCCACAACTACATCCCATCATGTTGTAGTTCTGAACTTCATTCCATACAGGTCTTTATAAGGAGCCATCTGAATATTGGGGGAAAAAAATTGTAAAATGAAAATTTCACCAAGGGTAGGGTTTGATCCCAACAAGAATTGAAATACATAGATCTTGCTTTAAACATTTCATTGAGAGTTATATTTGTTCTCTCAAACTAACCGTCTTTATTAGAATGATAAGCAGTTCTAAAAAATGATTTTGTATCTAGAGCCTACTGGTGAATTCTACAAAACATAAAAGTAAACCATGTATTTTGATCAGATATAAGGGAATGTGGTACTCAATGAAATCATTCAACATCCTTTACATATATCTTGGAAATTTATTAAGAGAGAAACCAACACTAATATCAATGAAGTGTTCCATCTTTGTATGATGATCAAAAATAACCCATATAGTATTAAGGCCCTTAGATTTTTTGGGAAGACTGAAGAAAAAGAAAATAATGATGATTTCCCATTTTCATTTAGGTATGGATAATGGTTGTAACATCCCCATAGAACTTTATATCTCAAACATAACATTCTAACATTCCATGTACCAATGTACATATTCTGCAACATTACATTTCATTCCTTCCCACTAGAAATACTATATCAGGTCCCTGTACATCTTGGTTCTTCCAGGGTGAACATAGATTAAAAAAAATTTGAGCCTAGTCCTATTGCTACTTATTTAATTCTAGTATGAGAGGAATATAAACCCAATTCCTAAAAATTAAAATAAATTCAAAAATGTGGTAAAATTTAAGAAAATTTCCAACCATATTTTGTATATCTAAAACCTCCTTTTCTGCCTCATTAATAATCACTTCTATAGATGGTTGAACATTCATTTGAGAAATATATGATTCCACCCCTTACATTAAAATTTCTAAATATGTATTTTTTATATCCAAAAATGTTAGATATTTTTTATCCATATCATGGATAGGCTAACGTGGTTCATTTGATTCAAATCATCAACCTCCTTTTTCGATCTCCCATGGTAGAAATGTATTGATTACACATAATCATTAATGAACTACAACCATCTTATATAGTTCATATTCAACTTCATCCATGTGAAAATATAATTTAAACTTTTATTATCAGTATATATATCTCACATTTCACCATAAAATTAGTGCATACATATCATTAATGAAAATATTACAGCATGTAACTCCAAATTAAGAGTTGGGTAATTTTTATAAAGGACATTCAATTGTCCTGAGGTATAATATATCACTATATCATTTTTCACGAGAGAACACCCCATACCCTTGATGGTTGCATCAATGTATACCACAATCGTTTCACCACTACAAGTGTGTATAAACACAGGTTCACTGACTAAACATTTTTTCAGCTCTTTGAAATTCTATTCACATTAATATGCCTACAAGAACATAAATCCTTTAATAGTCAACATTTTTAGGGGATTAGATAATTTTAAAAAATCATACAAAAAATGTTTATAATATCTATCCAAAACAAGAAAACATCGAATATCTGTTACAATTTTTGGTCACGAACAACATTCAATAACATATATTTTTTATGTAGCATTATTCATCCCATATTTGGAGATTATGTGACCAAAAAATTAAACTTCCTGAAGATAAAACTCACACTTTGTGAAATTTTCATAAAAAATATCCTTTTTCATGGTCTTCAGTACAATCCTCAAGTTATCTTCATTGTCTTCTTTTCATTTCGAATAGATAAGAGTATCATCTATAAAGACTTCCACAAAAAGATCAAGATAGTCTATAAAGAATTCATTCGATAGATCCATGAATTTTGTGGGGGAATTATTAAGACCAAAATCCATACCTATAAATTCATAGCATCTATACCTTGTACAAAATTTCATATATTGTATATCCTCCTTTTTGATGCTTAATTGATGATTTTATAAATTAAGATCAAACATGGAAATGTATTTCTCTCCTCATAGTTGGTCGAATAAGTCATTAATGTTGTGGAGATGATATTTTTTTTGATAGTGATCTTGTTATGTTCTTGATAATCAATGAAGAGTCTCATTGATCCATATTTACTCTGAACAAATAGAATATGTTCACCCCAATGTGATGCAATAGGAAGTATGAATCCATTGTCAATATTCCCTTGTACATTCTTCTTTAATTACTTAAAATCCATTTGGGCCATTCTATAAGGTGTCATTGAAATAGTAATAACACCCGAAATGATATCTATTAAAAACTCAACATCACGATTCAGTGTAAGACTTAATAATCCTTCAAGAGAGACATCACCAAAAACCTGTAATATGGGGGTATTCATAATTGTGTGTTTCGACCCAACAATTTGAGATAGATAAAATTCATTTATAGGGATCAAGGTCAATATGATGGATAAAATTTATTCAGTATGGTTATATTTATCCATGCATTGATAAATGATCATATATTGATGTAGAATATGAAATGGGACTCCCCTTTCTTGGAAAAATATATATTCTCCATATAGTGAAATCTAATCCATGCTAAGAATAACATAAAAATTAAATTTTTGGAAGGTTCATAATATTTGAAGGTAGTACAATCCCACAAACATTAGCCAGAGAACAATTTTAAACTTTTTATGTGACTGTTGGGCCTTTAGGAGTTGTCACAACTAACTTAATATCAAATTATAAAGGTAATATTGTGATACCCATAGAAAATTATTCTGAAATAAAAAATTGGGTGGATCCAAAATCAAATAAATAATTTGATACATTAGAGTGGATGGTGTGTCTAACATTAACCACTTAATTATCGTACACCACATCACTGATAGTGATCACATGTGTCTTGACTTTGACTATGGCAATAGGATTTTGCTAACGTCGATCATCCTTAGTATCCCTTGGATTAAGGAATTGATTGTCCTAATTCCCCATTTCCTTTTGCCTATAACATTGATGTTTATGAGGTGAATTATGAGTTTACTTTTCACTATTCGCATCATTATATAGCTTTTTCCCATCAATTCATCCTCTAACTATCTGATGATATTCTTCTCCACACAATAAAATAGTAGTCCTTTTAAAACTATTTCTTTCGTGTTTCCTTCCACACATATAGCATAAGAATAATCATTTTCTGTAACATCCCAAGTAATTAATGAATAATATATATTTTTATATATGTCTATTTATGAATTAGATAGTGTTTTAGAGGATTAAACTGAGAATAAATCCAATCTTAAGCATGGAATACAGTAATATTTTTAAAAGATTGTTTTACTACCTTTTGATGGAAAACCATTTTTAAATCAAACTTTTGACAATTTTATAAGCTCTATTTTTAAAAATAAACATATTATTTATGATTGAGACATTTAAATTTACGTTGGATAATTTTTTGGTATTTTTCTGACAATGTTCATTTTTTAATGAATAGTGAAAATACTGCATTTTACATCAAAACTGCATTTTACTCTAATTTAGTTATATGGTTAGATTATCTTTTTAATTGGTCTTAAAGTGTAATTATAATATGTTTTTAACATTTAATCCAATGGTTGTCATTAGGATTAATTTCACTTTGGAATTGGACATAAACAAGTGCCAAACTTTTCATAGATATTGTTTCTAAAAAACCCGCTATTTATTTTGACAACGAGAATTATTTTCAAATTAATTATTGAAATTTTTGTGTTTTTTTTTGGTAAAATGGATTACATATTTGGAATCATAGGTTCTAAATTATTTAATCAAGACTCTTTTGTTATTGGACAGTATGAATAGTAACAATGATAATTATCTTTAATTATCTTGATTAATTAGTAATCGGGTAGTTAAGGATAATAAAATAATATCATAATAATAACAAATGACCCCAAAATGTTTCCTAATGCTACTGTTTGTGTCATGGCCGACCATGGGATGCCTTGTGCCAAACTTGGGGACCCCATGGAATCACTTTTGGGTGATAATGACTTTTTATCTTTTTATTTTTAAAGAAAGTTAAATATAACAAAGAATGTATCACCTGAGTAAAACATTTTTAATTTTTTCTAAATAAATGATCTATTGGTATATAAATAGTCATTGGAAAGATAAAAATATTTCCTAGATTATATTATTTTTTTATAATTTTTAGATATCAAATAAATTATATTATTTATGACATCATGGTGATGCAGCGATTACCTCATTAATGAACGATTTAAATAAAAAGAAAAGATAATGTAAAATATAAGACTTACACTTGTAAAAGACCTATTGTATGAGTATATTTCAAACTCTTATCACCTTATACTTGAAATACATCAATGTGGGACCTTTTAAATCTGAAACACATTTGAAAATAATGTAACATTTTATACCTTTCCAAGAGTGCCCCTCCTATCCTCTTATAAAAGGCCCCCACCTCTACCTTCTTACCCACAATTCCCAAGCCATTGGCTTAGCCAATATCTGATACTTTTATCTCTACACATCCCTCTCTTCATCCTAGAAGCCTTACCATAGGCAGAAATATCTTCAAGAAACCTTTTTTGGTACCAACCAAGAGGAGTTACCCGATTTAAGGGTAAATACTTCTCTAATGTTCTTTTGTTTTATTTTGCTTCTCCTACCACATAAACTCTTTTTATTCATTTATTTTGTAACAAAACCAGTACGTTCAATATACTAGGATGTTTCTATAATAATTATTTGAGCTACACTTACACACACCTACATCTAATGGTTAAAGAACATACTGTTTCAGTGGATGGCGAATTTCTGCCTCACGAAACGATGATTATTGAATATTCTTATAACACCTTTAAAGTGTCCATTAAGATGTCAATATATTTATATATGATATATAATATTTTTATGTTTTCCTTAAGCTTCTATATTTTTCATTTATGGCATACCTTTATGGCTTCCATTATGGGTATACACAATATCTTCATTTTAGGAAGTGCGGACTACCGCCCCCTCAAAGTGATTTGATTCGTTAATGCCATATGTGGGATGTATAAAGGATGGAGTTAATGATATTATATAAATTATATTATACTAGAATTATAATATATCTTTATATCATTATGATTCCATTCCATAAAATACGCAATATAAATGAAAGTAGCGTTCATGCATACGTATGGCTTACCCTCTCCATGAACGGTGCATTTCATTTCATACATCTAAATGTTATGTAATATTATAAATGAATGTATATAATGGATATATATGATATATATGATATCTGCATCATGAATATAATTCGAGATATAATGGATATTTTACCACATGAACAACTTGTAATTATAAAGAGTATATTTTTGACTCAAGTACGAATGATAAAAAAAACGACCATTATTAACTTAAATAATTACATAGTGTTCATAACATGGTAATAAGTGATATAAAAGGAATAATGAACTTGAAAAATGTTTTTAAGAAAGTATAAATTAACTCCACTTTATTATTAAGGACGTTAAAGAACGATCAAGTCATGTCGGACCTGAGGTAAGGTACTTTGTCTCAATCTCCTTTCATTGAGGCAGATTTTGTTTTATACAGAACTTTATTTTATACGGTTTATAAAACCCTTTTAATTTTACGTTTATTCAAAAGGAATCATTTTTATATGAAGAGTTTACTAAATGACAAAAGGGAATGTTTTTTTGTTGTACTTATGCGGCATCAACGACTTTTCCTCCGCCGTGACCATTATTTGAGCTTTGGCTTCCTCTACAAGCCATAACATATTTTAAATGAAAAATAAATACCATGTTTTACTTTTATTTTATTTTGGTACTGAAAATGGTTTTCATAATTTTTTTATATCAATGTGTTTTATTGATATCTTGTGATTGAAAAGTGTAAATGTTATGTTTCTTTTATGCATGTTTTATGTGATACAATTATGTTATGGTTCTTGGGAATTGTTAAGAAGACGGGTGGTTCCGTGATAAAATAAGGGAGGGTGAGCCCGATATAGCTATCTAATGTATTGGGTAACGCGAATGGGTTAAATGTTATTGTTTCTCCGAAGAGATTTAGGTAATATACTATGATGGGTATTCCAAACGTAACCATGCGGGTTACTCCCTACGTAAGAATGTTATGAATGCCTCAAGTTACCTTTATGTCTTATGATTTCTATAATTTATTCATGATTTTGTGAGGTATGATTATATTTTATGAGTAAATTATGATTTCATACATGGACTAATGTTTTAATTTCGTACTTTTATATCCCTTACTGAGCTTTTTATGCCCATCCCAAGTTTTTGAAATGTTTTTCACAGGTCAAGGGAAATGTACATGATGTGATGATAGGGTCAAGGAAGTGTCATGAAATAATCCATGTTTGGTTTTAAATATTTTTCCATTGAGGGGAAAAAATGAATACTATCTTTTATGTAACCACTTTGTTTAAATGTGAAATGCAATGCATTATTTATGATATAATTCTATAAAACTCTAAACCTGAAAAGATCCTCAATGTGTAATCTTGTAATAACTCAAGATTAAGTAATGTTTATGGCTGGGCCCTTATATTTGGTATCAATGGTTGGTTTATATACCTTTAGGAGTTAGAATTCTATTAAATGATTATCCAATTTTTTTTATGGTAAAATTTAAATGATATAGCATTTGAATATTACCATGTTGCTTCTTCTAAGACATGTTTGTTCAGAATGTTTTTTCGTAGAGGAAACAGGGAAGAAGTGCTAGGAAGGCATACAGAAGGAAATAACCTTCCGAATCAGCATCCTGAGATGGTTAGAATTGGAACTGAACAGTTTGTTGCAGTAATAGCATAGTTGACTCAAGCGATAAATGGTGGTGGTATCTATGCACGAGATCAGATAGATCAACCACAGAGGAATATCTCAGTGGTGGAACATTTCATGAGGCAACATCTCCCATCATTTAGAGGATCATCTGACCCTGTGCTAGCTGAAGGGTGGATTAAAGCACTGGAGAAGATTTTCGATGTCATGGGGTGTTCATAAAATCAAAAGGTTAGTCTTTCTATTTACCGTTTGTAGGGTGAAGGAGATTAGTGGTGTTTGATGGTTAAAAATATCACGGACGCTAATGAGATTGATGCTCTCGACTGGGATGAATTCAAAGGTATGTTTCTTGAGAAGTATTTTACTAAGGATGCTCGACTTAGGATGGAAAAAAATTCCTGGAATTGAGGAAAGAGGAAGACTCAGTGACTACCTATGAAGAAAGGTTCACTCTATTGGCAAGGTATGCTCCAAATTTTATCTGAGACCATGATAGTAAAATCAATCGTTTTTACTAAGGATTAAAGCCAAAATATCGAAGGGATTTAGCTTCTCGCGAGTTCAAGAGTTATGATAATCTTGTTCGATGTGCTGAGAAGGTGGAAATGGAGTTTTCCGATAATCAAGTGTTCTATAACAACTAGAAGAAGAAGAGACCGAGGTGGTAGGAGAAAGGAAATAATTCTTCAAAAAGGTCTGAAGGTAAGAAAACTACATTTCCAGTTTGTGATAAATGTGGTAAAAGGCATGATGGGCAATGTATTCTGAATTCTGGAAAGTGATACCGATGCGGTAAGATGGGACATAAGGCTCGTGATTGCACTGAAAAAGATTAGGGTGATGGTAAGACCAAATTTGATTTACAGTTAGTGAAATGTTTTATGTGCAATGAGATGGGTCACTATGCAAACGAGTGTCCGAAAAAGAGCTTGGGTGATGGGAAGTAGTTAGACTACAAGCAGAAAGGGGTGGTGAAATCTTTTGCAACTACTTCAGCAGATGTCGGGCCATCAAATGAAGTTGTATCAGGTACTTTGTTTTTTCAGATTATGCCAGTGTGTTTTTTGATTCGGGGTCTACACATTCTTTCATATTTGAAAACTTTTCTAGTAAAATGGGAATACCATCTCAAGAAATGACTCCTAAACTTGTGGTAAAAAAACTTGGGGGAAATTTTGAGTCAAAAAGAATTTATAAGAATCTTCCTATCCTTATCTGTGGAAAGAACCTACTTGCAAACCTTATTGTTTTATCTCTTGTATTGTTTGATGTTATCCTGCGTATGGATTAGATCTCTATTTACCATGCTAAGATTGATTGTAGAGCTAAAGAAGTTACTTTTTAGAAATACTTCAGTTTGTGTACAAGAATGAACCCTTACTGTTCATAACATATCAAGAGGCCGAGAAACTTATAAAAGATGGAAATGAATGTTACCTTGCACATATCATTGAAAACAAGGGAACTATTCAGATTAATGATTTTCCAGTGGTAAATGAGTATCCTGATGTTTTTCCTGATGAGTTTCCTGGAATAATACCAGATTGGGAAGTTGAATTTACTGTTGACTTAGTTCCTGATGCTAACCCAATTTCAAATCCCCCTTATTGAATGGATCAAACTGAACTTTTAGAGTTTAAGGAGCAATTGCAAGATTTATTAGAGAAAGGTTTCATTCGACCAAGCACATCACCATGGGGTGCTCTTGTTTTATTTGTTAAAAAGAAAGATGGTTCAATGAGACTTTACATTGATTATAGAGCCTTGAATAACATCACTGTTAAGAACAAATATCCTTTTCCTCATATTGATGATTTGTTTGATCAGCTCTAGGGAGCTCAGTATTGTTCAAAGATTGACCTGAGATCTGGGTACCATCAGTTGAAGGTAAAAGAAGCAGGTATTCTGAAGACTGCGTTTCGTACAAGATATGGCCATTCTGAATTTGTAGTAATGCCTTTTGCGATAACCAATGAACCTGCTGTATTCATGGACCTTATGAATAGAATTTTCCATGAGTTCTTGGATAAGTTTGTGGTTTTTTTCATTGATGATATTTTGGTGTTTTCTAAAAGTAAAGAGGAGCATGAAATACATTTAAGGGTTATTTTGCAAACATTAAAAGAAAATAAATTGTATGGTAAATTCAGCAAGTGTGAGTTTTGGTTACAACAAATTTCTTTCCTTGGTCACATTGTTTTTAAAGATGAGATAACAGTTGATCCTGAAAAAACAAAAGTTGTTGAAGAATGGCCAAGACCCACAAATGTAACTATGATTTGTAGCTTCCTTGGTTTGGAAGCCTATTACCGAAGGTTTGTTAGAAATTTTTCACAGTTATCTAGTCCAATGACTAAGCTAACACAGAAGGGTGTTAATTTTATCTTGACAAAGAATGTGATGACTGTTTTATGGAATTGAGAAGAAGATTGGCGAATGCTCCTGTTTTGGAACTACCTTCCATAAATGGTGAGTTTGTTATCTACAATGATGCTTCATTGAATGGACTTGGTTGCGTCCTAATGCATAATGATCAGGTAATTGCTTATGCTTCACGATAGTTGAAAACTCATGATGTAAATTACCCTACATATGATTTGGAATTAGCTGCTGTTGTTTTCGCTTTAAAAATTTGGAGGCATCATTTGTATGGAGTAAAGTGTGAAATATATACCGATCACAAAAGTTTAAAGTATATATTCACTTAGAAAGAATTTAACATGAGATAGAGGAGATGGCTAGAATTAATCAAGGATTATGGTTGTACAATTCATTACCATCTGGGAAAAGCAAATAAATTGGCTGATGCTTTGAGTCGAAAAATTAATGCTTCATTAACAATGTTTCATTTGGAACGTGATCCTTTGGTTAAGGATTTGATGAACTTTGGCATAGAAGTTGTTGGTGCAGGATGTTCTTCTGTTTTTTCAGGTATTAGTGAAATATTCTATATTATACAAAATTAAGAAATCACAAAAGCAAGGCAACGAGTTGCAGAAAAAGGTAGAGCTGGTTCAGAAGGGTAAGTTGCCTGAATTCAACATTGATAATGATTGTGTTTTGAGATTTGGTAAGTGTTTGTGTGTTTCATGTGATTCACAGTTGAAGAGAGAGTTGTTATGTAAAGCTCATAGTTCTTCATTTTCATTTCATCTAGGCAGTACTAAGATGTATAGAGATCTTCGGGAGTATTACTAGTGGGACGGAATGAAAAGAGACATTGCTGATTTTACTGTGAAATTTTTGAATTTTCAACCGGTTAAAGCAGAGCGGCAGTTACCAAAAGGGTTGCTTCAGCCTTTACCAGTGCCAGAGTGGAAATGAGAGAATATATCCATAGACTTCATTGTGGGATTGCCGAAGACACCTCGAGGTAATAATGCAATCTGGTTTATTGTTGATCGCTTGACTTAATCTCCTCATTTCCTTGCTATACCGGATACTTTTTCCCTAGATAAACTTTCTCGTTTGTATCTTAAAGAGATATTCAGGTTACATGGAGTTCCTCTCTCCATTGTATCTGACCGTGAGCCCTGGTTCACTTCTAACTTTTGGAAAGGCCTTTCGAAGTCATTGGGTACTGAATTAAATTTTAGTATGGCTTTTTGTCCTCAATCAGATGGGCAGTCAGAACGAACAATTCAGACTTTGGAGGATATTCTACATGCTTGTTCGATGGATTATCAGGGAAGTTGGGACCAACATCATTCTTTGGTTGAGTTTTCTTATAATAACAGTTTTTATTCCAGTATACAGATGGCACCATTTGAGGTGTTATATGGGAAGCAATGTTGAACTCTAGATTTCTGGGATGAAGTAGGTGAAAGGAAGTTGATGGGACTAGAATTAGTAGAAGAGTTGGTAGAAAAAGTTCAGCTGATACAAAAACACATGAGAACAGCTCAGAGTAGGCAGAAGAGTTATGCAGACAACAGGAGGAATAATCTCTCTTTTAAGGTAGGTGATCATGTTTTTCTCAAAGTTTCACCATGGAAAAGTGTGATGCGATTTGGTAAGAAAGAAAAGCTGATTCCATGGTTCATTTTACCATATGAAATTCTAGAGAGAGTTGGATCAGTTGCATACCTAGTGGCTTTACCTGCAAGTTTATCTCAGGTACACAATGTTTTTTATGTTTCAATGTTAATAAATTACATGCCAAATACATCTCATGTTTTGCATCCAGAGGTAGTTCAGCTGGAAGAGAATCTACATTATGAGGAACAACCGGTCCAGATTCTTGACCACATGGAGCAAGTGTTGCAGAATATGGTGATTCATCAAGTAAATGTTTTGTGTAAAAACCACATGAGTGAAGAAACAACATGGAAATCTGAAAATGCAATGAGGGATAAATACCCCCACTTATTCGATAAGTAAATAAATTGAGGGGACACAATTTTCTAAAGGGGGGAAGGATTTAACATCCCAAGTAGGTAATGAATAATAGATATTTTTATCTATGTCTATTTATGAATTATATAGTGTTTTAGAGGCTTAAAATGAGAATAAATCCAATCTTAAGCATGGAATATACTAATATTTTTAAAAGATTGTTTTACTGCCTTTTGATGGAAAACCATTTTTAAATAAAACTTTTGAAAATTTTATAAGCTCTATTTTTCAAAATAAACATATTCTTTATGATTGGGACATTGAAATTTACATTGGATAATATTTTGGTATTTTTCTGACAATGTTCATTTTTTAATGAATAGTGAAAAATACTGCAATTTACATCAAAACTGCTTTTTCATCTAATTTAATTATATGGTTAGATTATTTTTTTAATTGGTATTAAAGTTTAATTAGAATATTTTTTTACTATTTAATCCAATGGTGGTCATTAGGATTAATTTCACTTTGGAATTGGGCATAAACAAGTGCCAAAATTTTCATAGATATTGTTTCTAAAAAAACCCGCTATTTGTTTTGACAAAGGGAATTATTTTTAAATGAATTATTGAAATTTCTGTGTTTGGAATTTGGTAAAATTGATTACATATTTGGAATCAGAAGGTCCAAATTATGTAATCAAGACAATTTTGTTTTTGGACATTATGAATAGTAACGACGGTAATTATCTTTAATTATCTTGATTAATTAGTAATCGAGTAGTCAAGGATAATAAAATAATATCATAATAATAAAAAATGACACCAAAATGTATCCTAATTCTACTGGTTGTGTCATGGATGACCATGGGATGAATTGTGCCAAACTTGGAGACCCCATGGAGTCACTTTTGTGTGATAATGACTTTTTATCTTTTTATTTTTAAAGAAAGTTAAATATAACAAAGAATGTATCACCTGAGTAAAACATTTTTAATTTTTCTACATAAATGAAATATTAGACTATAAATTTTCATTGTAAAGTTAAAAATATTTCCTACATCATAGTATTTGTTTTATAATTTTTAGACATTAAATAAATTAAATTATTTATGACATCATGATAATGCAGCGATTACCTCGTTAATGAATGATTTAAATAAAAAGAAAAGATAATGTAAAATCTAAGACTTAAACTTGTAAAAGACCTATTTTATGAGTTTATGTCGAACCCTTATCACCTTATCCTTGAAATAAATCAATGTGGGACCTTTAAAATCCGAAAATTATTTGAAAATAAAGTAACATTTTATACCTTTCCAAGAGTGCCCCTCCTCTCCTCTTATAAAAGGCCCCCACCTATACCTCCTTACCCACAATTCTCAAGCCATTGGCTCGGACAATATATAATAATTTAATCTCTCAACATCCCTCTCTTCATCCTAGAAGCCTTACTTCAGGTAGAAATCTCTTTAAGAAACCCTTTTGGTACAAACCAAGAGGAGTTAGCCGATTTAAAGGTAAAGACTTCTCTAATGTTCTTTTGTTTTATTTTGCTTATCCTACCCCCTAAACTCTTTTTATTCATTTATTTTGTAACAAAAACAGTATGTAAGATATACTAGGATGTTGTTATAAGAATTATTCGAGCTAAACGTACACACACCTACATCTAATGGTTAAAGAACATATTGTTTTCGTGGATGGCGAATTTCTGCCTCACGAAACGATGATTGTTCAATAATCTTATGACACATTCAAAGGTGGCAATTAAGATGTCACTATATTTATATATGATATATAATATGTTTATGTTTTCCTTAATCTTATTTATTTTTCATTTATGTCATACCTTTATGGCTTCCATTATGGGTATACACGATATCTTCATTTTAGGATGTGCGGACTACCGCCCCCTCAAAGTGATTTGATTCGTTAATGCCATATGTGGGATGTATAAGGGATGGAGTTAATGATATTATATATGATATTATACTGTAAGTATAATATACCTTTATATAATTATGATTCCTTTCCATAAAATACGAAATAGAAATGAAAGTAGCGTTCATGCGTACGTACGGCTTACCGTCTCCATGAACGGTGCATTTCATTTCTTACATCTAAATGTTATGTAATATTATAAATGAATGTATATATATGATATATATGATATATATGATATCTTCATCATGAATATAATTCTAGATATAATTGATATTTTACCACATGAACAACTTGTAATTATAAAGAGTTTATTTTTGACTCAAGTACAAATGATCGAAAAAACAATCATTATTAACTTAAATAATTACATAGTATTCATAACATTGCAATAAGTGATATAAAAGGAATAATGAACTTAAAAAAGTTTCTTAAGCAAGTAGAAATTAATTCAAGTTTATTATTCAGGACGTTAAAGAACGATCGAGTAACGTCAGACTCGAGGTAAGGGACTTTGTCTCAATCTCTTTTCATTGAGGCAGATTTTGTTTTATACACAACTTTCTTTTGTACGGTGTATAAACCCCTTTGAATTTTACGTTTATTCAAAAGGAGTATTTTTTATACGAAGTGTTTACTAAAAGACAAAAGGGAATGTTTTTTTTTCGTACATATGCAGCGACAACTTCTCCGCCGCTGTGACCATTATTTGAGCTTCGACTTCCTCTACAAGCCATAACTTTTTTTTAATTGAAAAATAAATACCATACTTAACTTTTATTTTCTTTTGGTATTGAAAATGGTTTTCATAATTTTTTTTATATCAATGTTTAGTATTGATATCTTGTGATTGGAAAGTGGAAATGTTATTTTTCCTTTATGCATGTTTTATATGATACGATTATGTTATGGTTCTTGGGCATTGTTATGAAGACGGGTGGTTCCGTGATAAACTAAGGGCGGGTGAGCCCGATATAGATCTCCAATGTATTGGGTAACCTGAAGGGGTTAAACATTAAGGTTTCTCTGAAGAGATTTAGGGAATATACTGTGATGGGTATTACAAACGTAACCATGAGGGTTACTCCCTATGTAAGAATGTTATGAATGCCTCAAGTTACCTTTATGTATTATGATTTCAATGATTTATTGATGATTTTATGAGGTATGCTTATGTTTTATGAGTAAAGTATGATTTCATACATGGAATAATATTTTAATTTTGTACTTTTATATCTATTAGTGAGCTTTTTATGCTCATCCCAAGTTTTTGAAATGTTTTTCACAGGTTAAGGGAAAGGTACATGATGTGATGATAGGGTCAAGGAAGTGTCATGAAAGAATCCATGTTTTGTTTTAAATATGTTTCCGTTGATGGGATAAAAAATTAATACTATGTTTTATGTAACCACTTTGTTTAAATTTGGAATGTAATGCATGATTTATGATATAATTCTCTAAAACTCTAAACCTGAAAAGATCCTCAATGTGTAATCTTGTAATAACTCATGATTAAGTAATGTTTAAGGCTGGGGCCTTATATTTTCATGTCAGTATGGTCTTTATATTTTCCATTGAATTCTATTTTTCACTTTTTATCATACTTATTGGACAGATGGGTTACTCTAATTTCCATCTCATCCTTGAGAGAAGATTAAATGATTTCTTCACAACTATTTAATTCCCTTATGGATAATTCCAATCAGACACATGGTTTTAAAACACTAATGAATTGATCAATTTTACTCTTAGGTTGGATTATAACTACATAATAGTTCCATTAATGTCTTTTTATATTTTAATCATTGGTAGTAATGGATTCATCATTCATTTTATTATGTTTATGGAACACTTTCTACAAATTTTTTCTAAGAATACATAGAATGTAATTATTGAAAAATATGTTATTGAAATCATCCCATTCCCAAGATTAAATTTTAAATATTTTCCTCATCTTCATAATAGGGCTCCACCATTGATGATCTTAACCATCCAAATGATTGAGTGGAAACATGAATTTTTCATGTTTTAATCATTGGATAACTAAAAATATCCTTTCAATGGTACTGGTCTATTTCCTGTCCATTAGTAGATTGCAAAACCCGCTGAAATAAGGTGGGTGATGCCTCATGAAAGACTCACCAGAATTTTGTTCCCTCCTTTGATTATTTGTAAGACCTTCATGATTCATTTCATGAGAATGTTTTGTAAGAGTAAAAAAATATTTTTCATTCCACTCCCATGAAATTTGGATACTCATGAGGACAATCACTTCTTTTCCCA
This sequence comes from Viscum album, assembly GCA_963277665.1. NCBI lineage: Eukaryota > Viridiplantae > Streptophyta > Magnoliopsida > Santalales > Viscaceae > Viscum > Viscum album. The sequence continues at coordinate 1,657,794,613 of OY728138.1, read as the reverse complement.
CCACATTTAACATAGACAATGTTCCTTCTGGTACAACCCATTGACTAAAACCAAGAAGCATAGTGTGAGAAACAGTAATCATAATGGAGAAAACCACATAATAATGTAGAAAATTCAATTTGGGACACATTAGGTTTTATCCTTGGTTATTCATGATCATTTAAAACACACTAGGATCATAACCTATACTTTGACAAATCCCTGGGGTTCTTACTATTGTTTTCTTCTCATAGTTTCCAAAGGTTTACAATACCATTCCTCTAATTCTTACTATAATGACCAATACATTACACACATTGATATTACATCAATGATGAATAATATTAATTAAAAAATATAAAAATACCTGATATGTGTATATAGATATGATTTCTTCAAAAAGAGGGAAACATAAACCACTTGTTTATAATACATATCATTTGTCTCCCATATATTTTTTCATAACTAGCCCCATTTTGACACATCTAACTATATAAAATTCATCCTAAAATTGGGAAAAAATCATATGAAAGGGTGTGATCTGGTGCTCAATAAGGGAAAACAAGGGAGATATCAATCATATTCTTAATCATAAAATATAATAACATAACATTTGTAAGTCTTATCTGGGAATTGAAATATCATGAAATCTGACGATGGGATAAATCATGAATCTTCATAAGAATTAATTAACATTATCCAAAAATACATAACATAATATATATATTTTTTAGGATACACATAGGAATATAAAATCATTACATATTAGTTCGGGCTCATTTCTGTGACCATCACAGTGCACAAAGTCCAATGCTGAATGAACATTAGTTCTCATTCTATCCCAGAATTACTGAATTGATACCATTTCACATTCAAACAATGGCTATCTCATGAGATATATATCATTACCCAATTAATTGGAGGTATATATAGGTCGCACCCATCTAATAATGAAATCATTCTTTCTGGTTCCCTAGAAACCAAAATTATTCTTCACAGCATAACCAATAGAATAAAATGGGTTTCGTAAACCCCAATCCACCATAATCCATATAATAAAAATGTATTTCATAAATAGAATTCCATCTTACAAATAATCAAATAGTAGTAATAATAGGGATTGAAACAGAACCAAATTTATATAATGTCATATTTTATGGAAAATAATTTTGATAAAACCCTTGAAATTAATTCATGAAAAAAATATCTATTCTTCTTCAAAAATGTTTCATTTTTTTCAAATTATGTAGAATTTTAAAATAAATAAAAATAATTGAAAATCAACATGAAAAGTTTTAATATAATATTCCTTGAAATAAGTGGTTATCAAAGCATAAAAATATGTTCATGTTTTATAAGTAAAACAATTATCCTAATACTTTTTCATGAAAACTAAAATAATATACATTGTATTGAATAATGACATAAGATTCTATTCACACCATTAAATAAAAATTTTCCAATGGGTAAAATTTACATATAAAAAATCGTATAAGGATAAAATAATATTAAATATTGAGGAAACATAGACGTACATTATAAATATACCCTAGTAAATATATACATATAAATAATCTCATATAAAAATGAGATTTAAATATTATCTCTAGCCTTTTAGGTCTGATATTCATTGTATGTATCTGAACATCATGTATAATTATGGAAATTATTTCATTGAATATTATCATAATCATAAGAATACTTATGATATCATATATGATCATATTTCCATCGAATTTTTAATAACATTTCATTATTAATTATTATTCCTGTATTAACTGCTTTATTTTCTTGTGAAAGTTTTTTCAAATAAGTTCCCATTATCCATCCTGGGTAATCGTTATATCATTAAAATATGATATTAAAATTATATATATAATATTTATTCATGACATATATTTAAATAATCTCACTATAATTATGATCATGTGGAATTAAAAACATCACATAATGGAGATGGTAGGCCATACATGCGCACGAGCGACAATATCGTTCTCATAATTGATGAATGGTATAGAAGTGAACGGTGTAAAATGTTTCAGATTCAATATAATTTTATAATAATTATATATAGTTATTATTTTCATCATCATACCCATTCATGTATGGTGGTGGTGAATAGAAAATTATACCATAGTGTGGAGACTCTAAGTCGTATGTACACACACATGGTGATTTATTTTTTCATAGGATGTATAGAAAGAATAAAATTGTTTCCAAATTATAATAATAAACACTATTAATATAAGTTATAATAGATTTATTACTTTATAAATACTCATCTCATCATGATTATACAGAAGAAGAAAGAAAACTAAATTAATCAGTAGATGGAATTGCCAATTCTTTGACGTGATTCCTCTAAATTTCCTCTTATAGAACTAGAGTATGTCTTTGAAGGAGACTAGAACCTATATTATTCTACAAGGTATGTGTATAAGGGAAATAAGAATTTGTTTGATAACAATTACATTTTAATGTAAAGTGAAGAGTGGAGATTGGAGATTCCCTTTTATAATTGAGGTGAGGGGCTATTTTGGGATCCCCCAAAATAATAATTTATAGCGAACTCTAAAACCATAAAAAACCTCCAAAATGTCCCAATTTAGAATATGAGATTAGATTGGGATGTAATATAATAATCAAATAAATTTTCAGAAATCTTTTCTCCCAATTTAAACATTATTATTTTAATTAACACTCAGTTATTCAATTTAATTTTTAACTAGGGTAACTAGTATTTCCATATTAAAATGGTGAAATATTTAATTATTTGACATAAATAATCCCATAAATAAACACATTATAAAATTTTATAACATATAATAATTATTATATATTTTAAAAAATGTTTTGTCCTTTATATATAATTTAATCATACAATATGGAGATAAACAATCAATGGTTTCATTTTTGAATCTATTCAATTCGTTTAGGTTTAAAATATATTAAGACAAAAAAACGTTAAAAAACAATTTCATTATATTCATAACAAGTAATCGTAATCTATAAGTTTCATTATACATATTAATTGACCTAAACTGTATTTATATTAAAAATTTTGTTAACATTAATTTGTTATCTCTATGAATAAAATAATAACTAAATCAACATTGTGTAATTATTTAATATATTTATTTGATAAATAAAAATTCTAATTAAAATACATTTATGATGATAAATATACCATATATAAGAATAATATTTCTAGTATATGTTATATTCTTGAAAATATAACATTTTAAATGTAATAGTTATTAAATTGTGAATGTGACAAATTAATCCCCACTTTAATGAAAATAATATAAGTCTAACAATCTCTTCTATAAGGCTACTAATCTTCACAAAAAAAACTCGTGGATGGTTATATTTGAGATATACTCGACCAATAATATCTGGTCAATTGTTTGGGTCTTTTTATTGTTATTAGTACTTTAATAAATTTTGTTATTGATTTCTCAACAATTAATTAATTATTACACCATTAAAGTATAGGTCTTATAAATAAATATTTACTTCAAAAAAATAATAAATAAGTTACCATGTTAAATAAAACCATATTATCTCTTGAATGAGTATTTATAATCAAAATTATATTTAATATATAATTATATTAATTATTATTTATTTATTAAAATTTAAATGAGACATATTTAACTTTTATGAAACTAAAATAAATTAAACTTCTTAATCTCATACAAGTGGATTATAAAGGACACTATTCCAACCCAATGATGATTTAGGTTGAAACACACTCATAAAATTATTTTAGGTCTAGTGTTAGGGTAATATTAGAATAGTATTTTTACACATAATTATCTGATTTACCATTTTACAATATTTAAAAAATTTACTTATGTTATTGTCCATAATACAGATTTATCACCCCAAGATTTCATATAACATTATTTCTTCAAAGTAATTCAATAACTTGCACTACACGCAACACTGGGTTCGAGCACACCAGAAGATTACCAAACTAGCCGTTCAAAAGTGATTATGAATAGTATTAACTTAATATTGAACTATATATGATCCTTATCATTTTAGAATCCATATTATTAGTTTCATAGACATAATTTAAGAACAAATTCATTTTTTTTCAGATAAAAGAAGTATTTCTTTCAAAAAATGCACTTTTACCTCCTATTAACGATAAGCCCTTTTTAAATCCAATATTTGAAACATTTATATATTCTATTGGACAAAATAAACTTCTTATTTAGAGTCAGGGCCTAATAATTTAGTTTCACTAAATATTTGGTGTTTTTCTGATAAGATTCATATTTCAGTGAATAGTGAAAAATACTAAATTTTAACTGGAATTTTTTTTAATCATAATAATTTATAGTGTAAAATCATATATTTTAATGGTTTAAAAGTATAAATAGATTATATTTTTACCATTTAATCCAATTCTAGTTGTTTTAAGTAATTTCGCAATGAGATTTTACATAATCAAGTGTCAATCTTTGATAGAAATTGTTTTTAAAAAATATGCCTTTTGGTTTTGACAACGAAAATTAATATTAAATTAATAAATAAAACTTCTATGTTTTGAATTTGGTAAAATAGACTTAATTTTGGAATTCAGAATATCAAAATTAGATTAGGTTGAAATTTTGATATTTTTCTGAAAACTTTCAATTTTTGATGAATAGTGAAAGACACTAAATTTTGTTTAAAACCGTATTTTTATTTAAATAATTATTTATTCTTTTTAAATTTATTTTATGTCAGAAAACATAAATAATACCTATATATTTTCAATGTAATTCTTTGGATTCATTTTGTAATAATATTATATATATAAAAATTTATTGAACTTTTCACCGTCTTCTACCCACCTCTTAGGAGAATTTACAAATTCACATAAAATATAGTTTTACCATTTTTGTGAGTTGAATTTAGAAAATTTTAGAGACATGGTTAATATCAAGAAGTATAATGTGGTTCAATAAGATAAAAATAATTTTTGATGAATAATAAGTTTTTACTTTTATTTACTATGGTTAAAAGTAAATAGGGTAATTAAGGGTAAAAATGTTATTATTATCACCCTAACACATGTACTAATTCTATTGGCTAAGTATAATTCGACAGAAAACAACCTTAAAATAAAATATGAACCTCTTCGGTCCACTTGTATTAGATTAGGACATTTATTATTATTTAATTCAAAGAAGAGTTAAAAGAATTAAAATCACTTTTTAATAACTAAAGCATTTTTAATATAGTATTATACTGACTGAAAATTACTTTTTTATTAAAAAAAATTTTTAATGGAAAAGTGAGAAACCACTTACAACCAAAGAAAACTACCAGATAGCCCCAACCCAGCAAGTGTGCCAACAACAAGCCTTTACCGACACATGACCCCTCGACAAGCAGTCCCGTGCAGAAGCACGGGCACAGAACCGATGGCAAATCCATACCCACACAAGCATCAAATTCTAAGATACCTGCATCAATAAAGACTTAATGTACCAATCCCATTCTAGAGAAGATCCAAAAGTGTGCTGAAAATAAGCATAAACTGAACTACAAGGAACCCGAAGTAACCATGGCTCATACAACCCATTCACACACACAAGCCAACCAAAACCACAAGCTTAAATAACATCACAAATGAAAAATTTAACCTTACCCATATCTGTTTCCCTAAATAGTTTCCATGTTAAGGATGATAAGATTAATTATGATTCTTCCAATATCTTCTTCTCAAACGCAAACACAAGTTGATCCCAAGTCTGAATGTATTCCTCAACACTGATCTTTCCATGATTGAATCCTCCTACCAAAATTGAGTCTTGTTTGTCAATACAAGAATATTGATCCTCAAAAGGGGGAACCTCTAGAGATCTCCACATTATTCTAGCAGCCTCCTCTTTGGTAACATTGAGCAATAGGACCTATTCAATCCCTTCTTCTTCAGAGCTTAAAATCAACACCAAGGGCTGACAATACTGCTCCCCATGTCTCAAATGACTAAAATTCTCCATAGAAGTTATGATGTCGTTCATATTATTCGATGAGTGAGTCTTCAGAGGAGGAGGTAGTGAAGAGTAGTCCTTCCTCCCCTTCCTTCTTCTGGGACCCCTAGTGCACTTCGGGCTTAAAGCCTCATCATCAGAATGTTGGTGTATACTCCCATTGAGAGCCATCCCATTGGATCCATCTCCCTCAACTGTAATAACAAGATCAGATCTCTTCCTTGAAAGTCCTACAAACCTGTTTCTAAAGGTAATTAAACTCAATTCTCCTTCCTCCCCACCTCTGTTTGGAATAGTGTCATCCATCTCAGACCTCTGCTTCCCTTTTTTCATCTTCCCACTGCCTACCCATGTCCTCTCAGCCACCAAACCAGAGATGTCCACCTTCCCTTAAACAATCATTTGGTCCATGATTGTTTTACCCCCATTCCTATTAGACTTTAAATGATCCATTTTTGAGCCATTATAAACCGAAAATTATTTTTTATAAATTAATATTTCTAGCTTTTCCTAATGTTCCCCTCACCCATCTTATAAAAGGGAACTCTCCCTTCTCTCTAATTCACACCATCAATGCCATTTGGCTCGGACAAAATCTACCCAAATACCCTCTCAATTGTCCTACCTTCATCCAAGAGGCCTTACTTTAGTCAGAAATCCATCCTATGGAGTCCTTTTGATCAAAACAAAAGTAAGAACCTGAAGAAGAGGTAAAAATCTCAGCACTTCTTTCAAGTTCCTTTCTTCTTCCACTTCCTTTTTCTTTGTTGTTTCCATTCTAAAATAAAAACTCCATTATCTTTTATACACTGTGATGTTATTATAAATATGGTACAACCAAATTCATTATTCTATCCATATTTTTAATAACATTTCACCGTATGTGTGTATGTAGGGCTTACCGTCTCCACGTCGTGGTGTAATTTTTATTCAATACATTATTATTTAGATGGGTATTTTAATGATATGTAATTGATGTAAATAATAAATATAACATGATAATGATTATTTATATATGATATACCATCCAATTATATATTATTTTAATATAAAAAAAATGATATTGTCACTCGTGCGTACGTACGGATTACCGTCTCCACGAACGTGATAAGATTCATTCCCCATCGTATCCATTCAAGACTAAATTTCCATAGAAGATCATAAATAATGTTTAAATACTTTATATAATTCTGGATATGAATAAGATATATCCCATCCATAACAATTATGACTCACATAATAATGAATATAAATGAAAATGAATCCGTTAACACCCGAAACAACAATAATACGAAGATATTATTAACAAATCAATGTTAAAAGATCATATATGATATCATATTAATGTATATGATTGTTGTATAATTTAATAACAATTATTTCACCATTATATAGAAGTTTAACCTACCCTTGACCAAGGAAAAGTATATATTAAGGGTTTATTTCACAAACTCTTCATTATCCGAGGTTGTTTATACATAATTATCTACTGGGACCTCTTTATCATCCGCATCCATGTTTCTTAAAAATGTATTTCAAAATTTTCTTACTATTTAATAGAATATGGGTTAAAGTCATTTATACCCTTGTTTAAATTTTTATGAGATGTTTATAAAGGAATCTTTCTGTCATCTTCCAAACAAGGTCCTTTTAATGTTTTCAACAGAATTAAGGTAAGAATGTATTTTTTTAACTTATATAGAGGGTGCGGCTATTTTCCGCCATTATAAAATTGTTGAAGCATCCCTTACATGATTATACGAATATTTTGTGATTAAATGTTTTCTTTTAAAATTATGTGACTTTTAAATGATAAAAAAAAGATATATTTCTCTCAAATAGTTTTGATTTAATCTATGTCAACATCTTTTGATGGATTTTAAGATTATTTGAAGTTGATTTAATTTGATACAAAACTTCCATACTTTATTGAAGGTTTTGTGATATGTTTGACTGTGGAAGAGTTATTTTTATACCATTCATGGTTTTTGGAGAATGTATTGACATTTTGTATGCTTGTTTTAAATATGAATGTTTATGTCATGTTTAGACCTGTTCATATGAGGAATGAATTGGACTTAGTAAGTGATGGGTGGAGCACTCTATAGCTCCTCGATGCATCGGTAGGTCTCATGAGACAAACTAGTGTATTGGCACAAGGCCTTGGCATAATATTTTTTGTAGTCTTGGCACAAGGCCTTGACTATTTGTTTACGATAGACTGGTATAATGCATTCCATCATTATGAAAGTGGGTATTGATATTGCATGTGATTATTCAACTACTGTAATATACATGTGAATAAGTAAATGACATTATTTCTTTTTATTTTTGTCATATTAGGTTGATGTTAAAATTTAAAAGGCTCTTGTTTTAGTTATACATTGCCTTAAATGTTTATGATTATTTATGAAAGTTTCTGCTATATTTTTATCCTTACTGAGCCTCTGAGCTCACCCCTTTCTATGTTCTATTTTTTCTAGGATGTGAAGAAGTATTTTATAACTGACCTGCAGGGATAGTTTGATGGGATTTGAGTGTGGACTATGGTGACTATGTTATTGTAGTTTTTCACTTTATGATGTAATGTAAGGCTTCTAAATCTTTATAGTGCTTCCAAGGATACTAAACTAATCATTCTTTCGAGACTTGATATTTTGTGATCATGCCAATGTTATGTAACAATGCATCAACTCTTGGTAACTGTTGTCAGGGCGTTGCAGTTGGTATCAGAGGATGTTTAGTAGAAACCATGGAAGCTAGATTTAGATAAACTATGATTAGTGCACATAGACCTAAGATGGACTTTGAGGATTAGTATGTAAGAACATCATAGTATTTTGGTTTTTTAGAGGTTTTCTGAGTATTCTAGGCAATACATCCCTATCTTGACACGAGCAGTTAGAGGCGAATCTGGAACATATGTACCTAGGCGTAAAACCTGAAAACACCGCATTGATCCAAACTCGAATGGGAACTGGTGCACGACAATGGGCCTTCCCGCACTCTTGGTTACGACACTCCTGGGGGATATGCTTAGGATAATTTTCATTTTCTTTACAAACAATTATGAAGGGTTTATGAGTATATACTTCCTCAAATTTTTTTTTATGATTATGGATTATGTCCATAAACTGTTCAATTTATGTTAGGTGTTTTACATTTTTGGAATTATTCATTACAATTCATTAACTAACCTAGTGTATGCCATTGTATAGAAATGGAGCCCAGTAGAAGGAATGTGAAATCCAGCAATATGTATGATCCAAAGAGTAAGAAGGATCATATTTTCCACAGTATTAAGCCAACATTTAGAAGGTAAATAGTCTCTAATGTTTTCTCAACATATAAATAAATAGTATCATGTGTTATAAAAATACGTAAAGAATTATCTGAGTCATATGGATTTGAAGGGAAGAAAGAGAAGAAAAGTATGGAAGGGAGAAAGATGGATAAATGGAAGAGAGAAAAGAAGAATTTTCCCATATGTGATAACTGTGGGATGAAACACACTGGAACATGCCTGAAGGAAATGTGAGTTTGTTATATTTGTGGATAAAAAGGAAACAAAGTACGTGACAACAATGGTAAGAAAAAGGTTTCCAATGTACAATGATTCATCTGCAAGGAGTTGGGACACTACACAAACCAATGTTCAAATCATCAGAGTGTGCCCCAAATTATTCTATTGGATAATAATCATGTAATGATACTACCACAGATGAGGAGGAATGATTAGAGTTCTTATGTTGTTATTAAAGAATTATGTCATTTGAGTGTTGTATCAACGCTGTACTAGTTATAATAATTTTGGAGTATATAAGGATTGTACTGCAATACTTATTCATTAAGGACTTCAGATTGTGTGGAACCATGAAAAGTGACTCAATATCTGGTTATTTTTTTTGAAAATATATGGTTGAGAGAAAGATAAACCATAATATGGGTTTGATACTGAGGTAGGGATTTTGGAATAATACATGATTGATTTTGATAAATTATATTGGATATTATTGACTACCTTGAAACTGATTAAGGATTCATATATTCAATCATTGTTGTAGTTTAAAACATTTTTTGGATAGAAGAAGTATATCCAATATTCTATAATGAATAAGGGAGCATGAATATAATAAATAAGGTTTTATTTTAATTCAGGATGTTGTAGTGTTTTAAAAGAATACATGATGAAGGTGTTCACATGTTATTATGTGGAAAAAATGATCTTCATTGTGTTTACCTACCTTATAAATTTTGGAATGTGAGTTTGGACAGAAGTATTTTGGATAAGTCTAGTTTGAGATTTTTTTTGGATTGGCATAAAAAGGACAACCCAGAGGTCGGGCAGCAACCCGTCGCGTCTGGAAAAGCTGCCCGACTTAAACCCACAACCGAAGGGAGACATGGGTGTATCACCTACCACTGACCCACGTGTTTTCCTGGATTGAATAATTTAGTTTTTAAAGGTTTTGGTAGATGAATTATAAATTTATTTTTCTGGAACCCTATACGAATAAGATAAATAGAATATTTTTTAGTTCTATTATCTTTTAGAGCAAAAGATGTGTTTTTGGTAGAAATTAGTTAAAGGATGGAACTCTACTAGTCAAGTATATGTATTTTTTATTCTCTTATTCTATAAAGAAATTAATTCTTAAACTTTAGGTAAGGGATCATAAAACTAAAAATATGTTATCCTAATACCTTATGTTTTGTGGAACCAATGATATATTAAATCATCATAGATTGATGGCTTTGAGGCCCTCAATTCTATAATTGTTTGAGACTGATGACCTCAATCACTCCCTATAAATAATTATTTTTTTCTTCAAATTATGTGTCTTTAATTTCAACCAATGTTTTCCAAATCGAGATCATAATTGGGTGGTTACTTTTTCATTCCCCTTTTCCTCTTATTAAGACTAAATTTTATTAAACCAATTTCCGATGTGGGTATTCCCACAAATGTATTTTCTATTTTCAACCTTTTATTTTTGAAGAACAATTTCAAATTGTGAGGACACAATTTATTGAAGGAGGGAAGAATGTGACACCCCATTATTTCCTAGTATATTATTTCTTCCAAGTAATTCAATAACTTGCACTACATGCAACACCGGGTTCGAGCGTATCACAAGATTACCAAACTAGCCATTCAAAAGCTGTTATTAATTGTATTAAAATTATATTTAACTATATATGATCCTTATAAATTTAGAATCCATATTATCAGTTTCATAGACACAATGAAAGAAAAAATTCAATTTTTTCAGATAAAAAAGTATTTATTTCATAAAATGCACGTTTACTGCATTTTAATGATGAACCCTTTTTGAATCCTATATTTGAAACTTTTATATATTATATTTGACAAAATAAAATTTTTCTTTGGAATTGGGACATAATAATTTAGTTTCAATAAATTTTGGGTGTTTTTCTGAAAACATTCATATTTGGGTGAATAGTGAAAAATACTATATTTTAACTGAAAACAACTTTTTTAATCAAAATAATTTATAGTGTTAAGTTATAAATTTTAATGGTTTGGAAGTATAAATAGATTATATTTTTACCATTTAATCCAATTAGGTTCATTTTAACTAATTTCACTTTGAGATTGGAGATAAACAAGTGTCAATCTTTTGATAGATATTATTTCTTAAAAATACGCCTTTTCATTTTGACAAAGGGAATTGATTTTAAATTAATATATGAAACTTCTATGTTTTGAGTTTGGAAAAATAGACTTCATTTTTTAATTTCAAATATCAAAATTAGCTTAGGGTTAATTTTGGATATTTTTCTGAAAACATTCAATTTTTGATGAATATTGGAAAACACTGAGTTATTTTTTAAAACCGACTTTTTATTTAAATAATTATTTTTTATATTTAAATTTATTTTAGGTCAAAAATAAATACATAATACATATATATGTGTAATGTAATTCATTGGAGTCATTTTTTAATAATATTAGATATATAAAATTTTATTGAACTTTTCACCATCTTTTACCCACCTCCTAGGATAATTGGAAAATTCACATAAAACATAATTTTACTGCTTCTGTGAGTTGAATTTCAAAAATCCAAGAGACAAAATTTATATCAAGGAGTAAAATGTGGTTAAATAAGATAAAAATAATTTTTGATGAATAGTAACCTTTTACTTTTATTTACCACTATTAAAAGTAAATAGGGTAATTAAGGGTAAAAATGATATTATTATTACCCTAAAACGTGTCCTAATTCAATTGGATAAGTATAAATAAACCCAAAAAACCTTAGGAGTAAAATATTAACCTCTTTGGCCCACTTGTATTAGATTAGGACATTTATTATTATTTAATTCAAACAAGTGTTAAAAGAGTTAAAATCATAGTTTAATAACTAAACAATTTTTAATATAGTTTTATACATAAGATAAATTCAAATATAAATATTCATTCTAAATATAATAGGATTTCCTACATAATGGTATTTTAAGTATAATTTTTATACATTAAATAGTTTAATTTATTTAGGCCACAATGGTGATACAATAATTACCTAATTAATGAAACATTAAAATAATTGATATTATAGATATCCAAATAAATGTAATTTTAGGTTTTTTATGAATTCCACTAATTTTATAGGTTAATATGACAAATTTGGGCCGGTTAGATGAATTTTTTTCAAAGTAATAATGCTGTTATGAATTTAGAAAAAACAAAATATCAAATAGTGGAAAAATTGACATAAAAGAGTTTTTAAAACAAATATAATATTATTAGTTGATATTCTGTTCCTAAAAATCTATGGTTTAGCCAAAGGACTTATTTAATGATAGGTGTATCATTAACTAACCACTTGGGGTTCTCTTGTAATTATATAGTATGTTTATTAACCTTATAATTTAAAAACACAAAGAGACATGGTAAATGTCAAACTATTTAACTAAGAGTTAAATCTAAAAGATAAAGTTAATACAGTGACCCAAACCTGTCCAAAACATGTTGTATGAGTGGTAATCGACCCATAACCACCTAAGACTTTATATAATCCATTTTGAGCCATTAGAAACCGAAAATTATTTATTTATAAAATAATATTTCTAACTTTTTCTTAAGGTCCCCCTCACCCCTCTTATAAAAGGGAACTCCCCCTTCTCTCTAATTAACACCTTAAAAGACATTTGGCTCAGCCAAAATCTACCCAAATACCCTCTCAACTATCCTACCTTCATTATAGAGGCCTTCATTTAGTCATAAATCCTTCCTATGGAGTCATTTTGATCAAATCAAAAGGAATAACCCGAAGAAGAGGTAAAAAACTCAACACATCTTTTAAGTTCCTTTCTTCTTACCCTTCCTTTTTATTTTTTGTTTCCATTCTAAAATAATAACTCCAGTATATTATATATATTGTGATGTTATTATAAATATGGTAAACCAAATTCATTATTCTATCCATCCTTTGAATAACATGTCACCATACGTGTGTACGTATGACTTACCGTCTCCACGTCGTGGTGTAATTGTTATTCAATACATTATTATTTGGATGGGTATATTAATGATGTGAAATTGATGTAAATAAAAAATAAAACATGATAATGATTTTGTATATATGATATAACATCCAATTATATATTACTTTAATATCAAAAAAATGATATTGTCGCTCGTGCGTACGTACAGATTACCGTCTCCTCGAACACGATAAGATTCATTCCCCATCGTATCCATTCAATAATAATTTCATTAGAAGATAAAAAACAATGTTTAAATACTTTATATAATTTTGGATATTAATATGATACATCCCATACATAAAAAATCTGACTCACATAATAATGAATATATAGGAAAATGAATCCGTTAACACCCAAAACAAATGATAATACAAAGATATTATTAACAAAGCAATGTTAAAAGATCATATATGATATCATATTAATGTATATAATTCTTGTATAATTTAATAACAATTATTTCACCATTATACAAGAGGTTAATCTACCTTAGACCAAGGAAAAGTAAAATGTAAGGGTTTATTTCAGAATCTCTTCATTATCCGAGGTTGTTTATACGTAATTATCTACAGGGACCTCTTTATCATCCACATCCATGTTTCTTAAAAATTTATTTAAAAACATTCTTTTTATTTTATAGACTATGGGTTATTGTCATTTATACCATTAATTGAATTTTTATAATATGTTTATAATGGAATCTTTCCGTCTTTTTCCAAACTAGGTCATTTTTAACATTTTCAAAAAAATTAAGGTAAAAAGGTATTTTTTTAACTTATACGGCGGGTGCGGCTATTTTCTGCCATTGTAATATCATCAAAGCTTCCCATAGAAGCTTATAAAAATATTTTCAAAGTAATTTTTTTCTTTTAAAATTATGTTACTTTTAAATGATTTAAAAATAAGTGATATTACTCTCAAATAGTTTTGATTTCATCTATGTCAACATCCTTTGATGGATTTTAAGCTTATTTGAAGTTGGTTTATAATGATACAAAACTTCCATACTGGATTGAAGTGTTTGTGATATGTTTGAATATGGATGTGTTATTTTTATACCACTCATGGTTTATTGAGAAAGTATGGACATTTCGTATGCAAGTTTTAAATACAAATTTTTATGTTATGTTTAAACATGTTCATATGAGGAATGAATTGGAATTAGTAAGTGATGGGAGGAGCCCGCTATAGCTCCTCGATGCATCAGTAGGTCTCATGAGACAAACGAGTGTCTTGGCACAAGGCCTTGATAAAATCTTATTTGTAGTCTTAGAACAAGGCCTAGACTATGTGGTTCTGATAGTATGTCATTATGCGTTCCATCATTATGAAAGTTGTTATTGATATTGCATGTGATTATTCGACTAGTATAATATCCATGTGAATAAGTAAATGACATTATTTATTTTCATTTTTGCATATTATTCTAAAGTTCAAATTTAAAAGTATTTTTTAGTTATACATTTCCTTGAACGATTTTTCTTATTTATGAAAGTTTCAGCTATATTGTTATCCTTACTGTGCATATGAGCTCACCCCTTTCTATGTTTTATTTTTCCGAGGATGTAAAGAACTATTTTATGACTTGCCTGTAGGGATAGTCTGAGGGGATATGAGTGTTGACTATGGAGACTATGTTGTTTTAGATTTTCACTTTATGATGTAATGTAAGAATTATGAATGTATCTAGTTATTTCAAGGCTACTAAACTAATCGGTATTTTGAAACTTGATCTTTTGTGACCATGTCAATGTCATGTAATAATGCACCGACTCTGGGTAACTGAGGTCGGGACATTACAACAGATAAATAAAATAAACTTATTTACATAATTTGGACCAACTGATTTGAAATATGGTATCAATTTCTCAAAATTATAAACATTGAAGTTGTAGTGATTAATTTAAAATAAATCCCAATGTCAAAAATAGAGAACACGTTTTAAAAGTTAAAACTATAGAAAAGAATGAAATCTTTTTACATCAAAATTCAATGTAAAATTAATTAAAATAAAATAATTTATATTGATTGATTAAAATATATTATATTTATACTTTAAAACAATTCAATATTATAATATTAATATATAAATTATTTCTATGAACAATGTCATTTCCAATTAATATTAAGGTAATTTTTATTGTTCATCAAAATTACCATTTTATAAAAAAATATTATAACCTCATCCAAATTAAATTATTTTTTTCTTTATAAAAATAACTTGTTTATGATTTCATATATTAATAATAACAATAAAATTTTCAAAATCATAATTTAAATAGTATTTTCCATTAAAAGGAGGAAAATTACACTTTAAAAAAAATTTATTTGTTATACCTCAACTAGGGGTTTTTTATACCAAATAAAAAAAAATATAATATATGAATAAGAAACATATTTTATTAATTTTATAACATATATATTTCAATAATTTTATTTATTAATAGTAATTCACTCAATTTATTAATGCCAAAATAAAAATATTTAATTGATTTAAATATTTCATAAATAAATGGTAGTGAATGAATTCATAATAAATTTTCATAAGGAAGTTATTATTATTATAACTAACCTATTAGATAGGATAAGATGTTCTTTTTATACTAATGAAATTTTTAGTTTAGTTTGAACTCACGATTTTGTTTAATTCATGCTATTGAAGAATTAAAAATATATTAAGAAAATATTTCATAATAACATCTAGGTGATACAATAATAAAGAACATGTACACCATTTTGTGTAATAATGTCCTAATTAACTAGTTTTGAGGCAAGATATGGTTCTCTAAAATCGATCTCAGTTTCGGCTACCACAAGTTGAGAGATCATGATACTAAAATTCAAAAGATGGAATTTTAATATCTCTACGGATACTATGTGTTCATAGTGATTCCATTTGGTGTAAAAAATAACCTATCCATATTTATGGATTTGATTAACTATATATTCTAACCATACCAGGAACATTTTGTTGTTTTCCTCATTAGAAATGTACTTTTCTACTCTACATCAATGTAGGATCATGCAATGCACTTGATGATGGTCCTATATTTTCTCCAAGAGCCCCAACTTTATCGAATTCTCTCGAAAGTCTATTTATTGAATCATGATTTTCTCTGTATAGGTAATGTTTTTTATGAACAAGGTTTAGAAGTGTACATAGTGAAAATCAATTGACTGTTTATTTTGGAGCCACCCAATATCATGTCTATTGGGTGGATATTTCTAGGATTTTCTGGGTAAAATGGATGTTTGTTAAATGATTCTCCAAAATCATAGCTTCCTTGACCACCCTAACGTGGAATGGAAATCCATTTACCTGGTCTAGGATGTTCTAGAGGGTAGTTTATGAGATAATGTTCAGGATGAAGAGTGCTTCTGTGTTGAGACAACCAGAGGAAGAAATAAAGTTTGAAGTGTTTTTTGATTCCTCGATGGCTTGGCCCAACTGTGTGTTAATGCAGTGGTGGGTAGTTATCATATAGTTCAAGGCATTTGAGACCTTTTAAGTATAACTATGAAACCTACTAACTAGATCAAGCAGTTTTAGTGTTCGGGCTCAGGATTTGGATGCACTACCTTCTGTGGGAGCGCTTTGTGGTTAAATGAGATCACCAGTCTAAGTAATATTTTCACTCAGAGAGAAATGAATGAAAGACATCAGTGATGGTTGGAGTTTCTATAGGACTATGACTTTTGGATATTCAATATAGTAGGAAAGTGAAATGTTTCAGTATATTCCATTATTAAGAATTCATTAGATCATTTTGTATAGGAGGATTCAGAGCAGTTGGCCTCATTGCAGCTAACCTAGGTGGGGAATGAAGGTGAATGTTTTCTATAGTCGATGGTTGTTGACTCTAATGCTCCTCAGGCATGTTAGATATTCATATAAGGAAGATGTATAATTTGTGGTATTATGTGAACATATATCCATAGGGGACTCACTAAATGGATATTCTAATGGTGGGAATCACATTATCTTTCTCTTGGTGGGGATAATGGTTCAAGTCACGTTGTTGGAGGATGTGATGTCGGAGTTTCACACTTCTCTTCTTATCGTTAAATATAAGTGTGGGGAATACATTTAGAGACCTACCCAAGATTTTTTTTGGTTTTTCATGAAATGAATCGTATTTGAGTTAATCTCTTGGTTCCACACTTGTTAATGGGTGAAGTTTTAGGATGATGTTTCAAATGATCTTTTTTAGACCCTTTAGATAAAAGAGTAGAAATGGGATAGAATATACATAGACATTTTGAAAAGGATTCTACTCACAAATAATGTCCATGTCTCCATTTGGGTGACGGCAAACAGAAAAACAATGTTAGAACAATTCCTTTATATTTGGGAGTCAAGTTCGATGTAGAGTTTGTGGAAACTGTATATATAGGAGATCAATATCCATCACATGGATCCTTAGATAAGTGTCTTAGATCATGATTCTTCGTTAACATCACAACTATGGAGAGGAATGAAGGAGGAATTCGGGACCCAAATAAGGATAAGTGCAACCTTAAAACCCCATAAAAATACGCATACCAAGCACACTATCCAGGTGTTAGATGATATAATGAAGGCTTGTGTCTTAGTCTATGAACGGGTCTCTGAAGATCACATTCCTTTTCTAGGGTTTCTATACAATAATAATTATCACATTAAAATGGAATTGTCACATTTTTATGCCTAGAATGGGAGACCTTGTACATCACCCTTATGGTAGACATAGATTGATAAGGCATATCTTGTGGGAATAGTGTTGGTGAAAATGCTAATGGATAAATTCTAGCTTATCCGTGAGCAGATGTGGATGGCCAAGAAGAGAAAAAATTCTTACACAGATTGCCAAAATATGCCCTTAGACATTGAGCATGGATACCACGTTCTCCTTAGGGTCTCCCCATACAGAGAATTTCAATGATTTTTCTAGGGATTTAAGTTATCCCCAATGATCATCGGGCTGTTCAAGACCATGAAGAGGATTACCAAGGTCACATACTACCTCACCCTACCTCCTCAACTAGAGAAGGTGCACAACCTCTTCAACATGTCATAGTTATGGTGGTACAGGTATCATCAAACACACCTCATCGACTTAGGTGATATTGATATTGAGGATGGATCTACCTTTTTGGAGAACCTGTTTAATATCTATTATCAAAATGAGAGGACCATTTCTAGATAGTCCAGCCCCTTTGACTATGTGTTTTTGTGGTACTAGAACAAGTAGAAGTGTTCTTAAGATTGGGATAGCCATGTGTGGTCTTATTATTCTGAGTTTTTTGATTATATTTTTCTTTTGTGGTATGAAAATAATGATGAATTGAATAATGCAGAGACTATGTTTTTTCTTATAATACATAGAAATATTTTATATATATTTATAGATATTTTTAATGATATGGAATGTGATCATGAGGCTCGATGTACCTAGAAATTAATTTTATAAAAACATAATATTTTATTTTTATTGTGCATAGGATAACTTTATGAAAATTGGATCACTATTAAATGGTATGTTGGATCAAAAATCTGACACCACATTTGAGTCTTGAATGTGGTTTTTTCCAAAGGTGCAACATAAAATGGGTCAGTGATGGGTGTCTAGACTCTCACTCATTGGTGGTAAAATAACTAGATTAATTAAATAATTAATCATTTCATTCATTCATTTCAATAAAATAAATAATTATATAATAATATATCATGTTTTAATTATCTAGGTTTATCCACATAAATCCTAGGAGATTTCTAGAGCTCTTTCTTCGTCCACCATTGGCGCATCAATTTAGATGATGAAAAAATACCAGACCAGAGCTGATCAGGATGCAACAAATGCAAAGAATACTATAAAATCATCAGTGGAAATGTTATTCATCAATAATTGATCCAAAATCAATATAGGACTCATAATGTTTTGTTTTACACAATGTGAATAAAAAGTTGAGAAAATCTATTATCATTCATCGATCTACCTACTTTTGTTTCCTTTTCATGTGCCCGGTTACAAAAATTAAAATTTTTTCAATTATTTTATAACCCCAGGATCCCTGATAAAGATCTATTGTCCATGAATGCTTAGAATCGATCATTTGACCATTTTTTATAATTCACCCATATATTTCATCACCTTCAATACAGATTAGACCATGTGATCATAGTTTGACTATTTTTGGGCATTAACAAGTCTAATTAGACCCCCTGATTCATATTTATTTCAAATACATTGAGAATATTAATGAACCTTACATATATCAAGGAAAATTACCAAGAAATGATAAATATTTTTAGGGATTCAGATATAAAACTAAATGTGGTGATAAGTAGTGGCATGAAGAATGAATGGTGAGACCCTTATACTACAACGATGGATGTTTTATTGGGAACAATATCTTACAAGAATAGTACATGGATATAAAGTCTCTTTTAAGGAGTGTGGGAGGACAATTTTGAAGTAGATGAATGGATTTGATGTCCAGAAATCATATCTGATGATTTTGAAAAAACTAGACAACATACCCTATTCAATGATTAACACATGGTGTGTACCTCAGATGCGACAAATAGGGTTTCCGAAATCCCATGGATGAAAAAATACATATCCCTCCAACACAACATTTACCCCTTCCTCAGATTGGATCCCATTTTATGGATCACATGGGCTAAAATATGAGGGGACATTCCTGGCAAGGCACACGGTTGAGTACACCTGTACATAGACACAACATTCAGGACACTAACTAATAACAGTTAACATGTACATGTCATGTAGTCCACCTACACAAATTGTAATAATACATGGGATAAAGTCATGTTCCAGTCTTTTAATTTCTATTTGGTGGATCAATACCACATTCCATGTTGTTCCCCTCACATGACATATACCGCTTGATGTCTATTGGGAAAATTTAAAAGTTTTATATCTCCTTATTTTGACCATGGATTTTCCCCCTAATTAGATAATATTAATTATTTTTATAAATAAAAAAGAATGGTTCCATTGGTTTTGGATTTGATGATATGATTTGAAATGTTTCAGGCATGACACTTGATAAGGAAATACCCAATAACTGTAGTGATCGGGTATGTTCACCATAGGATTCATCCGATTGGAACCCCACTATTATATTTTTTGAGGGTCATAGATGACTAGAGTATATTTATGATGTCACATTAGGCTGTGTGTCTTTGACCACTTTTGTGAACCCCCCCAGTCAGGGTGGGCATGGGTCCTACACACCTACCATTAATGTAGAACCCCTATCAGATAGGGAGAGAATCCTCAAGGACTAGAGGGGAATCCCAGTGTCACACCAGCGTAAGGGTCCAATAAATATTTGGTGGAACCCCTATAGCATAGGGAGTAGGTACTCTATGCATATATTATAAACTCATGTCATAAAAGGGTGATGGTAGTCTACTGTATCGAGTGGAAACCCAATTAGTATAGGGAGCATGTTCACAAGAAACTAGAGTGGAACCCTCCATTATAATATGTGAGGCTCCTATATGAATCCTTTCAGAGTGGACCCCCCACAACTCACTTGGGCATGGGTACTTTAAATCTAATTGGATGCCCCTAAAATATTCAACCCATAGATGAGGTTTGTCATGGCATGGATAGTTTCTTTTGTGCATATGTGTGAGATGATGGCCATCATTGATAGGCCTTTTCAATATATGTCTACTCTTATTTTTTTGAGCTATGAGATAGATATTCCCTTTATCTCTTTTTTTTTCTTATTTGACTAATAATATATATTTTTCCTATGTATCCACACCTTGGATTCTGTTACTCTCATTCCATTACTGGAAAATAGATGTGGCTTATGACACATGATTTCTATGTCTAGTCTCTCATGGATGGATGAGTATACACTCATTACATAGGTGGAAAATACTCTAAAAAAGTTCATATTATTATAATATTTAACCAATTCCCTTTGTACTAGCTATCATTAACTCATGGATTGGGTTGAGTTGTTCTCTTTTTTGTATCTCCCATAAAATGTGTTTCATTCTTATTTTATCTATTACTTCTCCCCCTTCAGCTTTCATGGTGTGTTACTAGGTATATATATACACACCCATGGATGGTATTTCCCACATGTTTCATGTAATATGAAGAATATTGAAATGTATACCATGCCTACACACAATCATAGGGATACTCGGTTATTGGACCACAAATGGTGGTCATAGCTTGGGATTCATAGAATTGTCTCTCTTTCAACGGTTCTATATTTCCAATTTTTTAATGTTTGGACATATTTCTGGAAGGGAATGTATTTTTCAATTTAATTTCCAATTTACACTACCCTAAATATTTAATGTCAAGAGGTTCATGAATTATTAGATTAATTTATATTATTATTTTTTCTTATTTTACACTTTTACCTATAAACATTATCATCACAATGATCGTGTGTGTTCATACAAGTACTTAGGAAAATACCCCCCAAGAGTTAGATATTCCATTGGAACTAGTCACCAGACCATTTACTATTAGTATGTTCTTGGGAATTTTTAATATTAAAACCCATCTTGGTTTGGGTTGTGATATTCCATTCCATTTAAAGCATGAATGAATCAGATCACCACACGATGTGGGAGTCTGTGGTACACACAGATACCATTATCGTATTCCAATGGAATTGAATTTAAATTTTGGAACTCGAGATATTATGATTATATAAGAATAATAATATAATTAATATTATATATAAACATTTAATCAATCTCTATAACCATACATGAGTGGTGATAATGGAAAAATAAATGACATCAGTTCACATGGTTGTTATTCGTCGGACATATGATTCATGATTTTGTTGCCCATTTGATACAGAATGTTTTGGTTGTAGGTAATTACCATATAATAACAAAATATAATTATATTAGTGATATAGTGTTTATTATGTTATACTTAATTAATAATAATATAAGGTGGTGGATGAAGAAATCACATAAAAACTTCAGATGAATAATGTTATCGCTTTCTCGTGTAACATTCATTGGTTTGCACCAAAATCCTTCATATGTTACAATTATTGTGAAACTATAGAAACTAAGATTATAGAATGATTTTTTGTAATTTATTTTGAATTTTTTTTGTCATAGTAGAGTTTGATGGGGGTAAAAAGAGAGAATAGGGATGGTATTTTATATGTGAGGTGGGTAGAACACATGTAAGTTTTAGACATAAGAAGGTGAACCCGTACTTTCCAAAAACCAAAAGGGTCCAAAATGGAAAATTATCATAACATAGACATGATGATGAAAAAATATGTCCATAAAATATATTTTAGACATGTTTTACATATTTTTAATGCTTATATGTTTAGTATAACACCCATAAAACCAATTTTCACGTTAACTGTATTAAATAATTATAATAGTTTATAATATTACTTTTGAAAAAAAATAAGTGGAACTTATTAGATAATATAAATTACTTTGATTAAAAATATGGAATCTAATTTTTTAAATTTCATTCACAATAGTATTAAATTATAATTAAATATTAATCTCACATTAAAGATGATAAATTGGTGTTTCATAGAGCAAAAATGTGCAGTAGATTTAAATTTTTTTATATCAAAATTCAAAATAAAATTGAATAAATTGAAATAATATCTATTAATATATATATAATTTAAATAATTTTAAATTTAAACCAAATTAAAATAAATTCTATCATTATAATTAATTTAAATGAAAAATTAGTTTTCAATTAATATTCCTTATTTTTCACATTTCATCAACAAATTAAACAGTTAGGAAAAATCCAAAAAAATCACCATAAATAATTTTAACATGATAGTTTAACAAATGAAATGGATTTTATCATAATAATATTCTAAAAGTGTAAATATTATTTTTTTTATTAATAAAAAAATCTGATAACAACATTAATTTTGAGAAAGTAGTATTTTCATTGAAAAAATTGTCATTTCCAAAAATTATATCATTTATTTTTAATATGTTTTCTTTATATAAAATTATTATAATTAATATTTAATATGTAGTTAATAATATTCATATCATTATGTTTAATGTCTAGGAAATAATTTCTGTGTTAAAATAACTATAATAATAATATATTGTCTAGTGTTGATTATAACATAATAGAAACATAGCGTTGCATGTAATGAAAGATTTCAATGAAATTTTACATAAAAACCCATCATAAACTCAAATGTTTAAATAAATTTCATAATTCATTAACATGATTCCCTTATAGGTTTCTATATATATATTTTTTAAAAATATAATTCTCTAAAAATTCTATGAATTCTATGTTTTTTTAAATATTTTCTTAGGAAACAGATTTTTTTCTAACCATTGTAATATAAGTGACTTTTTTACTTGTTGGATTTAATTCTAATAATATGTGTTTTATTCCTAAATTTCAACATATATATATGTTTTATTCATGCAATGGTTCATGAAATTTTTCTATGAATTATGGGTGATCATGAAATATTTTTGGAGATGGGTGCCACTGATATATCTCACAAATCCATTGGAAAAAATATTAGAGTTTACGAGTGATAGGTTTCTCCAAAATATACACAGGAATTATCTAGTTACGTGATTAGAATATAAGGGTTCACAAAATTGTGAATGTAATAATAATTTCTCTAATCACCTACATGATTATCATTTAATGGTTTCTAAGGAAAATAGTTTGATTTAAAAAAGTATTATAATGTTCTTATAGTTTTTATAGAATGTTTATTATAATTTATTAAATAAATATAGAATTATGTTGTTCATGGAAATTTATTGATGGTTTTTTTGGGTTTTTTGAGAAACCCATATGATTATATTTTTTCATTTATGATTTCATATGAAATGATTCCTGAAAAGTATTATGATATTATGTTGTTTTCAAGTAAAATGTAATGGATATTATTTTTAAAATGTGTATTATAAAATAGAAAAACATTATATTTGTATTTTGTTTGTTTTAAAAATGCTCTCATGCTTATATATTCTAATATCTTCCATAACAAATTTTTTTATATCATCCCACATTTTCAAATGAATATTCACTAGTCTGAAGGTCGAGATAAGCTTTAATAAAGTTAGTGTTGGGAAAAAATCCCTCAAGGTAACATTGAAGTATTTTTGAGTTCATTGTGTTTGTTGACAAAGCAGGTTTCCATGGAGAATTGTCGAGTTCCTGAGAATTTGTTGACAATATTTGTTGAAAAAGAACGATGATAAAGGAAAGGACGATCTGGAGGCGCTACAAAAAGAGCAGTACAAGGTGGCACCGTTTCCCAGTGTTTGCCAAATTTTTGGGGTCCAAAATTTGGAGTTTGGTGAGCATCGCGAAAATAGGATTTCCATGAAGAGCATAATTTTATATGGCAAAGGAATGAGTTTCACGAAGATAGGATGTATGGATTGGATTTCGCGAAGACCAAAAGAATATAGGCGGTGAGTCTTCGTGATTACGTCAAGCTTCGCGAATGGCAGAGGCTGAAGCGCATCGCGGTGGTGAAGGGATTTGCGAGGGAGCTTCGCGGTGAAGGTGCGAAGGAATGTTGACGGTGATGCTTCGCGACCACATCAAGCTTCATGAATGGAAGAGGCTGAAGCACATCGTGGCAGAGAAGGGCTTTGCGAGGGAGCTTCATGGCGAAGTCACGAAGGTACGTTGACAGTGATGCTTCGCGACTACGTTAAGCTCCGCGAACGGAAAATTTCCGTGGTGCTTCGCGATTTGGATAGAATTCCGGCTGAAACTTTGGAGCTTCGCGATTTGAGATGATGTGGCGTTGACTTCGCATGGAAGGGACGAGGGTCAGTGGAATTGCCTATAAGTAAAGGCCAACCCCCTCTAGAGAAGCAGAGAGAATTTTCGGAGAAGATCTTTCGCTCTCGATTTGCGAAGGTGGTTCGCAGAGCCAGTGTGCTTCGTGAAAGAGGTTCTTCGCGACGACTATTGTAGCTCCGCGAAACCTATGAGCTCCATGTTGGCTTACTAAGCTTCGCAAGGGCTGTTGCTTTGCGATAGCTTGAGGATCACGAGAGTGATTCGCGAGAGTGCTTCGCGAGAGAGCTTCGTGAAAAGGCAGGAGCTTCGTGAAGGCTTGTTTGAGCTTCGCGAAATTGGGAGCTTCGCAAAGTATGGTGCTTTGCGAAGGTACTTTCTAAAGGTAGTTTCCCAGTGGTCAGAGGCAAAGTTCTATTCATCAGTGGATGAAAGTTTGACTTCAACAGAGCATCTATCAACAGTTGAAGATGCATTATTTCATGAAAATGAAGAGACCTAGAGGTCTATAAACTGTGATTGGATTCCCTTCTAGAGCAGTGAGCTTAAGAAGAGGAAGAAGGTGATACTCTCCACCAGCAGTGAGCCAGAGAGAGAGAAACAGGGAGTGACCCTTGGGAAAGCAGTGAGATGACCCTAAACCTTGTAAGGGTAGTGATCCTGGGCATAGAAGTGATCTATCCCGAACCATTGTATCCACAGCTAGTGAAGTATAGTGTAATTTTGTACGACCGGCAACCTTTCGGCGTATACTCCTTGGACGTAGCCCTTAGCGGTGAACCAAGTAAAATTGTTGTGTCCTATGCTTTCTTTACCTTCTATTTATATTGTGCAACATGAAAAGAGAGAAGAGTGTTTTGCTTAACAGCGAAACAAGATCAGAACGGGATTTAATTTTAAATTAGTCATACCCTGATTCACCCCCCCTCTCTGGGTATTCAACCTTGTGGACCTAACAATTGGTATCATATAGAAAGGTTGACAATTGTTCTTCTCTCAAATGGAGGTTACTAATCATAGAGGGATTCCGATCTTCGACGAATGTAATTTTCAGATATGGAAGAATCAAATGCAATACTATTTCCGATCTTTGGGAATGGATGTGTTTTCAGCAGCTATGCATGGAATCACAGCTGATATTACTAGTGGTGCATTATCAGAAGCAGAGCATAAAGAGTTGGATGCTGATTCCAAAGCGATCAATGCCTTAGGGGGAGACCTTTCCAATCCCATATATACAAAGCTGATGTCATGAAAAACATCACATGCCATGTGGGAAAACCATTTGAATATTTATGAAGGGGATACAAAAGTCAGAGAGGCAAAGCTGCAAGTGTTGTGGAACAAGTATGAAGATCTAAGAATGAACCCGAATGAGTCTATTGATGCATTCTTTGACAGGGTAAATGCTTTGGTAGAAGACATGCGGGGACTTGGAGAAATTATCGAAGATATAAAAATTGTGAAGCGGATATTGAGAAAACTTCCACCTCGGTTCAATCCGAAAGTTTCTGTTTTGGAAGATAAAGACCCAAAAGATCTGACATTGGATAACCTGCACAACACTCTTGTTGCGTATGAAATGAGAAACGATGATAACGAGACTGTGGAAAAGGGGAAATCCAAAAGAGGTGGCATTCAAGGCCATGAAGAAACTCACCATTGAAGATTATAATGAAGAAGAAATGACAGATGAGGTGATGTCATTCCTTTCTTCAAATATGCAAAGAGGAAGAGGAAAGTTTAAAGGTAAACTTCAACTAGAATGCTTTCGATGTGGAAAGGTTGGTCATCTTACGGTAAGATGCCCCAAGAAATTTCAAGATAACGATGATGATGATGATGAAGTTGAAATTCCCAAGAAGTAATCCTCAGCCTATGTGAAAGGGAAGAAGCAGTTCAAGAGAAATTTATTCAAGAGGAAGAATCTTCTTTCACAAGAAATAGACAGTTCAGATGAGTCTGAGGATGAAGAGGTTAAGGAGTTTGGAAATTGAAAAGATCATAGACAAAATGCTATGGTAGCGGTCGTCAGTAGTTCTCAGGAAAAGGAAGAAAATGACGTTAGAGAAGAGGAAGAAGATGTTGAAGGAAGATTTGATATGGAAGCCAAATTGGAAGCATCTCTTGAAGAGATAGATGTTTGGAGAGCCAAAACGAAGAAATCCAATAAAGTGGTTCGTGATGGCAAACTCTATATGCAACAATAGGATGAAGAAAAGTCATAACTATTAGAAGAAATTGAAAGACTAAAATCCTCAACACCAGAGAGCTCAGAAAATATTGTTGAGAATAATCTTAGAATTGGGGAACAAAAGAAGGAAATTGATTGTTTGACTAACACAGGAAAAGAGCAGGTCATACGTATCAATGAGCTTGAAGAATAAGTGGTCAGTCTGCGACAAAAAATGAAGGATCAAGAAAAACTCTTGACCCCCAATGTGATATTAGAAAAGCAGGCCATTCAGAAGACAATGAAGTTGAAAGAGGAGGCTCGTAGTTCAGCAGGAGTGAAGTAGCAAGACATCTCAAATGATAAGGTTGATTCAGGGCTTGATAAGAAACAAAAATCGGTGGTAGTTAATGTCAGACAGCAAGCACCCGTCTCGAATTTGAAGGTTGATTTGAGCACAAAACAGAATCAGAATATTCATAGATCCCAAAGGGAAAATCGTAGTGCTGAGGTATCATGAAGGAATGTATCTTATATCAGGTGTTATTGCTGTGGGAAAATGGGACATTCACAGTATGTGTGTTCCATAGCCAAGAGATATATAAGGGAACAAGAACAGAGATGGCAGCCAAACAAAGAACGATTTTCCCAAACATATTTTGAAGGAAACTGTTTTTGGTGAGGAGGATTTGGGCACATGGCTAGGTACTGTACTTCGATCATTCCGAGAAATGTGCCAAATCAGAATCGAAACATTCTCAAGAAGCAAGTCAATAAACCGACGGGTGAGTTAAAAACACAGAATAGATTTGCGGCTTTGCAAGATGAGGTTGGTCCATCATACTCTGAGAAAGAACAGAAGTTTCAATCCATGCTGAGTGTGAAAGAAAAAGTATGGACCAAAAAGAAGAAAATTGAGAAGGCCGTGGTGGCGGAGATTTCCCTTAAGGCATTAGACCGATCTGGTGTTTGGATCCTTGATAGTGGTTGCACATCCCACATGACGGGTAATAAGGATCTTGTTACAGGCATCAAATATGACAAAGAAGGAGTTGTCAAATTTGGAAATGATGAAGGCCTGAAGATTGTTGGCTCAGGGAAAGCCAAGTTTGGGGGCAAAGAGATGAGACGTGCTGATGTCTTGGTAGTAGAGGGTCTCAGTCATAACTTACTCAGTGTCAGTCAACTTTGTGACTCTGGGCACCCTATCCGATTTACCGAGAATATGTGTGTTGTGAAAGGAAAAGATGGAGCAACTATTCTACGGGGAAAAAGGTCAAAGGAAAATCTCTACCTTGTAGGTGGGAAAGAAGATACATGTCTTTTATCCAGAGAAGAAGAAAACCAGCTCTGGCATAAGCGACTTGGTCATCTATGCCAACCATCTATGGAGGATCTCATAAAGTGTGATGCTGCTAGAGACCTTCCCAAGCTATCACATGATCGCACTCATACGTGTGATGATTTCCAACAAGGGAAGATCATCAGAAAGACATACAGGCCAAAGGAACAGAAATCAACTAGACTGCTCGAACTGGTTCATGCTGATGTATGTAGACCTATCTCACCACGAGCTATAAATGGGAAAAGGTACTATGTCCTTTTCATTGATGACTATAGCAGAACGACCTCGGTATTCATCATTACCTATAAGACAGAGGTGTTCAGTTGCATAAAGCAGTATAGGAGGGAATCAGAAAAGATGCTTGGGAAGAAAATTCTGAAGTTTCATACTGATAACGGTACAAAATTCACAAACAGTCAAGTTGAAAACTATCTTGAGAAACATATGATAAGGCATCAAGTTTCATCGGTAAGAACTCCCCAATAGAATGGAGTGGTTGAAAGGAGAAATTGGATCATCAAAAATATGACTAGAACAATTCTTATTGACAAAGACCTACCAGAGAAATTTTGGAAGGAAGCAGTGTTGACATCGGTCTATGTTTCAAATAGGTCTCTGTTGTGTCCGAAGCAAGGGAAGACTCCATATGAACTGTGGTACGGAAAGAATCCAACGTTGAAATACTTTCGAATCTTTGGAAGTAAGTGTTTCATTCTCAACAAAGACAATCACAGGAAGTTTCAGGCATGAGGAGATGAGGGGATATTCCTTGGATACTCCGGGAAAAGCAAAGCGTATAAATGCTTCAACAAAAGGCTGGGAAAAATTGTTGAGAGCAATGATGTCGCTATAGTTGAAAATGAACAGCATACTCAACAACAGAGTGAATAGTTCCTGGATGAAACTGATGATGAGGTAATCAACACAGGGGGAGCAGAAGTGGCAGAGGCTGACTCAAAAGAAGATACTGATGATGAGCAAGAAAGTGTGAAGTCTGTGTCTGCAAGGAAGCCAAAGAGTCGAGATGAAATTGATAGGAAGAATATCATTGGTGATTAGACAGCTCCAGTTCAGACTCAAAGAATGAAGTCATTATAGAAAACATCATTTTTTTCTCAAGTGGAGCTGAAATGTTTTTCCGATGTAGCTGAAGATGAAAACTGGGTTCAGGCTATGAACGAAGAGCTTGATCAGATTGAGAAGAACCAGACATGGGAGATTGTTTCGAGGCCAGCAGAAAAGGATGTCATCGGGACTAAATGGGTTTATCGCAATAAGATGAATGAAGATGGAACATTGATTCAGAATAAAGCACGACTAGTGTGAAAGGGATACTCCCAGATCGAGGGAATAAATGTCGATGAGACATTTGCACCGGTTGCAAGGCTGGAGACAATCAGATTATTTTTGGCCATAGGAGTGAAACGAAAGTTCAAAGTGTTCCAGATGGATGTCAAATTCGCATTCTTGAATGGTGTTCTAGAAGAGGAGGTGTATATTGAGCAGCCAGATGGTTTTCTCATTCATGAGGATGAGAATAAAGTTTTCAGGCTGAAGAAGGCATTGTATGGGTTGAAACAAGCACCAAGGGCATGGTACTCAAGGCTTGATCAGTACTTGAAGAAGCTTGGTTTTTAGCGTGGAGGAGTTGATTACAATCTCTATTTCATTAATGACAGTAATCAAAGGATGATGGTGTTGGTTTACGTCGATGACATAATATTTCACAGATCAGATGAAGCTCAGTGCAGACAGTTTTCCGAATTCATGAAAAATGAGTTTGAAATGTCAATGATTGGAGAGCTAACATTTTTCCTTGGTCTATAGGTGACACAAGGAAGGAATGGAACATTCATTTCTCAATCTAAATATGACAAGGAGGTCCTAATAAGGTTTGGAATGGAAAATTCCAAGGAGATGAAGACTCCAGTTGCCACCCGGATGAAACTATCGAAATATAAAGATGGCAGGGCAGTTAATATCACAGAATATAGGCAGATTATTGGATGTTTGTTGTACTTGACTGCAACAAGGCCTGATATTGTTTTTGCTACATGCCAAGAAGCGAGATATCAGAGCAATCCCAAGGAAATCCACATGCTTGCAGTGAAAAGAATACTTTGTTATATCTAGGGCACAGTGGATTTCGGCTTGACATATACTGACAAATCTCAGACAGAGTTATTGGGATATAC
This sequence comes from Viscum album, assembly GCA_963277665.1. Lineage (NCBI taxonomy): Eukaryota > Viridiplantae > Streptophyta > Magnoliopsida > Santalales > Viscaceae > Viscum > Viscum album. Next base: position 1,657,763,627 of record OY728138.1, on the reverse strand, counting down.
TCCTGCAGACTGAGCCGGTTCAGCAGATGATAGAAAATCAACGTCAGGTGGTGCATTCTATCTTGGTGGATTGTGTATTTCTTGGCTAAGTAAGAATCAATATTTCATTTCATTGAGCACTTCAGAAGCTGAGTATATTGCGGCCACTCAAGCATGCACACGGTTATTGTGGATGAAGCAGCAGCTTGAAGATATGGTAGTTGAAGTGAAGTCTTCGATCGGAATCAAGTGTGACAACTCAAGTGCTATAAATCTTAGCAAAAGTCTCATCCATCATTCAAGGACAAAGCACATTGAGATTAAGTATCATTTTATCAAGGAGAAGGTTGAGTAGGGAATCGTGAAGTTGGAGTATGTGCCTACAGAGCTACAGGTTGTAGACATTCTGACCAAGGCCTTACCTAAGGAAGCTTTCGAGAGGCATCGACTGGCTCTGGGAGTTCAGTCGATTCCCCGCACTTGAAATAGTGTGGATGTGGGACCTCTACCCCCCTCTCCCTGAGGTATGATGTGTTTTTCCCTAATGTGCTAATATGTGTTCTTTACTATGTTACAGACTACAAAGGAGTGACCTTTGGATTTGTTGACAAAGGGGGAGAAAATAGTGATTGTTCAAGGGGGAGACAGTGTGGGCTATTTGATAAATCATGACAAATAAGGGGATAAGCTGACTAGTGGTGCAGCCAGATAGGGGGAGAAATGAGAAAGGGGGAGATTTTTTTTAAATCTGACGATGCTAGAAGTGATCAATCAAAGCATAGAAATCACGACAGTTGAGGATCGTGATAAAAGCATAACAGTGCTGTTGGAATGGTGTTAGAAAGTGTCCAGCTATCACCAATTGGTATCAGTGTGGTTCAACAATTGGTATCAACTTAAGAATTCATCAATTGGTATCAGTGTGGTTCAACAATTGGTATCAATTTAAGAATTGGTATCAGGTTGGAATCAACAATTGGGGTCTGACATGAAGTGATTCATTGATGAACTTTTCATACTACTCATGTTTCTCACACCGAGCATTGCTCATGTGGGCTTAGAGTACGGGTTAAGTGAATCCTTGAATTGTATCAGAATCGCAAGAGGCGAATGGTGGTACCGACTGGAAGAATACTCAGTGAGGTATCAACATGCAGAAAATCATTCTGAGCAGAGTTGTGAAGAGTTTTCAACAAACCCAAAGGGGGAGATTGTTGGGAAAACATCCCTCAAGGTAACATTGAAGTATTTTTGGGTGGGTTGTGTTTGTTGACAAAGCAGGTTTCCATGGAGAATTGTCGAGTTATTGGGAATTTGTTGACAATATTTGTTGACAAAGAACAATGACAAAGGAAAGGACAATCTAGAGGTGGTACAAAAAGATCAGTACAAGGTGGCGCCGTTTCCCAGTGTTTGCCAAATTTTTGGGGTCCAAAATTTGGAGTTTGGTGAGCATCGCGAAAATAGGATTTCCATGAAGAGCATAATTTTATATGGCAAAGGAATGAGTTTTGTGAAGATATGATGTATAGATTGGATTTTGTGAAGACCAGAAGAATGGAGGCGGTGAGTCTTCGCGATTACGTCAAGTTTCGCGAATGGCAGAGGCTGAAGCGCATCACGGTGGTGAAGGGCTTTGCAAGGGAGCTTCACGGCGAAGGCACGAAGGAATGTTGACGGTGATGCTTCGCGACCACGTCATGCTTCGCGAACGGCTGAGGCTGAAGCACATCACGACGGAGAAGGGCTTTGCGAGGGAGCTTCACGGAGAAGGCGCGAAGGTATGTTGACGGTGATGCTTCGCGACTACGTCAAGCTCTGCGAACCGAAAATTGCCGTGGTGCTTCGCGATTTGGACAGAATTCTGGATGAAACTTTGGAGCTTCGCAATTTGAGATGACGTGGCGTTGACTTCGCGTGGAAGGGACGATGGTCGGTGGAATCGCCTATAAGTAGAGGCAGACCCCCTCGAGAGAAGTAGAGAGAATTTTCAGAGAAGATCTTTCTATCTCGATTTGCGAAGGTGGTTCGCGAAGCCAGTGTGCTTCGCGAAAGAGGTGCTTCGCGGTGGCTATTGTAGTTCCGCGAAACCTACGAGCTCCGTGTTGGCTTACTAAGCTTCGCAAGGGCCATTGCTTTGCGAAGGCTTGAGCATCGCGACAGTGCTTCGTGAGAGTGATTCGCGAGAGAGCTTCGTGAAAAGGCAGGAGCTTCGCAAAGGCTTGTTTGAGCTTTGCGAAATTGGTAGCTTCGCGAAGTAGGGTGATTTACGAAGGTACTTTCCAAAGGTAGTTGCCCAGTGGTCAGAGGCAAAGTGCTATTCATCAGTGGATGAATGTTGGACTTCAACAGAGCATCTATCAACAGTTGAAGATGCATTATTTCATGAAAATGAAGAGACCTACAGGTCTATAAACTGTGATTGGATTCCCTTCTAGAGAAGTGAGCTTAGGAAGAGGAAGAAGGTGATCCTATCCACCGGCAGTGAGCCAGAGAGAGAGAAACAGGGAGTGACCCTTGGGAAAGCAGTGAGCTGACCCTAAACCTTGTAAGGGCAGTGATCCTGGGCATAGAAGTGATCTAGCCCGAACCATTGTATCCACAGCTAGTGAAGTATAGTGTAATTTTGTACGACCGACAACCTGTCGGCGTATACTCCTTGGACATAGCCCTTAGTGGTGAACCAAGTAAAATTTTTGTGTCCTATGCTTTCTTTACCTTCTGTTTATATTGTGCAACATGAAAAGAGAGAAGAGTGTTTTTCTTAACAGCGAAACAAGATAAGAACGAGATTTAATTTTAAATTAGTCATATCCTGATTCACCCCCCTCTCAGGGTATTCAGCCTTGTGGACCTAACAGTTAGAAATATATATATTTGAGTTACCCTGAATGTATTTATTGTATATATCTAAGTAACTTATATTTTGGAATAATGAAAACAGTGTGGTAATGCCTAATTTTTATGTAACTTTATAAATATTTCTCTAAAAAATAATTTTTAAAAATAAAATAAATTTATGAAAGTGAAATAGATATTATCAATCATGTATTCATGGGTTGAATAAGGTGAAATCCACTGTAGTTGTAATTATAAAAATGGTTTTGATTAGTTTAGAGGTTATAATAATGTTAAAATAGTCTATAAGTATATTCTAATAATGGTCATTTTATAATTATATTTTTTCTAATTTTTGTAGCCTTATCTAATTTCTAATAAAAATATTTTACTTATAGGAGACAATGGATAAAATTTATAACGTCATTAAGATGATAATATTCCTAAAAACATGTAACCTATAATGGTTTGAATATATCATTTCACTGTTGTGTTAACACAATTTGTCTTCGATTTTAATGGTATCACACATAAAAGAGTATGATTTAGTTACTCAAAAAAGATATGTTATATAGTAGATCATTTTACGAAATTGAACACTCTAAATATTGATGGATACTTTGACCATCTGAAAGATAATGTATTGTTTAATTCCTTAGACATGATATTTGATTTTTAGAGATATTCAGAAAATACTATGAAACCATTTATATTTATTATTTAGAATGTGAAGTCGATTAATGGTGTTTTATTTTTATTAACACTAATGAAATGTTATAATTTTAATGAGTTAATATATTATTTTAATTCATATATGAAATGAGTTACTCAATTTAGGATTTAGAACGATTGTAAAAAAAGTAAAAAAACATTTTATTAATACAATGGACAATGCATGACCCTAAATGGAGTCTATAATTACACATTACTTATTTATTCATATTATTCCAATGTCTTAATTTATTTGTGATCAATTGATTTTTTTATATCTGAAAAAATATCAATTAAAATTTAAATAATATCTCATGAAATGATCTCCAATTTTTTGGTTAAAACGAATTAGGTAGGATAATGGAAACAATAATTTATCTAAATATATATATATAATCATCTATTGAATGGTTAAACCCACAAACTATATTATCATACCCATTATATAGGATGAGGTAATTTTTGGTATGGATTAGAATTCATTTAATCATGATATTATTGATTTCAAGGTGAAGGAAGTTCTTTTCAGAATGAGTTTTAATTTGTATATAATAATGAATACATACCTTTGATAAAATATCAAGAACCTGAGAAATAAATAATATTTGGAAGTTAAATTTATCTTTCACATATTACTGAAAATATTGGAAGTGTTAAAAATGGTTTGGTGTTTTTTGAAAATTAATATATGGATATATGTCATTATGATTTTGCAGGTGTTATTCCTAATCAATAAGTTCGGTTTATTATAAAATTATTTGATTATGTTATAAAAGTTTCTAAACACCCATATTGAATGGTTTCTATTGAGTTTCAAGAATTTAAAATTTTATTACATTAATTCTTTTGTAAGGGTTTCATCCACCCTAAAACATCATTTTGGGGTTCACTTATTAATTATTTAGAAATAAGGATGGTTCCCTATTGTTTTTAATTTTTTATATAGAACTAAATACCAACAGTAATAAGGAATAGTATCACTATAATAATATCGATGAATTGTTTGATCATCTTCCACATGATAAGTATTATGTTAAGATTAAATTACGTACTAGGTAAAACCATTTAAAGGTGAAAGAGGAATACATTTTGAGGATGATGTTTTATATTAGTTTTGATCATTATGATTATCTAGATTCGTTATCTCAGATTTCTAATGCAATAGTTGTATTTACGGGTATAATGAATATAGTTTTCATTGTGTATTTTGATAAATATTTGGTTGTATTTATTGAATATTATATAGTTTATTCTAATAGTTATCATGAACATGAGAAAAAACTATGGATTATATTATATAATTTAAAATAAATTAATACATTTTGAAAATATAGTAAATATAAATTATAGTTACAAATGATTTTATTTAATGGTCATATTGATTCTAAAAATAGAATATTTTTTAATATTTCTAAAAAATATGTTAAATTTTATCCAACGTATAAAAATCTAATGAGATTTAATTTTTTATTTTCTTTCTATTTTACTAATGATGAGTTATTGAAATATTTAATCATCTAGGTAGCCCGAAAACTATGTTAACTTGAAAAATATTAAAATTCATTTGGGAAATGAAATGTGATGAATGTTTCCAATAATTAAATATGGAATTATTTAATGATATATTGTTTTCATTTCAGATCATAAATTGTCAGTATATGATATATGTTGATTCTACCTTGAAAAGACAAGGGTTTTAATGCTTAATGATTTTTTTTAACATATAAATATATTCAATTGAAACCCCAGGGATATAAATCTTTCTAAAATGACTGTGTCCATGATATAGGATGTTTTGATTCAAGAATATTCAGGCATCATCTATTAGGGGGGGAATATGAGATATATACTTATAATAAATGAATAAAGTAGATATTCACTCAAAAAAATTATCTTGAGGTATAAAATATGGATAGAAATGAATAAGGAATGCAATTTCAAAATTTACTATCAACTAGGTAACGAATACGAGTTTATATATTCCCCTAGTCAAAAAGATATAACAACATCAACAATGATTTGTTTGGATCATGAAATTTCAGAAATTTTTCCAATAAATTTTTTATTTAAAATATAATATGATGTATATTTTTATCATTTAAATACTGTATGAATTTAGTCATAGTTTTCAGAAATAATAATATAGGATCCACTGACCAATCATGGTATTCAAAAAAGTGTTGAATTTTTCAAAAAAGTGTATGTTTCCTGAGTTTAAGATGGATAAAAAAGGTGTTATTAAATTGGGAAAGATGTTATGTGTTACTTGTTATTCACATTTTAATAAATAACAATCACGTGAATCTATGAACTCTTTATTTTTTATTTATCATGCTTTCACATAGATGTGAAGGGTTGTTTGAAAATATTTTTGGATAGATGTTATATAGAAGGATATAGCTGTATTTTCTATGAAAATTTTGACATTTCATTATGTTAAATTATAAATATAAAAAATTAATGAGATGATTTGACCCTTGATAATAAAAAAATCTAAATTGGAGTATAAATCCATGGATTTTGTGGTGGGATTACAAAACTCATATCTAGGTGATTATGAGATGTCTGTTATTATTGATTGATTGACTAAATCATGAATTTTTTTTCATATTCATTTTATTATTTACATGGATCATCATTATTGATATTATTTTATAGAGATAGTCATATCACATGGGGTTTATATCAACAATTTGTTTGATCATGATCCCAGGATTACGTCAAATTCATAGATATGACATTAAAATTCTCTGGGTACTTAACTGAATTTCAGTATATCTCTTCATCGCCAATATGATGGACATATTGTTCATTTTAATCATTATAGGAAGTTAATAGGGGTTTATCATTAGTGTATCAATGATTATGGGATTATCACATGTCTTTAGTTGAATTTTCATAAAATAATAGCTTTCATTCTATTATACATATAGATCCTTTGGAAATATTATATATAAAATAGCGTTGGACACCAACTTGTCCAGATGACGTAAATGAGAGATATGTTTTGTCACGACCCCCTCCCCACAAGGTGTACCCCTCCTTGGGCCGGCAATGTGAAAAGGGAGATAATGACCCCCGAGTCCCGCCTCCAGTAGGCCCCGGGTTGGCGACTAGCACCGAGGGTATAATACACACACAAATGGGAGGCATTACCCTCTAAGAGAACACATGAAGAAGAGAGAGATAGAATAGAATCCAACCAACTCCAACTCATAACTGAAATGTAAAAGAAACCCAAGTACATATATGAAATGTCATGCAAAAGTACTACAACTGAAAGGGGAAACTAAAAGTACCCAAAAGAAAGTAAAACGACAGCGACCACAAGCCCGAACAGCTCCTCCTCCAACCGCAAGCTAGTAGTAACCAGCTTGATCTCCAACCTGCTCCAAGTGACCTGAAAAACAGTTTATATGTACATAGGGTGAGTATAACAGTATACTCAGTAGGATCCTCCCCAAGACTCTCGTGCAAAAGTAAAGAAAGCATGCTAAAGCCCAGTGAACAACAAGTGAAACTAACTCGTCACCTAAACAGGTATACTATGTTCCCAACCTCACCAAGGCTACTCTCACCAAGTAACGCATACAAGAATATAGCATATAGTAAAGAATATCAAGGGTACCCCGCTACTACTTCCCCACTGGTTTGCCGCTTTGCCCCAACGACATACGTCCTGTGCATCTCTCTCCAAAGGCTTGCCCGTATCAACATGGGTCAAGCTCCACAATCTGCACCACGTGCACCACATAGGCTTGCCCGCAGACACCTGGGCTAAGCTCCACACAATCCTCACAACCAAAAGTAACCAGGTAGTTTCCAGGAGCCACCACAGCTCGCATAACGTGTATCATACGTCGGGTATTATACCTCAAGCCATTACAGCCCATACACCGAGTAAGGATCCTCAAGCCATCACAGCCTATACACCTTACACCTATAGTAGTCCATAGGATACTATATCCAGAATATATGTGTGTGAAATAACCACAAGCCATTACAGCCCTCTACACACATATATGGGTAAAACTAACCACTGTGCCTACCAGCACTAAGATCTACCAAGAGAAGAGAGCGGGGCCAAAGGGGGTAGTCAGCCATTCAACCTCCCATCAGAATGTTGGGGAAAACACCCCCCAGGGCTCAGAATCCCCGGGGTGTCAGATGCCCTTACCGACAGGGTGGAGTAGCGTATAGAAACACAAAAAGTACAGAATATATAAGTAACTCACATCCACACTATGGGCATTACCTATTCTTAGATACAACTGCAGCTAACGTCTCTCAGACTCCAGGCTGCTACTTCTAAGACTAGGTATCCTATAAGCACACAACCAATTGAAGATCTTTATTAGATTACTCCATTCTCATTTATCAGTTCCACTGTACATTAGTTAATTCTTTAACCATTAATTAAGATTGAACAATTCCCCATTTAACTGAAATGGCGTCACTTTCAATACAACTGCTCCTTTTTAAGATTCACATCACCTTTAAATTCCAGCATCTCCATCCCCGTGGATTTTCACCATTTAATAAAACATTCATTACAGAAATACTTTTCCACATTCCCAGGCATTCTAGAAAAACATCCTATGCTTCTAAACACAAAGGAGGCTCAACACGGTGAGTAGATATACTACCCGTCGAGTCTTTGCCGCCTATAGAAAGAGCATAGACCCATCCTCCATCGAGAGGCTAAACACGGAAAGCACGTGGCATACCCCGCGTGTCTTCGCCTCCTTCAGAATGAGGGTAAGCAAGACTAGCTACCTTGAGCAGTGGGGAAAAGCAAAGCAGATTAACATTCAAGAAAACCACAAGCAACCAGCAACCATATCCGTCCCATTCCATCACCCCCGGTGTCCTCCCTGACACCCATATGCATAAACCGATGCATCTCGCCACACTAGGCATCATCCGCTGCCACAACTATAAGGCCTCCATGCCTCCACATATCACAACAACCATCCCGGCTCACATCACAGCACAAGCAGCAGGAAAACAAACATCACAAAATGGACTCTCGGCCCTTTAACAAACAAGAGGGTAACTCAGAACCCTTTTTGAAATTCCCACATAATCTGTTCTCTATACCATATTGAATTAACAGATTTGTAATTCGTAGGTTCCAATCATGGATACCTAATCAGTAAGCTATCACAATTAAATAACCATGCTTACTTCCCTAATTTGATTATCCTCAAATTAGAACAACTACAACAACGACAACAACCAGATTAATTTACATGCCTCTTTATCTTTAGCCAATTAATCAACAATTAATTCCGGCTTTACGTTTATTATCAATTCCAATCATGAACGAACAATAAATCAAAGAAAACATAGATATCACTATATTTAGGAAAACATGAGGCAAACCGTTATCACGGTATAAAGCAACAGCATGCGATCAACCAATTCTTTTAATCCGGTTCAAGTATTTAATTAGGTCAATTCCATTGTGATCCAAAGGAATAAATCATGCTAACTCTACGATTGCACATATATAATTAGAGAAGCCATGAATCCCCTACCTCGAAGAGTTCTTGACGTCCTTTATCCACACAGCAGGTCACGATCCTCCCCTCGCGACAACTTATGTGGAAGAATGATCGACACAGCTTGGTTGCATCCAACAGAGCGGGACTGATCCTAGGAGTAAGGGTTGATTGTGAAACTCCTACGGGAAGGATTGAAAGGTTCTAGAGCCTCTTAGTTAAGAATAAAGGTAAGGAACAAGGGAGAATGATATCTCGTCCCTTTTTAAGATTTAACGAGGTGACGGTTTAAGATCCGGTTAATTCTCCATTAAAAACGGATCGCATTAACCCACGCGGTTTGACCAAGTGAAACATTCCAAGCCTTAGGAATAATTAATATAGGATTTATGGCATTTGAATCGGCCTTAAGAGCCCTTAAAATAAGGCTTTAAATGTATTTTACGTCAAAGGAAACGTCAAAAGGGGCAAAACTGTAGGAGTCTGGAAACACTGTTCACCCACCGTTACTGTACATGAAACTGATCTGTGAAACTGATCTGTCACACCGATCTGTGAAACTGATCTGTGAAACTGATCTGTCACACCGATCTGTCTCACCGATCTGTCTCACCGATCTGTCTCACCGATCTGTCTCACCGATCTGTCTCACCGATCTGTCTCACCGATCTGTCTCACCGATCTGTCTCACCGATCTGTCTCACCGATCTGTCTCACCGATCTGTCTCACCGATCTGTCTCACCGATCTGTCTCACCGATCTGTCTCACCGATCTGTCTCACCGATCTGTGAAACTGATCTGTCTCACCGATCTGTGAAACTGATCTGTCTCACCGATCTGTGAAACTGATCTGTCTCACCGATCTGTGAAACTGATCTGTCTCACCGATCTGTGAAACTGATCTGTCTCACCGATCTGTGAAACTGATCTGTCTCACCGATCCGTGAAACTGATCTGTCTCACCGATCTGTGAAACTGATCTGTCTCACCGATCTGTGAAACTGATCTGTCTCACCGATCTGTGAAACTGATCTGTCTCACCGATCTGTGAAACTGATCTGTCTCACTGATCTGTGAAACTGATCTGTCTCACCGATTCGTGAAACTGATCTGTCTCACTGATCTGTTACTGTTCATAAAACTGGAAACACTGTTCACAGAACTAGAAAATTGGCAAAGTGTTGGGGATAAGTCCCCTTGACCTCCCGGAACACCTCCAACACCAACATTTCACAAAGTAATGGACCAGAGAGGTCCGGGCCATTACATTAGATACCTCTCAAAACATTCTCGTCCTCGAGAATTAAAAACCAACCCAGAAGAAAAGAGGGGTCCGAACAACCACCCCATAAGATACCTCTCAGGGGAAAACCACCATGAGTTGTTCGAAAGCTGGAACAAAACTATGACATCCGGGAACAAACAATCCATACCCAAACAATTCATTCACAACCTCACATCAAAGGTACATAAACAAAACATGAAAGGTCCAACCACAGAGAAAACATCATTACATGAAAGGAGTTAAACATTAAACAACTCTGGGTACTGAGCACGTATCTGTGACTCACGCTCCCAGGTACTCTCCTCCATGCCACCGTGTCGCCACAAGACACGAACTAAAGGAATAGAACGCCCACGCAACACCTTCTCCTTGTGGTCTTGGATCTCCACAGGTCGCTCCTCGAAGGTTGCATCATCATCAATATCGATCTCTCCCCAATCGATAACATGAGATTCATCATGAAGATAATGACGGAGCTGCGATACATGAAAAACATCATGTATCCGACTCATCCGAGGGGGAAGTGCTACTCGATATGCCACAGCTCCAACACGAGCTAACACCTCGAAAGGCCCAACAAAACGGGGAGAAAGCTTACTTCCGCGACCAAACCTTCGCTGCCCACGACGGGGAGTCACCTTCAGAAACACATGATCCCCAACATTAAACTCTATGGGTCTCCTTCTTTGATCCACATAAGATTTCTGACGATCTTGTGCTGTCTTCATCCTCTCACGAATCACTTGAACCATCTCCGTCGTATTCTGCACTAGTTCTGGTCCGAGAATTGCTGACTCTCCGACCCCAGTCCAGCACAACGGAGAACGGCATGGCCGGCCATACAAGGCTTCAAACGGCGCCATGCCGATGGTAGAGTGAAAACTATTATTGTAAGCGAACTCTACCAAAGGTAAGTGTTTCACCCATGAACCTCCAAAATCAAGAACACAAGAGCGCAACATGTCTTCAAGAGTTTGGATGGTTCGCTCTGTCTGACCATCCGTTTGAGGATGAAAAGCAGTGCTAAGGCATAGTCGAGAGCCAAAAGCATGCTGGAGACCTCTCCACACCCTCGAGGTAAAACGAGGGTCTCGATCAGAAATGATCGTCTTAGGAACTCCGTGAAGCCTCAGCACTTCCTCCAGATACTGCCTCGACAAAACCTCCACTGAGCTCGACTCCTTGATTGCTATGAAGTGGGCTGATTTAGTTAAACGATCCACTACCACCCATATAGCATCATGTCCTCCCGGAGCTCGAGGTAAACCTGTAACAAAGTCCATTGAGATGTCCTCCCACTTCCACTGAGGAATCTCTAAGTGCTGGAGAAGACCACCAGGAACACGGTGTTCGGCCTTCACCTTCTGGCAGACTAAACATCGAGACACACATTCTGCAACTGAACGCTTCAGCCCAGGCCACCAAAACTGACTCCTCAAGGATCGATACATCTTCGTCACACCAGGATGTACAGCTAAGGGCGAGCTATGGAACTCTCGGAGAACCGTCTCGCGCATTGCCAAGGGAACAAAAAGCCTGTCATGATACAACACTCGGTGTTGTTCATCCTCTGACCAACCATCAGGGGCCTCCCCACAAACAACTCTGTCTCTCAAAACTTCCACCTCTAGATTACCCAACTGAGACTCTTCCACCTTTTGCATCAGGGATGACTGCACCGTCATCTGGAAAAGACAACCTCTTCCTCCAACTTCTCCCATATCAAGATGCAAAGCTGCTAGCTCTTCCATCCCTCTCCAGGAATCACCAGATTCACGTACAACATCATTACGTGACTTTCGGCTTAGTGCATCAGCAACAACATTTCCCTTCCCAGGTGTATACGATATTTCGAAGTCGTATTCCTGCAAGAACTCCATCCACCGACGCTGCCGCAAGTTCAAACCCCGCTGAGAGAAAACATACCTCAAACTCTTATGATCGGTGAAAACCACAAAGCGCTCTCCAATGAGGTAATGTCTCCACAACTTCAGCGCAAACACCACGGCTGCCAACTCAAGATCATGGGTGGCATAGTTGCGTTCATGGGGACGCAACTGCCGAGACCCATAAGAAACAACTGACCTCTGCTGCATGAGAACACAGCCTAGCCCCAGATGTGAAGCATCACAGAAAACATCAAACTGGACTCCCTCCGTTGGAAGACAAAGGACTGGAGCACTTACCAACTTCTCCTTTAGATACTCGAAAGCTGTCTGACACTGATCAGTCCATATGAACGCTTGATCCTTCCTGGTCAAAGCTGTCAGAGGAGTCGCAACTCGGGAGAAATTAGCCACAAACCTCCTATAATAGCCTGCGAGACCAAGGAAACTTCGCACCTCTGACACGGTCTTGGGGGCTGGCCAAGACACCACTGCTTCTATCTTCGAAGGATCCACATCTACTCCCTGTTGGGACACAACATGTCCCAAGAAACGAACTTCTCGAGCCCAGAACTCACACTTGGACAACTTCCCAAACAACCGATGTTGGCGAAGAACTCCCAAAACAGCTCGTAGATGTTCTGCATGCTCTTCTTCAGATGTGGAGTACACAAGGATGTCGTCAATGAAAACCACAACAAACTTGTCCAAGAATTCACGGAACACAGCATTCATCAACCCCATGAAAACAGCTGGAGCATTTGTCACGCCGAATGGCATTACAACAAACTCATAATGCCCATGACGACAGCGGAAAGCTGTCTTCGGGATATCCTCATCCTTTACACGCATCTGATGATATCCTGACCGCAAGTCGATCTTTGAAAACCAACTTGCACCCTTCAGTTGATCGAATAGGTCATCAATCCGCGGGAGAGGATAACGGTTCTTTATTGTCACTTTGTTTAAGCGACGATAATCGACGCACAACCGCAAACTGCCATCAGCCTTTTTCACGAACAAGACTGGTGCACCCCACGGTGACACACTTGGCCGAACAAAACCACACTGCAATAGACCATCGAGCTGAATACGTAGCTCTCGTAACTCAGAAGGGGCCATCCTATACGGAGACATAGAGATGGGAGACGCTCCGGGCTGTAGCTCGATCCCAAACTCGATCTCCCGTCGAGGGGGTAAGGATACAACCTCTTCTGGAAAGACATCAGGGTACTCTTCTACGACCCTAGGAAACGCCAGCTGTTGAACCTCTGAAGAACTCAGCATCATCCCAGCCATCATGGATGATAAGGATGAAACTCGTCTATGACTCATCCGAGGATCTCTCTCACCAACAAACACTACTTCCTCTCCATCTTCATCAAAGAAAACGACCTTCTTCCTGTAGCAATCCACAATAGCCTGCACCGAATACAACCAATCCATGCCGAGGATGACATCATATGGTTGTATTCGTAAACATAGGAAATCTCCCCAAGAGCGGTGCTGCCCCAACACTAGCTCACAGTCTTTACATACTTCAAACAAGCTAGCTCGACCTCCAACTGGCGTAGTCAACGCCAGGGGCACTGGAAGCCTCTCTACCTCAAGTCCCAAAGCGTGGACAAGGGTAGGGGATATAAAGGAGTGTGTCGCTCCTGAATCAAACAAGGCATACACCAAGGTAGAAAACAAGCAAAGGGTACCTCGGACGACGTCTGGCTCGCCTGGAGCTGGCAACGCTAGAGCATGAAGCTGACCACGACCACCTCCACGGCCTCTCTGACCCTGATGACGACCACCACCACGGCCGCGCTCTGCTCTCTGAGGACGGGGAGCGTCATGGGGCTGTCCTCTGCCTGCTCCATCTACCCTCTGGTGATCTAAAGCTGGTGCAACCTGCTGCTGCTACCTCGGCTGGAACTGCCTCAACGGAGGAACCTGGAGTGGAGCGCCTGGTGCACGATGACTGCTCTGAAAAGTTGGGCACTCCCGCTGCTGATGACCACGTCCACCACAAGAAAAACAAGCGCCTGATCCCTTGGAATAGGTCTGAGAGTTGCTACCTCCGGAGAAATGAGATGGGAAGGGCCGGGACCTACCCCCAGGTGAACGGAAACTCTTCTGTCCTGAAAACCGGGAACCCCGGACCACAGCTCTGCTTCTTGAGGAATCATGACGATTCCCCTCTCGTGACGATCCGGTCCTAGCCAAAGTCCTCTCAACAACCTCTGCCCTCGCCAGCACCTCAAGATATGTCTTCAGCATAAATGGGGTGACCTGAAGCTGGATCTCTGGACGCAAAGCCTCCTTGAAATGCCTCGCCCTGGCCTCATCATCTGGTAACAGGTCTGAAGCATATCGTAGAAGGTTCCTGAAACGGATTCCAAACTCCCGAACACTGGAGCTCCCCTGTCGAAGGGTAAGAAGCTCCTGGCGACTGGATGCCTTCGCAGTCGAAGAAAGAAACTCGACTCTAAACCTGTCTCGAAACTCCTCCCATGAGATCGCTGACTCCTCACGATCCCCGAGGAACAAGAACCACCACTGTCTCGCTGCTCCACGCAACATCGTCACAACCAAGGACACCCAGTGTTCCTTCCGAGCACGAATCGAACTGAAGCCTATCTCGACCTCCTCCAACCAGTCTTCTGTGACTGCATCTGAAACGGAGCCCTCGTACTTCTGTAGACTCTGGCGCTGAAACTCTCGGAGTGTCTTCCTCCAAGTGTCATCTTCGTCAACCTCTACCCTGCGGCGATCTGCTGGAACAGCCTGCTGGGCACCTTCTGCGCAAACCTGACGGGGACGCCGACCTGGAGCCATACCTGTAAAATAACAATCGTTAGAGCTCCTAAGCCTGGAATATGGAAGACTCAACATTAATTAATTAATTATTTTGTTTTATTAATTTTAGGTTACCTATCCCAAGGTCTACCCATTCAAACACAGGCGCAAGGAATAATGATGCATGATCCTTTCCTAGGTCTCTACCCTGCAACCAGTATCACTTTGTTTAGTAGCCATCGTAAACTTAAAGGTCCGTGCAACAGATCATAGGGGGCCCTGAACGCCTATGTCTCTGCCGGTCTCCAGTATTTACCCCACTTGCTAAACATGAATGACACCGTTGCCCTACCATCCCATGCATCCTCACCTGTGCCTAACTCCAAACTCCATCCTATCCCTCAACCAGAGCTCTGATACCACTCTGTCACGACCCCCTCCCCACAAGGTGTACCCCTCCTTGGGCCGGCAATGTGAAAAGGGAGATAATGACCCCCGAGTCCCGCCTCCAGTAGGCCCCGGGTTGGCGACTAGCACCGAGGGTATAATACACACACAAATGGGAGGCATTACCCTCTAAGAGAACACATGAAGAAGAGAGAGATAGAATAGAATCCAACCAACTCCAACTCATAACTGAAATGTAAAAGAAACCCAAGTACATATATGAAATGTCATGCAAAAGTACTACAACTGAAAGGGGAAACTAAAAGTACCCAAAAGAAAGTAAAACGACAGCGACCACAAGCCCGAACAGCTCCTCCTCCAACCGCAAGCTAGTAGTAACCAGCTTGATCTCCAACCTGCTCCAAGTGACCTGAAAAACAGTTTATATGTACATAGGGTGAGTATAACAGTATACTCAGTAGGATCCTCCCCAAGACTCTCGTGCAAAAGTAAAGAAAGCATGCTAAAGCCCAGTGAACAACAAGTGAAACTAACTCGTCACCTAAACAGGTATACTATGTTCCCAACCTCACCAAGGCTACTCTCACCAAGTAACGCATACAAGAATATAGCATATAGTAAAGAATATCAAGGGTACCCCGCTACTACTTCCCCACTGGTTTGCCGCTTTGCCCCAACGACATACGTCCTGTGCATCTCTCTCCAAAGGCTTGCCCGTATCAACATGGGTCAAGCTCCACAATCTGCACCACGTGCACCACATAGGCTTTCCCGCAGACACCTGGGCTAAGCTCCACACAATCCTCACAACCAAAAGTAACCAGGTAGTTTCCAGGAGCCACCACAGCTCGCATAACGTGTATCATACGTCGGGTATTATACCTCAAGCCATTACAGCCCATACACCGAGTAAGGATCCTCAAGCCATCACAGCCTATACACGTTACACCTATAGTAGTCCATAGGATACTATATCCAGAATATATGTGTGTGAAATAACCACAAGCCATTACAGCCCTCTACACACATATATGGGTAAAACTAACCACTGTGCCTACCAGCACTAAGATCTACCAAGAGAAGAGAGCGGGGCCAAAGGGGGTAGTCAGCCATTCAACCTCCCATCAGAATGTTGGGGAAAACACCCCCCCAGGGCTCAGAATCCCCGGGGTGTCAGATGCCCTTACCGACAGGGTGGAGTAGCGTATAGAAACACAAAAAGTACAGAATATATAAGTAACTCACATCCACACTATGGGCATTACCTATTCTTAGATACAACTGCAGCTAACGTCTCTCAGACTCCAGGCTGCTACTTCTAAGACTAGGTATCCTATAAGCACACAACCAATTGAAGAGCTTTATTAGATTACTCCATTCTCATTTATCAGTTCCACTGTACATTAGTTAATTCTTTAACCATTAATTAAGATTGAACAATTCCCCATTTAACTGAAATGGCGTCACTTTCAATACAACTGCTCCTTTTTAAGATTCACATCACCTTTAAATTCCAGCATCTCCATCCCCGTGGATTTTCACCATTTAATAAAACATTCATTACAGAAATACTTTTCCACATTCCCAGGCATTCTAGAAAAACATCCTATGCTTCTAAACACAAAGGAGGCTCAACACGGTGAGTAGATATACTACCCGTCGAGTCTTTGCCGCCTATAGAAAGAGCATAGACCCATCCTCCATCGAGAGGCTAAACACGGAAAGCACGTGGCATACCCCGCGTGTCTTCACCTCCTTCAGAATGAGGGTAAGCAAGACTAGCTGCCTTGAGCAGTGGGGAAAAGCAAAGCAGATTAACATTCAAGAAAACCACAAGCAACCAGCAACCATATCCGTCCCATTCCATCACCCCCGGTGTCCTCCCTGACACCCATATGCATAAACCGATGCATCTCGCCACACTAGGCATCATCCGCTGCCACAACTATAAGGCCTCCATGCCTCCACATATCACAACAACCATCCCGGATCACATCACAGCACAAGCAGCAGGAAAACAAACATCACAAAATGGACTCTCGGCCCTTTAACAAACAAGAGGGTAACTCAGAACCCTTTTTGAAATTCCCACATAATCTGTTCTCTATACCATATTGAATTAACAGATTTGTAATTCGTAGGTTCCAATCATGGATACCTAATCAGTAAGCTATCACAATTAAATAACCATGCTTACTTCCCTAATTTGATTATCCTCAAATTAGAACAACTACAACAACGACAACAACCAGATTAATTTACATGCCTCTTTATCTTTAGCCAATTAATCAACAATTAATTCCGGCTTTACGTTTATTATCAATTCCAATCATGAACGAACAATAAATCAAAGAAAACATAGATATCACTATATTTAGGAAAACATGAGGCAAACCGTTATCACGGTATAAAGCAACAGCATGCGATCAACCAATTCTTTTAATCCGGTTCAAGTATTTAATTAGGTCAATTCCATTGTGATCCAAAGGAATAAATCATGCTAACTCTACGATTGCACATATATAATTAGAGAAGCCATGAATCCCCTACCTCGAAGAGTTCTTGACGTCCTTTATCCACACAGCAGGTCACGATCCTCCCCTCGCGACAACTTATGTGGAAGAATGATCGACACAGCTTGGTTGCATCCAACAGAGCGGGACTGATCCTAGGAGTAAGGGTTGATTGTGAAACTCCTACGGGAAGGATTGAAAGGTTCTAGAGCCTCTTAGTTAAGAATAAAGGTAAGGAACAAGGGAGAATGATATCTCGTCCCTTTTTAAGATTTAACGAGGTGACGGTTTAAGATCCGGTTAATTCTCCATTAAAAACGGATCGCATTAACCCACGCGGTTTGACCAAGTGAAACATTCCAAGCCTTAGGAATAATTAATATAGGATTTATGGCATTTGAATCGGCCTTAAGAGCCCTTAAAATAAGGCTTTAAATGTATTTTACGTCAAAGGAAACGTCAAAAGGGGCAAAACTGTAGGAGTCTGGAAACACTGTTCACCCACCGTTACTGTACATGAAACTGATCTGTGAAACTGATCTGTCACACCGATCTGTGAAACTGATCTGTGAAACTGATCTGTCACACCGATCTGTCTCACCGATCTGTCTCACCGATCTGTCTCACCGATCTGTCTCACCGATCTGTCTCACCGATCTGTCTCACCGATCTGTCTCACCGATCTGTCTCACCGATCTGTCTCACCGATCTGTCTCACCGATCTGTCTCACCGATCTGTCTCACCGATCTGTCTCACCGATCTGTCTCACCGATCTGTCTCACCGATCTGTCTCACCGATCTGTCTCACCGATCTGTGAAACTGATCTGTCTCACCGATCTGTGAAACTGATCTGTCTCACCGATCTGTGAAACTGATCTGTCTCACCGATCTGTGAAACTGATCTGTCTCACCGATCTGTGAAACTGATCTGTCTCACCGATCTGTGAAACTGATCTGTCTCACCGATCTGTGAAACTGATCTGTCTCACCGATCCGTGAAACTGATCTGTCTCACCGATCTGTGAAACTGATCTGTCTCACCGATCTGTGAAACTGATCTGTCTCACCGATCTGTGAAACTGATCTGTCTCACCGATCTGTGAAACTGATCTGTCTCACCGATCCGTGAAACTGATCTGTCTCACTGATCTGTTACTGTTCATAAAACTGGAAACACTGTTCACAGAACTAGAAAATTGGCAAAGTGTTGGGGATAAGTCCCCTTGACCTCCCGGAACACCTCCAACACCAACATTTCACAAAGTAATGGACCAGAGAGGTCCGGGCCATTACATGTTTCTTCTCTATAATTGGTATAAGAGATATTTCATAATTTAAATATGATTTTTCATCACATGAATTAATTATACAGTTGGAAAAAGAGTTATGTGGATAACTAGAGGAATGGCCTTTCATTTTAGGAGGGTGATGATTTTTTTAATCAAAAAAATAATTGGAAATGTGTTATGTGTTTTGGTATGAAATGAAATTTGAGTCCAAAGACCTTTATAACTATTTAAATTCATTATAATGTTGGATCATTTTTTTATCAGTTAGCCTTACCTATGAGTTTGTCATTGTTTAATAATGTGTTTCATGTTTCTCATTATAGGTTGTATGTACCCGACGAATATCATGTTTTGATTCCTATTGTGGTACAATTATAAAAGATCATCTCATATGATGTAATTATAATTCACATTTTGGGTCATTGGGAGAAGGTACTGTGAATTAAGATGATTCTCATGATTATCATTTTTGGATAGAATCACATGATTCATGAAACGTCATGGGAAATTGAAAAAATTATATTAAAAAAATGTATTGAATTTTTAATGTAAGGAAAAAATTAATATGAGGAATTAATTTCCTATATTGGGAAATGATGTGATAACCTAGTAAATAATTAAAATAAAGAAATCTTATTATTGATAATTATTCATTTTATGGATTCATATTCATCATGGTTTTAAAAATAACTGTGTATAATTTATCAATCAAAAAAAGAAATTGTTTGATTTAAAAAAAAATATTTTTCCATATATTATAGTTTTTTATTAAAAAGATAAATTTCAATATTTTTGAAATTAAATTTTATAAAATTTCAGTAAGTTTTTCAATCAAACTATCAAATATAACAAAATATTACTTTTCCCAATTTTTTGGAATATGTTTATTTTCGAGTGAACAATAAAAAACCCTAATATTGAGAATCATTGATTTATTTTCCTTATAAGAATTAATTTTAAGGAAACAATATATATTAGAATTTTTTATTTATTTTAATATACTATAAATTTGGTTAAATTCAATCAAATAAATTTAATTGTAATTATCATTGTAATTTATTTTTCCATTAGTTAATTTTTATCATAAAAACAATATTTTATAAAAACATTTTTTATTGAATTTTTCAAACATTTATTAAATTTCAATTATTAAAATTAAATGAAATTAATAATGGAAAATTCATTAAATATTTTTATTAAGGATTTTAAATTTTTTTATGATTTTAATCTAATTTTTATTATTATTAATAATTACCGTGGTAAAAAATTAATCAGCACCGTAAAGTGTAAATCATATTAAGATAAAAACTATGTTCAAGGACCACATAATATTATCTTAATTCTTATTTAATGATTTAAGTTATACTATTATAACCTTATCTCAAAATCTTTTACATTCATTAGAAATAAGACTTTGGGTAATACATTTTTAATATAAAAAATTTTATAATAATTAAAAGTGCGATACTCCCTTCACTTATAAAGGGGAACCTCTTCAACTCCATTCCTCAGACCTTTTGAGAACTAATGTTTAGAAAATAAATTACCAAATATCTTTCAAAAATACCTAACTATTCCCAATATCTATTTTATTCTCAAATGAATAAATCTAGATTTCCTATCAATTAATATAAATGGAGATATCTACGGATAAGGTATAAGTCTAAACTAACCTATTTCACATTTATTTATTATTATACAACCTTCAAATATGTTGTAACCACTATAACATCAATATTACATTATCTTATCTAAACCAAAAATTTATTATGTTTATTGATGAAATTTTTTCTGTATATTCTTGAACTTTTGATAATTTAAAACTTTGTTCCAGGGTATATGTGGACTACCACCTCTACAAGTAGATGTGATTTGTTTTCCATCACCATATAAAATGGATTTTTATAAAATTGAAATTAGTGAATGTATAATATTTCTATAAATTTATTATTGTTACTAAAATATATTATACTGTTCACATTTTCACCCTTTATGTCCATTTGGATATTTATAATATTTGTCATTCCTACATGTGGAATACCACCTCTATGAAGTGATTTGATTAATTTTTCATCTCCATCTTATATGGATGGTCACAATGATGGAATTGATTAATTAAATTTATATTTTTTATATATTCATGAACTTTAAAATTTTAAATATAATCTAATTTGTTATTTTGTCACCTCCTAGAAAAATGAAAATGTTGTTCATGCATACATATAGACTAACATTGTTGTGAAATGAAATTGTTCATTTTTGAAGACCATATTAAATGGTTTTTTAAAGCTAACTTAACATATAAATATTATAATTATATCTTGTTTTATGTTTTTTTAGAAATTGTGACAATAACCCCTTTGACGACAGTCAATGTACTGATGTTGTATTTAGGGAATAATCTTAATGTACACCAAACACACAATTTAATCTCAACCATTACAACAAAAAAATAATAATAATAATTAATGAAATAAAAATATTAATAAAAATGTAATTAAAATGACTAAATTTATTTTAAAATTAGAAATATAATAATTTTTTTATTTAGTATTTAAAGGATGTATGAAGCTATATGATACATGAGTTAAGATATTTTTATTTAAAACCTTTTTTCATGTATTCCATCCAATTATTTCTCCTTTAAATCTGTATTCTTTAAAAATATTCCATGATTTTTATTAATTACTATTTAAAGGTTAATAAAGTCTTTTTTCAATTAATTTTTACATTCTTTATAAATTAATAAGAATGAATCTTTTCAACTTTTTCCATATCATCTATTTTTTAATTTTTACAAAAGTGTTAATTAGTTTATTTTTAACATATATCATTTGAATTATTTTTTCGATTATCAAAGTAATTATTCTGTATCAAGATTAATAAACATGATTACTTGTTTATTTTGAAAGAATTTTTTTGTGTCAATATTCTATGAATTTTTTGATTTGAAATAATAACATTATATTGAAAAGGATTCTTTTTTTTTCATCATTGT
Source organism: Viscum album (assembly GCA_963277665.1). Lineage (NCBI taxonomy): Eukaryota > Viridiplantae > Streptophyta > Magnoliopsida > Santalales > Viscaceae > Viscum > Viscum album. The sequence goes on along the minus strand of OY728138.1, from coordinate 1,657,741,426 downwards.
CATATTATTGAAGTTGTTATTAAATGTGGTATTAAATGGAAATTAAATTGGGTTTTATTATTAAATTATCAAATATATATATTTCATTCATACTATAGATATAAAACATTATAGATAAAGGCCATGTGATCATGAAATGGATTTGATGATTAATAATCCTGATATAGATCTCAAATGAATTGGGTAATGTGACTTTGTTCTCCGATGATAGTGTACACCTATTGATATTGAAATTATCTCCCCATGTGATTAAATTTTAAGGGTTTTTGTAAGGTTGAATACAAATAAATTTTACAAAGGTTCGTAAATTATATCATTCCAATGTTTTGTATTGTAATGTTTTTGATTTAAAATATATAAGAAAAAGATACTTTGTTTTATATGGAATGTTTATGGTTGTTGTCTTTAAAATTAATTAGAAAAGAATATTTTTTTTGAAAAAAATATTCATGAGTTTTCAATGATTCAAAGAAACCGTCATGATTATGATTTGTAATATATTATTTCATGTGAAATGTTTCTTCATTTTTATTAAGAAATTAAATTAATTTCATTGAAAAGAGAACCGATATTTGAGGTAAAATGTGTGTTCTGGATAAGGGAAATTTTATTATGTATTATTCAAGTATTAAAATGGATGTATTGTATTATTTTATTTTATATCCCTTAAATAGATAGGTTATTGTCATCCCACTTTTTATAATAAATTTAAATATGTCCAACTGATAAGTAGGAACATTAATTATATCATTGTTCATAATATGTGAGTCACTAAAAAGGACACATGTGTATCTTTACAAAGAACATATTTTTTTGGATAAAATTGAAACTGTGATGAAATAACCGCTCTTTATGTATTATTTAAACTATTTTTCTAAATCCATAAATTGAAAATATTAGGGAAATGTAAAAAAGTGTGATGCTTATTATAAACCATGTATTAATGGGAATAATAAGTAATGAGTTATTATACTTTTGTCCCTCTTGATAGACTATCTAAGAAATATATCTAGATAGGTTGTGTCTATGTGGTATTTGATCCATAATCATGGGGGATGTGTTTAGAGATAAGATTACATGATTCCCTTTTTTATAGTAATAGTAAAAATATAAAATTAATAAGATTTAACTATTAGACAATGGTAACCACAAATATGGAATAATGTATTGTAGGTCATAGTATGTTCATACACCCAAAATGTTTTTCCCTACCAGTGAAATATAGGTTTTAGATGACACTGCCAGAGACACATATCTACCTATTTGGATAGATGATTTGTAAAATTTTCTTCCATAATATCCAATTATATTAAATATTGACTCATGATCCTAGGGTGAAGAATAATATATTGATTCAATGATGTAATATTTTTATAGGTTAATTATATCCAATTAATATAGTGCAATTTTAGTTAGTAGTATTTTCATGGGATCTATGAGATGCTATTAACACACAACTATATAAGTATGATGAGGATTCCTTATATATTTCTCTAATTTTTACAATCTATTCTAGTTTTATTTTTACATAGATACCTTGGGGATGGTGTAAATTTTGGAGATTCTTATCCCTCATCTAAGAGGTATGGTCACTATTGATTATTCTACTTTGTTTATCAAATATATGTTATTATTTTAGTAATTTTTATATTTAGGTTACCATGGATCTGGACACATAATGAAATTATTCTATCTATATACACATGAAATAGTGATATGTCATAAATATTTTTGATACCCTTAGACCATAGGGAGAGATATTATGTAGGATAACATTTTCAAATATCTTTATGTGAGGTTTTATTTGACATCACATGTCACAACCCACCCACACTATGAAGCACTCCTAGGTCTATAGTCAAAATATTATTTACCGCTGAGACCACCTCTAATAGGGCCTGGGTTGGTGACCAACCCAAAAGGTATTAAACATTAAATTGTAACATATTACCCTCACAGAATAATGCAATAAATAAACAAACCACTGATCAACACCAAATAACTAATTCAACCATGATCTATAATAATCAAACAATTCATAAATATTTTAGAACAAATAAACCCCAATATAAAATACAAATAATGTCTTAGGTAGAAACTCCACATCTAATCCCAAGATTCAATCTTGTACTTTCTTGTTTATTCACCAACCTCATTCTAGAAGCTTAGAAAAATATTTTAAATGTATGGGCTAAAAGAACATGTATTATCAGAATTACCATACTGAACACCTCTCATGAAAAATGTGGAGGAATTATACTAGATCACTAATGAATGAATTTAAGAAACAACCCACTCCAATTAGGTCAGTGGCTATCTATCCTCACTAAAGATCACTTTACAAGTACAACATCCTACTGAAACTACATGGTATCAAAAAATATAAAAAATGGATACCACAAACCAATTCCTAATTGATTTCCCACTTTCATGTAAAAATATCAAATGTATTATACATAATCCATCTCATACAAATTCATGTCAGTTCATAAACCAATATAACTAGCCATTCTATTGGGATTTCCATCTTGTTATAGAATAAATAAATCCATTCCATACGTACAATTATACTTAAATACACTACTACTCAATCCTCATAATATTGTATCTTATTCTTTATATATTTTCATCATATTCACATCATATATCTGTTCAAATTGGGTATCATGAATCTCAATGGAAATAACATTGTTCCTTCCACCTACCATCAAAAACACGAACCATATCTCATCACATAATATATAGGGACAATACACTATAAAATAACCACTTAGGAGATTAGTGAAGAGGTGGTAGAAATTTATAAATTCTCAAATTCATAAATTTTAGGGAAAACATAAGAAAACAAAAACATTTGGTTGCTTTTATGGAGATCCAAGACATTTTAGGGAATAATGATATACAATGAATATATATCAAAGACACACACACACACAGATATATATATATATATATATATTTAACACACAATCCCATACTAATGGAATCCCATGAATACAAAATCGTCAAATCCCACAGCCATCATCATAATGACATCATCTCTCACCACCATCAATATTAACTCTGACATTATGAAACAACCCCTATTACCACATCAAATTTTCACTATAATCATTCAAAAAACCATAGTGATTTAAAACATTATTCAATTTATATACTTATCATAATTCACCAAGTTATATTCATTAATAAATTAAATTTAATATTTATGGAATATCCACTCCCAACCAATAACCACATTCATTCATAGCATTTCGAATTCATTAACATTTATCAATATTTCACCAAGGAACCATTGTTTATTAATGTTATTCAATGAACACACTTAAATATTCATCATTATGACTTCCATTATGCTACAATAGAGATACTATGAAACATCCCCACACTCATAATAATTAAAAATAACCATACCCATCAAAAGGCAATCTAATCACGACACATCTACCACTATAACATAACTAAACAAGATAAATAAACCATACCAATACCAACCCATTAGGTATCACATGCTAACTAATTATAGCCCTTATTCCCCAGACAAGATAAATAACTCAACCCTTCACTTTCCAACCATGTGATATGTACCTCACTATATCAATCACACCATTATAGGCAAAAAAACACACAAACACAATGAATATGAAGTACATATCTATAGATCCACTACATCAGAAATTTTTCATCTTCACATCAATGGAAAAAATGGATTAACCATTACTAGAAAATATTATATATATATATATATATAAAATAAAATATCATTCCTATAATTTTCTCCTAATATCTCATTTTTCCAAAATATTTATTAGGGAATTAATTGGGTGAAATAAATTCTTTTTACTCTAAATTCGATTAGTCACGACCCCTCCTTTTCCCCAAATTACCATATTACAAAATAAAGTGGATTTCATCAGTGTGGCTAATTATGTAAAAGAAAAAATGAATATGATGATTGTAAGATGTTACATCCTTCCATGGATTCAACTTGGAATATTTTCTCTAGGTTTATATCACCCTTAAATATCCAAGACATGTTGATGAATCCCATTGTTATTTCTATATTCTAGTGAAAATGGTTAATTATGTTGATTGTTGTCATGAATCGGTGGAAACTTATTTTATGATATGATGACGATGTCAGTTATGGTAGGAATATTTTAATCTATTGGGTACACTAGGAATCTCCAAAAGCCCTCCCCATATGAGATTGTTACAGAATATTATGTACATGGAATAAGGATCATTAGGTACAAAACAATGAGTTCCTCCTCATCACTATGAGCCAACATTCATTCAGTATTTCATGAATCCATATACAACTACCTTAGTCATCCCATTCATAAAAAAATTTGACTCATTTTTTAAATTTTAAATGTGAGGAATATGGTACTTATCATTCCATAAATATTATTCGGATAACATAAAGATTTTCTGGCTTATATCCTATATTATATCAGGCACTTTACAAGGGCTAGGCACTCATAATTTTCACTTGAGTGGGGATGTTGAATGTATACACAACACATACTCTTTATAGGCACATTTCCTAAGAAAAAAAATGGATTCTAACCCATTTCTAGGGGTTCTAATTCATTTATATTATTAAAAATATTATATATGAGTGAGGGAATGTAACAGATTTATAGCCCAGTGTAGTTGCTCCCACATATTCTCCTCACATACTGGGTTAATCATCGATTAAATGTATTTTGGGTATTGTTACCAAATAAATTCATCCTATTATGGTCATGGTAGTGGTTTAAGACATAATGGGAACTTTGGATGTGTATGGTGTTGTTGGGATGTAGATACTAAATATCGGGTAAGAATCCTATATACTATGTTAGGAATGTTTCCCTTGGATTTCACACACCACAACAGTTTCTAATTCAGAATGGTTTCCCATGGTTTAATTCATGGAACCATGACAACCCCATGGTTCAATATCTATATGGACATGTTTTCCATTGGGAAGCAGTCATTTGGGATTTTGGCCCATGATGCTTAAGAACTCACATTGGTTGAAAGGATCAAAGGATGGGCTCATCAAAACCATTTTGGGGGAATTATTGCAAACTTTTGGAATCTATTATAGATTTAACATATGTTTAATAATACTACATCAATTCTCCTGGATGATTTGGGTCATCCCAAATTATAAATCAACTATTAGAATATGTAGAATTTAGAATCATCCATTTGTATTTAAGTTTCTCCATCAATGGATATTTCTGTATGTATTAGAGGTTCTCAATTACTTATTTCATTTTATAAACAATTTAAATATTCTTTTTCCATTATTATGATGATGCTGGTTTCATATCCACATAGTGAAGCACTCTAGAGTTTATTTTCATCCATGTAGATGAATATCACTCTAATGTTAATCATTGAAAAGGGATACAAGAATTGTTTTATGTTGGGATCGAACCCAAAAACGCAATTGCTATATATCCTTCTAAGAGGAATAATAACCCACGTAGTATAGTTCCACTTATTTTAGAACATCATAACTTTTATCGTTGCGTGATGAGTCTCCAATCACATAGTTTAACATCATGGGGTACTGAATTATTGGTGGATGGTTCCTAATCAAGGTTTAGTGTCGGAATTATGCCCAAAACTCCCATGTAACATGGAAGGAATAAGTGTGTTAATGTTTAATTAGACCCTTTTAGGGATATTACTCAAAAGAAACATGGTTGATTTTGGTTTTTGTGTTTGAACCTGATGGATTGTTCCTAAGTATCCCATTTATATGGGAATCATATCCCACGTAGTTTGATGGTTAGGGACCACACCTATGAAGGATATCATGTAATGAATCAAGGGTAGATTAAGACCCATTGAGATAATAGGTGGTGGATTAATCCTTATATGGAAAAAACTTATGATGTGACCATAAGGGGTGTTTTAACACATTGTGATTTCAAGGATTAACATGGGGTTTACTCATGAAAGGGATACCAGGATAAATGGGATAATTATTTCGTCTTATTCATAAGGATGATTCCCATTATACTCGAACATTATTTGGGATTACTACATAATATAATTAATATGAATTATAGTTCCATCAATTCAATCAAACATGTGGATTGTGTGGATTTTGGGACCATCAATTACTTCTAAGCCCACACGAGTCATGCTTAGCGTGAGAAAGAAGTTGAAAAAAAAATGTTAGAAAATCCTCACACATTTCCTCAATCAATAGTGGATGAAGATAAGTCTATGGGGGAATATGTTGGGTCTATGGAATATACCCATTATCAATTTAAATTGGATTAGAGTTTAATGCTAGGAAGAAATTATGGTGATGGACAAAGAGGTGGAGAGGAGGAAGAAAACAACCTCCCATAGAAATGGGTATGTGGACTACACTAGGATAGATGGCAATTTAATGATTGGATAGGGGTTACTCCTAACAAGGATTCCCATTTCTGATTAGACCATGCATAAGAGCTAGGTGATGAGGTTTAAAGAGTTTCATGGGGAGGGTATTGAGTCATGTTAATCAATAAATCCAAGAGGAGAATATGAAATCACCTCACGAGAAAGGGACCAATAAGGGAATGTAGAATTATGGAATTTTAAGGATTGTGGAGGAGTATCTAGTTTCACAGTATTTAAGAAGAGGGTGTCAAGTCCATATAACATGCACAAAAAAAATTCATGAACTCAACCTAAAATGTATGCGGTGAGACACTGAATTTTTCATGGGGGTAATTTAATTAAAAAAAGACACATTCCGAGAGTGCTGACACTATAGACTAGTAGTGATCACGAGTGTGGACCTGGGGTTCTCGCCCCATGGTATAGATATATGGGTTTATGTGAGTCATTTTCCATGGAGGGTCACACTGGTGGATCATCTTAGTGGGTCTTCCTGGGGGTTTGCATATATGGGTTTTCCAGGTACTCCGCCAGGTTGGGTCACCCAATTCCCTCAACCATGTGCTTTTCCTAGGAATGTGAAATCCATATTATTTATTGGGGGCCACTCTTTAGTGATGTAAGGCCATGTTTGGTCGCTCAAGTAGTGATATAATATGTGGTTGAAGGACCTTCGTGACCAGAGCCCTACCCAGGATTCATGGCCTGTGAGTTTTGTTGTCATACAAAGATTTGAATTTGTGGGGTTTGTTTATAGACCATGATAGAACCATGTGGATGGGCCTATGTGGATGGGCCTGCACTAATGGGAATGAGCGGTGGTCAAATGAGAATGGATTGTGTGGATGACTTGTGATTTTATTCCATTCCTTTATAAAGGTTTTCCATATTTTGATTTCCATAAATTTTAATCTACTGTTCCATTTAGGATTTGTGACCTGTCCAATAGATATTGTCGAAGATATATAAACTTCATGATATGGTGAATACACCCATTCTTCTCAAAAGAAACTCAAAAAATTAAGTTTTAAGTCATACGAAACTTTTCATCATCCATCCTGGAAGTACACAACCAACTCTTTGAGGGGGTGGTGGGTCTTTTCACTTGAAACTCATTTTGGAGTTGTCTTCAAGAACATGAAAATATTGCCTACATCTTCTTCTGACATTAATACACATTCTAATCAAACATAATTTTTTTTTGTTTAATTGATGATCACATCATGAATTATGTAGAAATTTTGTGGAAACACATTTTTTAGTGTCAATAAGGATAACTGGATGAAATCCCAAATAGACTAATGTATTAGTTTAAGGATTTCTAACAATAACTGTCAATGTAGTTTAATTTCTTGGGATAAGGATTCTTGTGTCGTGAAATGAGAAACAATGAGGGATGCTTTCTGGATTAAGTGAGGAAGATACATATAATATAGAAGGTGTCGTCTCATGCTAATTTCATGAAGAATTCAGTGATCATCACACATGTTAAGCCTTCATTATAACATAAATTGATATGGTTGTTTTAAAATATTATATAATGTGGAAACTAGGATGTTAGGCTATACATATTAAAAACATACTAAAAATAAATTATTGGGTATTACAACCAGTGATGCATATTCCCAATTATGTTTTGATAAGAGAAGGATACAGGTACCCCACCAGTGGTCATTGAGGGTAATGATGTCCATTTTCCCTTGAATATTTCACCATCAGGGCTTACATGTCCACATCAATGATTACATTGGGGAGAAACATGTGATGAAACTACCTATTTTAGGTATAATATAGGGGTGTTGAGGTTAGATTTCAATTTATTAAGTGTAAAATTCAATGAGTCTTCCCAAACTTCATTTTAAAGATATAAACTATTCATTAGAGTCTATGGTATAATTTTATTGAATTGGGATTTTGTGAAAAAAACTCATTTCAAATTGGTGAATAGGATATTATGAGTCAATATTAATGAACCTATGTATGTCAATAAGAGTAATAATATAGTGGAATGTAGAACTATCTTCAAAATGGATTAGGGTCATGAGATGTTGTTACATTCATGAGACATATAGTTTTCATATAATAGTGATGTGGTTATTTTTCAATGATATAGTCCCTATAGGAACATAAGAGGAATAATGAAATATGTTTCCTCAATAGTGGGTGTTATCTTTTAGAAAAAACATTTCTACCATGATAATAAGATCTAAAGGACCCACAATAGGTGTTTCACAAAGGATCACTAATAGTAGGAATCTATGTGGTCTTTTTTCATAATTGATCAGGTTTCATGAATTTGGAACATCTTCTAAAAGTGAAAACCTAATATCCCCTTCAAATGATGGTAATATGGGTGTATTTCTAGGAACTACTTAGGATTAAAAATAATTTGGGGGGAAAAATATGTATTAACCTAATATGATGATTTTTGGTTCTTCAACTCTCCTTTCAGATAGTCACATGTTTCAATAAAAATGGTATTTTTAGGAATATAGATCAATGTGAGGGTTTTCACATAAATCTACTATTATTTTTTCTAAATCAACTGTTGACATCCTCGGTGTCACCCACAATTTTTTTGGAATAATAAAATGCTCCCTCCCCTAGAATGAGAGAACATGAAGGGGAGGAGGATCAAATTATGAATCTAAATCATTGAAAACTAATGATTTGGGAGACATGTTCATAAAAATCAGACCCAACCCTGGCCTGTAAATAGAGGTTGGTATATTTAAGTGGACTGAATGTTCCCATGAAATCTTGGTTGTTTGCTAATATTTCATGAAATTTTAATTTTCACAATATTTGTGTATCTTGGATCCTTAGGAATTGTAATACTTTTAGTTTTGAGAATTGTATTCCAATATTTTTCATCTATTCCCACCCCTTCCATTAGTTCATAATTCAAAAAGTCAAAATGGTCTTCAACATAACCTTAACAAACTAAACATTAATATTTTTTATAATGTTTTTGATATAGCTATATATGTTTCTACTAAAAAATAATAGGGATACTAAAAATAATATCCATATTGATGAGATATTTCAAATGGTGTGAGATCATAGTACACAATCAATGATTCTAATTGACGATCAAATGGGTTGAGATTTTTTTATCTATGGATATTGTTTTACATATTTTTTTGAGGGATGTAATTTCCAACTATATTCCTCATCAAGATGACCCTTGTTATTGGATCAAGATACATATTGGTATTTATAGGTGGAACATAGATCCAAATAGTAATTCATTAGATGAACATACATTTATCATAGATCAATCTCACTATAATCCCATAAAATATATCAATGGAGAAGTTCTATAAATGGATAAATCTATTTTATAGTATGAAATATATTTCACATTTGGCATGTAAAATATATTTTTTGAATAAATTGAACACTAGTATTGATTCAAAGATAGTAATTTTACTAATGAATGATAATATGAGTACCTAGTATGCTAGTCATGAAATTTGATTGTGTAATAATCCAATAGATTTTAGTGTTATGAAGAGCTTTGAGTTCCAAGATCCAAAACTCTCGCAACCAAAAAATTAGGCTGAAACAACTATATTAATGGTCTCCAAAAACCAACACATTTAATTTTCACTACATGGTAGTCAAAATCAGATTGTGGGACCTCTAACTCATTAGTGGTATCCCCATCAATGAATTTATGTATGATTAGTTTCTCCACAATGCGAGCATTTGGGATGACTATAAGTAGATATATGTGTATCCCAAATTGTTTTTGGATGTTGTGAATGGGGAGTCATAAAACAAGACTTGCATAAATGATGTTCCATTTAAGAAGTAGTTCAATCTAATTCTAAAGGAACCAATTATGTAGATATCAAGAAAACTTAGACAATTACCAAGGGAGATGTTGTTTCATAATGATGGAACAAATTGGTAACACATGATGGAGATCCTATTACAACTGTGGGGATACAAAAATAAGGGTCACAATCATGAGGTAAATTTGGCTGAGTTCATTAATGAATTTCTTATTATGTGGTTTCTTCATTTTTTTATACTAACATGGGGGTAAAATCAGTTACCTGTTCCACAAAAGTGATATTATAGATATGGAATGAAATCAATTTTAGTTTACCCATGTCATTGAAAACCTATATGGTTCTATGTCACATCAATAAATGGAATACCCCTTATCTGTTTCTAGCCTATTTTATTTTCTATATGGATAGATTTTTCAACACATGAAAGGTTATTAATTTCATTACTATATCTTCCATGCACTAATATTCTTCTAACATGTTGGAATAATTTTGAGAGACAAAAACATTATCTAGAGTGAGTTCGAGTTCTTGTTAGGGATTTGTTTCCATTAAATTTTATCTTTCACATGTTTACCCTTATAATTAGAATGGTCTTGGAATACTAGTTGGATACAATCGAGTAGGGGTCATTCATCATTTCCATCCAAGTTGGGGTACAAGTATAAATTAATGGTAGACATGTTGAATATGGGTTTGGAAACCCATACCAGTTTTTCTATCAATTCCATTTCCATTGATGGTTGATGTCAAAGGTGTACATATGTTATTCCTTAAGAACCATATAGTTGTTCTTATGAAAATATGTTGAATGTTTCTATAGGTCGTAATTGGAGACATGATGTATTTAACCCTAAGAGATTCTCTATTTTGGATATATCAAAACAATTCATAGAGGTAAATAAGAACATAAATGGGGGACACACTGATATATCTTGTCATCCTAGAATACTCTATATTGTATTTACCATGTTTATTGTTTCATAGAAATGTTGTAATGAGAGGATAAATCTAGGTAATAATAGGTGAACCTACATGGGAGATGGTAGTGGTGACTCTTGGGGCTCTGTCTCCATCATAAGATGCAACTCTGGAGGGGGATGTAATTGAGGCCCAAATTCATACTCAGGGATTGTAAATATCTACTTATGATATTCCATTCTAGTGAAATTTTTCTATCTCCCTGGATGGAGGCTGTTTTGAACCACTAGGTGTTGGAGAATGTGATCCACTCACATAGTGTTGAACATCCACAAACTAAATTGGTGTGGGTGTGGATGGACGATCCTTATACCAACATTTTATCAATAAGTATATTTATGGGGGAAAGAAAAGAGGGAATGATTTTCTAATGTGGAGTCATATAGGAGTTTCATATTTCTATACTCCATAATGGGAGAATATTCTATCATTAATGAGGCAAGTCATTTGGATTTGAGGGAATTAGAAAAGGGAAAATCAATTATGTAAACTAACTCATCTCATATTGAGTTGTGTAGGGATCGATAGGTATAAAGGAGGCATAAATTCAGGGTAAATATCTATACAAGGAAAAGTTTACCAATATCCTCAAATGGGAGGTATATCTACCTTCATATGATATTCCAGTAATTTTTTGATAGGATTTGATGATTTAGGAAATACATGTAGCTGAATGGAAAATCAACCACCATTGGAATTAGATGGAAACTCATAGTAAATTTCCCCAAATTTTGACAACCCATAACATTATTATTTTATTTTGAAATGATTTTTCTTCACAAAATATTATTGTTTTACAATTACTATGAAATCTTAGGCCTTTATTGATATGTTAGATGATCTAGATATTCCATCATAGGTAGAACCTATGATAAGTACCCCAAAGCTATATTTTCTTTCCAGTTTGGTTCATAAGGTCATCCATTGGCCAATGTCCTATGTTAAACCTTTTAGTGAACTCAGTGTAGCTACTATTGAGTATGTGTTGTGTTTAAACTATTTATCCCTTTATTTATAGTATATATTATTCTATAATTCATTATATTCATAATTTTATTATCAATAATGAATTTCATTTAACTAACTTCATATCAGAAAGAAAATGTTTCCTACATTGAGGGACTGGTCACCTGAGGTGACATTGGAATGTGAGAAACCCCTGGTTCAAGTGGTGATTTATAGTGATTGTTCCTCGATAGGGGTCACCGTAGAGGTAATAATTGTTTATCCGACCCTCTATGGTGTCACATTCTAGGGATTGCATTAGGATTCATAGTTTTAGGACATCATCTAGTAATGAGGCAGTGAGTAGGAAACAATAATCCATGTTATTTGAAGGAAATATTTTGTAATCTTATGATGTGGATTCTATAGAGTCGGCTATTGAGGTAATAGGTGTGGTGGAAACCCAGAAAGTGAAAGAAACTCCTGCATCATGTGGGGTGGTATTGGGGGCCACCGTGAAGGAGGTTGAAGATGTGGTACATTGGTACATCAACATTGGTCATCTACAACATCGGTTTGATCCCAACATGACGGTACATGATACCTCCATAGAGCATGGTCCCATACCAGAGGATATGGATGAATAGGGGCCATATGAAGACTAAGAGGATTGAGTTCTATAATGCAGTTCATGGAGAAGTTTGTAAACATTATTACTCAAACACAATTAGTTGAGTTGTTGGGTCATATAGGTTCCCTACAATACTAGTTTATGAACCATGGGTTTTTAGGAGTGGAAAACCAGGCACTCTATGCCCTATATTTGGAAATAATAGTAGAATGGGGGTGTATAGAGTGGAAACTACGTTCTATTTCCATGTAAAATTCCTTAATACTTGGTTTGGTTTCACCTTGTATGGTTATATTGGAGTTAACCTAGTTTTCAGTGAATGTGTGCTAGTAGTGGTTTACCCTTTATATGAGTGAGGAGGTATTCCATACAATGGGAGCATAAATATAGGAATCTCCAGAAAAGAAATAATAGATGACAAATAAAATATGTGTATGAAAATCCATATTATGCAGGATTCTCCTATTGATAGATTAGGTGGATCCATGAGTTCAAGATGGTCTTGCAGAGCTTTTAAGGCTATATGGATACATGGAATTTACAAAATAGAGGATAGATAATCAGGAGTAATCCATCACCCTTGATGATCCATATGGGAATTCTATTAATTATATGGGAGAGGATCCAACATATAGTTATCCCAACGTATTTCAATTTTTAATAGATAAAATCATCAATATTTATCAATGTTACAAACATAAAATTTCGTATCTCGATTTTAACATTTATGTAAATAAAATAAAAATTAGAAAACCCTTGTGATTATTGATTAGTTTTAGAATCAAGAGGCTAATAAAATTACACATTTATATGAGAGTTTCCTACTTGGGATGAATGTTTGGGATCAGAATGTTGCATTGACCACCTCTAGGTATAATGGATGTGGGAATTAGGTTAGTGCAATTTTAGGGGTTTGGTTTTCTTTAATATTGTATTAGGATCATGAGATCTCATGAAAAAAGGTTTTATCATCCTCAAATAGAAACATGGAAGTTAAATAAGGTTAATAATGACCTCAATATGTTCTTTTTTCAGAAACAAGAAGAGTAAGGTGGGTTGAGGATGATTGTTGGTCTTCTATGAAACATGTGTTCCACCACTATTGTTTTGAGGATTTCCCTTTCGAGATGTGTTTCTCAAATGATAGGTAATAATATTTTTTCATGATGATTTCACTATAGAGAAGAAAATTTAGAAATGATTAATATGGTTAATTAGGGTAATTTTCCCTAGATGAGAGGAATGCCTATTTTATCCATGTAGTGAAAGTATAGGGGAGAATATTTGGGCATGATAGATGGATGTTTATGTATATTATGGGGTTAAAGTGTGTCAATATAAGAATAGAGAGATAAATATGATTAAAAATAATCATATGTTTTCAAAATCAGTCTTCTTTAATATGAATAAAAGTGTATCATATGAATTATATGCATGAAAGAAAGTGGGAACTTGAAAATGTATATGATATCAAAGATTAGTCATTTTATAGAGAGGAGAATGGTAGTCCCTCGGGTTTCTTAGTTTTTATAAAGGGACTATCTATTTTAGGCATATATGGCTAGGAAAAATGGTTGTTTTGTTTATGTTTATATGCCAAAGACAAATTGGGACACTATGGATTAGGTTCAGGTTTAAAATATCAAAGGTTAATGAATTGTAATTTTCAACAACTTGGACCATGGGGAAGTAAGACTAATGGAAAGGATGGAACATACTCGTTTTGAATTGAGTTACAAAGTTGGATCTGACACCAATATAAAAAATATCACCAGTGGGGAAGTATATTATGACTGAATCAATGATATGTGGTCTGGGTGTCACTATATGTCTCACACATGAGATCAATTCATATATGGTCCTAAAAAATTGAATTGTGGGAGGGAAATTTCGAGGGTGATGGTCTTATCTGATGTGGGCCAAAGAAAAATAAATTTTCAAATCATATGATATGGATGTTGACCATGTAGTTTAATATATTTTGGTAAGGAATTTGGTCGGTTAGATTAATGTCATACGTTGAGGTATTTGAATATATTGTTTTATGACTTACAGTAAGGATGTTAGACATATTTTTAAAAATCATACAATGAGGAAATGAATATGGTGGAATGTGGAAGAGGATTGTCTCATGATTTTTCATTAACCTAGGTGTTTGATGAGTATAACTATGTTTTTATGAGTCTTAATTGAGATACATTCGGGTTTTTCTCTATATGAATTCACACCATTTATTTTTCTCGAGCATTAGATATGACATAGAAGTCAAAATAATGACTTTTCCCAAGCATTATATTTCAATAAATTTAACATGGTAGTCGTCTTTGCCTCTAACCTAGGGAAGTATATGGAAATTGAAATCAGAAAACAGGTGGAATGATTTTATGGTCATATATCATAAACCAAATTGGTATGCTTATATTGAATAGAAAAAATAAAGTCCATATATGAAAAGGCGAAAAGGATAGGACTTTTACATAAAAAATATTCCATTGAATGGTTCACATATTGTACGGTCATAACTCTTAGACATAGTCCTTTTGACCGTCAGACAACATTTTTGTACAATCAATAATAGAAATTTTATAATGGAGGGACAATCACCAAGACAGGGAGTGATAGATAGAAGGATTTGTGGCTATGTTTGAAATATAAGATCTAGGAAACCCTAAAAATACCATTGAAAATTGAACCATGCCACAAATAGATCTAGATTATGTGGCAACAGACCAGAATATGAATCCCCTTGTGTGAGGGATAAAGGTGGTGCACAGTTTAATGAAAATTGTTTCATACTACATTATGTAGTATAACATAATCTAGAAAATACAAAAAAATGGTTTCATTTTTCAATGGAACACCAAATATAATAGATATTAGTTTTGAATTTAGTAATAACAGGGATCGATTCTTATAATTTAATGTCAAAAATATTGGATCATGAGGAGTACAAATTTTTTTTGATTAGAGTAGATCATTGGTAATGTGAATGGAGTTTCCTAGGAGGGGATCATAATATCATCGATGGAATGTGTGATCTCACAGAAATATGTGGCCCATATTTGGGTATATATTTGTGTTACATTTTTTATAGTTTAAGGTCATGATGTTTGGACCATGAAGAATTTTTCTAGTTTAGGGTCATTGATAATGGATCACAAAGTTTAAACTAGTTTTAGGTCGTTGAAATTATGAAAAAGTGATTTTTTATAAGATCGTGTTTCCTTAAAGAGATTACCATTAATGAATTGAGGGCCAATGAGTCCATATACTGAACAACAAGCATTGATACGAGTTTCATTTAGTTAAATGTCATGATGTTTAGACACATGAAATTCCCTGCATGGGATAGTGTTTTTCAACTCAACCATGTTAGGGGACACCCTACCAATTTTTCATAGACCCATGTGGCTCATGAATGATATGTGGAATGAGTTTTTAGGATTCATCCCGGACATAAGAGAATTCATGATTGGGAAAAATAGAATATATATCATGATGTTCATAACTACACATGCATGCATAATCATTGTGCATGAATTCTTGCATATGAATCCTCAAGGGTGTCAAAACTCCACTGGTAAAAAGGGAGTAGAAATAATGTGAATTACGACTTCTAGGATCTAAACTGCAAGAGGGGGTTACCACTATATAGGGAATGACTATTTCTATGATTTAAACGTAGTTTCCATGTATTTTTAGTTTTAGGATAGGTTGGGATGATGTCAGATTGAGTAATGACTATATTCAAAACATTATAAACATTAAATGTCATAAGAGGTTCTCTGATTCATGTTCACAAGTTTGGAGGTGAACTAATTTTTCCAAGGGAAATCGACATAGTGAATCTATTTCACAATGGAGGATGATGGGAATTCAAATCATCAAAGACACAAAGATTGTGGTGTATAATAGGGGGTATTCAGGGAGAGTTCAATACCCAGGGACCTATGCTATAATATTCATAGGCACATCGAATGAGTGTATTAGTGAGTGATATTTCAACCCATATTTATGAAATAATTCACTATGTCAGGTTAGTGGGTGTTCTAGGTCAAGGGTATTAGATTCTAGACTATTATTGCATCATATTAAAATATGAATTAATTAATACATAATACAATGAAATTAGTGAATAATGTGACTATCATCAGAATTTATTTTTTTATCTATTGAGGTATACAATAACACATATTTTCACATAATTCAATGGTGACATATTCCATGCATTTATCATCTTTCAGAAAGAATGATGTGCATGAATTTTGAAGGAAAATATTTTTGTTTGAGTTTTATATGGTGTTAATGGTTTTATAATTAAATTAAACAATTTTATTGATTTCTATTTGTGAAATAAGCTATAATGATAAATCATTAGGAAAGTAAAATTTATATATTAAATATTGGTAATAAAATTAATGTAACTTGGTTGAATGATCGTAGAAGAATGGTTATTCTCATTTTTAATTAACTATATATATATATATATAAATGGTATTATTTAAATTAATTTAGATGGATATTATTTATTAAATGAAAGGTGAATGTTTTTGGAAAACATTTAGCTCACTTACGATGATTGATGAGATAAGATTAATGTCACAAAAATGCATTTCATATTTTTAGAAGCATGTTTTATATTAACATTATAAACCTTTTATAATTATTTTTCATAAGAATTTTTCAAAAAGATGATTATGAGACATAGAAGGAAGAATAAAATGGAAGTATAAGAATGTAATTAATTATTGAAAAAACCAAAACTAGAGTAACTAAGTTAAGAAGAAAATGATACAAGTTTATTAGACATAGTTAATCAAAGAAAGGTAATAAAAAATTTGTTTTTGAGTTGCACCATCATAAAGAGTGTCCAATAAATGAACATTTATAAAGACATAATGTATTCAAAGTTATGAATCATTCATAATTCATCTATCATAGTGATTTGGATGCATCAACAGGTTGTCCAAAAATAGATAGAAATTATATTAATAGAATAAATGTAAACAATAACATCAGATTAATGTGAACATACTATTATTATGATACAAAAAGTGGTAATAATTGTTTGATAGATTATATTCATAATTGAATCATATAGATACTGATCCAAGAAAATATATCTAAAAATGCTCTGTGATGTTTTATTTATTAATAAAATTTCACTATTCCTTATGGATTTCATTGATGTTGAAATTTAAAGGAGGATAAATGTAACTGAATGAGGGCCAAATCATCTTAAGATTGAATTGAAGATTGACGTATAGATTTTCCATGTTCATGATTTAATGATATCATGTTTTTGTTAGAACCCATGAAAACTGTGATTCCAAAAAAATTATTTGTTTAATAAAGGTATAAGGAGACGTGTATGAAATCAATCATATAGAATTATAAAATGATTAATATGTGAATTGAATATGTAACTAAAGACAAATGAATAAATTTAAAATGATGTTGTTCCTAAAAAAGTTAGTATGATGTTTGTCATATGAACATGGTGATCTATAATACAAAATCTATAAAACAGAATTTTTTTATAAATAAATGAATTTTTCCCAAGAATATTCATCAGATAGAGGAAACAAGTCATGATTATTGAATGAAACGGTTATTTAATAATCAGATAGGTGTCTTTCAGTCACATGATATAGAGTACATTATTGATCTAGTAAAAAAATATTCCATGTAATTTATATCTGATATAAATGTTTTTGCGATGTGATATTCAAGGAATTATTATGAATACCATTGAATGATGATATATTTTGAATTTATCCAATATATATTATATGGGTAATCATAAAACCAATTCCTATGTATCATTTATTAAAAAAATAATTTATTGAATGTTGTTATTAGATTAATTCCGGTATATGAATTATTTTAGGACATTTGAAAAACAATTACATTATGTTCATAAGTAAGAAGATTTACTAAATGTGTAATAGATGAATGTCTTGAAACTCATGTCTTTAGTTGTAACGCCCCAACCCCAGTTACCCATATTCGGTGCATTATTACAAAATATTGGCATGATCACAAAATATCACGTATCAAAAGACCTATTAGTTTAGTAGCCTTAGAATCACTAGATACATTCAAAAAGGTTACATTAAATCATAAAGTGAAAACTAAAACAACATATTGTCTCCACACTCATATCCCCTTATACTATCCCTGTAGGTCATTCATAAAATACTTCTTCACATCCTGGAAAAAATAAAACATAGAAAGGGGTGACCTCAGATGCCCAGTAAGGATAACAATATAGTGGAAACTTTCATAAATAAGCATAAACATTTCAGGCAATGTATAACTAAAACAAAAGCCTTTTAAACTTAAAATTCAGCATAATATGGAAAATATAAAAGTATGTAATTCCATTTAATTATTCACATGGATATTCTACTAGTAGAATAATCATATGAAATATCAATAACACTTTCATAATGATGGAATGCAGAATGTAAGACTATCATAACCACATAGTCAAGGCCTTGTGACAGGACTCAAAATAATATTTATTCAAGGACTTGTGACAAGGCACTGGTTTGTCTAATGAGACCTATCGATGCATCTAGGAGCTATAGCAGGCTCCACCCGTCACTTATTATGTCCAATGCATTCCTCATCTGAACAAGTTTAAACATAACATAAACATTCGTATTAAAACTAGCATACAAAATGTCAATACACTCTCCATAAACCATGAATGGTATAAAAATAACATATCCACATTCAAACATATCACAAAACCTTTAATAAAATATGGAAGTTTTGTATCATAATAAATCAACTTCAAATAATCTTAAAATCCATTAAAGGATGTTGAAATATAAGAAATCAAAACTATTTGAGAGAAATATCTATTTTTTTAATTCATTTAAAATTAAAATAATTATAAAAGAAAACAATTACATTGAAAATATTCTTATAAGCTTGTAAGGGAAGATTCGACTATTTTATAATGGTATAAAATAGCCGTATACGCCGTATAAGTTAAAAAGAGATTCTTACCTTAATTCTGTCAAAAAGTTTAAAAAGGACATTGTTTGGAAAATGACGGAAAGATTCCTTTATAAACATCTTATAAAAAGTCAAACAAGGGTATATATGAATTTAAACTATAGTCTGTAAAATAGTAATAATTATTTCTAATACATTTTTAAGAAACATGGATGTGGATGATAAAGAGGTCCTAGTAGTTAATTACGTATAAACAACCTCGGATAATAAAGAGATTGTAAAATAAACCCTTACATTGTAATTTTCCTTGGTTGAGGGTAGGTTAAAATATTGTATAATGGTAAAACAATTGTTATTAAATTATACATTATTCATATACTTTAATATGATATCATATATGATCTTTTATCATTTCATTGTTAGTAATATCATAGTATTATCGTCGTTTCGGGTGATGACTTACTCGTTTTATTTTATATGTTTTGTTACGTAAGTCGTGTTTGTAATGGATAGGATGTATCTTATTAATATAATTTATTATATCATGTCCTTAAACATTATTTTTAATCATCAAATGACAATTATACTTGAATGGATACACTGGGGAATGAATCTCATCGCTTTCGTGGAGAGGGTAGTCCGTACGTACACACGAGTGACAATATCATTATTTTGTTATTAAAATAATATAAAATTGGATGTTTTATCATATATACAGAATAATTATCATGTTATATTTATTATTTACATCAATTACACATCATTATCATACCAATCCAAATAATAATTTTTTGAATAACAATTACAGCACGACGTGGAGACGTTAAGCCGTACGTACTCACGTATGTTAATATGTCATTCAAAGGATGGACAGAATACTGAATATGGTTGTACCATATTTATAATAACATCAAATTATATATAATATTCTGGAATTATGATTTTAGAATGTAAATAATAGAGAAATAAGAAGTTGAAGAAGAAAGGAACTTGAAAGAGGGTGGTGAAAACATTACATCTTCTTCGGGTTCTTCTTTTTGATTTGAACAAAAGGGCTAATTAGGATGAATTTATGATCAAAATAAGGCCTCTAGGTTGAAGTGAGGGAATTTTAGAGAATATTTGGTCAGGGTTTGGCCGATCCAAAAGTCTTTGAAGGTGCGAATTAGAGTGAAGGGAGAGTGCCCTTTATAAGAGGGGTGATGGGCACCTTAGGAAAGTCTAGAAATATTATTTTATTATAAATTCATATTCGGTTTCTAATATCTTAAAAGTGAATTATTTAAAGGTTAAGGTGGGGATAGGTCTAAAACCACTCAACCAATTGGTTTTAGAGAGGTTTGTGTCACTATATTAACTTTATCTTTTTGATTTAACTCTTGGTTAAATAGTTTTACAATTACCATGTCTCTTTATATTTTTATATTATATAGTCAATAAAGATACTATAAACTTCCAATCGACCCCCAAGTGGTCCATTAATAATAAAACTATCATTATATAAGTTTTTTGGCCGAACCATAGATTTTTAGGAATCGAATATCAATTAATAATATAATATTTAATTTAAAAAACTCATTTATGTCAATTTTGTCAATATTTAATAATTGATTTTTGTTAAAGTCATAAAAACATTATTAATTAAAACCAAATTCATTTAGGAAATCCTAAAATGTCATATTAAACAATAAAATTTTTGGATTGCATCAAAAATTTAAATTATATTTATGTTAACATTTATAATACCAATTATTTTGTTCCTTCATTAATAAGGAAAATATTTCATCATTATTCTGTCATAAATAAATTTATTTATTCAATTTCTAAAAATTATAAATAATATACCATTATGTAGGAAATAGTTTCATATTTATAATGAATATTTATAGTTGAAAATATAACTTATATAACCCAATGTAAATTTTTTTTTCTAAAAGTTATATGCTTATGTCATTTTTGTATTTACTTTGACTTAATTAATATAAAGTGTCATTATCACTTACAAGTGGATTCATGGATCCCAAAATCGACCCAAAGAATGACCATGGTCGAAAATGTATCAACCAATATGGTTATGACACGTTTTAGGATAATTTATTATTATTATAATATTAATTTTTACCCTTATTTATCGGATTTACTCTTTAACCATGGTAAATAAAATATTCACCGAAGTAATTATTCAAAATGTCTAAAAATAAAAGTTACCTATTTACACAATTTGGACCTTATGATTATAAATATAAAATCCATTTTTATAAATTCAAAAAAAATAAGTGGCAGAAATTAATTTAAAATTAATTCCCATTGTTAAAATAAAAAGCGTGTTTTTAAGAAAGAATAACTATCAAAATATTGACACTTGTTTATGTCCGGTTTAAATGTGAAATTATGTCCAATGACCAAAATTGTATTAAATGGTAAAAATATATTATAAATATAATTTAAAACCACTCAAATTCATAATTTTTCATAATTAATTATTTTTATTAAAAAAGTTGTTTTTTATTAAAATTTAGTAATTTTCACTATTCATCAAAATATGAAAGTTATCAGAAATGTACCAAAAATTCACCATAAGACAATTTCAATATTCCAAATCCAAAAATTAAGTCCATTTTGAAAGATAAAATGTATAAAATTTCAAAAAGTGGGTATTACTATTCATAACAGCTGGTTTGATTGGTTGTGGTGAGTGTTAGAACTCGAAGTTGCATACAACACAGGCTACTGTATTATTCAAAGTGAAGCGTACCATGGAAGCTTGGGGTATTACATTATCCCCTACTTGAAATAATTTTTTCCTCGATATTTCTAGAATACTACCGCATGAAAAGTCTCGGGAGGTTCTTCATCATAAGTACATTGGGTTCCCACGTTGCCTCTTCCATCTTATGGTTTCTCCATAGAACTTTTACCTGATGAGTCATCCGGTTTCTTAGAACTTGTTATATCATATCAGGAATCTTGACATGCACTTCACAATAAGATAAATCATGTTCTAGTTTTAATTCTTTATAGGTTAGTACATGCGTCGGGTCAGTCATGTATTTTCTCAACAGTGATACGTGGAACACATCATAATCTTTAGAGAGACACGGTGGTATTGCCAAACGGTAAGCTACAACCCCAATTCCTTCTAGAATTTCGAAAGGTCCTATGTACTTGGGACTCAATTTACCTTTCTTACTGAAACGTATAACTCCCTTCCATGGAGATTCCTTTAAGAAAACCTGATCTCCTACAGGAAATTCCAAATCCTTCCTTCAGATGTCAGCATAGCTCTTCTGCATACTTTGAGCTGCTTTGATGTGGTTTTGGATTTCCTTCACCTTTTCCATCGTTTCCTCCACCAGTTCTGGCCCTAAGAGTTTTCTTTCACCAGAATCATCCCAACAGGTTGGTGTGAAACATCTTTTCTCATATAACTCTTCACATGGTGCCATTAGAATACTTGAATGGATGCTATTATTATAGGAAAATTCCACCAGAGGTAAATATTGATCCCACATACCCTGAAAGTCAAGTGAGCAAGATCTCAACATGTATTCTATGGTTTGAATAGTCTGTTATGATTTTCCATTAGTTTGGGGGTGGTAGGAAGTGCTCAAACAAAGTTCAGTATCCAAGGATTTCTGAAGACTTTTCCAGAATCTTGAAGTAAAACGTGGATCACGATCAGAAACAATCGATTGTGGTACTCCATGAAGTCTCAAAAATTCATTAATATATAGTCTTGCTAGACGTTCAAGTGTAAGATCTTCTCTTATAGAACGGAAATGTGCTGACTTGGTAAGATGATCAACAATGACACATATTGCATCGTTCCTTCAAGGAGTCTTTGGTAGTCCCATGAAAAAGTACATAGTGATATTATCCCATTTCCACTCTGGTATGGGAAGAGGTTTCATGACTGTTCCAGGCCATTTCTGTCCACCTTTCACTTGTTGAAAAACCATACATCTTGACAGAAAATCATAAATCTCCCTCTTCATGTTGTCCCACCAATAATGTTCCTTTAAATCACTATACATTTTGGTGCTCCCTGGGTGTATAGAGAAATTGGAAGTATGAGTATCATCCAACAATTCCCTTTTTAGATCAGGTATATTGGGAACATAAAGTCTCTTCCCAAATTTCAAAATTCCACCTTCATACACAATGTCAATCAATCTCTTATCATTAACAACTTTAATCTTCTTTTTATACTCTTCATCATCGGTCTGAGAAATCTTTAACCTTTCTAGTAGAGATGGTTTGGAAAGAATTTGAAAAATTGATGATGTTTCACCTTCCATGGTGATTCCCATATCCATCTTTACTAAATCCATGAAAATAGGATCCCTTTTAACTCCCATCTTGTTCAAAACTCCATGATCCTTTCTACTCAAAGGACTTACCACCTTATTTTCCTTCCCTGGGTGGTTGTGTATCTAGTAATAATAATCCTTGAGAAGTTCAATCCATCGCCTTTGCCTCATGTTAAGTTCTTTCGATTATAAAATGTACTTCAAACTCTAGTGATCAGTATAAATCTCACATTTTCACCATAGAGATAATGTCTCCATATCCTCGAAGGAAAGATTATATCAGCTAACTCAAGATCATGAGTAGGATAGTTTTTCTCAGGAATTTTTAATTGTCATGATGCATAGGAAATAACTCTATCATTCAGCATGAGGACACAACCAAGTCCTTTCTTCGATGCATCACTATAAATAACGAACCGATCATTCCTCGATGGTAGAGTTAATATAGGGGAATTAACTAATCTTCTCTTCAGTTTTTCAAAAAATTATTCACACTTTTTTGTCCAAAAAATTTAACCCCTTTACGTGTGAGCTTCGTTAATGGGTTATCCAATCGGGCAAAATTATGGACGAAACACTGATAATGACCTGCTAAACCAATAAAACTGCGTACCTCAGTTATACTCGTCAGGGGGGGCCATTCTCGGATTGCCTTGGTATTAGAAGGATCAATAGAGATTCTATCCATAGAGAAAATATGGCCATGAAAAGTGATCTCCTGAAGCCAGAATTCACACTTGCTAAACTTCCCATATAATTCATGTCTTTTAAGATTATTCATAAAAATCCGCATGTGATTTTCATGGTCTGCGTAGCTTTTGGAATATACCAAGATATCATCAATAAATACCACTAAAAAATCATCGACATATTCCTTGAAAACTTTTTTCATTAGATCCATGAAATCAGAGGGTGCATTAGTCAGCCTATAAGGCGTTACTGTAAACTTGTAATTCCCATATCTAGTTCGAAATGCTATTTTTAGAATGTCTTCCTTCTTTATACACAACTGATGGTATCCAGATCGAAGTTAAATCATTGAAAAGTATTAACCACTATGCAGTTGGTCAATTAAATCATCACTGAGAGGTAAGGGATACTTGTTCTTTATCGATATAGCATTGATTTCCCTGTAGTCGATACATAACCTCATAGATCCATCTTTCTTCTTAACAAAAAGGACATGGGCTCCCCATGGAGAAACACTAGGGAGAATAAATCCCTTATTACTCAATTACTCTAGTTGTTTCTTTAGTTCAACTAATTCCATAGTGGCTATTCTATAAGGGGTCTTCGATATGGGCCTTAAACCAGGAATTAAATCAATGAAAAACTTAATTTCTCATTCTGGAGGACGACAAGGTAAATCTTCAGGAAACACATCAACATATTATCTCACAATAGGTACATCCTCTATTTGAACATTCCTTTCCTCACCCATATTTATTTCATTCTCTTCCTCCCTAATAGTTGAATTTAGTTGAGCTATTGGGGGTGGATCTAGATAAGAATCAGGTGGTGACGATTCCACTCTAAAGATAAGGTGTTATTTATCATCATCATAAAAAATTATAACCTCCTTCTTCTTACAATAAATCTTCACATCATGGTCTGAAAGCCAATCCATACCTAGGATTATATCAAACTCAATCATATGTATGACGATGAGATCATCAAATACAGAACATTTATATTCCCCAATGGGAACGGATCCACAGAACATTGTAGCAATGATACTTCCCTTAAGAGTTTTAACTGACAACTACAATGTTAAATCAAATTGTAAATATCTAATTTACCTAGAAAACTGGGATGATATGAAACAATAAGATGATCCAGAATCAAATAATGCAATTTATAAACTTGACAAAACCATGAAATTACCTGCCACCACATCTTTCAGAGCTTCTACCGCAGCAGTAGTGATAGCATAAGCTTGGCCTTTATACCTTGGCATTTTCTGAGGTATGTTACCCTAACACTTAGGAAATTCATTTTCATAATGTCCCATCTCCCTGAAATTGTAGCATTGAACATCAGTAGCTTCTTTCTTCCCCTTGCAATCATGATCTTGTTGGCCTTTTTCACCACACTTGTAACAGACTCCCTTTCCTTTTATACAAGTACTGAGTTGTTTCTTCCCACATTTACTGTATGATGGATAATAAACATTTCCCATCTTCCCTTTATTTGAATTTCTAGATTGATCAACATATCTCTTCTTCTCTTTCTTTGCTTTAAAGTCGTAAGACTTAGAGAAATCTTATTCTTCCTAGATAACACATGAGACAATATATTCGTACGAAAAGAAATATTGTGACAATAATGCTTGGCGTATAAATGGTTTTAATCCATCAAAGAAACGATCAATCATACTTATTGGGTTATTTATATAATCTCCAGCACACCTTGCTAACCTTGTAATGTTAACCTCATACTTTGCGACATTCTCATCCTCCTTTTGTCTCAGAATCAGAAATTTCCTTTCCATATCATCTTGATGGTCATGAGGAAAGTATTTTTCTAAGAAAAACTCTTTGAACTTCATCCATTCCATATTTGATACTTCATCATCTTCTTTTGTGTTTTGAATCAATGACCACCACTAGTCAGCATATCCAGTGAGGTGGTAAACTGCCATGATTACCTTTTCCCTTTAACTACTCCCCAAGGCATGGAGTAGTTTCTCAATGGAATTTAACCATTTCTCAGCTAATAAAGGATTTGTATTCCCATTGAATGTTGGGGGTTTTTACCCCATGAAGTGGTCTAACATTGATCCTCCAGGCTACAGATCAGGGTGCTCCATACAGGTAAGGTTATTTTTCATAACCTGAGATAGTTGTCCCAGTATGGTGATTAACTGATCAGCACTAGTTGCATCACCAGATCCACTATAATTATCTTGAGTACGAGGAAAAACCCTACATGGAGTGTGTGCATTGATATAGTTTCCATTCCTTCTACTAGGTGCCATATCTAAACAATGGAATAAACTAGATTAGTTTATGAATCTTAATACATAATTCCAAACTTGTAAAACACTTAACATAAATTGAACAGTTTATGGATGTAATCCATAATCATAAAAATGTTTTCTTTGAAGAAGTATATACTCATAAACCCTTCATAATGGTTTTTAAATAAAATTAGAATTATCCTAAGCATATCCCCTAGGAGGGTCATAACCAAGAGTGCAGCAAGGCCTGTTGTCGTACACCAGTTCCCGTTTGAGTCTAGCTTAAAGCGGTGTTTTCAGTTTTTACCCCTTGGTATATCTGTGTCAGAGCCGCCTCTACGTGCTTGTATCCAGATAGGGATGTATTTCTCGTAAAACTCAAAAAATATCTACAACACCAAAATTATAGAAAGTTATTCTAAACTAATCCTCAATGTCCATCTTAGGTCTATGTGCTCTAATCAAAGTTTATCTAAATCTAGCTCCCAAGGATTTTACTAAACTTCTCTGATACAAACTATAATGCCCCGACCCCAGTTACCAAGAGTTGGTGCATTATTACATAACGTTTGAATGATCACAAAAAATCAAGTCTCGAAAGACCGAATAGTTTAGTAGCCTTGGAATTACTAGATACATTCATAAAGGTTACATTAAATCATAAAGTGAAAACTACAACAACATCTTGTCTCCACACTCATATCTCCTTATACTATCCATATAGGTCATTCATAAAATAATTTTTCACATCCTTGGAAAAATAAAACATAGAAAGAGATGAGCTCAGATGCCCACTATGGATAACAATATAGTGGAAACTTTCATAAATAAGCATAAACTTTGAAGGCAATGTATAATTAAAACAAAAGCCTTTTAAACATGAAATTATGTATAATATGGAAAAAATAAAATAAAGTAATTCCATTTACTTATTCACATGGATATTCTACTAGTAGAATAATCAAATTCAAAATCAATAACAACTTTCATAATGATGGAATGCATAATGCCAGAATATCATAACCATACAGTCAAGGCGTTGTGCCAAAACTACAAATAATATTTTATCAAGGCCTTGTGCCAAGACACTAGTTTGTCTCATGAGTCCTACCGATGCATCGGGGAGCTATAGCGGGCTCCACCCATAACTTTACTAAGTCCAATGCATTCCTCATATGAACATGTTTAAACATAACATAAACATCCGTATTAAAAATAGCATACGAAATTTCAATACTTTCTCCATAAACCATGAATGGTATAAAAATAAAATATCCACATTCAAACATATCAAAAAACCTTTAATACAATATGGATGTTTTTTATCATAATTAATCACCTTCAAATAAGTTTAAAATCCATCAAAGGATGTTGACATAGATGGAATCAAAACCATTTGAGGGAAATATCTCTTTTTTTAAATCAGTTAAAAGTCACATAATTATAGAAAAACAATTACTTTGAAAATAATCTTATAAGATTGTAAGGGAATCTTTGATGATTTTATAATGGAAGAAAATATCCACACATGTCTTATAAGATAAAAATACATTCTTACCTTAATTCTGTCGAAAAGGTTAAAAATGACCTTGTTTGGAAAACGACAGAAAGATTCCTTTTTAAAAATCTTATAAAAAGTCAAACAAGGGTATATATTACTTGAACCTATAGTCTATAAAATAGTAAGAATGATCTCAAATACATTTTTATGAAACATGGATGTGGATGATAAAGAGGTCCCAGTAGTTAATTGCGTATAAACAACCTCGGATAATAGAGAGATTGTGAAATAAAACCATATCTTGTACTTTTCCTTGATCGAGGGTAGATTAACATCCAGTATAATGGTTAAATTATTGTTATTAAATTATAAATGAATCATATACATTAATATTATATCATATATGATCTCTTAACATTGCTTTGTTAATAATATCTTAGTATTATTGTCGTTTCGGGTGTTAACTTACTCGTTTTCTTTTATATGTTTTGTTACGTAAGCCGTGTTGGTTATGGATAGGTTGTATATTATTAATATACAGAATGATATCAAGTCTTTAAACATTATTTTTAATCATCATATTACAATTATACTTAAATAGATATGATGGGTAATGAATCTCATCACGTTCGTGGAGACGATAGTCCGTACGTAAACACGAGCGACAATATCATTCTTTTGATTTTAAAATAATATATAGTTTGATGGTATATAATATATACAGAATCATTATCATTTTAAATTTATTATTTACATCAATTAAAGATCACTATCATACCCATCCAAATAATAATGTTTCGAATAACAATTACTCCATGACGTGGAGACGGTAAGCCGTACGTACACACGTATGGTGACATGTCATTCAAAGGGTGGATAGAATACTGAATATGGTTGTAACATATTTAAAATAACATCATAGTATATATAAGATACTGGATTTATTATTTTATAATGGAAATAACAAAGAAAAAAGTTGTTGAAGAAGAAAGGAACTTGAAAGAGGGTGGTGAAAACATTACCTCTTCTTCGGTTTCTTCCTTTTGATTAGATCAAAAGGGCTCCATAGGTTGGATTTATGATAAACCTAAGGCCTCTAGGATTATGTGAGGTAAGTTAAGAGAATATTTGGGTAGGGGTTGGAAGATCCAAAGGCTATGAAGGTGTGAATTAGAGGGAAGGTGGAGTGCCCTTTTATAAGAGGGGTGAGGGGAACCTTAGGAAAAGCTAGAAATATTATTTTATAATAAATTCATATTCGTATTCTAATAGTTCCAAAGTGGATTATTTAAAGGTTAAGGTGGGTATAAGTCAAAAAAAACTCAACCAATAAGTTTTAGACAGGTTCTAGTCACTATATTAACTTTATATTTTTGATTTAACTCTTAGTAAAATAGTTTGACATTTGTCATGTCTCTTTTTATTTTTATATTATATAGTCAATAAACATACTATAAACTTATAAGCGACCCAAAAATGGTCCATTAAAAATACACCTATCATTATATAAGTCCTTTGGTCTAAAATTGGATTTTTAGGAATAGAATATTAGTTAATAATATAATATTTCTTTTAAAAAAACTCATTTATGTCAATTTTGACAATATTTAATAATTGATTTGTGATAAAGTCATAACAACTTTATTAATTCGAACCAAATTCATTTAAGAAATAATAACATGTAATATTAACCAAAAAAATTCGTGGATGGAATCAAAACATTCAAATTATATTTATTTTATCATTTATAATACTAATTATTTGATTCTTTCATTAATAAGGAAAATATTGCATCATTATTGTGTCATAAACAAATTTAATTATTAAAAGTCTAAAAATTATTAATAAAATACCATTATATAGGAAATATTTTTATATTTCTAATGAATACCTATATTCTAAAATTTAACTTATATAACTCTATGTAAAAATTGTTTTTCTCAAAGATATATGCTTATGTCATTTTTGTATTTACTTTAACTTAATTAATATAAAGTGTCATTATCACTTACATGTGGATCCATGGGGTCCCAAAATCAACCCAAAGATTCCCAAGGTCGGAAAGTTATCAAAAAATAGTGTTAGGAAACATTTTAGGGTAATTTATTATTATTATAATATTATTTTGTTAACCTTATTTACCAGATTTACCCTTTAACCATGGTAAATAAAATATTCACCGAAGTAATTATTCAAAATGTATAAAAATAAAAGTTACTTATTTACACAATATGGAACTCCCGATTCTAAATAAGGAATCCATTTTTCTAAATTCAAAACACATAAGTGGCAGAAATTAATTTAAAATTAATTTCCGTTGTTAAAACAAAAAGCATATTTTTAAGAAATAATAACTATCAAAAGATTGACACTTGTTTATGTCCGGTTTAAATGTGAAATTACGTCTAATGACAAACATTGTATTAAATGGTAAAAATATATTCTAAATATACTTTAAAATCACTTAAATTCATAATTTATCACTATTAATTATTTCGATTAATAGTGTTTTTTTAATTAAAATTTAGTAATTTTCACTATTCATCAAAATATGAATGTTATCAGAAATGTACAAAAAATTCACCCTAAGATAATTTTGATATTATGAATCCAAAAAGGAAGTCCATTTTGAATTATAAAATGTATAAAATTTCAAAAAGTGGATATTACTATTCATAACGGCTAGTTTGATTGGTTGTGGTGTGTGTTAGAACTCGAAGTTGCGTACAACACACACTACTGTATTATTCAAAGAGAAGCATACCGTGGAAGCATGGGGTGTTAAATTGGTCAAAGAAATATTCTTTTTTAATATTTCATTAATGTTCCTATGAATTTCCAAATGAAAACTATATCATTTTTTATGGAATGAATGAAGTTTTAGGATGTTTTACCATAAAAAAGGTTCAATGGTATTAATAAAGTTTTGATACTGTCATTAATTATGGTTAGGATGAGTAGGCCATTCATCATTTTGATAATCATTTAAAAATTATGGGATTATAGTTAATATTTTATTATATTTTAAGAATAATTGTGATGTTGAGATAGAATTATATTTCCTATAAAGATTGGTTAATCCCATATTTTAGGTTGATTGAAGGATGAAAAATAAATGGTCAAGTAGAAGATTCAATTTTGAAAATGGGAAGTTCAAAACCAACTACACACATTTCTATTTTCATGTTGAAAAACTACCCCTATATAATGGGTAGTTGATAAGATGGGTAGTGGATTATAATATTATTGGTTATAAGAGTGAGTAACATGGTTGTTCATATTTTGTTGTAGAAATATGTTGTGATGATATTGTGGTTATGAATTTTTATTGTAATTTTATTTGGGTCAATGCATCGAAAGAAGACAGAAAAGAAAAAGTAATAGATACCAGCTATAGTTAATGAACCATATGGATATATCATACAACATTTGAAGAAGGGAATATGTAACAATGTGATATTAAATGTTCTTTCCAATTATGAGGAATAAATTTAACAAGTACTATATGGATCAAACTAGATTATAAAAAGTGTGAGAACTGAACAAATAGGTTCCAATGGAATAGAATTAGATGTATTCTACAAATAATAACTTGAAGAACATTAACCAAATATAAAAGATAATATGAAATGACTATAAAATTAATTTATAGATGATTCAATAAGATGGGGAATAACATAATTAATTATATATTTTGGATATGAAAGATAAATGTTTTATCACTATTGTAAAATTAACATTTGAAGAAAAAATAAAGACTGTATATAAAGAACACTACGACATCCAACCAATGTCTCAATAGGTGTAGTACATTCATGGTTTTGAAAAAAAAACATTTATTAGAATAATTTTATGATTTTCTATATAGTAATTGAGAAAATATAATGGAGTTGAAATTTAGACAAAGTCAACAATTTTATATTGATTCATGACTTTTTAATTATTCCCCCTCCTATTATATAGAGAACCACAATTAGGATATGAATTGATCTATTACCAAAGCACATTAACGAGTGTCTCAGTATAGTTAATAATTCTCTTACTGGTCATCACCATAATAATTAAGGACATTTTACTCTTATTTAGTTTTAAACTTTTTCAAAATATTTTTTACCCTCTTTCAATTTATTACATATACTTGTATATGAAATTAAAATGATAATAAGACAATGAAGATAAGAAAAGGTGAACGAGTTAAGGTTGAAATTTTATTTGGTAAAAAAGGACCGAAAATTAATTCATTACCTCTCTTCATGTTGTGTATATCCCAATGTGGTCCTCTTTATTGGTATTATAGGGGTTTCCACATATACTAGACTCTCAATGTTTACTTTATCCTCTTCAAATGAAATTAGTTTCATTCTTGTGCATACAAAGAAATTCTTTTATTAATAATTTAGTGATAACTAATGATATTTAATTTTCAACAAATACCATGATGAACAGGGGAATGAAATAGAATGTAATGATTAAGAAGATATCCATCCTTCCAAAATATGTATATATATTTATTTACCCATGCCTTTATGACAATGAATATATATCTACCTTGTAAATTAAAAAACGTTTTGATCAACATAAAATTAAGTAGAATGAAAATATTGAATACTCCTGTAAATCAATATTTTTTAATGATCATGATGTATCAAAAAATCCTTGTATAAATTTTCCACAAAAAGAAGAATCGAGAATAAGTGGTAACAATATTCTACCAACAATATTGTAGAGACCCGTAGCTTGACGTACATGGACATTACATTACTTTTGCGGAATACTTGGTACATAACCAAAACACACACACAAGGATCGTAATAGTTTAGTGTCTTTGGAAACTCGGAACGTAATCTTCTAATCGTGGTGAAAGATCTTCAATATCTCCCATAAAGATCGTCCCTTTTTTTTAAAACCATAAAACCTTTCTTTATGTCCTAGGGAAAAGAAAATATAAAAGGTTGAGCTCAAATGCTCAGCAAGGGAAAATAAAGGAAATAAAAATCATATCATATCTTTTTGAAAATCATAACCTGCAAAAGAGATCATAATATCATAACATGGACCAAATCATAGAAGTGAAAATGAGATCCCCATAATCATAACATGAAACTTGAATCTTTTTGGCATGCACACATAATCATGGAAAATCATTTCTTGTTAGTCATGACTCATTGCCAAGACTATCTTAGTGGACAAAGTCCCTTTCTGAATTGAGTCACCCTCATTCCAGGCCTGTTTCACTGAACCGGTATAACCTACCGTTCCATCCATGTCTACCTCATGAGATATAAAATCATTACCCAATGCATTGGAGGGAGATATAGGTCCCACCCATCTTATAATGAATCCTTTCTTATGTGTGCCACATAATCATAAATCATACATCATCGCATAACACATGTAACAAAAATGGGATTCTTGAAACATCATGACATCATAAAACAAATCATGACAACATAATCAAATCAATGTAATAATAGGGATAAAAACAGAACCCTTTATTATCTTAGATGGAAAATAATTTTGATAAAACACTTGAACTCCATTCTTGAGAAAAATATCCTTTCTTCTTCAAAAACACTTTTCCTTTCTTAACATGTCATACAATTTTAAAATAAAAGAAGTTGATTAAAAATAAACTTGAATACTTGTAAATGAAGCTTCTTGGAAATAATTTTTTTGAAATCCATTCATGTCGTATAAGTTAAAAAAATCATTTTTCGTTCTTTTGTCGGAAAAGTCAAAAAGTACCTCGTACGAAAAACGACAAAAGATTCCTTTCATAAATATTACTAAAAACTCACCGAAGGGTAAAAATGTATTTAAACAATTGTAGGTGGATGGAAATAATATTACATATTGATGAAACATGGATGTGGATAATAAAATACACCCCAGTAAGTACTTACGAATAAACAATCTCGGATAAAAATGAGATTGTGATATTTCCCTTACCTTAGGTCCGATTTGCTTTGTACATGTCCGAAGCTCCTGTATAATGGTTTAAATAATGTTATTGACTTATTACAGAATCATAAATATTGATATGATATCATATATGGTTATATTCTTAGCTTCTTGTTAGTAATATTTCATTGTTACTTGTTACTCGGGTCCTTATTGCCTTTTGTTCTTATGCGTGTTTTGCCGAATAAATTCTTATTCTTCTTGTAAGGTTATATATACCTTATATCCAGAATGGTATTAGTGTAACATATATCATATTTATTCATTCAATTCATTTATATAATTACTATGTAATGATGATCATGTAGAACGAGTCGCATCACATCGTGGAGACGGTATTCCGTACGTACGCACGAGTGATGATATCATTCCTATGATCGTGGAATTGTATTTGAGTATATATATATTATTTCAGTATCAATATTACATTATAATAATCATAAATAGTTTCTCATTACACCATTATACCCATCCTTGTAAGGTGATGGTGGAAAATAGATTACGCCATGGCGTGGAGACAGTATTCCGTACGTACGCACGCGCGGTGATTTCATTTTTCTGTAGGATGGATAGAAGGTGAATTAGGGTTGTTTAATATTTATAATAACATATCAGTATGTAATTAATACTGATGTTATTACTTTATAATTAAAAAACTAAAGAAGAAGAAGTTGAAGAAGAAAGAAATTGAAAAGATCGGTAATGGATATTACATCTTCTTTGGAACGCCTCTTTGAATCCTCCACTAAGGGAACAAAGATTGGTCTTTGAAGAAGACCAGGACCTCTAGGATTATTATAGGGAAGTGGAGAGGAGAAAATGGCAGGGTTTGGCCGAGCTTGAGTTCTCAAATTGGTGTGAGGAGGAGGGGGAGGAGGTGCCCTTTTATAAGGGAGGAGAGGGGCACCTTAGGAATATCTCAAAATATTATTTTATATTAAAGTCAAAATCGGTTTATAATGGTTCCAAAGGGTCTTATTTTGAATCTAAAGTGGGTATGGGTCTAAATACTATAAAACAATAGGATTTAGACAAGTTTAGGGTATTATTTTAACCTTATCAATTAGATTTAACTCTAAGTTAAATAATTTAACTTTTGCCGTGTCTTTTTGTTTTCTTTCACTATATGGTTAATACACTTACTATAACATGCCAAACGAACCCCAAATTGTTTATTATTAATATATATATCCTTATCTAAGTCATTTTGCCGAACCTTGATTTTTAGGAATAAAATAAAAATTAATAATATAATATTTGATTTAAAAACTATTTTGTGTCAATTTTGACACTATTTGATATATGATTTTTTTGAAAGTCATAACAGAATTATATATTCGAACCAAGTTGATTAAATAAAAACTAATATATCATAGTAACCTAGAAAATTAGTGTAATTCATAAAAAGTCTCAAATTACATTTATTTTGGTGTTTATAACATCAATTATGTCAATATTTCATAAATAAGATAATTACTGCATCATATTTGTGTCATAAATAAATTAAATTATTTGATGTCTAAAAATTAAAAATAAAATACCATTATGTAGGAAATCGTTTTATCTTTCTAAGGAATATTTACAATCGAATTTATCTTATGTACAACCCTATATTAAAAATGTTTTAGTAAATAAACTTTGATTTTAACTCTTTTAACTCTTCTTTGAATTAAATAATAATAAATGTCCTAATCTAATCCAAGTGGGCCTAAATGATAATATTTTACAATTAATGTTGTTTTTGGTCGAGATAAACTTGTACGATAGAATTAGGACATGTGTTAGGGTAATATTAATATAATTCTTACCCTTAATTACCCTATTTACTTTTAACCGTGGTAAATAAAAGTAAAAAGTTACTATTCACCAAAAAAAATTTTCATCTCATTGAACCACATTTTACTTACTGACATCAACCGTGTCTCTCGGATTTTTGAAATTCCATTCACAGAAGCGGTAAAATTAAGTTTTATGAAAAATTCAGTTTGTTAACTACCACTTAGTAGTTTCACTATTCATCAAAAATTGATGTTTTTCAGAACAGTGCCAAAATTTCATCCTAAGCTATATTTCATATTACGAATTCAAAAATGAAGTCTATTTTACCAAATTCATAACATAGAAGTTGCATTAATTAATTTTATAATTAAATCCCGTTGTTAGAACAAATAGCGTGTTTTTAAGAAACAATATCTATCAAAAGATTGCCACTTGATTATGTCTGGTTTAAATGTGAAATTACAACCAATGACCAACATTGTATTAAATTTTAAAAATATATTATAAATATACTTTAAAACCACTCAAATTAAAAATTTATCACTATTAATTATTTCGATTAAAAAAGTTGTTTTTTAATTATAATTTAGTAATTTTCACTATTCATCAGAATATGAAAGTTATCCGAAAAGTACCAAAATTTCACCTTAGGATAAATTCGATACTCCGAATCCAAAAATGAAGTCCATTTTGAGAGATAAATTTTCTAAAATTTAAAAAGTGGTTATTACCATTCATAACGGCTAGTTTTAATAATATGTTAATAGCATATCGTTGTTTCGTGAAACTCAGTATTGCATACTACACACGCTATCGAGGAAGGTTGAGATTGCGTGTAATGAAAGGAAAGTCAAGGATGCGTGTTGTGCAAACTCCTTTTGGTGTAGCGTACAACACAAGACATTAATAAAATTAAAAAAATATTTTTCATAAAATCTCGGGCTGTTACAAATATCCCAATATATATCAATTAATAAATTGAAAAATATTAATCATTTCCTTTGTATAAAAATAATTTCTCATATTTGTGGATTCTTTCAAGGTATTTAAGAATAGTTATCCTAGATAGAATAATTAATACATTATATGAAGTATTGTTTATAAGAAAACATATTTTAATGTTTAAGGCTCTCAAAATGTGTGTTTATTTTGAGATAAGAATTTGGGATCATGATATTAGTTCCTCAATATTTGAAATTATAAATCTTTATGAAGATGAATAAAAATATAGACATGAGAAGAATATGGAAGAAAATATCAATTTAATTTAGGAAATGGTTAAAATTATTATTAATTAATTATATTTCTAATTAGAAGTAAAATTCAAGAAGATCATGGACATGAATATTAATTGTAAAACAATGTTATGATTTATGAAGATGAATAGAAAGTGAGGAAGAAGGTTTTTTAGGAGAAGGTAATTATGATTATATATTATAAAAACACCCATAATATATGATTTTTGGAATTGGAATTCATGATTGTTAAAAATGAGAATACATATATTGAGCCTTCATAGAACCGAAGTGAAATTCACTTCTAATAGAAAATGATCATAAAAAGATTTAATGCTGAATGACCTCTTACATATAAATATAATATCATGGAATATTTTGGGGATCTATTTCATGAATTTATGAGGAAACATGAAATAACAATACCTTTTAATCATGTTATATTTAAATTTAATTTCATGAATATTACATATTGAAAAAATTTAAAAAAAAACAATTATGAATAAAGGTTATTAGAAGCCTAGTACCATGAATATAGGATCATATGAATTAGAGTTTGGATGTTGGTTCCTGATGAAGAGAACACAAAGATATCATGAATAAAAAAATCAATTGATATAAAAATATCAGGGTGTGTGGGTTAATTGTTTTTCTTTGGTAGATTTAGGTATTTTTCAATAGATTATTTGTATAATTATATAAAAGACAAATCGTATATGAAGACCATTGTAAGGATGAGACTGAAATATTGAATAATGAATTGCACAAAAGAAAAATAGAATCTTTAGAATTGAAACATATTTGGGAAGCATGAAAATATAGTTGACGTTTTAAAATGATGATAATGTTAATAGTGACCCAAACTTATAATATATACATATTAATTTTTTTTATTAAAATTAATTATCATACACAAAAAAATCCAATGAACTGCAATAGTTTAGTGTCCTTGGAAAAATAAAAAAATAACCATCTAATATATTAGTAAACTACATCATCTACCACAATTATAGTCATAAGTATCAACCTTCATAGGAATATCATATGTAATAAGTTTCACTATATCTTGGACAATGGAAAAAAATAAAGGGTGATCTCAAATGCATAGTAATGGTAAAAAAGGGTGATATAATAACATAACATGAACATAAGGGTATAATAATGTGGGAATAACATTTGAATACCATACCTTGGATATCAAAGTTCATAATATTATGTCATGGAATAATGATAGGATGTTCATAAGACATGAATTAAATGGTACTCAAAGAGAATGATCAATGAGAGTGTAATATTAGAATAAGACATGGATTTTTGGGAAACACATAATAATATATGACCAAATATCAAGTATTCTAACCAGGACATTTGTAACATGTTAGGATTGGAATAACAAATTGTATTCTTAATTTTGGATTTGTCTAACCCCATTATGTAAACTATTATTCATGCTTCGAATTACCACACATGTACCCTCTATTTTGTGATTGGGATAACCACCCTTGTACCCTATAAGCTCATATAACAATTTTCTTTACCCAATCCATTGGATGGAGATATAGATCCCACCCATCACATAATGAAAACCATATTTTTGTGATCTACAAGATGATAAAACATTCATCATATAATAACACATGAACTGAAATTGGATTCAAAAAAATTTCATCATATCATAAGTTGTGATAATGAGACATGTTTTGTAATGATTTTATTATTTCATCTTATCATAACATATCAAATAGAATAGTGGTTGATAAAACATTTATGATGATATAACTCAAGGAAGAGAACTGGGTTTCATAAACATCATATCATTATATAACCCATTGGAGAAAAATGGGATTCATATACATTATTTCCTCATAAACAATTTAGTTAAATAATAACAATGGTATCCTATTTTCATTTCTATAGTAATGTATAAGTTACATCAAAGGATTTCATCATAGAAAACATTATGTTGTAAGATTAATCTCTAGGAATTTTTCTTGAGGAATAAAAATTTCATTTCAAAATAGATTTGTAATACTAAAAATTCATTAAATATTTCAGATTTCAGTTTTTTTGAAAAAATATATAAAAAGTTATAAATGAATTTATATAATGTTTTGAAAACATTTCTTCTGGAAAATATCCTTTAATATTTTAAAAAATAATTTTTAAAACAAAATATATCATAATAATCTATTTTATTGGAAATGACCATGAAAACATAAAAATAAATATAAAAATAAAATAATTTTAATGATGATGGGATTTTTCTTCATTTACTTACATGTTAATGAAAACATTCCTTTCACAATTTTGGAAAAAACAAAACTGAATGTTTTTTATTAAAAATATAATTATTATATTAACAAAATTAAGAATTAAAATATGGGTGAAAACTAATTCTAAAAATAAAAAAACAATAATATAAATTATTTGAAATTGTGGGGAATGGGGATTAGATATGATGTCTGTTATCTCTCAAATATTTGGTGATTCTAGGGTTTTTCATGGAAATTGAGCTTCCATCAGGTGTAGTACTTCTTCAATGGGGTTGATTTAATGGTTACACATATGTTGCGGTGTGGTGTGGTGTGATCAGTGAGTGTTTGGGTGCCTAAAAATCCGTGATGACATTTCATTATTCAGATGGTGATGTGATTTCGGTGATGGTTACCGATGAGGATGGTGTAGGTGGTACAAAAATAGTGTCTTCTGGGGATGAAAAGGGTGGTAGCTGCCATTGCGGATGGTGCAAGAGGCAAGACGACATCTGGTGCTATGGGGAAGATGGTAGATACTTGGAATCTTGATGACAATGATTCTAGTCGATGTGAGTAAGGTGGTTTTTCCTTTTGCGGGAGGCACAAATATGATAAAGATGAAACCCACTATAACAGACAAGTTCATTATATCATTGGTTGTGGATGTGCCTACTATAGTTGAGGGAAGCATGCATCCTTCATTTATGGTCACTAGGAATGATGGGGTAGCAACTGAGTGACCACATTTAGAGGATATGAAATTTGATCAATTAAATAGATATTTTTCACATGTTAAATTCATTGATCCAGAGCGAATGGTTTCAAAAAGAAAAAATGCTTTTGTGACCAGTAATAGAGAAACAATTCGTGACAAATTAAAAATTTGTGAACACTCCATAAATAATAGGAGTGTTCTTCCCACTGAATGAAATCCTTGGAAGGTTTCTAATTTAGTTATATAACTGACATCTATATGGAAATTTCTTATATGGTGGTGTATTACCCTAGGTTAGTGTTATTTTCATATCAATTTTTCATCAAAAGTTCTAAATTGAAGTGCATGGAAGATTATGTCAATTTACATAATCCCAAGTATGATATGATTTCAATAGTGGGATTTTCAATTAAATTATTTCACGGTAAAAAACACCAAATCTCTAGTCAGGATCTAGATTATTTTTCCATAATTGTTATTATGACATCCTAAAATATAATTTGTTATTATATCTGTTGTGGAAATCCCAATAAAAATGGATAGAAATACTGATAATTTCATATTTGTTCACTATTCTAGAGTTATATTCAAGGATGACATGAGAACTAGCTTTATCTTCATTTTTTTCAGCACTAGATGATCATATTCCTTTAAAAGTGGAATATGATAGACATCCTAACTTTTTTTGGAGTGTAAAATGATTGGTGATATCAACAAAAATTTCCAAAAGTCTATGGATTTCTCATTTTGCTACTCCAAAGGGAACTGTTATGCATCTTGTTGAAATAAATTGAGGATATAGTCGACACAGAATAATTCAGACTCAATTGGTGTCACAAAACCCACTCTTAACAATGCCATAGTGCAGATTAGATATGGTGCGGCAAACCAGTTAACACAACTGACTCATATGTCATGGGAGACAGACCCATAAATCCAATCAAATGAGGGTCAAGATGGGACTTCAATGAAAAAAAATTATGTAATAGAAAGGAAACAAAATCTAGGTGATGGTAACATTTCAAGGAATCAAGAAGAAATCTTTTAATTAAGAGAAACAGAGGGGATCCCTGGAAGGATGGATAACATCAAGGATGATTCCCTAAAAATCATCATATAGTCAGGTATTATACAAATGGAAAGCTATTGTTGGGGATGATAAAGGTTTTCAACCTATTCGTCCTAGGATATCAAGATGAAGTAGTGAATATCCCAATCTCAAGTCGACTATGGTCACCAGGTCTCATGGTATCTTAGAAAACTACGACTAGTATGATGATTATTATGATTCTTATCATTTCGATTATGAATTTTGATTTTCTAATAGTTTATTTTAGCATGAGAGAATTATTTTTGTATAACCACTTCCATCTCTTTCCTGACCGTTTTTTTAATTATATAATAGGGCTTTGGCAGAATCATTTCTCTATTATTGAAAAAAGTAGAAAACATGTTTTTAGAAGAAAATAGATTTCCCAACAAAGAGATAAATACAGTCAGATATTATTAAAAACATTTTCTAAAGTATATTAAGCATGAAAGAGTTGAAAATGGTAATATTGCTTGGAAATATCATGAATAAATATAGGATATAAAAATTCATGAGTTTTTTGATAGATGGATCTGATTATTTTATAATCAGAAACAAAATCATAAAAATTCGTGATAACTTCATAGATTGTAACATTAAATCGTTACCAAAATGGTATCATCGAATCACAATCCCAATGAAAAAATAAAAAAAAATAGATCTCAAAAATTAAAAATGAAAAATAAATTCATGATATTAAATTTAAGTAATGTTGTATGTATACTTCTTAATTTAATATATGTTCATAACATAATATATGAATCAAATAAGAAAAATTTAACGAAAAAATTTCACGCATTAGTAATATTTTTAATCACTGTATCTAATTAAACATTAAAAAATCGAACATTAAATATGAATAATATATTTATTTTAATTATTTATCATGTAGTTTTTATGTATATAAACCATAAAAATTAAACGAGTGGTGAATTTTTATATGACTCTCAGAAATAAAAAGATACTTTAAATCTCATTCATTTAGTGTTGAACTCTGTTATACATGTTCAAACCTCCTCCAAAATAAATATTACTTTCTTATTCACCAATTACAAATATATATATATATATATGTATATATTTATATATATCATGCCAAATATGAATTTATTACAAATTTTTATAACATTTTTATTAACAATTCAATGTTAATGTTATGTTTCGGGTAATAACCACATTTTTTCTTATATGTTTCTATTTTTTATTTTTGACTTAATAATATAACCAGGGTTCCATAATATAAATAATTTAAAACATAATTTATATAATATTAATTCATTAGATATATATTTAGAGTAATTCATAATTTTTTTTAATAGATAATGAAATACAACATTCATGGAGATGGTAGGTCATACATACGATAGAAAATTATTTCAATTTACTATTAATATTGAAATAAATAATGTGAAATGATATATAATCATAAAATAATAATTTTTATGTCATATATATATATATATATCAAAAATTATAGGTAAAATCATCCTCATTAACTTCTTATGTAAAATATGGATTCATTACATCACTTTGTGGGGCTGTTAGCACACATATAGACAAACGATGCTATTGATTCCCCAAAAATTAATATTATAAAGGTATGAGTTATATAAAAATTAAAAAAAAATATCTTATATATAATATATAAAATATAAATACATCCATATGTATATCATTGCGATTTGATAATGGAAAAATAAATTTTATCGCTTCATGAGGAGGTACTTCACCATACACATGGATGATGATTTTATAACCAATTTTATGAAAGTAAATATGGTTCTAGGTCATAACATTAACATAAAAATTGAATCCATATATTTTATATTGTTATTCCATTATATAATTATGTTCATATGAATTTAAGGATTTTGATAATTAAATAAAATAAAAGCACTAATAGATGAATGTTGCATCTTCTTTCAGGTATCCTCCTTATGTTTTCACAAAAAGCCATCCTAGGTTGGATTTATGTATAAAGAATGTATTCAATTACGAGATGAGGAATATTTGGAAGTTATATGGTTAGGGAATATAATAAAAAATGGTTTTATGATATTAGTATTAGATAATAATGGGTGGCCTTTTATAAGTAAGGTGAATGGCACACTTTTAAATTTTTTTAAAAAGAATTACAGCCACGTTTTTACATCCCCCATGCCTGCAATAATACAAAATTTCTAAATACTAGAATACATAAAGAGAAAATATGGTGATAAAAAGGTACATGTTTATTTTTTTAACCCATATCCTTTTTTAACAACCCCTCACAAACCAATTTTACCATAACAACAATATTTAAATTTCAATATATTTTTACTATTAATTTATCTGAAAAAATAATTTTATGTTATTTCACAATATAATTTCTAGGATTCAAGAAAAATAATCCATTATTCAAAATTCCATTCACATAATTGTAAATATATAATTTTTTAAAAAATTCCACTCATACAACGTGAAGGCATGAATTTAAAGAGAAAATGTTCAAATGTTTACAAATTTTTTATATCCAATTTATTATGGGATTAATTAAAATGAACAAAATTCGATTAGTAGATATATAATTGAAATTTTATTAAATGAAAAAAATAGAAAAAATAATTTTATATTTATAAATAATTTAATCAAAATGAATTTTTTCAATTAAAATTCATTATTTTAATATATTCATCAAAAAATAAAATATTTCAGAAAATTTTAAAAAATTCACCCTAAGATAATTTAGATTTTATGAATCCAATAATTATAATTTTTTAATGAAATTAATTTTGTAATTTTTAAAAAATTGAATTTTATTATTTTGAATAGAAATAAATAAAAATTAATTTTTGAGAAAATAATATTTTCAAAGAACATAAATACTTGTTTTAAAAATAATAACATCATAAATATGAATAATTTATAAAAAATATTATACATTATATTT
This sequence comes from Viscum album, assembly GCA_963277665.1. NCBI lineage: Eukaryota > Viridiplantae > Streptophyta > Magnoliopsida > Santalales > Viscaceae > Viscum > Viscum album. The sequence continues at coordinate 1,657,696,970 of OY728138.1, read as the reverse complement.
TAATAATTGTTATTAATACTCATATTTTTTTGTTTATTTACTAGTTTTTAAGAGTCATTTTTAAATAATTATAATAATATAATGTTCTTTGTGAGAACTCAGTGTCAGTTGTAATGCAAGATAAGTCAATGTTGAATGTAGTGAAATCATAAAAAGGTATTAAATTTACCTCATGATATTGAAGAAATTTAGTTATTAAGAAATAATTCAAAACAATTTTGGAGCAACATTCTACTCCAGAGAAATTGAATTTCCACCTTGAAACTCCTCACTCCGATATATTCAAATAAAGATACATATGCATCATCATATCCACAAGTTCACATATTTCTTCCTCAAACTGGTGGTTTCAACCAAAATAAATATGGTAGGTGAATGGTATGGTTTCAAATAAATTTCTACATATGATTCATAACCTTTACTTTTTTTCACACATGAAATATCATTCTCCAGTGTTATGACGTTCGTGCTTTCTACAAGTGAAGGGTCATTTATGTACTTCCTCAAGAGAGATAAATAAAACAAATAATATTCTTAAGAAAGGTTTCGTGGAAGAACCAAATATAGGATACTATCCCAGTATGATAAATAATTTTAAATGGACTAATACAAAAAGGAATTTATTTCACTTTCATCCATAATCTCATAACCTTCTTGCATGGAAAAATTCCTAATAAATGCTTTCACAAACATCGAAATCTTGATCACACTTGTGATTATAAGCCTAACTTTTCTATTGACACTATGATATCTTGATTGATTTTTAAATGGTTTTTGCCTTATCTTAGAATTCACCAAGTATAACATGATCTAATACCTTTTTTCTAATACATTGTAATGACCCAAACATTCCTCACTAAAAAGTCTTCTTGATCTAATTAAATGTCTTAATATGGATATATAAAATGTGAACATCTTTGGTTTTACGTTTCTAGATTTTAAAATATCGTTATAAATCATGATCCTTGCTAATAAAATCATTGAAAAGTGATCACATGATTAGTATAAATATTGGGCATTAACAAATCCAATTTACCATGACAGAGGATATGATGGCCTCATCTAGTAGACTTTCTCCTTACGAAGCCCATTTTTCAGAGCTCAGAAAGGAGGTGGAATCATTGGGCTTCTCTCTTGACAAATCCAAAGTCGAGCTTGAACATGTTAAGCTTGAGTCGAACAGACTACAAGATAAGTGAAAGGTAATAGAGATTACCATATGAGCAATGTTATTTGAACCTCCCCAAGTGTCTGTCACTATCGCACAACTAACACTTCGGTCTTATTCGGGTGTAATAAGGGGGTATGTAACAAGACCTTTTCATTATGATTATGTGAATTATTTTAGTATATAATATTGAATATACCATCATTTTATTATTGTCAATTCGTTAATAGTTTTTAAATAAAAAATAGTATTTTTAGTTAATATTCAACTAAGAAATCTATTCTGCTGAATTAATGGATTTTTGAATTAAATTATATTTTAATAAAATTTTATTATTAAATTACATTTTATTAAATATAAGTGATCATATAATTTTATGAATGCAATTGTAATTTTTATTAAGGTTTGAAAACTGTTTTTGTCAAAACCACTTAATTTTCGGTAAATGTCTGTTTTTATTTTAAAATTAAAAATTCACATAATTATAAAATTATTTTGATAAAATGAATATTAATTTTGGAATCAGGATGTCGAAATTTCCCAATGGTGAATTTTTCATAATTTTCGGAGATAGTCAAATTGTTGGGTAAACATTAAATACCTTTTAAATATATAATGTGTTTTACGACATCATAATGACCCAAAAGTGAGGTAATAAAACACTATAATCATTATTTTCGGCCAATATATGTTTTAGAATTAAAATAATGTGATTTTAGATTTGGATTATTTATCTTACAATGCTTTTTTGGACCCTCCAAGACTTATAAAACATTTTGTCTTTTTAAATTGTATTCATTAAGAGTGTGACTAACCACCACAACTAAAACCCTAGTATTTTAAGATGTTCGGCCATTGGCCTTATAAAATATTGTTTTTCACTCCCCTTTGGAAAAAACCATGGGCAAAAAACAAGGGCTGGTTTGTGGTATTGATTAGTTTAATGTGAGGTGTCCCAATCCTAAATAATAATGAATTCCCATTCCTTTCCTATATAAACCCACCCAATATCCCACTTCCTCTTCACTGAAATCCATTGCAGTTTGACCAAAACCTACCCTCCTCTCTATAGAATCCTCCCAAGGTGCCCCATGATCCCATGAAGTCTCTCTCAAGCCTCTCCCAAGCCATTTGGATCACACTTCCAAGTATGGGATTCCTTCCTCTGTCATTTTTGTCTTATTTTTTTAAGTTGTTATGCCCTTTTTTTAAATTAAAAATGTTGGGGTATGATTTCCCACCTCCCCCATACTGTATTCTTTATATTTTAATGTTGTGAGACCCCTTTTTCTCTCATTATATCCTCCCATGTACACTTGTAACCATGCCGAAATTCCGTGACAGATTTCTCTCTCCTCTTTTATATCCTAGATATTCTTTTGTATTATGCATCTAAATTCCTTTATGTTTTGTTGGAACATGTATCCATATTACCCCCTTACTGTAAATTTCATGTACATATGATGATACTCCCTTTTCTATCTCATCAAATATTTTAATGAATCCTTATGTCATGTTGTTATGTTGCTGAAATTGCACCATGTTTTTCCAAGCCAAGATAATAGTGTAGTGAATACAACATCCATGTCTCTAACAAGGGTATTCACCTTTATGCACATATACCCATTTAATGTTACTTTAAATCATTTATTCAACATTATCTAATCGTTTAATAACTTATGATGTTGATTGATTCCTTTTTATATTATCCATGTGGCACACTTATACATGAAATGAAATGTTTAAGAAGGTTGCGCCCTGATAGTGCTCCAACGCATTGGGTAAAGTATAGTATCATGACACATCATGTTAAATGGGTGTTGACTCATGATAATTCAAGTGAAATTAGGTTTTACTCATGGTTCATGAGCAATGAGGGTTTACACATACACTATGTGTAATGAGCCTTGGATAATGCTAATTCCATGTTAAGTGTTGTTTCCACATGTCAGTGTTTTGATTATCATTCTTTATCATACCTTTATGGTCATGCTTATCTTGTGCTACATTGATATGACTATTGTCTCACATGTATTGTATTCTCCATTTTATTCCATATTTATTCCCTTACTAGGATTTATAGATTACCTTTTTCTCATGCATGTCCTATGGTTATCCCATGCAATGCTAAGTACGAGGTAATATAGTGGTCATGTAAAGGATGTTTTCAATAAATATGTCATGTGTTTTATGTTCTAAGATGTTATGTAATGTTCCTAAGCCCCAAAAACCTTGGACCACTCAATCTAATATGTTTTATCAAGTGAATATTTTATTTAACAAATCAGGTTTAAGCGTTTAATCTAAAGTAGGGTAGTTATAGTTGGTATCAGAGTATAGGTTTAGTTATTTTTGGGAATATGATTAGAAAACTGTAGTGAAGACTTAGACACAAGAATAAGTATAATAAAAAACTACCTATGTATTGGTTAGTATTGAGTATGTGGTTTATCAAAAAAAAATATCCATGTATGGATACGAGAAGGTAGAGGCAGCTCTTGTCATCGGTTCTGTCCTTGGATTACCATTTATGTGTTTACCCTAAAATTCCTTTTTAATCCAGCCAATGTCCGGTAATAGGAGGACTCGGGCTAACAACTGATGTGAAAATCAATGTGATGACTATGAAAATGAGATTCCCAATCCGATGGGAGTGGGAATCACGAACTTTGTCACGCTTCTCTCTCAGTGAACTCAATATTTGAATAGAATCAGGGGTCAAGAGGAACGTTCACCCCCCCATGAAAGAAAAAGTCACCATAAAGATCTTCATGATACAAAGCCCTCCCACTTTTATCAGATCGGTTCATCCCTCAATCGCTGAACAATGGATCAACTCCATTGAAATGATATTCTCCATCCTTCAATGTTCCGAACAAGAGATGTTATTCTGGATACTTATCTTATGGAAGGTGAATCCAATCAATGTTTGACGTTGATAAAAAATACCAATCCTAAGGAAGAGATCCATGCATTTGAATACAAAGATTTCTATAAGATGTTTTTCAATAAATATTTTCCATGCACCCTCTGACTTAAGATGGAAAGGGACTTCCTTGCCCTCAATAAAAAAGACGACAAATCTGTTAGAGCATATGAGGAAAACGTTACAAGGCTTGCACGATACGCCTATATATTTTTCATTAACCCTGAATGAAAGGATAACAACACCATTTTTGGGCTGAAACCTAGCCTATAGAGAGCATTGTCAATCCATGACTTCGACAGCTATGAGGAAATTGTCTGATGTGCCCTCATGGTCAAATTACAGATCAGAAAATCTACGGGGTATCATTGGTATAAGAAGAGTAAGGTGGAATTCAATTATGGAGGTTTGATGGATGAATCCAAAGGTTCTATGAAGATCTAGCACCCCATTTTCAAAATTTTCAAGAAATAATCACACCAGAAATTGCCTGAAGGGAACGAGAAAATGCTTTTGGTGTGGAATAGAAGGGCACCTAGATGTTAACTGTCGACAAGAAAAACCCACGGATGCAACAGAGGAGAGGAACACTCCATTCAAACCTCAATGCATTGTTCATTGCTACTACTACAAAAAACCAGGGCATCTTGCATATCAATTCCCTAAGCCAAGAAATTTCAGAGGCAACCAATAACCTCCAAGGCACCATGGGAGAGCTTTTGGCATCACTTCTGCTAAAGTGAACCCCAACAATGAAGTGGTGAGTATTACGCTAGTTATTCATTCATGAATAGCGAACATACTTTTTGATTCATGTTCTATGTATTATTTTATATCCCAAATGTTTAGTAGAACAATCCCAGCACAACCAAAAGTCATATAAGTAATGATTTCAGTGAGTACAAAAAATGGGGCAATCATTTCATCCCATGAATATTACTCTTCCCCTGTCGTAATCTCTGGATTGAATTTCTCTCAAACCTAGTTTTACTCCCTCTGGTGGAATTTGATGAAATACATGGCATGGATTGGCTTTCCTTATATAGAGCCAACATAAATTGTTGTGAGTGGGAAATCACTCTACATGTGGAGAATCGACCCCTGATTCTATACAAGTGCAAGGATAAGATGAATATTCATTAGCACCATCATATCAAGAATGGATATTACTTACCTATGAGAATGCGTTTCTGGATCAGATGATTGAGTCTAATAAAGCAACCATCCATGAAGACATTCCTATTGTGAGGGAATTTTCTGAAATATTTCCAGATGAATTTTCTGGACTTCCTCCAAGAATGGGAGTGGAATTATCAATTGACCTTATACATGGGGTGTTTCCAATATCCAAGACTCCATATAGAATTTCTATTGTGGAGCTTGAGAAGATGAAAAAATAACTACAGGATAATCTTGATAAATGGTTTATACGCCCAAGTGCTTCACCATGGGGTGCACCTATCGTCTTCGTCAAGAAGAAGGAAGGGTCAATGCACCTTTGCATCGATTGTCATGAGCTTATCAAAATCACGATAAATATCAAGTATCCACTCCCACGAATTGATGACTTGTTCAATCCTCTGTGTGGATCACCATACATCTCCAAGGTGGATTTTCAATCAGGATATTATCATGTTAGGGTGAAGAAGGAAGATATAACCAAGACTGCTTTTCGTACAAGATATGGGCACTATGAATTCATGGAAATTCCATTAAAATTCACTAATGCACTAGAAATCTTCATGGATTTGATAAATAGAGTATTTAGGGATTACCTCAACAAATTTGTGGTAGTCATTATAGATGATATTTTTATATACTCCAAAACCATGGAGGATCATAAGGAGAATCAAATAATTTTACTAGAGACCTTGAGGAAGGAGAATCTCTATGAAAAGTATAGAAAGTGAGAGTTCTTGGTAAAGGAGGTATCCTACTTGGTCCATATCGTCACAAGAAATGGGATATCTATGGATCCATCCAAAACATATGCAATTGAGGGATGACCGAGGCTAACATCGGTAACTGATATCCATAGCTTCTTGGGGTTTGGTGGATATTATCGATGATTTGTGAGAAATTTCTCATGATTGTCCAACCCTCTTACCAAGAAAACTCGTAAGGTATTATGGATTTCTTGGAGTGATGAATGCGATGAATATTTCAAGGAGTTAAAAAGGGAGGCTTATCACGGCACCCCTGCTCACTTTACCCACAAATGGAGAACGTTTTCTGGTATTCAATGATGTTTTTGAAGAAGGGCGTGGGATGTTTTTTGATGAAAAATGACTATTTCATTTCCTATGCTTCAAGGAAACTGAATGTTCATGAGCAGAAGTATCCAACACATGATTTGGAGTTGGCTGCAGTGATCTTCACACTAAAATCTTTGAATCATTATATCTTTGCAGAGAAGTATGAAATATATATGGACCACAAAATCCTCAAGTATATATTCAAATAGAAAGAGTTGAACATGTGTCAACGAAGATGGTTAGAGATGATCAAAGACTATAACTGCTCAATCCATTTCCACCCAAGGAAAGTGAATAGGGTGGAAGATGCTATAAGTAGAAAGGACCCATCAATTATATCATTGAAGAGAATTTAGAAGGACCCAATCATCTTAGATTTGATGAATATAGACATGGGAATCATAAAGAAAGGAACATCATCAATCCTTTCACTAATGATTGCTCAACCGTCTCTTTTGGAAGGGTTAAAAGACTCTAAAAAGCATGATGTGGGAATTCAGAATAGAGTAGAAGGTATCAAAAAATGGAAATACTCAGAGTTCAATGATAGTGAATAAGGAATTGTGAGATTTGGGAAAAGACAATGTGTTCCATCATGTCTGGAGCAGAAGAAGGATTTTTTGGATGATGCGCATAGTTCAAATTTTTCTATTCCCCCAGGAAACACAAAGACATATCGAGATCTCCGTGAGCATTATTGGTTGGATAATATGTAGAATGAGATCATGGAGTATACATAAACATGCCTTATGTGTCAGCAAGTGAAGGTAGAGGGGACGAAATCTAAGGAGATGATGCAACCATTTCCCATACTAGCATGGAAATGGGAGAACATTACCATGGACTTTGTCATCGGACTTCCAAAAACATAGAAAGGAAACAATGCAACCTGGGTTGTTGTGGATTGTCTTACAATGTTTGCACACTTCATTTCAATTCAGGAGGATTTCTCACTGGGTCAGCTAGCAAAGATATATATCAGGGATGTAGTAAGGCTGCATGGAGTACCACTATTTATTATATTCGATTGAGATCCAAGATTCACTTATACATTTTAGAAGATTCTTCAACATGCTCTAGATACTGAGCTAAACATTTTTACGACATATCACCCTCAAACTTTTGGAAAATCCGAGCGGACTATCCAAACACTTTAGGACATGTTGAGAGAGTGTTCTATGGACATGAAAGGAGGGTGGGACCAACATCTTCCACATGTTGAATTGTCATACAAATAAGAGTATCCACTCAAGCATCTAAATGGAATCATATGAATCCCTATATGGGAAGAGGAGCAGAACTTTGACATGTTGGGAAGAATTCAGTGAGCGTAAGTAGTTAGGACCAGCAATGGTCGAATAAATGGTGGAGAAGGTGAAAACCACCTAGCATCATATCAAGGTAGCCTAGAGTCTACAGAAGAGTTATAAAGACAATCATTGACGAGACCTTGGGTTTAAATTTGTAGACATGGTATTTCAACGCATTTCTCCATGGAAGAAGGTCATGAGGTTTGGAAATAAAGGGATGTTATGTCCTAGGTACACTAGCCCCTTCAAAATTCTTGATCATGTTGGGGATGTGGCCTATCGACTAGAACTTCCACATACGATGGGAAAAGTACATGATGTATTTCATGTATCCCTGTAAAGTATGTACATACTAGACCCTTCACACGTACTCTCTTCAGAGGTAGTACAGCTATAGGATAATCTTTCTTATGAGGAGAAACTATGAAGATCTTTGATCATAGGGAAAAAGTTCTACGAAAAAAGACAATGCCCTTCATCAAGGTGTTGAGTGAAACCACACGTTTGAAGAAGCGACATGGGAATTTTAGGAAGTGATAAAGAAAAGTCACCCACATCTATTTTACTGTGCAAAAGAAAATTTCAATGGAGAAATTTCTTAAGGGGGGAAGACTGTAACGTCCCAAATTTCATTAATGAAAATTCATCTTGATCTAATTAAATGTCATATTATGGTTCAATAAAATGTGAACTTCTTTGGTTTTATGATCCTGGATTTTAAAATACCATTATAAATTGCGAACATTTCTAATATAACCATTGAACAGTTAACACATGATTAGTTTAAATATAGGGCTTTAACAAATCCAATTTACTCAGACAAAGGAAGGGATGGCCTCATCCAGTAGACTTTCCCCATACGAAGACCATTTTTCAGAGCATGGTAAGGAGGTGGCTTCATCGAGCTTCTCTCATGACCATTCCCAAGATGAGCTTGAACATGTTATTCTTGAGCGGAAATTACTACAGGAGAACTGGAAGTTAATAGAGACTACCACCCGAGCGATGTTATCTGAGCCACCCCAATAGTATGTCACCATCACACACCTTACCCTTTGGTTTTATGTGGGTTTTATAAGGGGTTATGTAATAATACCTTAGCACTATGATTCTGTGAATTATAATTTTATATAATAATTAGTATACATTCATTTTTTTATTGTCACATCGTAAATAGTTTTTAATGCACAAATAGTATTTTTAGTTAATATTCAACAATAAAATCTAATATTATGAATTAATGGATTTTTGGATTAAATAATATTTTAATAAAATATTATTATTAAAAAAAAATTTATTAAATATAAATGATCATATAATTTTATGAATGCAATTGTTATTTTTATTAATGTTTGAAAACTGTTTTTGTCAAAACCCATGAATTTTCGGTAAATTTTGGGGTTTATTGTTATTATAAAAATTCACATATTTATAAAATTATTTAGATAAAATGAATATTATTTATGAAATCAGGATTTCGAAATTATCCAATGGTGAATTTTTCATTATTTTCTGAGATAGTCAAATTTTTGGGAAAAATTTAAATACAGTTAAAATATATAATGTGTTTAATGACATCAAACTGACCCAATAGTGAGGTAATAAAATATAATAAACATTATTTTGGGCCAATATAAGTTTTAGCATTAAAATAATGTGGTTTTATATTTTTTTTGATTTATTTTACAAATCTTTTGTGGACCCACTAAGACTTGTAAAACGTTTTGTCTTTTTAAATTGTTTTCCTTGAGAGTGTGACTCACCTCCACATAAGAAACCCTATTATTTTAGGAAGTTAATAAATTGGCCTTATAAAATATTTTTTTCACTCCCCTCTGGAAAAAACCATGGGCAAAAACCATGGTCTGGTTTGTGGTATTGATTAGTTTAATGTGAGCTTTCCAAACCTAAATAATAATGAATTACCTCTCCTTTCATATATAAACCCACCCAAGCTCGCAAATCCTCTTCAATCAAATCATTTGGAGTTCGACCAACCCAAGAGCTCCTCTCTCTAGAATCCTACCAAGGCTCCCCAATCTTCCAATAAGCCTCACTCAAGCCTCTCTCAATCCATTAGGATCACACTTCCATGTAAGGGATTTCATCCTTTATCATTTTTGTATATTTTTCTATAAGTTGATATGCCCTTTTTTTCATTAAAAAATGTTGGGGTATGATTTCAAACCTCCATACAATCCTCTTTATGTTTGGATGATGGGATACCCCTTTCTCTCTCATTAAAGCCTCCCATGTACACCTGTTACCATGCCAAAATTCTATGAGGAATTTCTCTCTCCTCTTTTAAATCCAAGTAATTATTTTGTATTATGTATCTAAATTCCATTATGTTTGTTGGGAAATGTATCCATATGACCCCCTTAATATCCATTTAATGTACATATGATGATACAACCTTTTCAATATCATCAACTATTTTCATGAATCTTTATGTCATGTCGTTATGCTACAGAAATTGCATCGCGTTTTTCCACGCCAAGATCATGGTGTAGTGAATTCCATACCCATGCCTCTATCAAGGGTATTAAAATTTATGCACATATACATATTGAATGGTACTTTAATTCATTTATTACACATTAAATAATCGGGTAATAACTTATGATGTTTATCGATTCCATGTTATATGATCAAGGTGGCACACTTTTGCATGAAATGAAATATTTAAGAATGGTGCGCCCTAATAGCTCTCCATTGCATTGGGTAATGTGTAGTGTCATGATATGTCATGTGAAATGGGTGTTGACTCATGATAATTCATTTGAAACAAGGTTTTACTCAGGCTTCATGTGGAATGAGTGTTTAATCACGCCCCATGTGGAATGAGCCTAGGCTTATGCGAATTCCATGTTAAGTGTTGTTGCCCCATTTCCTTGTTATGATTTTCATGATTTATCTTGCCTTTATGTTCATGTTTCTATTCTACTCCATTGATATTCCTATTGTATAACATGTATTGTATTCATCATTTTATTCCATGTTTATTCCCTCTGCTGGACTTTATAGCTCACCCTTTTCTTATGCATATCCTTAGGTTATCCCATGCAATGCTAAGTACAAGGAAATGTAGTGTTCATGTAAAGTATGTTTTAAATAAATATGTTTTGTGTTTTATGTTCTAAAATGTTATGTAATGTTCTAAAGCCCCAATAACACTAGACCTCTCGATCTTCTATGTTGTATCATGTACAAATTTTATGTAATAAATCAAGTTAAGTGTGTAACAAAAAGTAGGGTTGTTATATATATCATTTCATCATGTTAGAGATCCAAATTCTATTAATTTTGGCATTAATAAGGGGACATATGATTTATTTAGTGAATGATATTATAGTAATAATGGTAAACATGAGGAGGGCGTTGATCCCAAACACCATTAAAATAAAAATAAAAATATATATACATATCCTTTAGGGTTTTAATTTTTCCCTCAAACACTCTTAAAGTATGAAGATGATACATAGTGTAGGAACATATCTCCATATCAAGACATAACTAAAAACTACACAAAAACATTGATGAAAACCTCACATTATAATATGACATAATGGAATGTGGAACTCCGTGCTGCATTCCCAATTATTTAATGTACATCCTAGAAAGATGATCTTGAGAGAATTCATCTCCGATTGAAATGATGTGTGCTGGATTAGTAAGGTGATCGACTATAACCCATATAGAATTATTCAATTTAGTCTTTTAAAGTATTATAATGACAAAATCCATGGTGACATTTTCCCATTTCCAGTTTGTTAAGTGTATTGGATGTAATATAACCATAGACATTAGTATTTTAGTATTTACATGTTGACATACCAAGAACCAAGATTCAAAGTATATGATATCCCTCTTTATGCCATCCCATTAGAAGTACTCTTCAAATTACTATACATATTCATACATATTGGATGAATAGTAAATGAAGAAATATGAAACACCTATAAAAACATATTCATATAATCTACTATGGGAAAACATATAGGGTTTATAAAACTTATCATTCCATTTTGATTAAGGTTAAATATAGGAACACTTATAACCTACTTTTGTAGCTCCCAAAATTTGTTTTGTGCCTCATTAATCTTCACTCGGATAGATGGATTGAACATTTAATTGAGGAAGATTATACTTTACCATTTATTAAGGATTTCCATATATATCACTCTAAAATACATAAATATAGATCTTTTGAAATACTCATCCAAGACAATCTAGCAGTATCCATTCAATAAATTCCATCAACCACGTTTTTAGTTTTCCAGTATGGTAAATTATTGAGCATTCATAATCATCAATCAGCTCTAACCATTTTTGTTTGTTCATATTAAAATCTTTCTATTTGAATATATAATTTATATATTTATGATCAATATATATATCACAATATTCTCTACGATGTTAATTTATTCATATCATTAATTCGAAAATTACCATAGCTAACTAAAATATTTTTGTTGTGTAATTTTTATCTTTAATCATCATTTTTAATGAATTAAATATAACCTTCTCATTCTACAAAAGATATCTTACCAATACATTATTTATTGAATAATTATAGCATAAAAAAACTAATATAATATAGGGTAATGTATGAATTTGTGTGCTGAGTAATATTCTAATTAGTTCTGTCAAATTTTCCTCACATTCATTTATCCATTGGATATTGGATCCCTTTCAAGTTAACATGGCGTGTCGATTAGACAATTGTGATAAATTATACACAAATCTTCAATAAAATAAATCTATACTGTGAAATATATAGATCATAGTCACCGAGGTTGGTCTGTTCCAACATTCGATAAACACAATCATTGATGGATCTTCTAGTATACCATCTATTGAGATTATATGACACAAAAATGAAATCTTTTACACCCAAAATAAAATATTTTTTAAAATGGTCATATATTTTCTCCTTCCCTAGGTTCACTATTATAACTCTCTTGTTTTCTTCATATTTTGGCTATATAATATCATCTATAATGACTACTAAAAAAATATCATTGTAATCATTAATGACTATATGCATTCAATTCATGATGATAGTGGGTGGATTTGTTATTCTGAATAGAATCATTCAATATTCATAGTTTCCATACCTTGAATAGAATTTCGTATTGGGTATGTATTCAGTATTAATCCAAAATTGAATCTATCTAGAATAAACATCAATCATGGTAATGTATTTTGGTCTATGAAGTTTATCAACCAGGACATCAATATTGGGAATATGATACTTCTTCTTAATTGTGATCTTTGTTAGCTCTTGATAATCAATACAATGTTTCATCGATCCATCCTTTAGTATTTCAAAAATGAAAAGTACACCCCATGATGACACACATGGATAAATTAATCACTTTTCAAGGATTTATGGATGTTTATTCTTAATACATACAACTCAATTATGGTCAATCTGTTGAAATTCATAGAAATTGGTATGTTTCTTGGTACGAGCTCAATTGATGTATCAACATACCATTTCAGTGGAAGGAATGAAATATCTTCCATAAATATAGAAATAAATTTATTCAAAATATTAATACTATTGATTTCATGTTTCTCCCCAACTAGTCGAAATAAACACCCCTTATGAATGGGAATTATGACTCATAAAATATTCGTGATCTCTATCGGGAGTTTTTAATTGTTATCACATTAAATGAAGATCATAATATGGTTAGGAATATAAAATATAACATAAATTACTTCATAATTGATGTGGGATTTATAGAAATAAATCCATTCAATGCTTAGAATAACATACAATTCAAAAAGAGGAAGAATCGAAATATATTCAAGATTCATATTTCTATCAATTTCATGTAGAGTGGAATCATATAATACAGATGTGATCATCATACTTCTCTGGGTTTAATCTACTATTTCTAAATATAATTGTTTTTTGGTGTAATCATGATACCCTTATAAAATTATTTATTTAGATATATTGGCTAGATCAAGATTAATATAGGAAATTATCAGTTATGTAATGGATAATAAGTGTACCTTTCACCACATCATTATCAAACCCCTCATATGAAATTGTGAACACATAATATTTACCTATTTAATATAGGTAAAGAGGTTTTGATATTAAATCACAATAATTAGCCATAAAATTTGGGAACCTATTAACATAATTCTCAAACTCCGTTATTTCTAAACCATAAACTACGCATGATGCATGTGGAGGATCTTTATCATTGTTCTTATCATTAGATGACTTCATCCAATCAATTCATTATTCAACCACTTGATGAAATTTATTTAAATCCAAAAAATATATAGTAATCCCATTAATAAAATTTCTTCCATCCTTCTACCCACACATTATGCAATACAAAATTATCATGTTCTTCTATACATGGTTCTGATATTTTTCATTCAATACCATTTTTTCGTCTCTTCCTAAACAACATGTTGATATGTAACTATAACCTACATTACAGATGCGATATAATATAGAATCATATTAGAATAGATTCCTATGTTTATTGTGGATAATGTCTTTTAGATACATGGTTTTATTCCACTGAAAATTCATTCATCCTTACTTCTAGGATCGTTGATAATTCAAAAGCCATACCCACAGGTCTTTTATGATTTTCCTCATTAGTACCAATATTTTCATCATAGATTATTTTACCTCAGTGAACTCCTTATCAATCAATGTTTGTGTGATACATAGAATGTCCTTATTTTAAAATTAGTATATGAACACATCCCAATCCATTGATTCAATTTCATCACATTGACTTAGAATATTGATAATAATACACCATTGATCTTCATTAAAATCTTAATGGTATATAATCAAAATTTCTTTTTCATGTTCCAAACTCTTGAAAATAGAAAAGATATTTGTAGTGGTTATATTCAATTTTTTATAAACTAGTGGATCCAAATACCTTCTGAAATAAAGTGGATGTTTCCTCAAGATGGAAACAATAGAATATTAATCTTTCCTTTATTCATTTGTGTGACCATCATGATTCTTATATTGAGAATGTTGTGTGATAATAGAAGTAATAATTTTCATTCTATAAACCATAAAATACTATATGATTAGGAGGATAATTATTTAATAATCTCACTCATTAAAACTTAACATGGTTTATTTATGATCCATCAATAGACTAAATAATTATGTTGTTAGAAAGAGTAATCATGACATGGAACCACCTAATAATGAAAATCACTCTTATGATGTCTAAATAATTACAAATTATTTAATCGATGCCACATTATAATTATCTAATGTCATTAATATTCATCATATATTTAAATCCTTCACAAATCTTCATAATGGCTTTTTGGATTTCAATAGTGCATCACCCAGGAGAGGTAATCCATATGTGCATCGAGGGACAATTACATGCATGATGTGACGACCAAGTCCATATCATTGCACACATTTAGGGTTATTAAACCAAGTAACCTCTATGATAGATCTAAATCCTATATATGTAAATTATTTAAAACCACTATGTCTATCCATTACAAAAAATACATGAAAATTTATAAGCATTAACACCCCATAAACTTATCATGAGACTTATACATGGTATATCATCAAGGATTTACAGTGATAGTTTTAATGGATAGCTATATCTATCCTTTTATACAAACTACTATGAAATAAGAATATAATACTTAAATATTACATCATTTTTTATAAATGTTAATAAAAAATTACAAACACACGCTTGAGGATTGTAATAGTTTACTGTATTTGGAAACATTGTAACAAAAATAAATCATACATATTTAAACTACATCATATACCACTATTACATTCCCAACTAGAACCCCTATTAGAAATAACATAAAAAGTACATTTATCCATTACATGGGTAATAGAAACAAATGAAAGGGTGATATTAGACTCTTAATCAGGGTAAACAAGGGAGATATATATAAATAATAAGAACGTAATGGTATAAGAACATGTACATATCATTTGAAAACAATACCATGAATATCAAGAATCATAATCATTAATAATTGAATAAATATTAACATTTTATCATGTATGAATTTGAAGGAAATAAAATTAGATGAACTATGAGATAATAACATTGAAATCAGACATAGATATGTGGAAAAAGCATTCATAGAAAACATTATGTCAAGGATATTGACTAAGAAATTCATAAAATTTGTGTCTTGGGATAAACAACCATGTATCTAATTACATAGTGTGATATCAACCTCTATAAACTATATTTTGGGCATGGGCTAATAAATATTGTACCCAACATTTTTGGCATGGGTTATCCACCCTTGGTCCCTCTGTGGTCATAGAACATTTAAAGTTACACAATGAATTGGAGGGTGATATATCTCCCTCCAATCTCATAATGAACTTCATATTTATGTGGGTCGCTATATCATTAAAAAATAATCTTATTATAACCCAAGAAATTAAATTTTTTCATAACAATTTCATCATATCATAACCTATTTTAAAAGGATTTGTTTAATAAACATTTAATCATTTAATAAGAGAATAACCTAAGTTGAAGAATTGGGTTTATTATGAACATTATCATTGTTTATCCCAGGGAAGAAAAATGTCTTTCATTGAAATCATATCATGGTATAACACGTGTACTAATAACATGATTCATAAACATCATATCATCATAAATAATTCAGAGAGAGAATAATGATTGTATCCTTGGTGCATATCCTCATTAATTAATATGTTACATAAAAGGATGACATATTAGTAATAAAATTATGCTAAAAGATATATGACTCGGAATGTTTGTTAAGTAAGATATACATTATTTTAAAATATATTTTTAAAAATAATATTTTACAAAATAAATTTTTAAATTATTTTATTTGAAAAAGTCTATGATGATTTATAAAGGAATCATTAAAAATAATTTATAAAATTTCATTTTCAAAATAAACTATATTAAAGGAAAAAAATTAAATATATAAAAAATCAAGAAATTAAATTTCATTGAAAATAAATTTGAAATCATATAAATAAGTCTTCAAATAAAATAATGGTCATGATGGATGTATGTTTCATTGATTTGGTACACGTATAAACGAATATTCCTTTCAATTTTTTGGTAACATCCAAAATTTACTTTTTTTTAAATGAAGAATATTATTATTATTTTTAAAAATTAAAACTTATCTAAAAAATTATTTTAATAAATATTTTAGAATAAATAAATATTTTCAAAGAAACATCTTGAAATCCGGTTTTTGGAATAAAATGAATTTGTGATTAAAAGGGGAAATGATGTTAAATTTTCATTAAAATATTTTCGCAATTATTTTAAGTAACAATGATTTCAAAACAGTTTATTTTACTTGAATATATATTGAACAACCAGATTTTATGAAAATTCTAGAGTTTCATGACTGATGGTTTATATGAATTTATCATTTGAAACATAACTATAAATAATCCGGATAAAAGAGAAGATTATAACAAAAAATAATTACCACTTAGATATATTTTAATGTATTATCCATAAAGGATTAACAAAAAATGAAGATTAAAATGTCACTATAATAAATAAATTCATGATATTCCATGCCAATGAGGATTTATATATACCTTGTGAAAGAATATAGGTGCGTAACAAAATGTATCTCAATAGAGGAAAGTTGAAACAATAATTCATTATAACATTATTAATAAGATGAGTCATAATACCCTATGAATAAAAACATAAAATGAAACATTAAATATCATTTGAATAAAGGGGTTCATGATATACCATGTCAAAGTGGTAGTATATACCCCACAAAAAATAAATGAGTTGTGAATTTGGATATGTATCCCTGAAATAAAAGAGACTAGAAATCCTTTAACATAAGCATCTTCTTACATCACACACATTCAAAAATCCCATGTAATAAATATATGTTTATTAGTAACCCATTAATAAAAATTATTTAAATATATCATATCATATATTAATTTTTATTACCATTGGTTTAATAGTTATTTACAATTCCATGTTATTGTTGTGTTTTGGGTAATCAAAGAATCATTTTTTGTATATGTTTTTATTTCTCCCGAATAAAATATAAAAGGTTAATATATATCTAACTAATCACGTTTGGAAATGTTTTCGTTTATTTTAACCCTTATCATTTCAGTTTATCCCCATGCTAAACACATTTTTACCTAAACCATGGTAACAAATATTTACTATTTTTACAATTAATATTGGAAAAAAAATAAGCTAAACATATTAGATATTATAAATATTTTGATTAAATTTTATAATTAATTTTTTAAAATTCCATTCAGATTTGTTTTGAATTTTAAATAAAAATAATCTCACAATGGCAATGAGAAGAGAGGGTTTTTATGGGAAATTGTTCAAACATTTATAATGTTTTTTATATCCAATATCAACATAGAATTGATTACAATGACCTATACTGTTTTAATAGATATATAGTAGAAATAATTTTAGATTAGACCAAGTATAAATACTATTTAACATTATAAATGATTTAAATAAAAAGTAAACGTTCAATTAAAATCCATTATTATTCATTATTCATTATGAAATGAAAATTTTCATAGAAAATACCAAAAATTAACCCTATAATTATTTTGTTATGATGATTGAAAAAATAAATATTATTTTATTAAATTAATTTCCTTTATGTCAACAAAAATTTCATAAAAAGTTATGTTTTTTTTGTAAATTGGATTTTTAAAATGTAAAAATAGTTTTTAAAATAAAAAGTTCCAGTTTTTTAATATTATTTAATTATATAAAACCATTATAATTAATATTTAAAGAGTCATTATTACTATTCGTATCAAAACAATTATTTTCTATTTTGTAATGGTAGTGTTTAAATAATCATATTAATATATTGTGTTTCGTTAAAACACAGTGTTGTGTGTAACACAAATTAACCCATTTTTTATTGTATGGAAATATTAAATTGGTTTTCTATATATAATACCTTATAAAATTAATTTAATTACTAAAAATATATTGGAATGTGTGCCCTTCAATGGTGGAATCATCCTCATCCAAATAAAAAATAGATGAAGGACTAGAAATCATCATTCTCATACTCTTCTAAATGATATGCCTTGGGGGTGAACTACATTTTTATACTGGATGGGTATCTTTAGTGACACAATGATTACCTCATGATACTAATTAAACAAGATAGGTGAATTAAAGATGTTGATTCATGGTGGTATGTCTGTATGTTGTTTTAACACTTTAATATTTTTTTAATGGACATGGAATTGCTCCCAAAATATTTATTTTTAAATGTATGTATGTTAGGAACATTTATATGAGGCATTTAGTTCTGACTAGTACATTTGATGTCCTATTATTTCTTAGATGGATTATTTTGAGGTAAGGGGATTTTATTATTAGGTTTGAGATTGATTCTTAGGATCATTAGGTTACTATAGTTGATCCATGTGATCACCCAACATGGTAGGCTATGAGGGTGTGATATGTTGTGTTTCCTATGAGGGTTGTGACTACTAAGAATAGAATAAATAGGTATTAATGGATTCGTTTTAATGGAACCTCCATTTGAGGTAGGAACCATGGAACTTGTATTAGTACCATGAAATCATATTTGGAATGATTGAATCTATTAGGTGCTCTATAAGGGGATAAGTGGTGTTGTTCCCTACTATATACTGTGAAATGATTAACTATCCTGATAGAGTTCACCCAATAATGTGCATTATTTTCTTCAATAGAATATTATACTACGGAATCTATTCTAGGTACTTATTCCATTTTTTGGTCATGAAATCATTTAATGTGGAAATTAGTTTTAGTAATGAGTTGCATCCTAATTACCCTATCATTGTCCAAAATAATTATTAAGACACATGGATGGTCATGATATTGATGTTGTAACCATAAGAGGTATGGTGAACATGAGATACCCAATTTTATATACTGATCATGGATAATTTAATGTGTGTAAGAAACTGTCATATTACCCATCTATCCAAGAATGTTTTGTGAATCTTGACCCGAAACCATCAATCTTTAATTAGGGTTATCATCATCCGCATTAGGTGTGGTAGAGATTGATCTCACCGAAGTTAATTCATCACAAAAAAAGTTACCATGGTCTACCAATTGTTCATTATTGACAAATAACTAAATAATTATATTACCAAGGACCTCTTGATAGAGGATGTAAAAGGCAATGGCCTTTATAGAAACCTCTTGTTTCCTCATAGTTTCTAAATATTACAAGGGGTTTCTTTCCTAGGAAGATCTGATGTAACCCATGTCATAATCAATATTTAACTTTTGGTCCATGTTATTTCATTTTACATAAGGGAATATGGATTTCTAGCCTTAAATAGTGGTTTAATAAGTGTTCTCTTAGTAAAGATAATCATAGGGAGGTAGGTATATCAATGTTCTTGAAGGGGGAAACATTCCAAGGAATTATTTCTTATAGGGATGGATGTCTCTTATCTCAATGGACCCAAAATATTTTTGGAATTAGTGCATTGAATGACATCTTATTGTTCCTCTATAAGTTTTCTCCCAAACAATATTATCTTATTTTGAGTTCTCAAAATCATAATAGATATCTAAGGGATATGTGGATGGGAAATGAATTTCCTCAAACAATCTCCTTACATGTTATCAATAACTATTATTCGAAAATATGTATATCAATTAAGTACATTAGTCCTTTACAACGTGAAAATTTTTCATCAAAATTCCCATATTCCCATTATTTTCATTTGAAGAGGTTTGTGATACTTTAATTCCACATGTTAGAGATATACGCACAACGAAACATCTTATATAGATCTTCCTAGATTGATATTCATCCAAGGGAAAACTGGTTGTACCAGAAAATTGGGTCCCTAAAATTTATATAAGAAACATAATTGTTTGTATCTTCCCACAACTCTAGAGTTCCCATACTAGGAAAAATTGAGATGGGATGTTGTTCATTTGTTACAAAAGATCATATGGGTCGTTGAATTTGGTGAAGGTTGGATTAGTAATTTATTGTGGTGGATGAATGTTATTCAACCATGCTAGATATGTCTTCCCTTTATACATGATGTAATATTTATGTGTCTTTATGTCCTTAACATGCTATTAGATAGTGTAATGAAATTTTTAGACTCAGGGATCTTAGTTATGAACACATTTATTGTTATACTATCTCTTGATACATAATGATCAAGATCATCAATAGTATGTCATGTTAGTTTATCGGTCTAGTAGAAACAAAGAACAATGGGCTATATCTAAAAAAGATTATGTATTCACTCTGCCCTACAATGATTGGGTGTGTGTGGACACCTACTTTTACCATTGGAGGATATTCTAGGTTGAATTTTTACTCAACTGGGGGAAATGTAGGGTCCTCTTGAAAAAACTACAATTCCATATGTTTTTCACTAAGGAGATCATTGGTGAATATTTTTAACAATCAATATATTAATGAAATTTGTTCATTATGGATATATATATATATTTTGACTCATCCATAGATGGTTCAACCAGATCAGTGATCCACATACCCTGGTCATGTTGTTGAAGAGCAAGAAAAATCATCTCTACAGAATTCCCAAGGCCCACTGTCTTTACTTTTTATGAGTTTGGGTACCAATGGGTATTTATTTTCATTGTTTTACCTCTTTTGTAAGTGTATCTCTATCCTCGTGATATGTACAACCATCCTAGTATCAATGGTCATGTTTATGGGTTGTTGTGATAACATTCATGGATTTAGTCATCATTGAGGGACCTTCCCTATCAATGGAAGAAATAGTACGACAATATTTTTATGATCACGTGAGGGGTTTGAAATAGAGTGTATTATACACCTATAATTCCCTGAACAGAACAATGGGAGATTCATCCTCAATGATTTAATGAAGAATAGTGTGGATCATGATAAAATTCCAATGGAATCTATGTAAATACCCATATGGGTTGGGAATTGTGCCGCTTGTATTTGAACAATGTTGATCTAATGAAACTACTAATAGATGTCTGGTTAATGTTCATGGTTAAATGTATATTTCAATTATTTTTCTCAGAGATATTTGAACATCACCTATATGGTTTGAAAGAGATATGCATGGTGGTCATCAATAAGCATGTACAGGATGAGGAAAATATGGTTTTATGAGGCAAGAAAATGAAGGATTATTAGTCGATTTATAGAATCTCCCACAAGAATTCTTTATCATACTCATCGCCTAGAGTATGATTTTACTTCTGATCAGCTGATGTTCATATTGGATATGGATAGGAATATGGGGTTGGAATAAATGGAGAACATTACACTTTATGAATTTCTAACAGAGGTAGGGTTACAGAATACAACCATCCATGATATAGTGGAGTGTCCTATGGAGGTGGATCCACATTCATAACCATATCATTATATGATGGGTTATCCATGGATTATCATTAGTCATGTAGACCATCATGAATTTGTGGTTCGATGGGGTTTTCACAACAATCTGATGGTTCCAAACTATACCTTGATGTATCTTCCAACATAACTGTAAACGTGAAGTGGAGGAATATAAATAGTGTATGGTTTGGATTCATAATGATTTCGTCAATGTAAGTTGACATTTACCATATATATATGTAATTGTGGAGATATTCAAGGACCTGTCTGATCACATCCCATGGGATACTTATCCTCAAATTACGATCTCTTATTCCCAGCCCTAGAGGTGGAAGTGGAGACATTTACATTGAATCATCCATCAACTATAACTTTTAAAGGTAAATGATTACGAGGCATTGAAACGATCCATTTCTCTAATGGTGAAGTAATATATCTATGAGAATAATCCTTTTAAAGTTATAGTAATTTATTCCAAATCTATTACAACTGGTCCTATTGGTTAATCACCTATGTTGGATATATATTCTACCTCTATAGTAATTATCATCTAGGAATATGGAGAATTTTTCATCAGGAAAACATCAACGTTTGATGATGGAATTTTATTAGGGCCTCTAATATATAAGAAAACATCATGGGGTGGCCCCTATGATGGTGTTTACTGCCTCAAATGTAGGGGATATCTAATGTAGCTCAACTAGTGAGAGGATGGTGTCTTGAACCCTGATTGGAGGTTATATGTTTTTGAATGGTAGTTTTGGATTATATGAGTTCAATAATCAATGGATATGACCTATATAGAAAATAAATAACCCCTTTTTAGTTACAGGTAGGAGGCCTTCCCCCTAGGTAGGTTCCACACATTCTTAACCAAGTATGGAGGTGAAATAATGTGATCAACCTACATGTAATCTTGCAGTGCTGAAATATGTATTTAGTGGAACCTTGTTATGGGAGACTCCAAATTTGTTTTGATATTTTAGTTGGGGGACAATCCCTTGACATTTTATCCCGGATACAAGGAATCATCATTCCACTGTAGACACAATGAAATTTTTATTCAAGTGACATGTCGGGATGATGACTTCTTGTTCATAGTGGTGAAAAAGGGAATTGATAACGTGTTATTGGATGATCACTAAGAGGGATAATGGGTATTGGTTCCTAGGTTCTATAAGAGTGGTGGATAGTATAGAAAAGTAATAGTTTTATGGGATTGATATACCACCTCTTCTTCTCTCCTTGCACTGGTTAGTGGTGGGTTGTCAAGTATCCCCATATGTAGGTTTCCTAGACAACATGTGAATGTATATTTTAGTATGTTTCTGATTATGGTGATGCACATTATTTATAATTCTACTCATGCAATCATTGGTGAAAATTTATTCCCTCCCTAAATTTCTACACCCAGTGATACCCAATTCATATTCATTTCCTCTAGTTATTGGGGAATATATTCACATTTATTTCACAATTATTATAACACATCCATTAGGGAACACATCTACTATGGTTAATTAATAATTACATGTTCTTTTATTGGTGATATATCCTCCATGTTTCATTATATTCCATTTTTCCAAATACATCCCACCACAATCATCATGGTTGATGATGTCCAATCATTGATGAGAACAAGGTAATGTGTTATTGTCTCTTTCATCCATGGATTCCTCCTTTAATATCATCACATATTCTAATTATCCATTATAGATATAATAATAGTAATTGAATCTCATTATTACTGAAAAAATATCATAGAAATATGTTAGTTACACAATTTTCTACCCTGATATGAATGATACTTGATATTTTAGTTGATTATTTAGTTGGGAATGGTGGGAATATGTGAAGGTATTGAGTACATTGGGAATTTATGAAAGTATTCTTCTTTTTATAGTTTGAGGGAATATTATAATTTTGGTACAAGGTTTTCCATGTGAAAACATGAGGTATCTTTTTTACATTGTGGAAAAAACACATATAGAACACAATAAATCTAAGTCTAATAACCTAAGTCCTAAATTTTTTATCACACAAGGTGACTCCTAATTATCATTTTGCAATGTGAGGCATTCATCTCTTATCATTATAGAAAACATATAATCATTATATAAGGCATACTAGGATCATCACATAATTCATATCATAATATTCACATCATTTAGGGACACGAGCTCATCAATTGAGAGGTATATTGATAATATTATCATCAGATACATCTCTTAGTCCTATCATTTCAGTTTATCTAACCTCATCACCTTGAGATAGAGATTCTATTACACCAATAGTTATAAAAAGATTAAATATAATTGATATAGGTTAACATATTTAATATACTATTCTTATGGTCCCACATATTCTCATCAGTTACCAGGTTAATCAAATGTTTAATTTATTGTGGAGATATTTCATAATAATGATCATTACATATTGTGTCAAGCATTGGTTAAAGATCCATTGGTGACATCATATATATATATATATAGTGGTGAAGGGACAGAATTATTGAATCTAAAGGAGGTACCAAACATACCCAATTAAGAGATAGATACGAAAAACTATGTAGTTGAATATAATTCTATTTAATAATGTAACATGAATAGCTCATGTATTTTACTATTTTTCTATAATGATTCTTATTTCATGGAAGGAGAAACAATGAGGAATGTTTCATGGTTACAAGTGGGAGCTTCTAAAAATATTGTAGGTGACATTTCCATCTCATCCCATGAGGCATCCCAATCAAGAAAAAGAGGTATTGTAATGTTTTAACATCATATAATTTGGATATCATAATTTAGCTTAACATTTTATGATTTGGAAATTAGGATATGTAGTTTAATGTTTTACAACATGGGAGAAGTTGGGTCTTACATTCAGTGTTTCCCATTTCAAGGTACTTAAAGTGGATAGATGGATACAAGGACCCCACCTGTGTCCCTAAAGGGTAATGATAACTTATTTTACTTGTTGATTATACCATTTTTTCATAAATGACAATTATTCAGATTCTTTTGGAGAGAATGATTAACAAAACTCTCAATTTTATGTCAAAAGTTTGGATCCGAATGTTATAGTGAAAATCCATAGGAGAATAATTAGACAAGGATATCCACAATATGAATAGATAAAAGGGATTTGGGATGAGATTAAATAATACCATCTATGTTAATGGGGTTTTCATGTATACACTCAGTTTGAATGGGTGTACGACACATGAGTACTCATCCTTCGTGAAGCAATGATTCCCAAATGGAAGCATCATATAGGTGAATATAGAACTTTATTCACAATATCCAGGGTGTTCTCAATGAAAATAAATTCATGAGAAATATTTAACCCATAAAAAATAATTTTTTCGGTTTTCTGGGTGGGGGTTTCATGAATAATAACGACCTTGTGGACCCTAAGAGGTATAATGAATATGACTATACTATAAACGGTGTATTATTTTGTCAAATTAGTTTCCAATGAGATATTATGTTCTAAAATAACCTTGGGGTTCATTCATGAAGTACTTCTTCATATTGGAATATATTTGGTCCTTTGTGTGTAATTAATAAATATTAACAAATTGGGAGATTTAATAGAAAGTTAAAATGTCATATCAACTTCATATTAGGGGTTAGGGGGGGGTATTCATATATACCATGTAGGTATTTAAATACAAATAATGATATAATATCTTCATTAAAATTATGGTTTATTATGGAACACTAATACCCCTTCACGATACTTAGGTGTTTCAAAATGGAAGGGGCTATCATGAATCCATTACCATGGGAGGTTTTTGTGCCTTTATCAACATGGATATTCTTAAATCACTCATTGGGATCCTCAATGTCCTTAATAATATAGTTTTTAGCCTCAATTGTACAGAACACAAAAAATATCACAATTTAATGGGTTGAAAAGTTCTGGATCATTACAATAGACACCTACAAAAAAAGTATCATACAGAAGAATCCAAAACAAACCCTAAACGAATTTGAAAACAAACCACATGAAACTCCCCATATGATACCATTTAAATTTTTTGTCTAATATGGGATAATAAGTAACAAAATCTTGGATAGAAAAATAATGAAAACAAAATTAGAAATCACATCATTTTTATTCATTTAAAAAATAGAACCTCTTACATTTTAAGAAAATTGGAAAATTAAAAATCAACGATGATGATAAGAAATAATCTATGACAGAGAATCTCACATTATCTCATTTTCACCCCCACACATTCATTGTATTCAAATTAATAGAATAAACATCACAACAAAAATAATTCACTTAGAAATTCTAAATCTCAACCGACAGCACTATAAAGATAATGCCATCCTTGATATCCTACTGTCTCTAATCTATATCATGAAAATCATCATTATGACATCATCAATGATATAATACATGAAATAAATCATGAATCATGGATTGATATGGAAAACCCAAGAAATTATATGACACCTCACTAATGCACTGTAACACTTAGAATGGAGCGTTATACAGGGGAAAAATTACACCCCTGACTAAATTTCTACATCCCACGATGACGGGAAACTCTTCGGAGAAAATGATCACTAACCTAAAACTCATATTCTCCCTCTGTTGATCCACATGTGTCACCTTTATCTTCTATCATGCTTGTAAAATCATATATCTCATCCTTGGAACTGCATCTCAACCAACGATAGTTTTCTCTCGAATATTATTCCATCAAAATAGATTATGATAAGGTCCCTCAAAAAATGTAATACCTCATTACTTGGGAATATATATTAAAATGGAATATTTCATATCAAAAACTGATTAAAAATGATTCATGACATATTTTATTAAATATATTGAAAAATATATGAGAATAATAAACAATAAAAAACAAAAAAGATATTAACAAATAAAAACTTTAATATTTAATGGTTATATAATTAAATTGATTGAATATTTAAATGAATTGTTATTCTCAAATATTAATTCAAAGTGTTAATACATTAAATCATCCACATTCAACTAACTATTATCTTAATACAAAATATATAATAATATGAACTAATATATTTATTCTATTTAAAAATTAAATTACAATGAAAGAATATTTAAAGAACATAATGTTTTGAATGTGATTTTCCATTAAAATTTTATTTTCTTAATATTATGATTCTTTTTAAAAGATAAATCTATAATGTATAGAATTAAATTTTTTTTAAAAAGAAATTTATTTTTTGGATTCATTATAAAAATTATCTAATAGGACGATTTTTAGGATTTTTCTGATATGATTGATTTTTATGTAAATAGTGATAAATATAATTTTTACTAATAAAACATAATTTTTTAACTTATCCCGATCCACACATGATATAATGAATTAATAATTAATTTTTCCTGAACATGAATGTTTTTAAGGGTAAAATGATTAATTTAATAATACTTTATTTAATTTTGATAACAAATGTATATCATTTTAAAAAATAAATTATATTTTATTCTCATTTAAAACATTTATTCAATTATTTAATTATCATATGTTTTCCATAATTGAAAAACATTTTGGTTTACTTTTAGAAAAAATTAAATATTATTTCTTTGTAAATGAACCAATTATTTTCATATAAATCAATATCATTTTTAATTTTATCTTAAAAATTATTGTTACACATAAAAATACACTTCTAAAATTGGAATTTTGTTTTACAAATGCTAAAGTTAAAATTCATTTACCTTCTAGATAGGGATTTTATTTTATTAAAATTATTTCATATTTTTAATCATTATAACCATATTATTTAAGAATTACCATTCTATTTTTATTCATTAATTCTGAATTATTAATGTACAAATTAATTACCATGACAAAAAATGGTACCCAACATGGTACAAAAATGGTACAAAAATGGTAAACATGATCAATCTAAATGGAAAAGTCATAAAAACAAGAATAAATCATTTGAAAAAAAAACTTATGAGGGATATAAAACATAAAAAATCCTCAACTCCATTATCTTCCACATTTTCTACACCTTACATATATAACATGTTCTCTTTTTAAATTAAGAAGTTATATTTTCAAATGTTGTGTTACATTAACTTATAAAAGGTTCCCACCTACAACCCATTTTGTTCACTCCTTATAAAGCATTCTGTCATCCAAAACTAAGAACTATTCTCACCAAAACACTCTTTGAATTTCACATAAACCATTATATATCCAATATATGGTAATAATTATTCATAAGGATTTACCAAATAGAGAAAATCCCAAGGGATATGAAATGTTCTCAAGAGATTTCAGTTAATTATTTCTTCTTCACCCCAAAACTATTATCTCAATGATTTTAAGGTAAAATAATTATTAATAATTTAGTAAATTTTATTACCTTAATGTTTTATTATTTCTAAACTTAATCCAAATCAATTTAAAAAATGAAGAATATGTCATGCGTATATGTATACTACCGCCTCGATGAACAGTCTTAAAAATGAATCATTGATAACTCAAAAGGATGTTTTAAAAGTATATTCAAAGTATTAATATGTAATTTATAAAATCAGTATGATTCTATATTTATAAAATACTCACAATTTTCCTTATGGACTAATGAAAACAAATGTTTCACCCGTGCATACATGTGGACTACCACAACCATGTATGAGATGCATTCCTTTTTCACTCTAATTGTTTTATAATAATCTCTTCTAACATGATTCAACAACTTAAAAACATTTGAATAATATCATTATGAATATTTAATAATGTTATTATTTGTAATGAATGTATTTTTGGACCATACTCACCCATAGATTATAGCTCCTTATTGCCAGGGCCAGTTTAACAATATAAATGAACAATTTTATAAATTGTTGTCATCGGATACTAAGAAAAATAAATACATATGATATAAAAATAATAACTAAATAATAATTTTTTCTTATAATGTTAATGGTAATATATGATATTTTAATAATATACCATCCCACATTTATTAATATTATCAAAATAGGATTGTCCCGAACTTCTTCATCACGAGAAATAACAAAAATACTTATTAAATAATTTATACATTCAAAATAAATTAGAATACATATTACTTTAAATTTTATGATATTTTAATTATAAAATTTTAATTTTTTTAATAAGAACCAATGCTTCCTTATGAAACTAGTACATAGAAAAACAATCAAAACTGATAAATTCCCAATGATGAAAATAATATATCACTAAAAAATATTTATTATGAATTATTGTATATAAATTATATAAAATAAATTTGGTTTTACTATGATTTTGAAATATTTTATTCATATATTAATTTTCTTATATTCGATTTTATATATAATTTTTAGGAAATCTATACTTAATGTACATTTTTTCAACAAAATTTTGCTTCATTGAGATATAATGTTTACACAAGACTCGATTATTTTTTATTATATTTATTGATGTTACTTTTATTTAATCAATATTATTTTCTAAATATATGGTATAATAATTATTTCTCATTTTCATTAACTCGTGTATTTTTCAATTCAAATGATTAAGAAGATTTTAGGGTATTTTGTCACAATTTCTTCTATTTTCGAATTGTTTTGTTTATAGATATAATTTCATTTAAATAGTGATTCTAGTTCCGATTGGATATATAATATCATGAATAATATATTATTTATGATATTTTATATTTAATTTCAAAACCCCTATTTAATGTATTTTTTATTAATAAATTTTATATGTCTTTAATGATAGGGAAATATAAAAACTTCTTTCTTTGAGTTATGATATTTTTTATAGATATAATTTATTCAATGATTAGGTTATTCCATATTAATATTTTATTTTATTTTATTTACATTTCATATTTTTTGGAAAATTGATTTTTAATTCCAAAATACTTACATGAGGAATTTATTTATAATAAATGAATAATATTGATATGAATAATTCTCATCCCTCTAATGAAATAAATTTTTTTTGTATCCATTCATTCTATTCCCTCAAATTTTCTTCATTATATTTGTGAAGAAAATTAAATCTGTTTTTTCTTATCATTTCACTTTTCCTCTTTTCAAAATTGTATTATATTTCCCCATTTAGTATGTATGATTTTAAAAAAATTATTTTAATATATTTTACATTTTCACTTCAACATTAATTTATATAATCTTCCAATAAATTTTTTCTTATAGTACATTGTATATATTGTCCAATCCAACAATAATGAACAATTCTATTAAAATTAATTTTTTTAAATAAAATTACTTCACCATTTAAAAATTATTTTTCGATTTGGCCATAATCTAATAATTTACATGAAATATAATAACATTTTGAAAAAAAAAATTACAATTTATTTTCCATTTTCTCTTTATATAAAAATTCATTAGATCTACTGAAATTATTTCGAATGAATCATCAAAAACACTATTCCTAAAAAAATACTTTTTTGGGTGATTTAATTTTTCTTACTAACTATATAAATTCTTGAGGTGAATTTTAGTGTTAAAACTTGAAAATTTTATTAAAAACATTTTTTATTTAAAATGGGTTATTTATGATAAAAGTAATACTTTTTACAATTATAACACCTACGTATATATGATTATTTTCTAGTTTAATATATCACCAACAAATTCACTAGTTAGAAATTATTATTTTATGATATAATAATGTCAGATAAGTTAATTTTGTTGGATTTCAACATGAAGAGTCAATGTTTTTGTGTTCCCGACATGATTTGTTGAGATTTTTTCACAAAATGAAGTGTGGTTTTTTTTTTCAAAACATTAAAAGCTCAATATTATTATGTTTGGTTCAAAATTAATTGTTTTTTATGTTTCTATTTCTTGAAAAATATTTATGTCTACTATTATTATCAATAGATAATGTTTACCATATCAAACTCTTATATCACTGTACATGTTTGTTAATTTGATATTACATGATCTTCAATCCCAGCATACAGATAAGCCTCAGTGATAAATGTTCCTTTACTATGATATTTTTCCCCAATTCATATTTTTAATAAGATTACAATCAAACACTTGATGACATATTGATATTATTTCCCAAACTAGGTGTTTGAAACACCCCATTTATTATATTTTCATTCCCCTAGTGATGAAGATGAGTATGAATTATTATAAATATATAATGTCTTATAGTGTTGAAAAATTATTGATAATTTTTTAGATGTGTTGAAAAATAGATTTCTTATGTAATTATTCATCAAATACACAAAACCACAGATTATTGGGATTGTGTGTGTATTATGGTAATAACATATATCATATGGAATTAATTTAAAAAAAGATATTTTTATATTATTTCAACTCTGTTTATATCAATGATAGCATTTATAAAATGTTTTTTTAGAACCTGACCTAGGAGTGTGGGTTTGGGTCCCCTTAGTTTGGTTCAGAGATGGGTTAAGTTGATTTTGAGGAGTAGTTCAGTTATTTTCATATATAAGTATAATAAAACCTAAATGAAAAACTTGGATGTAATATAATTTATAAGATAATATCATAACTGTTTGGATTGGTTTTTCTTATGTGGTTTACCTATAAGGTCAAACCATTCTAGATAATGGAAAGTTGATATTACCATGGATAATATGCACCTAGGTGGGATCTCCCTAAAATGGTTGGTTTAGTATTAACTCTCCCTTCAATTAGGGCGTGATGAGAGGGTATAATACTATAATAATTTTAAATAGAATCTATATGTATATGATTTATTCCCTAACATTTTAATTTAGAACTATTGTGAAGTAATATTTATTTCATGTCATTTTGTTTTATAGAATAAGTGACCCAAACCTAATGAAACCTATATCAGACTGAGGGTGATTTTGGTTGAACTAAAATATAATATGATAGAATAAAATAGTAATACCTTTTATGTTTTAGTTTTTTAAGATATTATATATGAGAAATATCTAATTATGTTATTTTTCGTCAATCAAATTAGCCACTTTTTATTTCTAGTATTGTAAAAATACTAGGGAATCTACTTTAATAATTAATTTCATGGAAGATGATTTGATTATAACTAATGTCAACCAAATTCAATATGATATGGATTGAGAAATCTTATTGTTATTCCTAAATATAAATCTCAAATTTTGACTAATAATAAGATCAAACCTATGATTATAAACGCACTAAATAAGGGATTTAAGGTATCCCATGGTAATGCAGATGATGAGGATGATGAAGGAATAAGTATTCAAATTAATTTATGTCAATGATGTAAGAAGAATAACCTATGGGAAAGACTCAATGTTATAAGAAAATGCTTCATATTTTATATGGATTTTTCATAAACCACTTTATTAGCGAAGAGAAATAAATAGGTCGTCAAATATAACAAAAGGAGTAAAATCCCGATTAAATACACAACCAAAAATTAAATCGTTCTTATTTATGGAGTTTTGAATTATATTAATTTATTTCTTAACATAGTTCTAGGAATGATAATATAAATTAGAGATCATGTAGACCATTATAATAAGGAGAAAAAAATGTGATAGCAATCACTAAAATGTGTCTTAATAAATAATATACAGTAATCCTCTACTCTAGAGTACTGTAATACTGGTTTCTAGAAAATCCAATATATATAGGTATTTTTATAAGATAACCAAATCACAATAAAATTCACTTTATATTTTTATTGAAAGTATATTATTGGGTTTATGATACCTAATAATGGGAGATGCTTAGCAAAATTGATCACAGAAAAACATAATATTATGATTGACCTATTCTGAGGGAGAAGATATGATTTATATTTTGGAAAATTTTATATAAATCTATGAGTTATATAATGGTATATGTATATGTTTTGAATATTCAAAGATATTTTTGTTATTTATTAGTAATAGAAATTTAAATGCAAGCAATATATTTAAGACGGAGAATGTAAGATATTATAAATCTTAATATATTTTTTGATTTATTGTTTCACATGAAATGTCAATCTAAAATGATTTGTTGAATATATGATGAAATATATTATTAAAATATATGAGTAATAAAAACACTAAAAAAATACAAATATATTAACCTAAAAAATATTTACAATTAGTGGATACGTAATTAATTTTATTTAATTCTTAAATAGATTTTTCTTTAAAAAATAAATATATAAAGAATTATTAAATTAAATAGACAACTATTAAATGATTATTATGATAATATATAATATTTTTATGTATAAAATAATATATTTATATTATTTAAATTAAATATTATAATGAAGGAATATTAAAAACACATAATGTAAAAATGACCAATTTTCACTAAAATCATTTTTTCTTTATGTAATGAATTTTCATTTCAAATATAAACATTTATATTTTAAAATTTTATTTTTTTAAAAAATAAAATCTTTTTTATTAATTAAAACTATATTGGTATACGATTAAATTATTGATTTTTCAGTAAAGAATTATTTTTATAAAAATAGTGAAATATTTATTTATTTAATACCTTGATTTTTTTGAATTTATCACGAACAATTCACAACCTAAATATTATATAATTTTTTTTCATGAACCTGCTTTTTTAATTACAAAATTTATTAATTTAAAAAGGAAACATTGAATTTATTATTCTAATTTTTATTATTCTGAAACCTATGTAATCATTTATTCAAATAAATGAAAAGTTTTTTGTCTTTTTTACTTTAGTTATTGTTTTCAAAAGGTGTTTTTTTAAATTGAAAGACCCATAATTGCTATTTGTTTCCTAATAAATAAAATAATGTCAAAATAATCAATAAAAATGATAATTTGATCTAATAAATTATTTTAACACATACATATACACATTTTTCTGAAAACATATTTTTCCACCTTATAGCTAGTAGAGATAATTTTTTTAATAAAATGTAAGATATATTTTATAAGTTTGTTTTCATATTTTGAATCAGTATCTAAAAAATGGGATAAATTTTCAATTTTATTTTTTAACATTAATGGTAAATTACATAAGTGAAAAGTAATTGCCACATTAAAAACAAAAAATTCTAAAGAAAAAAAATTTAAGAGTAAAATACATATGAAGAATTTTAAAAACATATTTTGAAATTAATGCTTGAGGTATTATAAAAATACATCATCATCAAATGCATTATTTTATAATTTTTCTCCACATGACATATGAATCATGTTCTCTATTTATATTCATATGATTGATTTTCATAAATGGTATTCCATTCATCCATATAAGTATGTCACTAATACTCCATTTCCTCATTCATTATAAATCATTACCTTGATAGAAAAACATGTATAATACCTCCCAAAATCTCTATATATTTCTTATAATCCTTGTTCTTTCTAAAACACTTATCAATATAACCTTAATTGTTACTTGAATGAGAACATCAAAAGGGGGAGGTAAAGTTCATAACTGAGATCTCATAATTATAATTTTCGTCAAAATTGCATTTCCTATTATTTACATATAGGTTTCATAAATTATGAATTAAAAATATACCGAAATGTTATTTTAGTACTGGAATATCGATTTTCTTCATTCATCTTGAATCTCTATAAAAAATGAATACATCCTCATTTGTATGTGTAGAATACCACCTCCATGAATAATGTCATTGAGTTGTCACCACCACCTTAAAATGATGATAATAAAACACTATTGAATATATTAATATAATACATAAAGATTTATTAATATTCTGAAATTATAAATCATTCCCTATCTTCAACACATTTTATAGAAAATTAACATTTCATATGTCAATATGTGTGGACGTCTGCCTTCACGAATTAGATATTTTTTATTTTTTCTATATATTATTTTATATATTATTAAAAACTATTAAAGAATAATTTAATACACTAAAATTGATAAATAATATCTTTTTGGTACTCTAATAATGATATTATTATAAATTAATTACATTCTTAATAATATTCACCCATAGATTATATCTTAATCTTATATCCATAAATTTAACAACCTATATAAACAATGCTATAAATTCCTATCATGGGTAATAGACAAAAAAAATTACTACTGATATCGTAAAATAGTATATAAATATATTTTAAAATTGTAGTTATAATAGAAATCTGATATCTATGACATCACCAATCATTCATTAAAATTACTATAACAAACTCATCACCAAAATTTTTATCATTAATCACAACCAAAATACCTATGATGTGAAATTAATCCATTATAAATAAATAAAATAATCTATTCCAATAAATTTTATTATCCCAATATTATTTTTTTAAATAAAAAATGATTCCCCCATTATGAAACTAATCATGGAAATAAAATTAAAAACCAATAATCATATGAGGATTAAAATAAAATATAAAATATAAATATATTTATTATAAATTATTTTAAAATATGTTTATAAATCCATATGAAAATGATTATGATTATAAAATAGGTGATTCCTATTTGTATTTTTTATACATGTGGTTAATAACATTTAAGGGAATTTTGGAATTGTTGTAGGGGTTCATTCATCCCAATTTTTATTCATTGTGATATTATGTGTACCAAAATCATGTTGTCATTTTTTTGAATATATTTGGAATAAAAATTTTATATAATAATATTTCAACAAATAAAATAGATATAATTTTTTAACATGTTCTACCTATCATGGGTTTTAATTCAAAAAATAACTATGATATTGGGGTTTTCAGATCAATTTCATTTCTTTGAGAAATGTTTAGATTATGTACATAATTTCATGTATATGTTTTACATATATAATATATGTTATATAATTTCATAAATTATATTTTATTCACTGTATTTGAATTTTTTTATCATTACCTATTTTTCAAGGTATTTTATAACATAATTTCATAAGATATTAAATATTTTGATAACTCATGATATATTTCCATGAGGTATGATATTTCTTCTTGATGATCGTTTTTCTATGTTGGGTTAACCCACCATGAAATTTGTATTAAATTTAATTTCAACTCACTATATGATGAAAAAGATTTTTTATTTCAAATATAAATCATTAAATAATTTATTTCTCATAAATGTCTATTATTTGTATGAATAATTTCCATCCATCGGAATGAATATCTTCGTCGTCCATATAA
Organism: Viscum album; assembly: GCA_963277665.1. Lineage (NCBI taxonomy): Eukaryota > Viridiplantae > Streptophyta > Magnoliopsida > Santalales > Viscaceae > Viscum > Viscum album. The sequence goes on along the minus strand of OY728138.1, from coordinate 1,657,660,791 downwards.
ATGTTTACTATTACAATAAATATTCTCTTTATTATTGAATTTTCTTATTAAAATTAAATTACTTCAAAAACGTTTACGTCACAATTTAAAAAAATTATTTTCAATGTTAGTGCACCCATATATTATAGGCCAAAGATAAAAACACTTTATAAAAACCCGTTTATGATTTCAAATCCATTTTAAATTTATCTAAAATGCATTATTTTTATTGAAATTGATTCCATTAATTACCCTATAATAGTATCCTATAAAAAACACTTCTAGGGTGATTTAAATTTGGGTAAATCTATTAATATTATTGGGGTCAATCCTTTCATACCATATTGAAATGTCACAAAACCCATTTTTCATTCCATGGGTTATTTGTGATGTTATGAATGCCTATATATAATTGGATCATAATGGTATGGATTATTTAAGGGTGGGGTCCTATATCACTCTATAATAAATTATTTAAGTATTTATATCGCATGAGATATGAATGTTAACTGGGGAAAAATTGTTATTCGCAACATGAAGCATGGATTTTTTTTTATTTTCTTCATGAAGGATGGAAATTATTTTTGTTCGAAACCTGAGGCCAGTAAATTTTGTTAATTCATAGAGTTAAAATTTTCTAATTCTATTTCAGTGCTATAAGTTCTTATTTTTATACATTTAAGTCATTCTAAATATTAACTCCTATGATTATGCTCCATGAATCACGTTTATTATCTCAAACTACTAAACCAGGGTTCATGTTTGATTATTTGTGATTAAATTTCATTCAATCATGATTTAAAAACAACCCAACTTTTTACTTGTTTATTTAATAATATATTATCCCTTAACTATGTTATCTCACATTCTTATAATATAACCCATGATGACATGTAGATATGTTTTCCATTAGTAATAATTAATGATAACCCCTTTCTTATTTTCCTATTCCTAATGTTTTGAAGATGATTATAAATTACGATAATTCAATAAGGGATGCTTGTATGGATAAATATTTTTGAAATGTTCACAAACATTATAAAATAAGTTCATTATGTAGATACTTTTCAAATACAATAAACCATTGGTTCTATGGATTGTGTATTCATTGTCAGTTATATTTTTTTAAATTGTGTAATTGAAATTATATATATATGTGTGTGTGTGTCTGTGTGTATTTGTGTATATCTTAAAACATCTATCATTCTGTAAAATCCATAGTTTAAATAAATTGTTCTTGCACCAGACCCTGGAATCTAATTCTGGGTGGAATCATACAATTCCTTTAACATGACAATTAGAAAATAAATGTGATGTTCCTAGGGTCAAATTAAACCACTAAGAAGAAGGTAAAAAATAAATAGGGAATATATTTCAATATTCCTTATTGTTATAATAAACCTCTATAAATTTTTATTATTGTATTAATTTAGGTAGGGAGTCATAAAGTCTCTTTTTATGTAATAAAATGAAGAGACATTGATCATAATGATTTTTACAAGGTTCAACCGCTTCATTATTAATCTACTGCATATTGTGTTTGGTTTATCCCCAAAACCATTGATTATTCACTATAAAAATAGCTTATTATAAGATTAAAATGACAAAATATAGACCCACTATTCATATCCAAAGTCATGTTGAACACCTCAAATTTAAATTTAGTTTATAGATAATATATATCCAAGATGAGATAGATCTTTCTGAAAGAGTTGTTTCATTAGAAAGATAAGCAGTATCCCTCCCTCATTGAGCCTTAAGAAATGTTCAGTAATAGATTATCACAATTTATAGAAACAATGTAGAAATCATTCTACCCCTCTCAAAACTCTATATTGTTATCACATTCAAAAAGTAGATCTTAGAATGAAAAAGGAATATGTTATAGGATCTCAGAAAATCATACATTTCTACCCATTCTTTCGGTTATACTTATATAGTAGTAGTGGAAACCTTTTTTTCCTCTCTCTACTAAAAAGCCTTCGTTGTTCCAAATTAATATAATTTAAGAGAAATTAATGCCTCCCATAAAATATGGTACCCTAGAATAGAAATTTAGGAACTCATTTCATTCTGAAAGATAATGGGTTATCATATAATAAAAACTTCAAATAAAATCTCTTTACTATACCATTATATTAAAATATTTTAATTTTGGAAAGTGTTTCTATGTTTATTTACTCAAGCACTTATGTCCTCTATATTGTCTTAAACATATATCTTCGATCAAAATTCACAACAATACCATGTGAAAATTTATAGTCACATTATTCATATTCTTCACACAAAAGTATAAAAAACCATACTACCCTCTTAAAACTACTATAATGGTATAATAGATTTTGAAAATAACCCAGTAACCCTATTCTACATCCCTTCAAAACTCATCTAGAATCACAATGTAATGAGATTGTAGTGATTATTTAAACATAAGAGTATCACAATATTATCTTTTTAAATTTATATATTTACTATTATGATATTCTTTACAAATGGCTATAACATTGTGTATAAATGTGACTTTCTATATATATCATCCTAGATCTTCAGGAAAATAAGAAAAATGTCACCATTTTTGTAATTTCCCATGAATCTTCATGAATCACCTTTCTAATGTGTTGTTTTACAATTTGATAATTAGATTTAGAAATTTTGATTTTTTTCGTTAGAAAAAATATCAAGAAAATTTATACTAATAATATATGAAAATTTATTACATTGTCATTTGAAGTAAAACACACTACCTAAATTTTGGTTAGTGAAAAAAAGCCAATATATAGTTGGATAAATTACTATGTGAATTTTCAATCTTGTTTATAATTCCTCTATGTTGCAGAATTAGGCATCATAAATTTTCCAATATGGGAATTTGACATGAATAAAACCTCAAATGAATGGTTAAATTCTTAAATATGAGATTTTACGTAGCCAATTAATTTTTAAACAGTGAAAGTATATACGTGGTCCTAGAAAACTGCATACATCACTCCAAAAACATCAACACTTCTTCATAATTCCCTCAACAACGTTACATAATAAAAAAACTCTAATGATATTTATGAAAGTTACATTCATCAAAATCATCATTAGCTTCAAATATATCACCTAGAAACCTTTAGGCATAAATAAAATCTTATAATATCCTCATAAATTACCAAAAACTCCAAAATAATATATTTTAAGAATGATCGACAAGATATAAAACATTAGACAACCTACATAAATATTTAGGTTTATTAAAAAAGAAAAATTAATTTTATATTTATAATAAAAATAGGTTTAGAGAATCTCCCATAATCTAGAAAAGTAATAAATGCATGACCACAATATACCCTCCACTGTATGAATGGTCTACTTGGAATACTCTTCTATATAAGGGTGGAAATTAGTGTTAATGTGCAAGTCAGATTCAAAATCAAATTAAATTCCTCTCTAGAATTACCTTATAAATTGAGGATCATAGTTAGAAATGACAGTATTTAGAATTCCATGACGCCACAATAACATATCCATAAAGAATCATTACAACTCATTCAATATAAAAAACATCATGATAACTAAAAAATGAGTTGACATTGTCAATCAATAAAAAATCACCCAATATGACTACATCCTATGTAGTACCATGGTTGACCAGTGAAAAAAAATCCATTTATATTCCCTCAAAATTCAACTGGGGGATATACAACAGACTAAAAAACATCTATGAACACAATGCGTCGCCTTTACCGACAAAAATAAAAAACAAAATGAAATGAACTACGCATTTGAATTCATTATCCTTGGATAAAAAATATTATTCACTCATGGAATGTAATATTGCTGGAAATGTAACATGAAATTCTACTTCTGCACTCTATATCAAATGTTGTACCACCTTATTCACCATCAAAAGAACATTAAACCTCCCTTTTATGAAAATTTAATGACAACAATATCTCCATATTCCCTTCCAAGAAACACCATGGATGACACAAACCAAAATAAACACTACCTCAAAGTATCTCAAATAAGAATATTCCACCTTCTATATCTTGTGGGATTACACTCTCATCTGAAATAGGAAACCCCTTCTAATAGCCTCTTTTAAATCAAGACAAATCAACACAATAACATATATCACCCTCTAATAATTTTACTACTCTCTAGTAACATAAACTCGTGAATTTCTACATTGAACATCGGTAAAGGAATTCCACTGTCCTAGGGTTATGGAAATATGAAATTAATTATCCTAGAGAAACTCTTCCCATAAACATTATACCTTATTCTTATCCCTATATAGGGAAAAATTCCCCAAGACCTTAAGATATATAATCACCATAAAGTGATCACTAATGTGGAAATGTCCTTCAATGAAAGAAGAACCACAACCAACTCAGGAACATGGGTGGAATAGTTACATGCACGGTTACATAACTGGATGGATGAATATGATATCACTACTATCTAGAGCCTCAGTATTCATCCCAATGTACGTATAGAATAATCATATAACACCTTAATCATCACTCCCTCCTTCAAAATATTTTGAACATGTTAATTGAACAATTCATCCCTCATGCATATGGAAGAGTAATAATAATAATTATTCTATAAGAATGATTGTCCATTAATAGTCAAGTCTATCAATTGGGTCCCAATCTAGGATTTATGGGACACAATCCTCTAATAATAGAATATGACAATGATGAAACTATATACCTCTTCAACATTAATGTGCATCTTCCATGAAACAACTACCTCACATTTTGGTGGTTCCATGCTCCCTCCCTATTGAGGAACCACATGTCCATGGATGTAAACCTCATATATACAATATGTGAACATTAACATCATACTTAAAAATGATGGTTTATAAGAACTTATTAGAAATAAAAATGGTGGTAAACACAATCCACCAATAATGTCAATTATTTAAGCATGCTTCCAATGAACACAGACAAAAACAAATCTAGGAACTCACATTTGATAGATTTCATGATCCCCATGAATATGAACACAGTGTATTTCTATGAAAATGTCAAAACCATGAAATTAATATCCTTATATAGACACCTAAATGTGGTCCTAATGCTATTTTTCATAAATCAATCCACTATACCCACCTAAAATGTAGTAATATGAGAATATCAGTTTAGGACCACTTTTAATATGTAATGGGATAGATACATTTGTTAGGTAGGAATATAACACACATTGGATGAATTAGTCTAATGTAATTATACACACATATCTCCATACACTAGTATAATTCATAAAGATACAAAACTGATACATTGGATTCATAAAAAATAACTATCCCATATCAGAGTATAGAAATAGTAATATAAAACTAATCTATTCCAAATAAAATCCCAACAATGAGAACCACAATGGATTATCAAAAACATTACCGATTAGAAATTATTTGAAGATAAATCAATACACATAAATCAATGGTTAAAGAAAAGAATCAATTTTATAAAAGGATTATTTCATTTTAGAAAATAAATATAAAAAATGTTGAATGAAACAATATAAATGAAAACCCTAACTCATGTTGGGATCAATCCCTAATTTTTTTTTATATTATCTTTTATAGTGATATCCACAAACTATGTGGGTGAGTATAACTCGTCGATAATGATCATCGATCAATAATCCATATGACCTATACTAATGATTTTTTACATGATCTCTCTAAATCTATAAGGTTATGAGGCCAAACCTAGTATATTTTAATAACTAGGTTAATATGAAGGGGGTCCATGTCATGGAAATTAAATATATATGTATATGTATTAATCCAACAATGACCCCTTTTAAACCAATCATATGAGGATCACATAGTTTAATTCATGTCGTGGGTAAAACCTAAATTTCATGTTTAATGGAGGTATTTGACTTCCCCTCTAAAATATCATTCTGATGATTATCCAATATTTCTAAAAATGTAATTTTTAGTGATTTATTATATTTAAAAATTTTGATATATTCACAATGTGTCTCTCTGGGTTTCAGAATCAAATTTAACTTTATGGCTTAATCAAAATATATCCCTTTAATTAGATTAATGTGTCAAAATGAAATACCATAGTCGTTAAATTTTAACCAAATCAAGGATTTTCATTAGAAAAATTGAATACATACCCAGATAGGTGATGTCACTGATCTTGTATTTTAATTTCCCTCATAGAAAATACCTTCTAGACGTTCCTATGCTGATACCAAATACACACCCAAGGGAAAGACATTCTCAAGAATGGTCTTCTCATACAGGTTCCCAATTTCCACAAAGATCCATAAAAAAGTACATATACACTCAATTTATAGTTCATACATTTCATTATTATGTAGTGGGTCAAGAATATATCTTATAGGCTGTGACCCATGCAATAAATCACATGCCCAGTATTAATATGTTGGTAGGGTATACCAAAACATCAACTCTCTATTCTGCTGTAGTAAATGTAAAAAGTACTATGAACCTTGGCAATATTCTACTACCCCAACACAATCTCCAAAATCCATGATGAGGTGAAATCTATTGAAACAGATGATATCCACCCCAATGTATAATGACCTTTAATATTCTCTTAAAAATGAATCATTTGGTTTTTGGGAAGTCCTCATCCACTCCTGGATGAATTAAACAATCTCTACCATTTATTACACTCTCTCTAGGGCCATAAACATTGTTCCACTATATCTGATCAGTACAACGATGAACATCAGGTTATATCTTAAAAGGTATAGAATGCTGCAATATAAATAGTGGAATTTAAACTATATTTATATGAAAACTCTATGTAGGGTAGATTATCATTCCCGTTACATCCAAAGTGAGCATGAAACTGACCCATTTTCCCTATAACCTAAGTGGTTCACATTACATGTCCATATATATATATATATATATATATCTGTGTGTGTGTGTGTGTGTGTGTGTGTGTGTAATAAAAAAATTATCAACCAAAACTATGTCTTGATGGTCTCTTGCATCAAATCCATTATTGTGACCTAATGCATGAATGATGGTCTGAAATGATTGTTGAGGTAATTTCATGAAACCTGATTACCTCATTCACATAATGGAATCCCAAAATCTCTATTAAAATCAACCCTTTGATGTTTATAAAGTGGTCCAAATTTGTTACTAGTTCTATAATAAATCTAATAGAATCACATGATCTCATTGATCATGTAATCCATGTAAAGATAATTTAATATATACCATTACATTCCTACATCAATCTGAGAAATCAGGGATTCACCTACTAGTTGGTGTGATGAAAATGCACCAGAAAAAGATAAAACCTCATTTCCCACCCCAATTGATTACTAATTATCTCAATAAAAACTATGATATATTGGATTTACTACAAATGGAAAGAATGAAACCTCTATATAACAATCTCTCATAGTATGACAATTGTATCCTTCAATACATTAGCAAGGATAGTGTTCTCCCCATATCTAGATAACCTATCTATAACTTTTCAAGTGAATATATTTTTATGCAATATTTAAAAAAAATATCCCCATTTTGTGCCTACATGACAGATTGAAGAAGTAAAGGGGTAATAACAATTTACTAGAGTTTCACTACATGAACCTTGTTCTTATGGGTTAAATACCAAGAGTCTAACAAATCTATCCCCAATGTGATAAATAACAAAGGGAAAAAAAATTGATGTGGGAATGTGCTACTAAATCCATTCCTTTTTACTGGTATCAAGCTACCTCTTCCACAACCCTTTATTGTTCTATTATCACATACATTTCAATGAAGACATACCCCAGGTAGGGAACCTCTTGAATCCTTAATCGACACTTCTAGAGCTTCCCATAATACTATTACTCTATAATCATGTATAAAACTACCCTAAAATTCCCTGAATATTCCACATTTAATTTCAAGTACACAAGGTTGTCATCAAAAGAGACTACTATGAACTACTCCATGAAATGTTGATGTATGGGGAGACTTTGTATCATAAACAATGATGGGGTCTCCATCGTAGGAAAAATAATCAATATGAACTCAATACAACCATTGCGACATTGGAAATCCACTTTTGATAATTCCTCCCCATAGACTCAATGATGCTGATAACCTATCCCATGGTCAATGTTAAAGATCAAATTTTCTCTTGACCACTGGTTAAAGCCTTAATTAATATTCAATGGTAGATTGTACTTTTGAATATCCCCTAGTTTAAGCAATGCAATTATATTTATATACATACTATCAAATATACATTATATGGTAACAACACTAGGATTCATAAGTGAACAACCTAGGACTATAAAATAACATACAAAATTTATTTCTCTAATATCACATTCATCTATTGAAGCTATAATGGTCCATATGATATGTATGTGTAGATATCTAGCCATCCATGGGTGAAGGTCTATATTAAAAACAAAAATAGATGGGGAGATATATATTTATGAACCTCATGGAAGATGTCCATGTAAAACTACAAAATTTCATGAGATGAAATATCAAAACTTCTTCTACAGTAAGGGTCATACTAGTCAATTGATAATAAATCAGTTGTTTCATCCTAAAAGAAAACTCACCATACCCTTCATTGGATTCCTTCCCAAAATGTAACAAAAATTCAACCAACTAACACCTGAAAAATGAAACCCCCACTATTAATATTCAATTTGTAATGGTCGGTTGGAAACCATTCAATGATTCAAAAAACATCATAGGGATCCCAAATATTCTATGGAAATATTCCATGTGTGGATATATATCCTTTAGAAATAATGTCACAATATCAGTAAAAGATTTTGATAAATTTTCCACTCTACTGGGGTCTCTAAAGGCAAAGGCTGAGCTAAAATTCCCTGCATATATTCCAATGTCTTGAATATGGGTTATGTTATGGGAAATTTATTTTTTGATATTATAATAATAACATACCTAGATAAGATAACGGGAATGTTATACCTCAAACAACACATGAATCTTTTGGGTTAGAAGCCCCCACAACATGGAGATATCCATTTCCTCACCTACCCATTCTTCGCAACCAAGTGTGAATATAACAACTTAGCTCATAAAAATTAACAAAAATACACAAGTGAAAAGAACTAACACACATGTTTTTCAATCACAGTGTATGAATACATCATCATAGGGGATGTGTACATATTCCTTGTGATCATTAATCCATGCTAGACATCACTGAATTAGGGATATACATTTCCCAAAATTATCATTGAGAATTATCACTTACAATACCAATATAATGTGGGATCCTATCCATATAGGACACCACACAACATGATAGATATAGACCTATACTTTTTTATATGGGATGTCGAGGTCATCATGAATCCTAAGTGATCTACATCTTTAAAGCTCATGAAGCACACTCAGAACAGGTGCATCCACTTTAGGTAAAATCAGAACGGTTTCTCAAAATTTTGGAAATATGCACACAAACCACTGTAGATGGGTTATCGTACCACTTAATGGGTTGAGACATGACTCCCTATCCACAGATAGGAACTAACTCTATATTAAACCATATACTGAAGCATTATCACCAATTGTATCATAATCACGAACTCTTCGTTAAATCATCTCTCACTGGTTTGGTTGAAGCATCTAAAAATATTTGAGACACACAACAACCAAAAGATGATATCTAGGGAACCAACTCAACAAAGACATAGAAACCAAATATCATTTCAATATGATGTGGGTGATAATGATATCCATGTAACAATTTTCTACAAGTGATGAGTCAACAAGAATGTTATCAGACTCCTGATGAATGGATATATCAGCCACCATGCAATCAATATGTTCTATATCCTTAGATCAAAAAATGAGACACATTAACACTATTTCCCATGTTCCAAAACTAAATGTCAAAACAAGAAAATCACCCATGTATAGTCATATGATGACCTCTATTAGTACCATTCAGTCATGAACAAACCCATCAAGGAATACCTAGATAGTGTTAATCCATTGATGACACCTTAATCCCATATCCATTAGGTTAGGGGATAATGACTAGAATCGAGTTGGAATATCACAGTCTTGGTCAGATATACATGAAATTATTTAAAAACATTAAAACATATACATACACCAATATAATATAGAATGTGAAAGAACTGATAATATAGATTCCTTCATAAAAACTATCCCACATTAGAGTTTAACATGAAGTACATAATAATTGAAATGGGAAAAATATAATACCATCAAAACTGTAAATGTACCTAATATGCTAACAACATTGGGAAACATACACAAATGAAAATCATAGATCCATCTAGTGTCCTCTTATAAAAACTAATATCTACCTACTTCGGTTTATAAAATGAATTACATAAACATTTATGCCCTCAGCATAATACATGACAATTGTATATGGATATCATTTAATTCTGAGCATTTACATACCCAGTAGGAAATCCCAAAATCACCAAATAAAAATTATCACCATGATATTATTAATATCAAAATAATGAATGTATATTAATTAGAATATGAGAAATAATAATTGTAATAAAAACCCATATATTATCAATGGTATACACATTATCTCAAGGTGAAGTCACATCCTCAGTGCTGACCTGATATTATAATAGAGGGTTAATTATAACACTCTTCTTGAAGAAATCACTCCGTGAGTCTTTCTACCATTGATGGCACCGAATCTAGAATAAATACTTTTCAGGTCATTCCCTGAGGAACAAAGGAAACTAATTGGTATCATTAGAGATACTCACTCAACTAAGAAAACATACTAGATGAGAATAGATGTTGATATATAGATAGGTGATCTCACCTAGGTCCTATAGGGGATTCATGACCCTACATGGAGTAAACCTACATGGAAAGGGATCACATTACCTAATAATGAGGAAAGATATTCCTTCCCATCCTAGGGATAAAATGATAAAGGTTCACACCTCAGGCTACACAAATGGATTTATACATATATCCATGACTATTCTCATATAGTAGACCAAACCCGATTCGTAGTGCACGATGCCTCATATTACCCTAAAATTGATAGACCAAGGATAAGAATCACATGGAAAATGTCTATGTATACTATAAAAACCTCACAATAAAGCTTTTTAAAGATAAGAACTCTCTAAATTTCCTTTCTTGAGGTAACAAACATGTCCGGGGGTGGGGGGTACACAACATTCCACTATGATTCATGCACTTCTCATGTAACCATCTCATATTGCATGTTTTAGCCACATGCATGAAGTGTTATTGTAAAATAAATGATGTGATGATGTTATATTCCACTCAAAATGTGAGTTCTGGTCAAAAGAATGTACTCAAGCCAAAGCTCGTGTACTATTTCCTTTCCCATATATATTGATTGAGTTTATATTTAATAGTTCTTTTCAAGCCCATTCCTATACATTTTCCAATATATATAGTATGTTACATTATATAAATAACATGTATTGTAACATGGAATATTACACATGTACTCCTTCTATAAATTGAGTTAATAACCATGTGTTACATATAATGTGATTCAACACATGTGATGTGAAGTACTACGAGTATTCTATTCCTTAGACTCCATTTAAAAACTGAGCTCGCTGGTAAAGAGTAACATGGATTGTGTGTAAATAAAATTGGATGTGTTATTTAACTTATCACATAAACCCAATAAACTATATAAAGGGGAAATCACAACATGTGCTCTTATAAACTCCATATCATGTTGTTTAAAATTTTTTATACATTAAATATCATTTCGCCAATTTCTCTCCCACAATTCCTCTAATAACAGAACTTGTATAAAACAAGAACATAACTCATATCACCATTTTACCAACATTAATGGAATGTTTTATGTGTAAATACATCTATTAATTATATAAAATCAAACATTGTTTCATCCAGATGGACCACATAGCCCAACTCATATGAACCCCAGCATCTACACCAACATTGGGTTGCTATCATCACCTATTTCTATATTCCAGTAAATTAACTTATGTGTGGATCATCTAAAAATTAATTGCATCATTGAAAAACAATACCATGAATGAAGAAAACAAGTTCTGGATCATATAAATGATTTATCTCTTATCATACAACATCACACCTAAACTATGCATCCAATATCAAAATTAGACCCCTGAAAATGATTTGATATGTGATAGATAAATTGTTCAATGATTGGTTTGTCAGAATTTATCGAACCTACATGCAACAGAAATATTAACAATGATCGCATGTTGAACACATGGATAATATCTCAAAACAAACACATGGGGAATAAAACTCATTCATTTTTCTGGCTACCCTCAGTTCCAAGATAGGGAAAACATCAAATAAATATAAGAACCATAGATCAACATAAAATAAACTATTCTGAGTTCTAGGGAGATTATTCAATAAATATAAATAAATGGATGACCTATTAATAAATATTCTAGACGGATTCATTTTTATTTTATATGAATAAACTAATAATAGTTAAACTAATATGATAAAGGCACCACCATTAGTTTTGATCAGTTATTGATGAATAATGGCTTTATGTTGTCATTAATGGCTATATCCACAATCTCCATTTCCGAAGAAGAATCCTCTAGATCGATTTTTGATCCATGATCTAATTGATGTTTTCTGAATATCGCCAGTATGACATCACCAAATATATAATGTTATGAAAATAACATGTTTATTTTACCATAATTCATATTAAATAGAAGGGAGCTCGGTCTTGGTGATTTAATAAATAATAAATTTATTTATTTATTAAATTATGTATCATATCTATGAGGAAAAGTTATTAACAAAAAATGTATTCACAGATATTGTATAACACTCTTAGGGGTAACCCACATTCTGGTCATAATGGTGGTCTCCGATTTACCATATAGAAAACTGTCTAGGAGGTATTTAATTCTTTATAAAAAACTACATACTTGTGAAATATATTATATAATAGTTTTATTTATCTTCATGGTGTCTCTATAAGACTTCAAATCCAATGCCACCAAGAGGATTTATTTTATATATTCTTCTTGAATTATTAAAATGTGTCGAGTGAAAATTTTGGAATCATTAAAATATCCTCATCCATAACTGTAATAATTTGATAACCCAGAAATAATTATTCCATTGAATGCATATGGTATTAATTCCACTAATCAAGTAAGTCATACATCCCTGAAAAATTGTAATTATTCTTCAATATAACATGATTCATCCTATTTTTGTCTACGAAAAACCACAACCCACTACCCAGTTTCATAGTGAACAACACATGAGCAGCCCATGGTGAAATAGAAGGTCTATAAATACATTTTAAATATTATGGTCAATCTAAATCATAAAAAATGTATTCTAATGTATTATCTGATAGGTTTCCATCATAAGTAATGTGGATCCATGTTGTATCTATATCCAAAATATGATATCATCTAGATGTATGATGTTCACTACCTCAGCCCGAAAAACACTAGGGAAATCCTACATGACTCTCGGGAACTCCATCACATTCACCTCCAATGATTCCAATGATATAAAAAATTGGCTAGACTAACTGAATTGCCCGAAGGAATTCATTTTTATAGATTTTCTGATAACCCCCCTTTCATGGGATGAGGGAGAACCCTTACATGGCCCATAGTCTTAGGAATTACATTTCTTGTAGGCTTTAGAGATATTATATGATCCGTAGGTCTTAAAGAAATCATACAGACTATGATGCTCCTTCTTGCTAACTAACTCTACACAAAAGATCCGCTAATCATATAACATAACGATTGTCTAGAAGAAATTGATTATTTTGTACATAGAATACAAATAATAACTATAATAAATGATATAATAATATTTTATTTTTGGTAAAAATAAATCCAATAATGATTAATTTCTCCCCATCATCAGCTCAGAACCGCAACCAACAGTTAGTAGACTCATCTGACCTCTAATTAGAGTAGTCAACACCATAGGTTCTAGAATAATTTCCAATCTTATTCCCTAAGACACATACCATAGTTGGATAAATAAAATTGTGTGATGATCTAGATTAAAAAAAGGCATAAACCAAGGTAGATTTAATTTTTTTTATACATTTGATGATCTCTTATCCCTCGAGAAGTAGAATAATCCCTATAAGAAGACGTCCACAAATATCACTTCTACGTCATTACTAATGAACTCTCCTATGTCTGTACTCACACTCATATCCCTATGGTTGGGGAACGTCTTGGGGATTGGAACAACTACTTCCATCAAATTTTGATGATGAATTAGCAATCCACACTTACTTCTCCCACAAAATCACATGTTATTATTATTGTGGGGACATTAAGGGATCTATAATTTTATTACATTTTAATCATTTAGAGTGGTAATCTATTGAGAATTCGGATGGCAATTACCTCTATAAGAACATAACACCAGGGGAATTACCAGAATCGATCGAAGGAAATTTATGTCCCCTAATAAGAATGAGAAAGAAAACTTTTGAAGGTATCTCCTAGATAGTTAGAACCTCATCATCCCTAACACCAATGATCAACCACCAATAACACTTATCCTCAGGGAAACCTAATGAATCCCCTATCATGATGACCTTGGATGATAACTAATCCCAAAAATAATAAAATACATTTATACCCATATAAAAACAAATGAACCATAAATGGGGTGACTGGATATCAAATAACGAGACACAACACACCCCCATGACTCATTCCATAGAATTATCTTCCTGAAAAAGATATTAAGTATTGAAAATAATGAATTTAAATCTAATTATGCGCTTTGATATACATATAAATACTATTTAATATAAATTATCACTTATGTTTTTTCCTCCATCAACATCAATGATGTGAACTCCACGTAAAACATCCACTAATAAACCATCTTCAACAAAATTTACCTCCTTATGTTCCGTAAGATTAATTATCCTACATTGTTTCATTACTCCTAGCATCTGACTGATAATTAATTTTTGGGTTTGGTATTTTTCTTGTATGGATGGACAATGAGACCTAATAAATAGCCCCATATCAGATGAAAATAATGGTGATCTTGAGATCCCCTTTCATTTACCATACCTTCATATTATAGACAATCCCCTAATACCTAAAATATCACTGATATTGGAACTATGAAAATGTCTTCCTCCATAGATCATCCTCCATATCATGATTTACCATCAAAATATCAACATATTTAACCTTATGAACCTCAATAACCTAAACAAAATTTAGATGAAAATATTCTAAAATAATTAATATAAATCATGAAAATCCTAAAACTAGTAGCATAGAATTTTATTTTATCTAATTCATTTACATTCCCCAATAACACCGAATTTTAAAACAATATCATAATCAAGCAATATGTATATATTTTTCTTTGGTCTAATCACCCCATGAATCAGCATTTCACTTGGTTTTTTTGGTAAAATCAATATCATGATATTGAAATATAGGGGGGCCTTAAATAACATATCCATGTTAGTCTTAATATTCTATGTTATGATGAATGTTAAATTATCATTTTTTGGGCAAAAATCCCTCAAGACATCATTGAATCATTTTTAGGTGATTTTGTTTGTTGACAAGGTGGAGAACTGTGCTGTGATTGTTGACAAAGAAAACCATGAAATAAAAATTTATTGAAAAGTGTATTTCATGGTGGAATATCAAGTTCAAGAGTAGTGGTCAACGATCCATGTTTGATTCAATAATGTAGATAATGGAATGAATGATCTGGAGGTGGCATAAAAATAACAGATACAAGGTGGTGCCATTTTCCAGTGTTTGCCAAATTTTTGGTCCAAAAAATTGAAAAATGAAGAAAAGTGGATTTTGGCAAAGGGAATTGTGTGTCGTGTACATGAAGGCTTAGAAAATTGTGCGCCATATGTTTTTTCATTATCAGATCATCAAAATATCGCCAAGGGATAAGTGTCGTGCAAGTATTGGTGGTGTCGCACATATGACTTGCGTGCCATGAAGATACTTGCACATCGATGCCTTGGATACTTGATAACTTGCACGCCTATGGTTTTTCAATATCAGAAGATCAAAATATGGAAAAAGAAAGAGGTTCGAACAATTTTGGATGTGGGTCGCGCAAGTGACTTGCAAGGGAAGAGACTTGCACGCCGAGACTTGCACACCAAGGGTTGACTTGGGCACCGTCGTGCAGGGTGGTCAAATTGCCTATAAATACTAGCCCACCCCTCCTCATTCTTCACCGGAGTTCAACACTTTCAAGATTCATAGCTCCCGTCATGCAGGTGTGGTGGTCGCGCAAGTGGTCGCATGTCGCGAAAGTGGGACTTGCGCGCCAGTGTTGGAAGTTGCACGCCAAGTGTCAGTTGCGCACCTGAGGTGGTTTAGGCGAGGAAGGAAGTGAGCCGTGCAGGTTTGGAGATTCATAAGGTTGAGTCATTCAAGTATTTGAGGAAGACATGTGTGCCAGTTGTAACTTGTGCATCGATACTTGCGCGCCGAGATTGACTTGCGCGCGTAGTAAGGTTTATTTCTAGCAGTGATTTTCGGGCTGCGTGGAAGCTGGATGTTTTCCAAGTACCTTTGGTGCAAAGAGATATTCATCTACGGGTGAAAGTTGTACTTCAAAAGAGCATCTACATACAGAACAAGATTAATTCCTTCATGGAAATGAAGAGACCTACAGGTCTATAAACTGTGAGTGGATCCTTTCCAGAGCAGTGAGTGAAGGAAGGGGAAGAAGGTGATCCTCTCCATCAGCAGTGAGCCAGAGAGAGAGAAACATGGAGTGACCCTTGGGAAAGTAGTGAGATAACCCTAAATCTTGTAAAGGTAGTGAGCTTAGGACAGAGTGACTGTACCAGAACCTTGTACCCACAACTCGTGAAGTTTAGTAGAATTTGGTATGACCAGAAACTTGTCAGCATATGCTCCTTGGACGTAGCCCAGTGAGGGTGAACCAAGTAAAAATTGATGTGTCATGTGCATGATTTAATTTCTGTTTACATTGTGAAACAGGAAAGAGACAGAAGAGTGTTTTTCTTAACAGCAGAAAACGACCAGAACATGTGTTAATTTTAAAATTAGTCATACCCTGATTCACCCCCCTCTCAGGGTATTCAACCTTGTGGACCTAACATCATTGTTTCCCTACAAACCAATAAAATTATCAACATTTCGAAAGTCTATTATCCATCCAATAAATAAACAATAATCAACAATACCACTATATCATGACCTTCTCTAACTAGGAACCCATATTTAGATACACTAAAGATGATGTTGACTACTAAGGCATGCATCTATAAATCCATAAGATGTTGTTAAGAACTATGGATATAAATCATGAAAATGCATGGTATTAACCACATATAACCCATGAACACAAAAATAATACTATTTAAAATAATATAACAAAATTAAACCAAAATATGTAATGATATCATAATTCTTGATTATATTTAACAAATAAAAATCCCAAGATATAAATAATATAATAAGTAGGAAATCCACAAACAATCCAAGGCTCCCAGTTAGTATAATTAAGACCAGTCACCAAAATCACCATATTAACCTATAAAATATTATTTTTATAGGGAATATAATAACATGAATACTTAATATGATCATACTCAATACATAATTTTTAAATTGTGAAGAAACATATAAATTTGTATTTCAAATAGAAATAAAATCAACTTGAATCAACTAGGAAAAATACCACCCTGTGTCGTAAAAGCACACAGACCAAGCATTGTATCCATGTTTAATAATATAATATAAATAATAATAAAAATGTAATCCTATAACCACATCCCTAAAAATATTCCTTTCATATACAATAACATCAAATGGAACTTACCCAATCTCTTAAGCACGAATGTTGGTTAGGTTATAATCCTACCTTTCCCAACAACTCACAAGGTCCATCATTCCATAAATAAATAAATATATCTATGGAATACCCTTCACAATTCCACAATAAACATCCAAAAAATCCAAAAAATCATTTATTCAATTCCATGTATCACATATCATCCAAAAAAACAAATATATTGTAATGCAAGGAAACATGAATGTGATGTAAAACAACCTAAATCCCTCCAACAACTATACACATCCCACATGTTATATTACCACATAATCCATAGGGCCAATAAACTATAAAAAAAGGTTATGGATGATTTTGAAGAGGGGGAATCCATACATAAATCCTCACCAACAATGATATTTGGGAAAACTTAGTGATCCAAAAACATTTTTTCATCCGTCATGTAATTTGACTCACATGGGAAATGTAAATAAAGCATAAGAATGTATATTAGATATATATATATATATATCTATAACAAACAATAGATGAATATCAAGGATCCTTACCAAAAAACCCACCATATCCTCCAACTACTAAAAACCCATCCTTTCACACCAGCAAAACTATCAAATATAACAATATGAACCACCAAACATTCACAGATACAAAAAATACACAATAAAATTTTATAAAAACATAGTAATTCGGTAAATTATTCCATTTAGGATTTCTCTTTACATACTATGTTACATTAATTAATCCATTCAATTCCATAATTAATTATAACTCACTAATAGAAAATTATAACATTAATTACAACCATTTTTTAATATTTATTAATATTTCTTCCATGGCACATCATTCAGTAATATTCCAACCTACACAAATTACCATAGTAAAAAATAAAAGTTATATTAAACTATTACCAAACTAATAAGAAATTTCCCACACCAATCATGGCCATGAACATGTCTATCACAACACACACCAATATCATCTCCACTACCCATCCAATTCCAACCTGCATGGCCCCACTACCCATAATATACCTATAATCCCTAAACCATCCCACAATATATTTCATGTTACCTAATAAAAACCCTTAAACCCCACCAAATCCAAATAATTCACCATCACTTCTGAAAATATTATAACCAACACATCTTAAATAAACCATAGAAATTACCAAACAAAATACCCCACATCACCACAAAAAACCTAGCCACACCAATAAGCAATTCATCAGCACACAATAATAGGTTCATTATTCAACAATTTCTATTTAAGGACATGTCTTCATATCAATTATTATCATCAATATAAAATTTTAATTACTATAATTAATTGACTATAATTTTATGAGATATTATTCATATGTTAAATTCATATAATTTACAAAAAAATCATAAAATTAAATATTATTTTTAGAAATATTATAAGACAACCATAAATATCATGTGCAATATCATGGTTATAGATAACAAATTGCAACACTATCCTTTAAAATTTCTTTAAATTGGTTCTATTTAAAAACTATAATTAGACCAATACTTACTCTTCAGATAAGTAAAACAAAATGATACACCCCTATTCTTTTTATAGATGAAAAGTTTGTTCAAAAATCCAATACCTTAACAAGCACTTTTTGAATAATTGAGTAATGATAATGAATGGAAGATATGATATAAAACTGATTTCATTATAATGGAATGTATACAATCCTGGAGAAAAACCTCAAATATCATGCCTCTACCTCATCTTTACCAAATTTAACTAAATCCACAACCACAACCATTTCTATTTGAGGACTGAGAATGAACCAGAAAGAGAAAAGTTAATGACCTATAATTGGATGGAAGAAATCTCAATATCATTATGAATTGGATTTAATGTTTCACTAGGGGGTTAAGTAGTTAATAAATACATAACGTAGTTCACATATAGTTTATGTGAAGAAAAAAAGATATTTGTGAATTTTATGGGGAATATAAAATAATTTATCTATAAATAAACAAAGGTTTGTGGTGTGACATGAATTTCCACAGTGTGTGCATCCATGTAAATACTAAATCAATTTCACATAAGTAATCAACCCACAAAGATGGTTATAAATCCATGAAAATATGAAATTAAGGACAACAATCCCCTTAATATCAATATCTCTTGATCATTTAATGCATCTGATCCAATTAAACTACAGAAGGGTTGAATAATAACTCATTAAATCACATCACAACATTGTATGAGATAAAATCACCAGAAAACCATAATTTACATATTCACATTACAAAAATTAGAATTAACCAAAAAAATCTAGAATATACCCATAAATAAACACCCAAACTCCACACACTGAAAATGAGGACTCATACTAGGACAAATAACTATAGAATTAAACATATTTTTCTATTGAACTTTCACGAAATGACCTGCATACCTATGTCTTGAAATAATAATACCAACTAAAATTTTACCAAGAAAATATCCCTCCTATATAACTCTTAAAAATTCTTGAATGGAAAAAAATATCACAATTTAACAAGTCAAATGAGTATATACTCATACATCATGCCACCTTATTGAAGAGAATTATTAATTTTATTATAAATTATATTCTTTTAATGGTTAGAGGTAGATAATTTAACACTGTTCGTTTAAGTATAATGGGTTATTAATGTAATTACCCCATGGTACATTTACAAAGAATTTCATATAAATTATGGTACTTATATATCTGAATACTTAAATGAAAATGAACACTCAACTATTGTTGTAGATCAATGTGAGATGGATTATAGATAACTACATTAATGATTATATGAGGATAAGGGACCTTTGAGTAGTGGTCTTGATAGATCAGATAGAGGTGCATGTTTTGTAGGATGTGTGATTAGATTTCCATTTATTGTGGCATTTAACAACACTTACTTCTATAGGAAACCAATGAAACATGTCATATTCCACAAATATTATATAGATGAGTAGGTGGATTATTTGGATGATAATAGCTACATCCAATAAATGGATATGATCATACAACCTAGGTCATTCTTTCAGAGATAATATATATCAACTCTACTTTAACACTTCACCTTATAAACATCAAGTATAAAAAATCATTTATTAAAAAATAATTAATATATCATCTCATGATTCATGTAAATATATTAGAGTACACTATCTCAATGGTGACTCCAATTAGTGGAAATAATTAGCTTTATCATCTCTATCTTTGATATGGAATAGATTGGGGTGAGGAAAGGTTTACCAAGGAATCGATTACCATGAACCCAAATTTATAATATTTTATACATTGGATAAAATATTTAAAACATTTTTTAGAATTCATTATATACTACCTAAAGTTGGAGAAGGTTATATCAGCTGATGAATATTGTTTCATTTTCAGAGTCTAAGATTCCTAATCTGAGAGGGTTTGACTAAAGAGGATGGACCTACATCCTATCAAATTATACCTCATTAGTTTTTAGTTTCCAAAAATAATATAATGATGGATATAATTTCATATAAGATAGGGTTCCCGATGGATATATTTCAAGAAATTATTCAATGATTTCCTTTATAAGAATGAGTCAATATTTTCATTCAATATTTTCAAGGTAATATATCATTAATATGAATATTATATTAAATGGGATCAAGGATTACACCCCAATATCTCAATATATAAATCTCCTTTAAATTAATACTAAAATTGATTTAATGTACCACACATAATAGGGAGCATAAAATGAACATTGATATATTATAAAAATATTAATATTTAAATATCACCCTTATAAACATAACATTGGATTGTCGAGTACGAGCATGAGTGACCAGTTTATGAAAGATATATATAATATATTTTTAAAAAATAATCTTTTACAAAAATATTATAAAATAAGAACTCAAATTTAAATAAAATTGTATAATATTTAAAATATATTTTTCAAAAGAACTAATTTAAGTGAAAATTTGTTTTTAATTTATGTAAATTATATTAATAAATATAGATGAATTATATAAAAAAAAATATAACACCCATATAATAAATTATATTATCATTATCTATTTTTTTATAATATAGTTAATGATTATAAAATCATTTGAATCATCCAAACGATCCATTATTCAAAAAAAAATTAATTCATTTTGTGAATGATTATGATTATTATTTTGATGAAAATATTATAAATATTATTTGATAAAATATAAATCATTTTTATGTAATAACTTTAAGAAAAATTTATGAAATTTATTTTTTTTAAATGGTTTTTTGTGAATTAGTGAAATAATAATTTCGTAAAAACAATATTTTCTTTTCTTTTAATCAATTTAATTGAATTTTTATATCTGGTTTTTTGTTTGTTTTATTATCACATTATTTTTTTATATTTATAAATTATATAATTAAATCTATTAGAATCAAAATAAAACAATTTTTTTGGGTAAAATCTTTTGATACTTTAAAGGATATTCTTCTAAATATTGTTTTCCTTGTTATTTACACACGTAAAATAAATTAAAATTTTATGACATCTAAAAATTACATATTTTAAATTTTATTTATTATTTTCTATTATAATTATCAAACCTGGTAAATTATTCTATATTATTTTTTCCATGTAATTAATTTATTTAGGTATCAAAATTCACAATGGTTATCAGAAAAAACTAGTTAACTATGGTTATCACTATTTGATAAAAACAAAACAATCATATATAAAAAATTTTATATGAGTATTTATTGAAACAGTATTTATCCATATACAATTTTGATCCTTTTTGGAACCACATTACTTGATTATTACTTCCATTTCTATACTAATAAATTTATATATATAAATATATAAATTTATTTCATTTACTACAATAAATATGTTTTCATGGTAAAAATCATGAAAAATAGACATTAATAATGATACTCAGAAAATATAGTGATAATAAATAAATTATATTCATGTTTATAATTTCATTTTAATTTTCCAAAATATAATGATTTTTAATATTCTTAAATCGTGTTAACGCAAAATTTTTAAAACCAGATAGAAATTAATTAAATTTTTTAAATAAATTAAATGTAATATTTTTTGGATTTATTATGGTGAACATGTATACTATATATAATGTTTAATTATTAGTGATTATTTATTTCCTTGAAATATGATTTAATTGATATCAGTATTCATTTAGATTCAAAATCTGTGAATTTTCAAGAAAAATTTTAAATAACAGTTAATGTATAAAAAATTTAATTAATTATATAATAATAAATTACTATCATTAATTATGTAGATCTAAAATTAAAAATATTACCATCAATGGATTATGTAATTTACAGTTATAACTTTACAAAATTACACTCACAACTACAAAACATTATAAATATTTGAACATTTTATCTATTTATTCTAACAATAAGGGACTGAATTCATCAATTTTAAAACATAAGTCACGTTCAATTTTATCTCATAAATCTAAAACAATCACCCTCTGAACATCCATTACTATGTCCCAAATCATTGGTAAAGAACAGAAAACTCTCCTTCAAAACACTAAAGCTTAATTGAATGCAATATGTCTAAAGAGGAGGTATAAGTCTTAACAAATTTATTGGGAGAATATTAATTCATATACATCATTCAAATATATCATGAAAATGAAGCTATAATATAATAAGAATTTCAACTATTCCAAAATTATATTATGTTTATGGTTATATCGTTTTCCTTCACCATTTCCATCCAATGTAAAATTAACACTTTCCATGTGTATACACAGATACTGTAATATCTACGAAGTTATATGTTCATTTTTCATCACTGCATCATATGGAATGTAAAACACAAAGATATCATAGTATGTTATCTCTTCAAAGTGTTTCGATAACATGTGATACACGCAACATCGAGTTCGAACGCACCACGACTTACCAAAATAGCCATTAAAAAAGAAGTTATGAATAGTCTTAAATTAAATTTGAATTTTATATACTCCAAATAATTTTAGAATCCATATAATCTTCTTCATAGACATAATATAAGAATAAATTTATTTTTTCACATAAAAGATTTATGTTTTAAAAAATAAAATTTACCTTCTTTTAATGGTGATCATTTTGAAAAAAGCAATATTTATCAATTTTATTCAATTTAATGAAATCAAATTATTCTTTAAAGAAGGATATAAAAAATAAGTTTGGATAAATTTTAGGTATTTTTCTGATAACTTACATATTTTGAGGAATAGTGAAAAATACTAAATTTTAATTGAAATTAATTTTTTTAATAAAAATAATTTATAATGTTAAATGATACATTTGAGTGGTTTTAAAGTATAATTAGATTATATTTTTATCATTTAATATAATTTAATTCATTATTTGTAATTTTACATTTAAACTAGACATAAACAAGTGTCAATCTTTTGATAATTTTTATTTCTTAAAAACACGCTTTTTGTTTTGACAACAGAAATTAATATTAAATTATTTTCTGACACTTCTGTGTTTTGAATTTGGAAAAATGGAATCCATATTTGGATTCAGGAGGTCCAAATTGTGTAAATAGGGAATTTTTATTTTAATACATTATTAATATTTAAATTAGTAAATATTTTATTTAACATGGTTAAAGGGTAAATCCTGTAAATAAGGGTAAACAAATATGATGAAAATAATATTAAATTACCCTAACATGTGTTTAATTTCTATTGGTTGTTACATGGATAACCATTTAAATCCTTCTGTAGATTTTGGGACCTCATTTACCCACTTCATAGTGATAATGACACTTTATATTAATTAATTTAAAGTAAAGACAAAAATGACATAAACATATATCGTTTTGTAAAAAAAATTTAAATAGGTTATATAAGTTATTTATTCAACAATAAATTTTCATTACAAATATAAAAAGATTTCCTATATAATATTTTTTTATTTAAACTGTTTAGACTTTAAATAATTTAATTTATTTATGACACAATGATAATATACTATTAACCTTAATAATGAATAAATCAAATAAATGGTATTATAAATTTTAAAATAAATTTAATTTAAAATATTTTATGACATATACTAATTTTCTAGGTGATTATGTTTTTTCAGGGTTAATTAAATGTATTTTTTTTGAAGTAATCAAGTTGGGGTGACTTTCAAAAAATCTATGTACTAAATAGTGTTAAAATTGATGTAAATGTGTTTTTAAAACAAAAATTATTCCATTAAATTATATAATAGTTTTAAAATTCTGAGTTTCTGGAAATGGAACATATATAATGATAGTTATATAATTATCGAACAAATTTAGGTTCTCTTGATAGTTTATAGTATTTTTATTAACTATATAATTTAAAAATACAAAGAGACAAGGTAAATATTAATCTATTTAATTAAGAGTAAAATCTAAAAGATAACATTAATATAGTAACATAAACCATTATAAAACCTATTGGTTGAGAGTAATTTGACCCATTCCCACATTATCCTCTATATAAATCATTTTTTAACCATTATAAACCGAAAAATATTTTATTTTAAAATAATATTTCATGATTTTTCTAAAGTGACCCACCCCTCTCTTATAAAAGGGTACTTCCCCTTCTCATAAGTTCACATCTCCCAATCCATTTAGAATAGACAAAAACTACACTAATATCCTAAAAACATCCCTCACATCAACTTATAGTCCTTAATTTGATCAAAAAGCCAACCAATGGAGCCCTTTTGATCATCTTGAAAGCATACACCCGGAGAAATGGTAATAATTTCACCACCCTCTTTCCTATTTTTTCATCTTCCACTTCCTCTTTTAGTATTATTTCTAAACCAAAATAATATTTTCAGTACATCCTACATGATTTTATTTTATTATAAATACTTTACAACCATATTAGTTATTCTATCCATCCGCTAAATGACAAATTCGACATATGTGCATACAAATGGCTTACCTTCTCCACGTTGTGGTGTAGTTTGTTATTCAAACAATTCATTATTTGGATTGGTATAATACTGAGTATAAATGATAGAAATAATAAATATAACATCATAATTATTCTTTATATTTGATATAACATCCAGTTACATACGATTTCACCGTCAATATAATGATATTGTCACTCGTGAGTACGTACAGATTACCGTCTCCACGACGCGATACGATTCATTTCCACGTTCATCGTTCAAGGATGTTTATAAACATATATATTATTAATAAGTATTTAATATATGAAATAATAATTCTTCTGGATATTTATTTAACACCCCAATATTTCCTAGTAAGATAATTTTTTAAAGTAATTCAATAGCTTGCGCTACACGCAACACCGAGTTTTAGCACACCACAACTTACCAAACTAGCTGTTCAAAAAGAAGTTATGAATAATGTTAGAGAAAAATTGAATTTTTTATACTCCATCTAAATTTAGAATTCATATTATGTGTTTCTTATACATAATAGGAGAAAATATCTTTTTTTTCGGATAAAAGAATTATTTTTAAAAAAATGCAATTTTACCACCTTTCAATGGAAAACTATTTTTAAAACCAATATTTGATAGTTTTATATATTAAATTTAATGAAATTATTTTTTTATTTAGAATTGGGAAAAAATTATTTTGGATAAATTTTTGGTATGTTTCTGATAACTTTCGTATTTTGAGGAATACTGAAAAATACATAATTTTAATTGAAAACAACATTTTTTAATGAAATAATTTATAGTTATAAAATATTAATTTGAATGGATTGGAAGTATATTTATATTATATTTTTATTAGTTAATAAAATTTAGGTCATTATAAGTAATTTCACATTTAAATTTAACATAAACACTTGTCCATCTTATGATAGATAATACTTTTTAAAAACTCTCTTTTTGGTTTTGACAATGGGAATTAATTTTAAATTAATTAATCAAACCTATATGTTTTTAATTTGGTAATATAGAATTCATTTTTGAATTCGGAATATGAAAATTATCTTATGGTGAATTTTTGGTATTCTTCTGAAAACATTCATTTGTTGATGAATACTGAAAAACACCATGTTTTTGTTTAAAACAGACTTTTTATATAGTTAATTAGTAATATTATTTTAATTTATTTTTGGGTCAAGAAAGATACATAATACCTATATATATTCAATTTAATTCAATGGAGTCATTTTATAATAATTTTAAATATATAATATTTTATTTAACTTTTTACTGCCATTTATCCAACTTCTAGGAGCATTTGTATATTTGCATAAAACCTACTTTTAAAGTTTCTGTGGGTTGAATTTCAGAAATCCAAGACAGACAGTTGATATCATTATGTAAAATGTGGTTCAATAAGATTAAAATAAATTTTTGTGAATAGTAACTTTTGACTTTTATTTACCATAGTTAAAATTAAATAGGATAATTAAGGGTAAAAATGATATCATAATTACCCTAACACATGTCTTAATTATATTGGATAAATGAAATTTTACCAAAAAAACCTTATGAGAATATTATGATCCCCTTTGGTCCAGTTGTATTAGATTAGGAACTTTATTATTATTTTATATAAAGAAGAGTTAAAATTTTTAAATTCAGTGTTTAATGACTAATTTTTTTTAATATAGGGTTACAGAAAATATAAATTCAACTATAAATATTCATTAGAAAGATAAAAATATTTCAATATAATGTTATTTTATTTATAAATTTTTGTCTTAAATAATAGAATTTATTTATGACAATATCATGATGTTGTAATTACCTTTTTAATGAAATATTAAACTAATTGATATTATAAATAACAAAATAATTGTAAATTTAGACTTATGATGTATTACACTACATTTATAGGTTAATATGACATGAAAGGGTAGATTAAATATACTTTATTCGAAGTGATAATGTTTTTATGTCTTTCTAAAAAATAAAATACTAAATAGTTTCAAAATTGACATAATGGTGTTTTTAAAACAAATAATATATTATTAATTGATATAATATTCTAAAAATCTAAGGATCAGCCAAAGTACATAGATAAGGTTATATATATTAATATGACTTGTACATGTTCTTGTTGTTCAGTTGTGTTTGTATACTGGCCCACTTACTTTCATCACACCATTCTTTTCTATATTAGTTCTTGCTGCTTCTACTACTTGTGTTCATATTGTGTGTGATACAGGTTTAAAAGCAATGCCTTCCCTTTATATCAAGGATTCACCTTTGGTGTTATTCACCAGCTCTTGGCCTATGGAAGGTGGGCTTGGGTAGTCACAGAATGAGCCTCGAGGATGGGTCTTGACATGAATCCCTCTATAGATCCTCAATGATTCGGTAGGTCTCATGAGACAAACAAATGTCTTGTCACAACGCCTTGAAAAAATTTTATTTGTAGTCTTGGCACAAGGTCTTGACTTTGGGGTTATGATGTCTGGAATTTTGCATTCCATCATTATGAAATTGGCTGTTGATATTGAATGATATTATTTGACTAGTAGAATATCCATGTGAGTAAGTAAATTTAATTATTGGATTTATATTGTCCATATTATGCAGAATTTTATGTTTTAAAGTCTTATGTTTCTATATTATACATTATCTTAAATGTTTATGATTATTTATGAGAGTTTCCGCTATATTGTTATCCTTACAGAGCATCTGAGCTCACCCCTTTATCTTTTCCCCCTGAATTAAAAGAAGTGTATTAGGATTGATAAGCTGGGTAAAGCTAGGGGATTAATGGCATTCTGAAAGGAACAGTAAGGCTGTGTTTTGTTTTCTAGTGTGTAATGCAACATTCTTGTATGTAATGTATTCTCCCGGACTTCTATCCTGATTGGTCTTTCAGGATGTGACAGCATGTAATCATGCCAATGTATGAAAATAATGCACCGACTCTAGGCTTATGAGGTCAGGGAGTTACATGTAAGGTCAAAATAAAGGATCAAATGATTATATATTATAGTTGTATGATTATTATTATTATTATTATGTAATGATTATAAATTACATACCTAATTACCCTCCCATATTTTTAAATATGATAATGTACTCGTTTTTTCATTTAAACTACCACATCCACAAAGCGATGTGAATACATTTTTTTTCTCCTTAAATTTATAATTAGATGGATAAATTTGTTTATGAAAACCCGTTTTTATTATATTTATTATTTAAAAACTAAATTTTTATCAAATTTATTTATTTCTCATTCATTATTAAAATTAAAATTATATTCAGGAATACATGGGACAATATTCTCTATGAAGTACTGTTTTTAATTTTTCATGACATCCATAAATGGACGGTTTTAAATATTTATAAAATGTACAATAATTGTAATAATGAAATTTTTATGACTCTGTATATAAGTAAACCCTGATCAAAGTGAGAGTACATGGACCACCAAATCAAATCTTTCAAAAGAAACTAAAAATTTGACACCTAAAAATTGATTTCAACAAATAATATTTATTATATTAATAAAATAAATTTAATTAAAATGATATAAATATATATTTTATATGAATATTATGTGAATATTTAATATATAGGAGTTTGGAAAGAGTCCAACCGAGCATGGATCCAATGTAAGGGTTTCCTGTTATAATTTTTTATCTATGTGACAAGTTTTGAATGAAACATTTATGTACATTACATAAGGTATATAATTACCATTTATAATGGTAAAACATGATATATTTTAAAATAATGGAATTTTAATTTCTATTATACGTTCCCACCTTTTATAGGTTTTTAATAAATTTTTATAATATTATTAGTGTTCTTGGTAATATTTTCATTACTAGGTACTTATTTTATATTGTGTGACATGTTTTATTTTATATGGTGTAAGTTATAACCCTTTAATGTATTTTTATGTAATATTTTATTTATTTAATTTTATTTATATAACCATATCTTATTATAAATTTATATATATTTAAATAGGAATACTATGATAGCCGTAAGGGTTTATGTTTCAATCCCACTATTAATCCTTTTTTATTATAATTGAATCTTACTTGGTAGAATTATATTTTAATTATATATTAAAATAAAATACTTCTCATTTAATTTGGTTAATTATAGAATTTCAATGTATTCGTTCCCTTTTTCTTTTATTTAGTACTTGAATTGACCGAACAAATGTTTTTAAGAAAAGCCGACCTTATTTCTCTATTTAGTCAGGAACTATTCTCCTCAATATCCATATTTAATGGTTTTTACGATATTTGTTTTCTATAATTCAAATAATTATAAAGGTAAATTTTAAAAAATTTCATTTTATACTCAAAAGATTAAAATTATTCCATTTAACATTTTCTAAATATGACATTTTTAAAATTCTTTATTAATGTTTGATTAGAATATCAGGTCAAAAATTTTAACGATGAATGAATTATCCCCCTAATTTTTACCACGGTTTGTTATTTTTATTCTCTTCCACGTTTTTATATTTTAAATATTAATATATATTAATGTTATACTCTGAAAAAATTTAATTAAAATGCTATCATATTCATAAATATTTTGAAATTTTATTTAGCTCAAATTATGGTTATTTTTATCATCTAGTTTACATTTTTTAATTTATAAAAATCTATTTTAAAAATTCATTTATTTTAAAATAATTTAAAAATTATGAGATAAAATTACTATTGAAAACTCATTTAACGAGTTTCTATGTAATTTATAACTTATTTTTTGAAACAATGTTACAAAATCTTTTAGAAAAATTATTTTAAAAATTTTCACTTTCATTTGCTTCTATATTTCACATTGGATTTATCATTACTACAATTCATTCAAATCTAATGAAATTATGGCATTTTAGTTTATTTTTTAGTATCACGGTGGTATTATACATCATTTTCAATATTGTATTATTCAAAAACATGTCACCCTTTGTGTTTTAAACGTCCCATTTTATATAAATTAGATTGGGATATATTATCTAGAATGATAAATTGTTTATTATCTAGGGTAGAAGAGATAGTATGTATACTCGATTTTCATATATGGATGAATGTTGAATATTATATTAGGTTGGACATGTAATAGATAAATAAATCCATTCCATGTGCATGTTTTAAAATATGAATGTTTATCATTCATGTGTGTTGATTATGTATTAACATTGCATTCTTTGATTTCAAATGTTGAATGTATTTGAATTTTTATGTGAAGGTTCGGTCGTGACATTATATACCCCTTAATTAATTTGTATGTATTATGACACAAAATATATTTGGTATTTGGTGTATTTATTTCATATTTATATATTATGTATTGGTATGAGGCTTTTTCGGTATGATTATGATTTCTTACATTATGAATTCTATCAATTAAAAAATATTCATTGTTATGTATGTCACTATTTATGATTTTATATCCGACATGGATATATTCAAATTTAATTATATATGTAATGTGAAATACCTAATCATTGTTCGACACTTTAATTTTATTTGTGCCTTATGTATACATGATATAATCTATTTCCCATTTCCCTTACTAATTTCCTGAGTTCATATTTTCTAATGTTTCCATTCCATAGGATAAGATGATTGATAATTTGAATGAAAATTACTAAAGTATATTATATGTGTATAATATTTTGGTAGACGATAAATACATTATATGTAATAAGAATATAGTTTTATGCTGAAAAAATATCCAATGGATGAGAAAGAAATGAGTATTCTTTTTCATTGTTTTCCTAAATCTCTAAAACATTAAACCCGAATGGTGTCTATGATATTTAAAAACAATATTATTTTTATAAATCAATAACCATTACCCCCATGATATTATGTGTTAGATTTTTTTTAATATTTTTTATATCTTGTGTTGTACTCTACTAGAATTTTAGCATGCGCTATACACAACACTGTATTAGCATGTAGTATATGCAACAATAATCTTGGATTGTGTTGCACACAATTTCAAATTCCTTTGATATAATTCATTTCACGCAACACTAACAGGGCTTATGTTACCTGTAAGAGTGACCTTCATCGATAACTTACGTTGTACGCAATAACGAGTTTCACTAAACAATAATATATTAATAAAATATTAAAAATCAAGAAATTAGGATTATTATTAACTAAATTTTATATTTTATATAACATTATCATACGTCATACACATTTTCTTCAATATGATATGAGAACAAAATTATTTTTCGGATAAAATATGTATTAAAAATATTTAGTTTTACAATATTTTAAAGAAACAACCATTTTAAATCAAGTTTTGACATATTTATAAGCTAAATTTAATTAAATATACATCTTATTTGGAATAGGGATATAAAAAATTACATTTTTTTATTTTTGTTTTTCTGATAAAATTCAAATTTTAATGAAGAGTAAAAAATACAGCATTTTAATTAAAATCTTTCTTATCATCTAATTTATTTATATATTTATATTACCTTTTAATTGGATGTTTTGTATAATTTTATTATATTTTTATTATTTAATGAAATTATTTTCATTGGAATTAATTTCATTTTCAAATTGTCAATAAATAGATGACAATCTTTGGATTATTATTTATTCTTAAAAACTGACTTTTTGTTTTTAACGATGGGAATTGATTTTAAATTAATTTCTAAAACATATGTGCATTGAATTTGGAAGAAGAGATTCCATATTTGGAATCATGAAGTGAAATTTGTGTGAATAGATACCATTTAGTTTTGGATATTATGAATAGTAACTTCAACAATTATATTATTTATCATGGTTATATGGTAAATCTGGTAAATAAGAGTAATGAAAATAATAATTTAATAATTTAAAAATACCCTAAAATGTGTCCTAATCGTATTGGTTGATCTATTTACGACCATGATAATACTTGTGTCTATTTGGGGATGACATGGATTAACATATAGGTGAAAATGAAATTTGATAATAATTAATTTAATTTAATTTTAATTAGAAACAAAACATATATATTTTAAAATTTTGATTTTAATAAAAGGTTATGTAACTTATATCTTTTCTTATAAGTATTCCTTGGAAATACTAAGATTTTTCGTACATCATTGTATTTTATTTATAATTTTAATAGATCATAGAAATAGTTTTGTTGATGACACAAATATGGTGTACTAATTACCTCATTAAATAAAGATTTAAATAAATGAATTTATAAATATTAAAAAAATATATCTTGGTTATTTTGATGCTATCCATTAATTTTATGGATGACATTGACATATTAGTTTTGTTTCAATGCCTTATTTTCGCAGTAATAATGTTATTATTAATTTTTAAAAATGACATGTATGAATAGTGTCCAAAATTTAAAAAATTCCTAACTTAAAACATAAAATATTTTTCAAAATGATATTAAATACCTAAAAAATAATTTTCAATGAAATGGTTAATATATTTAAAAATCTGTAATAAAAAACTTTTTTTGGGTCTTCTAACATGATGCGGTAATTACATTAACCCTCAATGTGAAAATAACATGATATCACAGTATGATTAAAATGTGTAAAATACGGGTTAAACCAAAAAGATAAGGATAAAAAAATATTACAAAATTTTTAAAATATTTATTGGATGATTTTTATTAGAAAAAAAGCATCTTATATTATAATTAAATAATGATCGGACCATTTTAAATCAAAATTGAATTTATAATAAATTAATATTTGGATCTTTCCTAAAGTGCCCCTATCCTCACTTATAAAAGTGAACCTACTCCCTCTCCCATTCACTACATTTTCAGCATTCATGCTAAAAAATACCCTTCCCAGTTCTATTATCAACTTCCCTAGTGACATTCTATTGGTGTCGGTATTTTCAAAAGACAAACTTTAGTGCCCAAAGAATAAATTTAAAGGAGGCACATTGAGGAAGAGGTAATCTTTTCAACCAATTATTTCAAATTAATTTCTTATTCTCAATTCCCTTTTTGAGTAGTTTCATTATAATGTAATAATATATGTATCACTCATATAATGATATGTTATTATGAAATAACCCTATTTCACCTTATATCCATCCTATGGAAGACAAAATCATTGCGCTTGCGTTCGTACAGATTACTGTATCCACGCTATGGTGTAATCTATTTTTCATCACTACTTACATGGATGGAAATAATGGTGGAAATAATAACTATATATGATTATTATAAAATGATATTAATTTTGAGATATTACTCACAATCAACTTGTTTACCATTCAAAAAATATGGGAGCGATATCATCGCTCGTGCGTACGTACGGCTTCCCGTCTCCGCAATGAAATGATATTCATTATTCATGTTAACCATTCAAGAATTATTTTAAATAATATATAAAGAATACTCATAAAATATATGTTATAATAATTCTAATGTATATAATTATTTCATTTACATCCATTCAATTTAATAATGAAACAAAAACAGTGTTCATGCGTACGTACAACCTTCTGTCTCCATGAACTGTGTATTCTATTCCATTTATCATCCTATTATATATATTTATATACTAAATATATATGATATATAAATCATAATTTACATTATGGAAGTAATTAATTCATGAACTATGTAATCATAAGAATAATAACAGGTCAAAACATGTACGATTACTGAAACGATTATTACCCAGAACATTGCTTTAACATAAAATTTACAAATGAACAGGTAATATAATGTCATAATTGAATCATATATGAAATAATTAATATTATTATGGTTATTTTACAAGAAAAAAATATGTTTAAACCCACTATAATGGTGTTTCAGGGACATATAGATAAAACCATACCTATTGTAAGGGATAAATTTTCCAATGTCGTTTTTATCCTAGATTGATTATTCGTAAGTATTTTCTGGTGTTTATTTATCATCCATTTCCATGTTTTATAAAATATACTTAATATAATGTTTAAAATTATTCCATGTATGTCTAAATACAGTTTACACCTTTTTTACTTTTACTATGTTTTATGGAATGAATCTTTCTTTTGTTTACCATACAAGGTACTTTTTTACTTTTCTATCAAAAGTACGAGGAGAATGTTTTTTAAATTATATGACATGAATGGTTTTTTACGATTTTATGATGCCTTATTTCAATGAATATTCCTCTACCAAATTTCATGTTTAATTTCAACTAAATTCTTTTCTTTTTAAAATTTCACGGTATTTTGTGAAGAGAAATCATTTTTGAAAAGGAAATGATATTTTCCTCAGGATTTAAGGGAAAGTGTTTTATCAAAAACAAATTCCATCTAAGATTACATAGGGTTATGTTTCTATCCCTGTTATTTTATTATTTGATTTCTTTTATTATGGAATTATTTTTATGAAGTCTATTTATCTTATATAGATTATGTTATGATTGCATAATGTTTAAGAATCCCATTTTTTTACATGGACTACATTCTGATAAATGATTTAGGTTTAGCGGCACATGTAATAATGATTTCATTATAAGATGGGTGGGACCAATATCTCCCTCTAATGTATTCGGTAATTTTTTATATCTCTTGTGATAGACATGACGAGAACAAAAATTAAATCATGTTCAGTAATACATGACTGGAATGGCATGTAAACCTAGTTCAATAATCGACTTTTTACACTATGATGGTCTTGGCAGCAATGCCTTGGAAACTATGGAAATAATATTATGTTCTTATTAGTCCATAATTACATGTTTTATGACAATTTTATTCTATTGTGGTTAATTTTTCATTAATGATCTATGCCTTACATACTTCCATGATTTATTTCATGACTCTAGATTTTGATGCTTAAAATTTATTTTCATGTTTTTGCGTTCAAATGTATATGGTTTGTTTTATTTTCTCCATGTTTAACGTTACTAAAAATTTCAACTCACCCTTTTAATGTTTTTCCCAAGGATATAATGAAAGGTTTTGGGTAGGATAGAATGGGAAGATCTTTATGGGATATTTTAAAGATCATTCACCATGTTTAGAAGATTATATTCTGAGTTTCCAAAGACACTAAACTAATACGGTCATTGGGAATTTGATTATGTCTTGTATTATCTGTTCCAAAAAATAAATGTAATGTCCATGTACATTAAGATAGTTTCTCTATAGTTGGTATCAGTGAAATGGTTTATTCACCCTTTGTAAACTAGGATGCAAAAAAAATTATTGATATCCCTAGAGATATTTCTATGGTTCCTCTCGGGAAGTCCTGAAGGTAATGTCCAAATATAGGTTACAATATAATATATTATGGTAAAAATCATGGATAACATAGGATTAAACCTTATATTTTATATAATTAATGTACTCACCCTTTATAATGTTGTTTTCCTTATATATATTTTGCTTCTCACAATATTAATTTTAGATTTTGAAAATGGCCGAAAATAAGAGGATTAATGTTAATGGAGAATATGATGGATAATGGGATATTATTATCCATGAGTAACCAAATTAAGTTGTAGTTGGAAGGAGAAACATCATTATTATGAACAATCAACGATTTCATTATATGATCAATAATCTCAACTTTGGTGAAATTACTAAAGCAACTAATAAGAGAAAGAGAGAGTTTCATGATGATCACAGAGGAATAAAAGTTAAATTTTCCTCATGTAAATCATGTGGGAATCAAAATCATGGAAAATATTTGAAGGGAAATAGAATATGATTTGGGTATGGAAAAGAAGTATACAATTCTAGTAATTGCAAAGCAAAATGTTCTGTTAACACAATAGACAAATATAATGGTATTTCTATAAAATTGACAATGGTTAAATGTTTTAAATATGAAATGTATAGGCAGTATAAGAATTGATGGCCTAAAATAAAATATCATGAGGGGAATCAGCATGTTCATATTATTTGTATTTATTTTGATGACAATGAAGACACTACAAATGATATATGGGATGAAATACATGTAGATGAATAAAATGATGAAGCTCGGTTAATGGAATAAGAAGGTAGAGGAATTATTTAATTTTTATAATGTGTAATGTTTTATATGTAATTTAATTATACAATGGAAGAAATAACCATTTAAGGATTGATACACTATTGTTTTTACTTACTTATTTGAAAGTATATGTTGAATAGTACTGGTAACCATGAATGGTTATTCAGATATTTTTGGAAATCACATGATATGTGCATATTGAATGGATAAAAAGATACATTAAAGTTTGATAGTATTAATGATATCATGACTGATATAAAGACAAGTTGATATCATGGTTTGAGAATATTAAATTATTGGGATTTTTGTATGCGGAAAGATATAACGTTTGACAACATTCATGTTTTCAATATGTTTTATAGCAATTCATGTTTCAAGATAATACCTGATTAAGGGATTTACAAGTTTGGAATGTGACCAACAATTTATATCTTAAGTTATAGGGTTGATAAATTATGGTATTCACATGCTTGCTTTATGACAATTCTAGTAATTGTTTTCTTTGTATTGTGAGATTGGACAAAATTATAATGGATAAGCCTAAAGGATGGAATGGATTATGTTTGACATAATATTTTATTTTTTAATGTTTGAAATATAATATATTATATCTGGAATGGTATAATAGTATAGTTTTAGAAGAAGGACAACTCGATGGACAGATGATAACCTATATCATCGGACAAGTCTAGGGGAATCGAACCCACAAATGATGTACAACATGCTTTTATTGCCTACCACTGGTCTACATGAAGCCCTATGTTAGTATAAAATAGTTTTATTTTATTTGGGGGTATTATAGAAGATTTAAAAGTCTATTTTATGGAACAATATGTGATTAATCTCACCATATATGGAATTATGTATATTAAATAACATGTGCTAACCTTTTTTTGAGAAAGACATATAGAATGGTCTGTCACACTATCAAATGATCTGCTAAATCATCAGGAATGAAAAATTTGTCTTTATTTTTTCAATTAATAGATGAAGTGGAATTTTTTCAAGTCACGAACAATGGTGAGATTATTTCCAAAGTCAAGTATGTATTTATTCTCATTAAAAAAACATCAACATTAGGGAAAATATCATGTTGAAAACCAAAAAATTTATCCGAGTACCTTATAATCTGATAAGATGGTCCCTTAAATCATCGCATATTTATGGATTTCTGGAAGTTAACTTTCTCCAAACCTTATTTTCTATAACTATCCATCAGAACAAGATCGTTAGATTTATCTTCCATTTCCATGTTTATACTGCCCATCTATGTTCTACTATATGAAAACCTAGTGACGAGTTAGGTTCAGTAACCAATATGTTTCTAACAGTCATTTCTAAAAAAGGTGTTTTAGTATTTCTTTTTACGATGTTAGATTCCATGAAGGAAACTCTCATGTAGAAAACCAATTATTATCCTGATGAATTTCACGATTGTAATTGATTTTAAGTGGTGATGAATGTAACACCCTAAGATTTTATGATATATATTATTTTTAATTTATTTTATGTCTTTTATTGTATGTTACAACATGATTATATTGCGCTATACACAACACCATATTATCTAGAACTATACGAAACACTATTATTGGCTTGTGTGGCTCTCAATTTAATGTTCCTTTGATAGAATTAATTTCACGCAACACTGAGTAAATATTTTAATTAATTTATAATTGAACTATGATTGATTTATGTTATAATCAACACCAAATAAATCTTTCTCTACATGATACATAGTTTTGTCTTGTGTTTTAGGCAAAAGATACTTTCCTCGATTGCTGGCGTTGTACGCAATAGAGTGTTTCACAAAACAATGATATATTAAAAAAATTGTACATAATTAGCCATTATGTATAGTAATAACTAAGGTTATTATTTTATATAACATTATCATTCATCTTAAACATTTTTTACAACGTTATCTGAGAACAAAATCATTTTTAGATAAAAGAAATATTAAAAAATGCAGTTTTACCACCTATTAATGGAACATCCATTTTATAAATAATTGTGACAAATTTATTTGTTAAATTTATCAAAATAAACTTTTCCTTTGAGATCGCGATATAAAAATTAACTTTTCTTCAAAATTTGGTATTTTTCTGATAAAATTCAATTTTTAATGAATAGAGAAAATTACAGGATTTTAATTCCTAACTACCTTTTCATATAATTTATTTATATTGTAATATTATATTCTTAATTGGTTTTAAAGTATCATTGGATTATATTTTTACCATTTATTCAAAATTTATACATTCGAAGTAATTTCAAATTAAATTGGACAAAAACAGATGTCAATCTTTGGATAGTTATTACTTCTTAAAACCCTGTTTTTTGGTTTTGACAACAGAAATTAATTTTAAATTAACTAATGCATCTTTTTAGTTTTTAATTTGGAAAAATATATTCATCCTTTGGAATCAGGAGGACCAGGTTGTGTGAATAGTTACCTTTTGTTTTGGGAAATTATGAATATTAAATTCAGTAATTATTTAATTTACCATGGTTAATGGGTATATCTGTTAAATAAGGGTAAAAATTAATTTTTAATAATATAAAACTACCCTAAAACGTGTTCTAATCCTATATTTTGAAATATTTCTGGCCATGGAAAACATTGGGTCTATTTTGGGACCCCATGGATTCACATTGTTCGGAAAATGACATTTTATAAGAATTAATTTAATGTAAAGGTAATTATAAACAAAACAAATATATTTTACTAAATATATTTTAATTTTTTTTGATATAACAGATCTTTATAGTTATAAATATTAAATTGAAAGCTAAAAATATTTCAAAAATCATGGTATTTTATTTATACTTTTTATAGATTATATAAATTTTTTTATTTATGATAGAAATATGATGTAGAAATAACCTCATTATTGAACTATTTAAATAAATTAATTAATAAATAATAGAACAAATGTTATTTGGTTGTTTTTATGTCATCCAAGAATTTTTTGGTGTCCATTGAAATATAATATTTTATTTAATGCCTTATTTGTGAGGTAATATTGTTTTTATTATGATCTAAAAAAGTTCAAAGTGAATTCTGTCCAAAATTGAAACAATTTCCAACTTAAAACATAAATTTTTTTATTTAATGATATTAAATTTATAAGAATATTTGATTCTATAAAATTAATAATACATGCCCAAATATTTCATAAATAACTTTTATTTTGTCTTTTGACCTGTTATGGTAATTTCATTAACCCACAATGTGTAAATAACATGATATCACAGTAAGATTAAAAAGTGTTAAATAATGGTAAAACCAAACATATAATAATAAAATAAATATTCAAAACATGTCGAAAAATTATTTGTTGATGTGTATAAGAACCAAAATAAATTTAAATTATAATTAAATAAGTTTTTGGAAAATTATAAAAACTAATTGAATTTATAAAAAAAATATTTTTTAACATTCCTAAAGTGCCCATCTCCTCTCTTTTAAAAGGGAACCTCCTCCCTCTCCTCTTTACTCCATTTTAGGATTCAAGATCAGATAAAACCTAAACATTTCATTTATTAACTTCTCTAGTGACATCCTAGAGGTTCTTGTTTTCTCATAACACAATCTCTATTTTCGTATAATGAAATTTAAAGGAGGCACGTCGAGAAAGAGATAATCACATCTACCGATTCTTTCAAATTTATTTCTTCTTCTACTTACTCTACTTTTGTTGTTTCATTATAAAGTAATAAAAAAATTATATCTCATATAATGACATTTTATTATGAAACAACCCTATTTACCCTCCAATCCATCCTTTAAAAAGTGATATCACTGCGCATGCGTATGTAGATATTACCTTCTCCATGTCGTGGTGTAATCTATTTTTCACCTCCACTTTACATGGATGGGTATAATAAATAAAATAATAACTACATATTATTATTATAAAATTATACTAATTCTGAGATATTATACACCATCCACTTAAATACCGTTCAACAACACTGGGAATGATATAATCGCTCGTGCGTACGTATGACTTACCGTCTCCATGACGCTACGAGATTATTTCCCCCTGTTACCCATTAATAAATGTTTATAAAGTATATATAATAAATAATCTTGAAATATATGACATAATAATGATATTGTATTTATATATATATATGTCCTTTACATAATCCCATTTAATTAATTATGAAAATGAAAACAACGTTCATGCGTACGTACGACCTACCATCTCCCTGAATAGTTTATTCTATTCTATTTATCGATCTATTATAGAAATATTAATATACTGAATATATGTCCTATATAAATTCTGTTTTAAATTTTTTATGTGATTAAATCATGATCTACATAATCATATTATGAATAACAAGTAAATACACAAACGATAAATGAAACGATTCTTACCCAAAACGTTTCTTTAACATTGAATTGAAAAATTTACAGGTAATATAATGTCATAAGTGAATCATATATGATATTATAAATATTATTATGGTTCGGTCACAAGATAATAATAAGTTCAAACCCACTATACATGAGTTCTATACACATAAAAAAGAAATATTAAATAAGGGTATGGATAACATTGCAAATCTCATTTTTATCTGAGATTGTTTATTCGTATGTATTTGTTGGGATTATATTTATCATCCATGTCAATTTTCTGTAAAACCAATTTCATAAAATGTTTAATATTATCCAATGTATTTTTAATTTTGTTTTACCCCATATTTAATTTTACTTCATGTCATGGAAATAATCTTTATTTTTATGTACTATACAAGGTACCTTTTGACTTTCCAACAGCTGTACAAGGTGTATGTTTTTTAACTTATATGGTATGGTTGGATTATTACATTTTCATGATGCCTTATTTCCATGAAACATACTCTATATAATTTCATGTCTATTTACACTAAAATAATTTCTACTAATAATTACACTACATTTTGTAAAGTGAAAACATTTTTGAAAAGGAAATGATATTTTCCTCAAGAATTAAGACCAAGTGTTTTATCAAAATTATTTTCTATCTAATATGACATATGAGTTTTTCTATC
Source organism: Viscum album (assembly GCA_963277665.1). Taxonomy (NCBI): domain Eukaryota; kingdom Viridiplantae; phylum Streptophyta; class Magnoliopsida; order Santalales; family Viscaceae; genus Viscum; species Viscum album. Next base: position 1,657,619,027 of record OY728138.1, on the reverse strand, counting down.
CCTATTATTACTTTTATTTGATTATGTTAATGTTTGAATTATTTTTATGAAATATATTTGGCTTATATGGATTATGTTATGATGCAATGTTGTTTAAGAATCACATTTTATTACATGGGTTATGTTGTGATGAAAGATTTATGTTTTGTAGAACATTAAGAATAATTTCATTATGAGACGGGTGGGACCTATATTTCTCACCAATTCATTGGATAATTATTTATATCTCTTGATATATAACAGACTGGAATGGAATGTAAATCCGGTTTAGTTATGCATTACTGGAATGAAAGGTAAAATCGGTATAGAAATGGACTTTTTCCACTATGATGGTCTTGGCAGCAATGTCTTGGATATTATAGAAATGATATTATGTGTTTACTAGATCTCCATAATTAGATGTTTTATTCCAATTATATTCTATCATGTTTAGTGTTCCTTTATGATTTGTGCCTTACTTACTGCCATGATTTATTTCATGACTCAATATTTTGAGGTTTGACATTTATATTCATGTTTGTATATTCAAATTTATATGGTGTGTTTTATTTTTCCAATCTTTAAACTTTCTAAGAATTTCAGACCAACCTTTTTACATTTTTTCCCAGGATATAAAGAATGGTTTTAGGTTTGAAAAAAAATTGGGAGATCGTTATTGAAGATGTTGAAGATATTTTTCACCATGATTAGAAGATTATGTTCTGAGTTTCCAAAGACACTAAACTAATATGGTATTTTGAAATTTTTCCGTGTCATGTATTAAGTATACTGAAAAATAAATTTAAGGTCCATGTACATCAAGATAGGATATCTACAATAAGAATATAATTTAAAATTTCATCCAGTTTAATTGGTATCAATAAAACATTTAATGAGTATGATTTTAGCACTGGATTCAGGTGTATGGTTTAATGGGGTTATTATTTGAATCATAAAATTGTCTATATAACCTTATATGTTATGATGTTATCAGTTAAATATTGTTTATGTGTTTTACATAACTCCATGGTTTAATAATTATAGGATTGATCATAATTTCAAAAGTATATATATGATTTTAATTCGCATGTGACTATATTTTAAAGATATTGAAGCTATATTGGGATACATTTTCTAGGAATACATTATATAAACCATAGGTTAAAAATATGATTTAGTGTGAAGTTATTTGGTATGAACGTTATTGTATTTTTGGGGATATAAGATGAAATGTAAAGATAACCATTAATTTTAATATGATCTTCGATATGATTATTGTGAATTTGGATAAAAGGTATATTAAAAATATGGGAACATATGTTTTATTATATAAATAACAATGGGATTGAGATGTGATTTGGTGAAAAAGTGAATAATGTTATTTTTTAAAGATGTTATCTATATTGGGAACATTATTTGATTAAGGTAATTGGAATACTCACTACTGGAATGTGGGTTTTTCCCCACAGTTACATACCAACGGTTTGATAGAACCGTTGGTAAATGATTAAAATAGAGGTTTTTTCCAACAGTTTCTTAGAACCGTTGGGATAGCTTGGTTTGGGGGAGTTTTTCCCAACGGTTTCCTAGAACCGTTGGGGTAGGCCTTGTTTTGGGGAGTTTTTCCCAACGGTTCCTTAGAACCGTTGGGGTAGGCCTTGTTTTGGGGAGTTTTTCCCAACGGTTCTAAGGAACCATTGGGATAGACCTTGTTTTGGGGAGTGTTTCCCAACGGTTCTAAGGAACTGTTTGGATTGGCCTTATTTCGGGGAGATATGCCAACGGTTTTAAAAAACCTTTGGCAAAGGTTTTCCCCAAATCCCCAGCAGCCTGTTCTCTCCCACATTCGCGTTACAGAGCCCTAACGGGAGCAGCAGCAGGTGATTTTGGAGTACTGCCAGCCGGACCTTGAAGCTCTTCTTCAGGTTCTTCTTCTTCTTTATCTCAAAAGGTATTCAAATGTTTGGATAGTATTGAAACTTATTTTTATTTTTCCCTTCAGTTTAGACGATTTTGGAGCTACTGCCGGCGCCTAAGGGTGAGTTTTCTTGAAAATTCCTTTTTGGATTTTACCCTTTGAACATGGGATGTCATTTGTGAAAGGTTATATAAATCGAATTGATTGTTCGATTTATGAATTGAATTGTAAATTAAATTAATTAAGGGTATTTTATGGTTTGCATTCCCCTTTAACACTTATATTTTATGTTACCATGTTGGATATATTATAACTAATGCATGTGATATCTTTATAGTCTTGTTATGAGTGTTATATTAAAAATTCCCCATGTGAGTTCTTGAATTTTCATTGAATTTCTAGCCATTATGAGTTATGTTGAGACCATGATATGGAATTGATTGATTAAGCAAGAGAATCTCATTATCTTGTCATTACAACATGAGTAAATGAAGCTTCATTCTTTTCAGGTTATTATTTGATTGAGTCACCATTTTGAGGTGAGTTGTATTAAATACCTTTGTTTTTGACCTTGGTATGTTTAATGAATTGTTTAAATGAAATTAAATTCATTAAATGATTAATAGTAAATAGTGATACATGGATTCTATTAGGATGTCAGGTATATAATCTTGTTTCTATTAACTTATATGCTTTATGTGATAAATGGATTCACAGTGGAATTCCACGGATAGACTCATTTCTTTGAATATTGATTAAGCCATTGGTGATACATGGATCCAAGGGAGGGATTCCATAGATAGACTTATTGAATGTAGAATTATATTCCAATTGATACATGGATTCTTATGATAATTCCATAGATAGACTTATTGAATGTAGAATTATATTCCAATGATATGCGTCTTGTGTGGTGGTGGTGTGGTTTATGTGTTTTATGGTAGTAGTGAAGTGTGTGATTATGTAGTTAATGTGAACCCATAGGTTGAGTATTTTGTGCTATCTATATATCATGTATTTTTATGTTATTTCTACACATTCCCAACCAGAGTTGGATAAACTTACCAACGATCAGAGGTTTTGAGTTATGGGTATTTTTTCTAATATCTAGGATGGTGGTTATATGTTTGGATAGCTACCATGTCTTCCCTACTCTTCCTTAAAAAGTGATTGACCATGTGTTTTTAGGCAAGATGCGATGTGATTGTCCATGTGTCTTCAGGTGAGATGTACTATGATTTCCCTAGTGTTTTTCGGTGAGGTGTGATGTGATAAGGCTATAATAAGATGTGGCATGTGGTTGGGGTCATGTAGGGTAGGAGGATGGCACAAGGTTGATGTTATTCCTGTTCATGATACCCTACTAATATGGTTATGGGATGAGTCACGCTGTTATGTGATATAACACATTAAGTTCTTGTTGGTTTTACATTTTTTCAATAACACATTTGTATGTTTTTTTGACATGTGTAGTTGATACCTTGATTATTTTCTTCCTTTATCGTTTACTTAAATGTATTTTCTATTATAGTTAATGCCTATTGAATTGTTTATGACAAAATGACTTATATAAATTCTTTTTACAGAATGGACAGAAGTTGGATGTATGAAACCGATCGGATCTCAGACGATTTTCAAAACAATTTGGAGAGCTTTATATATTTTGCATTTCACAATGCTTCAGATAGTGGTCGCATACACTGCCCATGTTCCAATTGTGTTGGTAGACCTTGGTTGAGCCGTGAAGAAGTCAGCTACCACATAACCAAAAATGGGTTTCAAGCAAACTACTTTCTGTGGTATCACAATGGGGAGAAAACGAAATCTCAAATTGGTGATGATCGAAATGAAAATACTGGAATGGAGAATTTGTTAGATGATCGGTTTCCGTTTATTCGTCATCATGAAAAAGAAAGGATTTCGACTCAAGAAGACTTCGATATGAGGACAGATGATGCATCTAGTGAAAATGATGATATTGATAGGGTGAAAAAATTTAATGATGCTGCCACGACTCCAGTATATCGACAATGCGATAAAATGAAAAAGCTGGAATTTTTAATCCGATTATTTCATGGGAAAAATATGTATGGGATTTCTAATACAGCAATCGATTACATTCTTACCCTCTTGAAGGATTTACTTCCAGATGATGCAGATATTCCCTCAATCCACTATATGGCATGGAAGTTAGTTGAGGAACTTGGATTTTCAAGAAACAAAATTCATGCTTGCCCGAAAGATTGCAGTTTATTCTGGGAGGAAACCGCTGAACGAAATGAATGTATAAAATGTGGCACGTCCCACTGGAAGTCAAAATCTGATGGAACACCATCCCGCGTTCCACAGAAAGTAATGTGGCACTTTCCATTGATCCCCAGACTCCAGAATCTTTTTATGTCTGATGACATATCAATAAAAATGAGATGGCATGATACCGAGAGAAAGAAGACTGATGATGAGTTGGTTCATCCTGCAGATGGATTTGCATGGAAGAGATTTGATGCTCTACATCCTGATTTTGCAGCTGACGTGCGTAATGTGAGGCTGGGTCTTTCATGCGACGGTTTTAATCCGTTTGGGCAGATGCTTACTTCGCACAGCACATGGCCCATTTTTATGCACATTTATAATCTTCCCCCATGGTTGTGTATGAAAAAATCTTTCACTTTCATGAGTATACTCATATCTGGTCCTTCTGATCCCGGCATTGATATTGATGTATACATGCAACCTTTAATAAAAGAGTTGAAGCTTCTTTGGGATGTGGGTGTGTGCACATACGATGCATGTTCGAAAGACATATTTCAGATGCGCGCTGCGCTTATGTGGACAATCAATGATTTTCCGGCTTATGCAATGATGTCTGGATGGAGCACGAAGGGGAAACTGTCATGTCCAGTTTGTATGAAGAATACACGATCCAGAAGACTGAAACATCGTTGTAGTTTCAGTTTTATGGGACATCGACGATTTTTGCCAAAGGATCATCCATATAGAATGAATCGTCGAAGATTTGATAATACTATAGAGATCGATGATCCACCTCAGCGTATGTCTGGAACTGATGTGCTTAATGAATTGAAAGATTTCAGTTTTTCGTTCGGGAAGGGTCAAATGAAATCTGGAAAGAGAAAGAATGTTTCCACAGAAACCTGTTACAATTGGAGGAAGAGGAGTATCTTTTTTGATTTGCCTTATTGGTCAACCAATTTGCTACGTCATTGCTTAGAAGTAATGCATATTGAAAAGAATATATGTGAAATGTTGCTTTCAGTTCTTCTAAATGTCAAGGGGAAGACAAAAGATGATTTACGATCTCGACGTGACTTGGTGGATTGGGGCATCAGACCAGAATTGCATCCTGTGCGTATCAGTGAAAATAAATGGCAACATCCATGTGCTTCTTATGTGATGACACCTACTGAAAAAAAAACAATTTTTGGAAGTATTAGAGACTATTAGAGTTCCTGATGGCTATTCAAGCAACATATCTAAACGGGTCAATAGAAGAGAGTTGAAGCTAAAATCTTTGAAGACTCATGATTATCACGTTCTACTGCATGAGTTGCTTCCAATAGCAATCCGTCATCTTTTGTCCAATAATGTAAGGGTGGGTGTTATTCGGTTGTGCCATTTGTTTAGAGATCTTTGTGCTAAGAAGTTGTCCAAGTCTTTCTTGCAAAAAATGTGGACAGATGCCCCATTAATTTTGTGTGAGTTGGAGAAAATATTTCCCCCATCATTTTTCACATGCATGCTGCATCTGACTGTCCATATTCCAACTGAAATACTTCTCGGAGGACCTGTTTCTTTTCGTTGTATGTATCCAACTGAAAGAAATATGTTCACATTAAAGTCTTATGTTCGAAACAAGAATCATCCCGAAGGTTCTATCGTGAACGGTTACTTAGCTCAAGAATGTATGGATTTCTGTTCAATGTATTTGTCTGATCTTACTAGAAGAATGAACAGACCAATGAGAAATGAAGAAGAACAATATGAGCAAATTGAACCCAGTTTTCCATCACTTCCTCAAACAGGAGGAATTCCTGGATCATATACATTGAAGACATTAAGCCATGAAGAGCGGGAGATGGCACATCGCACAGTTTTGTTCAACTGTGATTTGTTCGATGACTATATCAGGTAACAAAATTGAATATGTATATATCTTACATATATATCTGTTAAACTATTCATATTTTTTTATCTACAGGGAACATAAAACAATGATAAATAGGAAGCATCGTTCTTTATCTTTGAGAAGGAGAGAGACTTTGCATAGCAAAGAGTTTTCTGCTTTGTTAAAATTGAAGGTAAAAATATTACTGTTTAAATTAATTATTTCAATATTTACTTAAGTTTAACTGTCATTTATATTGCAGGTATTGATTTTGTCTGCTGACTCTGTCTCTGAGGAAATAAGAGCTTTGGCTTTTGGTCCTAATACCGTGGTTTGTGACTGTAAATCAATTGTTATCAATGGGTACAGATTTATTGTCACTGAACGAGCCAAAAACATGAGAACACAACATGATGGTATTATGGTTACTGCCACAACAGATTGTTATGCCAGTGCATCAGATAGTAGACCGCGACTTGAAAATGTGGGTTATTATGGAGTCGTTGAGAAAATAATAATATTGGATTATTACTCTCATGGACGAGTCACAATGATGAAATGCCATTGGTTTGATTCGATGACGAGACATGGCACATTTATTGATGATTGTGGATTTCGAGTAATTAATATGACCTGCACTCTTGAAACTGAAGAACCATATGTGTTGGCTCAATGGCTAAACAAGTTTTTTATGTCAAAGATCAACTTCAACCAGAATTTGGTGTCGTAGTTGAAGTAATTCCAAGACATATTTTTGATGATGCTGATGATGGAATTGACACTGTCCCTATTGCCATTGGAACCAATCCATTTATTTCTTTTGATGACTCCAATAGCTCAATTGTCAGAGTTGATTGTGAACCTGAAGTTGTGGTTGGAAATATATAGAATCATTCATCCATGTTCTCAATTCTTTTGGTTTACCTCGAGTTGGGTTGTTAAGGTTGGTAATATTCATATTTATTTAGTATTGATCACAAATATGTTTTAGCTGACTTGACCGTTATGTGAATTTTCAATGTTTATTGGTTGCTGTTTTATTTGAATTGCATTTTCTAATTTGGAATTGAACTGTATTCAAACCAAATCAAACAATATTTCTAACTTGGTGAACATTACAACTTGTATGTTTTATTAAATTCATTCAAGCTCTTCTAAAACAATTAATAGCTAAATTACCAATGAATCCCCTCATTCCCTCATATATTTAGTTTTTTGGTTTACACATTAATTTTCTTTTTCTAATTAATTACATATTTGTTTTCCAATGCAGGAAATGAAGCCAATTGAAGAGAGACGAAGAAAAAAAATGGCGGAGAAAAATCGTCGGATGGAGGAGATGGGCATTCCACCATTAGTGCCTACAGTGAGTACTTTATTTCAAATATATATATATATATATTTACAGAATATATAATGTCATGTGATTAATTTTTTTTGTAAACTTTTTTGTAGGATCCACCATTACGTCGACAGTTATTCGATGAGGAGCCTAGTACTGGTCCTAGTACTCAGGCCGGTGGTACGAGGAGGGTTCGTACCAGAGGTGGACATAGAGCTGCGCGTGCCCGACTAGACCCTGCCCCTCCCACTGACATTTCAGCCTTCCCACATTCTGATCCCGGTGTGTCGTTAGGGACACATGGGATATTTAGACCTCCCATGTTTTCGCTACCTTCTGCATCTTCTGCCCCATCATTTTCACATCCCATGATGATTCCCACTCCACAGTCAGCATCAGGTCATACAGTTGTTCCATCTTCTTTTCCTTCTACTTCTGTCTCTCCGAGCTTTTATATTCCATCGTCTTCGACTCCTGTTCCACCAGAGGGTGTTCAATCAGGTTCTGTGGATCCGGCGCCACTCATTGATCAGACTAGCACAGGTATATTTATAAAACCCTATCAAATTTTTATAGCATTATTTATTTTCATTATAACATGTTTTGATAAAATATTTGTTTTTCTTTCATGACAGATACATCTACTGACAGGAGGCGGGGGCGGGGCCGTACACGCATCCTTTCGGTGTGGAACCGTCGCACACAGGTTATGGTGGAATATAATGAAGACAATCAGATGGTTGAGAAAACAGGGCAGCAATGTCGGAGTTTTATGGCGATGCTTGCCAAATACTCCGACATCATTCCCGTCAGCCCGCTGTCGTGGATACATTTTCCACATGAGGTCAAAGATAGAGCTTGGGCAGAGATATGGGTAAAAAAATCTGTTGTATTTAATGCCATGAATTTTTTTTGTATTTATATAAATTAATATTTTCATTTCAGCTTCGATTTAATTTTCCTGATGGTGAGGGTGCACGACTGGAACATCTAAAGGATTTAGGCGAGCTTTGGAGAGCCTACAAGCATGAGCTGTATATTGGATGGCGTGCAAGAGTTGGCACTGAGTTAGAGGCAGTACCAGTCGTGGATGATTGTCCTATAGAGCAGTATCGTCAGATGATTACTCATTGGACGAGTACCCAGTTTAAGGTATGAATTACATTTGAGGTATTTAAATAATAACTTTCAAGTTTTGCATTAATATTATCCTTTGCATTATCGAATTTTATTTAGGAATCATCTGAAAAAAATAAAAAAAACATTGATGCAAAAAAATACCTCCATACACTAGGACGCACGACGATGCCGGATCATGAGAGGTAGCAGGTATGACAATTGTTTATAAGTTTTCTTTACGACTTACATTTTCTTTTGTTTCCTCAATTATTTAATTATTTTCTGAAGTCTTTATATAAATTTTGTTTTCAATGTCATTGTAGAGGCAAGTACAAAATATTGAAGGACGTGTGCCTCGAGCAAAACTGTTTTGCTCGAGTAGACGAAAAAAGGATGGACGTGCTGTCAACGAAGCGACTCAGCAGCAGATTGTAAGTTTTAATCTGTTGATTTTATATTTTAATATCTCTTTCGTAACTTAATATTATATTTATATTTGTAACAGGATGCTTTAGAGGCCCTCGATGCCCAAGAAGCAGACAATTTTGGGCCATCTGATCACTTACATCAGGTATTGGGAGATGATCATTCTGGCAGAGTACGCTGCCGACCTAGGATAGCCCCGACGAGGTATTGGTCTACCTCAGGTACGAGTTGTAGTGCCACCGAGCTACATCATGTTAGGGCACAGGCAGAACAGGCTGAGAAAAGGGCCACAGAGACGGCAGAACAGTCTGCTAGGGCAAACAGTGCATTTATGAAATTTATTGAAGTTCTACGTCCAACACTTCCAGCAGAGGCCAGCCCAGCGATTGATGAATACATGTCGTCGATAAATTCTATATATGGTGCACCAGGTGGCAGTTCCATTGGTGGTCAGGCCAATGTCCAACTTGAAGATTATGATGGCGAGCAGTCTGATGCGGAAGAGGAGGGAGATGAGGAGGGCGAGGAGGAGGGCGAAGGCGAGGAGGAAGGCGCTGTGGAGGGTGAGGACGATGAGGAGGACGATGAAGAGGGTGATGATGATGATGATGATGATGGAGATGGTGATGCTGATGTGGGACATATTGATCCGTTACATTTTTGACTTGAGATTTGATGTTTAATCTATTCTAGTTGTTGGTTTTGTCTAGACTCGTAGTATAGTATTGGAGTTGAGTTATTTTTATATATTGTCTGTTTTTATGGATGTTGTTGTCTTTTAGTGGTTGTGTGTTTGAGAACTCCCTGGACAACCCCCCTCATTCTTAGACCCTGGACAACCCCCCCTCCCCCTTGGACCCCGAACACCCCCCAAACACCCCCCGGACAGCCCCGCGGACAGCCCCCTGGACAGCCCCCTGGACAGCCCCCCGTACAGCCCCCAACCCTCCACCCTGGACCCCAGATAGCCCCCCGGACAACCCCCCCACCCTCCCCCTTAGACCCCGGACAACCCCCCAAACACCCCCGGACAACCCCCTGAACAACCCCGGACAACCCCCTGAACAACCACCGGACAGCCCCCTAAACAACCCCGGACAGACCCCGCACAGCCCCCCCACCCTCCTCCTTGGTCCCCGGACAGCCCCCCGGACACCCACCGGACAGCCCCCCCGGACATCCCCCTGGACAGCCCCCCGTACAGCCCCCAACCCTCCACCCTGGACCCCAGATAGCCCCCCGGACAACCCCCCCCCCCCTGGACCCCGGACAACCCCCCACCCCCCCTTGGACCCCGGACAACCCCCCAAACACCCCCCGGAAAGCCCCCTGAACACCCCCGGACAACCCCCTGAATAACCCCCTGAACAACCCCCGGACAGCCCCCTGAACAACCCCGGACAACCCCCTGAACAACCCCCAAACACCCCCCGGACAGACCCCGCACAGCCCCCCCACCCTCCTCCTTGGTCCCCAGACAGCCCCCCGGACACCCACCGGACAGCCCCCCCGGACAGCCCCTCCACCTTCCTTAATTTCATTAGCTCTGAAATGTTTCATAGCATGATCAACTAAAATCTAATCCATACTAAATATGATATAAAAATATTCTATATGAATTTCCATAAGATTTTAAGTGAAAACAAAAAGTGACATACGAAAAACTGACCAAACGCATTCCAAATGTGTTGATGCTTTAGGACAACGATCCATGGGTCATATGTGACGTGTACGAGTCATCCCCGCCTCAATCCGAGACGCGGTGTGGTCGGAACAACTCAAAGTGTATGTCTTTTGTTTCAAAAGGACATCATTTTAAGTGAAAACCATCAACTGGCATACGGAAAACCGGCCAAACGCATTCGGATTGTGTTGATACTTTAAGACAATGATACATGGGTCATTTGAGACGTGTACGAGTCAACCCCGCCTCAATCCGAGGTCGTCCGCTATGAATTTGACCGTTGGATGCCCGTTTTGGCCGTTTATGACACCAGAACTACGTTGTCGGTCACCGCGGGCACACAGCACGTCCGATTGATGCGCCGTCTGCTCGAACACTTCCGAAATCACTGTCCCGTATTTGTCGTCTGATTTCAGGCCATTCCGACTTCGTTCGGCCCGTTTGGACCCTCCTCACGCGCGTTTACGAAGCGCGCGCATCACTTAAAACACGAATATTGAGCCGTACCGTGAAAACCGCATGTCCGATTGACGTGCCGTCTGCGCGTACACGTCACGAATAATAATTAGAATGTTTCACGGTGGTTTCGGGTGAATCTGTGGTCGTCCGCTATGAATTTGACCGTTTAACGCCCGTTTTGGCCGTTTATGACACCCGAACTGCGTTCTCGGTCACCGCGGGCACAGGTCATGTCCGATTGATGTGCCGTCTTCTCGAACACTTCAGAAATCACTCACCCGTATTTGTCGTCTGATTTCAGGCCATTCCGACATCGTTCGGCCCTTTTGGACCCCCCTCACGCGCGTTTACGAAGCGCGCGCATCACTTAAAACAAGAATATTGAGCCGTACTGGGCAAACCGCACGTCCTATTGACGTTCCGTATGCGCGTACATGTCACAAATAATAATTAGAATGTTTCACGGTGGTTTCGGGTGAATCCGAGGTCGTCCGCTATGAATTTGACCGTTGGACGCCCGTTTTGGCCGTTTATGACACCATAACTGCGTTGTCGGTCACCGCGGGCACACGGCACGTCCGATTGACGTGCCGTCTGCGCGTACACGTCACGAATAATAATTAAAATGTTTCACGGTGGTTTCGGGTGAATCCGAGGTCGTACGCTATGAATTTGACCGTTGGACGCCCGTTTTGGCCGTTTATGACACCATAACTGTGTTGTCGGTCACCGTGGACACACGGCACGTCCGATTGACGTGCCGTCTGCTCGACCAATTCATAAATCACTCACCCGTGTTTTTCGTCTGATTTCAGGTCATTCCGACATCGTTCGGCCCATTTGGACCCCCCTCACGCGCGTTTCGAAGCGTGCGCATCACTTAAAACACGAATATTGAGCCGTACCGGGCAAACCGCACGTCCGATTGACGTGCCGTCTGCGCGTACACGTCACAAATAATAATTAGAATGTTTCACGGTGGTTTCGGGTGAATCTCTGGTCGTCCGCTATGAATTTGACCGTTGGACGCCCGTTTTGGCCGTTTATGACACCCGAACTGCGTTCTCGGTCACCGCGGGCACAGGTCATGTCCGATTGATGTGCCGTCTACTCAACCACTTCAGAAATCACTCACCCGTATTTGTCGTCTGATTTCAGGCCATTCCGACATCGTTCGGCCCGTTTGGACCCCCCTCACGCGCGTTTACGAAGCGCGCGCATCACTTAAAACAAGAATATTGAGCCGTACCGGGCTAACCGCACATCCAATTGACGTGCCGTCTACGCGTACACATCAAAAATAATAATTATAATGTTTCACGGTGGTTTCGGGTGAATCCGTGGTCGTCCGCTATGAATTTGAATGTTGGACGCCCGTTTTGGCCGTTTATGACACCATAACTGCGTTGTCGGTCACCGCGGGCACACGGCACGTCCGATTGACGTTCCGTCTGCGCGTACACGTCACAGATAATAATTAGAATGTTTCACGGTGGTTTCAGCTCAATCCGAGGTCGTACGCTATGAATTTGACCGTTGGACGCCCGTTTTGGCCGTTTATGACACCATAACTGCGTTGTCGGTCACCGCGGGCACAAGACAAGTCCGATTAACGTGCCGTCTGCTCGACCACTTCATAAATCACTCACCCGTATTTGTCGTCTGATTTCAGGCCATTCCGACATCGTTAGGCCCGTTTGGACCCCCCTCACGCGCGTTTACGAAGCGCACGCATCACTTAAAACACGAATATTGAGCCGTACCGTGCAAACCGCACGTCCGATTGACGTGCCGTCTGCGCGTACACATAACGAATAATAATTAGAATGTTTCACGGTGGTTTCGGGTGAATCCGTGGTCGTCCGCTATGAATTTGACCGTTGGGCGCCCGTTTTGGCCGTTTATGACACCATAACTGCGTTGTCGGTCACCGCGGGCACACGGCACGTCCAATTGACGTGCCGTCTGCTCGACCACTTCATAAATCACTCACCCGTATTTTTCGTCTGATTTCAGGCCATTCCGACATCGTTCGGCCCGTTTGGACCCCCCTCACGCGCGTTTCGAAGCGTGCGCATCACTTAAAACACGAATATTGAGCCGTACCGGGCAAACCGCACGTCCGATTGACGTGCCGTCTGCACGTACACGTCAAAAATAATAATTAGAATGTTTCATGGTGGTTTCAGGTGAATCTATGGTCGTCCGCTATGAATTTGACCGTTTAACGCCCGTTTTGGCCGTTTATGACACCCGAACTGCGTTCTCGGTCACCGCGGGCACAGGTCATGTCCGATTGATGTGCCGTCTGCTCGAACACTTCATAAATCACTCACCCGTGTTTTTCGTCTTATTTCAGGCCATTCCGACATTGTTCGGCCTATTTGGACCCCCCTCACGCGCGTTTACGAAGCGCGCGCATCACTTAAAACAAGAATATTGAGCCGTACCGGGAAAACCGCACGTCCGATTGACGTGCCGTCTGTGCGTACACGTCACAAATAATAATTAGAATGTTTCACGGTGGTTTCGGGTGAATCTGTGGTCGTCCGCTATGAATTTGACCGTTGGACGCCCGTTTTGGCCATTTATGACACCATAACTGCGTTGTCGGTCACCGCGGGCACACGGCACGTCCGATTGACGTGCCGTCTGCGCGTACACGTCACAGATAATAATTAGAATGTTTCACGGTGGTTTCAGCTCAATCCGAGGTCGTACGCTATGAATTTGACCGTTGGACGCCCGTTTTGGCCGTTTATGACACCATAACTGCGTTGTCGGTCACCGCGGGCACACGGCACGTCCGATTGACGTGCCGTCTGCTCGACCACTTCATAAATCACTCACCCGTATTTGTCGTCTGATTTCAGGTCATTCCGACATCGTTCGGCCCGTTTGGACCCCCCTCACGCGCGTTTACGAAGCGCACGAATCACTTAAAACACGAATATTGAGCCGTACCGTGCAAACCGCATGTCCGATTGACGTGCCGTCTGCGCATACATGTCACGAATAATAATTAGAATGTTTCACGGTGGTTTCGGGTGAATCCGTGGTCGTCCGCTATGAATTTGACCGTTGGACGCCCGTTTTGGCCGTTTATGACACCATAACTGCGTTGTCGGTCACCGCGGGCACACGGCACGTCCGATTGACGTTCCGTCTGCTCGACCACTTCATAAATCACTCACCCGTATTTTTCGTCTGATTTCAGGCCATTCCGACATCGTTCGGCCCGTTTGGACCTCCCTCACGCGCGTTTCGAAGCATGCGCATCACTTAAAACACGAATATTGAGCCGTACCGGGCAAACCGCACGTCCGATTGACGTGCCGTCTGCGCGTACACGTCACAAATAATAATTAGAATGTTGCACGGTGGTTTCGGGTGAATCTCTGGTCGTCCGCTATGAATTTGACCGTTTAACGCCCGTTTTGGCCGTTTATGACACCCGAACTGCGTTCTCGGTCACCGCGGGCACAGGTCATGTCCGATTGATGTGCCGTCTGCTCGACCACTTCAGAAATCACTCACCCGTATTTGTCGTCTGATTTCAGGCCATTCCGACATCGTTCGGCCCGTTTGGACCCCCCTCACGCGCGTTTACGAAGCGCGCACATCACTTAAAACAAGAATATTGAGCCGTACCGGGAAAACCGCACGTCCTATTGACGTGCCGTCTGCGCGTACACGTCACGAATAATAATTAGAATGTTTCTCGGTGGTTTCAGCTCAATCCGAGGTCGTCCGCTATGAATTTGACCGTTGGATGCCCGTTTTGGCCGTTTATGACACCATAACTGCGTTGTCGGTCACCGCGGGCACACGGCATGTCCGATTGACGTGCCGTCTACGCGTACACGTCACGAATAATAATTAGAATGTTTCACGGTGGTTTCGGGTGAATCCGTGGTCGTCCGCTATAAATTTGACCGTTGGACGCCCGTTTTGGCCGTTTATGACACCATAACTGCGTTGTCGGTCACCGCGGGCACACGGCACGTCCGATTGACATGCCGTCTGTGCGTACACGTCACGGATAATAATTAAAATGTTTCACGGTGGTTTCAGCTCAATCCGAGGTCGTACGCTATGAATTTGACCGTTGGACGCCCGTTTTGGCCGTTTATGACACCATAACTGCGTTGTCGGTCACCGCGGGCACACGACAAGTCCGATTAACGTGCTGTCTGCTCGACCACTTCATAAATCACTCACCCGTATTTGTCGTCTGATTTCAGGCCATTCCGACATCGTTAGGCCCATTTGGACCCCCCTCACGCGCGTTTACGAAGCGCGCGCATCACTTAAAACACGAATATTGAGCCGTACCGTGCAAACCGCACGTCCGATTGACGTGCCGTCTGCACGTACACATCACGAATAATAATTAGAATGTTTCACGGTGGTTTCGGGTGAATCCGTGGTCGTCCGCTATGAATTTGACCGTTGGACGCCCGTTTTGGCCGTTTATGACACCATAACTGCGTTGTCGGTCACCGCGGGCACACGGCACGTCCGATTGACGTGTCGTCTGCTCGACCACTTCATAAATCACTCACCCGTATTTGTCGTCTGATTTCAGGCCATTCCGACATCGTTTGGCCCGTTTGGACCCCCCTCACGCGCGTTTCGAAGCGTGCGCATCACTTAAAACACGAATATTGAGCCGTACCGTGAAAACCGCATGTCCGATTGACGTGCCGTCTGCGCGTACACGTCACGAATAATAATTAGAATGTTTCACGGTGGTTTCGGGTGAATCTGTGGTCGTCCGCTATGAATTTGACCGTTTAACGCCCGTTTTGGCCGTTTATGACACCCGAACTGCGTTCTCGGTCACCGCGGGCACAGGTCATGTCCGATTGATGTGCCGTCTTCTCGAACACTTCAGAAATCACTCACCCGTATTTGTCGTCTGATTTCAGGCCATTCCGACATCGTTCGGCTCTTTTGGACCCCCCTCACGCGCGTTTACGAAGCGCGCGCATCACTTAAAACAAGAATATTGAGCCGTACTGGGCAAACCGCACGTCCGATTGACGTTCCGTATGCGCGTACATGTCACAAATAATAATTAGAATGTTTCACGGTGGTTTCGGGTGAATCCGAGGTCGTCCGCTATGAATTTGACCGTTGGACGCCCGTTTTGGCCGTTTATGACACCATAACTGCGTTGTCGGTCACCGCGGGCACACGGCACGTCCGATTGACGTGCCGTCTGCGCGTACACGTCACGAATAATAATTAAAATGTTTCACGGTGGTTTCGGGTGAATCTGAGGTCGTACGCTATGAATTTGACCGTTGGACGCCCGTTTTGGCCGTTTATGACACCATAACTGCGTTGTCGGTCACCGCGGACACACGGCACGTCCGATTGACGTGCCGTCTGCTCGACCACTTCATAAATCACTCACCCGTATTTTTCGTCTGATTTCAGGTCATTCCGACATCGTTCGGCCCATTTGGACCCCCCTCACGCGCGTTTCGAAGCGTGCGCATCAGTTAAAACACGAATATTGAGCCGTACCGGGCAAACCGCACGTCCGATTGACGTGCCGTCTGCGCGTACACGTCACAAATAATAATTAGAATGTTTCACGGTGGTTTCGGGTGAATCTCTGGTCGTCCGCTATGAATTTGACCGTTGGACGCCCGTTTTGGCCGTTTATGACACCCGAACTGCGTTCTCGGTCACCGCGGGCACAGGTCATGTCCGATTGATGTGCCGTCTACTCAACCACTTCAGAAATCACTCACCCGTATTTGTCGTCTGATTTCAGGCCATTCCGACATCGTTCGGCCCGTTTGGACCCCCCTCACGCGCGTTTACGAAGCGCGCGCATCACTTAAAACAAGAATATTGAGCCGTACCGGGCTAACCGCACATCCAATTGACGTGCCGTCTGCGCGTACACGTCAAAAATAATAATTATAATGTTTCACGGTGGTTTCGGGTGAATCCGTGGTCGTCTGCTATGAATTTGACCGTTGGACGCCCGTTTTGGCCGTTTATGACACCATAACTGCGTTGTCGGTCACCGCGGGCACACGGCACGTCCGATTGACGTGCCGTCTGCGCGTACACGTCACGGATAATAATTAGAATGTTTCACGGTGGTTTCAGCTCAATCCGAGGTCGTACGCTATGAATTTGACCGTTGGACGCCCGTTTTGGCCGTTTATGACACCATAACTGCGTTGTCGGTCACCGCGGGCACACGACAAGTCCGATTAACGTGCCGTCTGCTCGACCACTTCATAAATCACTCACCCGTATTTGTCGTCTGATTTCAGTCCATTCCGACATCGTTAGGCCCGTTTGGACCCCCCTCACGCGCGTTTACGAAGCGCGCGCATCACTTAAAACACGAATAGTGAGCCGTACCGTGCAAACCGCACGTCCGATTGACGTGCCGTCTGCGCGTACACATAACGAATAATAATTAGAATGTTTCACGGTGGTTTCGGGTGAATCCGTGGTCGTCCGCTATGAATTTGACCATTGGACGCCCGTTTTGGCCGTTTATGACACCATAACTGCGTTGTCGGTCACCGCGGGCACACGGCACGTCCGATTGACGTGCCGTCTGCTCGACCACTTCATAAATCACTCACCCGTATTTGTCGTCTGATTTCAGGCCATTCCGACATCGTTCGGCCCGTTTGGACCCCCCTCACGCGCGTTTCGAAGCGTGCGCATCACTTAAAACACGAATATTGAGCCGTACCGGGCAAACCGCACGTCCGATTGACGTGCCGTCTGCACGTACACGTCAAAAATAATAATTAGAATGTTTCATGGTGGTTTCAGGTGAATCTCTGGTCGTCCGCTATGAATTTGACCGTTTAACGCCCGTTTTGGCCGTTTATGACACCCGAACTGCGTTCTCGGTCACCGCGGGCACAGGTCATGTCCGATTGATGTGCCGTCTGCTCGACCACTTCATAAATCACTCACCCGTGTTTTTCGTCTGATTTCAGGCCATTCCGACATTGTTCGGCCTATTTGGACCCCCTCACGCGCGTTTACGAAGCGCGCACATCACTTAAAACAAGAATATTGAGCCGTACCGGGCAAACCGCACGTCCGATTGATGTGCCGTCTGTGCGTACACGTCAAAAATAATAATTAGAATGTTTCACGGTGGTTTCGGGTGAATCCGTGGTCGTCCGCTATGAATTTGACCGTTGGACGCCCGTTTTGGCCATTTATGACACCATAACTGCGTTGTCGGTCACCGCGGGCACACGGCACGTCCGATTGACGTGCCGTCTGCGCGTACACGTCACGGATAATAATTAGAATGTTTCACGGTGGTTTCATCTCAATCCGAGGTCGTACGCTATGAATTTGACCGTTGGACGCCCGTTTTGGCCGTTTATGACACCATAACTGCGTTGTCGGTCACCGCGGGCACACGGCACGTCCGATTGATGTGCCGTCTGCTCGACCAATTCATAAATCACTCACCCGTATTTGTCGTCTGATTTCAGGCCATTCCGACATCGTTCGGCCCGTTTGGACCCCCCTCACGCGCGTTTACGAAGAGCACGAATCACTTAAAACACGAATATTGAGCCGTACCGTGCAAACCGCATGTCCGATTGACGTGCCGTCTACGCATACATGTCACAAATAATAATTAAAATGTTTCACGATGGTTTCGGGTGAATCCGTGGTCGTCCGCTATGAATTTGACCGTTGGACGCCCGTTTTGGCCGTTTATGACACCATAACTGCGTTGTCGGTCACCGCGGGCACACGGCACGTCCGATTGACGTGCCTTCTGCTCGACCACTTCATAAATCACTCACCCGTATTTTTCGTCTGATTTCAGGCCATTCCGACATCGTTCGGCCCGTTTGGACCTCCCTCACGCGCGTTTCGAAGCATGCACATCACTTAAAACACGAATATTGAGCCGTACCGGGCAAACCGCACGTCCGATTGACGTGCCGTCTGCGCGTACACGTCACAAATAATAATTAGAATGTTGCACGGTGGTTTCGGGTGAATCTCTGGTCGTCCGCTATGAATTTGACCGTTTAACGCCCGTTTTGGACGTTTATGACACCCGAACTGCGTTCTCGGTCACCGCGGGCACAGGTCATGTCCGATTGATGTGTTGTCTGCTCGACCACATCAGAAATCACTCACCCGTATTTGTCGTCTGATTTCAGGCCATTCCGACATCGTTCGGCCCGTTTGGACCCCCCTCACGCGCGTTTACGAAGCGCGCACATCACTTAAAACAAGAATATTGAGCCGTACCGGGCAAACCGCACGTCCTATTGACGTGCCGTCTGCGCGTACACGTCACGAATAATAATTAGAATGTTTCTCGGTGGTTTCAGCTCAATCCGAGGTCGTCCGCTATGAATTTGACCGTTGGATGCCCGTTTTGGCCGTTTATGACACCATAACTGCGTTGTCGGTCACCGCGGGCACACGGCACGTCCGATTGACGTGCCGTCTACGCGTACACGTCACGAATAATAATTAGAATGTTTCACGGTGGTTTCGGGTGAATCCGTGGTCGTCCGCTATGAATTTGACCGTTGGACGCCCGTTTTGGCCGTTTATGACACCATAACTGCGTTGTCGGTCACCGCGGGCACACGACACGTCCGATTGACGTGCCGTCTGTGCGTACACGTCACGGATAATAATTAAAATGTTTCACGGTGGTTTCAGCTCAATCCGAGGTCGTACGCTATGAATTTGACCGTTGGACGCCCGTTTTGGCCGTTTATGACACCATAACTGCGTTGTCGGTCACCGCGGGCACACGACAAGTCCGATTAACGTGCCGTCTACTCGACCACTTCATAAATCACTCACCCGTATTTGTCGTCTGATTTCAGGCCATTCCGACATCGTTAGGCCCGTTTGGACCCCCCTCACGCGCGTTTACGAAGCGCGCGCATCACTTAAAACACGAATATTGAGCCGTACCGTGCAAACCGCACGTCCGATTGACGTGCCGTCTGCACGTACACATCACGAATAATAATTAGAATGTTTCACGGTGGTTTCGGGTGAATCCGTGGTCGTCCGCTATGAATTTGACCGTTGGACGCCCGTTTTGGCCGTTTATGACACCATAACTGCGTTGTCGGTCACCGCGGGCACACGGCACGTCCGATTGACGTGCCGTCTGCTCGAACACTTCATAAATCACTCACCCGTATTTGTCGTCTGATTTCAGGCCATTCCGACATCGTTCGGCCCGTTTGGACCCCCCTCACGCGCGTTTCGAAGCGTGCGCATCACTTAAAACACGAATATTGAGCCGTACCGGGCAAACCGCACGTCCGATTGACGTGCCGTCTGCACGTACACATCAAAAATAATAATTAGAATGTTGCACGGTGGTTTCAGGTGAATCTCTGGTCGTCCGCTATGAATTTGACCGCTTAACGCCCGTTTTGGCCGTTTATGACACCCGAACTGCGTTCTCGGTCACCGCGGGCACAGGTCATGTCCGATTGATGTGCCGTCTGCTCGAACACTTCATAAATCACTCACCCGTGTTTGTCGTCTGATTTCAGGCCATTCCGACATTTTTCGGCCTGTTTGGACCCCCCTCACGCGCGTTTACGAAGCGCGCGCATCACTTAAAACAAGAATATTGAGCCGTACCGGGCAAACCGCACGTCCGATTGATGTGTCGTCTGCGCGTACACGTCAAAAATAATAATTAGAATGTTTCACGGTGGTTTCGGGTGAATCCGTGGTCGTCCGCTATGAATTTGAGCGTTGGACGCCCGTTTTGGCCGTTTTTGACACCATAACTGCGTTGTCGGTCACCGCGGGCACACGGCACGTCCGATTGACGTGCCATCTGCGCGTACACGTCACGGATAATAATTAGAATGTTTCACGGTGGTTTCAGCTCAATCCGAGGTCGTACGCTATGAATTTGACCGTTGGACGCCCGTTTTGGCCGTTTATGACACCATAACTGCGTTGTCGGTCACCGCGGGCACACGGCACGTCCGATTGACGTGCCGTCTGCTCGACCACTTCATAAATCACTCACCCGTATTTGTCGTCTAATTTCAGGCCATTCCGACATCGTTCGGCCCGTTTGGACCCCCCTCACACGCGTTTACGAAGCGCACGAATCACTTAAAACACGAATATTGAGTCGTACCATGCAAACCGCATGTCCGATTGACGTGCCGTCTGCGCATACATGTCACGAATAATAATTAGAATGTTTCATGGTGGTTTCGGGTGAATCCGTGGTCGTCCGCTATGAATTTGACCGTTGGACGCCCGTTTTGGCCGTTTATGACACCGTAACTGCGTTGTCGGTCACCGCGGGCACACGACACGTCCGATTGACGTGCCGTCTGCTCGACCACTTCATAAATCACTCACCCGTATTTTTCGTCTGATTTCAGGCCATTCCGACATCGTTCGGCCCGTTTGGACCCCCCTCACGCGCGTTTCGAAGAATGCGCATCACTTAAAACACGAATATTGAGCTGTACCGGGCAAACCGCACGTCCGATTGACGTGCCGTCTGCGCGTACACGTCACAAATAATAATTAGAATGTTGCACGGTGGTTTCGGGTGAATCTCTGGTCGTCCGCTATGAATTTGACCGTTTAACGCCCGTTTTGGCCGTTTATGACACCCGAACTGCGTTCTCGGTCACCGCGGGCACAGGTCATGTCCGATTGATGTGCCGTCTACTCGACCACTTCAGAAATCACTCACCCGTATTTGTCATCTGATTTCAGGCCATTCCGACATCGTTCGGCCCGTTTGGACCCCCCTCACGCGCGTTTACGAAGCGCGCACATCACTTAAAACAAGAATATTGAGCCGTACCGGGCAAACCGCACGTCCGATTGACGTGCCGTCTGCGCGTACACGTCACGAATAATAATTAGAATGTTTCTCGGTGGTTTCAGCTCAATCCGAGGTCGTCCGCTTTGAATTTGACCGTTGGATGCCCGTTTTGGCCGTTTATGACACCATAACTGCGTTGTCGGTCACCGCGGGCACACGGCACGTCCGATTGACGTGCCGTCTACGCGTACACGTCACGAATAATAATTAGAATGTTTCACGGTGGTTTCGGGTGAATCTGTGGTCGTCCGCTATGAATTTGACCGTTGGACGCCCGTTTTGGCCGTTTATGACACCATAACTGCGTTGTCGGTCACCGCGGGCACACGGCACGTCCGATTGACGTGCCGTCTGCTCGACCACTTCATAAATCACTCAACCGTATTTTTCGTCTGATTTCAGGCCATTCTGACATCGTTCGGCCTGTTTGGACCCCCCTCACGCGCGTTTCGAAGCGTGCGCATCACTTAAAACACGAATATTGAGCCGTACCGGGCAAACCGCACGTCCGATTGACATTCCGTCTGCGCGTACACGTCACAAATAATAATTAGAATGTTGCACGGTGGTTTCGGGTGAATCTCTGGTCGTCCGCTATGAATTTGACCGTTTAACGCCCGTTTTGGCCGTTTTTGACACCCGAACTGCGTTCTCAGTCACCGCGGGCACAGGTCATGTCCGATTGATGTGCCGTCTGCTCGACCACTTCAGAAATCACTCACCCGTATTTTTCGTCTGATTTCAGGCCATTCCGACATCGTTCGGCCCGTTTGGACCCCCCTCACGCGCGTTTACGAAGCGCGCACATCACTTAAAACAAGAATATTGAGCCGTACCGGGAAAACCGCACGTCCGATTGACGTGCCGTCTGCACGTACACGTCAAAAATAATAATTAGAATGTTTCAAGGTGGTTTTGGGTGAATCCGTGGTCGTCCGCTATGAATTTGACCATTGGACGCCCGTTTTGGCCGTTTATGACACCATAACTGCGTTGTCGGTCACCGCGAGCACACGGCACGTCCGATTGACGTGCCGTCTGCGCGTACACGTCACAGATAATAATTAGAATTTTTCACGGTGGTTTCAGCTCAATAAGAGGTCGTACGCTATGAATTTGATTGTTGGACGCCCGTTTTGGCCGTTTATGACACCATAACTGCGTTGTCGGTCACCACGGGCACACGACAAGTCCGATTGACGTACTGTCTGCTCGACCACTTCATAAATCACTCACCCGTATTTTTCGTCTGATTTCAGGCCATTCCGACATCGTTCGGTTCGTTTGGACCCCCCTCACGCGCGTTTACAAAGCGCGCGCATCACTTAAAACACGAATATTGAGCCGTACCGTGCAAAACGCATGTCCGATTGACGTGCCGTCTGCGCGTACACGTCACGAATAATAATTAGAATGTTTCACGGTGGTTTCGGGTGAATCTGTGGTCGTCCGCTATGAATTTGACCGTTGGACGCCCGTTTTGGCCGTTTATGACACCATAACTGCGTTGTCTGTCACCGCGGGCACACGACACGTCCGATTGATGTGTCGTCTGCTCGACCACTTCATAAATCACTCACCCGTATTTGTCGTCTGATTTCAGGCCATTCCGACATCGTTCGGCCCGTTTGGACCCCCCTCACACGCGTTTCGAAGCGTGCGCATCACTTAAAACACGAATATTGAGCCGTACCGGGCAAACCGCACGTCCGATTGACGTGCCGTCTGCGCGTACACGTCACAAATAATAATTAGAATGTTGCACGGTGGTTTCAGGTGAATCTCTGGTCATCCGCTATGAATTTGACCGTTTAACGCCCGTTTTGGCCGTTTATGACACCCGAACTGCGTTCTCGGCCACCGCGGGCACAGGTCATGTCCGATTGATGTGCCGTCTGCTCGACCACTTCAGAAATCACTCACCCGTATTTGTCGTCTGATTTCAGGCCATTCCGACATCGTTCGGCCCGTTTGGACCCCCCCTCACGCGCGTTTACGAAGCGCGCGCATCACTGAAAACAAGAATATTGAGCCGTACCGGGCAAACCGCACGTCCGATTGACGTGCCGTCTGTGCGTACACGTCACGAATAATAATTAGAATGTTTCTCAGTGGTTTCAGCTCAATCCGAGGTCGTCCTCTATGAATTTGACCGTTGGACGCCCGTTTTGGCCGTTTATGACACCAGAACTGCGTTGTCGGTCACCGCGGGCACACGGCACGTCCGATTGACATGTCGTCTGCGGGTACACGTCACGAATAATAATTAGAATGTTTCACGGTGGTTTCATCTCAATCCGGAGATGCTGTGTGGCCGGTACCACTCAAAGTGTCCGTCTTTTGTTTCAAAAGGACGTCATTTTATGTGAAAAGCATCAACTGGCATACGGAAAACCGACCAAACGCATTCCGAATCTGTTGATAATTTATCCCAACAATCCATGGGTCATATGTGACGTGTACGAGCCAACCCGGGATGAATCCGAGTCGCGGTGTGGCCGGGATAAGTCTAAGTGGCTCTCTTTTGTTTAAAATGAACACCATTTTAAGTACATACGGAAAAACGAGCAAACGGATTCGGTTTCCATTGAAACTTTAGGAGAACGATCCATGGGTCATATGTGATGTGTACGAATCAACCCCACCACAATTGGAGACGCGGTGTGGCCGACACCACTCAAAGTGTCAGTCTTTTGTTTCAAAAAGACGTCATTTTAAGTGAAAATCATCAAGTGACATACGAAAAAGCGACCAAAGGCATTCGGACTGTGTCGATATTTTAGCACAAGGATCCATGGTTCGTATGTGATGTGTACGAGTCAATCCCGCCTCAATCCGAGGAGCGGTGTGGCCGACACCGTTCTAACTGTGTATCTTTTGCTTAAAATGGATAGGATTATAAGTGAAATGAACAACTGGCATACGCAAAACCGACCAAACGCATTCCGAATCTGTTGATAATTTATCACAACGATCCATCAGTCATATGTGACATGTACGAGCCCACTCGGGCTCAATCCGAGTCGCGGTGTGGCCGGGATCAGTCTAAGTGGATCTCTTTTGATTAAAATGGACATCATTTTAAGTACATACGGAAAACCGACCAAACGCATTCGGTTTCTGTTGAAACTTTAGGAGAACGATCCATGGGTCATATGTGAGGTGTACGAGTCATCCCCGACTCAATCCGAGGCGCGGTGTGGCCAACACCTCTCTAACTGTGTCTGTTTTGTTTAAAATGGGTAGGATTATAAGTGAAAAGAACTGGCATACGCAAAACCGACCAAACGCATTCGGTTTCCATTGAAACTTTAGGAGAATGATCCATGTTTCATATGTGACGTGTACCAATCATCCCCATCTCAATCGGATTCCACATATAATTGTCATCTAAATTTTAAATTGAATTATATATGAATTATGTATGTTTATGAATTGTAAATTAATTATGGATGTGTATAGTTTCAGGATCCATTATATGTTAAATGTGTATGAATTTGTTCGTAATTGTATATGTATGTTTTAGTTTATTACAGGTACAATAGTTGGATCGAAAATGAGGTGAGAATGAGGCCTGATGAGATGAGAGGTGGCTGATGTACAGAGGGGCTGTGCAAATTGCAGGCTGCTGCAATTTGCAGCCTAGGGTATGCCAACGGTTTTAAACCGTTGGAATAGAATCTTAAAAATATGTTTTTACCACCGGTTCATTGAACCGTTGGTAATAACTCTTTTCCCAACGGTTTAGAACCGTTGGGAAAGAGTTCATCCAAATGTATATTTAGTTTTCCCAACGGTTTGGGAGTTGGGAAAAACTATTGATTTTTCCCAACGGTTTTTGAAAACCGTTGGGAAAAACAGTGTTCTGAGTTTTTCCAACGGTTTGACAACCATTGGGAATCTTTTTTAGTATTTTTCTCCACCTATACCAACGGTTCACTGTAAACCGTTGGGAAAAGTTTTTCCCAACGGCTTACTTGCCTACGGTTGGTAGAACCGTTGGTATAACATATACCAACGGTTCCCCAGCCTTTCCCAACAGTTCTAAATCGTTGGGACATCCTCTATTTCCAGTAGTGACTATTGATTATTATTAGATTTTATGATTAAAATGATGATATATTCTAATAAATAATGCTTTTCTTATCATTTGGATGAATATATGATATAAATTTTATTTTATATCATGGCGATTTTGGTTATTTTTAAAAAATAATAGCATATTTTGGTTTATATATGTTTAAGATGAATATATTTTTATTATGTGATTAATTATACTATTATAGATAAATTTTATATTTATGTTTGAATAATATGAGATCATACCATTTTTATATTTGGGATTCAATTTTTTCTGGAATATTTTGATGTAATTTATGGTCAGTTAATTATATAGTTATTTTAGTTGAACGTTGAGTCTTATTTTTATGATGTTGGATATTAAAGTTGTAATTATTGAAATGAATGTTTACTAATATTAGTTATTATCACAAGTTGTGAAATTTTTTTTGTTTGGGTTGATGTATACAAATAATAAATGTAACATATAATAATTTTGTAGTTTTTTTATTAAATTTAAGTTATATTTAGGACTTAGGGAATGAAATATTAACCATGGTAATTTATCATTTGGTATTAATTGGTGGTCTAAATCTGCTCATAGAACATATTAAGGATGAATTTTTTTATATATAATGGAAAAACTCTAGTACTTATGTTTTCTCTTTCTAAATCTGGATAATAAAATAATTCCTCCACTAAAATATGTGAAAGATAAATCTATTAATCCTTATATTCAAAATAGGGTTAAGATATTATGTTTTATTTTTTAAGCCTATTTAAAATTATAAGTATTATAATGTTACACACTTGGTTGAGAAAAATTAAGAGATACAATTTTTCCTGGTAGTAACATAGAAATTCTTAAAATATATATATATGATTATAATTATATCAAAAATACATTCACTTTGGTTATAAAAAATAAAATTGTGAGGATGAAAATTCTTTAAGGGTTGGAGAATTTAATAACCAAATATTTCAATACGAAATAATATTTTTAATTAATAATATGTTTGATATAGTATACAATAAGAAATAAAAATCTTAAAATGAACTCTAATAAACTACTAAATTATTTTTTTAGTAAATATGAATATTATGACATAACCATTGGATTCTTGAGTATGAAAAAAATATGCTCAATAAAATATGTAAATAAATTTTCCCATAAAAACATTATTAATAAACCCTTTGAAAATAAGAACTCAACTTTAAATAAAATCAAATTACATTGAAGGATATATTTTTGAAAAAATAACAGTAATTTATATCTTCAGTATAATTTATAAAATGTAAATTTGTTAATCTACAAGATATGAATGATTTTAATAAAATTTAAATATCATATATTTAATAAAATAAACCAATCCTCATTTAATGTTTCTAATTAGATACCGAATGTGGATAAATTCATTTTTTCTTCAAAAATATATTTTATTCAATAATGTTTTATATTTCCATTTGATAGTGGATAGTTTGATTATTTTTTTATATTTTAGAATTATAATTTTACAAAAATTTTAAATTATTGAAATAGTAATGTGAAAAAAATAAAATTATAAATGTTTGAGATTTTTCAAAAAAAATGATGAATTTTGGGTGAATATGGAAATATACTGATTTTTGGAAAACTATAATTAATTTTCATTTAATTATAATTATTTAAATGTTAAATTGGGCTTTTTATTTTTATTAATTTCAAATAAAATGATTTTTTAAAAACAAAATCCAAATAAAGATATTATAACAACACTATACAATATTTTAGTGTCAATCCATTATATAATTAAATATTTATTTTCCAAAAAACAATTGATCACCGTGTTTTGGGAACTTATATTATAACTAATTTTGGCCACTTATATAAATTGAAATTGTAAAATGTATTTAATATTTTTAATTAAAATATTCATATTAGGTAAATATTTTCATTTTATTTTCTCCATATAAATAATTTAATTAGCTAAAAAAATATCCAATATGTTAATCGAAAAAATGAGTATGTTACGATTAGAACAATGTGATATGGTAAAAAAAATAGTATCTAAAATTTGTGGACTAATATTTATCATCTTATCCATTATACTTACTAAATAGAAATCTTCTTTGGTTCCACTAGTCATGATTATGAGTTGCCTTTTCTAATTAATAATATTTTATTTTAAAACATAGTCAGTTTTTTTGCGTTTAAATTTTTAGGAATATTTTCATGGTAATGATAAGAATAAATGTACATTATAAATAAAAGGACATTACTATAATCATGTTAAAGAAATTATATTCGTAATTTAAATTTAATTTTAATTTTAATAATTTCATTATTGCATTAAACTCTTATGTCCCATTAACACATCATTTATAAATATAAGGCCCCATCCTTAAACCTTACTTAATCTTGAGTTATTACAAGATTACACATTGAGGATCTTTTTAGGTTTAGAGTTTTAGAGAATTATATCATAAAACTTGCATTACATTCCACATTTAAACAAAGTGGTTACATAAAAGATAGTATTCATTTTTCCAATCAACGGAAAACATATTTAAAATAAAACATGGATTCTTTCTTGACACTTCCTTGACACTATCATCATATCATGTACCCTTCCCTTGACCTGTGAAAAACATTTCAAAAACTTGGGATGAGCATAAAAAACTCAGTAAGGGATATAAAAATATGGAAAGGAAACATGAGTACATGTATACATAATAATGAAATCATACTTTACCCATAAAACAAAATCACTTTAACATACCTCATAAAATCATGAATAAATCATAGAAATCATAAGACATAAAGGTAACTTGAGGCATTCATAACATTCTTACGTAGGGAGTAACCATCTTGGTTACGTTTGGAATGCCCACCACAGTATATTCTCTAAATCTCTTTGGAGAAACCTTTACGTTTAACCCCTTCGCGTTACCCAATGCATTGGAGAGCTATATCGAGCTCACCCGCCATTAGTTTTTCACGGAACCACCCATCTTCATAATAATGCCCAAGAACCATAACATAATCATAACACATAACTTAAGCATAAAGGAAAGATAACATTCCCACATTGCAATAACAATATAACATTTTAAGATATTGAAATAATGAATCCATTCTAAAAACCATTTCCAAAACCATTTAAAACATTTAATAGAGATATTTTTAAATCAAAGTGTCCCATACCACATTAAAGCTTTTAACATTTTAAACCATTAATTTAAATATAAATAAATCCTTAAAACCATTTTGAAAACATGGATATTAATGAGAAATATTTATAAGAATAAATTATTAAAACATTTAAAACGATATTTTAGTTAAAGGGTTTTTAACAAAATGAGAGACACTTGAATACAATAATTGAAGGATAAAATTTAATAAAAACTTTATAATATCATGAGAATAAAGGGATTCATGATATAATATTCCAAAGGAAAGTATATACACCATATAAGAGTGAACTGGTGCATAACAACAATGAAGTCTCAATAGAAATGTAAAATGAGATGAAATCCATTATAAAGAAGGTATCTTAAATTAAGGATAAATCCGTCTCAAAATTATGTGTGAAAAATATAAATACACCTAATATAAGTGGATATTAATTTTAAAACAATCAAAGGTCATTCACACATATTCAAAGGATGAAATATTCAATAACTACATGTTGAACCCAAACAAATCGAAATTGGGTTAAAATCTTCCCTTGCAAAAATTTGACAGCCTAACGACATCACTACAAAATTCATAAAATGAGTTGATGAGAGATAAAAAGGGTATATCATCACTTGGACATAAAATTTAAATCACTAAGGACATAGAAGAACATATCCCAACAATATTTTATGTTAATTAAAAGACATAACAAAAGAATTCTTTTAAAACGAGGAGGGTGAAAGGTTCCCTTACCGACATGGGTATCTTTCGAAACATACACCCCATGAAAGAATGACAATACAACATTGATGTAAATAATAATAAATGAAAGCATATTACACAATGATAAAAATAATGGGCATTACATACACCACTCAAAGGAAATTGCGGCAAATGTAGCATAAATCTTACAGGAATAAAAGTGAGATGAAAAATCCCTTACGAAAACTCGGCAGCCTAACAACGCCACTTAAAACATCAAAAAATGGATTGATGAGATCAAATAGGGTATCTCATCATATTAAAATAATATTTATAGAAAGAGGAATATAAAAGAACATCCCCCATCATAACAAAGAGGAGCTTAAAAGAAGTGACATAAAGGAGAGTACTTAAAAAGAAAGAGAGAGGTTAGATCTTTTACGGAAATTCGGCAGCCTAACAGTGCCACTCAAAACATCCAAAATGGATTGATGAGAGAGAATAGAGACTCTCATCATAAGAACATAAAAATTAAAGTAATAGTAATATAAAAGAACATCCCAATCACAGGAAAGATGAGCTTAAAAGGAATGACATAAAAGAGTGTACTTAAAAAGAAAGAGAGGAGTAGGATCCCTAACCTCGGGTCCGTCTTGACTCGATCGTTCTTTAACGTCCTAAATAATAAACTTGAGATATTTTATACTTTATTAATAACCTTTTTCAAGTTCATTATTCCTTTTATATCACTTATTGCCATGTTATAAACATTATTTAATCATTTAAGTTAATGATGTTTGTTTTGTCGTTATTTGGTTCTTAAGTCGAAAGTGGACTTCTTACAATTACATGTTGTTCATGTGGTCAAAGGTTCATTATATCCAGAATGATATTCATGATTTGGATATCATATATATCATATATATCCAGAATATACATGTATTTATAATATTACATAATCATTTAGAGGTATGAAATGAAATGCACCGTTCATGGAGACGGTAAGCCGTACGTACGCATGAATGCTACTTTCATTCCTATGTCATATTAATGGAATTAAAACTAAATGAAAGGTATGTATATTTTAATTACAGAATTATATTAATCATTTATATGTAACATATATCATATATAATAACTTTAAATACATCCTTTATACATCCCACATATGGCATTAATGAATCAAATCACTTTGAGGGGGCGGTAGTCCGCACTTCCTAAAATGAAATTATCATGTTTACCCACAATGGAAACCATAAAGGTATTCCACAAAAGAAAAATAGAGAAGATTAAGTAAAAAAATAAGCATATTATATATCATATATAAATATAGTGACATCTTAATGGCCACCTTTGAAGGTGTTATATGAGTGTTGAACAATCATCGTTTCATGAGGCAGAAATTCGACATCCACAGAAACAGTATGTTCTTTAACCATTAGATGTAGGTGTGTGTAAGTGTATCTCAAATTATTCTTATAACAACATCCTAGTATATTGAATATACTGTAGTTGTTACAAAATAAATGAATAAAAAGAGTTTAGGGGGTTGGAGAAGCAAAATAATACAAAAGGACTCAAGTGAAGACATTACCTTAAAATCTGGTAACTCCCTTTGTTTTGAGCTCAAAGGATTCCTTGGGAAGTCTTCTGCCCAAAGTGAGGCTTCTAAGAGTTAGATAGGGATTTGGAGAGAAACAATGGGAAGGGGTTGTCCGAGCTAAAGGCTTTGGAAGTGTGGGTAAGGAGGTAGAGGTGGGGGCCTTTTATAAGAGGAGAGGAGGGGGACTCTTGGAAAGTAAAGAAATGTTACTTTATTTGAAAATGAGTTTCGGATTTAAAAGGTCCCACATTGATATAATACATGGATAAGGTGATAAGGTTTTGAAATCCACCAATCCAATAGGTTTTGGACATGTGTAGGTCATAGAGTTTACATTATCTTTCCATTTTATTTAAATCGTTAAATAATGAGGTAATCACTGCATCATCATGGTGTCATAAATAATTTAATTTATATAGTGTCTAAAAATTATAAAAAAAATATCATGATTTAGGACATATTTATAGATTTTAATGAATATTTATAGTCAAAAATCTGACTTTTATAACCCCATTTAAAAATTGTTTTAGTAAAACAACTCATGTTTGTGTCATTTTAATTTTAACATTAAATAAAAAGGTATTTATGTCATTTTCCAACCAAAGTGGCTCCATGGGGTCCCCAAGTTGACCCATAGATTGTCTTGGTCAGAAATGACTCATCAAATGAGGGTAGGACATGTTTCTAGGTCATTTCATATTATTAAAACATTATTTTTACCTTAAACTACACTAATTACCTCTAATCGCGATTAAAAACTTAAAAGTTATAATTCACCAAAAAAATTATTTTAATCCCATTAAACCAAATTTTAATTCCTAATGACAACCATGTATGTCGAATTTTTGAAATTCAAAACACAGAGGTGGCAAAGTTTCATTTAAACGAAAAATCAGTTTTTATAAGTACCACTTAGCGGTTTCACTATTCATCCAAAATAGAAGTTTTTCAGAAAATTACCAAAAATTCAGCCTAAGATATATTTGATATTAGGAATTAAAAAATGAGGTCTTTTTTACAAAATTCAAAAAATATAAGTTGCATTAATTAATTTAATAATTAATTACCGCTGTCAAAACAAATAGCGTGTTTTTAAGAAACAATAAGTATCAAAAGATTGACTCTTGTTTTGGTCCAATTTCAAAATGAAATTAATTCCAATGACCACTATTGGATTAAATGGTAAAAATATATTCTAATTGAACTTTAAAACCCATTCAAAAGATAATATTATTATATAAATAAATTAGATTAAAAAGGGGTTTTGAATTAAAATACAACATTTTCATTGTTCATTAAAAATGAACTTTATCCGAAAAATACCAAAAATTTACACAATCTACATTTTGATGTCCCGATTCTAAAGAAGAATTTTATTTTTTCAAATATAACACATAAAATTGTTAAAAAGTGGATTTAAAAGAGGTTCGCCATCAAAGGACGGTTAATCGACTTTTTAAAGAATATTAGAATGTTTATGCTTAAAAATTGGATTCATTCGCTTTTTAAATCCTCTAACATTAATTGTAAAAAGTAAAAATATTTTACAAACATATATAATCATTTTGTAGTTAGTTCTGTTCATTCCCGCCATTACAATGGCTAGGCGTTAACTACCATTTAAAATAATTTTATCTTATTATTAGAGTGCAACGTAAGATTCCAAAGAACCTTGTTGTTGCGTATTGGGTACGCCATCGAGCATAGCGTTCCCTTTAAAACATTATTTTTTCCACAAATAGGGATAAATATAAAAATTTCATATTCATTATTTACCTGGGGTGTTACATCCTTCCCCCCTTTTGGGAATTGCGTCCTCAAAATTTTAAAATTGGGCTCGGAAACATCCTTGAAAATCCCACATCGGAACAGGAGTCGGTAAAACAATCACTTTAAAATAAAGAATGAGAAGTACAGAGGTCACCCGAGTTAACCCATACTATGATTCCATGTAGGAAAACATGGACATGGAGGAGAAAACATAAGGTCATGTTCTGATGGAGAGTGATAGAAAACATGTTTAGGAGAAAGTTAACCACAATAAAATAACAAACTTGTGATGGGTTAAACGGTATTCGATTCCCCAGTAGGAAAAGTTAATAGACAACATTTTTGTTTTTGTTTTTTTTATTGAGGAATTTATTCATAAGGAGACATAATTACATATCATGTTGACTTTCAACTTTTATTATATTTCTTACACAAACTCATATTTTCTTCAAAAGATGAGTATTTAGGAAGACTTGTTCACTATAATCAACATCTAGAGAATAACCTAATCCAAAAAAGAGAACTATATACTTCCCATGTCTTTAGACTTTAACCAAAACCAAAACCAAAATGGTTAGTACAAGATCAGATAATTCAGAAAAGGATAACCCTTTATAAAAAGAAAATATATTCTTAATCTCCAAAATTTTTCCAACAAAACCCAAAGTTCAACGAGGACCATTCAATAAACAATTTGTACATAAAATTATTCAAAGTAAACAAAACTAAGATTGAAACCCAAATATTTGAAGGATTTAGTCACATAGTCTTCCAAGGTACAAATTAACTTTTACCTCCAAATAACATCAGTTGCTCTTAAATTCTCATATTGAAAAGTAATTAACCTAATCACATATCCTCGATGATAGGTTAATCATTTCCATAGATAACCCAAAATAAACTTACTCTGGATTCCTAAAATCATCTAACTAAAAAGAATTAGTCAAACTAACCAGGGAATTCACGTAGTCCAGTGGTAGGCGATAAATACCAGTCACACTTTGGTTATGGGTTCGATTCCCGCAGCTTTGTCTGACACGACGGGTTGTCACACGGTCTGTGTGTTTTCCTTTTTCCAAAACTATATAATTCTTAAAACATTCCCCAAAACGAGATAAAATCATAAAAAATGTTCATAACATATTTTAACCTCAAGTTTATCTCATGCCTTTCATTTTCCATCATAACATATAATAACCCATAATTACCTCAAAAGTAAGGATCATATAAACTCTAATGGTTATCTTTATAATTATTACCTGAACTTCCACATCGATTGGTCATCTTGTACATTATGCATTACAGATCATACCAAGGTTCAAGTGGTTGATAATGACTCCTTGATAGTTGGTTTAGATCCACCACGAGTTTCCTCATTGAATCCCCCATTTTATCTATTATCTTATTCAGAGAACCACCATAGTTTCCTTCAAACCTGTTGTCTCTTTGGTTCCTGCTAGATCCATCCATTCACTAAAAACAGAAATGTCAGTGTGAGTATATCAACAAAACCATCATGTACTAAAGAGGAAGATAAACACTAAGATATACTTACTCATTCACTTTATCTAAAACTAGGACTCTTTCTGAAATCCAAACCATTATGGTAATGTCACTTGTGCTTAGAGAATACCCTAACCTCTAAAGTTATCTAAACCAACCTCGGATACCAACTATAAGGCCCCAGCCTTAAACCTTACTTAATCTTGAGTTATTACAAGATTACACATTGAGGATCTTTTTAGGTTTCGAGTTTTAGAGAATTAGATCATAAAACTTTCATTACATTCCACATTTAAACAATGTGGTTACATAAAAGATAGTATTCATTTTTCCCATCAACGGAAAACATATTTAAAATAAAACATGGATTCTTTCTTGACACTTCCTTGACACTATCATCATATCATGTACCCTTCCCTTGACCTGTGAAAAACATTTCAAAAAATTGGGATGAGCATAAAAAACTCAGTAAGGGATATAAAAATATGGAAAGGAAACATGAGTACATGTATACATAAGAATGAAATCATACTTTACCCATAAAACATAAACACTTTAACATACCTCATAAAATCATGAATAAATCATAGAAATCATAAGACATAAAGGTAACTTGAGGAATTCATAACATTCTTACGTAGGGAGTAACCCTCTTGGTTACGTTTGGAATACCCACCACAGTATATTCCCTAAATCTCTTTAGAGAAACCTTAACGTTTAACCCCTTCATGTTACCCAATTCATTAGAGAGCTATATCAGGCTCACCCGCCCTTAGTTTTTCATGGAACCACCCGTCTTCATAATAATTCTCAAGAACCATAAAATAATCATAGCACTTAACTTAAGCATAAAGGAAAGATAACATTCCCACATTTCAATAACAATATAACATTTTAAGATATTGAAATAATGAATCCATTCTAAAAACCATTTTCAAAACAATTTAAAACATTTAATAAAGAGATTTTTAAATCAAAGTGTCCCATACCACATTGAAGATTTTAACATTTTAAACCATTAATATCCATATAAATAAATCCTTAAAACCATTTTGAAAAAATGGATATTAATGAGAAATATTTATAATAATAAATCATTAAAACATTTAAAATGATATTTTAGTTAAAGGGTTTTTAACAAAATGAGAGACACTTGAATACAATAATTGAGGGATAACATTTAATAAAAACTTTATAATATCATGAGAATAAAGGGATTGATGATATAATATTCCAAAGGACAGTATATACACCATATAAGAGTGAATTGGTGCATAACAACAATGAAGTCTCAATAGAAATGTAAAATGGGATGAAATCCATTATAAAGAAGGTATCCTTAAATTAAGGATAAATCAGTCTCAAAATTATGTGTGACAAATATAAATACACCAAATATAAGTGGATATTAAGTGTAAAACAATCAAAGGTCATTCACACATATTCAAAGGATGACATATTCAATAACTACATGTTGAACCCAAAGAAATCGAAATTGGGATAAAAAGTTCCCTTGCAAAAATTTGACAGCCTAACGGCGTCACTACAAAATTCAGAAAATGAGTTGATGAGAGATAAAAAGGGTATGTCATCACTTGGACATAAAATTTAAA
Organism: Viscum album; assembly: GCA_963277665.1. Classification (NCBI taxonomy): domain Eukaryota; kingdom Viridiplantae; phylum Streptophyta; class Magnoliopsida; order Santalales; family Viscaceae; genus Viscum; species Viscum album. Next base: position 1,657,582,694 of record OY728138.1, on the reverse strand, counting down.
TCACTATGTTTATAGAAGAACATATCCCAAGATAATTTTATGTGAATTAAAAGACATAACAAAAGAAGTCTTTTAAAAAGTGGAGGGTGAAAGGTTCCCTTACCGACATGGGTATCTTTCGAAACATACACCCTGTGAAAGAAGGATAATACAACATTAATGTAAATAATAATAAATGAAAGTATATTACACAATGATTAAAATAATGGGCAGTACATACACCACTCAAAGGAAAGTGTGGCAAATGTAGCATAAATCTCACAGGAATAAAAGTGAGATGAAAAATCGCTTACGAAAACTCGTCAGCCTAACGGCGCCACTTGAAACTTCCAAAAATGGATTGATGAGATCAAATAGGGTCTCTCATAATATTACAATAAAATTTACTTCAAGAGGAATATAAAAGAACATCCCCCATCATAACAAAGAGGAGTTTAAAATAAGTGACACAAAGGAGAGTACTTAAAAAGAAAGAGAGAGGTTAGATCTCTTACGAAAATTTGGCAGCCTAACGATGCCACTCAAAACATCCAAAATGGATTGATGAGAGAGAATAGAGTCTCTAATAATATGAACATAAAAATTACAGTAATAGTAATATAAAATAACATCCCAATCACAAGAAATATGAGTTTAAAATGAATGACATAAAAGAGTGTACTTAAAAAGAAAGAGAGGAGTAGGATCCCTTACCTCGGGTCCGTCTTGACTCGATCGTTCTTTAACATCCTGAATAATAAACTTGAGTTAATTTCTAATTTCTTAAGAACCTTTTTCAAGTTAATTATTCCTTTTATATCACTTATTGACATGTTATAAACATTATGTAATCATTTAAGTTAATAATGTTTGTTTTGTCGATATTTGGTTCTTAAGTCAAAAGTGGACTTCTTACAATTACATGTTGTTCGTGTGGTCAAAGGTTCATTATATCCAGAATGATATTCATGATTTGGATATAATATATATCATATATATCCATAATAAACATGTATTTATAATATTACATAATCATTTAGAGGTAAGAAATTAAATGCACCGTTCATGGAGACGGTAAGCCGTATGTACGCATGAACGCTACTTCCATTCATATGTCATATTAATGGAATTAAAACTAAATAAGAGGTATGTATATTTTAATTCCAGAATTATATTCATCATTTATATGTAACATATATCATATATAATAACTTTAAATACATCCTTTATACAACCCACATATGGCATTAACGAATCAAATCACTTTGAGGGGGCGGTAGTCCGCACTTCCTAAAATGAAATTATCATGTTTACCTACAATGAAAACCATAAAGGTATGCCAAAAAAGAAAAATACAGAAGATTAAGTAAAAAATAAACATATTATATATCATATATAAATATAGTGACATCTTAATGGCCACCTTTGAAGGTGTTATATGAGTATTGAACAATCATCGTTTCGTGAGGCAGAAATTCTCCATCCACAGAAATAGTATGTTCTTTAACCATTAGATGTAGCTGTGTGTAAGTGTAGCTATAATTCTTCTTATAACAACATCCTAGTATATTTAAGATACTGGAGTTTTTACAAAATAAATGAATAAAAAGAGTTTAGGGGGTTGGAGAAGCAAAATAATACAAAAGGACTCAAGTGAAGACATTACCTTAAAATCTGGTAACTCCCTTTGGTTTGAGCTCAAAGGATTCCTTGGGAAGACTTCTTCCCAAAGTGAGGCTTAAAAGAGTTATAGAGGGATGTGTAGAGAAAAAATGGGTAGGGGTTTGCCGATCCAAAGGCTTTGGAAGTGTGGGTAAGGAGGTAGAGGTGGGGGCCTTTTATAGGAGGAGAGGAGGGGCACTCTTGGAAAGTAAAGAAATGTTACTTTATTTGAAAATGAGTTTCGGATATAAAAGGTCCCACATTGATATAAAACGTGGATAAGGTGATAATGTTTCTAAATCCACCAATCCAATATGTTTTGGACATGTGTAGGTCATAGAGTTTACATTATCTTTCCATTTTATTTAAATCGTTAAATAATGAGGTAATCGCTGCATCATCATGGTGTCATAAATAAATTAATTTATTTAGTGTCTAAAAATTATAAAAACATATCATGATGTAGGAAATCTTTTTAGATTTTAATGAATATTTATAGTCAAAAATATGACTTGTATAACCCCATTTAAAAATTGTTTTAGTAAAACAACTCATGTTTGTGTCATTTTAATTTTAACATTAAATAAAAAGGTATTTATGTCATTTTCCAACCAAAGTGGCTCCATGGGGTCCCCAAGTTGACCCATGGATTTTCTTGGTCGGACATGACTCATCCAATGAGGGTAGGACATGTGTCTAGGTCATTTCATATTATTAAAACATTATTTTTACCTTAAACTACACTAATTACCTCTAATCGCGATTAAAAACTTAAAAGTTACAATTCACAAAAAAATTATTTTAATCCCATTGAACCAGATTTTACTTCCTAATGACAACCATGTATGTCGGATTTTTGAAATTCAAAACACAGAGGTGGCAAAGTTTCATTTAAACGAGAAATCAGTTTTTATAAGTACCACTTAGCGGTTTCACTATTCATCAAAAATAAAAGTTTTTCAGAAAATTACCAAAAAATAACCCTAAGATATATTTGATATTAAGAATTCAAAAATGAAGTCTTTTTTAGAAAATTCAAAAAATATAATATGCATTAATTAATTTAATAATTAATTACCGCTGTCAAAACAAATAGCGTGTTTTTAAGAAACAATAAGTATCAAAAGATTGACTCTAGTTTAAGTCCAATTTCAAGATGAAATTAATTCCAACGACCACTATTGGATTAAATGGTAAAAATATATTCTAATTGAACTTTAAAACCAATTCAAAAGATAATATAATCATATAAATAAATTAGATTAAAAAGGGGTTTTGAATTAAAATACAGCATTTTCACTGTTCATTAAAAAAATGAACTTTATCAGAAAAATAACAAAAATTTACACAATGTAAATTTTGATGTCCCGATTCTTAAGAAGAATTTTATTTTGTCAAATATAACACATAAAATTGTTCAAAAGTGTATTTAAAAGAGGTTCACCATCGAAAGGCGGTTAATCGAATTTTTAAAGAATATTAGAATGTTTATGCTTAAAAATTGGATTCATTCGCATTTTTAATCCTCTAACATTAATTGTAAAAAGTAAAAATATTTGACAAACATATATAATCATTTGGTAGTTAGTTCTTTTCATTCCCGCCATTACAACGGTTAGGCGTTAACTACCATTTAAAATAATTTTATCTTATTATTAGACTGCAATGTATGATTCCCAAGAAACTCATTGTTGCGTATTGGGTATGCCATCGAGTATAGCGTTCCCTTTAAAACATTATTTTTTCCAAAAATAGGGATAAATATAAAAATTTTATATTCTTTATTTACCCGGGGTGTTACAATAAAAATCGGATAAAATTAAATAAATGATTTAAAAATAATTAATGTGCTATTTTTTGGATGAATTATGAAGTTACATGAATTTTAAAAATAATTGTGAAGTATAATTGATTTTTATGTTGTTTACTTGTAATTTATTTTTTATTTTAATACCTTTAATGTGAAAAATATGTGAATTGATATGAAAATGGATTTAAATGATATTTAAGGATTAAAGAATGTTTTTAATAATTATAAAATAAAAAATATTATATAATTATAAAAATTTATGTAACCATTACATCCTATCAGTAATAGTTCATATATGTTCTACTATCAATATTTAAAATTTCCATCATGGAACTTATAATTTGAAAAATTGTAAAATTCCATCGTTTTTTCATATAAAAAGAGAATTAATTCAAGCCTTTTCAAAACATACGTAATATTACATTTTATATAAAACTAAACATGAAACACCCTACAAACTTAAAAAACCATATAGTAAACCCATAATAGTAACGATAAACATATAAATCAAAATCATTAATCTCATTCAAAATGAGAATATCAAATGATCATGAATAAGTAATAACCAATTTCATTTACGTTTATTTCTTCTTCATCCACATTTAAATATAACATAATTATAGCTTAAAAATATTTTAAATAATATATTACATAGAAACCAAATGTGTTTCATGGCATGATTCACACACAACACCAAACACAGAAAGTCATGGAATAGTATATAACGCATAAAATATAGATATTGAAATTTAAGGTAAAAGTATATTAAGTATAATATTGAATAATTTTAGATATTAATATATTTTTATTTATTAAAAATAGCGAATCTATAAAATTATATTATTGTTGGTAAGTAACTAATAAAACTGATCTATAAATTAAATTATATCCTTTCTAAAATTGTATTTCATGAGATAAATTCAACCATAAAAATTGAATTATTTTTAAAATATTTTATTTATATGATTTATATGTTAATATTAAATTATATAACTAATATATTGGATATAAGAGTATGAATAGATAATATATTAAAAATATAACATCCTTTGAAAATGTATTTTGTTTTAAAATTGATTTTTCATCTTAATATTAAATTCTAGAACATTAGAATTTGAATGTAACAAAATTTAATTAATATATTTTATTTATAATAATGATATTAGATTATTATCAATTTTTGTGATTTGGTAGACTAATTTAATTTTATGTGAATATAGAGAACTAAAAATTTCTATGCATGTTGCATAATTTATAGATATATCAAGAAGTATAAATTAAAAACATTTAAAAAATTTAACATGATTAAATATATATTTATTCAGTAAAAATATTATGGATTTACAAAACCTATTTTTAACATTTTATGAACCTAATTAATATTTCAAAATAAAAATAAAATTATGTCATGTTACTTAATATTAATTACTATTATTTAAAATTAGATATTTGAATTTATTTTAAAGATTCATATATTTTACATTTTTATTGTAAAAAATTTTATATTAGTAATATAAAATGAATTAATGTATTTAACAAACAATAAGATTTCATTCATTAAAATAAAACATCTTTAAAAATTAGGTGTTTTCACGTAAAATTTTCTATTGTTTAAAAAACATATTTTACACATAAAAATATTTTTTTAATAAATTTAATTTATATTTATAATTATTAGTTATAAATTATGTAATATTTTGTGTTTTTTTAGTAATAAAATAATAATTAAAAATGTAAAATTTATTTACCATGATAAACAATTAATGGTAAAAGTAAAAAATATAAAATTTAAGAGAATGATATATCATTAAAACATGTGTGAATATGAAATTTAGAGTATTTATTAACCTTAAATAACCCCAAAATTAATTATTTAACACATTTGGAGACTATGTCTCTTGAATATTGGCACACCATTACCAAAATGTAATGGGTACTTCCATAATTAAACATCTCTTCACATATGATAGGGGACCACTTCCAAAAAATATAGCTCTAACTATAATGTCTAATCTAACTTTAAAACCATACCATTTTCATCATTATAAAATCCTCTCTTAATTTTATAAGCCTCTGATCTCAATTAGTTATCCAATGCTTTATATTTTAATGGATATTTCCTAGAGAAATCATAACATCTCAAATTGATAATTTTATACTATTTGTTATTCATGATCGTCCAATTACAAAAAGATTCTAGAAACCATTATATAATGAAATAAGTTTTTTAAACTAATTATTATTTTTCAAAGATAAAATTAATTAACAACATATTCCTCTTTCTATTAAATTATGAATATTGTATTAGAATGTTTATCCATACTACCAACTTTATGAATTATCATATCTCGTTTTTCATTTTGGTTTTTTATTAATTATTAAACATTATTAAAAATTAATTACCGAATAATAATATTTAAATAATAAAATTATAATTTTTTAATAATTACACTATTATAAAATCAACCACTTTAATAACCATAATCGTCCCTTAATTGTGGTATGTTCATGGTTGGGACGGTCAAACAACTTATGTGATGAATGCTATAAAATAATAACATGGTTGAATACAAGATATTTTTTATTGATATTTCATTATATAAATAAGTAAATATAATTTACATTTCTTATAGAATGGTAAAACATATAGTAAACTCATTATATTATGGACTAAATTCCATTAGATAAAAATATATGAAACATGATCTATGACTATTTCATGCTTAAGGATCATAAATAAAAATCAATATAATTAAATTAAATCATTATGAATCAAAATTTATATTAAATTATATGATATGGTAATGTTGAAATTTTTTTGAATAACAAACAACAACACTGCTATTACCAAACTGGTTCCAAATGAAAAAGATAAGACACACACAATATAGAAAATAGATAGTAACCAACTAATAAATATAAAATAATAATAATAAATAATGTTTATAATTGTTTATATATGAATATGTTATTTAAATTGGTTATTAATATATATATTTTCTTTTTACAAGTTATTAATGGGATTTATTAGAGGCGAGGAATTACGTTAATGGTTTCATTCTATCAAAATTTACTTCTATGACTTATTTCCTACAGTTCATTATGATATATTTGATATATTTTGACCACTAACTAATGAATTTATTTTATATTATTCATTTATTAAATAATTTTTCAATAATCATATTTTTTATTTCATTAAAATGATATCAATTCAACGGATTCTACGGATATGAGGGTTATTGTTTTATATTTTTCAATTTCTAGAGACATGATTGATATTATAACCATCATTTTCCCAATATGAATCATTTACTTCTATTTTTTAATTCCTAAATAAAGAATATTCTTCATTTCATGGAATTTAATGGTCCCTCAAAAGAGCATACTCTTAAATTCTATTTATTATTAACTGGGTATTACCGTAAATGGTTTTTTGTCTCAAAATACTTTATTTGAGACATGTATTATCCCCTGAAAATACTTTCCATGAAATTTTTTATATATTGCACATTTTCATATTAGATCACAACATATACTTTATGAATGATAATATTTGTTCAATTTCATGATCTCACCTATAGGTTTATTGATTAAAATGTAACTAAAGTCGTATTATTGTTTTTACAAATCTAAATATCAAAATCAGGATTCTTTCGAATGATAATCCATCTTGGGAAATTTTTGTTCTATTTATTTCAAAAAACCCAATCATTTTAATCTACGTTTTATATTTTGGGCTCTCAAAGTTATTCATATTATTTCATTTTTACCATTTACTAAATATTTATCCATTGTTGGGATACCAATCTCACCTCTTATTTTTTGTTAGGAATCCTACTATTACTAGACTGTACTCATTGGATGATTTTATGTGTGCCATTATTAATTCTGTATTAATTCATTAAATTCATTTATTACAACATAATTAAGTATTGATAATATATGAATCAAACTCTATAAGATAAATGATCTATCGCTTCATTTTCCTTTCATAGTCACCCTATATTGAATATAAGTGCATTCTTCTAATTAATTTCTGGTGAGAGTGTCGTATTATCCATTACATTGTTTTAAGAAAATTCACCTAAATTCCCATTCGTTTTTTTATTTTAAAAACTATCTTCACAACCATATACTATTTCTAGATACAAATTAGATTAATTATTCCTAAATATAATTATATTACTCTTAATGAATATGGAAATATTAAGAATCAGTATAATTCTTATTCCAATATGGATTTTAATTAACTTCCATTTAATGTTTATTAGGTATTGATTAACCATCCACATTCTTTTTATGGAAGGATTATAAATATGTAATGACTATTAAATTATTAATATTCTATATGTTATATCTCAATACATATTTTTTGTAATTATTATCTAAATTGGATTATGAATTATATTATTATTCATATATATTATATGGTGAAAGAATTATAATTAAGGAAGTGATGGTTGGTGATTGTTATTATATAGTCTTTAAATGAATAATTCATTCTAATGATACAAATGGTATATTTATGTGGTATATTCCTTTATATTAAAATAATTATTTCTTTTTTGTGACCTTGACATTAAGAATGTTGTCTTGGATGTTTACTTGATGATAGGAATAATGGCTTTGATATTTTAATTAATGGAAATATTAATATGTAAGGAATTATTCATTAAATCTACAATAATTCATTTATTCTTATAAATTTTATTATTTATATTATTGTACATTCATGTATTTATGTCAATATTATCTCATATATTATATGGAATTATATGATATTTATTTAATCCATCACAATATTAATTCCATGTTTATACTTTGATATATTTTTATATATGTTACTAATTTATTATTTTATGTCACCCTTATTATGTTTCCATTTTTCTTGGGTTTTCAAGAAATTTATTACACATAGTATATGTAAAATAAAATCAAATGTGTAGAGAATTTTTGAGATATGTTGAATACTATATATAGATAATGTATTTTTTGATATAATAGAAAACAGTTTCTTTGGTTTTGAAACACATGTTATTTGATAGTTAATGAGTTTTATTACATTTAGAATTATCTAAACATAATAAGTTATTCTAGGGTTTTCAATGAAATTCTTTCTATATTTCATGAAATTCGAGAGAATTTATGTTTGGGGAGTCCTACTTGGTATTTGAGTAAATTTAAATATAACTTCATATATTAGGATGTTATCAGTATAACATACTTTAATCGTTATTAATTTCATCAAAGTTGAAAAATAAAGTTTGATAAGAATTTCAATGATATAGATAAATCATTATGTTAGTTGTGGTACCGTGGAATATTTTATGTTTTTAGTTATAAGGAAGATATATATTTAGTTAAACCCCAAGGAATAAAACTCTCTGAAAATAGTGAGTATATATTAATAACTTTATGTTTTGTTAAATAATATATTTTGGGGTTTCCATGAAATTACAACCCTATCTAGATACAAGAAAGTGTACTAGTTTGTAGAAATGTTTCAGTTAATGGTAAATTTATTGAAAAAAGTACATATGGTCATTAACCGTATCATGACTCAAATTCCTGATGATTGGGAATAAGACTATAATATAAGAATGAAACTATCAATGAATAATAATTGGTTACTAATATTATATTTACAGGACATTATGAAGGATTTATTTTGTTACTGAATTAGGTTAACCAATATAATAGAACTCAAACAAACGAATCCTAGATTGAACCATGTCAAATATAGGATAAATATAATATAATATTATAATTTCAAGGAGACATACATTTTTATGATGAAATTATAAATAAGTAATTACATTATTTTATCTGTTGTTTATCTCTTGTGAATAACTCCTTTTTGTGTTAGTAATGGATGGATCATGAAGAAACAATGTTAGTAATTTATATCATGGACAATGCAGAGATAGTCCCAAATATTAACTTGAAAGAATAATATATATTATGAGGCATCATGTTATTTTTCCTAATCACCTATCAAAATGATAAATAACAATGTGAACATGGATTATTTTACAAACAAACCATTGAATATAAGTATGGGGTCTCATGGAAATTTAGGTGGTCACGATAATGATGGAATGATGATTCAATTTATTCCCATCAAATATGTGGAATAAATTACTAAATTTCTATTTTAAATGAATTAAAATGTTTTTCATGTGTTTATAAGGAGGTATCAGTAATGAAATTTTAAATTAATTATGAAGTAATTTGTTGACATGATTAGAAGAAAATATTTATTTTTAAGCCATACCAATAATATTAAGGTAAAACCCTCATTTGAAATTATATATTAAGTTATTTATATATTTTGTATAACCATTAACAAATGTTTTTATATTTTTATAATTAATATATGATGATTTGTTTTAAATTTAAGGAGAATGTTACACCCAAATGTTTTTATTTATATTTTCCATTAAATCAAAATGTATTTTATAGAATGCATCATACAAAACACCAAAATATAATGAACTCAAAAACAATGAATAATAATTAAAATATAACTATATAATTTAATGTAAAATCTATATAAAAAAATAAGAAATATTTATTGTATTAAAAATAATGACCATTATTAATACAAACAAATTGATATAATTTATTTACTGTAGCTATGTACCTAATAAGAAGAATTTATGATTTATAATGATAGTCTTGCAAAGGTAAAGTTTTATGATTTATTTAAAGACAATAAATATTTAGGGGATATATTATATTTTATATATTAATAACTTATTTATAGAAAATATTATAATTAATTAAAAATAAAAAATTTATACAACATTTTAATATTTTAAAAGGTAAAAATTATATGAAAATGCTATACATTATATAATTATTATTTAATTTAAAAGTTAATTTATAAAAATTTATAATTGTAATTTTAAATTATTTCCCCAATTTAGAATTTAGAATCCAAATATTATCAGAAGATATATTTTTTCTATTTTTAAAAAATAATTTTTATTTTGGTGAATAGTAATAAATAAAATATTAACTAATGCCATAACATTTATGTATATATCAAGAATTAGTCATAAATTATATAAATATAAAACATTTTTGTTGAGAAAATATGAATTTAATGATTAAAAAAATAAATTTCACAATTCTATTTTTTATTTTAAAACGTATTTTTTACATTTTAGGAAGATAAGTTATATTTTTCAAAAAATAAAACTATTTTTTGTATTTTCTTGTAATGATGAATTAATATGGTAAATCAAGATTTTATCATTCATTAAAATCCAAATAACTTTAAATTATTCTTTTATAAAACAATTTGTACTATAAAAATATAAAATACTATTATTTATGTCCTACAAATAAATTTAAAAAATAGAAATAATCATTTTTTGATAATCATTTTTAACGATTAAAATGAAGTAATGTTATTATAATTTTTTCATACTAGTAAATATATTATATGATTAAATGGATATAATATTTATAATAATAATACAAATTTTTTTAATAGCTTCCATTTACTTGTTAAGAATTAAAATTAATGTACATATTCAACAATATATTTCCACGGTGAAAACAAAAAATGGTAAAATGAGAAATCTAAGAGTAAAAGAATTATTCATCTTTAAAACATGTGTATAAAATAATTTTTTTTGATATATCAGTCATTTATCATTTAAAAATTAAATATTAAAAACTTTTGTAGTCTTTGATAATAGAATTATTGCAGACCACTCTTAAAATGTAAGAAATACATCCAAAATTACCCTTCTCTTCACTAATGAATGGGAATTATATCCAACACTTCACGCTACACATATGCTATAATTTTTCATTCTGGGAATCTTTTGTTTTCTCTTTATATAATTCAGTACCCTGATAAAATTCCTATGTTCTTAATTAGTTAACATATAGAATCCATTTTCAAGGACATTTTCATGAAAAAACTCATGTTCTCAACAAGAGTATTTCTTAATCCATAATATTTTATTCTAAATATACCTCTTTTAATTTTTTTCCATCATTATATATAGAAAAATGCCTTTTCCATATAATAAATATTATTAATCTAAGGTAATAATTAATAACCACCCTTTTTAATTTCCATTAAAAAATAAAAACACCATTAGTGTGTTCGTTCTAATTTCCACCTCTACAATGTGATGTATCTAATTTCACAAATAGGATCATTAGGATTTATTAAAATATATTAAAATATTATGAAAAAATTAAAAATATCTTAAAATATCTTAATGGTTATTTATTAATGAAATTATCCCTAAAATAAACCACATTCATAACCACACTCATCCATTAATCATGGTATGCCTTTATTTGGGTCCATCTAGTAACCAACTTCAACAACACCATAAAATTACACCACTTATGAATAGGAGAATAAAATTAATAATAATATATGATATAAATATGTAAATAAGGACATTATTTGGTTTCTTAGGTGGGGACATTAATAGTAAACTCATTAATTATGATCCTAGTATACATTTGTTAACAAAATAGAAACATGATCGTCGTCGATTTCATATATAAGGATCATAACTATACAAAAATAGAATGAAATTATAAGAATTCTAAATAATTATAAATAATATATAGTAGTACCTTGTATGATCTAATAATAGTAAACATTGAGAGAATAATGAAAAACAAAACCACAATTACAAAACTAATTCAAAATGACCATGATTTCACATATATGATATTTATATTATATAATATCTTCTTAAAATAAATGTACAAAATAATAATAATTTATTTTTTTAAAATTTTATAGACATAAATAAGCATCTGATATATCTAATTAATAGATATTTTTTTCAGGAAATTCAATCACATTAGTGGAATTTCGTAATTAAGGTATAGGGTTGTTTATATCAAATTATAACTTCTTAAGATATAATTGTTATTGTTATCTTTGATATCGTTGATATGGGGTGATTTCCACATAATTAATTTATTTTTCTATATTCATTCAATTCATGGGGTTTATGATCAATATTTGTTTTTTCTCTAAAATGTTTTCAATCCAAAGCATACCAAAGTTGCCAGATCTATTTCTATCTATATTCAATTATATGAGACATGTTTGATATTTCACACTATAATTTCCATAATATTTTGTATTTAATTGCATAATAACATTAAATAATAATTTCTATAATTTATTTCATAATATTTTAATGTACATTTCTTGGAAACACTATTATATTTTCGTTATCCTTATGTTACAATTATTGTATGTGTTTTTCATCTCAAATTCCATTATTTGTGATAGGGGCTTCCATGTAAAAAAAATCATTTAAATGGTGTCTATAATACCTATTTGTTATATTTTATCATTATTTATATTTCATTAAATATATTTTCTTCTAAATTTTAATATCTATATTTTATAGGTTTTTATTAAACAGTTACCCAAGTGGTAATGGTTTCCTTCCCAATAATAATTCAAATATTGGGATTGCTTTTGAATGATAAAATGACTATGAAATTTGAGTTTTAATTCTCTCTAAATCCCCCATAATATTCTTATCCTATATTTATTTTGGTTTTTAAAGTCTCATCCCACTATTTAATTTCCACACTGATTCATTATTTACCAATTGTAACGAAATATTCCTTACCTATTCTATTTGGTCAATAATAATCTTATTATGTGACCATATTCATTGGATGTTCTAGGACGGTACATATATATGCCTCAATAATATTTTAATTTCATTTGTAACACCATGGCCTTATTTACAAATATTAAAATAAAATCACAATAAGATAAATGATATATCCATTCAATTTTCATTCAAAATAATACTCTATTATAGGCATGATCACTCTTATAATTCCTTTCTATTAATAATAATATATTTTAAATTAATTTATTTCAGGTTAATTATATTATATGCTAATAAATTGATATATTTCATAAAATATAAGGTAAATTGTAATCCATTAACATATATGGTTTTTAAATACCCTGATATTCAAAACCTCTAGTCAATGGTTACATTATTACATTATAATTTGATATAATTAATTAAATACCAAATAATAGAGTAAAATTGTATTATTGTAAAATTACTAATATATTTTAATTTAAATTTATATTTAAAAACATAGAATACATGATTGTATTTTTATCACCGAAAACCATTATACACTTTGGTACATCTCTACATATTAGTTGTAATATACATTCTGAAATCATGGGGAATTGAAATATAATAAACGAGTTATCTTAGATGATTATTAACAGTATGCATACATTAAAAACTAATAAAAATGAATAATAATGAAAGAAACGGGGGAACAAATAACGTTGTATAAATAATCATGTGAGATGGATGCTTTCCCTTGTATATCCTAAATATTAAAAAAAACATGATGACATCAAAAACGTGTTTTATAATATCATGGAGGATAATACCAAACATCTGAAACTGATCATTAATGCCTGATGGAAAAATATCTTACATAAATGGTTCAGGGCTTTCGAAAAACCACAATATAATTGTTTTCCTGGGAAAAAATGATTCATTTAGGGTCTACATATAATTGGGTCCCATGCACCACTTGATAATCTTTATTAATTAATCAGTTTAATTATCTTTTAAACATAATCAACATGCCTTGAAAACTCTATTGTTGTTTGTATTGGAAGAACTAGAATATGGAATATCAGTACTTTCCCAAATAAACATATTAAAAAAATATCAAGATAAATATTTTCGAGGATTCATTTATATAATTTCCTCAATAAATCATAACATTTAACAAATAATCATGACATAGATGAAAATACATTAATAACAACATAGTAATATTACATGGGGAAAATAAATTCTCTCATAAAGAAATCACTTATTGAAAATCTAACATTTTCCAAAATATTTAGGAATTTTTTTTATTCAAATATAAAATAGTATAAATATAAAGGATTCATTGAATAAATTATTGTTCACAATGTTGGTAAATTTTATTCAGGTTGTATATGATAAATAAAACATTCCATTAACACTTTTGTAAATAATTTAAAAAGTACCTCATTTGGGAAACCACAAGAAGATTCAATTTAAATCAATTTTTAAAAATTCAAAAAATATATTAAATTATTATTATAAAAACATTATTTTATGAATTTGACAAAAATATACTCCTGGAAGAGAAAAATTCTTGAATTAATAAAAAATTCATAGTTGGTCATCCTTAAAACCTTATTTTTCTATCTAGAGTACATAATTAGAGTAAACTGAAAGGAATAATATTAACATATATAGATAAAAATTTGTGATATTTTATATTGGGTTTAATATTTAAAGATCAAATATTTCTCAAATTTCAATCATAAAAATAAAAAACACCAAAAAATGATATGATTGTGAAATAAACACATTCCCCAATTTTAAATATTTAATATATACATGTTCCCATGTAAAATGAATATAATTGTGTTATAAATATATTCAAGAGCCAAAATCATATATTTCATACCTTACATTATTTAATTATAATATTTAATTCCCCATTTGTTAACAATTATTTATTAAAATCACATTCTCAGGTAATAACTATTTGGTATTTAATATATGTTCCGTTTTAGTGGTTTTCTTGATTTTATTTTTATTATTATTCAATAATTTCAAAAAATTTATAAATTATATTACTATGTTATATATTTATTATATATTTATTTATAATTATTTATAAAATATATTAATTAAAACTTAATTACACCATCATGTAGATGGTAGGTTGTACATACCCATGAAAGTTGTTTTTAAATTTTGAAAGATAGAAATGGAATGGGAAATTATAATTAACCATTATAATATAATTATTATATAATATATATCATAAATAATTATGAAATATTCTATTTTTATCATCCATGTTATGTGGAATTGAAAAATTAATCATATCTCTTGATGGATGTGGAAATCCACATGTTTGCACGAGCGACGTATCCTTTTTTCTATTGATGTAATAAAGGGTGTATAAACATAGTTTAACAGTTATAATAACATTTATGTATATATATGAGACATAAAATATAATGTTATTAAGATAATACTAATTTAGAGGTTGTAAAAGTAGAATTCTTAAAATGTGATAAGTTATGTTGATTACATCTTCTTTGATATAACTCTTTATATCTCTTGTTATTGAAAGTAATGTATTTCTTTTGGGGACTTTAAAATAAATAAATTATTTATTAGAATTATTATAGGATATATTGGTAGGTATTTTCCCATATAGTTTTTCCAATGTTGTGTAAATATGAGATGTAATGTGTATGCTTTTATAATAAAGTGAAATAGCTCACTTAGAATTAAACAAAATATTAATATATAACAAATTCATTATCATTAAAAATTATTCCAAAAATATATATATACAACTAAAAGGTAGGATATGATTTTAATATGATCAAAATATAAAATTTATATACGTTTAATTGGTATGTTAAACTGTATCTTTTGGTTTGACCTATTGGAGAAAAAATGTTAACCTCAACCACCGTAACAACATTTTTAATCATAAAGGGTTGTAATTTTACTTATATGATAAAAATTGGTTCTTAAATGGAAAATGGATTAAAATTAAAATTATATATTATTACAATTTCATTTTTTCCATATATTTTTTTAATTTTTATTAATTTTGTAAAAATAATTATAAAAAAATATCAAAATTTCTTTGTTTGACACTATTCTTTTTATTCGACATTGAAGAAATCAAGAGAATATATAATTTCAATATAATCATTTAAAAGATATCTAATAATTTATATTCCTCTTCAAAACTCAAAGAGAATTATTGCTTTATAAAATAATATTAATTTTAATATTATCATAACTCATTTATTTTATGTTTATATTAATTTAATAAATATTGTGTAAACATTGTTAATTTAATTACGTTACTTATTTAATCATAAAAAATTAGTAATAAATTATTATTGAGAACACAGATTCAATATTCTAAAAATAATAAATAATATTTGTCCAAAATGTTTTTTTATCCCACTTTGAAGACATAAGAGACATTTAAAAGTAGGAGGGTTGCAATTTTTAATTTCTGTTTCTTTAAATATTAAATAATTAATTTTCATGACATGCATCCCTTAAATAACTAAAATTTAATCACAAAGTGATAAGGGAATCATTACCTACATCGATTAATATTTAATATGAAAAATATTGACCATAATAATTATTTTTAAAATAGATTAACCTGATATATCCTTTACTGATGTGTTGAATGCTAATGTCCTCACAATTTATAAAAACAAAATATAATATAGAGTATTTAAAATATTTGATACTCCTAATTCAAAATATCGAATCATTTTTGGAAGATTTAAATTTAGAATTTAGATGTATTTAGATTTAAAATATGCACGCAAAATGTGATATAAACCACATTTTATAAAAATACTATTTTTAATCATATGACTGGATTTCTCCTTATCTCAAGCATTGAAGCCTTTTGGAATTAACGGTAAACTTTTATTAAATTTATAATATATATATTTTATGAGATTTATTTTTAATAGTGGTTAATTTAATTTATTTTTTCCAAAAAATATTCCATTCATAAAATTGTTATTAGAAAAAAAACATTTGTTTTTTCATGAAATGATTTTTATATATCATTATAATCAATTGATAACACATGAATTTATTTTACACATGTTTAAATTACACATTTTTCATAATTTAGTGAGTCCAATTAATAACCATAAATCTATTAGATAGGTTATATCTTCCAAATTAAATAATAATATTTTAGTGGTATATCATATTTTATTTAACATAGGTGTAATGTTTAATGAATGAAACCAATGATAGTAAATTATTTTAATATATATATCATAAAACATCATGGAGTAACATTTACCTGCAAAGATTTCTTCCCTCAAAATGTTTTCACATAAATACAAACAACTCAGGTTACATCTTCTATATCACTTCCTCGAGTTCCCACATATATTTCTTAAATTTATAGTTTGTCAGGAACACATTGAACAAGTGATTGGTCTTTTCTAATATCACTTTTTCCAAATGACCTATAATCTACCACTATAATTCATCATAAGATAGATATTTATCCAATGGTATTAATCTTGAGTTATTTGTAGTGTATGTGATGGATCTATTATGTACTTCATTATGATAGATATATGGAACAAATTGCAAACATGTGGGAGATTTAGTGGATGATCTAAGAGATAAGAAAACATCCAAATATGAAAAAAATATTGAAGGGTCAATCTAACAAGGGCTCAACATTCCCTTCTAATTCAATCTTCTTACCTTCTTTTAAGGTTACATTCATAAGGATAGATTTTCACCAAATTCCAACTATAGATCTCATCAATTATTGTTGGAATAAATTTTTTGTCAACTCATGGATTCCATTATGTGTTTCGGAATAGATCTATCATTGTCTACATTTTCATTAGTTATCTTATGTCGAAATTTATTTCTTCCCCCAACCTCATCCAAAAATTTGGGGATATAATCTTCCTCTCATAAAGGGATTCATAAAGAGCCTTCTTGATGATTGAGTGAAAGCTGTTGTTATAATAAATGACAACCAAAGGGAGCATTTGATCCCAACAAACATTAAAATGCATAGATATATATATAAATATGTATTGAATAGATTTATTTGTCCTCTTATAATGACCAACTATATGAGGATGATAAACAGTGCAGAATATCAATTATGTATCCAGAGCTCGATGGATATTTTCTGAAAACAGTGAAATAACGCTCAAATTCAAATAATATATAATAGAATGTGGTACTCCATGAAACCTTACCACTTCATTAAGGAATATTTTGGAAACCTTAACAAAAGAGAAATATTATTTCACTTTAATGAATTGTTCTGAGTTTATAAGGTGATCAACTATAACCCAAATAAGATTGTGTTGTAAAAACCAGAGATTTTATAAGATATATTGTTTTTAATTTCATTCATATCTTATGTTGTACGATACACCAAGATTATCTTGCGCTATACGCAACACCGTATTAGCTTGTAGTATACACAACATTATTCCTGGATCATGTTACACAAAATTTCATGTTTGTATGATAGTTTTTATTCTACGAAACATTGATTATATATATATATATTCAATGTATTTTGTTATACGCAACAAAAAAGGAGTTGTGCACTACACGCAACCCTGACTTGGCTTGCATTACACGCAATCACAACCTTTCTCGATAGCGTGTGTTGTACGCAATACTGGGTTTTACTAAACAAAGATATATTATTATAATATTATTATGAACTAGCTGTTATAAATAGTATTAACTAAAATTTTAATTTTATAACATTATTATTCATCTTACACATTTTCTAGAACATGGTATAAGAACAAAATAAATTTTTCGGGTAAAATATGTATTTTTCAAAAAATGTAGTTTTTCCGCCTTTTAATGGTCAACCCAATTTAAATGTAGTTTTTGACATGTTTATAAGTTCAATTTTACAAAATAAAATTATTCTTTGGAATCAGGATATAAAATTTTACCTTGGATAAATTTTTCATATTATTCTGAAAACTTTCATATTTTAATGAAGAGTAAAAACACGCTATATTTTAAATAAAAACAACTTTTTTCATCGTAATATATTATGTGATTAAATTATAATATTGAATGGTTTTAAAGTATAAATATAATATATTTTTACCATTTAATATAATGTATTTCATTAGCATTGATTTTACATTGAATTCGTAGGTTAAATAAATTCTATCTTTTCCAATATTTTAAACAAAAACCCGTTTTCTTTCAACAACGGGATTAATTTTAAATTAATTTATGCAACTTTTTTGTATTTAATTTGGAAAAATGTATTCCATATTTGGAATCAGTGGGTCCAAATTATATTAATATACTACTTTTTATTTTTTGGGCTTTATGAATAGTAACAAAGGTAAATTTTATTTACCATAGTAAAAGGTAAATTGGGTAATTAAGGGTAAATATAATATTATAAAATTATCCTAATACTTGTCTTAATACAATTGGATGAATATTTTTCATCCTAGTTCATATTTGGGTCGAAATGGAATCTATTAGAACCCACTTGGAGGTGATTAAGACCTTTAGTTTATTTTATTTAAAGGAAAGTGAAATATGTCTCACTCAACTTTAATAATTGATGTATTTTTAATATAAGTTTATACAGAATATAAATTCAGTTATAAATAATCATTTGAAATATAAAATGTTCTTATTTATCATGGTAATTTATTTGTAATTTTTAAGAGTTATTTAATTACCTTATTATCTTATACATTAATGATGCATAAATTATTAATTTAGTGAAAAATCAATAATATAGTTTTCATTGAAATAGTAATACATATTAAAAGGCCCAAAAATCTGCACAAAACTAATTATTAGTGTATATATAAACCCTAATCATCCACTGGCCTAATTGTGGACCATTTAGATCTTTATTATGGCGATTATGACACTTAAAATATTTTATTTTAAATGATTCCAAAGTTGTCACCTTCATAATTTAATAAAGATAACAATTTACATGTTGTTATTTTAGGAAGATAAATTAGAGTAAAATTATTATTATAAAAATTTGATATTTATCTTCATCAAAGGATTTTATTTTAAATTTTTATGCAACAAATAAGAATATTAAATAATTATACAAAAAATGTTGTACTAATAATTTTATTAAGAGATGTACCAAATAAATGGTTTTATAAATATTAAAATAAATATTATATGAACTATTTAATGTGCTACACGAATTTTCTAGACAACTCTGACATGTTAGTAATTTATTAAACATTTTAGTTCGAATATATCATCTTTGTAGATTTTATTTAAATTCAAATAAATGAATAGTGTCAAAATTGACACTATTGTTATTTTATACAAATAACATATTATGAAATTGTTAAAAATCACAAAAATATTTAAAAATTATAAAATGAAATTTATATAGTCTAAAATGTCATAAAGTATCCAATTATGGAAAATTAATAGCACATAAGTTACTATTTATAACCATTTATAATTTATAATTTTATTACCACAAATAAACATAAATAGATTAAATAAGGATAAATCAAAATAATAAGGTTTAAAATAAGATCAAAACATGTCTAAATTTTATTGGTTGATGCGATTACAAACATATCTCATCTAATATTCTAATTGAGTCATTTTTTGAGGTTTTTATGTGGGGTTTGAATTTATATTAAACTAATATTTTTGAGGATTCCAAAGGTGCCCCTCTCTTCCCTTATAAAAGGGCACCTCCTCCCTCTCTTCCTCACAACATTTTGAGCCTTGAAGCTCTGCCAACCTATGACCATTTAACTTAAATACTTCCCTATAAACCTTATAGAGGTACTAGTCTTCTCAAAAGACCAACCCTAGTGCCCTAAGAAGAAGTTTAAAGGAGCTGCGTCGAAGAAGAGGCAATCTCTTCTACCGATTATTTCAAGCTTATTTCTTCTTCAACTTCTTCTTATTTAGTTGTCTCATTATAAAGTAATAACATCAGTATCACTAATATACTGATATGTTATTATAAATATGAAACAAACCCATTTCACCATCTATCCATCCTACGGAAAACGAAATCACCGCGCGTGCGTACGTACGGAATACCGTCTCCACGCCGTGGTGTAATCTGTTTTTCCAACACCACCTTACTTGGATGGGTATAATGGTGTAAATAATAACTATAAATAGTTATTATAACATCATAATGATTCTTATATATTGTATCATTCACTCCAATTCAATTCAATAATTATGGGAACGATATCATCGCTCGTGCGTACGTACGGACTACCGTCTCCACGACGCGATGGGATTCATTCTCAATGATTAACCATTCATGAATGATTATAAAGAATATATAATAAGTAACCATGAAATATATGAAATACTAATGATACTGGATTTATGTATATATATATATATTTCATCCACTTAATTTCATTCAATTCAATGAGGAAACGAAAGCAACGTTCATGCGTACATACGACCTACCGTCTCCATGAATAGTGTATTTCTTTACATTTATAGATCTATTATATATATGTATATTATAAATATATATTATATATCAATCATGTTTTATATTCTGGAATTAAGTAATCATGCTCTAAGTAATCATATGAATAATTAAAAGTCAAAACACAGACGACAAATGAAACGATTTTACCCAAAATGCTCTTTAACATGGAATTTACAAAAGAACGGGTAATATAAAGTCATAAGTGAACCATATATGATATCATAACAATAAATATGATTCTGTAATAATTAGATGACATTATTTAAATCATTATACAGGAGGTTCATAAATGTACGATGCATATCGGACCTATGGTAAGGGATAATTTTGCAAATCTCATTTTTATCCGAGATTGCTTATATGTAAGTATTTACTAGGGTTATTGTTATCATCCATGTACATGTTTTCTAAAAGTGTTTATATGTATGTTTAATATCCTTTTTACCCATTTTGACTTTTACTACATGGTATGTAAGGAATCTTTCTTTTTTTTACGTTACGAGGTACTTTTTTACTTTTCTAACAAAAGTACGAGAAGAATGTTTTTTTAACTTATACGGCATGAATGGATTTTTACGGTTTTATAAAGCCTTGTTTTCATGAAGATTCCTCCAAAATATTTCATCACTATTTTAAACAAAATATTTTTCTTTTAAAATTTCATGAAATTTTGTGAAAAGAAATTGATTTTGAAGAAGAAAGTATATTTTCCTCAAGAATTCATTTCACGTGTTTTATCAAAACCATTTTCCATCTAAGATGAAATTATTTCACATGTGTATGGTTCAAGTATAAAGTCTCTATGATTTACATGGTTTCACTTTTCTTATGATGAAATGATATCCATTTGTTTTATATGGATTATGTTATGATGAGATGATGTTTATGAAACCCATTTCTATTCTTTGGGTTATGATGAATGATTTATGTTTATGTCCTGGCACAAGTAACAATGAATTCATTATGAGATGGGTGGGACCTATATCTCCCTCCAATGCATTGGGTAAATATTTATATCACATGAGATAGACAGGGAAGGAACGGTAAGTTAATCCAGTTCGGTGTTACAGGACTGAAATGAGGAGTGAACTAGATTCAGAAAGGGACTTTGTCCACTAAGATAGTCTTGGCAGCAATGCCTTGGCTACTATGGAAATCATAACATGTGCTTAAGGGTTTCCACAATTACATGTTTAATTCACATGCTATTTTATCATGATTGATGTTCCCTTATGATATTTTCCTTACGTACTTCCAAGATTCATGTCTTTGCTCAAGATTTTGATGTTTAGATTTTATGTTCAAGTTTTTGCATTCAAATGTTTATGGATTGTTTTATGTTCTCTATGTTTACCATTACTAGGTATTTGAGCTCACCGCTTTTATGTTTTCTTTTCCCCCAGATATAAAGAAAGGTTTTAGGTAAGAAAAAAAGGGGAAGATCTTTATGGGAGATGTTGAAGATCTTTCACCATGATTAGAAGATTATATTCCGGGATTCCGAAGGCTCTAAACTATTACAGTCCTTTGGTGTCTATTTTTTTATGTATTAAGTATTCCACAAAAGTAATGTAATGTCCATGTGCGTCAAGATTCAGGACTCTACAGTTGGTATCAGAGGAAAGGTTTAGTCAACCTTTGGAAACTAGGATGCGAGAACTTTAGTGAGATCCCTAGAGATATTTCTAAGGTATGTCTAGGGATGTCCCTAAGGTTAAGTATATGTATAGGTTATAGTCCTAGAATTACGGTAATGATATTAGAATTAAAACTAAGATGTTAGATGTTGAAGGTACTCCCCCTTGATTATGTTATTTTCCATGAATGATTTTTTCCTCTCACATAATTCTTTTTGTGTTTTAGTCAATGGAGGGAACCAGAAGAAATTCTGTTAACATTGAATCCAATGGACAAATTGGTGACTACGAGAAACAAAATTGTGTAATGACTAGAGATAAAGATATTATGATTATGCCGAATTAGTCATCGCGATATATGATTAACAAGGTGAAATTTAGTGGTATGCCTAAATCATCAAATAAGAGGAAGATAGACTTTTATGCATTTTCGCATGTTGAGGAGAATAAAGAAAAGAAGATTGAAATTTCTAAAGAAGGGAAGAAGAACCTTGAGGAATACCTAAAATGGAGGGACATATGTTATCTGTCTGGAGAAAAGGGTCATAGAGTGACAGACTGTTATAGAGTTCAATGTCTTGTTTGTGGAGAACATGGGCATTACCCAACTCAATGCCCTGACCTAAAAAGTTACTTCTAAATCAAGGAAGGACTTATTCCAGGACAATCGTTGAAGAGGATGGATTGAAGTGTTTATGTATTTGTATTCAAGAATTTTTTTGTTGAGGTACTTTTATGGTGTATTAGAATATTTTTGTATTAGTCTATTGTGGTTTTCAATAATTTTATGGTACCAGTAATGATGAAAAGTGATTCAAATATTTTTGAAAGCAGATGATATGCACATAATGAAGGGAGAAGGAGAAAATGAAATGTATGATAGTATTCATGAGATCATTATTGATATAAGGACTAAGTGATATCATGGTTTGAGTATATATAATTTTGAGGATTTTGGTATGTGGAAAGTGTTAACTTTTAACTGCATTCATGTTTTCACTAAGGTTCAATGGGTGTTCATTTTTTTTTCAAGAGAATACATGATTAAGGCCTTCGAATGTTTGGAATGTGACCAAAAAGACATATCTTATGATATATGGGGATCAACGATGGTATTAACATGCTTGTGATATGAACTCTTTGGTAATCGTTTCACTATAATATGAGATTGGACAACAGTATTTTGGATAAGCCTAAAGATTGGAATGTATTATGTTGGACATAAGTTAGTATTGTTTAAGGCTAGACCTTTTTTGATATTATTGATGGAAAGTTATAATAATTTATTTTTAGAAAAAAAAGGACAACCTACAGGACGGGCGATAGCCCATCGCATTGGACAAGGCTGTGGGAATCGAACCCACAAACGAAGTGCAACTGACCTTTATTGCCTACCACTGGCCTACAGGAAGTACTTTTTTAGTAGAAACTAGTTTTATTTTATTAATAGGTATGATATATGAAGTATAAGTTCATTTTTGGAACTATATACGATTAATCTAACCATAAGATGGACTTATAAATTTTTCTAACCTTTTTTTTTGAAACAGAAAGAATGACCCATCATTCTATCACATGATCATCTAACACATCACGAATAACAAATTCAACTTCATTTTTTTAAGGGATGAAGTGGAAATTGTTAAATTCACGAAAAACAGTGAGATTGTACCAAAATCATGTAAGTATTTCTTTTAATTCATCAACTTTAGGGAAATGATCTTGAAAACCAAAAACTGTTGTCCTAGTGTCCTTATATCCGATGAATTAGATGGTACCTTAGATCATCACAAATTTATGGCTTTGTGATTGTTGGATTTTTCATAGCCATGTTCTCTACCACTCTCCACTAGAATATTATGTTTATATTTCTCTTCTATATCTATATTATCACCTATGTTCTCCTATATGGAAACCCAACGATGAGATACTTTGGGTAATCATTACGTTTCATACTTTAGTTTTTAAAATTAAGTTATAGGATTCCTTTTTACGATGTGGGTTTCTATGAATAGTAAATGATTTAGAACCCCAACGATTTTCGAGGGATAAATTCATTTTAAGGGGGTAGAATGTAATAACCCTAGATTTTATAAAATATATATTTTTTAATTTCATTCATATCTTATGTTGTACGATACACCAAGATTATCTAGCCCTATACGCAACACCGTATTAGCTTGCAGTATACGCAACATTATTCTTGGATCATGTTACACACAATTTCATGTTTTTTTGATAGTAGTTATTATACGAAACATTGAGTATATATATATATTCAATGTATTTTGTTATACGAAATAAAAAAGGAGTCGTGCACTACACGCAACCCTGACTTGGCTTGCATTACACGCAATCGCGACCTTCCTCGATAGCGTGTGTTGTACGCAATAATGGGTTTTACTAAACAACAATATATTATTATAATATTATTATGAACTAGCCATTATAAATATTATTAACTAAATTTTTAATTTTATAACATTATTATTCATCTTACACATATTTCTAGAACATGGTATAAGAACAAAATAATTTTTTCGGGTAAAATAAGTATTTTTAAAAAAATTCAGTTTTGCCGCCTTTTGATGGTGCACCCACATTAAATCGAGTTTTTGACATGTTTATAAGTTAAATTTTACAAAATAAAATTATTCTTTGGAATCAGGATATAAAATTTTACTTTGGATAAAATTTTCATATTATTCTGATAACTTTCATATTTTAATGAATAGTAAAAACACGCTATATTTTAATAAAAAAAACTTCTTTCATCGTAATAACTTATGTGGTTAAATTATAATATTTAATGGTTTTAAAGTATAAATATAATATAATTTTACCATTTAATATAATGTATTTCATTATCATTGATTTTACATTGAATTCGTAGTTTAAATAAATTCAATCTTTTGCAATGTTTTAAACAAAAACCCATTTTCATTCAACAACGGGATTAATTTTAATTTAATTTCTGCAACTTCTGTGTATTGAATTTGGAAAAATGGATTCCATATTTGGAATCAGTGGGTCTAAATTATATTAATAGACTACTTTTTATTTTTTGGGCTTTATGAATAGTAACAATGGTAAATTTTATTTACCATAGTAAAAGGTAAATTGGGTAATTAAGGGTAAATATAATATTATAATATTATCCTAATTCTTGTATTAATACAATTGGATGATTATATTTCGTCCTAATTAATATTTGGGTCGAAATGGAATCCATTAGAACCCACTTGGAGGTGATTAAGACCTTTAGTTTATTTTATTTAAAGGAATGTGAAATATGTCTCACTCAACTTTAATAATTAAAGTATTTTTAATATAATTTTGTACAGAATATAAATTCGGTTATAAATACTCATTTGAAATATAAAATGTTTTTCTTTATCATGGTAATTTATTTTTAATTTTTAAGAGTTATTTAATTACCTTATTATCTTATACATTAATGATGCAAAAATTATTTATTTAGTGAAAAATCAATAATATAGTTTTTATTGAAATAGTAATACATATCAAAAAGCCCAAAAATCTGCAAAAAACTTATTATTAGTGTATATATAAACCCTAATAATCCACTAGCCAAATTGTTGACCATTTGGATCCTTATTATGGCGATTATGACACTTATAATATTTTATTTTAAATGATTCTAAAGTTGTCACCTTCATAATTTAATAAAGATAACAATTTACATGTTGTTATTTTAGGAAGATAAATTCGAGTAAAATTATTATTATAAAATATTTGATATTTTTATTCATCAAAGGATTTTATTTTAAATTTTTATGAAACACATAAGTATATTAAATAATTATACAAAAATGATGTACTAATTATTTTATTAAGAGATGTACCAAAAAAATGGTTTTAAAAATATTAAAATAAATATTATATGAACTATTTAATGTGCTCTACGAATTTTGTAGACAAATTTTACATGTTATTAATCTATTAAATATTTTAGTTCTAATATATCCTCTTTTTATATTTTATTTAAATTCAAATAAATGAATAGTGTCAAAATTGACACTATTGTTATTTTACAAAAATAACATATTATGAAATTGTTTAAAAATCACAAAAATCTTTAAAAATTATAAATTGAAATTTATATAGTCTAAAATATAATAATGTATCCAATTATGGAATACTAACAACACATAAGTGACTATTTATAACCATTTATCATTTATAATTTTATTACCACAAATAAACATCAATAGATTAAATAAGGATAAATCAAAATTATAAGGTTTAAAATAAGATCAAAACATGTCTAAATTTTATTGGTTGATGATATTACCACCCTATCTCATCTAATATTTTAATTTAGTCATTTTTTGAGGTTTGTATGTGGGTTTTGAATTTATATTAAACTAATATTTTTGAGGATTCCAAAGGTGCCCCTCTCCTCCCTTATAAAAGGGCACCTCCTCCCTCTTTTCTTCACAACATTTTGAGCCTTGAATCTCAGCCAACATATGCCCATTTCACTTCCCCACTTACCTAGAAACCATATAGAGGTACTGGTCTTCTCAAAAGACCAACCCTAGTGCCCTAAGAAGAAGTTTAAAGGAGGTGCGTCAAGGAAGAGGTAATCTCTTCTACCAATTATTTCAAGCTTATTTCTTCTTCAACTTCTTTTTATTTAGTTGTTTAATTATAAAGTAATAACATCAGTATCAATAATATACTGATATGTTATTATAAATATTAAACAAACCCATTTCACCTTCTATCCATCCTACGGAAAATGAAATCACCGCGTGTGCGTACGTACAGAATACCGTCTCCACGCTGTGGTGTAATCTGTTTTTCCAACACCACCTTACTTGGATTCGTATAATGGTATAAATAATAACTATACATAGTTATTATAACATCATACTGATTCTGATATATTTTATTATTCACTCCAATTTAATTCAATAATTATGGGAACGATATCATCGCTCGTGCGTACGTACGGACTACCGTCTCCACGACGTGATGCGATTCATTCTCAATGATTAACCATTCATGAATGATTATAAAGTATATATAATAAGTAATAATGAAATATATGACATAATAATGATACTGGATTTATGTATATATATATGTATTTCATCCAATTATTTCCATTCAATTTAATGAGGAAATGAAAACAACGTTCATGCGTACGTACGACCTACCGTCTCCATGAATGGTGTATTTCGTTCCATTTATCAATCTATTATATATATATGTATATTATGAATATATATTATATATAAATCATGTTTTATATTATGGAATTAAGTAATAATTCTCTATTTAATCATATGAATAATTACAAGTCAAAACACCGACGACAAATGAAACGATTTTACCCAAAATGCTCTTTAACAAGGAATTTACAAAAGAACGGGTAATATAAAGTCATAAGTGAACCATATATGATATCACAACAATGAATATGATTCTATAACTAGTCAATGACATTATTTAAATCATTATACAGGAGGTTCGGAAATGTACGAAGCATATCGGACCTAAGGTAAGGGATTATTTTCAAAATCTCATTTTTATCCAAGATTGCTTATACAAAAGTATTTACTAGGGTTATTGTTATCATCCATGTACATGTTTTATAAAAGTGTTTTTATGTATTTTTAATGTCATTTTTACCCATTTTTTCTTTTACTACATGGTATGTAAGGAATATTTCTTTTGTTTACGTTACGAGGTACTTTTGGACTTTTCTGATAAAAGTACGAGGAAAATGTTTTTTTAACTTATAAGACATGAAAGGATTTTTACGGTTTTATAAAGCCTTATTTTCATGAAGCTTCCTCCAAAATATTTCATCACTATTTTAAACAAAATCTTTTTCTTTTAAAATTTCATGACATTTTGTGAAAATAAATTGATTTTGAAGAAGAAAGGATATTTTCTTCAAGAATTCATTTCAAGTGTTTTATCAAAACCATTTTACATCTAAGATGACATTATTTCATATGTGTATGGTTCAAGTATAAAGTCACTATGATTTACATGTTTTCACTTTTCTTATGATGAAATGATGTTCATTTGTTTTATATGGATTATGTTCTGATGGGATGATGTTAATGAAACCCATTCTTGTTCTTTGGGTTATGATGAATGATTTATGTTTATGTCATGGCACAAGTAAGAATGATTTAATTATGAGATGGGTGGGACCTATATCTCCCTCCAATGAATTGGGTAAATATTTATATCTCATGATATAGACATGGATGGAATGGTATGTTATTCCGGTTCAGTGTTACAGGACTGAAACGAAGAGTGAACTCGATTCAGAAATGGACTTTTTCCACTAAGATGGTCTTGGAAGCAATGCCTTGACTACTATGGAAATAATAACATGTGCTTAATGGTTTCCAAAATTACATGTTTTATTCCCATGCTATTTTATCATGATTGATGTTCCCTTATGATATATGCCTTATGTACTTCCAAGATTCATGTCTTTCTCATGATTTTGATGTTTAGATTTTATGTTCATGTTTTTTCATTCAAATGTTTATGGATTGTTTTATGTTATCTATGTTTACCCTTAATGGGAATTTGAGCTCACCCCTTTTATGTTTTCATTTCCCCAGGATATAAAGAAAGGTTTTAGGTAAGAAAAAAAGGGGAAGATCTTTATGGGAGATGTTGAAGATCTTTCACCATGATTAGAAGATTATATTGTGAGATTCCAAAGGCACTAAACTATTACGGTCCTTTGGTGTCTGTTTTTGTTATGTATTAAGTATTCCGTGAAATTAATGTAATGTCCATGTACGTCAAGCTTCGGGCCTCTACATATGTACTATTTATAGTTTGAGTAGTTTGAGGATAAAATAAATGGTTATATTTATGCGTGTCCATTATTGTATGTGTATTGGTTGTAAAACACCTTATATTTTAGTTTATTAGACTTGAATTGTGGATGTTGGGAAAAAATCCATCAAGATAAAATTGGATCAATATTTGAGGTGGTTGTGTTTGTTGAAAAAGCAGGCTTTCGTTGTGAATTTCTGAGATCCAGAGAAGCAACCACGAATTACCCTGTTGTAGTAAAAGAGTGTTGAAAGTAAAGGGACCTGAATATGATCCCAACTAAAATGTACAAGTACAACTAAAAAGTACAAACAGAACTGAAAGTACAAATATCTCATTGATTGTCACTTAAGGATCCTACCTTAAGGGTAGGTACAAATCACAATCAGTAGTCCCTACATCACATCACACCAAATGGTCAACCTCCATGCACCGTCCAGTCCTAACTCACTCAACCTCGATCAATAGTGTCTATCATCAGCAAAAGACACACCATGGTGCGGGGGAATCCCGTACAGGGGTGAGTTTAATGTTACTCTGTAGGGACCCCGGGACCCCCCAAATGTCTCCCAGACTTCCATAAAATAAAAACCACAAAGCAATGCCTCCAACTCAATAATAAAGAGATAGACATAAAATATACTTAGGTATAATCCCATACTTATACCTATGTTATCAAGACATGATCATCTCATACATGAGGTACGAATACCATAATGGTAACACCACAAAGGTATAAGTACCTCAAAGGTAACACCATGAAGATTAAATTACACCACATGTAACACCAAGAAGATAGAAGTACCACACTGGTTAAACCATTAAGATAGAAGTACCACACAAGTAACACCAAGAATATATAAGTACCACATTGGTGACACCACGAAGATACAAGTACCACATAGGTTACACCATGAAGATATAAGTAATACACAGGTAACATCCTTAAGATAGAAGTAACACACATGTAACACCATAATGATAGAAGTACCACTTAGGTAACATCATGAAGATAACACCATGAAGGTAAATGACATACCACAAAATTGGTATAACAAAAGTACAAAAGTACAAATTATTAATCGTCAGGCTAGATCCTCATATTATGTTAAGTAGCAGTGCTTCTGACCCACACATGACCGAAAGGTAACTAACCCCCAATGACCCACATAGGATCGATAGGTAACTATCCCCCACTGACACACATAACATCCATAGGTAACTATCCCTCGCTAACCCACACAGGATCGATAGTTAACTATCCCCCTCTAACCCACACGGGATCTGACACACACTGGATCGATATGCGTTGACCCACACAAGATCGCTGAGCACTGACCGACATAGGATCTGACCCACAACGGATTGGTATGCACTGACCCACATAAGATCATTGAGTGCTGACCCACACAAGATCGGACCCACACAAGATCGGTAGATGCTGACCCACATAGGATCAATGTTCTTTCATCACATTACTACCAGCAACAGGATTCCTCACACCCTATGCACTCGTGTTTTGTAGAATCTACCACTAGAGATATCATTCCTAACTCTCCCATAACTATTCTCCACAAAGGAGTATCCCAAATTACTATCTTGTATTAAGGGTTCTAACATGATAGACGGTGCGTCGATCGGATGCTCGGTCTGTGAGTTATAAGCGTTTTAGTTCTGGGGCCCCTGTTGGATTCAGGTTCGATCCAAACCGGTCATACTCCGTTTATCCCCAAAACTCATTTTAGAGTATACCAAATGTTATATATAGATCCATGCATCCCAACATCACAGAAGGATCATTAAACGGATGTCTGGTTCTCAAGATATGGCCCTTTAAGTGTTTATGGTTCTTTTTGGTCCCGAGTCCAGTTCGAACCGGTCGGACCAACCCAGCCTGACCCGGTTTGGGCGAGGCCATGCTGGGCTTGGCCCACTGGGCCATGGTCTATCCCCACATGGTGTATGGTGGCCCAAACCGTGGTTCAGTGAGGCCCGCCATGTGCCAGGACCGTTGTGCAGGCGGCCTGGCCCGAGCGGAGCATGACCTGCAGGTGGCCCAACCCAGGGTGGAGCAGGGTTCGCCTAAGTGGGGAAGGGGGGATGTTTCACCTTGGTATCCCAAATGACTCAGACACCGTTCAACTTCTCTACTGTGGTGGCTCTATGTGGTATCGCCAGGTGGTATGCGGCACCCACTGGAGCGGGTCCTGCCGATCAGTCGTGGTCGTCTGGTGTGTCGGATGACTTTCCAGTGGCGCGCGACAACGCGACGCTCCTCCACCGACGGTCAACCGAAATGATGGCCACCTTACTCCAGTCTACCTTGACTGACGAGGTGCGACCAGAGTCATTCAACGGTGTTCCAGTCACCCCGCCATCTCCTTCTACGGCTGGTCGATGCTAATCACCACCTTGGTTCCTACCGACATCGGTCGCCAGTATCACCACGACGGTGGTCTTCCGTAGAGAATTAGAAGGGTATAAAAGTAATTGAGGATTCGACATGAGTTTTTTAGGCTCGTACTCAATGTGTTAGCTTGAAATCATGATAGAGATTAGGAATAAAAAAACCCTTGGAATTTAAATCAAGCTAATCCCACACCTGAGGTTGTTGGAGGGCCTCCACGCTTGAGGAAGGGGGTCAGTGTTTGATGTCCTCTGAAACTATCCCTAATCGGCATCACTTGATCATCAATATTTGGTTTGGGGTTTGAGTGTCACTCATCACCTCCCACTAAAACCGGCTCCATCCACCAAGGGATGGGTGTCTAGGCACTTTGTGATCCCTTCGTTGCTTGGCGACGCAGTGCTGATACCTCTCCCCAAGCTCTGTATAAATTGAAGAGGGGAGGGTAAGTAATAGCGTTGGGAATAAGTGGGGGATAATTAATTAAGATGACTCCTAATTTCTCCAACATTTTTTATATAGATTAAAGGGTATATCCATTTGATGGATTGACACATCACTTGTCCTGCACTTTGCATGTCCATTGGATGATAAGAAAGAAAATAATCTTTTAAAGTAATGTAATTTTATTTATTTTAAAATGTCCCAAAACATAAATTTTTATCTAGACCTACTACGATCGAACTGAATCCTCCCTTAAGAAAATCCTTGTGCTAGTAATTCAATGGTGCCATCATATTTTTAATCCGATCACCGGTTCGAAATTTAGAAAATGACGCTTGCGCATTTACTGAACATACCTTAAGAAAAGTTCAATAAATTATTAACTTTCACCCCAACCCGAGCCGGTCATGGTTATGCTCTTCCTATGGAGAACACACCCCAACGAACTCAATGGTACTCTCATATTTTCAATCTAATTTACCATTTAGAAGTAATGGATTTTACAAAAAAAAATAATTGTTGCTTAATTATGATATTTACGGCCAAAAACTACCTTCCACTATTGGCCCACACCGCCCAATGTTATTATATAGTTAAAAAATGCATACACTCACAAGTTCAGAAATGGTCTTCCAATTTTAATATGAGTCACCGTTCATGATTTATAAGCATATGAAAAATAAAATAACTTTATTTATTTATTTTATTTATGGTTATGCTATTTTCGGGTTATCTCACAGGAGGCATGCACCAACTAAACATAAGTCGTGCCTAGCATAAACTCACCATCATGAATAAATCAGTGCCCTCAAATTTTTGATCCGGGAAGACATATAATGTATATTACACTTTTTCAATAAATCCGGTTGCATGTACTAATTAAAACATAAAAAAAACATCAACAGATCATTCCTAGGACTCCGGACCGCGGAATCACGGGTCGTCAGATTTAGCGATCTCGAAATAATACCATATAATAAAACAATTATACAGAAATTCCAGGGCATTAAATTCTATCCACCATAAGGACTTACATCTATGAAAGCCAAAACAAAGGCAAATCAAACTAATGAGGGTGCTGACCATGAATCTAAACCTCCTGCTCTCGTGTGCTCTTCTGGAGGTCCCTATACTGCCACCAAACTCACACTAGAGGGATCAAACATTCATGAAGGACTCACCCATTTTGATCCTCTATCTCTATATGGAACTTCATAATAGTCACCTATTCCTCAAAGTCCAACTCGTTGTGTTAGACGGTGTGTGATGGTCAGGAACGCATCTCCTCTACTGCGACACATGGAAAACATTATGCACCAGGTGCATCTATTGGGGAAGAGATAGACAGTATACCACATTATCCACTTTGCTGAGAATCTTTATAAATCTAATGAACCATGCTGATATTTTGTTGCCTTGGCCAAAACTCTGCAATCCTCATCAAGGTGAGATCTATAGGAGGACATGGTATCCCTCCTCGAACACCAATGATCTATGTATCATGTCGGTATAAGTCTTCGACCAGCTCTGTTAAGTCTTCCATTACTATCAAATGAGGCATCATGATACAAACTACACCACTACTTCCTTCATCCCTGGCCGGCAGTATTGATGATGAAGGTCTTGGTACATCTTTTCCACTCTAGGATGTACCGTTAAAGAGGAAGTAAGGACCCCCCCCTCAACAACACCTTCTGAAGCATCACTGGCACTATGGTGCATCCTATGAAGAGGTGGGAATTCTCCCCACCTTTATAAAATCCATTAAGATTTTGTCCTGAGGATATTTGAGCACGTCGATCCTCGCATTCTATGTGCCAAGCTAAATCTCCTTAATTCTCTAAAGAATTGGGGGAGTAATAGTCATAGACTGGAGGTAAGCTTTGCCATCTTTATCCATGAAATATATCTACAGCATGACTAGCTGCTCTAACACCTCACTCAGTAGCTGTAGACCAGACCTCTTGTTGATTGCATCTGCTACCACGTTCACCTTCCCAAGAGTATATATTATCTCATGGTCATAGTACCAGAGGATCTCTAGCCATCATCACTCTCTTAACTCTTGAAAGCACTACTGACACTTCTCTGGCCAAAGGAAAGGCTCCCCCTTATTCGTCAAAGCTGTCAAGGGTGTTGCTACCCTGGATAAGTCTTGTTAAATACTCCAATAGTACCCAGCCAAAGAAGAAGTCCCTCTCCCATCAGGGAGGTAATACTGGAAAACTCTTTTGATAAGATGTTCCCAAACTCTACCACACCTATTCGGAACTGAAATATAAAAATATCAGCTACCATGAGGGTAAGGCCGACCGACTCAAGAGGGATCGACTATACCCTCCTTTGCAAGATATTAGCACATGCTTCAAGGGATTCCTTTTTTTTCCTGACAAAGGAAATACCTATTCCAATGTTGCAGATAAAACACATCCTTTTTGTTTAATACAGTAAATTCGAGCATGAATTGTGGATGTCCTGTCTATACCCAAACTAGTGTCAAAATACCTTAATGTTGCCACCATGAGGTTTCAACCACAACTCTCACCTCAAGGTTAATATAACACTTTCATCATAAGTGTGATTATTGAGTCTCCTCCCAATGGTATCTTCATACGTAAGGGTCAAGTCATCAGTTAAACTGGAAACTCTGGGTCTTGAACATGATTAATGGAAAGAAGGAATGATTGATACATAAGACTATTAATACGATAGCTATTAGTAGACACAGACCATACCTCAAAACATTCCTAGAGACCTTGGGTCACACCCCTTGACTGCATGCCACTACACCCTTCACCTTCCCTCCAGCTCCCTGAGCCTGGTGGAGACCATAATGAGGTGATGGTTGTAACATGTCGAAATGTACTCCACCTCATGCTGATCTCATAGCTCCACTTCCACATCTTCTTCCCTGTAGATTCATTTATCCATATCACTTCCTCTTCCCGAAACAATTTTCATGCCAGTGTCTCTGAGACTGGAGTCAGTTTCCAGCTTTCCCATTGTTAAAATTCACTGGCTACATCTGCTCATCTAAAGAACTTTCAGCCATAAAGGTTCTCTCTAGCACCCTAACATAGGTAAGAATTATTATTAGAATAGTAATGGCTCGAATGTCCCTAAAACAGCATTCTCGGATGTCTGATCCCTAAAGCATTGACGTACTATATCGAGTACCAAGGATTGTCGGTGTTCATCGATGAATACTCAGTTACCGACATGTCATCTTACTGGAGCTGTAGAATCTCTAGATAGCACTCATCCCTTTTCTATTTATGGAAAGAGACCCCCTTCTCCGTGGATGGTTCTCAAGCATGTCCATAAAAAAGACAACACATTGCATGATCGGGGTAATCTAAACCATGTCATTATCCAACTAAGCCACATTGAAGGCTCTCTATAAGGACCACTATTTGATCGAATGGAGCCCTGACTAGATGGAGACTCAGCTACCTCCTCATGCCATTCCTTAGCCACCTGTGAGTCGGGATCACCTTGGATCCTGAGGGGTATCTGATGCAGAACCACGTGTAAGGGACTAGGCTCACCTGTGTACTCTAACTGCACCTCTAGTTGTAACTGCTGACCAACATATAAGGATATATTTGGTACACCCCATGATGGAGCTAATGCTATAAGAGGGACCTACACTGAGGCCTTATCGCTCGGTGGGACATCATCGTCTACTCTATCGAGAATACTAGCTGGATGTCTAAGAAACACAATCCTCATAAGGAACAGGTGATCCATAGACAGTAAGTTATACCTAGTTAGATGACTCAAATAAATCCCATGAATTTTTTTTATAAACACATGCAATTTGTGTTTTCGTGGCCTGAGTCAAAAATCAGAATTCTAAGTCATGTTTCTTGGATACGATAGCCACCACACCAACATTGGATAACCCAAACTGATAACCAAACTCAAAGAAATTAACACTAGTGCCACATAAAAAATATTAGAGTCCTTGATCTTCGGTAGAACCGACTCCTACGAAACCACTCTTTCACGAATAGTCCCTTGAGTCCCATGCATTGACTACCCCAAGCTCGCCTTCCATAGGGCAGGGGTTGGCGACAAGCACCAAAATGGCATATCCCTAAAACGGGAAGGCATTGTCTTTTAACCAGTAGAGACAAATATTCCAAGAACACAATAAGAAGAAACCATGAAGAAAATCGATGTAGTAAAACAGTGATGAATGTTATGGGGCCGGAATAAAATCCCAACTAAAATGAACCTGTACAATTGAAAAGTACAAACACAACTGAATGTACAAACATATTCTAGATTATCCACTGAGGATTCTACCTGATGGGTAGGTATAAATCACAATAAGTAGTCCCTACATCAACTCACACCAAATGGTCAACCTCCGTGCACCATCGAGTCTTTCTCCCTCAACCTTGATCAATGTTGTTCGTCATCTACACAAGACACAACAAGGTGTGGGATAATCCCATGAAGGGGTGAGTTTAATGATACCCAGTAGGGTCCCTGAGACTCCCGTATGTCTCCCAGAGTCTCACAAAAGAAAAACCACAAAGAAAGACCTCCAGCTCAAGAACGATGTGACATACATAAAAACTACTTAGGTATATGCCCATAAATATACGTAAGTTATCAAGACATACTCATTTCATACATGAGGGTGGAATACCACAATGGTAAAACCCCGAAGGTAGAAGTACCAAAAAGGTAACACCACGAAGACAAATTACAACATAGGTAACACCACGAAGATAGAAGTAGCACCCAGGTAACACCAAGATGATTGAAGTACCACATAGGTAACACAACGAAGATTGAAGTACCACACTAGTAACAGTAAGAAGATAGAAGTACCACACAGGTAACACCACGAAGATAGAAGTACCACACAGGTTACACCAGGAAGATAAAGGTATCATATAGGCAACACCCTAAAGATATAAGTACCACACTTGTAACACAAAGAAGATAGAAGAACAACACAGCTAAAACACATAAGTTAGAAGTACCAGAAATGTAACATCACAGAGATAGCACCAAGAAGGTAAAATAATCAGCTCACACCGGGTATAACATAATTATAGTAGTACATATGATTAGATGTAAGGCTAGATCATCATATTCTGTTATGTAGCAGTGCTTCTGACCCTCACAGAAAGGAAACGTAACTAACCTCCATTGACCCAAAAATTATCGATAGGTAACTATCCCCCTCTAACCATCATAGGATCAATAGGTAACTAACCCCCCGATGACCCACATAGGATCGATTTGTAACTAAACCACACCGACCCACATAGGGTCTGACCCACACAGGATCAGTATGCGCAGACACACAAGATTGTTGAGTGCTGACCCTCACAAGATCAAACCCACAAAGGATCGTTATTCCCTAACCCACATTGGGTTTTTGAGTGCTGACCCTCTTAGGATCAATGTTATTTCTTCACATTACAGCCAGCCACTGTATTCCATGCACCATGTGTGCTCGTGTATTGTAGAATCCTCCCCTCAAGATATCAGTCATACCTCTTCCTCTATTAATCTCAAAAAAGGAATATCCCAAAGGACTGCCATGTCGTAAGGGTTCGAAAAAGACATACAATGTGTTGATTGGACGCCTGGTCTCTGAGTTATATGAATTTTAGTTCTAGGGGCCCGGTTGGATTTAGGTTCAATCCAACCCAGCCATACTCCATTTTCCCCCAAAACTGATTTGGAGTATACCAAATGGACTATCTCGATCCACAGATCCCAACACCATATATGGTTAGTCAAACAGATGTATGATTCTTAAGAAATTTCCCTTTAAATGTTCTTAGTTTCTGTTGGTCCCGAGTCTGGTTCGACCTGGTCAGACTGACCTGACCCGACACAGTCTGGGTGGGGCCATGGTGGGATCAACCCACTGGGACAAGGTCCAACCCAACCCTTTGGATGATGGACCGACCCACAGTTGATTGTAGTCACCAGGCGCGCGGCCCGCAGTGCAGGCGACCCGACCCGAGTGGAGCGCAGTACACAGGGGGCCCAACCCAGGGTCGAGCAGGGTCTCCCCATGCTGGGAAGGGGGGACACTTTCCCCTAGTATCCTGAATGACCCAGAATCCGTTCAGCTTCCCCAAAGTAGTTGTGCCACTGGGGGTTGCCAGGTGGTATGTTTCACCCTCGGAAGTAGGTCCTACCGATCTGTTACGGTCGGCCGGTGTGCTGACTGACTTCTCCAGCGGCATGAGATGGTGTGATGCTCTGCCACCCGTGGTCATTCAAAATTCTGGTCGGATTCCTTCGGTCCACCACTGCTGACGATGCGTGGCCCGATTTGACCTGCGATGCACTGGTTGCATCGACCTCTCCTACCACGGCCGACCAATGCTGGTCGCCGCCATGGTTCATAACGGCACCAGTCACCGATATCACTGTGACAGCGGTCTTCCATGGAGAACGGGAAGGGTTGAAAAGTAGTGGAGGTTTTTGGCTGGGTTCATTAGGCATGTTCCCTCTTCCTTAACTCGAAATCTTGATGGGGATAAAAAATTAACAAACCCCTGGAATATAAATCAAGCTAAACCCCTACCTAAGGTTGTTGGAGAGCCTCCACACATGAGGAAGGGGTCAGTGTTTGCTGTCCTCTGAAACTAGCCTCCAACGACATCACTTTGTCATCGATATAAGGTTTAGGATTTCAGTGTTTCTCATCCCCTCCTGCTGAAACCAGCTCCGCCCACCAAGGGATGGGAGTCCTAGCACATTGTGAGCACTTCGTTGCCTGGAGAATCTGTACCGATACTTCCCCCCCAAAAACTGTATAAATATGAGATGTGGAGGGTAAGTAACGATGTTGGGAATTAATCGGGGATCACTAATTAAGAAGCATCCTAATTTACACAACATTGTTGTTATATAGATTGAAGGTTCATGACATTTAACAGATTGACACATTTATTTTCCCACACTACGCTTGTTTGTTGGAGGATAAAAAAGAAAATAAACTAATAAAGTTATTTTATTTTATTTCTTCTAAAATATCCTAAAACATAAATTTCTATCCAGACCTACTATGGTCGAACTGAAACCTCCATTAAGGGAATCCATGTGCTACGGATCCAATGGTGCCCTCCGTTTTTTATTCTGAGCACCGGTTCCGAATTTAGAAAATGTCACTCATGTGTTTAATGATAGTACCTTTAAAAAGTTTAATAAATTATTAATGTTCACCCTGGACCCGAGCCGATCGATGTTAGGCTCAGCCTAAGGAGAACATACCCCAACGAACTCAACTATACTCTTGTATTTTCAATACGAGTTTCCATTTATCAGTAATGGATTTTAACAGTAAAATAATTATTACAAAATTATTTTATTTATGACTAAAAACTAATTTCCACTATTGGCCCGTGCCTCCCAATATTAGTTTCAAGTTAAAGAAAGCATACAATCAAGAGTTCAGCGGTGGTCTCATAATTTTAATATGATTCACCATTCATGAGTTAGAATAATTTGAAAAATAAATTAACCATATTTAATTATTTTTTTTACGGTTGTGCCATTTTTGGGTTTTCTCACAGGAGGCCTACGCCGACTAAATTTAAGTAGAGCCTAGGGAAAATCGGCTATCATGAATGATTCAGTGCCCTCCAATATCTGATCCATGAAATTGTTTATGATATATTCCACATTTTTAGTTAAAGTTCTTATGGGCACTAATTAATGCATAAAAAACATCAAAGGATCATTTCGGGCCCTCCGAGCCTCGAAATCAAGGTCCGTCAGATTTTACAGTCTCGAAATAATTCCATATAATAAAAAAAAATTACAAAAATTTGGGGACATTAAATTATCCCCACCATAGTGATTTACCCCCTGAAATCCAAAACAAAGGAAAATTAATCAAATGAGGGTACTTAGCACGAATCTGAACCTCTTGCTCCCATGTGCTCTTCAGGAGGTCCCTGTGCTGTCACCGAACTCGCACCAGAGGGATTAACCATCCATGAAAGACTATCTCCTGTCGATCCTCTTTATCTATCATGAACTTCGTAAAATTCACCCCATCATCAAATTCCAACTCACCATGGTCGATGACATGGGATCGTCATGCACTCATTTCCCCAGCAATGACACATGGAAAACATTATGCCCCTGATTCATATGTGGGGGAATTGATAGATGGTATGGCACCTCGTCCACTTTGCTGATAATATATGAAGATCCGATGAACCTCGATGATAGTTTGTTTCCTCGGACAAACCTCTGCAATCCTCGTCGAGGTGAGATCCATAGGATGACATGGTCTCACTCCTCGAACACCAAGGATCACTGTGTCATGTCGGCATAAGACTTCTTCTACCTCTGTGAAGTCTTCACTTACTTACCAATGAGGCATCATGATACAATCTATGCCACTGATTTCTTCATCCCTGACCACAGCTACTGATGTCGAAGGTCCTAGTACATCTTCGCCACTCTAGGATGTATCGGTAAAGAGGATGTAAGGACCTCCCTAAACACCTCCTCCCAAAGTGTCACTGGCACCATGGTGCGTCCTCTAAAAAGGATGTTGTTCTCTAAAACTATAGAAAATCCATCAAATTTTTGTCCTGAGGATATCTGAGCATGTTCTACCCCGCAGTCAATGTCCCAAGATGTGCCTCTTGAATTCGCTAATGAATTGGGGGAGTGATAGTAATAGACAAGAGGTAAACATCTCAATATTTATCCAAGAATTATATCCAATGCATTACTTGCTGCTCTAACACCTCACTTAGTAGCTGTAGACCAGAGCTCTTGTTGAGTGTGTGTGCAACCACATTCCCCGTCCCATGAGTATATATTATCTGAAGGTCATAGTACAGGAGGAACACTAGCCATCGCCACTGTCTCAACTCCCGAAAGTGCTGCTGACACTTCTCTGTCCAAAGGAAAGGCTCCCCCTTCTTCATAAATGCTATCAAGGGTGCTACTACCAAGGATATTTCTGGATAAAAACTCCAGTAATACCTATACAAAGAAGAATTCCCTCTCCCATGGGGGAGTTAATCCTGGAAACATCTTTTTAAAAGATTTCCCCACACTCTGCCACTCCTGTTGGGAACTGAAAACTAAAAACTCCTACTGCCATGAGGGTTAGGCTAGCTGACTCAACAGTTATCATCTACACCCTCCTATGAAAGAGTTTATCATGGGCTTCTTGGGATTCATGTTTTTGTCGACCTAGGAAAACCCCATTCCAAGGTTCTATATAAACCACATCTTTTTTTCCAAATACATTCAATCAGAGCATGAACCGTGGATGCACAGTCCATACCCAAACTAACATCATAAGGCCACGACTATGCCACTAAGTGGTTCATACCAAGACTCTCTTTTCAAGGTTCAGATCACACATTCGGCATAACTTTTTTTATTGAATATCCTCCCCAAGGTATCTCCATATGTAAGGGTCCTGCCATTTGTTTAACCTGAAAATCAATGTCTTGAAAATGATTCATGGACAGAAGGAATTATTGGTACCCATGTCTATTAATACGAAAGCTAGTAGTAGAAACAGACTGTACCTCGAATCATTCCTGGAGCCCTTGGGTCACACCCATTTACCATATGTAGCAACTCTTTTCACCTACCCTCCAACCCCCAGAACCAGGATGGGACGACATTGAGGTGATGGTTGTAACATGTCGAAATGTACACCACATTATACTACTCTCATACCTCCACTTCCACATC
The DNA here is from genome assembly GCA_963277665.1 of Viscum album. Taxonomy (NCBI): domain Eukaryota; kingdom Viridiplantae; phylum Streptophyta; class Magnoliopsida; order Santalales; family Viscaceae; genus Viscum; species Viscum album. The sequence goes on along the minus strand of OY728138.1, from coordinate 1,657,540,105 downwards.
TGCTACCCTGTAGATTCATCTATCCCAATCAATTCCTCATCCCATAACATTTTACAAGCCCATGTCTCTTAGGTAGGACTATGTTTCCTACTTTACCACTGTTTACATTCATTGGCTGCATCTACTAATCCAATGTAATTTCAGCCAAAATGGTTTTCTCAAGCACCATAACATAAGTAGGAATTCATATAGGTATAGTGCGGGCTCAGATTTCCCAAAAACTCCTCGCTCAGAGGTCCAAGCCCTTATGAATTGACATTCTATATCGAGTACCTGGGATGGTCAGTATTCCTTGATGAAAACTCAGCTACCGACATGTTGTCCGGCTAAAGTTGTATACTCTCTAGAGAATACTCATCCCTTTGATCAGTATGGAATGAAACCCCCTTCTTTGAGGATTTTTTTCAAGATTTTCCATACAAAAGGCACCACTTTTCATGATTAGGGTAATCTAAATCATGTCATCATCCTACTGAGCCACATAAAAGGCTCTCTACCAGGACCGCCATTTGATTGAATGGTGCCCTGGCTAGATGGAAACTCAACAACCTCCTCAAGACAGTCCTTAGCCACCTGTGAGTCGAGATCACTTTAGAACCTAAGGGATATTTGATGCTGAAACAGGTGTACGTAACTGGGTCGAGAAGTGTTCTCTATTGGCACTGCTGGTTGTAACTGCTGACCAACGTGCAATGATATATCTAGTACACCACCCGAAGGTTATAATACTATAAGAGGGCCCTGCACTGAGTCCTTATCGCTCGATGGTCCATCATCTTTTACTCTATTGAGAATCCTAGATGGCTATCCACACAATGAAATCCTTATTATGAACAGGTGATCAATGGTCATTATGTTATACCTGGTGATCTATCTTAATGAAATCATAAGAAAAAATTTTCAAAAACACATACAATTAGTGTTTTCGTGCACTGAGTCGAAAATCAGAATTTAGGGTCATGGTGTATAGATACGTCAGCCACCACACCAACACCAGATTCCCCAAACTGAAAACCACACTCAAAACACTTAACTCTATTTCTACATAGAAAATATAAGAGTCGTAGATCTTCAGTAGAACTGGTTCCTCTGATACAACTTTTTTACGACCCGTCCCTCAGGACCCATGTCATGACTACCCAATGCTCGCCTTCGATAGGCCATGGGATGGCGACTAGCACCAGAAAGGAATATCCCTATAACGAGAAGGCATTAACTTTTATCCTGTATAGACACACAGTCCATGAACACAAAAAGAATCCACCATGAAGAAATCCGATGTAGTAAAAGGGTGCTGAATGTAAAGGGTCCGGAATCGAAGCCCGACTAAAAAGAACAAGTACAACTAAAAAGTTAAAATACAACTGAAAGTAAAAACAACTCCTATATCATCTACTGAGGATCCTACCTGAATGGTACGTACAGATCACGATTAGTAGTCGATTTTTCACATCACACCAATTGGTCTACCTCTGAGCACCATCCAGTCCTGGCTCCCTCATCCTCAATCACTATGGTTTGTCATATCCATAAGACACAACAAGGTGCAGGTGAATCCAGTGATGGGGTGAGTATAACGATACTCAGTAGGGACCCTGAGACAGCCATAGGTCTCCCAAAGTTCCAAAATGGAAAACCAAAAGGAATGTTCTCCACCTCAATTACAATGAAATAGGAATCAAATCTACTTATATATATTCCCATACATATACCTAAGTTATCTAGACTTACTCATCTCATACATGAGGGAAAAAATCAGAAAGGTAACACCATGAAGGAAGAAGTGCCACCCAGGTAGCCCCATGAAGATAGAAGTAAGACATAGTTAACACCATGAAGATAGAAGTACCACATAAGAAACACCACGAAGATAGAAGTACCACATAGGTAACCCCAAGAAGTTCGATGTACCAAATAGGTAACACGAAGAAGATAGAAGTTCCATACAGGTAACACCACGAAGATAGAACTATCACAGAGGTAACACCACGATGATTGAAGTACCTCACATGTAACCCTGGGAAGAAAAAATTACCATACAAGTAACACAACAAAGATAGAAGTACCACACAGGTAACACCCTGAATATAGAAGTACCACACATGTAACATCATGATGATAACACCACGAAGATAAAAGACTCATCTCACACGAGGTATAACATAAGTAAAAATTTATAGATGATTAGTCGTAAGGATAGATCATATTATTTTGTTAAGTAGCAATGCTTTTGAGCCAGATAGAATAAATAGGTAACTAACCCCCGTGGAGCCATGCATGATCGGACCCACATAAGATCGATATGCGCTGACCCACCCAGGATCAATGAGCACTCACCCACACATGATCAGAACCACACATGATTGGTATGCACTGACCCACATAGGATCACTGAGTTCTAACCAACATATGATCCGACCCACAGAGGATCATTAGATGCTAACCCATATAGGATCAATGTTCTTTATTAATGTTACAGCCAGGCACATGATTCCTTTCACCTTGTGCACTCAAGTTGCATAGAATCAGATCCTTGAGATATCAGTCATACCTCGTCCACCAATAATATCTACAAAGGAGAATCCTAAACTACTGTCATGTCTTAAAGGTTCTAACATGACATATGGTGTGTTAATCAGATGCCCAGTCTATGGGTTATAAGAATTTTATATCCGGGTGCCCGGTTGGATTCGGGTTCGATCCAACCTGGTTGTAGTCCATCTATCTCCATAAAACAAGTGGAGTATACCCAAAGGACCACCTCGATCCAAGTATCCCAACACCAAATATGGTTCGTCAAATAGACATCCGGTTCTCAAGATATGGACCTTTATGTGTTTCTGGTTCCAGTTGGGCCTAGTTCCGATCCGACCTAGTGGCATCGTCCCGACCCGAACCAGTCTGGGATGGGATGCGGCGAGCTCAGCCTGACTCATAATGGGGTGGCCAAAAAATGGCGTATCACATGTGGGGCCCACTGGTAGGCAGTCCGATCACATGTGGCGCGACCCACAAGGGGAGGCCCAGCCCGCAGGGGAGTGCATCCCACCAGGGGGCATCCCACTGTGCAGGCGTCCCAACCCACACAAAGTTCTTTTTGTAGGTGACACAACCTGGGGTAGAGTGGGTTCCACCCGAGCTAACAAGGGTGGATGTTACACCCTGGTATCCTGAAAATCCCTAATGTTGTTTGGATTCTCCGCAGTGGCGGTGCCGCCACGTGGTATGTGAGAAAAACTTGAGTAGGTCATGTCGATCTATTGCGGTTGACCGATGTGGCGACTGACATCTCTAGCAGCTTCCAACAGCGCGGTACTCCACCACCCATGACCAGATGGCGTGCCAGTCGCCTTCCATTGGTACACTTTAGCTGATGAGTAGTAGCCTGAGTCCCCCCGCTGCATGCTGGTCGTGCAGCGCTCTCCTTCCACGGCCAACCAGTGTTGTTCGCCGCCTTGATTCCTATCAGCACCGATCACCAGAACAACCACATCAGTTGTCTTCCATAGAGAACGAGAATGGTAAAGAAGAAGCAGAGGGTCTAGGCTGGGTTTGTTTGGCCTGAACCCTCCGTGTTAGCTCGAAATATTGAGTGACATAAAGAAACAACAATCTTTTTGAATTTAAATCAAGCTAAACCTCTATATAAGGTTGTCAGAGGGCGTCTGCACTTGAAAAAGGGGGTCGGTGTTCGCCATCCTCCACATATAGCCTCCAATGATATCACTTGCTCTTCAATATCTATTTTGGGGTTTCAGTGCCACTCATCTCCTCCCTATGGAACTGGCTCCATCCTCCATGGTTTGGGTGTCTTGACACTTTGTCAGCACTTTATTTCTTGGTGAAGCAGTTCCGATACCTCCCTGTAAGCCCCGTATAAATAGAAGAGGTGGAGGGTAAGTAATGACGTTGGAAATTAATGGGGGATCATTAATTAAGAAGCTTCTTAATTTATCCAATGTTTCGGTTACATATATTGAAGGGTAAATCCATTTAATGGCTTGACACATCGCTGGTCCCACAGTCCACTTGTCCATTGGAGGTTTAGAAAGAAAATAAAAAAATAATGTTATTTCAATTTATTTATTTTAAAAAGTCCCAAAGAATAAATTTTTTTACAGACCTACTGATGCTTTGGATTCAATGGTTCCCTAATGTTTTTAATATGAGCACTAATTCAATAGTTAGAAAATGCCACTTGGGCGTTTACTGAATGTACCTTAAAAAAAGTTCAATAAATAATTAACATCCACCCTCGACCCACGTCATTTGAGGTAAGGCCTTACCTAAGGAGAACATGCCCCAACGAACTTAACAGTACTCTTAGATTTTCTATCTGTGTTACCGTTTAGATGTTGTGGATTTTAATAATAAAATAATTCTTACTTAATTATTTTATTTACGGCCAAAAACTAACTTCCACTGTTGGCCTACACAGACAAATGTTAGTATCTTCCTAATGAAATCATACATTTATGAGTTCAAAGGTGGTCTCATATTTTTAATCTAAATCACTATTCGTGAGTTAAAAGTATTTGAAATATAAAATAACTTTATTTAATTATTTTATTTACGGTTATGCCATGTTTTGGTTTTCTCATAGGAGGCCTGAAACGACTAAAAATAAGTCTCTCCAAGGGTAAACCTTCCATCTATAAGGCATCAGTGCCCTTAGATTAATGATCCAAGAAACCATTTTTGAGTTATGCCACATTTTTTGGAAATTTTTTTACATGCACTAATTAAAGTTTAACAAAACCTTGGTGGATCATTCTGGGAATACCGGGCCTCAGAATCACGCATCGTCATATTTCACGACCGCAACATAATTTTATATAATAAAAAAAATTATACAGAAATTCTAGGACATTACAAAATTTATCCAATATTGGCTTCAAGAAGGGAATTTAACAAGTACATGAAAAAAGTTCCCACTGAGCTCTCCAATTACGATGAGCTTTTCAAATGGATAAGGTGAGGAGCATTGTGACAATGAAAATTTTAAATGGTAATTTTTGATTGGAATATGCTCTAGCAAGAAAGTTATGACCGATTTGGAAATCAAAAATGAGGAAGTTGAGCTCTGTGTTCTACCACGCTTGTAAATAGGAGTCATTGAAAAGTAGTGAGCTTTGCAAACTAATTTAAAAGGTTATTTCCATAAGTTTAGTGGAAAAGGAGTATTTATCATTTGATGAAAATTGGACTTCAAAAGAGTATCTGCATATAGTGGAGGATTCATTCATTATAGATAATGAAGGGACCAAAATGTATTTAAACTGAAAGTGGATCTTCTAAAGAAGTAGTGAGAACACTTAACTTGATAGGGAAGTGAGCTTTCAAATTTGTGACTTGTTGTGAAGCAGGTGGGACGATGATTCTAATTAAAACTTCTAAAAGTCGTATTTTTATAGTAGATTTGGTACATCATCACATAACCATTGCATACTCCTTGGACATATCCTAGTGTGGGTGAACCAATTTTTTTTTGTTCCCTGTGCATGCAGTGAGGTTTGTTCAAACATTGTAATATGAAGGAGATATAATAGTGTTTTTTCTAAAAAAAGAAATCAATAGAGGAAATTATTTTCACATTTCATACCCAGACTCATCCTTCGCTTAGGGTATCTAAAATAGTGTTCCTAATAGTTAACATAACATAAACTAAAATATATACTCAAGAATTCCTCTCCTCATATTTTCCCATTTCAAATACTCTTTCATATATATATATATAATTATAATTCTAGGATGAATAGATAATCATAAATTTTGATCGTCATCCAAAAACTCATTCATTAATTATTGTATTTATGGGGAACATAATCTGTTATAGAACATTGGTAGTCTTCCAAGATCATGGTTTATGTTGGGAACATTTTTCACCTTGGAATGTAATTCCACATTTTATTTAGTTCCTTATTAATCATATCATGGACAGGTGGCTTAAAATTCATATGATAAAGAAAATATCATTCCACTTTTATCATTACATAATGACCCATTGTCTATAAATCCATGTAATATTACATATTTTAAAGCCTCATCTTGGAAAACCTATCATGCTCTTTGTGAATCAAAGCATCAACTACCTTGTTTTCCTTTAAAGGGAGTAAATGTACTAAGAAATCATTATCATTGATATACACCAACCATATTATTTGGAATATATTCAACTTTTTATATTTAGATTTATACTTCATTATTTTATAATTAGTAAATGTTTCACACCATTAACCATATAGATAACACTTATATTTTTTTAATTAAAAAATTACTACTTCAAACTCAGAATCATGAGATGAGTAATTTTTCTCCTAAACTTTTAATTTCCAAGAGACTTATACTATCCCTATGTCATTATAAAATAACAAATTTTCCAACCCCTTCACCGATGCATCAATAATGATAAACAAACCATTTTCCAATACAATTTATTGTATTTATTTGAGCATAGACCATCCTCCTCTTCAATTCATTGAAATTATTCTCATAATAATCATTCCATAAGAATTTAACCCCATTCTGAATCAACAAGGTGAGTGGATTATATTGTCATGAGAAATATTTCAAAATTCCCCATTAGTATCTATCCATAACAAGTAAACTAAAAATTTAGGATCTCATGGTTGGTCTAGGTCATTTCTATATAACCTCAATCTATGATTGATTCTCCAAGATAAACTATGTTGGGATTATATGATCTAGTAAAGAATCATTCTAAATCCAAAAATCACACTTGGTAAATTAATGATAAAAAATATCCTTCGGCGGGTTCTTCATTACAATTCTCAAATGTTCGTCATGATTCTCTATACTATTTGAATATATTTGAATATAATCTATAAAGAATACAAGAAAACTATTTGAGTAAATATCTAGAATTATTGTTTATTTAATCATTATATATAGTTGGAGAATTGGTACTTCTGAATTTTAATACTATAAATTAATAAATTTCATACCTCATATGGAATGTTGTCTTCGATAGATCTTCATTCACAATGCTTATCTGAGGATATCTTGATCAAATATCAATAACATAAAAATATATATATGTACACAAAATTGGTCAAATAAATCCTAGATAATGTGTAGAGAATACTTTTTCTTATTAATGATATTATTATTTTCCCAAAAATCAATACAATGATGCATATAATGATTTTTCTTATTAAAAAAATAATAGTTTCACCCCATGGTGACACAATGGGATTAATTATTCTCATATATATATTCCCCAAGATATTATTCAATAATTAATACAAATAAATTTGGTATATTCTAGATAGAGTTATTAACATATGTGTAGAACTCAGTTTGAGCTCTATTGGAAACTCCACTACCTTATTTAGGATAATGTTGGGAATGTATTTGGGAAATACATTATCATATTAATGAACAACAGGAACATATTAAATATTTAGTTTCTCCTAAACCGTTTTACATTATTATTATTCATGAATGGTTAGAAAAACCCATGCAATGGATGAAATTTTCAAAATGTGTTAAGGATCATCCTCAATCTGATATATGACTCAAAGATTATTTATAATATAAAATTAAACATCTCTTCTTAAAAATTTTATATGTAATATATATTGAGAGAGTCATCCCATACCAAAAATAATATCAAATTCAACCTGAAGAAGAATCTGTGAAAACAATTCACATAGTCATCTATTAGAGTGGAGTTATAGATAAGTGATATAATCATCCAAACATTTGTAGTTTTCACTTCCAACTCAATATCTAATAATTGTGGTGGTGAGTGATACCCAATGAAAATTATTTAGAATAAAATGAGTCAGAAGATATAGAATAATATAAGACATTTTCAATCTAGGATTGGATAATAATATTTTTTATTAACAATTTCACTATGAACTTCTACGTCTACTATTGTAAATTCATAACCATGATCTTCTACACATTGATTATTTTGTGGTAATTTACCTTGATGTTTTTGTAATTTTTTGTAATGTTTTGCCATAACCTTATATTTAATGCATTGTTCTTTGAGGTCATCTCCCTTACACATTTCATTAATGAGAACGATGGGATTTTTCACCACACTTGAAGAAAATCATTTTCCATTCATCCATATATCAATTTTTTACCATACTCAATTATCACCTGTTGTAAAATTCCACATTATTCTCTTCCCCTTATTAATTTTTTGTCTTCATATTCTTATTTTAAATCCATAGAATAAATTTATCCTAGAAAATTATTTCTCTTTCTTCAAATAATATGATACTATATCCACATATGATGTGAATGTTTGAGATACTTGTACTATTGAAGGATTGGCATAATCACATCCAATAATGTACAATATTTATCTTTGGATTTTTTATGTAGTCCATAAAAATAAATTATAACATTTTAAACTGACATTCATACATATATAAATTTTATTCTTCAATTTATCATAGACTAAATAATTTTCACTCTATATCCACTCATTATTAATGCGGGGAATATTTTTTCAATATATTTTTTTAAAATCCTTCCATTACATATAATATTTTCCTCCTCATCCTTATATTATGCCTCAATTACCACCATTGATCTTTTTCTACTTAGTGATGAATACATCCCGTTAAAACAATTCTCCTTTCATTACATCCCAATGTAAGATATTCTTTATCTAAGGAACATATCCTTTTCTCAGCAATAGATTGATTTTGTTACCACAAAATGGTTGAGGTTTTTGAAACATAAAGGTTTCTAAAAATGTCCAACCACCTTGTGGATTAATATGCTACTGCATACAAGATAATATTTTAGTCCTAACCCAATTCAGCCTCTACAATAAAGTTAAAAATTTTCATATCTTGATCTAACTTAATTATATTTCCTTTGAGGGAAATTACTACATTGATTAAATATATTGAAATGGATTATATTAAATATTCATTACAAATTCTCTAAATAATTCCTGCAATCATTTTTTCCATTTTCTGAAAAACCGGTTTATGGGTGTCTGGTAACCATTACAGATCATGAGGCAGGCGGAACCGCGGTCAAAATTCAAAACAACATCGGAATACAAAAACATTACAGAACTCAATTATCAAAAAGCTTGTCACGAGCCAACTATGACATAAAACCGCCTTGTCACGTGCCTGTCATGTGCGAGCTGCGGTCTAAAAAATGGAATACACTATATTACAACAGAACAATATAAATCTTAATTAATACTTTTGAAACTAGTGAATTAATTAAAATAAATTAAACAACTTATGCATTTCTAATCTCATAATTATAGAGTCGAATTATTTGGTAATATTTTAAAATCATAAAAATATTTTCAAATCGTTATTGATATTTTTAAAAAGTTATATAAACCGAATAATATACCTTCAGAGTGTCAAACATGATGTGAAGTAAATGCACACTCATCGTACACCAGAATAATTAATGAAATATTATTTAACTAACACATTTTAGGATAATTACCCCGAAATTTTTCTATACCAAAACCAAATACACATGTCATATCTAGTAAGGGATGTATATATTATAAAACCAAATAATCCTTAACTTTCCAAAACATTAGGATTTTATCCTCAACATAGACCTACCCAAAATTTCATTCATTGGGTTATATTCCATAATTTATATTTTTTAAAATATAGTTCCCATTTCTCATCAAAACTTGTTCAAATACAAACTGTAAGAAACTTGAATATAGAATACCAATGATGTTGGTTACCTTTTTACATTGTAATTAGATATAAGGGACCTCATCCCAAATAACCAAATATGATAGTAGTATTGTAAAACAATATACATAATTGAATTTAAAATTACACTTGAAAACATAAAATACATCATTTTAATTTATAGGATAACACCACTATTCACTTTTTCATATCCCTATATATCTATCATAATATAATTTCATATGTCCTTGAAGATGAGATTATTTGAAATGTGTAAACATAGTTTCTCATTAAGGATATGCATTTAGAGGAAGAAAATAAAGGACATATAATATTGAAAGAGAAATCAATGATTAAATAATTCCTTGTAAAAAATAAATTGAGATAGAAACCTATCCATTGATTTCATGAACAATTTAATAATCACATAGGGATCAATAATTGATTTAATAATGATGGAATACATAATTCCTGAGATTTAAAACTCATTTTTGTTGATATGTTCCATGGTGAATTTTTTTTATTGGTGAGTCCTTTAGCTAAAAAACCAATATATTCTATCTCCTTAGATTTACAAATTTCTAGAGGTTCTATGTTATTATAGACTCCACCCATCACATAATGAGTCCAAATATTTAATATTATGTATTAATAATAGAACACAATCAACATATCATAAAAAATATATTATTTTCCACTTTAGAAGACCTAGAATACATAATATCATTACTTTCCCCATTAAGACATCAAATAAACCATCCATAAAAATATTTTGTTTATGTTAACATTAGAGTATATCCATTTTAAATAATTATATCCATGAAATAATATTAAATAATTAAAAACAATATTAAAATATTAATTGAAATTATCTTATCTAGAATACCATTTTAACATTGAAATCACACATACAAAATGGATAAATTTTGAATGATTTTAGGTCATGATTTTCATTGATATGAAAAATGTAAACATGTAAATGAATTATCTGATAAATGATCTTTCATGGTGGTGGGAAATTATTTTCATACTATATCCCATAAACAAAACATTCCTTTCACACTTTCATAAAAAGGTCACCACTATAAAAACTAAATATAGCCAAATTTTACTATACCATAGTTCCTATTTTCCAATCTATATCCAAAATGTATAGCCCTGGGGTTTAGTGGCTATATCTAGGGTTCTCATCCTTGAAAAAAGTGCATATAGCCACAGTTTTTGAAACCATGGAAATATCCAACACAAGTATCCACAATAGTACTATGTTTATTTTAATGGTTTAAACCATGGATATAAGATCTATTTAAAAGGAATAAAACTAAAGATTTATTCCATGATAAATTCGGATATAGGGTTAAAAAAATGAGGCAAAAAAATTCCCTTTTATTAATACGCCATTTATTATATGAAACCTAACCAATACATAAGAGAAAAATTATGATATAAATTTATTAATCATTAAAAACAATTTAAATAGGATTAAATACCTAGTAAAATATTTCCCCATCATCGTTATATAGGAAAATATTATTAAACCACTTGTTCCAGAATCCTATTGTTATGGTTTCCCAAACCAAGGTTATAGGTGCACTCAATGGCAGTGGTTTACCGAAAACATGGATATTGCCTTTTAACATATGCATATAACCATAGTTTCAATAAATAAATTTATATAGTCCTCCATTATTTCCATGGTGTTTGGAAAAACTATGGCTAAATGGTGGTTTTGGAGTAGTCATTATAAAAGTACCTCATTTTGAAATTGATTAGAACTTTCAATTAAAGCCATAGGGTAAAAATTAAAAAAATGGATTAAAATTTCTGTATTTGTTTTATAATTTTAACAACATTCATTAAGTAATTTTAATAAAAATAGTTACATGGAATATAATCATTCCCAACAGAGTATAAAATACATTGTCAGTGTTCCTTTAAACCCTGATTTCATTATCTTATGTTATTAAATAGGGGAAATTAAATAGAAAAAATAATATTTAAAGAAGTAACAATAAGATATTAAAATATATTTTATTTAATATAAAAATTAAAAATATTTCCACTAGTATAGACATAAACATAAACAATCCCCAAAAATGATAAGATTATGAAATAAATTATTACCTCCTATTTTAATTCCATCATATATTGGTAAAACACACATATAATTAACATAAATTTATTATAAATATATTATTGTATCATAATTATATATATCATAAAATATATTATTTAATAATAATCATCAATTGAACGTTTATTAATAAGTCATTGTTAATATAATTGTTTTGGGTAATAACCGCATTATTTTTCTTGTGTGTTCTTGATTACTAGTTTCGGTCCCTTTACATTGACCATTGTTTCATTATCAATATAAATTTAATTATATTTATATATTATGTGTATTAATTATATATATTTATAATAATACATAAAATATAGAGATAAAAAAAATGAAATGAAATGTTCATGGAGATGGTAGGCTATACGTATGCATTAATGTTGTTCCTACTTTTCAACAAATTGATGGAAAAATGTAAATAAAATTTAAAAATTATATAAAACTTATTATATAATATATATATATATATATATTATATTTATTATATTTACCATTATTATCATCCATATAATGTGTAAATGAACATGTAATCACATCGCTCTGTGGAGGTGGTAGTCCCCTTTTAAATACGAGTGATGACATCATTTTTCATTTGACATAAAAGATGGTGGATAAGGGAGGCTACATAATATCATTAAAAATTTACTATGTTAAAGATGAGAAATTTTTTATTTTATGATAAATACCATATATTTAGTGAAGTTAAAATAATAATTTAAAAAATAATATGATTGGTTAATCTTATTACATATTCTTGGAAAGATCTCAATTAGATATCATTTTTAAGACCATAGGGTTGGTAATTTCGAGTGAGAAAAACATATTCAAATTAGATAATATTTTTTAGAAGTTATATGTGTAGTGATTTTTTATCTAGGTGTATAATTTTTGTGTAATGAATATATAGAAGGGGTCTCCTTTTATAAGGGAGGGAAAGGAGACACTAGATATAATTAAACCTATTAAATTATAACTTTGTCATTTTAAAACCAAACAATCTGAAATTACCATAGATTCAAATAATATTTTTGTTATTGATGAAATATCATCAAAAAATAAAATTTTTACTTGTTAATGTTGTATTTTATAAGTTAAATTTTTTTGATCCCTTAGTTAACTTATTTTATACTTACCGCAATAAAAACCATTTCAAACATAAATGATTATACATTTACTAATAATAAAACAATTGGTTCATAAAAAGAAAAATTATGAAATTAGTAACCATATATTATCCCTATTTTCAAGTGTCAATATATTTAGTATTTTTAATTAACTTTATAAAATATATTTTTATAAAATATTAATATTTTCATTTTGACACTATTCATTTAATATAACATTTATGACACCAATAAAATTATTTAATAATAATAAAATCAATTACAAAATCCCATAATATTTTATATTGATATATTATATTTTTCTAAGATGATAAATTATACAAATTATATGAATATTAATATTTTTAAATAAATTATTTTGGTCTAGTAATTAAAGAAATAATGTGTTTGCATTATCTAGAAATTTTGTTAAATTATACAAAAAATAAATAAAAATAAAATTTATATCATGAAAATAATTTTATAATGGAAAATAAAAATATTAATGTTATTTAAAAACATTCTATAATCCCTACGTGAATGAAGAAGTGATATTTAAAATTAAGAGAGAGTGTTTTGGTATATTTCATTGCATTAAATATTATATATGATAGATTCATAAAAATTATTCAACTAAAACAAATATTATTGTCTAATGTTTTATGGGTCAAATTATATTTATTAAATATGATTCAATATAAAAAATTGTGACCTCAACACTTAATTTTATCATATGTAAACCAGATTTATTCATTACTAAGGAGAAAAATTTTACCATGATTAATATTCATAATTGATGAAAATAAAAGGTGAATACAAAAAATTTAAACCCTTGGATTAAAAATTGTAAATAAATTTTTCAATATTATATATCTATAATATTTTTTAATTAAGTTTATAATATTTTTGTGAAACATGATTAAATAAACCTTATAGACAATTTTAGTTTTTATGAGTACAATTTTTTTAATTCTTATCCAATTCCATGAAAACATATGAGAAGAATAATAAAAAATTTCATTGAATATAATATATATATATTTTATTAAAATAATTAAAAAATAATGATTTATTTGATTTATTAATATAAAAAAATCATTATATTGAACGATTTTTTTCCCGAAAATTGGTTTAAAATTAAAATGATTTTTTACATTTCTAATCATTTGATAAAAAATAATTTAATTATATTGAAGTGTAAAAAATATTTTTTTATAATTTACTTTGACATATTAATACAATAATTCTAATGGATAATGTATAACTATAATAGTAATTAATAATATTTAAGTAGTATATCATGGTTCGTTTAAACATGGTGTTTTTTATAAAGAAATCTATTAAAATAATTAAATTTATTGTGGAAAGATATATCATAAAATCATGGGTTTTTAAATGATGTTAGATTTAGTATACTCTCATAGGGAAATATTACCCTTATTTATTATATAAATTTTTAAATTTTTTATACTTTTTATTCAGATATAAATGATTATTGACTAATCATGCATGTTGGTTATGTATCGTGTAACCATCAAGATTATTTCTCTCCTGCGATTATATTAAAATATTAAATAGAAGATTATTGAAATTTATTCTGTTTTTATCTCATTATAGATGATTATGGATTACTAATGCATGTTGATTATGCATTTTATTATTAGTTATATAATATATATACTTAATTCATTGGACATAAAGATGTGGTGGGTAGGACTTGGTATTACAAATTCCCTTGATATGTTGGATACTATAATGAGGAAAAAGGTGTTGGAATTTTGTGAATTATTAAATAGGGAAATAATGAATCATTGGATGTGACCTTGAAAATAAAAATGATGTCTTGGATATAATCATGAAATACAATATAATTTAAATTCTATATACTTGATTGTAAATATCTTGATGTGCAACATTATTAATTCCACCATCATGGATTTAGTTATTGTTTCAATATGATTATTTATATTTTTATGTCATACATGGATTTATTTAAATATAATGTGATCAATTATTTGGAATTATTTTATCATTATTTATTATTACAATATTATAAATTCCATGTATATGCTATTATATATTCTCATATGTGTTTTCCATTAATAATAATTTGAGGTAACCCTTCATAAGTTTTTATTTCCCCTTGATATATTGAAAACTATTAAACCTGATAAATCTAAAAGAAAATAGAATGTGTGGAGAACTTTTGGGTGTTTTTGAAGGCTATTTGTAGAGTAAGTAGTTTTTTATAGAGTTAAAAATTAACATTTGTTGTTAAATACATATTATTTGTTATTTAATGAGTTTTCATAATTTTGATATAATTACAACACAATATTGAATATAATAAAATTTTATTATTTTGATGATAAAACGATTTTCCAACACCTTTTCTAGCTAATGAAAAACTAACACTTTCCGTGTGCATAAGTATGGACAAACATCTCTATGAAGGAATGTGTATTATCTATCATCATCACCCCATATATCTCGTTAAAATTATTGATAATAGTAATGAATATTATATTTATGAAATAATAATTATTTCACAATGATATATTTGACTTACCTACTTCCCTCCTCCCACATTCATTCGAAAATTGTAACATCCCATATGCATATGTTTGCACAATCACATCCACGAAGTGATACCTATCGTCTTTCATTTCTACATTTCATGGTTATACATAAGTAATAATTTAATGATAATATCTAATATTTAAAATATTATTAAGAATATATAAATTTAATTATTTACTTAATATATTTCTTTTTCATCCACTATAAAAATTAAACTGACATTCATATTTATGAATGGACTATCTTTTTTATGTAATGATGCAATTTACTTTTCAGGATATCCTTACAATGTTTTTTACTAAAATATA
Organism: Viscum album; assembly: GCA_963277665.1. Classification (NCBI taxonomy): domain Eukaryota; kingdom Viridiplantae; phylum Streptophyta; class Magnoliopsida; order Santalales; family Viscaceae; genus Viscum; species Viscum album. The sequence goes on along the minus strand of OY728138.1, from coordinate 1,657,524,321 downwards.
TTCAATTTATCAACTAGATAATTATAAACTATTTATGATCAATTATATAAGGAAACCAAAACCATTTTTCACGGACATAAACCATTGAATCAAAGCATTCATGAGAAATATAAAATTTAACACCAAAATAGTTTATTTTGAAAAAAAATTAAGAGAGAGAAACAAAAATATGTTATATCTATTATATTCATTGAGATAGATAGAAATATAGATCTAATAAATATTAATAATAAATGTAGATATATTATACATGAGGTTGGAATGTGTTTCACCGTGCAGGAAACCAAGGTGACGGTTCATCTTCTCTAATTTCAATCATTGAGACACATATTGAATTAAAAATATTTTTCCATTTAATGGTAAATATATATTGAGATATTGAAATTTTGTATCATGATAAAATTATTATTAATTATAATTAAATTTCCATTTCAATATCTATCTTTCCTGATTTTTATATTCAAGTGTTATAAAATCTATACGAGTTCTTTGGCTCAATTTCTTTTCCATAAGACATGTTTCATATTGTACACCATGTTTTTTTATGGTGTAATTAATTCCCCATGAATACATATGGAGAATATATTTATTTAATTCATGAAATTTATATAACTATATGATTTTATATCATTTGATGGGATTTTATTCAAATATATCCAAAGTCATAGGTTGCAATGTTTCAATATCACTTTTAATTGGGACAGAGTATAATTAAATCTTATTTGGAGGATCTATATTCTCATTCTCTCTTGAATCCCATCTATTTTATTATCTTATTTTTATTTTTGTACTTTACAATTCTAATTACCAATATTTATCTCTTTATTACTCAAATCTATTGAATGAATGCATTTTATGAAAAATAATGTTTATTAATCATTTCTTTAGGAACTTTTCTCTTCAATATATATATTTATTATTTAATTTTAAGTATATATTTTATATATTTCAATTATACGCAATGGATAATTTTTGTTGGAATTTAATTTTTATTCAAAAAATTTAATGGAAAGTTTTTTAAAATTTCTAAACAAGTGTGTTTTGACTTTCATTACAAAACTATGAAAATAAACTTATTTTATTCATTTTCAGCACGAACAAAATCTTCCAATACCATGACTCTTTGTTATGATTTAGCTTCCTTTACATGTTTTTATGCTTTTCAAATGTAATATTTTTTCTCATTATTATCTATATTTTTCAATGGAAAGGGTTCTTAAATTATTACGAATATTATTTCACTCCACTAATGTATATTTTTATCTTCCACTCAATATTTAATTAAATAGATATAGTTTTTTTATATATTGTATATTTCCAAATTATTGTAATATTATTTTTTATGATTCATATTTAAACTCATTACAACATTTTTCGGAGTGATTTATAACAACATTTTAAAAAAATATTATTAAGAGAAATTCATTTAAAATGTCATTCATCAATTTTTCAGGTTCCTTCCTAATGGATTATATTTTTAGTAAAATTACTTCATTTATAATGAATATATGATATAATTAATTTACATGTTATTTATTATAATTTACATATTATATATCATTTCAAATATTAACTTAGTTATATAACCATAATTCATTATGGTGTAAAAACCCCATTTATTCATGTCAAATTATTGTTGTTTATAGAAAAAGAATACTTTTTTATTAATTGGGAAACATTGAAAATGTGTATTCATGTTAGTACTATATAGATGAATATTTTATACATATGAAGGATTTATATTTACTAAGGTATTATTAGAAATTTTTATGGTAATGTTCAAATATAAATGTTTATTTTTATTTCAAATAGAGACTAAATTTTTCATTGTGAGACTTTGAAATATATAAAGAAATATTTTTTGGATATTGGCACTGAGTATATCTAAGATATTGGATCCTTCAGATCCCAGATTGAATATTTCAAAAAATTAAATAAATTAACTTCTACCACATGATTGTTTTCATAATTAATGAAATATCTATTGAGTGGAGTCTCCGATCAAAAATATGATTCCATAGTTAAATCCATTGCATGGGGTTTACCCTTGATTTGGCCTAATTCTTGTAGCACTAGTTATATGATTAAGGAAGCTGTTGTTATGTTCATTTACTTAAAATAATTATACATATTATTTATTTGATTAATTTAATGAACTAGTTAAATATCTCAATAAATAATACTTTATAATAATTATATTTGGTTAGGTGCATGAATCCTTGGAAATTTTTTTGGAGGCATAAAGACCATCATTTTGAAATCAACATTGAGCAATGAACAATGACTGGATTTAGAAGGATAAAGATACCGTGAACACAATAGAACTTCCACATAACTAGAGAATTTCTTCTTCTCCAATGATAGATCCATGATCATGGTAGGGATCATAAATTGAGATTATTTCGTTGATTTAATTTTGTGTTTTTGATATTTGATTATATATTACAGATTTTGAATCTTCCCAACATTTACATAATCAGACATCGGAATTGAATTATTTAATTCAATTTATTATTATTTAATGACATTATCCCACTCAAGATTTCATATTATTAAATTATTGGCCAAAACATCTTTTCAAAAAATGTTTATCAACAATATTATGGTTTCTTCCCCCATTATTATTCATTTTATTCATCATTTGACTATGGGGTTGTAGTTCGACATTTCCTTGGATGGTTCGAGTGTGATTGATCCCCCGTATTTGTTGCAATTTTAGAAACATTGATTGGGATGGAGATTTTTTGACGGAGTAAGTTTCTCCAGGGAATGTGGTTGATGAATCAAGTAGATACGGTATCTTTAATGACTGATAGGTGACATGAATCATTATAAAAAAAGGCGAACTCATACTGGTGATTGGAATTCGATACACAACCCTCACTGGTCTGTATCTAATGGCCAAAGGTGAACCCCAATGGATTCTGGTGCTATGAATTGGTATTCATGTCTAAGACTTCAAATATGAATGTTGTGTGAACATTTTCACTTTCTGTGAAAATCCCAACAACACATCAAGTTCCAGGATAAACACACACTGTGCAATTACCCAGTAGAAGCAGCTCTGATATCAAAAAAACAATAGTGATCGCATGTTGTATGGTTGGGCCACATGCCATGTGACCCTCCCTTGGAAGTAGGACTATGTTCTAGATTCACATTACTAGGACCACTTCTGGGAGTACACCAAATTCACTATGGGAGCACACAGGTGCGTGTTTCTACCTGAGATAAGATAATTACTTGACATATCCTGATAGACATAGTCATGTATATGATCATATGAGAAGGAATTAAGTTTCCATGAAACACATTGTTGAACCCTTACACACCATGTATGGTGACATGGCCACTGATATGTGGCTAGAGGATAATATATTCAGGTATGAAAGTGGGACCACAAAACATTTGGACCCTATAAAAATTGTGTTCCCCCATTTCTAAATAAAATTATCCCTCAATCATCTCTTAGATTTTGACTTGGATGGGGGACCATGTAAATCATATCCATTTTTTTTCTCATCAATAATGTTATGGTGTCCTTTTTACTTTATTTTTAGATAGGATAAAAGATGTTAAGAGTTTTAAATTTCATAAATACATTATAAACATGTCATTGTTTAGACAAGATCATTACTGAGATTCGTAGTAGTGGTTATACTCCCCCATTTCCCCAAAACATGGGTTTTATATCCATGGATATATCAATAGTTTTCCTCCCCATGTATTATTTTTTACTTACTCGTTATTTAAAATAGAGCCAGTGCTCAACTGTCACACTAGGATGAAATTTGTCTATCAATAGAGGGGATACTCCCCTGACACACTGGGTTGTGAGTCCTCTATAATCATTTATACTGGTAGATGTCGTATACCCCTATCATATCCAGCAACTGGCCCTCTATCCACCGAGACAGTAAAACCACGTCTCCCCAATGGAATGTTTCTTCTATCTATAGAAACGGTACACCCTAGTCTCTCCAGGTTGTGGGTCATCCATACATGTGATTCTAGGTAAATATAGTACTCTCTTAGATGGATTCAGTTCCATAATCAATGGGGTCATCACTTATCTATCACATTAGGGAATAGTTATCCCATATTATATTCACAAATATAGAGATATCACTCACCAACATTGGTTCAGATCCTCTATCTATTGATTGACATTTACCTATTACAATAGTGCGTAGTTACTCTATCATATTATATTTTTCTATTTCATGCGATTATCTCTCATCTAGGATTTTTATATGAGAATAAATATATAATATCTTGGGTTTTGTTTCCATATTTCATTGGGTTTTGTTGAACACATATATAGTATCTTTTATTTCCCCCTCTTTAGTTCTTGAATCATCCTACATTGTATGTATGTACTCACCACTACATATGATTCTTCTGTATATGTCATGTATTATGCAGATAAAGGACCACTCAGATGTGGTTTTAGAGTATCCTTGGGATACAAAAGTTCATAGAAAATGTAAGGTGGTCATGGAATACATATAAATAGATTGATATCTATTCTATTTTATATTCTAGTTTATTTAGTATGATCACATTTTATGAGTGGGTTTGTATTATCCCTCTACATTTTTTATTTTGTTATCGCAATGTTTTTCACCATAGATAATATTATATGGATGATTTTTACTGTATATATTATTTTTATTCAATACCATTCCCATGCATTTATGTCTGGGGATGGTTGGATGCTCTCATACATATGCTATAAGAAAATGACTCTTAATTTAGTTTGGATATTCAATTACTTTTCCCACCCCTTTCCTAGGGAAATGGGCTTGGGGTTGTTGCAACCCAATATTCTATCATCCAAGTGGGTCTTGGTGGGTTGGGACATTACAGAGAGGTATCATAGGTAGTTAAACCTTAGTATTGTGTTTTACTTTTCTCCATATGAGTTTTTTTTTGATACTTTTGGGAAAAAGTTTCAAAGTGTCTCAAGTGTAGCTTTGATGCTGGGGAACACAATGTTAGTTTAGTGGTTGATCTATCTATTCACCAAGCCCCTAACTACCTACTTGTGGACTTATAATTATCAGAAACTGGTTTTAGGGAACATTAGAACTAGAATCATATAGGATTGTGTCCCAAGACCATCCTTCATGAGTAATCTCCCCATATATATTGTCTTCTTATGTGGTATGTCTCAATTACTTAAAGGGTGCCTTTATTAAGACATCCATCAATGTTACCTATTTAGGACCATAAATATCATCCAATGAGTGATGAGGTGTCTTTTCAGTGTCCATATAATGATACCATTCATCTATTTGGGAATGTAAGAACACCCCACATATAGATTTGCAGTTTATGCTAGCAGAGTAGGTTGAGGAAGCGTGCAACCTCAACACACTCGATGAGTTTCAATAAAAGTGGCTAATTATGTTGATATTTAGTCCAAATCCCCAAAAATAAGTGTATTATATTAATTTGGTGATATTAGTTATTATAAATTTATAGAACATGATTGTATTGTTGTGATGGAATTTATTCATTTCTATAGAGTTTTAAGGAACTCGTAGAGCCTAGTCATGAAGATTCCTGATGGGTCCATACCATAATTGTACTAATTAGAAAAAATCATGAGGATTAGTACCCCTAGTGCTTGCAATCACCCCAAATTGATTATTTTTTAGAGATTTGGTATGGTGGGATGATAATTTTTGAGTGTACAATGATGTTCACTAACTTTATTTAGTACTCTCTCAAAATTATTTTTATGGTTATTTCTAGGTTTTTATGATTGAGAAGGATCCTTGTATAGAAATTTGTGCGTACTTGGTAACCCTATCCCTCCCAACATATGCTGATGTGTTGGATTGGGTTATGGTGATAGAGATACTCTAGTCTAAGGAATGTCAGGTAGTTAGTGCAGAAGATAGAAATTCAAGGGATGAGTTTTATATTGTAGCTAGAATATTATAGTTGTCAAGACATAAGTGGCATAAAAATTCTCTGACCCAGTCACTTGTTCATTAATATTAATTAAATCATAGTGTAATTGGGAAAACCTTAGTGGGAATATTCTATACATGTGAAGAATGAGGTCTTGTGGAATGATATTTCATCGAAACATGATAAGTATTTAATGTAACTAATAGATGTATTTCCATGACGGTGGTAGCACCAAGATCAAGGTTCTCCCAGACATGGGTAGAGTAGCCCCCATGAATGAGATATTAGAGAAGGTGTAGACATAACCCCTAGGAGGGGAATTTTTGGAGGAGTAAAATATCATGAGATACTTCCACCACCACCACTAGGAAGTCAATGTCAAGCTCAATGATCTAGAAGTTAGGGCCACATGAAACTATAAGATTTAGAGGCTTATGACCTATCACCTCACAAGATGAATAGAGGTATGATCGGAGTTAAATATACCATTACTTCATTACAATTTTTCTTATGAAGGAGTAATTTATTTATATACTTACTCAGGGTGGAATTGATGTTGGTTTGAATTGAGACAATATCCACCCGTCATTAGACATTGGTTCTTATATGTAACACTTCATCATTATCATGAATCTACCAGCAATGTGAGGTATTTATTTATGAAAGGAGTTTCTTGTGGGACCTAATAGTTATCATGATGAGAACTTATGACATCATCATGTAAATATAATAGTTTTTTTACAATTTGATCCTAAATTCACTAACACTACTAAACATTTGGATGCCTTGAAACAGATTCGAGGAGATATTCCATTATGGGTGAGATGGATCTCAGAGTGGAGTGGGTAGGTCTTACATGAAATAGGTTGTATCCTATCTCCTTTTTTTTGTTTTTTTTCATAGTGTTGTGGAATACATAGATACATTGTTATTTTAGTCATATATGATTATTTGGACATCCTCCCTATGGTTATTCCATTACTACCATAGATAAGGGAGATTGAGATTTGTATCAACAGTCACTCATGGATTTGTTCAATATATTTAATAGCATATCAATGGGACACTATGTAGCGATTTGTGATAATGTTGTAGTTGGAGGAAATTCAGTAGATGTATTTTATTATACCTTGTGTGTCCCCTAGAAGCATTGGTTTTCTTTGAGAAAATGGATATCTTGAATAGGTTCAATTGTGTCGATTATCAATTTCTAAACCAAGACACAATAAAGATAAATTACCCAATTTATAGCATTTAAGACCTATATTATCAGTTTTACATAGGGATATTGTTCTCAAACATTAGTATAGGGTCTCTGTACCACTAGTTGTAGATTGAAAGGATAATTTTATAATGGTGTAATTCAAATATCAGTATATAAACTATGTGTTACTATTGATTCATTTCAGAGTAAAAAGATTTTCATGTTTCATTTATGTATCTAATGAACATGATCAACTAAAAATACTTCAAAATATTTATGGTTTTATTTATTAAGGAAATACTAATTGACATTAAATCATAGGAGGGCCGTGAAGATAACTTGAGGACAGTCCATGGAATTCATTGAGAACAAAACAATTATCGTAACTTGAAGTCCCACATATTAATCCATCGAGTCTGATTTATGGGACATATCATATCTGAGAATTTATTAGCTATGGTCCCTATGAATATTGATTCCATGATTTCCTTGGTGACACCCAATTGAATATAAGAGATGTGGGGTTTTTGTTTCATGGAAGTGTACAAATAGAGGTTATTTGTCAACTTCAATAGGATTTTTACCTCTTTGACTACCCTAAGGAAAAAAATGATTGTCAATTGGATTAGGTAGTGTAAGAGAGCCTTTGGTGATTTGAGTCTGATGATGACTAGTTATCCCATATTGAGTCAATCAGAGTTGGGTTTGGAGTACATAGTATTTTGAAATTCATGTGACCATGTTATCGATTTCTTGTTTATAAAGAGGATGATACTGATAACATATGGGTCATGGAAGATGAGTCCCCGTGAGCAAAACCACTTGACTCGAGAATTAGTGTTTTCCATAGTAGTCTTGACTATGAGGTTGTGGAAGTGATTTATTCTAAGAGAGAATGTTACTATTTAATCATACCATAATTGTTTTCAGTATCTCTTCATGAATAAATATATAAACCCTAGATAGAGAAACTGGTTGGAGTTCCTACTGGAATATGACATTGATGAAATTAGATACTTCTTTGAATGAAAATGTTGCGGTATAATTCCATAGAATGAAGTCTTATTCTTGTCTGGTGAATGAGGTGTCTATATAGTTTCTTCATTGAACCTGAATATAGTGGATGATGGGGGTGTATCTTATATTCATTGGATGATGTTGACTCCTCCACTTATCAATCATATTATGGTTCATTTAGGTTTCATAGAATGTGAGGTTTTAAAAGACATGATATGACCATGATATTTTCCAATGAGATTCTCTAAAAGAGTTAATAATGTCATTATTTTCTTAAGCTGCAAGGTTTTTCAAGTCACATTATGAGTGGAAGTTAATAGTGAGTATCATGGATCTCCATTGTCTTTAAATCTAGTTGTAGGGATGATATATAAAGAAGTATAGTTGACATTTTAGTAGGACATTGATGCAATTGATTTCTATGTTTGTCTCTTAGTGTCTCAAATATTAATAGGAAAATGATGCTCAAAAATTTATGAAAGGTTATTTATAGCCTATTCAGATACCAAAGTATAAATGGGATAGAATATCCATTTTATTTTGTACTAGGATTCCCTGGATAGTGACTGAAAATGCTATTATTTAGGTGATATTTGACTAAATTTCCATGTCAGTGATCTTCAATTCTATTAGGCAAATTAATTTAGTGCATAATTTGGGGCAATTGTATGGTTGAGAGATTTTACACCTTCATTGGGTTCCCTATAAAAATATGTACATTCATGATGTGCGGTTCATATCACCATTGTGGAGAGTCTATCATGAGGAATTTAGGACCCCATTAAGGATGAGTATATCATTTCAACCCCAGATATATGGGCAGACCCATGTAACTTTCTTGGTGTTTGAGGATATGTTGGGTGATTTCTCATTATACATTTTTCCATGAATGTAGGATCTCTTAATATTGAACAACTTTTCATATAACAATATCTATCACTCTAAAATCGGAACAAACCCTTTTATAGATCTATATGCGACAACCTTTAGGTCGTCCATATACTAGAATGATATTAGTAAGGCATATCTTATTGGGAGATATATGTTGTGGGAGACGAAGGAATGTTTTATGTCATTTACCAATGGATGAGGACAACAAAGAGAATACAAAAATCTTATATTTATCGAAAATGTAGGCACTTAGAGTTTAAGTAGAGAAAGAATATTCTTTTGAGGGTATTGAAATTATGGGGCTTGTGGATATTTTTCTAGGGAGTAAATCTATCAATGAGGTTTATTATACCATTTGAGATCATGCATTGGGTTGGGAATGGATTCTTACTACCAGTCCAAACCCAGATAGATGGAGTGGGTTCATTATATCTTTCACGAATCACAGATGAGGAGTTATTTTTGTGATCATGTACCTGAAATTGATTGTGGATATCAATAAATTGAGGATGGATACACCTTCATGGAGTACTCAGTGGGAATCAATGATCGGTAGGATTTGATCTTACATGGACATACCATTCCATTCATTATTGTACTATTGTGGAATGAGAGTATGCATGAGAGATACAATTAATAGGAGGGATATTTTCAAGCCATGTTTCCCTACATTTTTATTTTTATGGTTATTTATGGGGGATGAAAAGAATTATATGTTTTTTTTCTTTTTATACATTGTAAAATTTTTGAAGATAGCTGCTAAGATGATGAGATATTCTGGAGCCATGGGATCCCAAATTGGATATTATAAAAATGTTAAATAAATTAATATCATGTGAGGGTAGATTTTTAATAAGAAATAGAGTGTCTACTATAAATATTCTTAATTCAAGAATCTATGAAAACAGTCTATCACGTCCATGGTTTCATTTTATGTTATTTTTCAATTTATTTTTGGTATTTCATTTTTCCTTGGGATTACATTGTGTTTTTGTCATGAAAAGATGTTTTGGGGATTTATACCATGGGATTCATGGTATGTGAATGGTTTTCCAAATCACAATCCCTTTCAAAGATAATCATGTTATCTTGTTGTGTTTTTTAACATAGTTTTATGGTTTAGTTAGAGCTTGGTTTGTAAACCTCGTGGGCAAACAATGAATCATGTTCTTCCTAGAAAATTATATTTGAATTATTGCCACATGGTTTGGAAAACCTTTAAATCTATCCAAGAGGTGTATCCATGTCATCAGAGTAGTGTATTTTTATATTTCCATTCTACCTTATTTTTATCCTAAAACCCCTTATTCCTTATCCTTCATGATTATTCACCCTAGGTGCCACCCACATCCATCTTTCTCCCTTAGATCATCATTTTCATAATAGATTTTGTGTAGTTTCTCCTCGATTATTCATGTAAGTCCTTTTATCTATTGTTATATTCCTCCTTTTAAGGTTTTTATTCATCCTTATATAGGGTTTCATATATCTAGTGGGTTAGGTTACAATTTTAGGATTGGATGAAAAGACCACTAACACAGTAGCCCAGAGTTGTTGTAATACATTGTTACATTCTATTATTAACCAGAAATATGTATCATGAAGGAAGTACTAGTTTTTAAGCATTTGAATAACATAGACATATATAATTTCCTTTTTACAGCTTGAAGTTTTACACCTCATAGAGACTCTGATGGAAACACTCTAATTCTTCTAGATTATATTTTTATTTCTTTCATAAAATCCATCATAGCATCCTTGGAAATATAATTATAAGGAGGAGTTGAGGTCGAATAAACATTAAGGGTATTTAATTATAGGGGAAGCATAAAAAACCATATTTCACGGTGAATACCTAAAAACACTTTATATTAAAACATAAACAAGTGAATAATATGAAATGAATAAAAACTGATTAAATAATGTCATATAAGTGATTATAAAAGAATGAATCCTAACCATTAATACTTTACTAGTAAAATAATTACTCAGAATACCAAATAAATTTCTTATCATAAGGATTTTTATTATACAGAACATCCTAAAAATACCATCAAAACGTCTGCTATGACACAATATATAATCGAGAAGGATGTCAGCCTATACCAAAAATAATTTTTCTTGTGAGACCAACCAATGAATGGAGGTTCTATAACTAGCCCCACATGAAAAATAATAAGTGAAATGCATTACAGATATGAATGAGATGAAACATAATTAAGATATTCATTCATATTCTAACTGACATATATAATTTACGTAATTATCCGCAATCAGAAAACATAATCAGTAATCATTCAGAATAATACGGTTAATGATAACATGATTGCACATCCACAATCAAACTAATCATAATCCATTAAATATAATATTGTATGTGAAATCATAAAATATTGAAAATAATAAAAAAACATTTATTGAATGAATTAAAATACCCTTTTAAAATCATTAATGAGTTCTTTATAGAATTTATTGTTTTACTTTACAAGGAAGAGTACTTTTTGAAAAAAAGATCATATAAAACTTGAAATTAACTAAGATATTTTTTTATAAAAAAATTTTGGGTTTTTTTAAAAGTACTAGTTCCTTCAAATATATTATTTATGATTCATGGAATAGGGTAATAAATCGATACGTTCCATTTAATTGGGCATGAACATCAGGAATATTTGAGAATGATACTTATAAAATATCTAACTCCCCATAAAATGATGAAGTATTATTACTAGTACACATATATATGACATTCAAATAGAATATATGAAGAGTAAAAAAGTATAATTAATAATTTCATTTGGGGTAAATCTAATGAAATCATAATGCTGAGTGATAAATCAAGGTTCTGTGAGAAACCCTTACCTTATGTCTGAATGTGTTATTCACTCGACCTTAATTTATTAGACTATCAAATTATAACAACTAATTAATTAATTAAGAAAATTTTACACATTTTTTTAATTTATTATTATTTTTTATCTTCATTTATGATCATTTTTATGACTTATAATATATAATTTTACCACTCAGGAGAATTTTTTTCCAAGGATTTCACGATCAGTATACTTGAATTTGAGTATGAATGTTCATATGGAATGGGTATAATTATATATAATTGGAATAATATTTTACTAATAAATATAAATAAGTGTAAATAGATATATATATATATATATATCATTTTTTATAGTTAATAAACATGAATAAATATATAATTGATTTATTGATAATCATTTAGATTATTTCGGTGGTTATCGTTCATAACAAACTCATTTTGTTTTATCATTTTCAATTACATAAATTTGTTACCTATAATAAATAATAAATGTTTTAATATATATATTATATAATAGTTCATCTATAACATGGATTCATTACCTTCCTGGAAATTAAATTTATGAATGAAAATTCATTATCCATGAAGGTTATAAATTTACATCTCACAAGATGTGATTTTTATTAAAATAAAAGAGAGTGAGAAATGATTTTTATGACCAATTATTAATCTAGAATAACAATATTATAGTATATTAATGTTGCTAGAGTTATAATTTTTTTTATTTGGAGAGATGTGAAGTGAATAAAAAAATAATCAAACTTTGGGTGAAATTAAAAGTAAAAGGAAGATGATATTAACTCTTGATTTCTCCTCCTTAATAACCTCTTCATCTAATTTATTTATGTATTTTGATGAGAAAACAAGCTCTTAGGAAATTGGAATAGGATTGTTAAGAGGACTGGGTAAAAATTGTACAAGGATAATGTCGTGGAAGATCTGAAGTGAAGGGGTAGTAGGGGGTGGAATTTGTATTATAGGAGGGGGAATTTTTGAATATCTTATTCATTTGCATATTATTTTCACTCAAGACTATGAATAGTTTGATTATTGTCATCATATATATTAAAATAAAAAAAGGTGATTTAGAGATAATGGTTCTTACATCTGGTATGACTCATGTAATATTGTATTTGACTTATAATTTATTTATACCATAAGTTACCGTATTTTTCTATTCACCAAAAATCAATTATTTTAGAGAAATACCTAAATATCACCCAAACCATTTTTCAATGTGTATAATTGGAAAATTAACGGATTTTTTTTAAAGTAAATTTCTAAAAAACTAGAAATATAATTTTTAATAAATATAAATATTTACTCAAAAAAATATCATTTTTGAAATTATAACTGATTTTATGAAACTATAAAAAAATAACTAATGTCTCATTAAATTTCTATAAAATTATAAGGAAAGAATATATTTATTTATGAATATATTTTTTGAAAAGTAATTTCTATTTAAATAATTTTAAATTAATGATTTGTAATTAAATATTTTTAACTCCCAAAAATATGAATAGTTAATCATTAATTATTAAAATATTTATTGAAATATAATATAATATAGTTATATAATATTTTAATAAATAGGATAGATACATTTTAAGTATTGTTTCATTCATTAGGTTAATATTCTACTAGTAGGTTTACAATTCATAAGGGTCACATTACTAATCCTAAGGTTAGGATACTATTTAATCATTATATGTTTTTTAACTACTAGAAACACATCTTATTTAATTCATTATTAATTTATAATGTTTTTATTTTTTTATATAATTTATTCTTTGTGAATTATAATACATGAAAAAATCATAACATTGTAAAACTAATTGATACATTTCTGGGTCATTACATTGTCCTCTGAGAAAAAAATTTCATCCTAAAAATTTCCATGATGATACAAAATAAAATGTTTCGGGTTTTTCTACATCATGAATTTCGTAGGCTTTGACATCGCCTGTTCACTTCTATTAATTATCCAATGGAACTTTTCTAGTAGATTCATATGATTTATTCAACACCTATTCAATATTATCAAGAATTCAGATAGGTTGTTCTTAGTAATAAAAATCATATTCTAGATCATTTCATTCAAAAATGAGTACATTCATGGTGTCTAACATGTACTTTCATAAAAATTAGACATGGAACACATTGTTTACATTAGAAATCCTATGTGTAATAACCAAAAAATGAATCCACATATCCAATTCACTATTTAATTTCAAAAAGACCAATGTACCTTGGGCTCAGTTTCCCTTTCTTCCCAAATATTACAACACCCTACTAGGGATGTACATTAAATAAAATGTGATCCACCACATGAAATTCCAAATCCTTGCATAATATGGATTTAAATCATGTATCTCTATTAGATACAATTATGAGAGGTGCTCCATGATTTCATAAAACATCATTAATAAATATGTGCCTGTGTGTGTGTGAAAGTATCTCTAGCAGAGAATCCTACATTATAAAGAGGATATATGAATATATTGTAATTCAATCAACAATTACCCATAATACATCAATATTTGTTTGAATTTTAGGTAATTCAATAAACCAATCCATGGTTATTTTGTTGCATTTCCATAAAGTAATGGGTATATAAATCCGTACTCATCTTGGATATTGTCTTTCATCATTCATTAGTATATATACTAAACATCTTTATACATTTTTAACAATTTACAACTATATGTTTTCCCTCTTATAATGTTCCTTCAGATATTTATATATCCTAGTGCTACTAGGATTTATAGATAAATTCAATATATGGGAATCAGCCAATTATTCTCGCTTTACCTCTGGTACAATAGTAGAATATAGCTTGCTCTAAAATTTCTTAATTCCATCCTCACAAAATATGTCTAAAAACTACCCACCATTCATGAATTTAATTTTATATTTTCAATTTTCATCACCAATATAAGAACATTTATTGTCTATAATAATGATTTTTGGGAAAAAAAATTAAAAAGTAGTGATGTTTTACATTCATTGATAATTACCATATCCATATTAACAAGTTCCATGTAAAATATATCCTTATAAATCTTCATTTTTCATAGAACACCATAATCCTTCCATCTCAATGCATTTGCCACCTTATTTTCCTTCCATTGATGGTGGTGTATAGAACAAAAAAAATCCATGAGTAGATTGAACCACCATCTTTTCATAATTTTGAGTTAGTTCTAGGAGAATATATATTTGAAACTCTTTTTATCCATATATATCTCATATATTTCAATATAAATATAGTGTTTCCATATCTTAAAAGAGAATATTACAGCTTCTATCTCATGATCATGAGTAAGATGTTTTTTTCGTGGGTTTTTAAATGAAATTATGAATAGTAAATAACTCTATCATTCTTAAAAACGAAAAACCTATATCCTTTCATTAGAGCATCACTATAAATCAATTATCCTACATTTCACACTTCTATGTTAAATATTGGAGAATTCACTAATCACTTTATAAATTTTTCAATATATTTTTTCACATTCCTTTTTCCATATGAACCAATCCTCATTATGAGTAAACACGGTTTATAATATAGATAGTTATATGAAATTACGATATAAATGCATAAAATAACTAACTAAACTAGTAAAACTACATTTCTCAGTTATATTTATTATTGTAAGCCATTCCTAAACTGCTCTTTTCACCACATGATCAACTGAGAATCTATACATTGAGACAATATTTCCATGAAAAGATATTGATTGTATCCAAAATTCACACATTATAAACTTATAATATGATTCATTTATTATAAGATTCTAAGGACAACCCATAGTAGATTCTATTGGTCTTATTAGATTTTGGAGTATACAAAGATATCATCGATAAATACAACAAAAAATTCATCAAAAAATTCTTAGAAAACACAATTCATTATATCCATGAAAATGGATCAGTATTTAGTCAATTATGACTGAATTAATATAAATCAGAAATTTTCATAACTATTTTGAAATTCTATCATTATAATATCTATATTCCTCTCATGAAATTGACGATATATAGATTAAAGGTCAATCATTGAAAATTATTCAACTTTGTGATGTTGATCAAATAAATCATCAATGAGAGGAAATGGAAACATTTTATTCATTTTAATATCATTGATCCCTCTATATCCATTATATAGCCTCATGGACCCATATTTCTCCTCAAAAAAGAGAATAGGGACTCCCCATATATAAAATATTTGGCAAATAAATCTTATATAACTGAATTCCCATATATATTTCTTTATCCCCACTAATTACACTATGTCCATTATATATCTATTCACTGATATAGGCATTTCACTAGGAATTAAATCAAAGGGAAACACAATTTACCACTCTGGAAGATGTCGAGGTAAATCAGTAGGAAATACATCAACATATTCATGGATAATATGTACATCCTCAATTTGAATATTTCCTTCCTCATCCATATATATTTTCCCTTCCTCCCCAAGAATTAAATTCATTACAGCCACTAATTTGGATCAAGATAATAATAAAATTATGA
Organism: Viscum album; assembly: GCA_963277665.1. Lineage (NCBI taxonomy): Eukaryota > Viridiplantae > Streptophyta > Magnoliopsida > Santalales > Viscaceae > Viscum > Viscum album. The sequence continues at coordinate 1,657,507,912 of OY728138.1, read as the reverse complement.
GGTTTATTATATTAATATAAAGGTTTCTACATCATTCTCATGAATTGTAACCTCATTCTTCATGTAATAGATTTTCACATCATCATTTTAAAGCCATTCTGTACAAAGAATTATCTAAAATTCAATCATAGTGATGATGATATAGTTAGTAACTAAAGCACATTTTTGTTTCATAAAGGGGACTGATTAACACATCATTATTGCACTGAATCATCCCTTATTAGTTTTGACTATCATCTACATTATTTAATAAAAATATAATTTTTTTCTTTTTTGTAAAAAAGGGAAAAAAGAAAATAATGCCATTATCCAGAATCTAATAATACATTGAATGATTTTGAATAAATGATTAATGTACATTCTAGTTACTTCAATCTCATTAGTTGTAACCTCATAATCTTGGCCTTATTCTTTGTACTTATTTGGAGAATGATTCCATAATTTCTAGGACATTAAATTAAATAATGTCCCATACCATTACAATTATATCATTTAACATTGGATGATTATTTCATTCCATAAAAATCAGGGGATTGGTGGCATTTTTCTGCACAATTATAATAGACTCAAATTCCCTTCAAACAAGTGCCAATGTGTTTCTTTCCTCAAATACTATGAGTAGTCAAGTAAACTCTTCCCATATTTCCCATTTAATAATTTCATTTTTAGAGTGTTCAACAACCCAATTGTTCTCTAATTTATTTTGATGTTATATGAATTATATAATTCATTTTTCATCTTGATAGCACGTGATAATATATCCTAATATGATGAGAAATTGTTAGAGACCATTTCCCATCTGTGAAATGGTTTTAAATCATAAATGAATCTATCAACGTTTTTCCTTAGATTACATATGTAGTCAATATAATGCCTTTCTAGCCTTATAAATATCGATTCATTCTTTCAAGAAATTTAATCCCCCTTCTATCTATGTCTCAACAATTTCATCTCTATATACGCTTTCTATTAATGAGGGAAATATTTTTATTTAAAATTTTATTAAAATACCACCATTCCATATATGATATTTATTCCTCCTCATTTATGTTTTTATTTAGTTACCATTATCTATACGTATCTCCCAATGCAGCATAAACTACCATATCAACCATCTTGTTTTTATTACATCAGAAAGTGAGAAATATATTCTCTATGGAACATTTCCACTAATCTACTAAAATTGGGCATGTAGTCTAATGAAAATATGGTTGATTGTTTTTACATAATGCTATCTAATATTTCTCTTCCACGTTGTGGATTAGGATGCTCCATATGGGTAAGGTTTCTTTTCATAACATATGTCTACTATCTTAGTATAGATATAAGTTTCTTAGCACTTATCAAATCTCCAATACTAACATCATTATGATTCATTATAGGAAAATCCACTCATGATATACATGTATTGATATATTTTCCATTTTTTTAGATAGTCAACATTTCTAAATAATAGAATACACTATATTAGGTTCTGAATTGTAAGGTATAATCAAAATATTAGAAAAAAACATGACATAAATTTAAATTATATGAATAGTTATTATCATAATAATATATATGGTTACTTTGGAGACATATGTACTTTTAAATCATTCATATTGGTTTACAATGAAAATGTGATGTATCGTAAACATGTTCACATTGAGTTTCAAACCAGGTGTGTTGTATGTCTCGTTTTCATGTAACGAGTTACCCTGAGTTAGGCCTGGACCCCTTATTGGAGTAGTTACCCACTGTTACATATGTTCAAAAATTAATTCCACATGTTGTATCGATAGAGGTATTTATTTTTAAGAAGATCAATAAAATCAGGCATGCATATCGGGAATAATTCCGAAGGATACATATAAAGAATATAACTCCCCATAATATAAAGAAGGATTTCTAGTAGTAATCATATATAGAACATTCACACATTTTATATGAAGAGAAAATAATAACAATTAAAAAATTCTTCAGGTGAGATAGATTGAAATGGTAGTCCAAAAAGATAAATGGAACTTCGGAGAGAAACCCATACATTTGGTCCAAATATGTTCTTCAGTTGACATTAATGTCTAGGATAATTAAATTATTTAAGGAATTAATTAATTAAAACCCATTTATACATGTTATTGATTTAATATAATTTTATTATGTTCATTTATGTAATTTCTTATGAGTTATAATACAAAATTATATCGCTCATGGGAATTCATTTCCTTGGTTTTCATGATCTGTGTACTTGTAAATGAGTGTGGAAGTTCAAGTGAAATGGGTATATTTATCTAGAATTAGAATTGTATGATATTAATAAACCTAATTTTTTAATGGTTATATATATCATTTTATAGATAGTATGGTGTTAAATCATTAGACTAGACATTTAGTGATAATCAATTAGATTATTAGGGAGATTATTGATCATAAATAAATGATTTTGTTTTATCATTTTGTGTTATATAAATGTTTTACATCCAAAACAAAATAAAACAAGAAATAAATATATTCTATTCTATTTTAACAATAAAAATGAGTTTAATAGTATCCATGAATGAGAAATTTAATAATGAAAATCTGTCATCCATGAAGGTAATGAATCTTCACTTGACGAATGATGAATTTGTTTTTAAAATAAAAGAGAGTGATAAAGAAGTTTGATGATGGATTAGTCCAATGTCATATCAAAATTATAGTATATGTATATTACTAGAGTTATAATTCTATTGGGATGAGGGGAGTTGATAAGATAATAATAAAAGAAAATAACTTTTAATGAAATTTAAAGGAAAATGAAGAGGATTTTACCTCTAGAGTTATCCCCCATCATGAACTTTTTAGGGAATTTATTTTTGGCTTTGGATGATACCAAGATCCTCTAGATATGGATAAGAGTCTTGGGAGGATTATTGAGAATAAATTTTACAATGGTCAATAATTTGATGGTGTGAGGAGAGGGGGTTGTAAGAGGTGGTATTTATTCTTTATTAGATGGGTTCTTTTTCAATATTTCATTCATTTTTTTATTATTTTGTCCTAAGAATATCAATAGTTTGAGACTATTCATCACATATATTTCAAATAATGACGGTTAATTCGAGATAATGTTTCTAACCTAATTGATGTCCCAATAAATATTATTTTTAACTTATAAGATATTTGTACCATATTTAGGAGTATTATTTTATTAAAAAAAAATTAAAATATTTTAGAAAAATACCAAAACATAATCCTAACCATTTTAAAAATGTTTATTTAATAAATGACCTCAATTTTATAAAAAGTATTTTTTCAATAGAAATTTAATTTTTAATTAAAATCATTATTTACTAGAAAAATAATGTTTTCAAAATTAATTTTTTTAATGTTATAAAAATTTATCTAAGGTCTCATTAGAGAATCATAAAATCATTAGAAAGGAAAATATTGATTTAAGATTGAATTTTAGGAAAAAATATATTTTATATCATTTTATTCTTTATAAAATAGTTAATAAATAGTTATGACTTGCAAAAATACCAAAACATAATTAGTAATTTATTGAATATTTATTTACTTATAATGTGATATTATTATAATATTTTTTAATTAGATGGAAAAATTTTATTTATACTATCATTGGTAATGTAACTATTCTATTGACTAGTTTACTATTCATTATGGTTATGTTATGATTCTTACGGTCACATTACTATTTCATTAATATATGTTCCTTCTCTTCTACAAATATATCTAATTTAATTAATTTTTCATTTAGTATGTTTGTAAATTGTTCTATAAGTGTTTTTTTGTGATCTATACTATTGAAATTAAAAATCTATGAAAATATCATTGATAGATTTATGGTTCATTACATTGAATCTGTTTCTTTAAGGTTTGATATCAATGTTTATCATTTGATGTTACAATTTGTGGGGTTCACTAGAGGTGTGGTTTTTATTAAGCAGCCTTTTCTCTATGTTTCTTCATTTAAGGTATGGGGTTCCATGTTGAAATTTTATTTTCTGATTTTTATATTTTTTCTATTCAACATGGTTATGTTCATTGGATTTTATGCGAGGAATAAATGTTAATTTTGAAAATATTGATTATTAATTGGTATTGAAAAATTCATTTTTGAAAGAATTGGTCTTTTTTCCAAGGGTGTTTCATATGTGCTCCTTATTTTCTGTCTTTAAGGTTTTCTATAAAATGTGTAGATGGTGTAAAACAAATTTAAATGGATTTTGGGTTAGTTGGTTTCAAAAGGGAGTTTAGATGAGAAAATGATGGTTTAACATATGTGTTATAACATTTGGAATTTTATAACATGAAGATGATTTTGTGTGTGATATTTGGAATGGAAATTGATTATTTTGGAAGACTTGGATACATAGTGGGTAGACTAGGGATAGTACTCTAGTAGACATGGAAGTGTCTTTCCCCGAATTCAACATTCATCATTTCCAATGCAAAAACTAACTAGAAATGATCATTTTGGAGACCACATGGCCAATGTGGTGTCCCCTCCAAGTGGCTCATGGATGAGAACACTGTTTCTTGTGGTTTCTATACCACGTTTCCCTAGGATACGATGTACCGAGTATCCCAATGAGCTGTAACATATTGGGGTTTTCAATTACATAGTGATCATTTTTTATATTGGAATCACCATGGATATTTTTTTATAATTTATTGTTTATTTTAAAATCAAGCATGTGTTCCAAAAAAATGTTTTCTATAAAAAAATATCTCATTTTAATTTATAAAATATGAAACCAAATTTATATTGTACAGTTTATAGCATTAACTCTCTTTGATGAGTGGCATCCTAATGTGCTCTAGCTCAAACACTTCATAATCATTTTTGGGGACGAATAATAGCTAATGTTTGATACAGTTAAAGTGATTATGTTTAGAGAAGCTAGTTTAAGACTCTAGTGGTCTACTATTGCAAGGGTTGGTGATGGCGGCTTAATGAACTTCTTCCTCTTATCACATTTTTGTTTCTGGATAGTTGTTATTCCCTATGTTTTCAGATATTTTGTTTTATTCTATATTGTAAAACATTTTGCATGATTTTTTTATGCCATGTTCATTTATGATTATTTGGTTCTATTTTATTTAATATAGTTGGTTGTTTATGATTTTTTACATAGTATAAATTATTCCCATGTTTCATTATTGACACATAGGCACATGTCTCTAGCCCATTGGGATCAATAATTCCCTTCAGGTAGGGCCACAGACTGGGTGGGGTGTCGGTTGGATCAAAGACTATCTTCGATAATGAAATAATGGTATCAGAGCAGGTCATATTGTTTTTAGGTCATGTTGGTTGGGATGAGTCTAGAAAGAAATAAGATAGGGCTATTGAGAAGGGATGTTTATGTTTTGATGAGGGTGTAAGGCGAGAACATCTCATAAAGGATCTCAAGTCACCCTAGGATGTTGGGATTTTGTTTGGCTACTCCTCTAGGTGAGATTTGAATGGTGAAGACTATATCTGGACAATGAGTGAATGTGGATTGATTTGGTTGTTATGTTATTGTGATTGGTATGATTTGTTTGGATTTATTTAATGTTAGTATTTTTTTCCTTGTGATTTTTTTTCAAATTGCATGTATTTATAGTTTCACTTTGTTCATTTATTCTTTTTGTAAAATAAATCCTCATATAATTATCATGCCACCACATGAAGAGACCAAATAGAATTATTTGTCACCATTTAATCATATATAAGTAAAACATATAGTCCAGGATGTTTATAAATTACATTATGGGGTAGTAACTAGTCCTAATCTGGTTAGAGAATCTGAAGAATGTTTTGTAAAGGACAAAGCTATAAAGTTTATTAAGAAAAATCATCCATATTTCCAAGGAAGAAATGAACCTTAGGAAGAATGGGAGTTTATTAAAAATAATTAAAGGGTGTTTTAATTTATTTAGGAACCTAAAGAATTAATGTTGAAATGTGAATAGTTTTTCCTAGAATGTCCCATTTGGTGGTGGTGGGACTCTGTGGTGAAAATTGGAAATCATGAGAAGATTAAGTTGAAAGACATCAAGTCTATTGTAAATGGTAAGGATTATATTTTTTTCTTGTCCAATACCATATCCCGAGATTTTAAGGATCTTATTTAGGGTGATCATACTGTGATGGATTGTATCAACCACTTGTCTTAGTTAGTTCAATACTGATCCAAAATCATTTCCAATGAGAAAATGATGTAATAGATGTTTGAGAAGGGGTTCTATTCGGACATCTATTCTCTGGTCATTCTGTTCAAGATGAATACCTATTTTGAAGTAGTTTACCAAGATGGTATGGTTGATATTGACCAATGGGGAATGTTAGGTTCCTTTGGGGACGTGTCATTAATGGGTATTTGAAGTTCATCAGATAATAAGAGGAATCAAGATTGGAAATGGATAACTGGAGGTGGAAGTTAAGGCCATCCTTCATGTATGTATTCATCAGTGGCTTCTGATGTTGGATTGGTTGTGTGACATCACTACGAGAAGGTATGGAACATAAGAACAACATGCACATATCCTCCAATACTACTCTTCAGTGTGGGGATATGGGTAACATATAATGTTTTAACAAAGTGATGCGCCCACATTAGATTAATGTCGGATCTGTAACTTCTAGAGGAATGTCAGCATAGTTATAGATTTTCAGGATGGGGGGATCCATGTTTATGGTCATGGATATGGGGATAGTTCATCATCTGTGTATATATGGTTTTGGGAAAACCAGCACGCTGGTGGTTGTTCTTAGGATCATGTTGATATGAGGTTCCCCATGCATTGGATGAAGTAGCAATGAATTAGGATGTGTGACCTACTATAGGTATATGTTCTATTTTTTAAAGCATCATATTTGGATGTTGATTTTGTGAACACTTTTCATCTATTTCATTTACCTATGGTTGTCTTGTGGATGCATTTATTTTACCGACTGATCTAATTTTATTTCCAACATACTGGGGTGATGTTATTGGGGTAGAAGAAAGGGTGGTGTCTTAGGTATCCGTCATGTGTAGTCATCGTGTCAGGGGTTAAGTGTGAATGGGGTTTCCTAGTATTGGATATGAAACACTATGATGCAATCTTCAGTATGGATTGAATTATGCACTTTTAGGTGAACATCAATTTCAATAGGCATAGACTGAGTTTAAGGCACTTGATGAGATTACCCAGGTCTTTTATGAAGAAAAAGATCCTTGGTCCAGCCATATGGGACCTCCACTCTGGTAATTGTGTAATATCATTTTCTAGTTATCATAGAATGTTTTGGAGGATGGTGGTGGGTCTTCTATGGGAGAAACAACTCATATTCAAGATGATTTCCCATAGGGAAATTTAGATGTAATTATGGGTTTTACATTGGATCGGGATGTGGATTTCTCTATAGATTTCATGTTGGTAACACAAGCAATATATCTTCCTTTGTAAATTATGGATTCCATAGTTTTTAGAGAATTATAGATAAACCAGGAAAATTAATAATAAAATGGACACCATCACCTGAGGTTATCTTCTTGGGATACCCCAATCATGTTTGTGGAGATGTCCAATGGATATATTCAATTCTGTATTGATTACCAGATGCTGATCAAGATATTCATCAAGAAAAAAATATCATTTTCCCTGAATCAATAACTTGTATCACCTACTAAAAGGAGAAATTTGGTTCTCAAAAATTGATGTGCATTCAGTTTGTAACCATGTCATATTGAGAGAGGAGGAAGTTCCAAAAATAATGTTTTGAAGAAGATATGCCCATTTTTATTATTTTGTCAAGCCTTTTAGGTTGGCAAATTCTCCAACGGTTTTCATGGTGCACATGTGTATGTTATTACCTGATTCCATTATTGTGGTATTTGTGGAGGACATCCATGATTACACTAAATCTGAGTGAGATCATGAAAAATATTTTCAGATCGTATTGGGAACTTTTAAGAACCATTATCTATATGAAAAATTTCTATGTGTAACTTTTGGGATAAAGAGGTAGTGTTTTTGGTCCAGATGATCTCGAAACAAGGGGTTTCGGTGGACCCTAAGAAGATTAGTTCCGTTATTTCCTGAGGGAAACTGAAGAATGTGTTTCTGATTATAAGAATTTTTTGTCGAGCTAGATATTGTAGGAAATATGTTTATGACTTCTCTCAGTTTTTTTTCTCCCATGATAGTACTCACCCAGAAAGGGTTGATGTCTGAATGGAGACTATTGTGTCAAGAATTTTTATAAGAGACAAAAGTGGTGATTGAATACTTATACTATTTTGATCATTCAATTATATGGAATGGGGGATATGATATAATGAGATTCCTCAGGTATGCATCTCAGGTGTGTGATTATGCAGGATAACAATGTGGTGGCGTATGGATCTCTCCAAATACGACCATGCGAAAAGAACTACCTAACCAATGACATGTAGTTAACAGTCTTCATGAATAACCTGATGATGTGGGGCCAATATATCTTTGGGGTTAAATTTGTAAAATATCTATCTCACAAAATCATGTCCTATATTTCCTCCTAAAAGGATTTAAATTTTACACAACATCATTAGGTTTAGTACCATCTAGGGTTCACTGTTGATATAGTCTAAACCTCAAGAAAATATAATTTTATTTTTTATTCCATGAAAGTATTTTTTCTAGTGGAATCATTTAAAAAGTTTAATGATGAGTGGAACATGATTGGTATTTTTCCTAATTTACAGCAGTAGTCCAATGAGCATAGTGGAGGGGCATTTTTTTTCTAGTGTTTAGTTGGATGATTCCCATGTTTGGATGATTCGATGGGAGATGCTTGGTGAAAAACTATGCCAGAAGTCTATATATTATTTTCATAGTTGGTAGACACCTTGCGATTAGTTTTTGTATTCTAATGAAGTTTTATGTTTCATGGGATGCATTGTCCTGTTTTTATCTCTAAGGAAGGTGGTGATGCAGGGTATCCACCAGTCATAGATTGATGTTCATATTGGGACTACAAAGATTTACTATAATATGAGTGGGTAGTTCTGATGTCTAGGTTTGAGGTGGGACACTTCTGAGTCCATGTTGAGGTTTTATATTTGAAAATAGGTCATAGATAAGCATAAAATACCATCCAATTACCTTCATCCACTACCCATTCGTCCTAGAAGTGGGGAATTTTTTCGATGTATTTTTTATTGGACTACCTTATTATCTTTTGGGAATGAATTCCATTTGGGTGATGATTGAAAATTTGGCCAAATCAACCCATTCTATTCTGATCAGTGATTCAGCATAGGTGGATGAGTTTGGTATATTACATGTTCAGGAGGAACTGAAGCTTCATTGTGTGCCATAAAAAATTATCATAGACAGGAACCCCCATTTTACATCTCAATTTTTTGAAGGCCATCAAAATGAGATGAATTCATATATCAAAATGATCAAGGGATTCAATCCAATAATGGATGGTCATATAGAGTAGGAAATTTATATTCTTGAAGACATGTTTTGAGCATGTGTCTTTGATATAGTTATTTTATGGGATTACCAATTAGGATTGGTTGAGTTTTTATATAATAAATGTTACCAATCCTCAACAAGAATGGATCCTTTTGAGGAACTCTATGGTCGGTCGTGTCAGTCTCCTTTATGTTGGGATGAGATTGGAGAGTCCTTAATGTTGGGATGATTCTTAGTTAAAGAGACATTTTTTAATGTCAATATGAAAATGAAATGGTTTTTGAAAACTCAGAGTCACCAATATTCTTATGTTGATCAAATATGATGAGATCTTTATTTTTTATGGGTGACTGGGTGTTTCTAAAAGTGTTACAACAATTAGGTCATATCTATTTGGGAACACAATGGAATCTAACTCCTATGTATGTCAGACCATTAGAGATCACTGAGTGGGTTGGTATAGTATGATATAGGGTAGCTTTTCCTTTGGAGTTGACATCAATCCATGATGTGTATCACGTCTCCCTATTGAAAATTTTTATTCTATATCTGTAACATGTAACAAATTAGGAATAAATAGAAATAGATCTTCATTTATCTATGTTTTACAGGACAGTTTAGATTCTGGATTCCCTAGAGAAAGTGCATCCTGGGAATTATATCCCACTTATAGGTTCTTTGGAATAATAGTAGTGGTATGAAATAGAATTAGGTATACATTATTGGATGGAGGAGGAATACACATTTTTATTAAATGATCAATAATTATAATGAATTTTAGTGGGATTAATTTTTTCATGGTGGGGATAATTACCCATCATTAAGTTAATTTAAACGTATTTTCCTTTTATTTTTTCTATAATTTCCCCTTGGGATAGATTTTGTGTTTTTGTGAGAATGGATGTTATTGGGCTTTACAACGCGGTGTGCACTATTGGTACAATGTTTTACAATCCATGTTCCAATTTCTGTGTAATTTTGGGGCCAAGTGGTGTTTTTGGATAGAGTGTTCTCACATAGTTAGAAGATGGATTTTAAACCATTCGGTCTAACTATGAAGAATATCTATCATTCCTAGTAAGGGGTGCATGATTTCCGCACGGTTTGGAAAACAATGATGGATAACCATGATTCCTATATAGGTCATTAAAATTTTGATTTATTTTGATATCTCCCCCCAATTTTAAACTTTAAACCACCAATTTTTATCATCGTTAGGGTTATTAACTCTAAAATCCACCCTCATCCCTCTTTCTCCATTAGATCTTCAATTTCATGGCATATTTGGTGTAGTTTTTTCATCAATTATTCATGTATGCCACATTCTCTCATTATTTATTCCGCTTTTATAAGGTTTTATTATTTTTATTTGATGTTTCATATCTCTATTGGGTTGGGTGACCTTTATAGTGTTTTATATTGTTATTTATAATTTTTTCTCAAAATATTTGGTTCAATATTTCCTTTATATGGTTCATTTTACATGAGGATATGATCTATAGTCATTTCCAAAGGTTTCTTCATTTATGAAACGTGGTTCTATAATTAATCTTTATTTGATGATTTCAATATGATTTAATTGCTTCTTGGTTATGTTATTTGGATTTTATGTCAGGTTAGATTAGTGTTATTGAAGAGAATCACGGTTTTAAGGAATTAAAAACGACTTTTCAAATGAAATGGGCTATGTTACATGTGTGTCTCATATGACCCCATTTTTTTGTGTCGTAAAGGTATTTGATAAAATCTAAAGATGATTAGAAACATATTTTGAAATGTATTGGGTATTTCATTGGGTTTAAAAAGGTGTTTCGATTGAAAAGTGGTGGTTTGTCATGAGTTTTATGGAATTTGGAATGTGATTTTATGAATGTAATGTTTCTTGTGATATGTGTAATAGAAATAGGGCATGAATGTAATCCCAGGAATTTTATGGGGGGGGGGGATGACTATTACACTAGTTGACTTGGAAGTGACTTTTCTGATATTTATCTAGAATGATTGATTTTGAAACACTAACAAAACAATGTTGACGTCATAGACCACTAATATTATGTGGTGTCCCCTCCTAGTGGATTGTGGATGTGAACACTACTGGTTTTTGTTTCTATACCACATTTCTATGAGAAACTATGTAGCTAGTGTCCCATTGATCTAGTTCCTAGAGTGTTTTCCCATGAAAAAGTTCCATTTTTTATGTTTTATTAACCATTGGAATATGGTATACATTTTTCGTTAATTGAAATTAATGCATGTTTTCCTAAAAAAATCCATAACGATGTTTCATGATTTATTTTATAAAACATTCAAGTTAATTTATCTTAAAATGTTTATAACGTGTAATCTATTTTTTTGGGTGTTATCCTAATGAGATTTTCCTAACACAAACTTAAACCTTTGGTTGTATATAGGCTTCGATACATTTGATACAGGTAATGGAAAATTCTTTGGAGATGGTGGTTCAGTGTCACACCCAGACTTCGCATTGCGTCATGTTTAGTTTTTTGAATCTTATAATTTTATCTGTTTCCAATTATTATTATTATTTACTTTTATATATGTGAAATGTGGGCGGACTTTGACTGGGTTTTGATATAAAAAATGAGAATTTTGTCCTGGACAGCGTTCAACGTGCCTCGCCCGAAGCCGTGCGGCCACACCTGGGTCACCATGCAACCTCACCCGGTTCCTCGCACGCTTTCCCGACATTCAATTAAAGAAATAAAATGATCTAATAATCAAGAAATAAAATTTAAGGAGTGATAAAAAATAAAAAAAAAAATAAGAAAAGGGTGATAAAAATTTAAATGAATTGTTTTAATGGTAATAATAATAATATTATTAGATAAAAATAAAAATAATAATAATAATAATATTATTATTATTGTTAATAATATAGATTTTATTAAGTTATCATTATTAATATTTTTAATATTTTTTTAAATCGTTATTTTTATAATTTTTATAACAAAATTATCAATGTCATTAACAATATTAGTATTATTGCCATAAATTATTATTAATGTCACCATTAATTATTCTCATTAGAATTGTTAAAATTTTAATTAATAATATTATCATTGTAATTATCCTCGACAGTGTAGATTCAATTAAGATATTATTATTACTCTTATTTTAGTTTATTATTATTATAAGTGTTGTTGTTACTTTTATTATTAATATTACTTTGAATTTACATTTATTCAATTATAATTTTTTTTCATTTTCATTTTCTTTTTTCTTCTTCCTAGGGTTGCACTACCCCTCCCATATCCAGGTCGGGGCACTCCCCTCCCCTGTTTCTTTTTTTTTCTCGTTGAAACCTCCCCCTATCCTCTACTGGATTGTGCTGCAGTGCCCCCCTGGACCCTCAGCTCCCTTGCTTCGTGACAAAACCAGCTGATGCCCTGTCTTCCTCCTACTCGGGGCACTCCCCTCCCCGGTATTTATGGTGTTAATAATGGCCTTATTTTGGCATATTTTTTGTTCGATTTATTTTTTTAGGGTTCGCCTTTGATTTCATTTTAGGTTTGGATTGCGTATGACTGTCATTTCTCACTATGTTTTTCAAGTCATCTATACCAAGGTAGGTGGTTCTTCATTTTAGACATTATTTAATGAATTCATTTAATTTCATAGATAACAAATAATGTTCATTTACTAATTCTTTTAGAGGTAGATTGGTTTTTCTTGAAGTCTTCTAAGTGTTAGATTGTTTGGTAGTATGTTAATATGGGAGGGTGCATTCTTTGGTTTAAAACATTCTTTTATTCAATCATTATTGTTTTATAATATGTGCATTTAGTTTTTATGTCAAGTGTGTTTTCGATATTGTGTTGCATGTGATTGGTAGTAAGGGAATGTGTTTTGTGGGTTGAGTGTATTGTTGCTGTGGAAACCCACATTGAGATGTCTCCTAGTGTTTAATAAATTTTTCATTTGTTTTCTGAAAATGCGCAAAGTGCACATATTATGTTCTGGTGTAGAATTCATAGGCATTTTTTGCAAAAAGGGAATTTCAGTGGGTATTTGGTGTTTAAAGCCATGTTTCGTCTTCTAGAATTTCTTAATAAAATTTCTAGTGTTTTTTATGATCATGAAAATTGTCTTTTGACTATGCGGTTGGGTTATTAATTGATGTGAGTTGGGTAGGTTGTGTTCTTGATGTGGCGTTGGGTATGTTTGGTCAGGGAGGAGGGTTGGGTTGGTTTTTTGTGTTAAGCCGCGTTATGTTTCTTTTTTAATAATTTTTTGACAATGAATTTTATAAGTTTTAATAAATAATTATTAACAATGCATAAATTGTTCTAATTGAGTAGGGTAATGTCATTTAGTGTGCATACTATTTCAAATAAATTTTTGTGTGTGTGAAATTGTGGCGTTGGGTTTAGGTAACACACAATCTATTTTATTCATCCGAGTATGACATGAAATGTGATATTGGAACATCTTGAGCACATAAGGGGAAGCCTAGGTACTTGGTGGGTGGACTAGATCTAGTGTGCTAGTGATATGGAAGCGGCTCTGGCCGGGTTTCAGATAGCTGGTTTGACGATTACAACAATAACTAAACTTGAAGGATGAATTGAGGCCCCCAGGTAATGTATGTGTTTCCCTACTACTGGCTCAGGCACGAAACACATTTTGTAGTGTTTTCAATTATTCTGTTCACCGAGACATGATGTTCTAGAGTCCCATTCTTCTTGCTAGTACCGATAAGGCCTCTACCACTTTTGGTGCTCCTAGACTACTATAGACTCACTGTTAGCATATAGTGTAGCATTTGAGTTTTCGTGAAGGTTTTGTCTTTCATAAATGCCAAGGTGTTTTTATTTATTAATTTATGTTGTTTTCATTTAATGTTTTTTCGTTATAGAAATTGTTTTTATAATGTTGTTCATGCTTTTGAGTCCTTTCATTCATTTAGACTACAAATGTATTTTTCATTTAATGATGAAATGTGGAAGCTTTTTACTGGGTGACATCTTGCTGGCCTATTGGATCACACCCTACCTACACCGTTGGGTGTATGCAGACCTTTTTCATTGTGTGTCACATGTTTAGGCATCCTTCTTAGTGATGGTGGTTTGGGTTGTTGATGGTCTGCATGTGCAGGTTGGTGTTGGTAGCTTTTGGATGTTTCTCTTACCTTATTTCTTGGATGATTGAGTCAGTGTTTTAGTTTCTTTTGTTGTCGTTTATTTTGGATGTTGGGTAATGTTGTAAAACATTAAATTTTGGTTTAGTTCAAGGGTTTGGTTTTCAATTTTCAATTTTAGTTCATCTATCTTATTAGTTATTTTGTTTACTATTTCAGGTAAATCGTTCCGTAGTTATATTTTTGATACCCAGCCACTTGTTCCAGCACATGGGAATCTAGAATGCCCTTAGGGCCTTTCCACAGACTAGGTTGGGTGCCGGGTTGGAGGGAAACCCGGCCTGGTTTGTGAACAAATGGTATCAGAGGAGGATTTCTCTCTTGGGTCGTGTTATTTTGGTATTGAGTCATGGTAGACAAAATTTAAGGTTTTCAGGAATAGATTTCATGTCTACGAGTAAGGTGTCTGGCCAACACATCTCATGTTGGGACTCGACTACCAATGTAAGTTGAGGTTTGTCTGAGTCTATGGTCTTTGCAGTTAATCTTGTAAAGGGGAAATGAAAAGGGAGTAGGTTCAATGGTCCCAGTGAGCTCATAGGGTCTAGAAAGCCATGTGGAGCCAGGGATGATGTCATAGAATATTGTCCGTGGTGGTGGTGTGATTGGCGTATGGCCTCAAACCACATGTCTCAGTCACTCACTGACAATTGTATCTTAATGCATCATCCCTCGTCTATTTTTTTAGGATTCATGGAAATCATATTTTTTAGTAAAAATGATTTGGTCTTGAAAAATATCTTGAATTGAAGTGCTTAATAAATGTTGTGTAAGGTTTGAAAAGTGTAGATTTAATGTTTGGTTTTAAAAAATTAAAAGGTATGGGTTTGATTCTTGGCGTTCTCATGGGAAACTACATGAATAAATGCTTATGGAAAGTGAATGGTTAATGGAAAGCGTGGATGTGTTCCTAGATGGACATTGGGTGGATTTCAATGTGGCACCTGAACATGCATGTCTGAGGCCCATGGGACACCATTGGTGTCTGTGCAACCTATCTTCTTTGTTTATTTTCAAAAAGTTTTACTAACAATAAAATTTGGTGTTTTAATAACCGATCATTGTTTGATGTGTCCTTGTGTTTTGGGAAGTTTTGGATGTGAGGTGTTTTGAGCAGAGAATCCTCTTGACCGATTTCTATCTTGAGATTGAGTTTTTATTTTTATGTTGGTGTGCAAAGGTGTGGATGATGGTTTCTTTTTAAAAGTTCTTTGGGAAGCCCTTGTAGTTGTTCCCCTACACGTTTCGTGTTTTCTTGTGCATTTTCTTGGTCATTAGACCATTTGATTAGGTCCATGGTCTTCAATCATGGCCAGTGCACGCCCCCATAAAGCATTAACATGCGATTGAAGTGTGGCCACTAGTAACTCGCTGATGGCCGACCCTACAGTTAATCAAATCAAGGAATATCTCTTTTGAGTAATTGTGCGATGTTTTCCCTTATCCTTTTCGATTAAGAGAATCCTCTCGCAGAGGGATGGTATGTACGAGAGGAGTTGAATGGAGCTTTGGTATCCTTGAGTTGTCTGAGTCGTTAGGTATGAAGTTCGAAACCGTTGTGTCTAATGGTCCCCTTGGAAATGGTGAAAGGAATTCCAATGGGTAAGGGTGAAGGTGGTTTAGAGTTATCGGTGCTAAATGATGTCTTGAAAGGATTTTAGTGATTTCTTCGGCCGTAGGCGTCATGTTTAGTAATGTCTTGCAGTGTGAGTTCCCTTTGAAATAACAAGGGTGGATTTCGTAAGATCCTTTGAGAATAATTATTTTCATAAGAGTGTGTCCTCTCAGGCAGTTCTACCTTTTTCTAATTCAAAGGGGAGTGTTTTTCATGCATCATTACATTATATTATTCTTAGTTAAGCTAAAATATGATGCATGTTCATCTTCTAAACCCCTTTATTGGTGGACATGCCGCAAGCGAGTAGTTGGATGTCATGGTGTGTTGTGTTTGCTGGTGTTTTCTCAGTTGCAGTATGGGAGCGTGTTGCAAAAAAAGGAGAAGCTTTTCATGGGAGTTTTCAGTGCCTGACTACAATGTAGGAGATGCTTCAATCATCTGGGCTCCATCCATAGGCCTCAGAGTGAAGTTGGCATGTGGTAAAGAACCGCTGGAGTATATTTGACCCCATCCTTATTTCTATCATCATTATTGAAGGTGAAGGAGGTTTAAATTGTTTCTTGTGGTTCTTTTCTAAATGACTCATTTGGGTGTGTGGGGGTTTCTCATAGCTATGAGGGGGTGTGGTCATCTTGTTACCTCAATGTCATGAGGGTTGTGTCCCACCGAATGTAATTGCTTTTGGTGGTCCTTAAGGGAGTCTATTGGGTAAATCAGTCCCAAATTTTAATAATTCTCATCCAGGGATTTAGAGATGTTGGTTGTTCTTAGGCCATGGTTTTGACGCCCAGTGATCGCCCCCCCCCCCGCCCCTTCTGGTGGGGTGTTTTGTCACAATTGGGACATCTTCAACATTCTGTATCTTATATTAGTTCTAATGGTGGGGAGACCCATGTTGGGACTCACACGAATGGATCTAGAATGAATCTATGAAGGACATTTATTTAATGTCAGGGAGTCCTCCCGGACCTCCCTGTTTTGGTCTTCCAGTCTTGCCTTGGGTGTTTGTAGGTTCTTAATCATGGGGAGCCCCCATGGGCATCCCCATGCTGACCTTTTGGTTTTTTTTTTCTAAATATGGCTTGGTGATAAGTGATAAGAGTGTTCCTTGTATGAGGTTTGACCTTGTTTGTTCATTCTAGCCAAATGTTGTGGTTTTTGTTCAATAGTTATTTAGATGTTTCAGCTTGAGAAGTTGGTTTCCTTGGGTGCGAGAGTTCCCATCCTTGATCAGTCAAGTAGATTATTTATATCTCTTTGGGGTGAGCAACACATATCAGAAAGTATTTTTAGGAGTTTCTTAATGTTGTCTTTGAGTCACTCTCTGTGAGAATGATACTTTTTCCTCTCTTCTCCTAATGTTTGTGAGGACACCCTTTGAACATTAATGGAGTGTGGTTTTTTTACTTTGGGTTTCAGTCATAGTTGTGGCATTCTGGGGATGGAAAGCTTTATGGTGTGGAAAATTGTCACACCCAGACTTCGTGATGAATCATGTTTCTTTTCTTATTTATCTTATAATTTTATCTTCTTTTAATTAATATAAATATTTAATTTTATATATATGAAATGCGGGCTCAGCCCGATAGGGGTTTGCTATGAAAAATGATCATTTTGGGCTCTACAGCATTTAGTACGCCTCTGTGGAAACTGCGCGGCCTAACCTGTGTCACCACACAGCCTCGCCCGTTTCCTTAGACGTTTTTCCGACGTTCAATTAATGAAATAGAATGAGCTAATAATCAAGAAATCACTACTATAAAAATACCATATACCAACAGTTTCAAACCGTTGGTATAGGCCTCGAACCCGTTGGTATATCCTATACCAACAGTTTAGAGAACCATTGGCTAGTAAGCCGTGGAGATAGGCCAATACCAACAGTTTTGGAATAACCATTAGTATATTCCTATGCCAACAGTTTTAAAAACCTTTGGTGTAAGTAATATGAAAAATCTATACCAACAATTCCATAAAACTGTTGGTATATGTATTTCAAAAAATAAGCATTCTGTTGGTTTTGAACCCAGTACCTCTGTTTCATGATTGAACGACAAAACAACTAACATAACAAGACTTTTGTGAACATAACTTCATAAATATATATATGTATTATCATAAATATTTTAAATTTTGATTTATTTAATTTCCTCTGTAAGAATATTCCATAAAAATACATGTTAATATTCCAACGGATCTCAAAACCCTTGGTATAGACCTATACCAACGGTTTTGAGAACCTTTGGTATAGATTTATTGATTTTGAGAACTATACCAATGGTTTCTGACAAACCGTTGGTATATGGGGGACATATACCAATGGTTTTGGTCAAACCATTGGTATATGTCCATATAACTGACATATACCAATGGTTTCTCCAAACCATTGGTATTGGACCCCACTATACCTACAGTATAGGGAAAATCGTTGGTATATGTCCCAATTAGTGACCTATACAAACAGTTTTGGCCAAACCATTGGTATAAGTCCATATAAGTGAACTGTACAAATAGTTTTACCAAAACCATTGGTGTAGATATTATTTCTAGCTGTGAGTAATATAGAAGGAGTGAAAAAAAATAAAAAATAAAATAAGAAACGGTTGATAAAAAATTAAATGAATTATTTTAATGGTAATAATAATAATATTATTTGATATTATTGTTATTATTATTATTATTATTAGTTTTAAGATTATAGATTTTATTTAGTTATCATTATTAATGTTGTTAACATTTTATTAAGTCATTATTTTTTAAATTTTTATTAAAAAATTATCAATGTCATTAATGGTATTAACGTTATCGCCCTAAATTATTATTAACATCATCATTAATTATTATCAATAGAATTTTTAAAATGTTAATTATTAATATTTTCATTATAAATAACCATGATGGTATAGTTTTTAATAAGTAATTATTATTATTTCTATTTTAGTTTAGTATTTTTATTAGTGTTGTTGTAAATTAATATTATTATTATTATTACTTCCCATTTATTTCATTTTATTTGTTTTTCATTTTATTTTTTTTCTACCTAGGGATGCGCTACATTTACCTCCTCCAGGTCGCGGAACTACCCTCATTGGTTTCTTTTCCCCCCCATCGAAACCTCTCCTTTCTCCTCTACTAGATCACACCGCATCACCCCCTAGAACCCTCAGCTCCCTTGCTTCGCGACACCATAGGCTAATTCCATCCCTTCCGCCTGCTCGGAATCTCTTCCCTCCTTCCTCTCCCGGACAACACCACCATCGCACACCCCGCTCGCCTGACCAGCCGCACCCCGCAGCTCCCCATTCGTTCTCCTCCTCACGCCGACACACCGAACCCCGGCCTGGCCCCTGCATCGCGTCAATACTTCCCAAAACCCTTGTGTTCCCCTCCTTATCAAGATGTCACCTCCCATTTCTCCTCACCGACTCCCTCCACCTCAATGGCAACAACACGCCGGTCCCTACCTCCACCTAAAATCCTTTCTGCACTTCCCCTTAGCCACATAACCCATCTCAGACACATTTCTCTCATGTGGCGTACCTCTGGAACCTCTCCAATGTGCTTGGAAACCATATTGAACCCTTGCAGCAGCCTTCCGCTCCCTTTACTGCAAGTGCGGACCACCTGGGTAATCCTTTCCTTATCTCGTCTTGGGTTTTAGTCACGCTCGGTTGGGTTTTTGTTTTTTCTGACATTTAGGTTCTTAATTAGGTTCTTATTTTTGCATATTTTTGGTTCAATTTTTGGTTTAGGGTTTGACTTTGGGTTCTTTTGTGGTGTGTTTGGCATAGAATAGTCTATGTGAACTAGGACTGTGAAGTCTGCTACACCAAGGTAGGTGGTTCCACATTTTAAACATTATTTTATAAATTAATTTTCTTTCTTAGTTAATTTGTAATGTTCGTTGTTTAATTCTTATGGGTTCTGATTTTATTTTCATAATGTATTCCATGTGTTAGATTGTTTTGTAGTATGATCATATGGGTGGGTTCATTATTTGGTTGAAAACGTACATTTATTCAATCATTACAATTTAATAATATGTTCAGTTAGTTTTTATTTTTGCAAGTGGTTTCAAGAATGTTTTCGACATGGTGTTTCATGTGTTTTGTCATAAGGGAAGGTTTTGTGTGGGTTGAGTGGTTTGTTGCTGTGATAACCCACATTGAGTTGTCTCCAAGTGTTTAATAATTTTTTCAATTGTTTTGTGAAAATGCGCAAAGTGCACAGTTTATGTTCTGGTGTAGCATTCATATGTGTTTTGTCTAAAAAGGGAATTTGAGTTGTTCTTTGGAGTTTAAATTCATGTTTCATCTTTTTGAATTGCTTAATAAAATTACTAGTGTTTTGTTTAATAGGTAAAATGGTCTTTCAACTGTGAGGTTGGGTTATTAATTGATGCGATTGGTGCTGGTTGTGTTCTTGATATGGCGTCAGGTATGTTTTGTTAGGGAGGAGGGATGAGTTGATTTTTTGTGCTAATCCGTGTTATGTTTCTTTTTAAACAATTTGTTGACATATAATTTAATAAGTTTTAATAAATATTATTAACAATGCCAAAATTGTTTTAATTGAGTTGGGTGAAGACTTTTGGTGTGAGTACTATTTTAAATGGATTTTTGTGTGTGTGCAAGTGTTGCATTGGGTTTAGGTAACACCCTGTCGATTTTATTAATATGATTTTGACATGAAATGTGAAATTGTAATATCTTGACACAAAAGGGGAAGCTTGGGTACTAGGTGGGAGGACTAGATCTAGTGTGCTTGTGATACGGAAGCAGCTCTGGCCCGGTTTCACTTTTCCGGTTTGACGATTACAACAATAAAAAAACATAAAGGTTGATTGGATACTACTAGGTTATGGATGTGTTACCCTACTACTGGCTCATGCACAATAATTTATTTTGTTGTGTTGCCAATTCAACTATTCATCGAGACATGATGTTCTAGGGTCCCATTATTCGTGCTACTACCTATAGGGACCCTCCCTCTTTTGGTGTTCGAAGACTACTATACACTCACTATCGGCATACGGTGTAGAATTTTTGTTTTCATGAAGGTTTAGTTTTCTTAAATGAAAGGGTGTTTTTATTTATTTATTTAAGTAGTTTTCTATGAAAGTGATTTCTTTATAGAAATAGTTTCTTTAATGTTGTCCAATCATTGTAGTCCTTTCATTTATTTAGACTACAAATGTATTTTTCATTTAATGATTATACGTGGAACCTTTTTACTGGGTGACGTCCTGATGGGATCTTGGATCACACTCAACATACACCATTGTGTGTATGTAGACCTTTTTCTTTGTGGGTCACAGGTTGAGGCATCCTTCTTAGCGATGGTGGTTCGGGTTGTTGATGGTCAGCTTGTGCAGGTTGGTGTTTGTAGCTTGTGGATGTTGCTCCTCACATGTTTCATGGTTGATTGAGTTTGTGGTTTAGTTTCTTTTGTTGTTTTTTCTTTTGGTTGTTGGTTTCTGTTGTAAAAAAATTAAATTTGGGTTTTTTTTCATGTGTCTGTTTGGTTTTCAATTTTCAATTTCAGTTTATTTATCTTGAGAGTCGTTGTGTTTACTATTTTTTGGTAAATTGTTCCCTAGTTATATTCCTAATACTTGGGCACTTGTTCCAGCCCGTGGGGATCAGGAATGCCCTTTGGGCATTTCCGTAGACTAGGCCGGGTGCCAGGTCGGATGGAGACCTGGCCTGGTATGTGACATTCAGTATTTTAATGGGCTCCCATTATTGGTGATGGTGGTATTGGATTGGGCATGATGTTTGACTTTTTCATTGGGGTCTTTTGGATAGTTGTGCTTCCCATAGTTTTTGGTATCTCTCTAGGTTTTGTTTTATGTTATAAAAAATTGAATCTGATAATTTTGATTACCTGTTTGGTTATGATTATTCATTTTTGATTTATTTGTTATAGTTGGCTGCTTATGATTATTTACAATGGTGAAATATTTTCAAAGTATTATTATGAACCCTAGGCACTTGTTTCCAACCCTTGGGGATTATGAACACCGTTCTGGCCATTCCATTGATTGGGTCCGGATTCAGGTTGGATGAATCTCTATGTTGGTTTGAGACACGATAAAATCTGAACTGTAGGGGTTTTCCTAGGTGCGACCCACGTTTGGTCAGAACAGAACACCCAGTTGAGGTATCCCCCAGTGAGTATTTTAAATTAATGTAAGGGGATATTTTTGCAGTTTTTTTATTTAGTTACATAATTAAATCATCTAAAAATACATCATCATAATGATTATCTATGGTTATTCGAATAAATCATGGTATAAGTGAGAGGATATATAATGAACATAAATGGATAATCAACATCAAAAAATGCGAAACAACTAGATTGAGTTTGATCAAGAGATAGAATACGTAGTGGATCATTCCCATCACTAGAGAACAAATTCTTTTCCAAATATTGATTAATAATATAATTATTTCTTGTTAATTTTATTTTCTACCATTTATTAATAATTTGGGCTATTATATTTGATTATTTTCAATTGATTTGGTGTATTATATCACCTAACATGATCCCATTGTAATATTGAATCATTTTATTGAATTTACTTTTTTCTATTTCCATGATATCACCCTAGATTCCATGTTTTACAATATTTTTATAGAATAGTGGGATAATTGTGTATATCAAATTGGTTATTTCTCTTTTACCCTATTGGTATTCATGTGATTCTCTATCATCCTACGAGTTCATAGTTTGACTTTTTAATGTTTGATTTGTGTGTGATAGTAACCCTAGATTCAAAGAGGTTGTAAGAATGATGTTTGGGATAGTTATTTTTTATGGATCTAGTTTAATTTGAACGATGAGAGTGATTAATCTCTCAAATATATGATCTATGATGTCTGATGGTTGACAGGAGGTGTATTATCTCTATGGTTGACCATCGTGGGTGATTAGAATATAATTTACAACCATTAGTGTGATGGAATCGATGCATAATGTCCATTACTACAGGTCATAGGAAGCCAAGTTGTAGGAATTAAGGTGGTGTCTGTAGATATGTAATCCATGAAAAATATATTAATTTCAGTGATAAACATTACTTCAAGGAATGTACTAGGATAAAAAAATAGTGTATTCACACAGCTATAGTGGAATGGGTTTATGTAAAAATACAATGATCTCACATCATGTGGCTTGGGCACATGATGTGTGATCCTACACAGGTAGATAGAATGTGTTCCAGTTTCACAGACCTAGGAACCCATGATAGATGAAATCATGTTTACTATTAGAGTTCATGGTCTTTTATCAGTACCTATGTACTACTAGGTACATGTCTTGGTACATTTCTAGGCACTCGACCATACCTAATACACAAAAGCATAGCCAGGATAACTATGATAGGCATTGGGGGGACATGACAAGCTATGTGGGCCCCATGAATATTGTGTACATTGACATGGAATATGAGTTGTGACCATTGGATAGATGACCAGGTAGAAAAGCGGGAACACATATCATGTGGATCACATAAACACTTTGTCCCCTCCCATTGTGGACATATTTATACCTATCATATATCATTCATATTTACTCAGATCCTGGCCCATTAAATGTAACTCGTTGACCCGAGAATACTAGAACTGGGGGTTATTTTTTTACATATGGCATGATCATAAAAAATTAAATCTTGAAGGACCACTCATTTTAGTACGCATGAAAAAAAATTGATACAAACCTATGTTTTACATTACATCTTGAAATAAAGAAACATAATTTTTCCTTTAAAAATAGTAATATCCCTTATAATATCCCTATAGGTGTAATGTCTCAAATTTTCTGTGTATTTTTTTTTAATATTATAAAGAATTATTATGAGACCAGGCGCAGAAACAACTCATCATTCCGAGGCCCGGGGATCCCAGAATGGTGGTTTGAAATTATTTTATGTTAAATGAGTCGGCACTTGTGCGCGGTTGATGCAATTTACAAACAGATGATCGAATTTAAAATCTGAGGGCACCGTTGCGTCCGGAATGACAACTTTACCGAAGAACATCTCTAACCGTGACCGGAGCGGTTCAAGTGAAAATTTTAATTTTGGGAAGTTTTCAGTAAAAGTAAATAAAAATAAATGGAAATGTTTATATTAATTTTATTTGGAAACATTTGTTACAGCCCAATGGTGCGGAAGATTTTTAATAATTAATGACATGCCATAATGACTCAGAAATGACAACTTGACTCATTAATTCCACAACGTGATGGAATTAGAAAACATGCTTCCACTTATTAATTGGATAATCGAATGATGGTATTTGATGGAAAATTGATAGAAAACTCTGGAGAATCTGTGGAGCCTAGGAGAAAAATCTCGGTGACAAATGATTATGAATCAAAGATGAGAATGGATGCGCCAACGTGTTGAAGGATCTCGACGACGATGGCAGCAAAACCTCTTCGTCAGTGATCAATCCCTTTTGAGGTAGAGGTTTTTTTATTTAAATTACTTTCCCCGTATTTGATTGAAACGATGAACACAAATAGACCACAAACAAGTTTTTCTGCAGATTCGTGTGTTCTTGCGGGATGGGTTCTATTGGGATGTTTTTGGGGATTGATCCATGGTTATTATTTATCGTATTGATCCTGCTCTGTTTGATCCTACTAATGGGAGCGGATCAATTCCATTACGAACAATGTCGGAGGTTTGTTCCTCAATTTCTTTTCAGGATTTCCTCCCTCTTTATTATCTCGTGCGTTCTTCATATTATTTTTGTTCTTCATGGGGTGATGATCAACATATTGTTGAACACACCTTTTGTGAAACAAAAATCCAAAATTGGAGATCCAAAATTGCGACTACCTATCGGAGGTGTGACAGCGACAGAGGTAGATAAATCGACACAATTTGGGAATTACCGTTCTTCGACCGTTCTTCCTGCTGTTGGATTAAAACGCGTTTTTGTGGCCAATTGGAGGTCCTAAAACAAAGGAAATTCCTTCGAGAAGTCAGGTCGACCTAGATTCTTGAGTTTCGTGGTGATCAGATGGCCGAATTGACAAACAGAGTATCACGAGAGGGGCGTTGGCAAAGAGCGTCGTTTTTGGAAAATTTCGGGATACACGACATGTACTTTTGAAGAACACGTCGTGTTGTACCGATGGTGGCAGCAAGAGTTTCGGGGTCAAAGAGGAATCACACGGCGTGTGACCATAGTCACATGACGTGTTGGGCATTCCCCGAAGCTCAGTGTGTATTTTATAAAGTAGACGGACGTGGGATGGACTAAAAGGCTTCGAAAGATGCTGTGTACACTCTACACAGCCTGGTAGAGGTGGCCACGCAGGAATCGTCATTTATCCATGGGATACACGGACACAAGGTGTAATACATGGTAGTGTACTACTCCACAAGGCCAGGAGAGGCCAATCATGTGGGTCACTCAGTGTACTGATTGCACGGGTTGAGGCCATGTACGGGAACGTGGCCAACATACATGGAACCGAACCTAGATACTAGGACACATCATGTAATCCGTACCGCACGCCATATACTGACTTTTTCTACATGACAAGCCTTAAGACACATTCCATTGTACACGTGCAGTACCAGTGGTCAGAATACATGGCATGTGTCTTTTCTGCACGCCATGTACTTTTTTGGAAAATGGCTCGGTCCTCTTTTCCACTGTGTCTTGGACATGTTTCATTTGGGTTTGTGCCCCTTCTTCACATTACCCTGATGGGGAGGCATCATTTCCTATTTCAAGAGTATGATCCTTTATGCAGGACATTCTTTGATAGAGTCATGCATCCATCCGAGAGGCCAAGAGAGAGATCCTCTATCAATTCATGACCCTCGGAAGAGTCATGCATTGACGTGACCAACTCTACCAGGCATTGATCCTCTACCTAGCTAGTGAATCAAAATGAGTCGTGGTCACTGAAGGACCCCGGGACACCCTGAGAGGGGAGGGGTGAATCAGGGTGACAACTTTTTCTTTTAAGGTGATGGATCTTTTTCCCACATTGGTAGGAACTTGTTGAACCTGTATGATAAATATGATCAGAAATCAAACATTCACATGCACAGAGAACACACAACACTTTATACTTGGTTCACCACTAAGGGCTACATCCAAGGAGCACACGCCGACAAGTTTCCGATCATACCAAATTCCACTAATCTTCACTAGTTGTGGATTACAATGGTTCGGGAACAAACAGTCTATCCTGGACTCACTACCTTTACAAAAGTTCAGGGATTGCTCACTGCGTCCCTCGAGTCACTCCTGTTGACTCCCCCTGACTCACTGCCGTTGGTGAAGTACCACTCAATTTATAGACATGAAGGTCTCTTTATCATTGCATAATAATGCATCCACTGTTGTATGTAGATGATCTGTTGAAGTCCAACTCTTAACAGAAGATGAATCTCACTTTGTGCTGAGGGTACCGGTTGATCCTCCAGCTTTCGTGTAGCTTCAAAGGGACAGATGTGCTTCAAAAATATCTGGCAGTCTCCCCAAAGCCCGATGTGCAAGTCCCAACGCAGCGCGCAAGTCCCAACTGGCACGCAAATGTCACCAAAGCACCTACGCGACACTATCATCTTGAACTTCAAACCCACGTGACTCACTTTCTTTCTCACCCAAATCACCATGGGTGCGCAGCCAACAGCCGGCGCACAACCTCTACTTGCGCGACCCAGCAACCACTTGTGTGACTCAACCACTTGCACGACGAGAGCTCTAAGAATATCTAATCCTAGAAATTAATTACAAATGAGGAGGGGTGGTACTCTATTTTTAGGAAACCTGGACCCCTGCGCGGTCGCGCGCAAGTCTTCCCTCGGCGCGCAGGTTCCGGCGCGCAGCTCATCCTCCCCAACCTCTGTCGCGCTACTCACTTGCGCAACCACACAAATACTTGTGCGACCTTCTTTCCTTTGCCATATTTTGAAGTAATAATCTTGAAAAACAATAGGCATGCAAGTTTCCAATCCTCCTAGGAATCGGTGCGCAAGTCTCTTCACGGTGCGCAAGTCACTTGCGCGACCAACCCGATACTTGCGCGGCCCTTATCCCTTTTCCATTTTCCCATGTTCTGATCTTGAAAAACATATGGTACGCAAGTTTTCTCTCCTTCAATTACACGATGCGAAAGTCTCTTTTCCAAAAACACTTTTCTCCATTTGTCGATTTTCAGGCCCAAAATTTTTCCAAACACTGGGAAACGACGCCACCTTCAATACTGCTGTCTGCTTGAACTGTATGATCTCTTTGCTGGTACACATTATGAACTTCCACTTAGGATTGACAAAAAACACAAACCATACTCCAAACCATGCATAGAAGACCATGGTTCTAACAATACCCCCCTTTGGGTTTGTCGGAAATCAAAAAATAAATTCAATAGATCTCCATCCATGTGCAAATCAAAAATGCAAGAATTAACTCAGCCAACACTCTATGTCTACGTGAGCAATGCTCAGTGTAGAAAACAAGAGAGGAAGATTGAATTGGGTTCCAGTGTTTTGTAATTCTCAATGATTCCCAAGAATCATTACATGAATGATGAATTCCTTCTTATCATTCTCATCCTATCACTGACACTTAATTCACATTGTGTCATAGGAGTATTACAAGTCTGAACATGCCTGAATTTATTACATTCTCCCCCATTGACAATAAACCCAAAGCCTAGTAATTTGTTCAATGTTCAGCTCAAACCATACTCCCCCTAGATAGTATCTCCCCCACAAACCGACATCACATCCATAAATAGATAAAAACAGTTATCATAATCGGGGAGAGGGGAATTACGTAACCTCTTTATGCACTGGGATGTGGCTGAACACCGAGGTTAAGCTGATGCTTCTCAAACACAGCTGCTGGCAGTGTATTGGTCAGGATATCAGCCACTTGCTCATCAGTTCCCACATGATCCATTCTAATCACCCCTTGTTCAACTTTTTCTTTGATAAAGTGATACCTGATTTCAATATGTTTCGTACGGGAATGGTGAACAGGATTCTTCATAAGATCATTTGTGCTCTTGTTATCATAGTAAATCACCATTGGTTGCTTTACCTCATCACTAATATCTGTTAATTGTTGCTTCATCCATAGTAGTTGAGTGCATGCCTTTGTGGCAGAGATATACTCAGCTTCAACAGTACTAAGAGAAGTACTTTCTTGTTTCTTTCTCAACTAGCCAACACATTTCTACCCAATATAGAAGGCTCCACCACTAGTGGACTTTCTGTCTACTACATCACCAGCCCAGTCAGCATTAGAAAATGCTGATAATTCGCTATCCCTTCCTGCAGCAAAAAATAACCCGAAGTTATGTGTACCTTGAATATACCTCATGATTCTTTTTACTGCCGCCATATGTTCCTCCTTTGGATTACTCTGAAAGCGGTCCGCAAGGCATGTGGCAAAGACAATATCTGGTCGTGTCACTGTTAGGTACCGTAGTCTCCCAATGATCTTCCTGTACATGGTGGGATCAACAGAGGCCCCATCCTCATGCTTTCCAAGTTTAGTTCCAAATGAAATCAGAGTTGACATTGGTTTAGAGTCTTGTATATTAAACTTCTTCAGCAGCTCTCTTGCATACTTTTCCTGAGAAATGAAAGTGTATTCCTTCTTTTGAATCACCTGCAACCCCAAGAAATATGTGAGCTCCCTAATCATAGACATTTCGAATTCTGATTTCATGTGGTTGGAAAATTCTTCCACTGATTTCTTCCTGCTGCCACCAAATATGATATCATCAACATAGACTAGAACCATGAATTGATATTTTGGAGGATTATTGACATAAAGATTGTGATCTGCTCCTCCTATTTTGAATTCCAACTTCTTGAGATATGAATCCAGTCGCAAGTACCACACCCGTGGTGCCTTCTTCAAACCATATAGAGCTTTCTTCAGTTTTTAGACCTTCGTTTCATCAGTACCCAAAACAAAGACCACTGGTTGTTCAATGTAGACTTCTTCTTCGAGTACACCATTCAAGAATTCTGTGTTGAAATCCATTTGAAATACTTTATGTCTTCTTTGGAGTTCCATGGCAAGGAAAAGCCTGATTGAATCCAGTATAGCCGCTGGAGCAAATGTTTCTTCAACATCAATTCCTTCAATCTAGGAGTATCCTTTACATTCTAGTCGTGCCTTGTTTCTGATGACACTTCCATGCTCATCAAACTAATTTTTGAAGATCCATTTGGTACCAATCACATTGTGACCATTGGGTCTCTGAACAAGATCCCATGTCTGATTCTTGTCAATCTGATCTAATTCATCATTCATGTCTTTCACCCAAGATTCATCATTTGCAGCTTCTTCGAATGAGGATGGCTCTACAACTGAAAGAAATGAATATTGCGTGTTATTTCTCATCCTTCTTGTTTGAGTGGGTGAACTATTGTCCCCAATTATGTTGGATGGATCAATGTCAGATCTTTGATTTCTCTTGTGAGGTTCAGTTGCATTCTCTTTATCCACAATTTCTTCTTCAGATTCTTCTTCTGAGTCAACATCGTGATGTGACTGCTGATTGTTTTGTACAACATCCTCTATTTCTGCATTTATATTTTCTTCACATTCAATTTCTTCCTGACTTTCTATCACATCGGCATATGACGTCCTTGAAGCATTTTTGGTTTTCTCTTCAATTATCTTAACATCATTTCTTTCCACAATCCTTCCTAAACGCTTGTTGAAACACTTGTAGTCTTTTCTGTTCATCGAGTAACCGAGGAAAATTCCTTCATCTGCATTGTCGCCATACTTCCCTTGATTTCTTTCTTTGTTATTGATGAAGTGTTCACTTCCAAAGACACAAAAGTATTTTAAATAGGGCTTCCGTCCATGCCAAAATTCATATGGTGTCTTTGTCTCACCCATATAAAGTCCTGTTCGATTCTGAATGTACACTGCAGCTTGAACAGCCTCTTTCCAGTAATGTCATGGAATACGACTCTCAATTAGCATAGTTCGTGACATGTTGTTCACCTGTCGATTCCTATGTTCAACAACTCCATTTTGTTGTGGAGTTCTCACAGCAGCTACCTCATGCTGTATCCCATGCTTCTCCAGATAATTTTCAAATTCAATGGACGTGTATTCTCCTCCATTGTCAGATCTCAACACTTTGATTGTTCGTCCAGAATCATTTTTGGCGATTTGCCGACATGTTTTCATGCAGTCAAGGACTTGTCGTTTCCTGTGAATGACCATCACACATTCCATTCTACTGTAATCATCTATAAAAAGGACAATGTACCTTTCTCCATGAGTTCCCGCAATATTTATCGGCCCACATACATCTGTATGAATCAGATCAAGAAGGTGAGATTCCCTTTTCTTCTTTGGCCGATATGAACTACAGACCAGCTTCCCACAAATGCAAGCATCACAATATTTTTCACGTTCACGCTTCAGGTTGGGAATGTCCATGACAATTCTCAATTTTGATATTTTCTCCATGTCTTGTTGATTGATGTGTCCCAGTCTCCGATGCCACAAATTTTTTTCTTCTTCAACAGTCATGTAACAGAAATTTTCTCCACTATCAACCTGATATAAGTTTCCTTCTTTTCTGCATCCCTTTATAAGTGAATTTCCTATCTTTCCCTTGATAGTGCAGCCTTTCTGATTAAAAGTAACTATAAGTCCCGAGTCACAGAGTTGACTCATGCTGAGGAGATTATGACATAGGCCATCTACATAAAGGACTTCAGTCTTCTTTAGTTCTCCACTAGCTAATTCGGTACATCCACTCCCTTTGATTTTCATAGATCCATCATTACCAAATCGTACTCTACCATCAACCTTCCTTTTGATATCTGTTAGCAGGCCAGAATTACATGTCTTATGAGATGAAAAACCACTATCTAGAATCCAGGTATTGTTGTTCTTTGTAGCTTTGAGGGCCACCTCTGCAAGGTTGGATTTTTCAATATTCTTCCTTTCCTTCCATGAGACATTGGATTGAGTATATAGTATTGATGGCCTTTCAATTACCTCTTCCACATACTCAGGTTCTTCATAGTTGAAATCTTTATTTAGAGGAGAAAACCTGTTTGAAAGAGCAACATTGTCCTGCTGAAGAGACTTGACATGTCTTGAACATCGGTATGAGGTGTCCATGTCCCTTCTCTGCCTGTAATTAGCAGCCTTATGACCAAAGTTAGAACAACGATAACAAAATCCATAGAAATTGTTTATTCTGTAAGAATTGGGATATGAATTTTTTCTCCTTTGTTGAACTTCTATATCTTCTCCATTCAGATTGCTTCTTGCCTCTTCACAATAAGACATGGTATGGCCTAGATAGCCACAGAACTGACACTTCATGAGAGGAAATGTCTTCTCACTTGAATTTCTCCTCATACCATCTTCCTTGGGAGAATAGTTAGACTGTCTGTCATTTCTATATTTTTGAGGATAATCTTCAGTTCTCCTTTTAGTTTGGATTGAGGGTTCTTTTTTCAGCACTTTAGGCAACGTTTCAACATGTTCAACTTTCATCTTATCTTTCTTTTGGATCTTTTCACTTCTATCAGTTGATGTCTCAGCCTCACAGCCAATTCCACTCTTTCCCATAAAAGTGGGTCTTTGATTACTCAAGATTTTTCCAACCCCATCTGAACCACACTTGGCTCTTGCTAGTAATTCTACATCTGAGAATCTACCAAACTGTATTTTCTTCCTCGATTCTTTTGGAATTGATTTAGTATCAAGTTTACTCCTTAGAGTAAAAACTTCCTCCTCAAGACCCTCAACAGTCTTGGATTTTTCATCAAGTCTAGAGGTGAGGTCATTGATGACATTTTCCTGATCTTCAATTCTCAGCTTCAGATCCACTACATCATCATTGCTTTCAATTATTTTAGACTGTACCTTCACAATTTCTTCCAGTCATTCAATTTTGGCTTCAAGTTGATCAACGTATTCAATTTATTCTTCCATAATTGATTTCCACTTATTGAAACTCATACATTTAATCTTGAGCTTACTAACCGCATCCTTATGTTGAATCTCGGGATCTACACAAGTTCTCAGTTGTTTTTCTCCACCAGTATCTTCTGACTTTTCAACAGTGGCCATTATGGAAGCATGGTTCCTAGTTTTGAATTATGGTTCTTCTTCTTCACAGAATTCATTATCATCTTCTTCCTCTTCACAGACAAAACTATTCCTTTGCACTTTCTTTCCCGATTTGAAGTCTCCCTTTTTGAAGAACATTCTTTGAGGCTTCTCAAAGCTTGCATCTTCACTATCTTCATCATTGATCTTTCTTAACCACTGAGAGGCAATGTGCCTTACTTTTCCACAAAGAAAACATGCGAGAGGTAACTTCCCATTGAATTTCCCTTTTCCCTTCTGGAACATCTTTGCAATGAGAGACAAAATTTCTTTTTCTTCGTCATCTTCACCGCTACTATCTTTTGAGATTTTCAGTTTATCCATGGACTTGAATGCCATTTCCTTTCTCACACAAGTCGTAGCATCTCTGGTTTGACTCTCATTTCATATGCTACCAAGCTGCTTAGTAGATCATCCGGAGAAAGTTTGGAAAGATCTCTTTCCTCAAGGGATGAAACCATTGCATTGTATAGACGTGTAAGTCTTCTTAATATTTTCTTTACAATATCAATTTATTTTATTTCTTCACCTAGACCCTGAATTTCTCCAACCACTTCAGTAATTCGATTGAAGAATGAGTCTGCATTCTTGTTTGGATGCATCTTCAGATCATCAAACCGATTGTGCAGTACTTGCAGTTTCACCTCCATCACTTTTCTGTATCCTTCATAAATATTCTCGAGTTTATCCCACATGGATTTTGCTAAGTTGAAATTCATCACCTTTAGGTAGATCTGATCAGAAAGGGTTGCAGTGAGTGCATTTTGTGCTTTAGCATCTGCATCAATAATTTTCATGTCTGTTTGAATCATAGCCAGGACTGTTGGATCAGTGACTTGTATTCCTTACATAGTAGAAAAGAGAACTTCCATTCCAAGAGATCTTAGATGCGATCTCATTCTGTTATTCCAGATCTGGAAATTACATCCATCGAAGTGAGGGACTCCCTTGACATTGATTGCATTCTCCATGAAGATAAAGGACAGATTCAACACCAGCAACCTTTACCCTCTCATACCACTTGAAGGTCCCCAGGACACCCTGAGAGGGGAGGGGTGAATCAGGGTGACAAATGTTTCTTTTAATGTGATGGATCTACTTCCCACGTTGGTAGGAACTTGTTGAACCTGTATGATGAATATGAACAGAAAGAAAATATTCACATGCACAGAGAGGACACAACACCTTTTACTTGGTTAACCACTAAGGGCTACGTCCAAGGAGCATACGCAGAAATGTTGCTGGTCGTACCAAATTCCACTAATCTTCACTAGTTGTGGATTACAATGGTTCGGGAACAGTCACTCTGTCCCGGGCTCACTACCTTTACAAAAGTTCAGGGATAGCTCACTGCGTCCCTCGAGTCACTCTCGTTGACTCCCCCTGGCTCACTGCCGTTGGTGAAGTCCCACTCAGTTTATAGACGTGAAGATATCTTCATCATTGAATAATAATGCATCCTCTGTTGTTTGTAGATGCTCTGTTGAAGTCCAACTCTTAACAGAAGATGAATCTCACTTTGCGCTGAGGGTACCGGGTGATCCTCCAGCTTTCGTGCAGCTTCAAAAGGAAGGATGTGCTTTAACAATATCAGGAAGTCCACCTAAAGCCTGGCACACAAGTCCCAACACGTCACACAAGTCCCAACTGGTGCACAAATTTCACAAAAGCACATGTGCTACACTTCCGTCTTGAACTTCAAACCTGCGCGACTCACATCCTTTCTCACCCAAATCACCTTGGGCACGCATCCAATAGCCAGCGCGCAACCTCTACATGCACGACCCAACAGCCACTTGCGTGACTCAACCACTTGCGCGACGAGAGCTCAAAAAATCTCTAAGCCTCGAACTTTGTTACAAATGAGGAGGGGTGGTCCTCTATTTATAGGTAACCTGGACCCCCTACGCGGTGGTGCACAAGTCTTCCCTCGGCGGGCAGCTCATTCTCCCCAGCCTCTATCGCGCTACTCACTTGCGGAACCACACAAATACTTGCACGAACTTCTTTCCATTTCCATATTTTGAAGTAATAATATTGAAAAACAATAGACGTGCAAGTTTCCAATCCTCCTAGGCATCGGCACACAAGTCTCTTCACGGCGCACAGGTCACTTGCGTGACCAGCCCAAAACTTGCGCGACCCTTATCCCTTTGCCATTTTTCCCATGTTCTGATCCTGAAAAACATATGGTGCGCAAGTTTCCTCTCCGTAAAGTACACGGTGCACAAGTCTCTTTTCCAAAAACACTTTTCTCCATTTGTCGATTTTCAAGCCCAAAAATTTGGCAAACACTGCGAAACGACGCCACCTTCAATACTGTTGTCT
The DNA here is from genome assembly GCA_963277665.1 of Viscum album. NCBI lineage: Eukaryota > Viridiplantae > Streptophyta > Magnoliopsida > Santalales > Viscaceae > Viscum > Viscum album. Next base: position 1,657,473,243 of record OY728138.1, on the reverse strand, counting down.
GCTTGAACTATATGATCTCTTTGCTGGTACACATTCTGAACTTCCACTGAGGATTGATAACAAACACAAACCATACTCCAAACCATGCATAGATGTCCATGGTTCCAACAGTAACGGCCATGGACCTAGAAGTGATCCTCATATGTCTATCGTAATTTTTCCAACAAAGGAGTTTGTCTCCACTAATGAGTGTATCTATCACGATCTTACTACTCAAGAGTGTGTCTCCCGTAATGAGTGTAACTACCCCTCGTGACGTTTCCTAATGAATAGTTCTTCTCGGACAGATGTCATTCGAGCGACAAGACTCGTGGAGTGTGTTCTCTTAGAATGAGTCCTTTCTGGAATATTCGAACTAAATCCCTAGACAGGGGTATACGGTTGTGTGATTTGTCTCTAGACTACGGGTATGGGTTTTGAGTATATCAGGTTTGTGTTTATCCACTATATGTTCTGTATAAATATACTCTGTAGATCTGACTTTACTGTTATTTCGTTTATTGTTTTGTGGTTTTTCGAGATCCTCTATTGAGTATTATAATACTCACCCCTACATAGACTTTTCCTGCACGTGTCATGTCTTCTGCAGACCAGCAGCCTTTTGACAGGGTCCAAGTTAGACCAGGACAAGACTGAGTTTTCTGAGTTCCCTACAGGCCAAGACGTTCCTATAGCTACGAGGAGTAGTCCCAACACCTCTATGTAATTAAAGGTTGGACTTTGCACTTTTCAGACACTTATTTTGGTGGGATTGTATTCTGGCCTAGTTTACATTCAACACATTACTTTTCATCGTACTCTGTTGGTTGGTTTTAGTTGCATGCATGCATTTTGTTCCTTATTTTTTTTTTTTACATTTCAGCATTTATGGGATTGGAGATCTGTTCATGGGTAAATGTTCTTAGGCAATGCCTCCCATGTTAGTGATCTACCTACTTGGTGCTAGTCACCAATACCTAGCCTATTGGGGGTGGGATGGGGAGTCATAGTGTGGGCCCTACCAGGACAGGTGAGGACAGATCCGTATCATAGGTGGTCGGTTCAACCATAGGACCAAGAGTTTGTGAGATTGGATTTGGGGCAATGGTGTTAAGGGTTTCATGCTCGTCTTATATGCCAGAGACTCTAGTGTTGGTGTGGGAAACTGATGTATACATACACCAGGAAGTTGATAACCTGCTTTTTGACTCGGTACACAAAAAAACTGGTTGTAGGAAATAAAATAAAGTTACATTCATCATATATGAATGGGTTGTTTTTTTCCTTGTACTTTGAGTAATATATACAGATATACTCATGGTACATCTTGTTTCTTTACAGGATTCCACCGCGATTCATACCTACTAGGATTTAGTAGCATGATCATGAGGATGACACCCTTAGTGACGAGGCTTCAATAAAGGGACCAGTTCACCAAGGTGTTTCCACCAGGTGGTTCACCTGCTATGCCACCACCAGTGGATCATCCCATGGTTCATGCAGTACTGACCGACGAGGAGCGTAGGTTCAACACTCTCCATGAGTTCCATAGATAGATACCACTTAGGTACTATGGTGATCCCGAATATCAGGCGGCTGAGGACTGGCTTGAGGAAGTGACTAGAGTTTTCCGCCTAGTGGGGACACCGACAAACCAGATAGTGATCCTAAGAGAGAGCCTTCTTCAGGGTTCGGTGGGTTGATGGTGGAGTCTGACCCCACAAATTCATGATGAGGAGACTCTTTCATGGATTTAGTTCGAGCGACTCTTCAGGGAGGTGTTCTCTCCGGTTACATGGGGAGGAGTACGCATCTAGGAGCTTCTTCAGCTCCATCAAGGCAGTATGACTATAGTTGACAATTCATCGAGGTTCACCAACCTCGCCAGGTATTCGATGGATATGGTCAGGGATCAGTACATCAAATCTTAGACCTTAAATCATGGTCTAAGACGAGACATCTGATCTAGTGTTGTGCCTCTATTAATTTTGACTTATACTAGAGTGCTTGAGCGGGCCTTGGTGATTGAGAGCTTCTTGGAGGAGGAGAGACATCCATCGATAGTAATGACCAGGTAAACAAGTCTAGATACCTCAACAGTAGGGAGCTGACGTCGGACACAAGTATCAGGATGTGAGAGTTGTCATAGGAGGAACCAAGATAGGGGACCGATAGTCCAGGGCTCTCAGGCTGTATCCAGTCATCCTAGGGAGAAGCGGTGTTATGCGCGTGACGGTAGGCAATATCACGCATGAGATTGTATGACCCGTTGAGTTGCTGACATGGAAGAGGTGGATGGACCACCAGGGAATAGGTAGAGAGTGGAGCAGACATAACTATCAGGAGGAATATGTGGAAGAGGAGTAGGGAGAGATGCAGGTGGTGGAAGATGCTTCGACTTACTTCCTCCACCACCCCCACGAGGTCCGCACAAGGCTCAGGGAGCTGGGGGATAGGGGTGGGGAAAACTGCATGTGGTCGAGGCATACGACCCAGGAACTCCAGGGATGATTCAAGGTATGATTTTTGTCTTATATACCTTAGCTTCAGTACTTATATACAGAGGTTCTAGTCACTCTTTCATAGACACATGTCTTCGTTGAAACCTAGAGATTTTGATAGAACCGTTGACTCGATACTTATGCTTGGAGACTCCTACGGGAGGAGACTTGATGATCACGCACCTTTGTAGGCAGTGTGATCTTACCCTTGGAGGTGAGTGTTTCTATTGGAACCTCTTGGTGTTAGCGTCGAGGCCATATGATGTGATTCTTGGGATGGATTGGTTAACTTTGGTCCATGCCCAGATTGAATGTTTTAGGCGAAGAGTGTCGTATGTCCGCAATGATGGGATGAAGTTTTACTTTGTTGGATAAAAGGAGACCCATGCAGCACATAAGGGGAAAATGCATAGGAGGGTGGAGCCGGTCACTCACGAGTTGGCTATCCTTTCTCTCAGATTAGTAGTTATGATGAGATCATAGTTTACAGCAGTAGTGGAGGAGTATGATGATGTCTTTCCCAAGAATGTTCCAGGACTACCTCCCCACCAAGAAATCGACTTTAGCATCGACTTACACCCTGGGACGGAACCAATTTCTTAATAATAATATTGAATGGCTCCCACAGAGATTCATCAGATGAATGTGTAGTTGGCGGATTTGTAGAGAAAGGGTTTGGTGAGACCCAACGTTTCACCCTGGGTGGTCCTAGTCTTGTTATCCAAGAAGGCAGACGGTAGTTTGAGGTATTGTGTGGATTACCGATGCCAGAACTAGGTGATGGTAAAGAACAAGTAAACACTACCAAGAATCGAAGACTTCTTCGATCAGCTGAGAGGGGAACTGTGGTTCTCATAGGTTGACCTTTGATTAGGTTATCATAGTTAATAGTACGGGATGAGGATATACCGAAGACGCCTTTCAAATGCCGCTATGATCACTATGTGAACTTGGTGATGCCTTTAGGAATGAAAAAGCCCCTGTAGTATTCGTGGGACTGATAAACCGGATCTTCCGACCATACTTGGTCCGGTTTATAGTGGTCTTCATCGACAACATCCTTGTGTACGTGGTGTCATAGGAGGAGCCTGCAAGACACCTGCGGATAGATCTAGATATACTCCGAGGGAACCAGCTTTATGGGAAGCTCTCAAAGTGCCAGTTCTGGATTCAAGAGACACACTTTTTGGGGCATGTAATCTCAACAGATGGAGTGGCTGTGGACCCAACCAAGGTAAAGGAAGTGTTAACATAGGATCCACCTCAGAGTGTGATGAAGGTGCGGTGCTTCCTTGGGTTGGCAGGATATTACCAGAGATGCATTCCCGATTTCTCCATAATATTAGCAATTATGATAGCCTCAACTAGGAAGGGGAAACCCTTTATTTAAATGGAGAATTTCCAGCAGGCTTTTGATTAGTTGAGACAGAGTTTGACGAGTTCCCCAATATTGATATTTCCTGAGGAGGGTTTTGAGTACATAGTTTTATGTGATACATCAGGGACTAGTCTTGGATATTTCTTGATGTAGAGGAATGGAATGATTTCTTATGGTTCATGCCAGCTAAGGTCATATGATCAAAACAATGTGACCCATGATATCGAGTTGGCTGTGGTAGTCTTCGCATTGATGATGTGGCGAAAATACCTTATGGGCGAGCGATTCATCTTTTACTCTGACCACAAGAGAATCAAGTACATCTTCTCACAGAAGGATCTGAATCTGAGGTAGAATCATTGGCTACAGATCCTCCAGGATTATGATTTTGAGATCATCTATACTCTTGGTAAGGGGAACAAGGTGGTGGATGCTCTCAGCAGATGGTCGAGCTCAGAGCTATTGAGTGAGGCAGCCGAGCAGTTAGCCACGTTGTTTTTACCCTTCATGGATGGAGAGGATGTATCTTACATGCAGTCGATGGCTGTCACCCCTACACTCTTACAATGATTTAGGGGAACACAGCTTGGGGATGTTGACTGTGAGGCTTTACATGCTCAGTTATCCACAATACATGCTCCGGATGGATATTCACAAGGTGGGAAGCATGTAATTCTTTTCAAAGGATGCATTGTTGTACCATTTTCATTACAGGAAGAGGTCATGAGGGAGTTTCACACATCCCCCTTGGTGGTACATCTTTGTGTGGAAATGATGTACCAGGATCTCCGACGATAGTTCTGGGGCCAGGCATGAAGAAGGCAGTAGTAGAGTTCGTTCCTCGATGCCTCATATGCCAGCTGGTGATAGCCGAGATCTAGGTTCCCGCGAGATTAGCTCACCCCTAGATGTTCCAGACTGGAAATGGGATGGAATATCGATGGACTTCATGACAATATTACTACAGATGTCCAAGGAGAATGATTCCACTAGGGTGATCTTTGACCAACTCACCAAGTCATCCCACTTCCTAACTATCAGGGAGTAGTGTTTAATTGAGAGATTCAGACACCTCTACATGCAAGAGATATTTAGGCTTCACGCCGTTCCTTAGAAGATAGTATTGGAAAAAGACACCATCTTTACATCTCTATTGTGGAAGGGATTACAAGAGGCCTTTGGGACTCAGCTACATTAGAGTACGGCGTTCCATCCCCAGACCGATGGGAAGACAAAGTGGACCATTCATGTTCTAGAGGATATGATGTGAGCCCGTAACATGTCCTTTGGTTGCATTTGGGAGGAACACTTACCACTGGTGGTGTTTTCGTACAATAATAGTTACCAATCCACCATTGCTATGGGACCTTTCGCGACATTATATGGGAAACCATGCTAGTCACCGCTTTTCTGGACAGACCCCAGAGAGTCAGCACAAATGGGTCCAGAGTTGTGTGAGCTACCACTGAGAAGGTACATATTATCCGGGAGTGGATGAAGACTATACTAAGCTGGTAGATATATTATGTTGACAGGCGATGGAGACCCGTGGAGTTTAAGGATGGAGACCATGTCTTTCTTCGGTTCTCACCTAGAAGAGGGTTATAGATATTTGGCCAAGAGAGTAAGCTATCTCCAAGGATAATTGGACCATTATAGATACTATGTATAGTTGTTTAGGTGGCGTACCACATAGATCTACTGCCATAGTTGCATCGGGTACATGATCTCTTCCACGTGTCGTAGTAGAGGAGGAACGTACATGACCCATCACACGTCATCGACTGGGGAGAGCTCGACAACGAGGATGGAGTGACCTTTGCTGAGTACCCGGTGGAGATCGAGGATCGGCATGAGATGATTCTTTGTGGACGATATATTCCCTTAGTGCACGTTTAGTGGAAACACGAGAATCTTCAAGAGGGCACGTGGGAGCGGGAGGCTCAAATCTGTTCCCTGTACCCACATATTTTTGAGTATTCTTGTTTTGGATTTTCAGGGACGCAAATCCCCATGTTGGGTAGAATTTAATGTCTCATATTTTCCATGTATTATTTTTTAAATATTATATGGAATTATTATGATACTAGTAACAAAGACAACACATCATTCTAAGGCCTGGTGATCCCAAAACGGTGGTTTGAACTTCTTTTATGTTAAGTGAGTCGACACTTTGGTGCGGTTGTGGCAGTTTCCAAATGGATTCCCGGATTAAAAATCTGAGGGCACTGTTACATCCCGGACGGTGACTCTACCTAGGAACAGGTCTAACCTAAACCGGTGCGGGTCGAGGGAAAAAGTTAATTTTCAGAAGTTTTCAGTAAAATAATATAAAAATAAATCGAAAAGTATATTTTATTTTTATTTTGAAACATTAACTGCAGCACAATGTTGTGGAAACTTTTTAATAATTAATTTCATGTCATAAATAATCAGAAATGAAAACATGACTCACTATTTCCCTATCATGATGGAATTCTAAATTACGCTTCCCCTTTTTAATAGGTTAATCGAACGATGGTCCTTGATGGAAAATTGAGAGAAAACTCTAGAGAATCCGTGGATCTTTGGAGAAAACAGTCAGAGAAGAATGATGAAGAATCAATGCTGATAATCGTTTAACTAATGAGTTGATGGATCTCAATGATGAGGGATGCACAACCTCTTCACCCGCGATCGATCCCTTTTGAGGTATGGGTTTTTTATTTTAATTCTTTTCCCCGTTTTTGATTTAAATGATGAACGATGATAAACTGCGAACTAGTTGATCCTAGGATTCATGTGATATTGTGGGAGGGTGTCTGTTGGGATGTTTTTGGGGATTGATCCATGATTAATATTTATCGTTTTGATCCTGATCTGTTTGATCATACTAACAGGATTGGATCAACACCGTGACGAACGACGGCAGAGGGTCGTTCTTCAATTTATTTTCTGGATTTCCTCCCCCTTTCTTATCTCGCACGTTCTTTGCATTCATCATGTTTTTCATGGAGTGATGAACAATGGATCATTGCATGTCTGTTTTTTGACACAACGATCAAAAATTAGAGATCCAACATCACGACGACAAAGTGGGTGTGTGACAACGACGGTGGTAGACGAATCGACACGGTTCGGGAATTACCGTTCTTCAACCATTCATCATCCGGGTGGATAAAAACACATTTTCAAGGATGATCATAATTCCGAAAACAATTAAAATGACTTTATAACTTCAGAGAGACATAGATTCTGGAGTTTCGTGGAGATCGGATGGCTGGATTGACAAAAATGGTAGCACGGGGGGCGCGCCTCCGAAGTGCGTCATTTCTGGAAATTTCCAGGATACACGACATTTATATTCAAATAACACGCTGTGTAGTAACAGTGGATGTGGGTAGGGTTTCAGGGGTGAAATAGGAATCACACGACATGCGACCCTGGTCACACGACGTGTTTTACTTTCCCCGACACTCGATGTGTATTTTGGAAAGTACACGGATGTGGGATGGACTACACGGCTTCGAATCATGGTGTGTACACTGTATTCACCATGAAAGAGGAAGCTACGTGGTACTTGTCATGTATCCATGGGATAAATGGACATGTGGAGTAGTACATGGTCGTTTACTACACCACACGACTAGGAGTGGCCAGTGGCACGGGTCACTCTGTGTACCGATTACACAGGCTGAAGCCATGTATGGGCACATGGCCAGCGTACATGGAACTGACCCCAGATACTCGGACACATCGTGTAATCTGAACCACATGCCATGTACCGAATTTGTCTATATGACCAGCCTTACGACATGGGCCGTTGTATGTGGGAAGTACCCGTGGTTAGATGACACGGTGTGTGACTTTTCTACACGTCGATTAATTTTTTGGAAAATGGCTTTGTCCTCTTGTCCACCATGTCTTGGGCATGATCAATTTGGCTTAGTTCCCCTTCTTCATATTCCCCTAAAGGTGAGGCATCATTTCCTGTTTCAAGAGTATTTTCCTTTCAGCATGACTTTCTTTGATAGATTCATGCATCCCTCCACGAGTCCGAAAGTGTGATCCTCTATCCATTCCTGACCTTAGGTAGAGTCAGGTATCAACGTGACCAACTCTACTGGGCATTGATCCTCTACCTAGATGGTCAATCGGGATGACTCGTTGTAACCACCATGGCCCTAGAAGTGATCCTCATGTGTGTATCATAATATTTCCCACTCAAGAGTGTCTCCAAAAATGAGTGTATCTATCATCATATTTCCACTCAAGTGTGTGTCTCCTGTAATGAGTGTAACTACCACTCATGACATTTTCCAATGAACATTACTTATCAGACGGACATCATCAGAGCTACAAGACTCTTGTAGTTGTTCTCTCAGAATGAGTCCATCATGGAATTTTCAAACTGAGTCCCTAGATGGAGGTAAGTGGTTGTGTGACTTGTCTCTTGACTATGGGTCTAGGTTTTGAGCATATCAGGTTTGTGTTTATTCGCTTTATGTTCTATAGAAATATACTATGTAGATTTGACTATACCTTTATTTCATGTATCGCTTTGTGTTTTTTTGGGGTACTCTACTGAGTATTTTCATACTCACCCATGCATGGTCTTTGCCCGCACGTGTCGTGCCTTATGCAGATGAGCATCCTTCTGATAGGGTCTAGGGCAAACTAGGATGGGACTGAGTTTTCTGAGTTCCCTATAGGCCAAGACATTCCTATGGCTTTGGGAAGTAGTCCCAATACCTCAATTTTTTTAAAGGTTGGACTTTCTACTTTTTAGACTCTTGTTTTGGTGGGATTCTATTCTAGCATATTTTACTTTCAACACTTTACATTCCATCGTACTCTGTTGGTTGGTTTTAGTTGAATGCATGCATTTTTTTCCTTACGGGTTATTTTTACATTTCATCATTTGTGGGCTTGGAGATGTGTGTGTGTGTACATGTTCTTAGGAAATTCCTCCAATGTTAGTGATATACCTACTTGGTGCTAGTCACCAGCCCATGGCCTATTGGGGGAGGGCTTGATGAGTCACGGTGTGAGGCCCACTAGGACGGGTCATGAGAGAGTAGTATCAGAGGGGTTCAGTTCTACCTTAGGACCAAGAGTTTGTGATATTGGGTTTTAGGAAATTGTGTTAAGGGTTTTAAGATCGTATTTCATGCTAGAGACTCCAGTGTTGGTGTGGGTGGCTGACATATCCATACACCAGGGCTTTGATAACTTTCTTTTCGACTCGGTACAGAAAAACACTAGATGATGGAAATAAAAGAAAAGTACATGAATCATATAGGAATGGGTTGTTTTTTCCATGTCTTTTGAGTAAGCAATCCATATATACACATGTTACATCTTGTTTATTTAAAGGATTCCTCCGCGATGCATACCCGCTAGGATTCAGCAACACGATCATGATGATGACGCCCTCAATTACGAGGCTTCGATACAGGGACCAGTTCCCCTAGGAGTTGCCACAGGTGGTTCACCTGCTATGGAACCACCAGTGGATCAGCCCATGGTTCCTGTAGTACCAACTGATGAGGAGCGTAGGCTTAGCACTCCCCATGAGTTCCAGAGACAGAGAACCCTTAGGTTCTATGGAGAAACCGACGCTCAAGCGGCCAAGGACTGGCTTGAGGTGGTGACTTGAGTTTTCCTTCTACTGGGGACACCAGAAGACTAGATGGTGATCTTAGGAGCGAGCCTTCATCAGGTTTGGATGGGAAGATGGTCGAGTCTGACCCTAGAGATTCATGACAAGGAGATTATTTCGTAGACGGGGTTCTAGTGACTCATTAAGGAAGTGTTACATCCAGTTATGTGGAGAGAAGTATGCATCAAGGAGCTTCTTCAGGTCCAGTAGGGCAGTATGACAGTAGCTGATAGTTCATCATGGTTCACCAACCTTGCCAGGTACTCGAGAGATTTGGTCAGGGATCAGTACATCAGATCTCAGACCTTCGAGAAAGGTCTATGATGGGACATCTGAGTTAGTGGTTTGCTTTTATTCATTTTGACTTATGATGGAGTGCTTGAGTGGGCCTTGGTGATCGAGAGATTCTTGGCGAAGGAGAGAAGCTGGCTATAGTCAGTAGTAGGTCGACAGGTCCAAAGACCTCTGCAGTATAGAGCTGACGTCTGATGCAGGGATTATGACATGAGAGACATCAGAGGAGGACCTAATATAGGGGATCGATTTTCCAGGACTCTCAGGATGGATCCAGTCATCCTAGGGAGAATCAGTGTTATGCGTGCGACGGTAGGTGACATCTCACAAGAGATTGTCCGACCCGTAGAGCTATTGATAGGGATGCGGTGGATGGACCCTCGAGGTAGAGGAAGAGAGTGGACCAGACAGACCTGCCAGGTAGCGAACGTGGAAGAGGAGGAGGGAGAGCTACAGGTGGTGGCAGACACTTCAACTTACATCCTCCACCACCCCCAAGAGGTCCACACTAGGCTCAGGGAGCTAGGAGATAGGGGCATGGACAATTGAATGCAGTCGAGGCGTATGACCCAGGGGAACCAAGGATGATCTAAGATACAATTTGTGTCTTATATACCTTAGATTTCGTAATTATAGTCATAGGTTCTAGTAATTCCTTCATAGCCACATGTTTTGTTCGAAACCTAGAGATTCTGGTAGAACGGTTGACTCGATGCTTATGCTTGGATACACCTACGGAAGGAGACTTGACGATCATGCACCTTTGTTGGCAGTGTGATCTACGCTTGGAGGTGGGAGTTTTGGTTGAATGCCCTTGGTGTTTGCGTCGAGGATTTACGACATCATTCTTGGGATGGATTAGTTAACTTCAGTCCATGCCCATATTGAATGTTTTAGGCGAAGAGTGATGTGTGTCCGCAGTGTTGGGATGAGGTTTTCCTTTGATGGTGAAAAGGATACCTAGATAGCATGGAATGGGATCATGCATAGGAGGGTGTAGCTGGTCACTCACAAGTTGGATAGCCTTTCCCTCAGAGTAGTAGATGTGATGAGCTCCCAGTTTCCAGCAGTAATGGCGGAGTACGAGGACGTCTTTCCGGAGAATGTTCCAGGACTACCTCCCCACTAAGAAATCGACTTGTTCATCGACTTAAAACTCATGATGTCACTGATTTCTTCATCATCATATCTGATGGCTCCCACAGAGCTTCGCAAGATGAGGGTGTAGTTGTGGGATTTGCAGAGAAAAGGTTTTTTGAGACCCAACGTTTTACCCTAGGCGGCCCCAGTCTTGTTAGCCAAGAATGAATAAGGGAGTTTGAGGTTGTGCATGTATTAATGGTGCCTAAACTAGGTGAAGATGAAGAACAAGTATCCACTACCGAGAATCAACGACCTCATCGATCAGATGAGAGGGGCACATTGGTTCTTGAAGGTTGAACTTCGATCAAGTTATTATCAGTTACAAGTATGGGACGAGGATATACCAAAGATAGCTTTCAGATGCAGCTACTATCACTATGACTACATAGTGATTACTTTCATCATGAAAAAAACCCCCGCAATATTCATGGGACTGATGAACCGTATCTTCCAGCCATACTTGGACTGGTTTGTAGTGGTCTTTATCGAAGACATCCTTGTGTACTCGGCGTTAGAGGAGGAGCACGCGAGACACCTGAAGATAGTTCTAGATGTACTCTAAGAGAACCAGCTTTATGGGAAGCTCTCGAAGTGCCAGTTTTCGATTCACAAGGTCCCCTTTTTGGGGCATGTCATCTCAGTAGATGGAGTTGATGTAGACCCATCCAAGGTGGAGGAAATGTTAGCATAGAAGCCACCTCAGAGCATGAAAAAGGTTCTGAGCTTCCTTGGGTTGGTAGGATATTACCGGAGATTCATTCATGATTTCTCCCAAATTTCAGCACTGATTACTTCCTTGAACAGGATGGGGAAACAATTTATTTGGATGGAGAACTGCTAGCAGGATTTCAAGCAGTTGCGATAGAGTTTGATGAGCACCCCAATATTGATATTGTTGGAGGAGTGTGTCGAGTACATAGATTTCCGCAATGCATCAAGGACCAGTATTGGATTTTTCCTGATGCAGAGGAATACAGTGATTGTATGACAACCCTGCTTTTTAATACAACTTAAGCATGATTTATTACATAAAACTTCACTAGATAAAACAAAGAAGATCGAGAGGTTTACTGTCTTTGGGGCTTAGGATCATTACATAAAAACTTTAAACTTGAAATAAAACATCTTTATTGAAAACTTCCTTTACATGACCACTACATTCCTTCGTACTTAGCATTGCATGGGATAACCTGAGGACATGCATAAGAAATGGGTGAGCTATAAAGCCCAGTAAGGGAGTACACAATGAATAACATGAGGAGTACAATACATGTTAGGCAATAGGAACATCAATAGAGAATTAGAGTAACATGAACATAAAGGCATGATAAAGCATGATAACCATAACCTGGAAATGTGGCAACAACACTTAACATTGAATTAGCATGAGCCAAGGCTCATTGCATATGAAGCATGAGTAAACCCTTATTGCACTTGAAGCATGAGTAAACCCTTATTGCACTTTAATTAGCATGAGTCAAAACTCATTGCACATGACGTATCATGATACTATACTTTACCCAATGCATTGGAGCGCTATAAAGGGCACACCCTTCTTAAACATTTCATTTCATGCATAAGTGTGCCACATGGATCATAAAACATGGATTCTTAAAACATGATCATTTATTCCTTGATAAAGGAATGTGGAATTCATACATGAAACTTTATAATCAATAAGTAAATGTGCATAAAGGTGAATACCCTTGATGGAGAAATGGGTATGGTATTCACTACACAATGATATTGGCTTAGAAAATCGGTGTGATTTCAGCAGCGTAACGACGTGACATAAGAATTCATAAAAATGGTTGATGAGAGAGAAAGGGGTTCCTCATAATATTTAAATGTAATGGACAGTAAGGAGGTAATATAGATACATGTCCCAACAATTGAAAAGGAATTTAGATTCATGATACAAAAGTATTGCTTGAATATAAAAGAGGAGAAAAAAGTTCCTTTCGGAATTTTGGCATAGTAACGGGTGTACATGGGAGGAATTTAATGAGAGAGAAAGGGGTATCCCATCATCCAAACAATAAGAGGTCAGTATGGGGGAGGTGAGAAACCATACCCCATCATTCATAATTGAAAGTAAAAGGGCAATACAACTTAAAGAAAATTCACAAAAAGAAAAAACCCTTACTTGGAAGTGTGCTTCCAAAGGCTAGAGAGAGGCTTGTGAGAGGCTTCTTGGGAGCTTGGGGCACCTTGAGAGGATTCTAGAGAGAGTAGGGTAGAGTTTGGAAGAACTCCAAGGGCTTTGAGTGAGGAGGAAGTGGGAGCTTGGGTGGGTTTATATAGGAAAGGTGAGGGAATTCTTTATTATTTAGGTTTGGGACCCCTTATATTAAAATAATCCAAACCACAAACCATCCCATGGTATTTTCCCATGGTTTCTGGAAAAGGAAAGAGGAAAAAAATATTTTACAAGGCCTAGGTCCGAACTTATTAAAAAATTAGGGTTGCTTATGTGGAGGTGAGTCACACTCCCATGGAAATTAATTTAAAAAGGCAAAGTGTTGAATAAGTCTTGAGGGCTCCATTAATGCTTTGAAAAGTAAGTAAAACAAACCCAAAAACTCATTATTTTAATGATAAAACACCTATTGGCCGAACATAAGGATTATGGTATTTTATTACATCACCATTGGGTCATTATGATGTCATAAAACACATTATAATTTTTAAATGGTATTTACTTTTTACCCAAAAATTTGACTGTCTCAGAAAATTATGAAAAATTCACTGTTGGATAATTTCGATGTCCTAATTCCAAAAATAATATTTATTTTATCTAAATAATTTTCTAAATATGTGAATTTTTACTTTTAAAATAAAAACCGACATTTATAAAAAAATTCACGGGTTTTGACAGAAATGGCTTTCAAACCTTAATAAAAATTTTAATTGCATTCATAAAATTATAAGATCATTTATTTTTAATAAAAATTAATGTAATATTAATAATAATATTTTATTAAAATATTATTTAATTCAAAAATCCTTTAATTTAATAAAATATAATTCTTAATTAAAAAATAACTAAAAACACCATTTGTACTTTAAAAACTAATTACAATGTATCAAAAATGACTAGAAATTATATTCATTATTATATACAAAAAATGTACATGAACATGGTGCTACATATTTGTTACATAACCCCTTAAAATAGCCGCAGAAGACCTAAGGGTAAGGTGTGCGATGGTGATAGACTCTTGGGGTGGCTCGGATAACATCGCTCGAGTTGTAATTTCAATCAACTTCCATTTTTCCCATAGACGATCACGTTCGAGCTTGACTTGATGAAGCTCAGCTTGGGATTGGTCAAGGGAAAATCCCAATGACGCCACCTCTTTTCCAAGCTCCGACAAATGGGCTTCGTAAGGGGCAATTCTACTGGATGAGGCAATCACTTCCTTTGTCTGAGTAGAAATGGGTTCGTTAAAGCCTTATATTTATACTACTCAGATGATCACTGTTCAACGACTGTAAAAGTAACGGTCACAAATCTTAACGTAAAACTAAAGAAGTTGACATCTTATAAAAACATTTTTCATAAAGTAACATTTAACTTGATCAAGAAGGATATTCTATTAATGAAACTTTGGGTCGTTACAATATTCCCCCCTTAAGAAATTTCGCCCTCGAAATTTTCCTTTTCCCACACTAAAAAAAATGTGGGTAACTTAGCTTCATCATATCCTCTGACTCCCAAGTTGCTTCTTGAAACTTGTGGTTTCTCCACAACACCTTGACGAGGGGCATTGTCTTATTTCGTAGAACTTTTTCTCTTCGATCTAAGATCTTCACTGGTTGCTCCTCATAAGAAAGATCATCTTCCAATTGTACCACCTCAGAAGAGAGTACATGTGAAGGGTCTGATATGTACTTCTTTAAGAGGGATACACGAAAGACATCATGCACCTTGGCCATAGTAGGTGGAAGTGCTAGTTGATAGGCCACATCCCCAACACGATCAAGAATATCGAAGGGGCCGATGTACCTTGGACTTAACTTCCCTTTCTTTCCAAACCTCATGACCTTATTCCACAGAGATATGCGTAAAAACACCATGTCTCCGACTTTAAACTCAAGGTATCGTCGACGATTATCTGCATAACTCTTCTGTCGACTTTGGGCTGCCTTGATATGCTGCTGAATGGTTTTCACCTTCTCCACCATTTCTTCGACCATTTCTGGTCCAAGCAGCTTATGTTCACCGACCTCATCCCAACATGCCAGTGTTCTACACCTTTTCCCATACAGGGCTTCATATGGTGCCATTTGGATTCTCGAGTGGAAACTATTATTATAAGAGAACTCAACTAGAGGAAGATGTTGATCCCATCCTCCTTTAAAGTCCATTGAGCACGCTCTCAACATATCCTCAAGTGTTTGGATAGTCTGCTCAGATTGGCCATCAGTTTGAGGATGATAGGCCGTACTGAAGTTCAGTTCAGTATTCAGATCATGTTGAAGACTCTTCCAAAAATTAGAGGTAAATCTTGGATCTCGGTCAGAAACAATAGATAGTGGTACTCCATGCAACCGTACCACATCCCTGATATATATCCGTGCCAGTTGATCCAAAGAGAAATCCTCTCGAATAGCAATGAAGTGTGCAGTATTTATAAGAAGATCCATAACAACCCAGATTGCATTGTTGCCTTTGGATGTCCTTGGAAGTCCGGTGACAAAGTCCATGGTGATGTTCTCCCATTTCCATTCTGGTATGGGCAATGGTTGCATCATCCCCTTAGACTTCTGCCTCTTTGCCTTCACTTGCTGACACACCAGGCACTTTGATGTATATTCAGCGATCTCCTTCTTCATATTAACCCACCAAAAGTTTTCTCAGAGATCTCGATACATCTTTGTGCTCCCTGGGTGAATAGAGAAATTTGAACTATGTGCATCATCCAAAAGTTCCTTCTTCAGCTCCGAACTTGATGTAACACATAGTCTTTTCCCAAACCGCACAATTCCTTATTCATTAACATTAAACTCTGAGGATTTTCCCTTTTTTGATAGCTTCCACTTTTTCTTGGATTCCCGCATCATCCTTTTGAGCATCCTTTAACCTTTCCAAAAGATATGGTTCAGCAATCATTTGTGAAAGGATTGATGATGTTCCCTTATTTATGATTCCCACATCCATCTTCATTAAGTCTAAGAAGATTGGATCCTTCTCAATTCTCATCATTGATAGAATCGCTGGATCCTTTCTACTTAGGGCATCTTCCACCTTGTTCGCTTTCCCAGGGTGGTAATGTATTGAATAGTCATAATCCTTGATGAGCTCTATCCATCTTCTCTGGCGCATATTAAGCTCTTTCTGTGTGAATATATATTTAAGACTCTTGTGGTCAGTATATATCTCACATTTCTCTCCATAGAGATAATGCCGCCAGATTTTCAAGGCAAAGATCACTGCCGCCAACTCCAAATCATGCGTTGGATAGTTTCGCTCATGGATTTTCAACTACCTTGAGGCATATGATATCACTTTATCATTCTGCATTATCACACATCCTACGCCCTTCTTCGAAGAATCACTGAATACCACAAAAAGCTCCCCACTTGTGGGTAAAGTGAGCACGGGTGCAGTGATAAGCCTCCTTTTCAACTCCTTGAAGCATTCTTCGCATTCATCACTCCAAGAAAACTTTACTCCCTTTCGAGTTAGCTTGGTAAGAGGGTTGGACAATCGTGAGAAATTTCTCACAAATCGTCGATAATATCCAGCTAACCCCAAGAAGCTACGGATATCAGTTGCCGATGTTGGCCTCGGCCATCCCTCAATTGCATATGTTTTGGAGGCATCCACAGATATCCCATTGCTTGTGATGATATGACCCAAGAATGAGACCTCCTTCAACCAGAACTCACACTTGTTGTACTTGGAATAGAGCTTCTCCTTGCGCAAAGTCTCCAGTACAGTTCTTAAATTCTCCTCATGGTCCTCCTTGGTTTTGGAGTATATTAGAATATCATCTATAAAGACTACCATAAATTTGTCTAGGTAATCTCTAAAGACTCTATTCATCAAGTCCATGAATATTGCTGGAGCATTGGTGAGTCTGAAAGGCATTAATATGAATTCATAGTTCTCGTACCTTGTACGAAAAGCAGTCTTGGGGATATCTTCCTTATTCACCCTTACTTGATAATATCCCGACCGCAAGTCCACCTTGGAGAAGTATTGTGCTCCATGAAACTGATCAAACAATTCAACGATTCTTGGGAGAGGATACTTGTTCTTTATCGTGATTTTGTTAAGTTCACGATAATCGATGCAAAGCCGCATTGACCCATCCTTTTTCTTGACGAAGAGGACTGGTGGACCCCATGGTGATGCAGTTGGGCGTATAAACCCTTTATCCAGATTCTCCTGTAGTTGTTTCTTCACCTCTTCAAGCTCAACAACAGCCATTATATATGGAGTCTTGGATATTGGTAGCTCCCCAGGTATAATTTCAATTGAGAACTCAACATCTCTTCTTGGAGGAAGACCAGGAAGTTCCTCGGGAAATACTTCAGCGAATTCCCTCACAGTAGGTATTTCATCAAGGGTGGTTTTTTCCTTGGACTCAATCATCTGAGCCAGATATGCGTGCTCATAAGGCAGTAATATTCATGCTTGAGATGATGGAGATAAAGGATATTCATCTTCCTCCTGACACTTGTAAATAATCGGGGGTCGATTCTCCATATGGAGTGTGATTTCCCTCTCCCGACAATTTATGTTGGCTCTATATAAGGAAAGCCAATCCATGCCAAGAATTGCATCAAATTCCACCAGAGAGAGTATGATGAGGTTCTCCAGGAAATTCAATCCACAGATTATAACAGGGGAGGACTTATACTCATGGGATGCAATGATTTCCCCATTTGCCGTACTCACCGACATCTTTACTTCCATGATTTGTGGTGGTGCATGGATTGTTCTACTAAACTTTTGAGATATAAAAGAATGCGTAGAACCTGAATCAAAAAGTACGTTCGCTATTCTTGAATGAATAACTAGCATGCCTGTCACCACTTCATTGTCGGGGTTCACTTGGGCAGAAGTGATGGCAAAAGTTCTTCCTTGTTGTCTTGGAGGTTGCTTGTTTCCTCCGATAACCCTTGGATTAGGGAACTGATTTGCAAAATGACCTGGTTATTTGCATTTGTAGCATTGAACAACGCGTTGAGGTTCGAACGGAGCGTTCCTCTCCTCTGTCGTAGCCGCGGGTCCTTCTTGCTGACAGTTAACATCTATGTGCCCTTCTCTTCCACACTTGAAGCATTTTCTTGTCCCCCTAAGGCAATTTCCAGGGTGCTTCTTTCCACACTTTTGGCAAGTGGGGTGCTGGAACTTCTTAGCGTCGTTGGATTTATCCATCGGACCACTAGCATTGAAGTCCACCTTATGTTGCTTGTCCCCATGATACCCCTGTGATTCTCCGATCTCCATTTCATCCTTGAGGGCACATCGGACAATTTCCTCATAGTTGTCGAAGTCACGGATCGCTAATGCTTTCCACAAGCTAGGCTTCAGCCCACCAAAGAAGCGGTCAACCTTGAATTCCGGGGTAACGACAAAGCCAGAAGCGTATCGTGCAAGCCTTGTGAAGTTTTCCTCGTACGCTCCCACAGATTCTTCATCTTTCTGTTTGAGGGAAAGGAAGTCCCTTTCCATCTTAAGATGGAGGTTGCGTGGAAAATATTTATCGAAAAACATCTTCTGGAATTCCTTCCATTCCAAAGCCTCGATCTCCTCCTCAGGCTTCGTATTTTTGATCAACATCCACCATTGATCAGCTTCACCCTCCATATGATAAGCCGCCAGGAGAACCTTCTCTTTTTCAGAGCATTGGAGGATGGAGATGATCTTTTCAATGGAGTTGATCCATTGCTCAGCGATCGTGGGATCAGATGATCCACTAAAAGTAAGAGGCCTTTGTCTCATGAAGCTCTCGAGAGAGACTTGTTCTTTCTTAGGGGGGGGGGGGGGTTGAACGTTCCTCTTGACCCGTGTTTCTATTCAAAACTTATGTTAGCTGAGAGAGAAGCATGACAAAGTTCGCAATTCCCGCTCCCATTGGATTGGGCATCTCATTAGTACAATCATCACACTGATCTTCACAACGGTTGTTAGCCCGAGTTCTCCTATTACCGGCCATTGGATTGAATAAAAGGAAAGTTAGGGGTAACACAGAAAGGGTAATCCAAAGGAAAAAGTTGATGACTTATAAATAAACTTTAATCTCTTTAACTCACGAGTCTATAGGATTCAATCCAGGCTTTTCATGATCTTCCTTCTAACATATATTCTTAGGGGAATTTTTTCCCTTAATAAGGGTTCATACTAAGATTGTGAATTTATCAAAACATATCCCCCAGGAGTGTCGTAACCAAGAGTGCAGAAAGGCCCGTTGTCGTGCACCAGTTCCCGTTCGAGTCTAGCTCAAAGCAGTGTTTTCGGGTTTTACCCCTAGGATACATCTGTGCCAGAGTCGCCTCTACCTGCTCGTATCCAGACATGAGTGTATTTGTTTGATAAACCACTTACTTAGTATTTACCAAAACTTTGGGATGTTTTTATTATACTTAGTCTTGTATATAAGGCTTTACTAGGGTTTCCTAATCCCAAAAATAACTAAACATCCCTTTGATACCAACTATGACAACCCTGCTTTTTAATACAACTTAAGCATGCTTTATTACATAAAACTTCACTTGATACAACAAAGAAGATTGAGAGTTTTAGTGTCTTTGGGGATTAGGATCATTACATAAAAACATTAAACTTGAAATACAACATCTTTATTGAAAACTTCCTTTACATGACCACTACATTCCTTCGTACTTAGCATTGCATGGGATAACCCGAGGACATGCATAAGAAAAGGGTGAGCTATAAAGCCCACTAAGGGAGTACACAATGAATAACATGAGGAGTAAAATACATGTTAGGCAATAGGAACATCAATAGAGAATTAGAGTAACATGAACATAAAGGCATGATAAAGCATGATAACCATAACATGGAAATGTGGCAACAACACTTAACATTGAATTAGCATGAGCCAAGGCTCATTGCACATGGAGCATGAGTAAACCCTCATTGCACTTGAAGCACGAGTAAACCCTCGTTTCACTTGAATTATCATGAGTCAACACTCATTGCACATGATGTATCATGATACTATACTTTACCCAATGCATTGGAGCGCTATAAAGGGCACACACTTCTTAAACATTTCATTTCATGCATAAGTGTGCCACATGGATCATAAAATATGGATTCATAAAACATGATCATTTATTCCAAAATAAAGGAATGTGGAATTCATACATGAAACTTTATAATCAATAAGTAAATGTGCATAACGGTGAATACCCTTGATGGAGAAATGGGCATGGTATTCACTACACAATTATATTGTCTTAGAAAATCGGTGTGATTTCGGCAGCGTAACGGCGTGACCTAAGAATTCGTAAAATGGTTGATGAGAGAGAAAGGGGTTCCTCATCATATTTAAATGTAATGGAAAGTAAGGAGGTCATATAGATACATGTCCCAACAAATGAAAAGTAATTTAGATTCATGATACAAAAGTATTGCTTGAATATAAAAGAGGAGAAAAAAGTTCCTTTCGGAATTTCGGCATAGTAACGGGTGTACATGGGAGGCAGTTAATGAGAGAGAAAGGGGTCTCCCATCATCCAAACAATAAGAGGTCAGTATGGGGGAGGTGCGAAACCATACCCCATCATTCATAATTGAAATTAAAAGGGAAATACAACTTAAATAAAATTGACAAAAATGAGAAAGGAAGAAAAAACCCTTACTTGGAAGTGTGCTTCCAAAGGCTTGTGAGAGGCTTCTTGGGAGCTTGGGGCACCTTGAGAGGATTCTAGAGAGAGTAGGGTAGAGGTTGGACGAGCTCCAAGGGCTTTGAGTGAGGAGGAAGTGGGAGCTTGGGTGGGTTTATATAGGAAAGGTGAGGGAATTCTTTATTATTTAGGTTTCCAAACCACAAACCATCCCATGGTATTTGCCCATGGTTTCTGGAAAAGGAAAGAGGAAAACAATATTTTACAAGGCCAAGGTCCGAACTTATTAAAAAATTAGGGTTGCTTATGTGGAGGTGAGTCACACTCCCATGGAAATTAATTTAAAAAGGCAAAGTGTTGAATAAGTCTTGAGGGCTCCATTAATGCTTTGAAAAGTAAGTAAAACAAACCCAAAAACTCATTATTTTTATGATAAAACACATATTGTCCGAACATAAGGATTATGGTATTTTATTACATCACCATTGTGTCATTATGATGTCATAAAACACATTATATATTTAAATGGAATTTAATTTTTACCCAAAAATTTGATTGTCTCAAAAAATTATGAAAAATTCACCGTTGGATAATTTCGACGCCCTGATTCCAAAAATAATATTTATTTTATCTAAAATTTTTTCTAAATATGTGAATTTTCACTTTTAAAATAAAAACCGACATTTATAAAAAAAATTCATGGGTTTTGACAGAAATGGCTTTCAAACCTTAATAAAAATTTTAATTGCATTCATAGAATTATAAGATCATTTATATTTAATAAATATTAATGTAATATTATTAATAATATTTTATTAAAATATTATTTAATTCAAAAATCCTTTAATTTAATAAAATATAATTCTTAATTAAGTAATAACTAAAAACACCATTTGTACTTTAAAAACTAATTACAATGTATCAAAAATGACTAGAAGTTATATTAATTATTATATAAAAAAAATGTACAAGAACATGGTGCTACTTATTTGTTACATAACCCCTTAAAATAGCCGCATAAGACCTAAGGGTAAGGTGTGCGATGGTGACAGACTCTTGGGGTGGCTCGGATAACATCACTCGAGTTGTAATTTCAATCAACTTCCACTTTTCCCGTAGACGATCACGTTCGAGCTTGACTTGATGAAGCTCAGCTTGGGCTTGGTCAAGGGAAAATCCCAAAGATTCCACCTCTTTTCCGAGCTCCGACAAATGGGCTTCGTAAGGGGAAATTCTACTAGATGAGGCCATCAATTCCTTTTTCTGAGTAGAAATGGGTTCGTTAAAGCCTTATATTTATACTACTCAGATGATCACTGTTCAACGTCTATAAAAGTAATGGTCACAAATCTTAACGTAAAACTAAAGAAGTTGACATCATATAAAAACATTTTTCATAAAGAAACATTTAACTGGATCAAGAGGGATTTTCTATTAATGAAACCTTGGGTCGTTACAGATTGCTTATGGTTCGGGCCAGCTTAGGCCACATGAGCAGAACTATTCGACCCACGATCTTGAGTTGGCTGCGATAGTCATTGCATTGAAGATGTGGAAACACAACCTTATGGGAGAGCGGTTAATCATCTACTCTGACAACAAGAGACTGAAGTACATCTTCTCAAAGAAGGATCTGAATCTGAGGAAGAGGCGTTGGATAGAGATCCTCCAGGATTATGATTTTAAGATCGTCTATACTATTGGGAAGGGGAACAAGGTGGAAGATGCTCTCAGTAGAAGGTCGAGGTCGGAGCTGTTGAGTGAGGGAGTAGAGAAGTTAGCCATGTTGCAGTTATCCTTCATGGATGGAGAGGATATAGCTTACCTGGAGTCGATGGCTATCATCCCTACACTCTTACAATGTGTTAGGGAAGCGCAGACCGGGGATGTCGACTGTGAGCCTTTACATGCTCAGTTATCCACAACACATGCTTTTGATGGATATTCGCAAGGTGAGGAGAATGTACTTCTTTTCGAAGGATGCATTTTTGTACCATTAACATTACAGGAATAGGTCTTGAGGGAGTTTCATAAATCCCCATTTGTGGTACATCTTGGTGTGGAAATGATGTACTAGGATCTCCAACAACAGTTCTGGTGGTCATTCATGAAGAAGTCAGTAGCAGAGTTCATTCCTCGATGCCTCACATGCCAATAGGTGAAGGCCAAGCACCAGGTTCCAGTGGGATTAGCTCAACCCCTGGATGTTCCAGAGTGGAAGTGGGAAGAAATATCTATGGACATTGTGACAGGATCACCAGAGATGTCCAAAGGGAATGATTCTATCTGGGTGATCTTTGACCGACTCACCATGTTGACCCACTTACTAGCTATCAGGGAGTAGAGTTTCGTTGAAAGCATGGGATGCCTCTACGTGCAGGATATTGTTCGGCTTCAAAACGTCCCTTCGACGACAGTCTCGGACCGAGACACCCTCTTTACATATCTGTTGTAGAAAGTATTGTAGGATGAATTTGGGACTCAGCTATGCATGAGTACGACATTCCATCCCCATACCGATGGTCAGATGGAGAGGCCCATTCATGTTTGGGAGGATATGTTGTGGGCCTGTAACATTGAATTTTGTTTCATTTGAGAGGACCAACTACCACTGGTGGAATTTGCATATAATTACATCTAACACACACCACCATCGGTATGGCACCTTTCGAGGCTTTATATGGGAGACCATGCCAGTCACTACTTGGCTGGACCGACCCCAAAGAGTCAGCACACATGGTTCCAGAGTTGGTGCGATGTACCACTGAGAAGGTTTGTATCATCTCGTAGCAGTAGATGATTGCATAGATCTAGTATATGTATTAGGTTGACAGGTGACAGAGACAACTTGAGTTTGAGGAGGGAGACCACGTCTTTCTTCGGGTATCACCTCAACGAGGGTTATGGAGATTTGTCCAAGGCAACAATCTATCTATGAGGTTCATTGGACCTTTCCAGATACTATGAAGAGTTGGTGAGGAGGAATAATGCCTGGCTCTACCACCATAGTTGCATCGGGTGCATGATGTCTTCCATGTGTTGCAATTGAGGAGGAATGTATATGACCCATCACACGTCATTGATTGGGGAGAGCTCAAAATTGAGGATGGAGTGACCTTTTTTGACTACTCAGTAGAGAATGAGGATCGGCAGGAGTGGATACTTCGTGGGCCATCGATTCCCTTGTTGTGCATTCAGTGGAGGCACGAGAATAATTAAGAGGGCACGTGGGAGTGGGAGGCGCAAATATGTTCCCTGTACCCACATATTTTTTAGTAGTCTTGTTTTGGATTTTTAGTGATGAAAATCCCCAAGATGGGTAGAATGTATTGTCTCAGATTTTCCGTGTATTAATTTTTAAATATTATATGTAATTGTTACGAGACTAGGCAGAGAGACGACACATCATTCGAAGGTCCGGTGATCCTGAAATGGCGGTTTGAACTTCTTTTATGTTAAGTGAGTTGACACTTGTGTGCAGTTGTGGTAGATGAAAAATGGATTCCCGAATTAAAAATCTAAGGGCACCGTTGTGTCTAGGATGAATACTTTACATAGGAACAGGTCTAACCTCGACCGGTGTGGATCGAGGGAAAATGTTAATTTTATGACGTTTTCAGTAAAATAAAATAAAAATAAATGGAAAGGCTTGTTTTATTTTTATTTGGAAACATTCACTACAGTTTAATGATATAGAAACTTTTTAATAATTAATTTCATGTCATAATGAATCTGAAACAACAACATGACTCATTATTTCTGTAACATGAGGGAATTCCAAAATGTGCCTCCCCTTTTTAATGGGTAAATCAAACGATTGTCCTTGAAGAAATATTGAGAAAAAACTCTAGAGAATCCGTGGTTCTTTGGAGAAAAATGTCGACGACGAATGACGAAGAATCAAAGCTATGAATCGTTGTACCAATGAGTTGAAGGACTTAGATGATGACGACTACAAGACCTCTTCGTCAGTGATCGATACCTTTTGAGGGTGAGGTTTTATGGTAAAATTATTTTCCACATTTTTGATTTAAATGATGAATTCAGATCAACTACGAACAAGTTGATCCTCATATTTTTGTGATCTTGTGGCAGGGTGTCTGTTGGGATGTTTTTGGGGATTGATACATGGTTATTGTTTATCTCTTTGATCATGCTTCATTTGGTCCTACTATTGGGAGAGGATCAACACCGTGATGAACGATGTCAGAGGTTCTTTTTTCAATTTCTTTTTTGGATTTACTCCCCCATTCTTATCTCACGCGTTTTCACATTCTTCGCGTTATTCATGGGGTGATGAATAATGGATCGTTGCGCATCCATTTTGCGATGCAACGATCCCAAATTATAGATCCGACATCGCAACAACCAAGTGGAGGTGCAACGACGACGGCAGCAGACATATCGACATGGTTCTTGAATTACCGTTCTTCAACCATTATTCATGCGAGTGGATCAAAATGTCTTTTCAGGGATGATAATAGGTTCAAAAAACAACAAAAAATACTTCGGGATGTCAGAGAGACATAGATTCTAGAGTTTCATTGATATCGGATGGTTGGATCGACAAATGAGGTGGCACGCGAGGTGCGCCAGTGAAGAGAGTCATTTCTAGAAAATTCTGGGATACACTGCATGTACTTCCGAAGAACACACTGTGTGGGACCGGTGGAAGTGGCTATGGTTTCTGGTGTCTAAGAAGAATCACATGGCATGTGACCCTGGTCACACGACATGTTTGACTTTCCCCAAAGATCTGCGTCTATTTTGGAAAATACACAAATGCGGGATGGACTACATGGCTTTGAAACATGGTGTGTACACTCTACGCACCATGGTATAGGAGGCTACACATGACTCGTTGTGTATCCAGGTGATACACAGACAACGGGGTGTAGCACACAGCCGGGTACTACACCACACGACCAAGAGATGCCAGTAGTGCGGGTCACCCCATGTATCGATTACATGGGTTGAGGATGTGTACGTGCACATGGGAAGTGTACATGGAACCGACCCCAAATACTTAGACACAACGTGTAATCCATACCACATGCCATGTACTAAAATTTTATACACGACCATCCGTGCAACACATGATGTTGTACATGGTCAGTACCCGGTGTCAGAAGACATGACATGTGACTTTTCTACATGCCATGTAATTTTTGGAAAACGTATTGGTCCTCTTGTCCACCATTTCTTTTTCATGTTTCTATTGGGTTAGTTCCCCTTCTTATCGTTCCCCGGAAGGTAAGACATCATTTCTTTTTTTAGGAGTATGATCCTTTCTGGAGGGCTTTCTGTGATAGTGTCAGGCATCCCTCCGAGAGGCCCAGAGCGAGATCCTCTATCCATTCCTAACCCTAGGTAGAGTCAAGAATCGATGTGACCCACACTACCAGGTGTTGATCGTCCTCATAGGTGACGAATCTGGATGAGTCGCGGTATCCGAAATGGCCCTGGAAGTGATCCTCATCTGTTTATTGTGATCTTTCCCACTTAAGAGCGTGCCTCCCGTAATGAGTGTAGCTATCGTGATCTTCCCACTCAAGAGTGTGTCTCCAATAATGAGTGTAACTACCTCTCATGACATTTTCCAACGAAAAGTACTTCTCAAACGGACGTCATCAGAGCTACCAAACTCTGGGAGTGTGTTTTCCCAGATTGAGTCCTTCATAGAATCTTCGAACTGAATCCTGAGACGGTGGTATGCGGTTGTGAGAGTTGTCTCTAGACTACGGGTCTTGTTTTTTAGTATATGTGGTTTGTGTTTCTCCACTATATGTCATGTAGTCATATAATTCATAGAGAAGCATGTACCTCTACTTCGTTTATTGCTTTGTTGTTTTTCGAGGTCCTCTACTGAGTATTGTTATACTCACCCCTGCATGGGATTTACCCAGATGTGTCGTGTCTT
Source organism: Viscum album (assembly GCA_963277665.1). NCBI lineage: Eukaryota > Viridiplantae > Streptophyta > Magnoliopsida > Santalales > Viscaceae > Viscum > Viscum album. The sequence goes on along the minus strand of OY728138.1, from coordinate 1,657,446,556 downwards.
ATGCTGAGGAGCAGCCTTTTGATAGGGTCCGGGGTGGACCAAGACATGACCGAGATTTCTGAGTTCCCTACAGGGTGAGGAGTTCCTATGGATACGAGCAATAGTCCCAGTACCTCTTTGTGTTTACAGGTTTGACATTACACTTTTCAGACTCTTCTTTTGGTGGGTTTGTGTTCTGGCCCAGTTTACTTTCAGCACTTCACTTTCCGTCATACTCTGTTGCTTGGGTTTAGTTGTATGCATGAATTTTTTCCCTTAGTTGTTGTTTTTTACATTTCATCATTTGTGGGCTTGGAGATGTGTGAGTGTGTATAGCAATTTAGGCAATGCCTCCCATGTTAGTGATATGCCTACTCGGTGCTAGTCACCAGCACCTGGCCTATTGGGGGTGGGCTTGGGGAGTCATGGCGTAGGCTCCACTAGGATGGGTCATGACTGTTGGTTAGTTATATTATACTTCATCGTATCCTAGGGAAAATGAAACATAAGAAAGGCGTGATATCAGATTCTTAGTAATGGTAAACCATATAAAAGACGATATCATAAATATGCATAAACATTTAACAAACGATATAATACTAAAACACAAATCATTGAATCAAAAAAATTATCATATTATGGAATGTATAAATAAAATAATTCCATCTAAACATTCACATTGATATACTAATAGTTTATTAATCACATGGAATATGTACAACTAATCTCAAAATGAAGAAATGCATAATTTCAAAAATCATAACCATATCATCAAGGCCTCATTCCAATACCATTCTTAATCATTCCATAAAGGCTTCGAGCCAACTAAATAGTTTGTATCATGAGATCTTCTGATGCATAGTGGGGCTATAGTGGACCCCACCCATCATATTCTAACTCCACTGTATTACTCAATTGATATGGGTGAATCATAACCTAAAATTTCGTATTAAAGCTAGCATAATATTTGTCAATAAATAAAACTTAAAACATGAATCGTATAAAAATTACTCATCCACAATCAAATATATCATAAAACATTAATTACAACATGGAATATTTTATCATAATAAATCAACCTCAAATAATAATAAAATCCAACAAAATATCTTTACATAGATGAATTTAATCAAATAAAATAATTAAAACACGTTGAGATAAATATCAACTTTTCGCATTAAAATCATTTAAAATAAATGAAATTATAAAATAATTTCTTTAAAATAACCTACTATGGTTTAAAGGGAATCTAAAAAATGTCAAGGCTTTCCAATAGCATGAAATATCCAATCATGATGTATAAGTTATAATAATATTTTTTCATTAACTTTTCAAAAATTTAATTAAGTACCTCGTTTGAAAAAAAGAAAGATTCCTTTCCAAACGTTTCATAGAATATAAAAAATTGGTAAAAATGACTTTAAAAAATTGTGGATAATATTTTGAAATACATTTTATGAAACATGGACATGGATGATAAAGATTCCCCAGCTGATACTTACGTATAAACATCCCTGGATAACAATGAGATTGGGAAATTAACCATTATATAGTACATTCCATTATTCAAGGGTGCTTCAACCACCTATATAATGGTTAATGGATTTTTATAAATTGTAATAGAACTATATCAGTATTTATGATATCATATATGATCTTTTTAAATCATTTTGTTATTTATATTTCAGTATTATTGTTGATTCTTGTGTTAAATTCTTCATTTTCATAGGCATGTTTTGTTGTTTAGGTCATGTTTTTTATTAATATGATGTCTTTTATTTATATCCAACATGATATAAAGTTTATTAACATTATTTTTACTCATCTAATGAATTATATAATTATTCTTGAATTATTAATATAGAGAATGAATCTCACCATGTCATGGAGATGGTAAGTCGTACATAGGCACGAGGAAAAGTATAATTCCCTTAATGGTTAAATGGTATGGAATCAGATGTTATATTAATTATAAAAAATCATATTAATGTTATATTAATTATTAATTTACATTATACTCATCATAATAGACATCCTCTTAAATTTGTGTTGAATAAAATATTACAACATGGCATGGAGACGGTAAGTCATACGTACACATGCATGGTGATATTTTTATTTGTAGGATAGAAAAAAGGAGGAATATAAATGTTATATAATAATAATAACATCTGAACATTTATATGATACTATATTTATTAAATTATTATAGAGACAACATTTGATGAGGGAGTAGAATAAGAAAAATAAATTGAATGGTATTGGTAAAATAATTACCTCTTCTTTGAGTGTCTATTTTTTATTTTCACAAAAAAACAATATAAGATGGATTTATTCCCAAATTATGGAATCTAGGATTAATTAATGGATGTTGGGTGGTGAATTTGTCATGTCTTGTCTGAAAAAAGTGATTCAAAATTGTTAATAATGTCGATGGATAAGTGCACATTAATAAAAGTGGGAGGTGTACTTTTGGAAACTCCAAAACTATTAAATTATCATATTTTTTTTCAATATAAAATAGCTAAAAACTGAGTTAGTTCTTTTATAAGATATTTATATTTCGAAATACACTCAACAAATGAGTTTGACCCTTGTTTGGGTCACATCAATAACCTTTTCCTTTGGATTTTACCCTTAGTTAAACCGTTTAACTCTTACCTTGTTTAATTGACTTTTTATAATATAAGGTCAATATAGTTACAAAAAAGTGAGAAGAACCAAAATTAGTTAATTTATGACATATTAAACATTATCCTATATATTTTTTTATTCCAGTGATTCATATTAATTTTATAACATTTAATAAAATATTATTTATTTTAAAGTATGAATTATATAAATCTTGATACTAGTCAAAGATTTCAATTTTAAAAATACCAAACCATCATGAAAATTTCTAACCGATACTTCCAATATATCCCATAAAGGTCTATTTTACCACTAATATTAATATATTTCATTAATAAAATCAAATTATATTTATTTTATTATTTTTAATATCATTTAATTTATTCTTCATTTAATAGTTCAATTATTGTGTCATTATTGTGTCGCCATTTAATTTAATAATTTACTTTCTAAAATTATAAATATGTTTACATTATGTATATAAACATATTATATTTCTACAGACTATTTATATTCAACAATGTGACTTATATAACCTAATATTAAAAATTATATATTTATTAAAATTTTAATATGTCATTTTTTTACTATTTTTAAAATAAAATATAATAATCTTAACAATCTAAGACTACTGAAAAAATGATAATATTTTCTATATAAGGTTTATTTTTGAAGAAAATAAATTATCCAAATAGATTACAACTGTTAGGGTAATTTTATATTATTATAAGATTATATTAACATTTCATTACATTATTTACCTCTAATAGTGGTAAATAATATCCAAAGATACTATTACATCGAAATTAATATGGTCATATTAGAAAATAAAAATTCATACTTATTAAAACCATATATGACATTGAAATAAATTCAATTCACATATGTTGTAAAATTTCATTTAATGAAAATCTTATAGATGTTTCCTGAAAGTTGGTAAAAGTGACATTCAAATGTTTAATAAATTTTTATATCCAATTAACTTATAAATATTAATCCAATAAACTGAAATGGGTTAATAAATTTATTCTATATTTATTGTGTCCTTAAAAAATTTAATGTAAAATAATTATTTAAATGAAAAACCCATTTTGTAACAACAATTTAGTATTTTTCACTTGTTATCCAAAAATGAATGTTTTCTGAAATATACTAAAAATTCACCATAAGCTAATTTTGATATTAAAACATCAAAAATGAATTCTATTTTTAATAATTAAATTTATAAATTTCATAATTTTTTAAATACTATTCAAGACATCTTTTTAAATGGCTAGTTTGATAGGTCATGGTGTGCTTGTACTCAATGTTATGTGCATCACACGCTATTAAATTATTTATATAGAAGCCTAGTATAGAAAGTGGTGGATTTAAATTCTCCCCTAATTTATATTAGTTCTTCCAAGAAATTTATAGAATATCACTTCAAAAAATGATTCAGGTGGTTATTTATCATATGTTATTTAGGTTCCGACATCTCATCTTGCATATTAAGGTTTCTCTAATTAACTTTTACCATATGATTTGTGGAATTTCTTCGCACCTCATCTTTGTTATCATGAATCCAGATAGGCTCTTCACAATATGAAATATTAGGTTGTAGTTATAAATTTTTTCATAGGAGTGTACATGTGTTGGGTACAAAATGTGTTTCCTTAATAGTGATACATAGAAGGCGTTATGTACACTGGAGTGATAAGGTGGAATTTCCAAATAGTAATCCACCACTCCAATTCGTTCCAGAAATTTGAAGGATTTTTTGTATCTATTATTTAATTTACCTTCCTTTGAAATCTTATATCACCCATGGATTAAGATACCTTTAAAAAACATGATCACCTACTTGAAAAAAATCCATACTTCGGTAATAAGAATATACATTTTTCATAATTTAAGTAGTTTTTATATGGGTTTGTATTATCTATACATTTCCCATTATTTCCTAAAAATATTCTGAGACTACGAGTTTCTTTCACCAACATCATCCCAACAAGTAGGTGTATGAAATATCATTCCATATAGAGCATCATAAGGTTCCATATGAATAATTTAAGGGAAGGAATTGGTTTAAGAAAATTATACTGGAGGTAAATTTTGATCCCATACACCTTGAATGTCTTGTTATAATGATCTCAAATCGTATTCAAAAGTATATATAGTTTGCTATGATTTTGCATCAGTTTTAGGGTAGTAGGTATTACTCAAACAAAGCCGAGTATCCAGGGCCTTCATTATTCCTTTCCAGGATATTATTGTATAGTAAGGATCAATTTCAGAAACTATCAACATGGATAAACAAAAAACATTACAACATCATTAATCTAATTTCTTTCCAACATCCAAGTGGTAAATATTCTCTTATAGTAAGAATATGTGCTGATTCGGTAAGATGATCAAAAATAACTCATATCGCATCATTTCATCTAGGAGTCTTTAGTAGCTACGTGTGAAATTCCATTGTAATGTCATTGCATTTCCACAATTTCCTTGGATTATGATGCTAGATTACATTATGAATTTGTCTTCCATTCTTCACTTGTTGCAAAACAAAACATATTGACACATATCATACAATCTTCATGTTCATATTGTCCCACGAAAAATGTTATTTCAAATTCCTATACACCTTAGAGCTACTACGGTGTATATAGAAATTGGAGCAATGAGAATCATCAAATAATTATCTTTTTAGATTAGGTATAGTCGGATCATAGAACCACTTCTCAAATTTAAAAATACTATCATAAAATAAAAAGGACATCAGTCTCTCATCATTCACAACATTAATTTTATTTTGAAACTCCTCGTCATCGGAGGGACAACTTTATATCCTTTCCTATAATGATGGTTTTGAATCCATTTGAAAAAGTAGTTATGATTCAAATTCCTGGATAATTTCCATATCCATATTTACTAGATCCATGGACATAGGGTCAATTTCTCTTCTTCATCTATTCAGAACTCCATGGTCCTTCCTATTTAAATCATTGGATACATTATTCTCTTTCTCTGGGTGGTAGAGTATTGTGAAATAATAATCATTGAGTATCTCAAGTCATCTCCTTTGTCTCATGTTGTATTATTTTTTTAGGGGTGCCTATGGGACGAGTTGGGTTAGGTTTGGAGAGAGTTCTTACCCAACCCAACCATTAGTGATTGAGTTTGGTCGGGTCGGGTCAAAGCTGTTTTTTGGTTTAGACTCAACACAACCAAACCCATCATGATCTGGATGGGATTGTCAGGTAACATAATATTACGTCGTGCATTGAAAATTTTACAGCACACAATATGGTTTCTCCTACTTTTGTGCTTCATCTGCTTCACCACACCAGGAGGCTCTCGAAGGTAAATCAACCATAAAATTGGTGTTCAGTGGAATGACCAGCCATGGTATGGATTCCCATATCTCTCCCTCGAGTTGGTATTGTAGGAGATCTTGAATACCCCATTCCCAAATTTAAGCAACTCATTCTATCCATAATCTACACACGTAGACCCCCTTAGATGACATCCTTCTCCCAACAAATGAACCTCCTTCCCCGACCATCCACTCCCAACAACTTTGATGATATTCAGGACTCACAGATGTCTTACTTCCCCACCCAATGCACGAAACTCCAGGATTTCCCACTACAACATTCCTCTTCTGTCTTCCCCTATGACTCACTGACCTAGGATTCACATGACATGGATTTATTATTTATATAATTTTATATATTTCGATCATATATTTTATTGGTTTATCATATTATACTCATTCTTTCATAGTGGATATGGAGGTGGTGGTGAAGGTGGAGGAGGTAGTCTCCAGTGATTATAATATAACAACATCCATAGTAGATAGACAATGGTGGTTGTAGTCATGATAGAGATGATGAATGTGGTCCACCTTAAGCAGAGGGTGATGAAACACATGTTTGAAATAGAATGAGAGTCTGGATAATGGAAACAATGACCTAGAGAATTTAGATGATTCTGTAGAAGTAAGGACGGGTGGTGGTGAGGCTTGGTGGCACCTACGAGAGGTGCAACATTAGTTCACCAGGGTGGGAATTGTTTTTCCAACCCGTGACAGAACCTACCCAATAATGAGTCAACTCGAAATGACTAGACCCACACATATTATGTTTTAAACCCAAAGTAGCACAACCCCATCTAGTTGGGATGGAGAAGGTTCAATAGATTTGTTTGGGTTTGGAAACTCCTACATTCTATGAGAAAATATTTTTTAAAATGTTGGGAAAAATATATATCTCATATCATTCTCCATAGAGATAGTGGCTCTATATCATCAAAGAAACAATTAATTATACTAACTCATGATCATGATTTAAGTAGTTTTGTTCATTAATTTTTTACTAAATTTATATATACACAATAACCCTACCATTTTGCATAAGAATGATACCAAGTCATTTCTTCAATGCATCAATATAAATAAAAAATTAATCATTCTCCAGTTGTAATGTCAATAAATAATCATTAACTAATAATATCTTCAATTCATATAAACATTATTAATATCATTTTATACAGATAAATATATCCCCTCTATGTATGCGCTTGGTTAATGGGTTTTACAATTAAGAAAAATTCGAGATGAAACACCGATTTTAACCTTATAAAACTATAATACATCGTGCCTCTATAATTTTCATATATGATTCGCAATCATGGATTTAATTTTCATTTTAAGTATAAAAAATTATTCTATCCTAGAAAAAAATATGTGCATGAAAAAAAATTTCATTAATCCATAATTCACTAATATTAACATCCCATGTAGTTCATTTCTTATAAGAGTATTCAAAACAATCTTCATGTGGTTCCCATTGTCTTCGTAGATTATGGATTATCATAATATGTCATCAATAAATACTATAATAATTTCAACAAGATATTCCTTAAATACTATTTTCATTAGATCCATGAAAATAGGGGGTGCATTAGGCAATCTGAACAACATTACTGTAAACTCATAATTCCCATACCTGGTTTAAAATTTTTTCTTTTTAATATCTCCCTTGTTAAAAAAATTTAATTATATCTGTAATGATGTTCAATCATAAAAAAATTGATCTCAATTATGTTTATAAAACAACTCATCAATGCGATATAGGGGATTTGTCTTCTTAATTGTAATAGCATTGATTTCACCATTGTCAATGAATAGCCTCATTGATCCATTGATCTTATAAACCAAATGAACCGGGGCACTCCATGGAGAAACAATATGTTGTATAGTTCCTTTTTCTATAAAATCCTATAGTTTTTTCTTCAGATATACTATTTACATAGTATAAATTCGAAAGTAATTATCTGATATTGTTCTTCTATCAGTGATTAAATCAATGGAAAACTCAACATATCATTCTAGAGTATGTCCGTGAATATCCTCTATAAATACATCAATGTATTTATGTACAGTAGGTACATAATCAATTTCATGATTAGTAGGTTTTATCTTCTCTTCATTCCCATGAATTCCATTTAGATAAGCTATAGGTGGTGGATCTGGATAACAATCAAATGATGATGTTTATACTCTAAAAATAATGGATTCTACATCCTCCTCAAAAATCATAAGTTCCATATTATTGCAATAAATTTTGACATAATATTTGGATATCCATTCCATACCAAGGATTATATCAATGTTGAACATATTTATGATAATAATGTTTTGTAGATAAAGCAATAATATATTCAATAATCCGAACTATCTGAAATATCGTTGTAGTAATCAGACTTACCATAGATATTTTGATAGAAAACTCCCTCCTCAAGGTGAATTGGAAATATCTAATTTTTAATGAGAACTGGTAAGATATTAAGGAATGAGAGGATCCAAAATAAAATAAGTCTTTCTCCTATTTTTTATAAATAATTAAACTACATGCCACCAAATCATTAGGAACTTCAACCATAGTAGTTTTGGTCACAAAATATTTTCCTATCAACCGTGGACTTTTCATGGGTAGGTTACCCTGATTCTTAGGAAAATAATTTTCATAATGTCTCTATTATTTAATGTAGGATTGAACATTGGTAGATTATTTCATTCCCATGAAATCATCATCCTAGTGTCATATTTCTCTACACTTGTAACAAACTCCCATCCTCATTTTCATATACTTGGGATTTTATTCCCATAATTACTACATGGTAGAAAGTCAAAATTTCCATTTTCCCCCTTAAATAATTTTCCTATGTGTTCATAATTTCTCTTCTTCTACTTCTTGACATTAAAGTCATAAGTCATAGAGATTTCATTTTTTGTCTCCATATCACATGAGACTATATTTTCGTATGATGAGAAGGACTTTTAGGCCAATGCCTTTCTGAAGAATGATTTTATCAATTAAATTAATTGATTAATCTTACATCTTTTTTTATGTATATAATTGGTAACATTCCATCTGACCATGTGAATATAGCTTCATACATTACAATATTATCATCCTCCTGTCACAAAAATAGAAATTGTCTCTTTATATCCACTAGTAAATAACAAGGAATGTATTTTTCTATAAAGAGAACTATAAATTATATCTATTCAATATATTCTAAATCTTCAACTTGATTAATGTTTTGAATTTATAACCACCATTTATCTGAAACTCCCAATAGATGATAGACTTCCATAACAACATTTCCAATTTTTTAATCCCTAAAACAATAAAACATTTAAGGAACTTATCAATTACTCAACTACAAATAGATTTTTATATCATTTAATATTTGAGGTTGTTGTATCATGAAGTGAAATATCAATAATCATTTGAATTGTGGATTAGGTTTCTCCATACAAGTAGTGTTATTATTCATAAAATATTCTAGTTGTGCCAGTATGGTGATAAGAAGACTGACACTAGTTGTATAACCAACTCCTCTATCATTGTCGTTCATATGAGGGAAATCCAAACATGGTATATTTATATTGATATAGGTTTCATTCCTTTCACTATACACCATTTCTAAACATTTTTATGTATTAGATTAGGTTTTGAATCATAATTCATTATTCTAAAACAAGTTAAATAACTAACATAAATTGAAAAAAGTATGCATATCAAATCCATAAACATATAAATGGTTTTTTGGATACATATTTACTCATAATTCCATCATAATGGTGTATAAATAAAATATGAATTATCGTATGAATATCCCCTAGGGGTTTCCAACAAAGTGCTCTACAAGACCCATTGTCATGTACCAGGACATCCCGAGTAAAGCCCCGAACACATTGTTGGGGTTGTTACTCTTGCATACATCTATGGGAGATCCAATTCCACTCATAGTATCATGGCTGTGATGTATTTTGTTGTAATTCCCACATTATCTCAACATTATAATAATATTAGGATGTTCTTATATACTTATAGTCAAATTATATATTAGCATAGTGTCCCCTCATTAATGTATTTTATTCATCTAGTTTCCATGGTTTTTAATTAACTTCCTTTTAACCCAACTATAATGAATTGAACCTATAATCCCATATCCTATGAATTTTTTATTACATTGGAATGATCATAATAATTGAAATCTCAAAGGACTGATCTTTTTAGTAACATTTGAAAAACATGATATAGAAAAAAGTTTTAAATGACATCATGAAATGAAAAGACCAAGTGCATCTATTGAAAACCTCGATATAACATAAAATATAACTCCAGGTCAGTCATAATTTACTACTTCACATCTTGGGGATAAATAAAACATAATAATGGGGTGATCTCAAATAATCAATATGGGTAAGAAATATAGTAGAAGCTAACATAAATAAGAATAAACATTCAGGTCATGTATTAAAACTGATACAAAAACCCATCAACCATAATCATCAAAATAATAAGGCAATAATAAATCAAATTATTCCATTTAAACATTCATATGAACATTCTACAATTATAATAATCACATACAATATTAACAAGTTCTCTCAAAATGAGGAAATTCAAAATAAAATACATCATAACCATGCCATCAAGGCCTCGTGCCGAGACAGTAATTTGTCTCGGGAGACCTACCGATGCATAAATGGGCTATAGTAGGTCCCTCCAATAACTTATTATGTCTAATTCATTCAATATATGAAAAAAGTGTAACATAACATTAACTTTAGTATTAATAATTTATTACAATATTTTAATACTTTTACCATAAACCATGAATGTTTTAAAATAGCACACCCATAGTGAAACATGTTCTAAAACATTCCTTATAATATGAAATATTTTATCATAATAAAACAACCACAATTATGCATATAATCCATGAAAAGATATTGACATAGGTGAAAATAATTTTAAATAATCAATAAAACTCTTTGATATAAATATCCCTTTTTTACATTGAAATCATTTAAATATCACACAATTATAAATAAAATCTTTTTAAAATAACCTTGTAATATTGTAATGGAACCTTCAAAATGGTAAGGTTTCATGATGTCATAAAATTTCCGCTTCAACCATATAAGTAAAAAAACATTATTTCCTTAATTATTTGAAATTGTCTTAAGGTACCCCATTTAGAAAATGAAAAAAAGATTCCTTAAAATGATTTGTGTAAAAAGTGAATAATTTGTAAAAATCACCTTGAATAATTAATGATAATATTTAGAATTACATTTTTTGTAACATGAACAAGGATGATTACGATGTCCTAGTAGATAATTAAATATAAGAAACCTCAAATAATAATGAGATTCTGAAATTACCCCTTGCCTTGTACATTCCTTTATTTGAGTGCTAGTTATCCACCTATAAATAATGATATTAACTATATCTTATTCATATCCTAATTTATTATATTATATATGATCATCATATATTGTTTTGTTAATTATATTTCTCTATTATTATTGTTTCAGGTATTAAATACTCCCTTTTTCTATGTACTTATTGTTGTGTTAGTCTTATTGTAATTCATAAGATTGAATTATATTCATATCAAGAAAAAAATAAATTTAATAATCATTATTTGTTTCATAATATAAATTTTATAATCATTCTAGAATGGTTAATGTGGAGAATGAATATCATCGGGTTGTGGAAACGGTAATTCGTACATATGTTCGAGCGACAATATCATTACCTTAATGGTTCAATGGTTTGGAATTTGATTTTATATTAATTATATAGAATAATAATCATTTATTATTTATTATTCATAACCATTATACTCATCAAAATTTGGATACATACAATTAATGTTCAATATCAAATAACACCACATCATGGAGACGGTGAGTCGTATGTTTTCGCGCAACATGATATTGGTATCCATCAGAAGGATAAAAGGAGTAATATGATTATTCCATAATCATAATAACATATAAGCTTGTAGATGATACTATATTTATAACATTATTATTTAAACAATTGAGGAAGATTAAGTAGATGAAAAAAATTAATTGATTAGAATTATTAAAAATAATTAGGTATTCTTTGATTGTATCCTTTTGATTTTCCAAAAAGGACTCCACATTTAGGCCCAATTAATGGGATATAGAATTAATTGAGGTAATTTTAGCGAGAATATGGACGGGTTTGGTTGATCCAATGTTCTTTTGACGAGTGAATAAAATAGAAGGGGATGTTCTCTTTTATAAGAGAGTGGAGGGGTACTTTTTGAATCACCAAAACTAATAAATAATTATAAATTGGTTTTTGTTTTCAAATACCTCCAAAGTGAATTATTTCAATTATAATATGATTATTGGTCTAAACACTCTTAAATAATTTTTTTAGACAACATTACAACACAAAAATAATATTATCTTTTTGATTTACCCCTTAGTTAAGCTATATAACTACAATCGTTTTTACTTGTATTTTTATAATACATGTTAATATATTAACTATGAAATGCCAATAAGGGCCAAATTGGTTCATTTATGACATATTTAACATTATACTATTTGGTTTTCAGATCTTGATTTTGTTATGAATTTTATAACATTTAATACCATATTATGTATTTTAAAGTATCGTTTAGGTCAACTTTGATACTATTCAATATTTTTATTTTTAAAAATATAAAAACATCATGATAATTTTGAGAAATGACATATTATATGTCACTAAAATGAATATATTTTCAATAAAATTCTTGTATGTCATTAGTTAACTCAAATTATATTTATTTTAAAAAATTTAATATCATTTAATTGATTCTTCATTTAATAATTCAAATGGTGCATCATTACGGTTTTCTAATTAATATTAATTATTTAATTACCCAAATATTAAATAAATAAACCTTATATAGATACACAAATTATGTTTCTAATGAATTTTTATAGTTAACCTTATCACATATAAAACATCACATGAAAAATGAGATAATTAATAAAATTTTAATATGAAATTTTTAACTTTTATATATATGAAATATAATAAATATCCTATACAAAACAAGTGTCATAAAAAAGATCATATTTTAGATCTATGGTTGTTTTTTGACTAAAAAACATATTCAATAAAATTAGGATATGTGATTGGGTAATTTTATATTATTATAATATTATTTTTAGCTTTCATTAACCTATATACCTTTAATCGTGGTAAATAAAATCCAAACAGTACTATTCACCAGCAACTTTTTTTTATCGTATTAGAACACATTTTTTAGAGTTATTAAAACCATGTATATCCATTTTTTAAATTAATATCATATGTGTGTTAAAATTTTGTTTAATGAAAATATTGAAGATGTGGTTAAAGGTGGGTAAAAGTGACGTTCAAAAGATCAATAAATTTTATTATCTTCTTTAATTATTAAAATTATTCCAATTAACCACATTGGGATAATAAATGAAATCTAAATATTTTTAGACTTTAAAATCAATTTAATATAAAATTATTATTTAAATGAAAAAAATATTTTTTATCAACGTTTAAGTATTTTTCACTATTCAGAAAAAAGTTATTCTTTTAAGAAAAATACTAAAACGTCCACATAAGATTATATAAAAATTCCAAATTTAAAAAAAAAATCTATTTTTAAAAATAAACTTTCTAAATATAATAATTTTGTTATTACTAATAACAACTGTTTTTTAAAAATCTTATTTGATAGGTCATGGTGCGCTCGAACTCGATATGGCATACACTACATGATATTGATTTATTTAAAAAGAAGTGTACCATGAAATCATGGGACGTTACATGAGTAGCCCATCATTTATATTTTTTCCATGTAGAAACTGATGGTGTCCTTATAAGTGGATTTTGATAAATTTTGTGAGATGTTCGAAGACTAGAAAATATTTAGGAAACACTCGACAATGGTAGTGACCTGGGACGATCATTAAAGAGATTTGTTTGCGCCGAAATTTACCCTAGAGGTATGCGGTCGTTTTAGTATAGGTAGGGGTCGAATCCACATGGACCGAAGAAGAAACCTTTAGACACTTTGATTAGATGTGGGATTGGCTATGAAGTGGCCAACTATGGTGTTGATTGATGTGAAGAAATATTGATTTAATTTAAAGAACAAAACCAATAAAATTACTTGAATTAAAACAACTAATTAGGGTGAGTTGATCCTAGGTTGTCTCTTGGGCTTGATTGGGTGTTTTTGTTTTTCATTTGATATTTTGTTTATTGGTTCAATAGGTATCCATTAAATGAAATCAAACCCCAATATCATTCAACGATTTAATCCATACAAAATTTCAAGGATAATCAAAAATTCACTTAGAGGATCAATTAAATGATCACTCCAAAGAATTGGATCGTACTAGCACTCAAAATGTGTCGTCGATAAAGTCGGTGAAGACAAAGAAGAAGATAAATCAAAGAAAGGAAATCATAAAATAAAGAACAAATTTAAGAATTTAAGAACATAAAATAACATTCAATCCAGACCATTCAAGACCCTAGGATCAACCCATAAAAGTTTATACCTCCATTGATGCTATTCTATCAATGGAAGCAGGTAGTTCACTTAAAGAAGCGGGATTGAAGAAGAAAAACATTAATCGAAATGAACACTCCATTGTTGTGTGAAGAATTCACAAGTGCGGGTGTGAATAAATTCACACTTCGATTCAACGGTATCAAAGTTTGAATAAAAGGAGAATAAGAAGTGAAGAATAATAAATTTTATTAAAATACTAAACGTGAATGAAAAAATTACATTAGAGAAATTGACGATGCCATTACAAAACAAAAACGGGAAATTACAATTGAAAGAAAAACATGGATTCAAAGAAAAAATGTTAGATGATTATTCCATTCACCACCATCTCCTTATATAGGTATATTAGGAGCCTTATGTCCACCCCCTACAATAAATTCACCCCCAACAATTAAGAGAGTCAAAAGGAGGATGAAGAATCAAAAGAAAATTAACGTTACAAAGTTGACCACAAAACCAGCCAGATTCATCCTCAATTTTGACGTGTGCGTTTGACACTTAATACGGAAGAACCAGAAGGTCCCATAAATATGAAATATCTTCGTCCATGTGTATTCTAGAATCTCTAAAAATATCAGGTGATATGGTTTAGCAGTTTTGGAGTTATGTTAAAAATGGTGGGCTGTTTTTATGAGCATTCTGCTATGGCCCACCATTTTAATTCTAAACTTCATCCCCTCGCATCTCATTGAAATATACTGAATTAGCTCTGAACACAGTCGAATAAAATTATCCTTATATTGTTTTTTTTACTTTAAAAAGTTGAGCTTCATTGGGCTTGGTTTGTGGGCCCCACATTTGTTTGATTGGCCTTAGGCCCATTATGCTTTCTCCAGCAACTTTCTGCATTCAGACGCAAAAATATCCATCTTCCCTAAGGATTCATCCATCATACCTAAAAGATAAAATGTTCCAAACAAAGTGATAAACCATATCCCAAAATAGCAAATTCAGAAAATGTTTATAATTTTTTCCACCAATAGATGAATGATTGGGCCCAAATTTTCATTTTAAACATGAATTGCATTTAAGATGAGAAATGAAGTTCTATTTATGTAATGCACTAAAAACAATGATTATGGACTTCAGAAAAATGAATATAAAGATATTAACAATGAATATTTTCCAATTTTAGTAACTAATCACACCCCCAACTTGATTTTTGCTAGTCTCGAGAAAAAAATTAAAATATGAAATTCAAATATCTTTTTCCAAAAACATTTTTATACACATTGCTCACCCAAAGACCTCACACCCAAAAAAATTATGAAACCCATGAAAATCATTTAAAACAAGCTAGGTCCAGAAGCATATCCCAAGCCCTAGCCCATTCATTTGTTCAAATTCATTTCCACATTTCATCCAATTCCAATTAAGCATGATAAAGTGTTGTGAATCATAAAAGATATGGGGCCCATTTTATTGTTCAAAGTAAAAAAATGGAAGCGCTGGATGGGAATAACATTAAAACTTAAGATGAGTGTCCATTTTTATTTATTTTTTGATTTTTTTCGATTTTTTAACCACAATAGATATGAAAAGACTAACTCTGGGCAAGACAACTATGGGGTCACAATCCCCAAGTGTCGGACACCACACATAATGTCAATTACATGCTCTACAATAGAGATATAAAGCCAAACTATGGGAAAGACAACTATGGAGTCACAATACCCAAGTGTCAAACACCACGCATTTGGACAAAACATTTCTCTATGTGGTCAATTTTTTTTTGTTTTTTGTTTTTTTGGATACTCAAATTAAACTAAAAGTGACCCCAGAACACCATGCTATAATGAAAGGGACCCAAGAACTCAAATTTACACCCACGATCCAGTAGACGTGCATTGTGGCATTTTTATTAAGAGGATGAAAATGTAAACTTTGAAAAATCTAATCATACAACCTAACTTTCCAAAAACTATGCTCATGAACTTAAACTTGAATTAAAATAAAAATCAAGGCATGCATAATTATTTGATATCCAATTTTAGAGTTTGCAATGTGTGTTATCATGTTCAAGGTTAACGGAATTTTTTTCCATGCATGTTTTTATTCAAAAAATAAAAAAATCATTTTTTATCTCCCTCCAACTTAGAATAACACTGTCCTCAGTGTTTAAAGAATAGAAAAGTTATAAGGGGGTAGGAGAGGAGTTCAAAGAGGAAATTAAAAATGATAAACATGGAACAAATTCACCTTGTTTTTGAAGTTGAAGTTCATGATGCTCCAGATTACTACTTTGATCTCTTGGGGGATGTAGGAACCTACTTGATTAAACATGTATCACCCAAAATATTTCTTGAACCATAAAAAGAATAACAAAACAAACAAAACAAAAAACACAACAATTTATTTAAAACCAAGTATAACATTTTTATGGTTTTCTCTATTTTTTTTAAAAAATCAAACTGATGATACATTGTCTTCTTTATATTTTCTGGGTAAGGTATTACTCAAGAAGTACACCGTGTGACACGGATGAATACGGTGCTCCCCTTTCATACCCATCCATACTCATAAAAGAAGAACAGGTCAAGAGTCTAATTTTTTTAACCTTCAGAAAACATAAATAAAATAAAATAAACTGATGATACATTGTCTTCTTTATATTTTCTGGGTAAGGTATTACTCAGGGATCACACCGCGTGACACGGATGAATACAGTGCTCCCCTTTCATACCCATCCTTACTCATAAAATAAGAACAAGTCAACCGTGTATTTTTTATTTTTAAAATTATAAAATATAAAAATGATTTATTAATCTTATGATTCCAAAAATATTGGAAACATGAAAACCACGGGTTGCCTCCCGTGCAACGCTTTTTTTTAACGTTGTTAACTCGACTTGTACCCCCCAACTTATCCAATTCCAACATCCAACATTTTAATTAACCCATATTTTTCCACTTCAATAAGATTGAGAATGGTTATTTTTTTAAAATTTGTTTCATGTAAAATCCTATTTTCTACAATGATTGGTAAAATCCAAGGAATATATGAAATGGTTGATCGAGTTGAACTTATATTCTTTCCTAAGACATCAATGACCATTCCAAAATTATTGGCTTCTTTATATGAATACACTAAAACTACAAGTTCTTTTTTATCATGTATGATGGAATTTGTGTCTGGGGAAGGAAGGATAATGATTTTATGTTCTGGTAGATTGCAATTTCCTAATAAAGATTGGAAATTTGAATGAAATTCAGTTTCTTCTCCAAAAAATTTAGAAATAATTGGTTCCATTTTAAAATATGATTCATCCCCAAAAGTGTATAGTTGAATTTGAGGTGTGGGTATGGGCTCAATGTTTGGTATTTCTCCCAATTGTTCATTGATTTGTGTTTTTGAAAAATCATCAATGGAGAAATATTCAGGTCTCTCCATCCACAATATCAAGTTTCCCTCTTGTGAATACAAAAAATCAGTTTCCTCTAGATTTAAGCACCCATCAACAATTCCTTGATTATGTTCAACTATCACAAATCCAATGGTTGGTTCTTCAATAAATTCATGAGGGGTTTGTGTGTTACAAGATTCTTGTATCAATATTGAGGAAGGGATGGCCTTAGTGAGAATGGGGTCCACACAAGTTTTAATTATTTGTAGTTCTAGTCTAAAACATGATACCTTTGAAATCATTTTTTCCATTTGTTCACACAATTTTTGAAGAATTTGTTCATAATTAGGATTGATAGATGTTTTAACATCATGTTCTTCCTCAATATTTATCTTTTTTGTCATTCTTGGTAGGTATGGAAATTGATCTTTTGAACATTCATTATCACAAAGATCATTCATGATATCGGGTGTGGGGTATTCATTTAGAGGTTGATCCAAGTAATTCCCAATGTGAGGGGATTCCCATTGTTGCTTTTCTATTCGATTCCAGCCCATGTTTATGAAAGGAAATTGTTGATGATACTCCATTGGAGTTGAATGAAATTTGGATTTGGATTTTTTTTTGAAAAAACAGATAGGGGAAATGAAAATAGAAATAGAGGTGAGAAAAGAGAAGTTAGGTGAGAATAGAAGGTGGGTGTTTAAGAAATCTTACTTGGGTCCCCGACAACGGTGCCAAATTATGGTTGCGCCCAAATTTACCCTACAGGTATGCAGTCATTGTGGTACAGGTAGGGGTCAAATCCACAGTGACCGAAGAAGAAAACTTGAGACACTTTTATTAGATGCGGGATTGGCTATGAAGTGGCCAACTATAGTGTTGATTGATTTGAAGAAATATTGATTTTATTTAAAGAAAACAACCAATAAAATTACTTGAATTAAAACAACTAATTAAGGTGAGTTGATCCTAGGTTGTCTCTTGGGATTGATTGGATGTTTTTGTTTTTCATTTTATTTTCTATTAATTGGTTCAAGAGGTATCCATTCAATGAAATAATCTCTCAATATCATTATTCGATTAAATCCATACAGAATTTCAAGGATAATCACCAATTCACTTAGAGGATCAATTAAATGAGCACTCCAAGGAATTGGATCGTACTAGCACTCAAAATGCGTCGTCGTTAAAGTCGGTGAAGACAAAGAAGAAGATAAATCAAAGAAAGGAACTCTTAAAATAAAGAAAAAATTTAGGAATTTAAGAACATGAAATAACATTCAATCCAGACCATGCAACTCCCTAGGATCAACCCATAAAATGTTATACCTCCATTGATGCTATTCTATCAATGGAAGCAGATATTTGACTTAAAGAAGCAGGATTGAAGAAGAAAAACATTAATCAAAATGAACACTCCACCGTTGTGTGATGAATTCACAAGTGTGGGTGTGAATAAATTCATACATCGATTCAACGGTATCAAAGATTGAAGAAAATGAAAATAAAAAGTGTAGAAGAATAAATTTTATTAAAATACTAAACGTGAATGAAAAACATACATTTGAGAAATTGACGATGCCATTATAAAACGAAAGCGGGAAATTACAATTGAAAGCAAAACTTGGATTCAACAAAAAAATGTTAGATGATTATTCCATTCACCACCAGCATTTTATATAGGCATATTAGGAGCCTTAGGTCCACCCCCAACAATAAATTCACCCCCCAACAATTAAGAGAGTCAAAAGGAGGATGAAGAATCAAAACTAAATTAACGTTACAAAGATGACCACAAAACCAACCAGATTCATCCTCCATTTTGACGTGTGCATTTGACACTTCATAAGGAAGAACATGAAGGTGTCATAAGTAGCACATATCTTCGTCCATGTGTCTTCTAGAAGCTCTGAAAATTTCAGGTGATTTGGTTTATCTTTTTTTGAGTTATGTTCAAAATGGTGGGCTGTTTTTATGAGCATTCTGCTATGGCCCACCATTTTAATTCTAAACTTCAGCCCCTTTTATATCATTGAAATATTCTGAATTAGCTCTAACCACAGTTTAATAAAATGATCCTTATATTTTTATATTTCTAATGTTAAAATATGAGCTTCATTGGGTTTGTTTTGTGGGCCCCACATTTGTTTGATGGGCCTTAGGCCCATTATGGTTTCTCCAACAACTTTCTGCATTCAGACACAAAAATCTCCATCTTCCCTGGGAATTAATCCATCATATCTAAAAGATAAAATGTTCCAAACAAAGTGATAAATCATATCCCAAAATATAAAATTCAGAAAATGAATATAATGTTGTACACAAATAGATGAATTATTGGGCCCAAATTTTCATTTTAAACATGAATTGAATTTAAGATGAGAAATGAAGTTCTATATATGTAATGCACTAAAAACAATGTTTATGGACTTTGGAACAATTCATATAAAGATATTAACAATGAATATTTTCCACTTTTAGTGAATAATAATGATTCCAAGAATAGGATATATTCCGATGTCTTACAAGTGTGTAAGACCACTATCCATTGAGAAAGTACTCCTCTATCACAATGTGTTGTAGTTCTTCTATAATATTATTCCAAAAAAATGTGGTACTCCAGTATTACAACATGGCATGACCCCTTTATCCAATGAGATTGTACTCTCAATTTCACTATTTTTCTGTTCCTCCATACTCATTTATATTGGAAGATGCTGTCGTATCATGGTGTGGGTCCTCTATCTATTGGAATGTTACTCACATACCAAAGTAGAGTGTAGTTACCCACATACATATTATATTGGTAGTTGTGGTACTCCCCTATTCTACCAGGGTGTTGGTCCTCTATCCATGGTTGAAGTACTCCCTTGATCCCCTATGAAGAGAGTGATATATACTCATGAGAATAGGTATATACTTTACCCCCCATTATGGGTGTGTGTCCTCTATCTATGGGGTTGGTACCTCTCTTTCATACCAAGGTGTAGGTCCCACATATTCTGTACATAGATATAGAGGTGGTACTCCCATACATGGGAAGATGACCTCTATCTAGTGTGTGACATTTCATAGTTGTCTGTACGGATTGGTCCTATAACATTTAGATATTTTTCTCCTCTTATTTGTGGAGCAGTGAGAATGCATTACCCATCTACATGACCCATTCAGAAAGACACGTGAGATGTTTGGCATCGATGATGGGATTATCGAGCTGTAGGTATGATAATCATCATAGAATGGGCACATAGTTTGAGGTCCCCTTTCATTATCATTTGGGATTCATATATAAAAATATATATCAATTAATTTGTGTTTTATTTACCTCTTATTTTGGGTTGAGCTACCTACATCAATCTAGTCTGAGATTGATCCCACCACTTTAGTTTTTGATTTATCCTATTATATTTGTATGCGTTCACCCCTACATAGGAATTTCAAAAACATGTCATGTCTAGTGAATATGATGAGTGTATATATGGAGATTTAATAGGAATATAATGATACCCGAGTTCATATAATTCATATAGTGGTTATGACATGGAGATCCGGAGACAAGCACTCTATGTTTTTGTATTCTAGTTGTTGTCAGGTAGGGAAATATTTTCTTGGTGGTATTTTAATTTTTCCTTTATATTTTATATTTAACTATAACACTCTATGGTATTCCAATAATGTTCTCATATTCATGGTTCTAACTATATATGTTAATATCCATTACAATTAATCCAATTCACTTCTTCATGATAATGGTTCTGTGTGTTTATATTGGTACTTTTGGAAAAGACCTCCCATTTTAGTTATGCCTTCTCTACATGTATCAACATCCCCTATCCTAAGGATGTGGTCTTGGGGTTGTGGTGATGTGGTATTCTATTAGCCAGGAAGGTATTGGTGGGTCGAGTCATTACACAGTGTTATGATATGCGGTTAATCTTTAAGATGGTGTATGGAGTTTTTCCCCCTAGTAGGATTTTGGGAATATATGGAAAGAGTATAAATGTTTCTCAAGTTTGAATTTTAAGATAGATAAACTAGTGTAGGGTTTTTTGGATTACATATCAATTCACCAAGACTCTGACTACCTTCTTGTTAGCTTAGCATACTGATACATTTTATATGGAAAATTTTTTCGTTCATAATATTGGATTAGGTCTTTTGACAAAAATAATTATGTAAACACCATATATATATATATATTGTTTGACCACGATATGTTTTGATTAATTTTGGGATTCCTCCATGAATTTAATCAACTAGATTACCGATTCTGGACAGTAACGAGGATCCAGTGAGGGATGAGGCCTCAGTTTAGGGACTATCTGAGGAGTTCATTCCTCTAAGAGGTAATGTTTCATCACCACTAACGTTCATGAAGATTTTTTTCACAGGAGACTTGTATAAATATGTACACACGATTGGTGAACTATGAATTTTTTAATTTTAGAGGCTGCTAAGGATCTTCAGGGACCGAGATCCCTAAGAAATTGACCATTGCATTGAGTTTTTGATCTGGAATTTTTTACTAATACATACCATAACAAATAATTATCTTTTACTAGAATCTATTTTTTTTGATTATTTGGAAACAAGTTGGGTCCTATCACGAATACACATGATGTGTCGGCACTAGCATGTTAAAAATTCAGGTTTCTAATTTTTTTGGATTACTACCCTACATGCATGTGATTAATTTTGATTTATGTGATTTTAGGGATACAATAGGGAGGGATAATAGTGGATGGGTATGATTTAAGGTATTTCAATCCATACACGGGACTACCCTAACATAATTTTAGAATGTTACATCTGGGACAGAAACATTGAACACGGTCTCTATAGAGAAATGCATTCTTGTGTGGTCTTCCTATAAAATCCCACATCTATTGGAGTGTTCGAGAAAGCATTGGTAATTAATTGATTCACATATGATGTGATCAATGTGGATAGTTACCTTGGTATAATTCCTAGGGTTGAGTTCACTGTAGGAACTAATAGATTGCATGTGTTGAGGTAAAGGTGATGTACCCACGTTCAGACTCAAACATGATGCCATGGGGAATAAAGATATTATTTAGGAATGAGAATATTGGAGTAGGGAAATGATATTCATGTGAAGGGAGTGGTCACATATAACATGAATATCTGACCTGACACGCTGAGGAGGGATGGAAGGAATCAGATGGACCAGAATGGAATATATGGACTTGTAATTGAGGATCTTCATGCATGGCCATGGAGGAACATACGGTGGGGTTCTATAAGAGGAGGATGCATAAATCTCGAAAGAAAAGTTTCTAAAGATGGAATAAATTATTATCTACACCCACCACCTTTACTAGGTGGTCCACGTCAGGCATAGAGTGCTCGAGGTTGGGGTTACTCTTGGCTATAGTATTTGGAGACATATGACCTGGAGGCTCATGAGATGATTAAAGGTATGATCTATGTAGATTATAATGTATTATTTCTACTATTATAAACAGGTTTGATTCTTTCCACTATCTACATACTCTTGGTGTTAGATCTATAGCTCTTATTTGAGAGTCTTAACCATTATATTTGGGTGAGTTTCCAACAAGGAACACTTATTCATTGTCATTTATATGATAGTTCTATGAGCTATCACATGGTGGAGAGTGTTTCTTTTTGGGCCTATTTTTTACGACATGAACTTATGAAATTATCTTCTGTAACACCCCAAGATTCCATGATACGCTTCCCTTTGAATAATACAGTAGCTTGTGTTGTATGCAACTTCGAGTTCTTACACACACCACAACCAATCAAACTAGCCATTATGAATAGTAATTCCCACTTTTTGAAATTTTATAAATTTTATCCTTCCAAATGGACTTCATTTTTGGATTCGGAATATTGAAATTATCTTAGGGTGAATTTTTGGTACTTTTCGGATAACTTTTATATTTTGATGAATAGTGAAAATTACTAAATTTTAATTAAAAAAAAACTTTTTAATCGAAATGATTAATAGTGATAAATTATGAAATTGAGTGATTTTAGAGTATAATTAGATTATATTTTTACCATTTAATCCAATGTTGGTCGTTGGACATAATTTCACATTTAAACTGGACATAAGTAGACGCAAATCTTTTGATAATTATTATCTCTTAAAAACACGTTTTTTGTTTTAACAATGGGAAATAATTTTAATTTAATTTCTACCACTTCTATGTTTTGAATTTAGAAAAATGGATTCCATATTTAGAATCCAGAGTTCCAAAGTGTGTAAATAGGTATCTTTTATTTTTAGACATTTTGAATAATTACTTCAGTAAATATTTTATTTACCAGGGTTAAAGGGTAAATCTTCTAAATAAGGGTACAAAATAATAATAATATAATAAAAAATTACCCTAAAACGTGTCCTAACCCTATTGGTTGATAAATGTACGACCGTGGGAATTTTTGGGTCGATTTTGGGACCCCATGGTTCCACATGTAAGTGATAATGACACTTTATATTAATTAAGTTAAACTAAATACAAAACTGACACAAACATATATCTTTTAGCAAAACAATTTTCACATAGAGTTATATATGTTATATTTTAGACAATAAATATTAATTACAAATATATAAATCTTTCCTACATAATGTTATTTTATTTTTAATTTTTAGACATTGAAAAATTAAATTTATTTATGACAAAATAATAATGTAGTATTTTACTTATTAATGAAGGAATCAAATAATTAGTGATATAAATTTTAAAATAAATATAATTTTAATGTTTTGAGGACATAAAAAACTTTTATTGGTTAATATGACATGTAAGTATTTCTTAAATGATTTTTTTAATTAATAAATTTGTTAAGACTTTAACAAAAATAAATTATTAAATATTGTCAAAATCGACATAAATGAGTTTATAAAACAAATATTATATTATTAATTGATATTCTATTCTTAAAAATATAAGGTTCGGCAAAATTTATTATATAATGATAGATTTATTATTAATGGACCACTTGGGTGTCCCTTGGAAGTTTATAGTATGTTTATTTACTATATAATATAAAAATACAATGAGACAAAATGTCAAACTGTTTAACTAAGAGTTAAATGAAAAAAAAGTTAATATAGTGACCCAGACCAATCTAAAACATATGGGTTGATTGTTTTTAGACCTATCCCTACCTTAAACTTTAAATAATCCACTTTGGATCCATTAGAAACTGAATATGAATTTATTATAAAATAATATTTCTAGTTTTTCCTAAGGTACCCCTCACCCCTCTTATAAAAGGGAACTCCCCTTCCCTCTAATTCACTCCTTCAAAGCCTTTTGGATCAGCCAAAACCTGACCAAATATTCTATAAAAGTCCCTAAATTAAACCTAGGGGCCTTATTTTGATCATAAATCTAACATAATGAGTCCTTTTGATTAAATCAATAGGAAGAACCCGAAGAAGAGGTAATGTTTTCACCACCCTCTTTCAAGTTCCTTTCTTAATCAACTTATTCTTTCTTTTTTATTTACAATCTAAAATAATAACCCCTGTATCTTCAATATACTGTGATGTTATTATAAATATGGTACATACATATTCATTATTCTATCCATCCTTTGAATGACATGTCATCATACGTGCATACGTACAGATTACCATCTCCACGTCGTGGTGTAATTGTTATTCAAAACATTATTATTTGGATGGGTATGATAATGATGTGTAATTGATGTAAATAATAAATATAAAATGATAATGATTATGTATATATGATATAACTTCCTATTATATGTTATTTTAATATCAAAATAATGATATTGTCGCTCGTGCGTACGTACGGACTACCGTCTCCACAAACGCGATGAGATTCATTCCCCATCGTATCCATTCATGTCTTATTGTCATTTGATGATTAAAAATTTTGTTTAAGGACTTGATATGATTTTGTATATGAATATGATACGTCCTATCCATAACAGACATTACTTACGTAACAAACCATAAAAATTAAAATGAGCAAGTTAACACATGAAACGATGGTAATAATAAGATATTATTAACAAAGCAATGTTAAAAGATGAAATTTGATATCATATTAATGTATATGATTCTTGTATAATTTAATAACAATTATTTTACCATTATATAGAAGTTTAAACTACCCTCGACAAAGGAAATGTTCAAGGTAAGGGTTTATTTCACAATCTCTTCATTATCCGAGGTTGTTTATACATAATTAACTACAGGGACCTATTTATCATCAACATCCATGTTTCTTAAAAATGTATTTGAAATCATTATTACTATTTTACATACTATAGTTTAAAGTCATATATACCCTTTTTTTTAATTTTTATAAGATGTTTATAAAAGAATCTTTCTTTCGTTTTCCAAACATGGTCTCTTTTATCCTTTTGGAAGAATTAATGTAAGAATGTCTTCTTAACTTATACGGTGTGTGCGGATATTTTCCATAATTATAAAATCATCGAAGATTCCATTACAATCTTATAAGAATATTTTCAAAGTAAAATTTTTCTTTTATATTTATGTGACTTTGAAATTATTTACAAAAAGATGTATTTCTCTCGAATAGTTTTGATTTCATCAATGTCAACATCCATTGATGGATTTTAAGCTTATTTTAAGTTCATTTATTATGATACAAAACATCCATATTTTATTTAAGGTTTTGTGATATGTTTGACTATGGATGTGTTAATTTTATACCATTCATGGTTTATGGAGAATGTAATGGCATTTCGTATAATAGTTTTAATAAGAATGTTTATGTTATGTTTAAACCTGTTCATATGAGGAATGCATTGGACTTAATAAGTGACGGGTGGAACCCTCTATAGCTCCTAGATTCATCGGTAGGTCTCATGAGACAGACTAGTGTCTTGGAATAATGCCTTGAAAAAATCTTATTTGTATTCTTGGAACAAGGCCTTGACAACGTGGTTATGATAGTCTGGAATTATGCATTCCGTCATTTTGAAAGTGGTTATTTATATTTCATGTGATTATTCAACTAGTAGAATATCCATGTGAATAAGTAAATGGAATTGCTTCATTGTATTTTTTCCGTATTATGCTGATGTTATAGTGTAAAAGGCTTTTGTTTTACTTATATAGTGCCTTAAATGTTTATGGTTATTTATGAATGTTTCTGCTATATTGTTATCATTACCGGGCATCTAAGCTCAACCATTTCTATGTTTTATTTTTTCCAAGATCTGAATAAGTATTTTATGAATGACATGTATGGATAATATAAGGGGATATGAGTGTGGAGACAAGATGTTGTTGTAGTTTTCACTTTATGATGTAATGTATCCTTTATGAATTTATCTAGTGATTCCAAGGCTACTAAACTAATTGGTATTTCGAGACCTGATCTTTTGTGATCATTAAAATGTTATATAATAATGCACTGACTCTGGGTGACTGGGGTCGGGGCGTTACAGTTGGTATCAGAGGAAGTTTAGTACAAACCTTGGGAGCTAGATTTAGATAAACTCTGAATAGAGCACATAGACCTAAGATGGAATTTGAGGATTATTTAAGAAGAACTTTCTAGAATTATGGTATTGTATAGATTTTGTGATTTTTCCAAGCAATACATCCCTATGTGGATTCAAGCAGGTTGAGGTGGCTTTGGAACAGATGTACACAGGGGTAACACCCAAAAACACCGCTTTGAACTAGACTCGAATGAGAACTCGTGCACGACAATGGGTCTTGCTGCACTCTTGGTTATGAAACTCCCGAGGAATACGTTTAGGATAATTCTCATTTTATTTAAAAACCATTATAAAGAGTTTATGAGTATATAATTCCTCATAGAAAACATTTTTATGATTATGGATTATATCCATAAACTGTTCAATTTATGTTAAGTGTTTTACAAGTTTGGAACTATGTATTGCGATTCATAAACTAATCTAGTGTATGCCATTGTTTATAAATAGCGCCTAGTGGATGAAATGGAAACCGTGTAAATGCATGCACTCCATGTAGGGATTTCCCTCCTACACAAGATAATTATAGTGGATCTCGTGATACAACTAGTGTGGATCAGCTAATCACCATACTGGGAAAACTAACTCAGGTTATAAATAATAACCTTACCTGTATGGAGTACCCTGATTTGAAGCATGGAGGATCAATGTTAGACCGCTTCATGAGGCAAAAACCACAAACATTCAATGGGAGAAAAAATGCCTTAGTAGCTGAGCAATGGATAAGTTCCTTAGAGAAAATATTCCATGTCTTGGGCGGTAGTGAAATGGAAAAATTTATCATAGTAGTTTACCACGTCACTGGAGATGCTGACCAATGGTGGTCATTGATTGAAAACACAAATAAGATGATGAAGTATCAATTATGGAATGGAGGGAGTTCAAAGAGCATTTCTTTGAAAAATACTTTCCTCGTGACCATCAAGTAGATATGGAAAGGCAATTTCTGAGTCTGAGACAAAAGTAGGATGAGGATGTCGCAAAGTAGGAGGCTAACTTTACAAGGCTAGCATGGTTTGCTGGAGATTATATACGTAACCTAATAAGTAATATTGACCGTTTCTTTGATGGGTTAAAACCATTTCTTCATCGAGCACTAGTGTCACAATCCTTCTCGTCGTACGAAGATACTGTCTCATGTGCTATCAAGACAAAAAAAGAATTCTCTATGTATTACGAATTTAAAGAAAAGCAAGAAAAGAAGAGATCTGCTGATCACTCTTGAAATGGAAATAAAGGGAAGAAGAGAAAATTTGATTATCCATCCTGCAGTAAATGTGGGAAGAAACACACCGATACTTTCTTGAGAGGAATGTGAGTCTGTTACAAGTGTGGTGAAAAATCCCACCAAGCTCGTGATTTCTAGGGGAAGAAAGAATCTACCGATATTCAATGCTACAACTACTTGGATATGGGACATTATACAAATGAATTTCCTAAGCGTCAGGGGAACTTACCTCACAAACGGCCAAGGGATCAAGGCCAAGCTTATGCTATCACTACTGCTGAGGTAGAAGCTCCTAAATACGTGGGGGCAGGTAATTTAATGGTTTCATCAAGTTTAGAAATTTATTTATTTGATTCTGGATCATCGCATTATTTCATTTCTTCCCATTTTTCTACGAAAATTAGATATTTTCAATTTGATTTAATAATGGAGTTGTTACACTAGTAGATAAATGGTTTTTAACATCGGTTTTTTTATTTTCGACGTCGGTTTTTAACCGATGTCGAAGTCGCCGACGTAAAAACTATAAATTTTTACGTCGGTTTTTGTAAACCGACGCGAAAAATGAATAACATTTGTTTTTTGGCATCGGTTTTGTAAAAAAACGATGCCAAAAAAAGTAATTCATATCATTTTTGGCGTTGGTTTTCTTAAAAACCGACACCAAAAAGCAATTTTTTTTCTATGTTTTAGATCATTTCCTAAGCTTTTATTTGACAGGTTGTGGACCTAAAACGGAGTTACGGTTCAAAAGTTATCGCCATTAGAAGTTGAACCTATCAATGTTTTGATTGATATAACTCATTTCAAAGAAAACATGATAAACATAAATTAAAATCATATAAACCAAATGAAATAAAATAATCATAATACATCAAACATATTTCAATGGTTTTAGGGGCTTCCATCAAAACAATATGTTTTTCATCATCATATAACTTATATTTAGAAATGAGAATGAATCATCATTATTATAAATCTAATCAAGTTTTTTAGAAATGAAGGATAATAATAATAAAGAGAACAAATGAATAGAATATGTACCGTGTTCAAATTAACGATTGAAGTCACATTGAAATATTGATTGAATCGAAGATGTTGAAAATGATGAACGAAGGAGAAACTGGATATATATATAGTAAAAGGAAATATTTTCAATTACATTGTACGAAAATGTAGGCGAGATTTTAAAAAGTTAAACGCGTATTGTGAAAAAAATTGAAATTCTGATCCCGCGTTACTCTTTGGCATCAGTTTTGTTTGAAACCGACGCAAAATAGTATTTACATTGGTCTTTTGGCGTCAGTTTTTTAGAAAACCGATGCCAAAAATGTCAATCAATATATTTTTTGGCATCAGTTTTTAGATAAATCGATGCCAAAAAGTAAAAAAAAATCTTTGGCATCGGTTTTTTAACAAACCGATGCTAAACATTTTAAAAAAAACTTTTCGCGTCGGTTTTTATAAAAACCGACGCCAAAAACAAAAAATACTTTTTTTGGCGTCGGTTTTTATGAAAACAGAAGCCAAAAAATTAAAAAAATAATTTACAGTGTTTTAGATATTTCTTTAATCTTTCATTTGACTGGTCGTGGAGCAAAAACGGAGTTACGGATTAAAAGTTATGGATGTCGGAAGTTGACCTTCTCTAAAAGAAGTCTTAAGGAAGTTCAACTTTCAAAGGTCATAACTTTTAATCCGTAACTCTGTTTTAGCTTCACAACCAGTAAAATGAAAGATTAAGAAATTATCGAAAACACTCTAAATGTTTTTTTAAAATTTTTTGGCGTCGGTTTTCATAAAAACCGACGCCAAAACTATATTTTAACTTTTCGCGTCGGTATTTTTAAAAACCGACGCGAAAAGTAGTTTTTTTTAAATGTTTAGTGTCAGTTTGTTAAAAAACTGACACCAAAGATTTTTTTTTAAACTTTTATGGCATCGATTTTCATAAAAACCGACACCAAAATTTATTTTTTTAGTTTTTTGTGTCGGTTTTTTTAAGAACCGACGCCAAAACAATTTGTTTTCCTTTTTGGCTTCTGTTTTTAAAAAAACCGACGCCAAAAATTCACCGCAAAAATTATTTACGTCGGTTTATAAGAAACCGACGTAAAATTGGCGACGTTAAAATTCATTTTTCTACTAGTGTTAGTTAAAACTCCTAAGTTAAGTATCATTGCAACAATGTTCTGTGGATCCGTTCCCATTAGGGAATACAAATGTTCTTTATCTGCTGATCGAATCGTTATACCTATGATTGAGTTTGATATAATCCTCGATATGAATTGGATTTCAGACCAAGATAAAATGATTTATTGTAAGAAGAATGTGGTTACAATTTTTGATAATGACGATAAATAACACCTTATCTTTAGAGAAGAATCGTCACCACCTGATTCTTATATAGATCCACCCCCAGTAGCTCAACTAAATTAAATTATTGGGGAGGAAGAGAATGAAATAATTGTGGTAGAGGAAAGGAATTTTCAAATAGAGGATGTACCTATTGTGAGAGAATATGTTGATGGGTTTCAAGAAAGATTTACTTGTTCATCCTCCGAAAAAAAAAATTGAGTTTTCTATTGATTTAATTCCGGGTTCAAGGCCCATATCAAAGACCCCATATAGAATGGCCACTGTGGAATTAGTTGAAATAAAGAAAAAACTAGAGCAATTGAGTAATAAGGGATTTATTCTCCCCAGTGTTTCTCCATGGGGAGCCCCTGTCCTTTTTGTTAAGAAGAAAGATGGATATATGAGTTTATGTATAGAATACCGGGAAATCGATGCTATAACAATAAAGAACAAGTATCCCCTTCCTCACATTGATGATTTATTTGACCAACTGTATGGATATCAATACTTTTCAAAGATTGAACTTTAATCTGAATACCATTAGTTGTGTGTGAATAAGGAAGACATTCTGAAAATAGAATTTTGAACTAGGTACAGGCATTACTAATTTACAGTAATGCATTTTGGGCTGACTATTGCACTCTCTATTTTCATGGATCTAATGAATAGTGTTTTCAAGGAATATCTCTATGATTCTGTAGTGGTATTTATTGATGATATCATGGTATATTCCAAAATCTAAGAAGACCACGAAAATCACTTGCGTATTATTCCGAAGACTCTTAGAAGACATGAATTATATGGGAAGTTTAGCAAGTGTGAATTCTGGCTTTAGGAGATCTATTTTCTTGGCCATATTTTCTCTAAGGATGGAATATCTGTTGATACCTCTATGAAAAATTCAATTAATGAATGGCCAACCCGGATGAGTATAACTGAGGTACACAGTTTTATTGGTTTTGCAGGTTATTATCAGCGTTTCATCCAGAATTTTTCCCGATTGGCTAACCCATTAATGAAGCTCACACGTAAAGGGGATAAATTTGATTAGAAAAAAGAGTGGGAAGAATGTTTTGAATAACTGAAGAGAATATTAGTCAATTCCCCTATATTGAATCTACCATCAGAGAATGATGGGTTCATTATTTATACTGATGTCTCGAAGAAAGGACATGGTTTTGTCCTTATGAATAATGATAGAGTTATTGCCTATGCATCACGACAACTAAAAATTCATGAGTAAATCTATCTGACTCATGATCTTGAGTTAGCAGCTGTAATCTTTTCTTTGAAGATATGGAGACATTGTATCTATGATGAAAAATGTGAGATTTATACTGATCACAAGAGTTTGAAGTACATTTTCTCATAGAAAGAACTTTACATGAGGCAAAGGTGATGTCTTGAACTACTCAAGGATTATGATTGCACGATACACTACCACCCAAGGAAGGCAGATAAGGTGGAAGATGCTTTGAGTAGAAAGGATCATGGAGTTTTGAACAATATGAAAGTTGAAAGGGATCCCATTTTCATGGATTTAGTAAAGATGGATATGGGAATCCCTATGGATGGTGAAACATCAATAATTTTTCAAATGGTTGCCAAACCATCATTACTAGAAAGGACAAAGAGTTCTTAGACCGAGGATAATGAGTTTAAAAATAAGATTAAGGCTGTGAATGATTGGAGATTGAGTGACTCTGTGTATGAAGATGGAATTTGGAAATTTGGGAAGAGACTTTGTGTTCCCAATATACCTGATCTAAAAAGGGAATTGTTGGATGATGATCATAGTTTCAATTTATCTATACACCCTGGGAGCACCAAAATGTATCGAGATTTGAAGGAACACTTTTGGTGGGACAACATGAAGAGGTGGATTGGTGATTTTGTGTGAAGATTTATGGTTTTTCAACAAGTGAAAGCTAGAATGAAACAGCTTGGAGGATCATGGAACCTCTTCCCATACCTGAGTGGAAATTGGATAATATCACTATGGACTTCGTCATGGGACTACCAAAGACTCCTAGAAGGAATGATGCAATATGGGTCATTATTGATCGTCTTACCATGTCATCACATTTTATTTCTATAAGAGTAGATCTACCACTTGAATGTCTAGAAAGACTATATATTTATGAAGTTGTGAGACTTCATGGAGTACCACTATCGATTGTTTCTGATCGTGATCCCCAATTTACTTCAAGATTCTACAAATGTCTTCAGAAAGCCCTAGATACTGAACTTCGTTTGAGCACTACCTACCACCCCCAAACTGATGGACAATAAAAATAGACTATTCAAACCATAAAAGACATGTATAGATCATGCTCACATGACTTTCAGGGTATGTGGGATCAATATTTACCTATGGTAGAATTATCCTATAACAATAGCTTCCATTCAAGTATTCAGATGGCACCATATGAAACGTTATACAGAAATAGATGTCTCACACCAACCTATTGGGATGATTTTGGTGAAAGAAAACACGTAGGCCCAAAACTAGTGGAGGAAATGATGGAAAAGCTTAACGTAATCCAAAACCAGATCAAAATAGCTCAATGTAGGCAGAAGAGCTATACTGACAACCGAATGAAGTATTCAGAATTTTAGGTAGGAAATCATGTTTTAATGAAGGCATATCCATGGAATGGAGTTATAAGTTTTGGTAAGAAAGGTAAATTGAGTCCCAAGTACATAGGACCTTTTGGAATTCTAGAAAGAATTGGGGTTGTAGCTTACCGTTTTGCAATGCCGCCATGTCTCTCCAAAGTTCATGATGTGTTCCATGTATCATTGTTGAGAAAATAGATGCCTGACCCAATGCATGTACTCACCTATGAGCAATTAGAACTGGAACTGGATCTGTCTTATTGCGAAGAGCCTGTCAAGATTCTTGATATGAGAGAAAAAGTGCTGAGAAACCAGACGACTCGCATGGTAATAGTTCTATGGATAAACCATAAGATGGAAGAGGTAACATGGGAAACTGAGGAACTTATGATGAAGAATCACCCGAGTCTTTTAATATGGAAGTATTTTATAAATTTTGAGGAAGAAATTATTTTATGGATGGGAGAATGTAACACCCAAATATTCCATGGTACGCTTCTCTTTGAATAATATAGTAGCATGTGTTGTATGCAACTTCGAGTTCTAACACACACCACAACCAATCAAACTAGCTGTTATGAATAGTAATACCCAATTTTTAAATTTTTTATACATTTTATCATTGAACATGGACTTAATTTTTGGATTTGGAATATCGAAATTAGCTTAGGGTGAATTTTTGGTACTTTTCAGACAACTTTCATATTTTGATGAATAATGAAAAATACTAAATTTTAATTAAAAACAAATTTTTTAATCGAAATAATTAATACTGATAAATTATGAAATTAAGTGATTTTATATTATTATTAGAATATATTTTTACCATTTAATCCAATGTTGGTCATTGGACATAATTTCTAATTTAAACTGGACATAAGTAAGTGCCAATCTTTTGGTAGTTATTATCCCTTAAAAAAACGCTTTTGTTTTAACAATGGGAATTAATTTCTGCCACTTCTGTGTTTTGAATTTAGAAAAATGGATTACATATTTAGAATCAGAAGTTCCAAATTGTATAAATAGGTAACTTTTATTTTTAGATATTTTGAATAACTACTTCGGTAAATATTTTATTTACTGTGGTTAAAGGGTAAATCCGATAAATAAGGGTAAAAAATAATGTTATAATAATAATAAAGTACCCAAAAACGTTCCCTAAACCTGTTGGTTGATACATTACTGACGATGGTCATCTTTGGGTCTATTTTTGGACCCCATTGATCCACTTGTAAGTGATAATGACACTCTATATTACCTAAGTTAAAGTAAATACAAAAATGACATAAGCCTATATCTTTTAGAAAAATAATTCTTACATATGGTTATATAGGATATATTTTTTATTATAAATATTAATTATAAAGACAAAAATATTTCCTACATAATGGTATTTTATTTATAATTGTATTATATTAAATAATTAAATTTATGTGTGACAAAATAATGATGTAGTATTTTCCTTATTAATGAAAGAATCAAATAAATAATATTATAAATGTTAAAATAAATATAATTTAAAGTTTTGATGACATGAAAAAATATTATTGGTTAATATGACATGTTAGGATTGATTAAACTATTTTCTTTATAATTAATAAAGTTGTTAAGACTTTAACAAAAATCAATTCTTAAATATTGTCAAAATTGATATAAATGAGTATGTAAAAAAAATATTACATTATTAATTGATATTATATTCCTATAAATTTAAGGTTCGTGCAATGGAATTATATAATGATAGGTGTATTATTAATGGACTACTTGGGGGTCTCTTGGAAGTTTATAGTATGTTTATTGACTATATAATATAAAAATACAAAGAGACATGGTAAATGTCAAACTATTTAACTAAGAGTTAAATAAAAAAAGATAATATAGAGACCCAAACCTGTCTAAAACCTATTGGTTGAGCGGTTTTCGACCTATCCCCACCTTAACCTTTAAATATTCCACTTTGGATCCATTATAAATCGAATTTGAATTTATTATAAAATAATATTTCTAGCATTTCGTATGGTGCCCCTCACCCCTCTTATAAAAGGGAACACCCCCTTCCCTCTAATTCACACCTTCAAAGCCTATTGGCTCGGCCAACCCCTGTCCAAATATTATTTCAAATTTTCTCACTTGATCCTAGAGGCCTTCTTTTGATCAGAAAGCCAAATTAATGAGCCCTTTTGATCAAATCAAACTGAAGAACCTGAAGAAGAGGTAATGTTTTCACCACCCTCATTCAAGTTCCTTTCTTCTTCAACATCTTATTTCTTTTTTACTTCCATTATAAAATAATAAACCCATTATCATCTACATACTGTGATGTTATTATAAATATTGTACAACCATATTCAGTATTCTATCAATCCTTTGAATGACATGTCACAATACATGTGTGCGTACGGCTTACCGTCTCCATGTCGTGGTGTAATTGTTATTCAAAAAATTATTATTTCGATGGGTATGATAATGTTGTTTAATTAATGTAAATAATAAATATAACATCATAATAATTCTGTATATATGATATACCATCCAATTATATATTATTTTAATATCAAAATAATGATATTGGCACATGTGCGTACGTACGAACTACTGTCTCCACGAACGCGATGAGATTCATTCCCCATCGTATCCATTCAAGTCTAATTTTCATTTGATTATTAAAAATAATTCTTAAGTACTTTATATAATTCGGTATATGAATAAAATACAATCTATCCATAACAAACACTGCTTATGTAACAAAACATATAAAATAAAATGAGTTAGTTAACACCCGAAACAACGATAATACTAAGATATTATTAACAAATAAATGTTAAAAGATCATATATGATATCATATTAATGTATATGATTCCTGAATAGTTTAATAAAAATTATTTAAGAATTATACAATAGGTTAACCTACCCTCTACCAAGGAAAAGTACAAGGTAAGTGTTTATTTCACAATCTTTTCATTATCCGAGGTTTTTTATACGTAATTAACTACTGGGACCTCTTTATCATCCACATCCATGTTTCATAAAAATTTATTTGAAATCATTCATAATATTTTACAGACTATAGGTTAAAGTCAATTATACCCTTGTTTGACTTTTTATAATAATTTTATAATGTAATCTTTCTGTCGTTTTCCAAAAAAGGTCATTTCTAACATTTTCAACTGAATTAAGGTAAGAACGTCTTTTTAACTTATACGGAGTGTGTTTCTATTTTCCGCCATTAAAAAATCATCAAGCATCCATTCACATCTTATAAGAATATTTTCAAAGTAAATTTTTTCTTTTATAATTATGTGACTTTTAAATGATTTAAAAAAAGAGATATTTATCCTCAAATAGTTTTGATTTCATTTATGTCAACATCCTTTGATGGATTTTAAGCTTATTTGATGTTGATTTATTATGATACAAAACTTCTATATTTTATTGAAGGTTTTTTGATATGTTTGACTGTGGATGTGTTATTTTTATACCATTCATGTTTTACGGAGAATGTATTGACATTTTGTATGCTAGTTTTAATACGAATGTTCATGTTATGATTGAACCTGTTCATATGAGGATTGCATTGGACTTAATATGTGACAAGTGGAGCCCGTTATAGCTCCTCGATGCATTGGTAGGTCTCGTGAGACAAACTAGTGTCTTGTAACAAGGCCTTAACAAAATATTATTTGTAGTCTTGGTACAAGTCCTTGACTATGTGGTTATGATAGTCTGGAATTATGCATTCCATCATTATGAAAGTGGTAATTGATATTGCATGTGATTATTCGACTAGTAGAATATCCATGTGAATATGTAACTGTCATTTCTTCATTTTATTTTTTCCTTATTATGCTGAAGTTCAAGTTTAAAAGGCTTTTGTTTTAGTTATGCATTTCCTTAAATTTTTATGCTTATTTATGAATGTTTCC
This sequence comes from Viscum album, assembly GCA_963277665.1. Classification (NCBI taxonomy): domain Eukaryota; kingdom Viridiplantae; phylum Streptophyta; class Magnoliopsida; order Santalales; family Viscaceae; genus Viscum; species Viscum album. The sequence continues at coordinate 1,657,409,031 of OY728138.1, read as the reverse complement.
GCTATATTATTATCCTTACTGGGCATCTGAGCTCACCCTTTTCTATGTTTTATTTTTTCCAGGATATGAAGAAGTATTTTATAAATGACCTGCAGGAATAGTATAAGGGGATATGAGTGTGGAGACAAGATGTTTTTGTAGTTTTCACTTTATGATGTAATGTAACCTTTATGAATGTATCTATTGATTCCAAGGCTACTAAACTAATCGGTCATTCGATACATGATCTTTTGTGATCATGACAATGTTATGTAATAATGCACAAACTCTGGGTAACTGGGGTGGGGGCGTTACCTCTTGGGTATAGAATAGTTTTCCAAAGTCTGATATAAGATTTATTTCTACCAAAGAAAATTATGATGGATTCAAAAAATATTGGATGATATTACCCTTTGTGGGTGATAGATATCAAATGGTGGAGTGAGTGGCTTTATTAGTAGTAATATTCAACACCTCACCTATAATTCATTAATTTTATCACATGGAATATAAGTCTCTTCAAGAATATTGTTCTTTAAATCAATGATGATTATATAGACATTTTACCCAATGATTTTCTAGGAATATCACTATTGTGTGAGATGGGGTATTAGGGAAACATTGCACCTAGGGCCGCTCTACTACCTACTATATCATTTTGGATGACTCATAAAAATATACAAGAGATGTGTGTAATATTTAAAAATGTTTTATTGAAGGCTTATATTAGAACCAATGTGTCTTCCCGGGGAACTTCTGGTTTTGTTCATGAAAAATTAGGTAGGATCTTGCCCCTTTTTTTTGATTATAATTTCCTGAAGCGGTCCATGATAGAGAAAAAATACACCAGTACAATAAATTATTACCAATTTGATTATTTTGAGGGATAATTTTTGCAATAAAAGATTAATCATGGGTTTTTCTTACAGCTATTTTAGTTTTTTTAGAATTATATTATGAATAAAACATTCTAATGTCTCAATGGAAACTAGAAGTTCATGGAAATCCCTCCATTGTGAAGAAATCCCCCGATTTGTTTATGCCTATGATGAACATGATTTTCTAGCCACTCAATGGACTATTATTTATTGACTTTATTGAATACATACTCATCTATTTTATAATATAGGTGAACTACGTAGGAAACATGAGAATGGTTCTATACTTAATATGGGAGAATCATATTTATGGTAATATCTTGATGTTCCAGTTGTAGATCAGTGAGTTTCAATTTCTAGGGACTTTTAATTTTGAGAAATGATTACCACTGGAACCAGAGAAGTATGATGATTTTATTTTGTTGATTCTCCATAATTTTTTGTCAAAGGTGTGTTATTTTCTTGGTTTTTTACGGTACCAGGGGATGTTTGGGGAATAAGTCACCAAATTGAAACCCCTTTGAACTCACGGGTGTTGAAAGCATAACCGTTTACCTAGACTGACCAGTATTAGAGAGAATTTGGGGGAGTTGTTGTTGAGGCTGACTAGTGCCTCTATTGAAAGATTTTAATAGGATGGATTGGACTACATTTTATTTTGTGATGCCCATAAATATTTGGACATCTTCATGTTAATTAAGAGGAAGTGAGTGATCATGTATGGGTTGAGGCATTTGAGAACCCATGAGATGAACTGTGTTACTAAAGAACTAGAGTTAGAAGAAATATTCTTATCTCTAAAGATATGGAGGCACTACCTTTTGTGAGAGAACTATCCCGCTCACATCCATCATTTTAATGTGCTAAAACAAATTGAACTCATTCATACACTCTTTATCATTATGGATAAATCCAGACAATGCATATCCAAGCACATTTACCCCAAAACATTGATAATATTATCATCTAAATGCCTAACAAGAATATGGTGCTCCCCATTATAAGATTGAACTTATGACCACTAATTTATAATTATTTGATTCATCTACCATCAAAACTTATTATTAAATTACCACTCCCATGGTCCAGAAATGTGATTGACATGTTTTCATACTCACTACACAAAAACAACTACGATAATATCAATGAAATACTAGTTATTTTCCTCAATTCTAACTAGAAAATGAGGATGTAATAATTACATTCATATATTAACAATATATATAAAAAATATCCATTCTTAAAAATACTAGTTCAATCAGTGAAATTCACCCCACATTTCTACAAGGATACACTATATTTGTTATGAAATCCACTATGTTAGGATGGTTTGTCTGAGTATGATATACTCTATAATACCAAATGTAGGATCGAAATAAGAATGAGATTATTAGATACAAGAGGGGGTGAATTGTATCTTTTAAAAATTCCTTTGGAACATTTAATAATGGTTATGTCTAACAAGGTTAAAAAAAATAATTCGCAAGACCTCTTATAGGTTTTAAACACTTGATAGATTCCGGAAAAGTTATTCCGAAAATGAAACTTAACAAAAGTTACGAAGATTAAGATTTCTACCTTAAAGTGTATAGAATCTAACTATATCAGAGTACAAGGGTGAGGATGTATAAGATAGTATACTTTCCTCAACAATACAAAATGCAGCAGAAAAACTTGTAACAACAAACACGTAAAAAGTAATAAGTCTTTTAACCCAAAGAGAAGGGTATACAACAACCTGGGATAGAGGTCCCTTGATTTATACTTTCAAGAATGGTTGTCTTACCCCCACCAAGGTAGGCCCTCGATACGAATATCAGAGTCTATCTTGCTATCACCGCAAGCCCTCAACTATCAGGTAGTCAGCACCTCTATCTTCCTCAGCATGGAAGCCCTCAACTTCAAGGTGTTGGAGCCACTGTCTTCCTATCCCCGAAATCCCTCGATTGTACACAGCAAAAATCGAAGTCACATGAAGAAAATCCGCATAAGGTAATGTTTGAAAAAGCTATTCAAACATTATGTACAAATATTGAGAGTTTATCAGAGCCAATCTCTCTTGAAATCACTTCAACCACACTTTGTCAAGGATCAATGTCAATGTTATGTGTTAAAGTTATTTCTTCTTTTCAAATGAGCTCATATTTTTAGCCACAACTCCAATGGTCGGCTCCCTCCTGCAACGGTCATATTCTTCCTTTAATTTAGGATGGATCTGTACACGTGTCATTTAAACAATGGTTAGTTGATAACTGAAGGCACGACATCATTTTATAATAGAACAAGTGGAAGCATAACCAAAACTGATATTCGGAATGGAGGTAAATGAAAGTTCATAATGTAAGTAAAATATGAAAGTTTGGAATGTAAGTAATTATGAAATCGGAGTCTGTAGTAATAAGATATTCAGATTCTATTTTGTAGGAATTTGTAATGAGAATTTGTAATCAGAATTCAGCATTAGAATTCATAATGATATTTCGTAACCAGAATTATTCATCAAAATTTGTAATGAGTATTCGTAATCAGAATTCATCATCAGAATTAGTAATGAGAATTCGTAATCAGAATTTATCATCAGAATTCGTAATCAGAATTTGTGATTCGAATTCTTCATCAGAATATATAATGAGAATTTGGAATCAGAATTCATCATTAGAATTCGTAATGAGAATTAGTAATCATAATTATTCATCAGAATTTATAACGAGAATTCGTAATCAGAATTCCTCATTAGAATTAATAATGATAATTCATAATTAGAATTCTTCATCAGAATTAATAGATAGAACTTTATACAAGTTCGTAATCAGATTTCAGAGTTGATCTTCAAAAAAGTTCATAACAGGGAATTCAGAGTAGAGATTCATAAATGTTCGTAACATGATTTCAGATCCTAAAACAGAATACCTCATATCTAAGTATTATATGATTTCGAGGTTTTTGGTTTCAATCTGAGTTTTATACTTAGAAAATTTATGATATGAACAAAGAAATCTAGGCAAGGGTTAATTGCCTCGGGGAAGAAAATTTTCCTTATAGAAGCAAAACAGGGGTAAAATAGCATTTTTCTTTAAAATAGGGTGTTTGTGATTTTCAAAATAAGAGGAATGATTAAGTCATAAGAAAACCTTAAAGACTTAAGAATCTTCTGCTTACATGATGGAATGGAAAATTCATAAGTAATACCTTATTGACTCAGCAATATCCCTCTTTTTGGAAAGCACAAACAACCTTACGAAAAAGAATGTAAGAGATTAGAATAAATTTCTAAACATTGAAATTAAATCTTATCTCCCTTTTTTATGGACAATGGTGAATACGACTAACTCCCCCTTAGGCTTTGGAAGTCTAAGGATAATATTCTAGATTTCCAAAATGAGAATTTTCATTTGAATGTGAAGATCATTGTAATGAGCATTCCCCCTTAGATAAACTCCCCCATACGTAGGGATACTTCTTCTATACATATAAATCTTTTTTCCTTCTCTTCTTTAGAATTATTTTTTGTTATCCCCCTTTGGGATTTTCAAAAAGAGTTTGGGGGAATGGAAAAAAATATGGTACCTGAAATATTAGAAAAAATAACACAAAAGACAAGGAACACACGTTTTCATTAATATTGATAGGATTTTAATAAAGAAAGACATTACAACAAAAGATCGGATTGGTATATTTTTCTTCTTTTTCCTTGGGTATTAGCTTCATCAGAAGGGTTTTTAGCTTCTTTAATTCTTTCTAGTCATCCTCAGCTTTCTTTTATAAGGCTGTAATCCGGTCATCTTGAGCCTTCAAAGCCTCAGACTGAGCCTTAAGAACTTCATCCTGCTTTATAAGCTTCTCTTTGATCTCAATCCAGAGATCTATTTCCCCTATACAGCTTTGAGCATCAAAGTTAAGCTTCCCATTCAGATCCTTCACCTGCTGATTCCGAGTATTTTCCTCAAGGGTCAACTTTTCCTGAAAACTATTTATAAGATCCTTGATCATGGAATCATTGGTATCAAAAGCCTCTTTTTCTTCCTCTTGAAATCCATCACGTTCTGCCATATTTTGGACGATCTTATTTGACCAAGTGGTCATTTTATTATAGGACTTCCTGTGAGCTTCGTATCCTATTAGAAATGTTTTGAAATCTTATTCTATCTTTACACACCTATCCATCGCCATGGACACCAAATCCGACTTCTGATTAAGAGTGTGTTGGAGCATCTGGCATCTATAATCTATGTCTGTAAAAGTTGGAATGGAACCGACTAGCTTCTTCAATGAGTGATCAAAAAATCATGACCATGTGAAGATGACTCCAAATACGAGACATTACTTGGTCAGAGTGGTTTTTCAAGCTCAACAACCTTTATTTTTGAAGTTCCTACAACTTCCTTCCTCTTCAATATAGATTTTCTTTGAGAATAAACAACCACTTTCTTACCCTTATCAATCTTAGGTATGACTTGCTCATCAGGAGATTTATGATCGCTATTGGATAATTAAAGAACTCTGTCATCATCAAATTTCACTTTTTTCTGCTCCTTCCACAATAAAGTGATTTTCATAGCTTTCTTACTTAGATAATTAATTAAATTCTTCTTCTTCCTTATCTTCATATTTCTTTCCATTTTTCTATTCTTCCTTTCCAGGAGTGATAAGCTTTGAGGAATCGACCTCAGATGTTCGGAGTGGTAATTTCCCTGATGGATTTTCCTTATCATGATATTTTTCTACTTGTTTCTTCACATCCTCTAAATCACCACTTTCTTCTTATACTTGTTCTTATTCTTCTACATCCTCTTATTCTTCTACTCCTTCAATAACTTCTTTTTCATTATATTTTTTTGGAGTGATGAAAATCTTCCCCAGAGTGTCAGGTAATGGCTCGAGTAGGAATGTTTTCGGTACTGGAATATTGTACAACTTCAGCATCAGACATTTTCTTCTTCATCTTCTTCTCTTTTTATTTCTTTTCAAGGTATTCACCAGTCTTCTCCCTTAAATACATTGCTTCAGTAAGGTCCAATCCGAAATGTGGTTCCCCTTATTTCCTCTTTTCCTTATATTACCTCCATTTTGCAACCACCTCATCCGGATATGATTTTTGTTTCTTCGGTTTGGGAAGTGCGGATTGGGCTTCCTTAGCTTTAGGGGTTTTATCTTCAACTTCCACTTATTGTAACTTTCTTTTATTTCTAGTCTTCTTTGAGGGCTCAGTTTTTTTCTAATATTTTCCAGATTGGATTCAACCTCTTCCTCTAGAAGATCATAAAACTCTTCTTTCTCCTTCGAATAGCCCATATTTATTCTTTTCATAGTTTCATCACTAACAAGCATAACTTTGCAATTCTGAGACTTGGATTTGCATGAAATCTTGAATGGTTCAAGACACCGAAGTATCAACTTCAAAAGTATGGTAGGATACATAATAATTTGGGCTCTTATATTTCCATTATTGATGTTCTGGATTGTAACAAGAACATTCCTCATCAAATTAATTTTCCATATATTTACCAGGAAATTTAAGAAATATATGTCACTTTTCTTGAGGGTATCTTTGTCACCTTTTCTCGGTACTGAAAAAACCTTATACTCATAACTGAAGAATCCAGTTGTTAGAAGATAGATGATCAATTTTTGATGTCTTGACATAAGAAAGTCCAAGACATTGCAAGGATTTTAACTTAACTAAACTACCTTGAACATCTAGGAGTTTGTGGGAGAAAAATTCTGCCTCCCCTTCATATGATAATCCCACCAAGCTGGCTGCCTTGGTATAAGAATATTTATTGGTTTTTCCATAAGACATGAATGAACATATTTCTCTATCATCTTCCTTAAATAAGAACACTGACTCATAAAAATCTATGAGTAAATCCGGATACACCATGTCTTGAACACATGTTTTAGATAAGCAGACATATTCCCGTCCATTTAACTTTATATTCTTAGAAATGACAGAATCGTACTTGAAAAAGTTTGGATGCACCAACCATTCCTTGTATACTTTCCATTTTGAGATTGGCTTTGAGGTAGACATTTCTTGAGAAGAGTCTTCAATAGACATTTAGACTAGAGGAACTTTGGGACATTCAGAAAGGGCGTAAGAACTGAGGTAGAACTTCGAGACGCGAGAGCTTGGAAACCGATGTGGGACACCATTGGGGGTCCCCTTTATATAAGAGATTGTGGTGAACCTTCAACTTCCAAAACCAATATAATGGTTGAAAAACTCTCTGATCTAATCTGAAGGTTGAAAACATACCCGCAAGGAAATCATGAATCTTGTCTTTTTAGGTTTTAAGAAAAACATTCGAATTTAAGGAAAAAAATATGAAAAATTAAAATACAAGAGAAAATTCCAGAAAGTAAAAATGATTATGAAAACTTAAGTAAAGAAATCATACCTTTCTGATTTTCTAGGAAGATTATTCATAATAGGTGATATTTTTCTTGAAGAAAATTTGACTATGAAAAAACATACTATGAAAAACTCATTACGAAAAACTTAAGATCGAAATGTTTTATTGAAAAAATTTTGAGTACCAAAAATCGATTACGAAAATTATGAGTATGAAAATTCCCATTCCAAAAATTCCCCTTATGAAAATTTCCCTTACGAAAATTTATATTCCGAAAATCTCCACTATGAAAATTTGAGAAAAAACTAACTACGAAAACTATCATTATGAAAATTTCAAAAACTCACTATGAGAACATTCATTACGAAAATTTGAATAACAGACTATGAAAACATTCATTACAAATTTTTTGAAAAACAGACTAAAAAACATTAATTATGAAAATTTTAAAAACAGACTATGAAAATATTGATTACGAATTTTTTTGAAAATGTAACTACGAAAATTTTCATAAAGTTTAATAACATGTGTACTACCCCTATGAAAAGGAGTTTATTACTCCAAGGATATTGGTTGAACAGAAAGTTATTGGAGGAAGATTACATCACAGTTATAATTCCTAACTTCTGATTAATGTATTCAAATCTATCGGAGGGTAACGATTTGGTGAAAATACCATAAAGCTGATCTTGCGTTCCGATAAATTGAAGAATGATATCTCTTTTTTGTGTGTGATCCTTAAGAAAGTGATGCATAATATCTATGTGCTTTTCATGAGAGTGATGTGCAGGTTTTTTACTAAGGGAAATGACACTTGTGTTATCAAACAAAATTTGAGTCTTAGTAAAACTCAAGCCATAGTCAGTGAAGGTGGGTTGCATCCACAACACTTGAGCACAACAACATCCAGCTGCTACATATTTAGCTTCAGTAGTGGAGAGTTATGTAGAATTTTTCTTCTTGAAAGACCAAGAAACTAATTAATATCTTAAGAAATGAAATGTTCTATAGGTACTCTTTCTATCCATTCTACATTCACCAAAGTCATCATCTGAAAAACTTTTTAAGAAAAAATCATTTCCAGAAATATAAAATAGTCCTAAATCCATGGTTCCTTTTAAGTAGATAAAAATTCTTTTCAATTCCCTTAAATGAGATTCCTTAGGATTAGATTGATATCTTGCATATAGGCATACTGAAAACATTAAGTCTAGATGACTAGCGGTCAAGTAAAGTAGACTACCTATCATACCACTAAAATATGTTTGATCTACTGGTTTCCCAGCTTCATCAAGATCAAGTGTGTTTTAGGTACTGATGGGAGTAATTATACTCATAGTGTTGTCAAATCCATACTTTTTAATAAGATCTTTAATATACTTACATTGGGATATGTAGATTCCTTCAGGTTTTTGAGAAATTTGAAAACGAAGTAAAAATGATAACTCCCCCATCATACTCATTTCAAACTCAGATTTCATTATATCCACAAAGGAATCAGTTAAAGATAGCTGATTTGAACCAAATATAATGTCATCAACATAAATGTAAACAATCAAAACATTTTTCTTATCTTTCTTTTTAAAAAGGGCTGGATCTGCATTTCCCTTAACATAGTTTTTTTGAATCAAAAATACTGTAAGTTTACCATACCAAACTTGAGGGTCTTGTTTTAGGACATACAATGCTATGGTATGTCTAAAAACATGATCATGATGTTTTCTATCTTCAAAGCTAGGAGGTTGGTCAGCAAAAACATCCACTTGAACATAACAATTAAGAAAAGCACATTTCACATCCATTTGAAAAAGTTAGCAATTGAAGAATGCTGTAAAGGCAAGTAAAATACGAATAAATTCAAGTCTAGATACTGGAGGATATGTTTCCTCAATGTCTATTCCTTCTTGTTGATTAGACCCTTTAGCAACTAATCTAGCATTATTCCTAACTATGACTCCATTTTCATCACACTTATTTCTGAAGACCCATTTTACTCCAATTATAGATGTTTCCTTAGGTCTTTCAACCAAGGTCCATAATTTATTCCTTTTGAATTCATTTAGTTCATCTTGCATGGCTTTAATCTAATCATCATCTCCTAAAGCTTCATCAGTGATTTTTGGTTCCAATTGAGAAAGGAATGCTAGATGTTCTATTTCATTTCTTATAGAACATATAGTCCTTACAGGTTGATTCACATCACTAATGATACTATAACTGGGATGATTCTTGAGAAACGACTGATTTGGGTTTTATAAAACCTGTTCATCAACATAGTGTAGGAAATATTCTGGGGTAAATGTTTAATATGTATCTTCTTGAAAATTTTCCTTATCAGAAGGATTTTCTATCAATGGTTGATAATCAGTTTTTGGAAACACATCCGAGGATGTAGGATGGGGTTGTTTAAAAAAAAGGGACCAAATTCATCAAATTTTACATGTACTATCTCTTCAACAATAAAACTATTTTCGTTAAAACTCAATATTCCTTAGAAGTTGGGAGTAGCCTAAGAAAATTCCTTCATCAGATTTTGGTGCGAATTTATGAAGATTATCTATAGTATTCAGAATTAATACCTTGCAACAAAATACCTTAAAGTAGGAAAGTCTAGTTTTTCTACCATTACATAAATCATAAGGAGTTTTATTATGAAAAGATCTAATCAAAACTCGATTTATAGTGTAACAAGCCGTACTTACAGCTTCAAACCATAAATGTTTGGCAACAGAATACTCAGTCAACATGGTTCTAGTTATCTCTTGAAGAATTCTATTTCTTCTATTAACAACACCATTCTGTTGAGGTGTTCTGGGTGCTGAGAAGTTGTGAGTAATACCTTTTTTACTACAAAAAGTTTTAAAATCAGAATTTTGAAATTTTCCTCCATGATCAGTTTGAATAGTTATCAATGGAAGGTTTTTCTTATTTTTCACTTGGGCACTAAAACTTTTGAAATAAGAAAAATCTTCAGACTTCTTTGCTAGAAAATAGACCAATGTACATCTATTGTAATCATCAACCAAAACAAATACATAATATTTTCCCCCAATGCTTCCAGTTTGTGTAGGACCAAAATAATCCATATGCACTAGTTGTAATGCATCAGTGGTTGAGACTTCACCAATGGATTTAAAACTAGATTTGTGTTACTTTCCATATTGACAAGGATCCCAGAATTTTGAATAATTGAATCTTAGCTCTAGTATATCCTTAACAAATATCTTAATAGAAAGTTTTCATAGGTTTCTAAGATTATAGTGTCTTAGCCTTCAATTCCATAACCAAGAATGATCTTACATTTCACTAATTCAAGGTAAGTCTTCGATCCTAATGTCTTCTATGTTTAGTGTATAAACATTATCATGCCTATGGGTAGAAAGAATAAACTCTTACTTGTAATTGTGTACTAAGCACTTACCATTTCTAAAATTCAGAAGGTATCCTTCATCACATAATTGACTTATGATGATTAGGTTGTTCTTAAGACACTTAAAAAATAAAACATTTGAAATCAATGTTTTTCCAAGAAGAACGATGTTACCTATACCAATAATTTCTTGTTGAGCATTAAATCCAAAAGTAATTTTTCCTCCGTTCTTCTTTATAATATTTTCAAAATAGTTTTTGTTACCAGTCATATGTCGGGAACATCCACTATCCATGTACTAAGTATTTCTGTTTGTACTTTTCCTATTTCCCTTAAAATAAGAAAAATTTAGGTTTTTAGAATCCTGACATGCTTGGATCTGGAAATTTCAGAAAGAAAATTTTTGGTTACCCACATCTTCTTAGAAATATAAGCCTTATGAAATCCTAAAGATTGGGTTTTTTTTAATGAACAATTCTTTGCCCAGTGACCACAACACTGACATTTAGTACATAATGGGGCACTTTGATGAACAAAGTAATTGCTTCTAAAAATCGGTTTAGAACTTGTGTAACCAAAACCATAAGTATTCCTTCGAGGTCAAATTTGTGAATATATTTTATCAGAATTTTCCTTACCTAGGGTAATGTTTGACAAACACTTACTCAAGGAGAATATTTCAGATTTCAGTTTTATAACTATGTTCTTGTCTTCAATAAAATTTGATTTTGAACTAGATCTAGGCTCAAAAAATTTTTCTTAGAAATTACATTTTCTATATCTTTAGAAAGTTTATTCTTCTCATATCTTATTTCCTGAATATTTTTTGAAATACTTTCAAAATAAGTATTTTTATTATTAAGATAAGTATATAGATCTTATATTTCATTAGTAAGAATAGTATTCCTAAATTTTTCCTTATCATGTTTCTTCATGAGTTTTGAATTCTCATTCTCAATAAATTTGGAAAACCTAGAAACTTCTTCATAGGTGGGTAAAGTATTATCTTTATCCGAAAAAGATTCTTCATCTGAAGAGTTATAATATTTAATATCATTAGAATTCAAAGAAACATTGGTCATTGATTCAGCAATGTGTACCTTATCCATCAAGAAATGATTATCAATAGGTAGCATGGCTAAAAGTCCAATATTATTCTGTCGAGAAGATTCACAATCCAAAGATTCATATGACGAGTCTCCACCACTAACACTCCATTGTGTCATTTGATTTCAACACTTTATTAGCTTTGGACTTGTAATACTTCTTTATGTTTTTCTCAGAATTCCATTCCTTTATTTCTTTTCTCTTGAGCATAGGGAAGTTAGGTCTTATGTGTCCAGCTCACTTACATTCATAGCAGGTAACTTCTGAGTCATTCTTGTCTTTCCTTTCCTTCTTATTATATCTGGATTGAAAGTTCCTCTATCCAGCTATCTTGTTCATCCTTCAAGCCAGATTTTCTAACTCATTTTATGAAGATTCACTTCTACTAGATTCGGATTGGATAACAACTTTATTAGATATGGATCTAGTGACTCTCTCAGGAGGCTTTTCATTCATATGATTGGAAGTAGAAGTAAAAGCTATACTTCCATTTCCATTCTTCTTCACAATATCAACATCTCTCTTCATTCTAAGCTCATGTGGAATAAGAGTTCCAAATAGCTCATCAAGGGTAATCTTAGTGACCTTTCTATTCTCATCGATTGTAGTCCTTTTAAATTCCCACTCATTCGGCATGATGTAGATTATCTTATCAACAAGAGCTTCATCATCCAAACCTTTTTCACCCATTGATTGTAAACTATTCACAATAATCATGCATCTCTATTGCACCTTGCATATGGGTCCACCATAAGGAAAACTAAAACCATGATATTCAGCTATAATCATTGCTCCTTTGGTCTCAATTACTTTGGAAGTTCCAAAGTGATTAACTTCAAGTTTCTTCCAAATAGAATTTTCTGCTTTACAAGATGCAATTTTTCTATATATATTTATAGTCATTGAACAATGTAATGTATTGCGTACCTTATAATTAAGTTGATATTCATGATTTTCTTGATTTGTAAATGCACTTACTTATTTATCAGGAATTTTGTATCCACCAGTAAGCATAACAAAATTTTCAACTCCAGTGTTGATAATGATGGTCTTCATGTGATCCCTCCAATATTCGTAATCATTAACATAAATGATAGGTGCTCTAGTTGTATTAAGATTGTATATGGAACCATCATTGATTCCTACCATAATTAAGAAAAGTCATTCCATAAAAACATGTTACTAGAAAAAGTTTGTAAACAAGGAAAATATTCTATGCAAGAAAGTATAGAGCAAAAGTATCTCTACGAAAAAGTGAATCTGAACTATGAGTCTGAAAAACAGATTTTGAAAAATATGAATCCGATTTCCTTCGGAATCTCATCGTGAGATTAATTCATATTGAACCAAATCCAATGATACCAATTGTTAAGATGGTATATCTGAGTATGATATACATTATTATACCAAATGTAGGATCAAAATAAGAATGAGATTCTCAGATACAAGAGGGGGTGAATTGTATCATTTAAAAATTACTTTGGAACTTTTAAAGATGGTTATGCTTTTCAAGGTTAAACAAAATAATTCACAATACCTATTATAGGTTCTAAACACTTTCTAGATTCCAGAAAAGTGATTTCAAAAATGAAACATAACAAAAGATACAAAGATTAAGATTCTACCTTAAAGCATATATAATATAACTATATCAGAGTACATGGGTGAGGATGTATAAGATAGTATACTTGACTAAACAATACAAAATGAAGCGGAAAAACTTGTAACAACAAACAAGTAACAAGGAATAAGTCTTTTACCCCAAAGAGAAGGGTATCCAACAACCTTGGATAAAGGTCCCTTGATTTATACTTTCAAGAATGTCTGTCTTACCCACACCAGGGTAAGCCTTCGATATGAAGATCAGAGTCTTTCTTGTTATCCCTACATGCCCTCAACTATCAGGTAGTCGATGACTCTATCTTCCTCAGCAAGGAAGTCCTCAACTTCATGGTATTGGACCCTCTGTCTTCTATCCCCAGGAGCCCTCGATTGTACACAACAACAATCAGAGTCGCACAAAGAAAATATGCACAAGGCAATGTTTGAAGAAGCTGTTCAAACATTTTGCACAAAGCTTGAGAGTTGATAAGAGCCTATCTCTATAGAAATCACTTCAACAACACTTTGTCAAGGATAAGTGTCCAAGTTATGGGTTAAAGTTGTTTCTTCTTTTAAAATGAGCTCCTATTTATAGGCACAACTCCAACGGTCGACTCCCTCCTATAACGGTCATATTCTTCTTTGAATTTTAGAGGGACCTGTACATGTGTCATTTAAACAGCGGTCAGTTGATAACTAAAGGCACACCATCATTTTATAATAGAACAAGTGGTAGCATAACCGAAACTGATATTCGGGATGGAGTTAAATGAAAGTTCGGAATGTAAGTAAAATATGAAAGTTCAGAATGTAAGTAAATATGAAATCAGAGCCTGTAGTACTAAGATATTCAGATTCTGTTTTGTAGGAATTCATAATGAGAATTCGTAATCAGAATTCATCATTAGAATTCGTAAAAAGAATTCTTCATCAGAATTCTTCATCAGAATTCGTAATGAGAATTCGTAATCAGAATTCATCATCAGAATTTGTAATGAGAATTCATAATCATAATTCATCATCAGAATTTGTAATGAGAATTTGTAGTTAGAATTCTTCATCAGAATTCATAATGAGAATTCGTAATCAGAATTCATCATCAGAATTCGTAATGAGAATTCGTAATCAGAATTCTTCATCAGAATTTGTAATGAGAATTCATAATCAGAATTCATCATCATAATTTGCAGTTAGAACATTATACAAGTTTGTAATAAGAATTCAGAGTTGAACTTCATTAAAGTTCAAAAAAGGGAATTCGGAGTATAACTTCATAAAAGTTCATAACATGAATTTGGATCCTAAAACAGAATACCTCATATCTAAGTATTATATGATTATGAGGTTTTTGGTTTCAATCCTAGTTTTATACGTAGAAAATTTATGATATGAACAAAGAATCTAGGAAAGGGTAAATTTTATTGGGGAAGGAAAATTTCATTATAGAAGTAAAACAGGGTTAAAATAGAATTTTCATTAAAATAAGGTGTTAGTTATTTTCAAAACAAGATGAATGATAAAGTCATAAGGAATCCTTAATGAATTAACAATCTTCCCCTTACACGAAGGAATGGAAAAGTCATAAGGAAAACCTTATTGAATCAGCAAACTACACCCATGATCACATGTTAATATCAATCAGACAACCCTATGGTGCCTCATCTTGAAAAACATGATGATCTAAATGTTGTGGTGATACCAAAACACCTGATCACGATGGATTCACACCCAGAAGATTCCTATGATCAACCAATAATTATCTCTAGACAATATAACAGAATCCCAATGAGATTCCCTATTTTGATCCTTAACACACCAAAACATTATTTGTGAAGAATCGTAAACTAAAGAACCTATGACACAAGAAACCATTGATCAGTTTAGATCCAACCCATGGATAAATACATCCTGGAAATTTCATCCTTAGTACAATATGAATGTGAATTTTTTTATTCCATTTTTCTTATTTATATGAATGATATATAAATCCCATTAATATGAGTTTTTTTATTAAATTGAATTGGGTAATATCCATCATCCATGGACCACACTCCATTAATCATCAAACTTTGAAGATGGACGTGATCATCAAGGTATCACCTAAAGAATAAAATGAGTCCCCAACTACCACCTATTATTATCATTCGAGGAAAAAAATCACAAACATCTAGTTTATAAACAGTACCATTATCCCATAAACTAATGGTTTAATCCCTACCATATGGATTCTATTATACCACTCCTCAACTACAACCCTAAAGGTATCATCTTAATAAAATCATTGACCCTCCACAAATACTATCACTAAAATAACTATAAGTCAACTAACCTCTAAAAGGACTCATAGTCCAAAAGTAATCATATATCCTTGAACCCATAATATGTAGTTGTGTACTAACATACCTGGCGTAACTACCACAAAAAAACCACTCAAGTTTAACAAAGAACTAAATGATTTGAAAAAAAATTTAGACAATCTACTTTACCAAAAAAAATCCATCTAGGCCCCATGAACTATCTTTGCATACCACCATATTCTAACTGAAATTAAACTGTTTTTTCTCCAAAGTTACTGAATTATTTTAGATAGATGTCAATCCACATTCCCATAAAATTACATCCACTTACCACTCATCATAATATTGGGTAATTCAATCCCCAAGGCCACAAAACATTTATCAAGTTACCATGAGCTATGTGTTACCATAACTAGGATCCGGTTCCTATTTATGCATCATACCATGAATCCTAAACATTAGAATCAGCAGACATAAGGCATAATCAATGTTTTCATCCTTCCACCCTATCATTTCTCACGATTCATGAATAACTACATGGATAACCATTATCCTAGGAATTACCACAAGATAAAACAATTATCCATGATCTAACAGCCCTAGACCTATCCAACTAGTGTCAGCACCTATTACCACATCAATATAGTGTTTGTATAGTACTATTACACATCTAATAGATCCTTCTTGTAGAAACAAGGATTAAAACCCAAATATAATGAATTATGATCCATAACATAAGAAGTAGTTCCTATGTTTTGTATCCTAAAAAAACCTTTCTAGACCCACATGATCATTAATTCTCCTTGTTAAAGCACCTTCCCAAGATTTACGCTTTTAAATTCAAATTTTCAATATGATAAGACAACTACTTAATGTTGGATCCACACCAATATCAATTGCACTATGATGCAATTAGCCGACTCATAGATCCAACATAATCTACATGGGTCACAACCCAAAATTTTTACAAGAAACATGATACGAGGTATATTATCTCACATCATGTTTTGTACACAATTAAAGGATTTACCTGTATGACCCCACGACATGGTACTTGCAGACCTATAAAGGCCTCTCAAACCGTAATCATGGGTCTCACAGATATATTTCATATGATCGTATAATGATAAATTTAGTATAATTGAACCGAAAACAATGGAATACTATATTCAAAAATCGAAATGTGAAGATTATCATAATGTAGTGAACATGTAATCCATGTACAAAATTAACTATCAACATTATCGATGAAGTATAATTCTTGATGGAGTTCACTTGGAATAGTGGATACTAAGCCTACTTCTTATGAGGTGATAAACTGGGAATTTGATCTATGAATGTTTCATGAGGACCCCCTCAATCCGAAGTTGTTCTAGTTTGATATTAATTATGATAAATGGGTTTTAAAAAGAATATTTTTTTTAATTTATTTCACAAATAGAATCATAAGAAGAGAGTATCCCATCTACTTTTATAGTCAAAGCAGGAGGCTCCCACTTCAAAATTAATCAAAGGAATTTATATTTGTTTTTTTTTATTAATTGAATTATTTATATAAATAAATTAATATATTTTTATTAACTAACAATGATACCATTTATGTAGCAAAAAGAATATATATATATATATTTGTGAGTGTGAATGTGTATATCAAATAAATATTACATTCATTCCTCACATATATGAAATAAAATTCATCCCATGCACGTGAATGTTAGTGAATATAAAACAATATAACACTTATAATAAAATAACCTATGTAATTTATCCAAAAAATAATAAATCTTTTTGAATACATCATAAATCTTTTTATACTATTTTTATCGAACTCTATTCAATCAGGAAAAAAATATAATAAAAAATGTAACCCTTATCACAGGGCCAAGCCATGTGACCCTACAATATGTAACATCAATAAAAACAAATTTGAAATACATAATTTAATGATGTATGTAAAGATAAACATCTTGAATATATCGAATTATAATCATTCTAAAAAGAGGTCAGGTGTCATATCCTTCAAACATACCTATATATCTATAAAAACTATACAACACAACATGTATCATATAAATTATATGTATATCAATATAATCCATTTTTTTATGAAAGTTAGAAGCCACTAGACATGGAACATATCAATCTAGTATGGACCTCTCATTATTTCTTTATTCCATAAAAAATATTTTACAAGTTAATTAATACATTTCATGTTAAATTTTTTTAGATAACTACATCATCTTTCAGTAACCCATGTAGTTTAACACATCATATATGAAAAAAATAAGATTGGTCATTAATTTCATAAATCTAATTCAATCATTTTCCCAATGTGTTTAACATTTCATGAATGTGGAAGAATCCCATATTGGTTGTCATCCAAATAATGTCTTTATCCATAATATATCCAACCCCCCCACAATGGATATGTCAATATATATAAGTGAAAATGAATTTTATCAATTTATAAAGATTATAAATATAGTTATCTACCCAAATCAGGTAAAAAATATTCACAATAAAAAAACGCCTATGTATTTGAATACATTTAGGGCATTCCAAAAGAAATAATCTGGAAGAATAATCCATGTAGTAAGTCTCTACATTATTACCACATGAAAATATTATTTAAATATAATATATAACACTCTATATTGAGTAAAATTTGCAATTCATGTTAACATTATCATAACATTACAAACTATAATATTTGGTAATCATCATTGTTTAAGGATAAATCCATCTTCCACATTGAGATAATAGTATCACTCCAACATTCATATGAAAATAATTATAAAAAAACTAAAGGAATTAAAATTTTATAAGTCAATTATTATAATAACATTATACACTTTCAACAATTATATCCATTCATTCTTTTGTTTAACACAATGATATTCAATATTAACCTTATGTAGTTTATGATTTAATGGTTTCTTCAATATATATGCTATATTCTCTATAGAATCCACCTAACTAATCTTAATATAACCCCTCTTAATGCTCTCTCATATATGGTAGAATTATTAAATGATGTGTTTGGTATATTGATGATACAATGGTCCCACGGCCTAAGAAACAACACCATTGTTTTCACAATATTTCTCAATTTGTACCTCAATTCTAGGAACCACTTGATGTTAAAAATGAATTTCTTGATCCATTCAACATGCTTCACTATATCTAATGAAACAATGTATTGTACATTTTTCCATGTTCTACATGGCGACTTATATGGAAATCTTCTAACCCATTTTTCAACCATTTAGTTAAAAAAATATCCAGATTGATATTTCACATCAACTTTTTTAGATTGAAAACTATCATATCTTTAACCATTTATATGAAGCTTATCATGTCCTCTAAATACAATGAGAATAAACATAGTCTTTCTCATGTACGTAAAGATGTTCTTCATATAAATACAATTAATTTCACCTATATAATGTAGATATATACTAGATTGTCTCTATAAAAATTAGACATTTGTTTAATTGAAAAACATTGAAAATATGATATATAATATGGGAAATGAATAAAGAACATTTTTGATCCATTTTAATTTTTTTAAGGATCTTGAATCCTGTTATGATGCATTCCACACAACACTTTTAAAGACCCCTTTTAGGGTTATCCCTGATAAAATGCATTAAAATATTACCAATATAATTCTTATGACTTATTCTAAAATACTATGTTGATCTATCCTTATAGATCCTCATATCGAGTATGTAAGATACTCCCCCATGTTTTTCATTGAGGAACATTCACCCAGCCATGTCATCACTAACTGAAGTGTGAATACCTTATTTCCAAAAAGTATTGTTTCATATACATGGAGTATCAAAAATAATATTAAAATACAAAAAACTTGATTATAAATATATATGAATTATCCACATTCATAAGGAAAAAAACATTTCTATTTTTTCATATAGATTGATATTCCATCTTCTAGAAGCATTCTATAGTCCATAAATAGACAATTGAAACATAAAAATATTATAACTATCATTTATAACATAAAAACGTAGGATATATTTTATACACATCCTTGGATAAACTCCCTTTATGGAATATTATTTTGAAACCAACCTAATATTTCTCATAATCATAGTGAGCTTCAATGGATAGCACAATCCAAATGAACTATATCATTTCAACCTATGGATTGGTATCTTTATAGTCAATACCATTAAATTGTTTGTTACCCTTCTCCCCCATAAATGTTTTTAATTATAAAATCTTAAATAAATGTTAGTTTATAGAAAAAACCAAATTACATCATATGGGTCGCACAAAATTATATAATGTTTTTTAACCATTTCTCTTAATCATAAATCATAACATAAATAAGGTATGATATAAGTTCACCTACTATAAATGTAACATCATCATCATTACCCAAGAGAAATATATATCTATCTGGTTTTTGGTGAACCCTCCCAAACCAAATATGTCATTTTGTAACATTAATTGGTTCTTCTTCAATAACTCTTTGTGTTATCTACTCAACCACCAATCATGAATTCCAATAATTTTACGGTCATGAACTTCTCAATGTTTGAATTTCCTCTAACAGAAATGTCGATTTGTGTGTTCCTTCTCTTGAATTAAAATTTTATTAGAATACAAAAAGTTTTTTTATAGGATTATAAATGTAATATCCAATAGTTTCTTTATGATATCTAACAAAGAATAATTTATTCATTTAGGAGTCTGGTTTATCAGAATCCAATCATTATAAAAATTATTCACAACCACAGATTATAACATAAGATAAAATGGGATATTTCCCATAGCTTATATCATATAGTGTTCTTGTGACATAATTATGTGGACCACTATGTTGTAATAATGTATCAGTATCTATAGTATAACCCCAAAATGAAATTTCTAGCTAATATAGACCCACCATTTAATGAACCGCGTCTAAAATTTTCTGATTCCACTTTTTAGATACTCCATTCCATTACAGTGTCCAAAAATAAGTTAATTGAAAAATAATCCCTCAATCTCTCATATGATCTAATAATTTCAAGATAAAGTGATCTCTTCCTCGATTTGATTGAAAGTCATTAATTTTTTTCCCCAGTTTATTATGTATATCCTTCGAGAACTCTTTAAACATTTCAAAAGATTCATAGTTCTTATTCATCATAAACACATACCCATACCTACTAAATTCATAAGCGAGTCTATAAAATTACCTAAAACAATCACTATCATGAGTACTAATTCATGTATACTCATTACGATATATAAAATCTAATAATCCACTAGACCTCATCCATTTTCTCTAAAAAGGTTATATTTTTATTTTTTATAATTAATAAATTTCTCATATGTTAAATGAATCAAAATTTAAAGAGTCTTACAATTATTTTTTATGGAATTATTAAACATAATTAATTTAAAAAATATATAATGTACGCTACAAAATGAAAATAAGAATGTGATTGTTTCAATGGAATGATAAGAATCGTTAATGAATGTGTGATTGTACAAAAAAATTACCACATAATATTTTCCATGTGATATACACTCAAATTAAAAAA
The DNA here is from genome assembly GCA_963277665.1 of Viscum album. Lineage (NCBI taxonomy): Eukaryota > Viridiplantae > Streptophyta > Magnoliopsida > Santalales > Viscaceae > Viscum > Viscum album. The sequence goes on along the minus strand of OY728138.1, from coordinate 1,657,387,887 downwards.
ATAAAATTGAGATATAAAATAATATGAAAAATTAAGGAATCATGATATTACATGTAAATTGTTAGTTTATAATCCTTAGAAATGTAATTAGCTTCGTAACAATACAATATACCTCAATAATGGAAAAATGAGATGAAGACCCCTACAACGATCATAAAATTTATGTGGGGATTATGAAATTAATTTATTATGAATATAATATTTTAAACCATATACAAAATGTTTGATTAAAACATAAAATAATCAAAGGTCATTACATACATAATCTAAGTATGTCATAAACAATGAAGTATAATTTTAACCCAATGAATTGAAATTGAATTAAGAAAATTTTTTACTTCACAGTTCCTTTTTGTTGAACGTTATTTAACCTCCTATATACTGGTTTTAAACATTCAATTAACATAAATGATAACCATATTAATATATATAATATCATATTCAGTCTTTTTATAATGTAATATTACACATTTTTTAATAATCATTCATGATTATTATTATTTGGTGTGTTAATTGCCGTGTTTCCTAAGCATACATTTTTATATAAGTTATAGTTATTGTAAATATTTTATAGTTTTATTATCCACATAATAAATATCCTTAAATTTTAATAATATTTATAAATCATTTATACTTTTACGAGGAATCATGAAATATGGTTTTGAGAAATGGTGTACATAATAATCATAGAGACGATAAGTCATATGTACGCATGCGTAAATTTTCTCTTTTTTAATCATCATTATGGAATAATGATATGTAATATTAGTCCTTTACATAGTGATTAAAATATAACATTATATATTTAAATATTCTTATATATATTTTCCATGTAGTGTAGTGATTAAAAAAGAGTCACATCACATCATGAAGGTGATATTCCGCACCTACATGAACGATGATATCATAATTTAGCTGAGTGAAAATTCTTGAAATATAATGATATATTATATTTTTACAACATTAAATTTTCCATTAATACTACAATTATTCTTTTTATATCAAATATAATCATTACATTTCTGATGACCTGTGTTTTGAGCCAAGGTAAAATTCAGCTTAAGTTGAAATTTTCGTGTTTACTCATTGGTCTATTCATTAAACAAAGAATTGGATTTCAATTCCATGAGTTATTATAGCCCAACATGATATTTTTAGACATTGTTAAAGGATTTCATTCTCTATTGGGTGTCTTGTTGTGTTCCAGACCTGTGTGACACCACTAATCAATGATTTGAAGTGTCTAAATATGGAAAATGATTTTTCAGAATTCTTGTGGGCCTCAGTAGTATATGGGGTTATTTCATAAAAGGAGAATAAATTCCCCCACACTGTCTATGTATGTTTTACCCAAAATATTCACATAGACCATTTGTTTGTAGCGAAATTGATTGTATGCTCACATTGTTAATCACTCGGTTGGCATATGAGTTCACTAACCGTTTGACCCTAATTCTGTGTAGTGGTTTTTAAGAAATTAAAGTAATTAAATTAAAATTAATATAATTGAAGTTAAAACATATGGTACCCCTCCCCCTACAATCTCACTCAATGCACCACTAACATCTCCAATGGTGTGCATGGAACTCTGCTTAGCACCCTCCTCCCAGACCTATTTCCACTATATTTTCCAGTAGTTTCATGGTTGATGTGTCAAGGTATAACATTCATATCCATCCTCATTTGTTTTTTTTTGTTTTTTTATCATCCCCTTCACCCAACCTAGCTAGTACAGAATCTAGGTTTGGGGTAAAAATATATTTGTTGGTGTTTATATCAATGTTATGTTTTGTGGTGCTTCTCTCAGTGCATCTCCTTACATGTTTCATAATCCATTGATGAAGTGGAAGTGATTTGTGTCATTTGGGTTCACTTGCCGTCAATTTTAGGTTGGTGTTAATAGTCCGTTACTTTTATCCCAATTTTAATTAGGGTTTATATAATTAAAAAGTTCCAAATATTGTTTTCCATGGATGTCCATGATGTTGGTTCAAGTAACTATTGTCGAACAAAGCTTACCTGTGTATGTATTTTTCAGAACACACACACACAGAAATATGTGTTGGTTCCACCATTATATATATAGATATATACATATATTTCACACATCGAACCATGAATATATATATATATTGTGGTTACCTATTCTTATGTAAATATATGAAATATTCATACGTTTGTAAGTGTAAATGTGTATATTTATATTTAGCCATATATGTTTGGATCCACTAGTACATATATGTGGACATGTGAATATATAGATATGTTAAATGTTTCCTTATGTATATGAAATGTTGAATATGATCAGGAGTTATAATGAGAATATTTCAGTGATCACCAATGAAATCTATAAGTACCAAAGTGTTCATATTGGCCTTCTTTTCCTGAAGTATAATCCCTTTATTAGGTTAATTTTTTTAGAAATTTTTAATAAGACTTATGTCATGTGTCATCTACAATTTACATGTTGGTAATTTTTTTTCACATGCCTCCTTAACCATATATTTTACTTTCACTCTTTTTTAGGGATATATTCTATATAATTTACACCATATAATGAAATGAAATAATTAAATTTAATGAAATTAATTATTGGAAAATAAATTAATTTTTTTTTTAAAAACACCTCAATGAGGTGCATTATCATCAAATGAAAAATAACACTTCCACTACCTTGTAGTTTTGTTCTTCTAATTAGATTTAAGGCTATTTTAATTCTCCATAATACATAGTTTCTAATATTGATGTAAATCTAATTAATAGTTTAGTGATTTATTCAAAGAAATGTGGGTCAGTGAAGGTGTTCTGATTTATATATCAATTGATAGTGTCTCATCCCATCTTGTTAGAGATGACGATGGTCAGTGAAAAAACATGGGTGATATACGATATAAATCTGTTGGGATAGATGAACGTTATCTATTGTTACCTACAAACAATTGACATCAATTCCCTATGGGAGACACTACGGATGGGATCAAATTCCCAATGGTTCTCTGATTCCATGATTGATATTCTAGCCCCTAGGTAGGATACAATGTACAGACTCAAAATCTAGAACTTATCTTTTGACACCATGTTTATAATGATACATGGGTCTTCATTCATGTATCATCATTGACAGATTCCTTGGCCTTGGTCATATTTGGATCCCCAACGATTGAAAATTGGAATTTCCAATAAGATAATCATGGATGGGATCACTGAATCTCTCTATATTCTGAATGTGTGTTTGAAATTGATTTATAGAAAAGTCTACAACTTTTTTTTGATAACATGACCTGAGTGACACATAGGAATTTATTACTAATTACACTTGGATAGACTCCTTGGAATTAGTCATATTTTTATCTGCTTGAGAAAAAATTGGAAAGTCCCTTCACATTTTAATTGTCGAGATTAGGGTGTGTCAATATGTTATGATAGAGGATTAACTGTTTTAAACGTATTTTCAAATTATATTAAATATCATGTCAACATTTTAAAAAATGATGATAGAATATTTGGAAAATAAAATATAGGGACATGACCTCCAATCCCAATCACAAGATTGGGGAAAACCCAACTCCTAGTACCATATTTCAAATATTATAGTAGAGTAGGTGTACTTAATTCAGACCCATCATCTGAGGATGAAGTAGGAAATTGAATGACTATCTAAGTTGGAAGAAGTCCATTTTATTTTTATTTTTATTATTTCTCTATTTCATTTGCGTGATATGGTACACTTCATAATTTATATTTCACAGAATGGATTGCTCTAGACATCGTTGGTGCTAGCCTATGGAGAGTTTCCCTCAAACCCTGCTCAATATCCATTTTTACGTGAGTAGAATTTATGTTCATAGATGTTGTTAATAGAATCTATCCAACATCCCATGTTTTGATTCACTTTACAAGGATGAATTTGGGGAAGAGTACTAAGCTAACTATTGATATTCCCATGTATCTATTTGTATATTAAAAAATATTTTATTAAGTTGTGTTAATTATTTTAATTTTTACTACATATTCTTACTAAATCATCATTTAGAAATTTATTATTGGAATTTATCATTCACCAAATTATTATTTGGTTGATATTACATTTATCTTTTGTTTTTATATAGTTTAATTATACTCTTTCTCATCCTATCATTTTTTCTTTATCAAATTTACCATTTGTCTACTAAGACCTTATGGGAATAGTCTCCCCACCATACAACCACTCGAACATCATTACTAGTTAGAATCCTCTATCATACGAGGAGGTAGGATTGAGTCCATGTGGTGATCGGTCTGGCTATTGGTTTAGAGGGTAGTTGGGATGAAGTTTTATAATGTCGAATCAGAAGATCATTTTATATTTTCTTTCAGTTCTGGGATGGAATATAGGATATGGGAAATGTGTTAGTTCTTGGTAAATAACTATTCTTGGGAGTTATCACCCAATGTTTGGGAACATTTAAATATTAAAAACATGAAACTACTATTCCTGTTTTTTATATTATACCAAGATGATTTTACCTAAGGTAATTGTATTATTTTCCATTACATACTAAATTATGAATATTGTAAATTCTACCTTATCCTAGTATATCTAGTATTAAATCATTACATATATCATTATAAGAACATTATAATTTATATTCCATGCATATTAAAAGCGATGTAGTTAACATAATATAGATTTTATGAATTTTTTTGTGCCTTGTGTATTGTATTCCTATCTATTATTTGTGATTTTTTTGTTTTGTTAATGATGTTATTTTGATTTACCTACATAGGAAATTTTTTATCTTCTGTTTCTAATAAATATTTTTATGAAACTTATTAGTTTTCTTATTCTAAATTTCTAGGATTATTTCTTGTTTATCCTAGGATGAATGTTTTGGTTGTGAGTAAAAAGGTGAGTTAGTTTCAATCATTTAAGGTGTTTTGACACCTTATGAATTAGAAAATAATGACCCAGGAAACTGAGAAATTGTAATTATTCCCTATATATTTAGAGACTTTTGAAAATCGTCATATATTAAAATTTACATTTATCCAAATTGAATTGGATGTGGTTAAATGGGAACCAATTTTCTACTGGTAAAGTGTATGGTCCCTATATTAATTTGAAAGGGTGACCCATATAATAAAATCAAGTAAATTCACCTTTTATATTTTAAATAAATTTGTTTATTAATGCTTAAATAGACTCATGGATGCTTGCACCTCTATTTAATGGGTTAATGTTATGTGTGGATAATTTAAAAAATGCACAACTAGGCCCAATTAGGTTATTTTGGGAATGTTTTTAAATAAATGAAACCCCAAAGGGTGTTTTAAAAATCGTTGTGTTTAATTTGTTCATCCATTTTCATATGAACCCAAAATAGATTTAAGGGACCATAGTAGGTCCCATTTTTATAAAAATTAATACATCTAAACCCTATTGGGGGATTTTTATTCTATATAGATGTGTTCATTTAATGTTTCCTTGTTTTTGGTTCCCTATTTCTAGGAAATACCTCTCTTAATTAAAAATATTTCTCAAAATATATTTGATTTGAACTTGTGTGAAGACATAAAAATAAATGAACGGTTCTTAATATTGGTTGATGTGATAGTATGTCATATTTATGATGGTATTTCAGATGATAATAACTGTTGGGATTGTGGTTTAAAATACCATCCCTGTTTTATCATGCGACTACTTTTAGTTTTACATTAAAACAAAACACTAAACTTTTTAAATATTCCAGGAATTTTATATTGATTCCTTCAAATGAAACCATAAGAGTTGTTCTATAAATTAACATTAATGTAATGGTAGTTGTGTTCTTTCATGAGTTTCCATTGAATAAAGAATGATCATTTCTATATGATTCTTTGTTTCATAGATGAATTTAAATAATAGACCATTAAGCCCAGTGACCTTTCAATGTTATGACCTCATTTTTTGTCAATGATTTTTCCTTCATCTAGGTGATAACCCATAATAGGTAGAACCCTTATATATTTTGATATTATAATTATTTCTTACATGGATTTTATTTTATAGGGTAATTTTTGGGTGCCATAGTCCCATGTAGAACCATTTGATTCTAAAAGGACACATTCATTTTGATGATAGGCCATGTTTTTTCACCTCTTGTTCTGAGTACGAGTATTTCAAAATGTTAATTTTTACCATTCTAGATATGAAAAGGGCATGATCATCTACATTGAAATTCATGAGACCATCATTTTTCTCTTTTCCATGATTGATGACTCAGTACATAATATTTCAAATAAAAAAATTCATATGTTGTAATATGATTGTGGGTTATGAATTTTGGGAATGTCATCAGATAGTTGGCTGAAAATTTCCTATTTCACCTAGGAAAGTATTTAATTATGTGTCACCCAAATTCAGAAACCTCATGGTGGAATAATATAATATATGTGGAACTCGTCATCTTGTAAAATTATACATCAAACCATTTGAGTTTAGTGGTACTATTCGATGTAACTCAGTATGGGAGTTACGTGTAAGTGTAAAACTGAACACACAATAACACCTTTGATTTGATGTTTATTTCTATATTCATAGTAAAATTATTGTTATATAGGGAAAACAACATTTAGGATCTAGGGTCAGTGTTTTATGCGGTGTAGGCCATGAAATGGGATCATTATCTCTGTTAAATCAGATGTTAAGTAAATTCTGAAGGGGACAACATCAGCTCAAATATAGTTAAATGTTTCCTTAAAAGTAGAAGAAGTACAACCTAGATGACCCTTTCAAAAGTGTTGAACAAGATCAAAATGACATGTGGCAGGTAATTCATTATTAAGGCAATGATTTCTTTAGATAATGATAGACATGTGCTTGGTTGTACATGAAAGTTTTAAAGACCCAATTGGATGGGAATAGGACATGGTGTTTGTGTTTGGTTGACCATGTGATGCATAAGGTAGTGAAGGTATTGTGGTTGGGTTATGGATGTGTCAATAGATATAGCTGTTATCTTCTAAATAGGTTGACCTATAATGGTTCGACATACCATCCCCATTTCATTTAAAAGTTTTGTTTGAATGAATATGGAGAACTTTAACCTCTCCATGGAAATATAGTATCATATAATTCATTGAGACACATTAATCCTCATAGTGTAATATTTTCCATAATATGGCAAGGTACCCTGTCTTCATATCTTCGGGTACAGAAAGTGAGAGTTATTTTAATTCCATAGTAATGATTAAATGTTGTTGGGTGGTTTCTATTAGAGTGTGATCTAGAATCAGGGTTCTTCTTAAAGGCATGGTTTGTCCAGAGTGAAGACTAGATTTTTCCCATGTATTAACCTGTGATGGACTCCTGGAAACCATTATTTTCCATTAACATGGTATCCAGGAAATTGACACATGGGGTTTCTCAGTGTCTGTTATGGGGATAGTTAGCTTGTACTGACATTTCACTCATAAGAACTTAATGTGGATTTCCTTAGTTGATATCGTTGTATTTTTGTTATTTACTCCAATGATTCCCATGAATTATTTTAGTATTTGAAGGGGTGTTCATACCATTAAAATCCAAATATGTTGGAATGAGAACATTCTTCTCCTCATTCAATGGAACTATAGTTTAAAAGGATGTTTTGGGATAGAGACGTCACTAGAAGCTGGTCTTTGACATTGATTGTGATGCATAGAGAAATCATGGGGTTTCATAGTCAAAAGAAACAAAGTATAGATTTTGAAAACCACAAGACATATAAGGAAATTTCATAGAGGGTAGTCAACCATGGATTTTGATACATGATATCCCTCTCACATGTCATATGTAATTAGCGAGGAACTGTGTCATGACCTTAATGGGTAATACAGGTGCAAATTCAATGTCGATGAATATTTTTTTGGAATGTTCAGTATCATTATACTAAATTGGGATTGTTTGGATTAAAAAATTCATTTTGATCATTTCTCATGTAATGAGAATTGTTAATGCACATAAGAGGGTGCTTTTGGGAAAATTATGATGGTGGTTGTGTAGTGGCTTAGACATTCCACCCTTTCAAATGATATAAAATTTGGGGGAGAACCATATGTATGATTCATAATGAGGCAATGAAGTGATCATTATTCAAGTTGTGCAAGATTAAGTAAACTAATTAAGTATTTTAATCATAGTGTGAGGCTTGTCTTGGGTTTAATGACTTTAGGGCCATGTTATTATGATGTTCTTGGAGGTGAATTTTGAATTTTGAAATTCAACATGGCCATTTGATCAATACTTCATAAACCTAGTAGGTCAGGTGAATTTTTATTTGATCTCTAAGGATTATCGGGTTTGAGAAGTTATAATGTGGGGAAGTTGTAAAAACCCATGTTTTGAACCAAGGTATATTTCCAAGAAAATATGAATTCATGCATTCATTGTTTGGGATGTCCATTAAAACGAACATCAGATTTGAATTTTGTTATTTTTGAGAATCCAACATGTTCTTTTTAGACATAGGTAATGGATCAAGGGAAGCCATCAGGTGTTTTTTTGAGTTTCAGAAGTCTTCAACCCAATAAATCTATGGTATGGAGGGTCTTCGTAAGGAACACATTTTTTCTAACACCATACGAACCTTGGAAGAATATTGTGTGGATATATAATTGGAGAAAGAAACACCATTTTTGGGTTGCATATGGTTTATCTTACCCATGAACCTATCTAAAATGATTAGTGTTAAATGTATAGTATGCTCACACAATTAATCATGCAGTTGGTGCATGATTTTTCTAACCGTGGGACACAAATAAACTACATTGTTTTGTTATGAAATTGAATTAATTAAAAAAATAAAAGCATTAGTTAAAACAAATGATACACCTCCCCTTCCATTTTTTATCGATGCAAATCCTCCCATATCCAATGGAGAGCACATCACCCCTTTAATCTCTTCATCCCACATATATTCCAATTATATTTCATTTTGATTATTTGTATATGTCTCAAGATAAGAACCTTGGATCCCTCTTCATCCTTCATTTTGAAATTTTATATTCCATGTATCCCTTCCATTCTCAATTGATCCATAGGGTTTGTGTTATTTTAGATTTTATTTGTTGTTATTCCATTTTAAGGGATTTTGGTGCGTCAATATCGGCATCTCTTATTATAATTCAACATCGCCCGCCAAAGGTAAAGTATATTGGGATTTTTGGGTTCACCTGCAATCAATTTTAGGTAGGTGTTCATCTGACTTCGATTTTGGGATAATTTTAATTAGGGTATCTGTAATACTAGGGTTTCCAGCAATTTTTTATTGCATCTTGATCATCCTTATGGAGGATTCATGTTCCCAATGTTTAAGGTGACTTACCTAAATATTCATAGGTAGAAATAAATAAATAAATATATATATATATATTCCCATTTTATATATTTATATATATATTCACCTATGGATGCATGAATATATATATTCCACCTAGGTGATTTTATATACATAAATGAACGTTTCATTTGTATTTAACTGTAAATGGGTATGTGAATATATAAGAATATATGTAAGGATGACCTTATAATTATTCATGGACATAATAATATGTACATTGGGTCATGGTATCTTTATGAATATGAAATGAAGCATTTTCTAGAATGTATTATATAGAATATTCACATGGTAATAATTTAAAACATCCATTTTTTGCGGAGTCCGTCATGGGATTCTTCTCATGCGTTATGATCCCATGATTATTCCCTTTATAGGAATATTTCCAACACTTTTGAAATGTTCCATGTACCTTTTGGAAGCTATTAAATTTTATGGTGTACCCTCATAGCTATTATTTTATCTATGCACTCTTACACGGTGTCATATTCAACACACTTTACACCTTATAATTAAATGAACTCATTAAATTGAATTAAATTAATTGTTGGTAAGGAATTTATAAATTTTATAATAAAACCCCATCGATGAGGTGTGATGTGTTTAATTGAAAAATAATATCTGCACTACCATGTAATTATTTTATAAATAGGATTAATACATTGTTTATTTAACTATATTTAACTATTTCGTTGATTTCTATAAATTTAATTGGTTGTTTTGTGACTTTATCATATATTTAGGGGTCAGAAAAGGGGTTCCGACTTTAGAAACATGAATAAGGACACTTGTGCCTTTTTCATAGATATTTTGATGGTCCATAAAAACACTAAGGATGACAAGATCTATGCCTGAGATGTTCTCAACAATAATTATATATTTTTAACTCCAAATAAGTGACACTAGTTCCCTAGGGGAGACCCCTTGGTTGGGTATGAAGGAATTACGATTATAATATTCTCTGAGTGATACTCGAGGAAAAACATGTAATACCAGTTATGTAAATGGAGGGTTGTTCATGAATTTTGACACCATATTTAGAGTGATAAAAGTGACTTCGTTCATAGATCAATATGTATGGACTCCCCAAAAATGGTTATATATGGATCCCCTCAAGAGATAAATGGAATGACCTACTAGATTTTATTGGGAGAGCTCAGGGTGTCTAAATATATTTATAATGTAGGATTCTAATTGAATACATGAAAAACACTAGTTCTTAATTTTGGACACCATGCACTGAGTGACAGATGGGACTTTATTATTGGGCCACCATGGATGGAATCTTTTTCCTTTTTCATATGCTGAGCCCCCAATGCGATTACTTGGACGGTCACTTCATATTACCATTGATGGTCTCAAGGAATATCCCAATGTTATGATGGATAAATTATTTTTTTAAATCATTTGAATGTAAATTAAATATAATTTCATCATTTTAAAAAAAACTGATTGAATATTTGGTAAATTGAAATATTGATATATTTTTTTTCATTCCCAATAAAATGCTTGGGGATATCCTAAATCCTCACAAATTATATCAAATACAATTACAAAATAGGTGGTCTTAGTTCAGGAACAACTACTTTGTCAACAATTGGTAATTGGATGAGTTTCCATGTAGATTCCATCCTAATTAATGTAATTTTATTCACATATTTCCTCTATTTTTTAAGTAAAAAGGCATAATTTATATTGAAGGAATTTTTTTCGGATAGAGAGAATGGTTGTTAGCCTATTGATATTTTATCTCACACCCTGGGCAGGCCCCATTGGTATCTGATATGACATTAGGTCTGTAGTTTTTGTTAAAGGGAATCATCCATCTTCTAATGTTATGATTTACATTTCTAGGATGTGGTTAGGGTAGAGAAATTGGATGATGCCCGAGATTATATTGGATATAGTATGACAAACCAACTGTAAATATTATATAATATTGAATTAAATGAATAATTCACTTTGAGGATCTTTTCACATTTAGATATTTACATAATTAGGCCATAACTATTACATTACATCTCAAAAAATAACAAGGAAGATAATTCTACTCAGTTTCCATTTTTTATAAAATAAAAACTCTTGAAAAAAAGAGTCATGCCTATTCCCATGTTTTAGAGAGAATGACTTTTCCTTGATCCCATCCTTGACCCTATTCATCATTAGGTCCTATAAAAAACATTACAAAACTTGGGATAAGAATAAAAAGCTCCGCAAGGGTTATAAAACAAAGAAAACATTAGCTCATCATTGCAATCATAACATACACTCTTTACCAGATTTCATGAAATCATATGATTTCTTAATAACACAATGACAACATAAAACATAAAGGAAACTTTTGGAATACATATAATATTTACATTATAGTTACCACAACTATGTAGAGAGTTACATTTGGAATACCCATCAGAGTATATCCCCTAAATCGCTTAGGAGAAAGATTCATGTATACCTCCATCACATTACCCAATGCATTGCAGAGCTATATTGGGCTCACCTAGCCTAGGTTTATCATGGATCCACCCATATATGTAACAATGCTCAAGAACCATAAAATACTCATTACACATAAAAAAACATAAAAGAAATATAACATTTCCACATTTCAATAACAATATATATTTTAAATATATTGACATAAAAAATACATTATAAAAACCATTTTCAATACTGAAATATGTAAAAGAGTATACGGTATTTATTTTCTTTTTTTAAAAACAGTACGACTTGTTAAGGAAGCCAGAGATCAAATAATACTCACAGCGATAGAAAGGATATTGTCACCGTTTACATTAAATAAAAACTTTTTTTTTTCATTTAGTTGAAAAATTAATAGGAAAAAGATTCCTTTGGAATAAAATTAAAAGTAAAATGGGTTTATACACTGTATAAAAGAAAGTTTTGTATCGATGAAAATATTCCTCATTGAATGGAGATTGAGATGAAGTCTCTTACCACATGTAGGACTTGACCCGTTCATTATTTAATCTCATTAATAATAAACTTAAGTTAATTTATTATTTATTAAGATCCTTTTCATGTTTATTATTCCTTTTACATCACTTATTACCATATTATAAACATATATTAATCATTTAAGTTAATAATGGGTGTTTTTTCGATACTTGGTACTTGCGTAAAAAATTTACTTCTTATAATTACATGTTGTTTACGTGGTCAAAATTCCATTATATACAGATTGATATTCATTATTTAGATATCATATATATCATATTTATACATTATATATAAGTATTTATAATAGTACGTAACATTTAGAGAGTATAAATGAAATGCACAGTTCAGGGAGATGGTAAACCGTGCGTACACATGAAAGCTACTTTAATTTATATTTCTTATTTTAATGGAATTAAAAAATAATGAATCATATGTATATTATAATTATAATATAATATCATATATAATATCATTAACTCCATCCTTTATACATCCCACATATAGAATTAACGAGTCATATCACCTTGATGGGGCGGTACTCCGTAATTCCTCAAATGAAATTATTGCGTTTACCAAAAATGGAAAACATAAAGGTATGGTGTAAATGAAAAATAAAAAAGCATAAAGAAAACATAAACATAATATATATCATATATAAATATAGTTCCATATTAACGGTCACCATAAGAGGTTGTAGGAGATAATTGAACAATCATCGTTTCATGAGGCGTTAGTTTCCAATCCATAGAAACAGTATGTTCTTCACACATTAGATGAAGGTGTGTGTGAGTGTAGTTTGAATACATCACATATAAACTTCCTAGTATATTTTGGGGACTAATGTGGTTATAAATGAAAAGAATAAAGATATTTTAGGGGTTGGATAAGTAAAATAAAAGAAATGAATTTAAGAGAAACTTTTACCTTTAATTCAGGTAACTCTCTTTGGTTTGAATCAAAAGGAATTCCTGAAGTGCCTTCTGTCGAAGATATGGCTTATAAGTTGAAGAGAGGGTCCTTGAGATCTTATTTAGGTATGTTTTGGTCGAGTGAAGGGGCTTGAGAGTGGTGAGGAATGGGTTAGAAGTGGTGTCCTTTTAAGGGGGGGGGGGGGTGGAGGGGCTCTTTAAGAAAGTGTGAAAATATTATTTTATATTATATTGATTTTCAGTTTCTAGAGGACCAAAACTTATTAAAGTGTATGATAATATGAATCATTGTCGAAATAAAATCATCCAATAAAAATTTGACCGGTTTTGGATATTATTTTAATCTTTATAATATTATTTATTTAAATCATTTATTAATGAGGTAAACAATATATTATTATTGTGTCATAAATAATTATAATTATTTGATATCTAAAAATTATAAAAAAAATAAAATTATGTAGGAAATCGTTTTACCTTTCCAATTATTATTTATAGTATTAATAATAACTTATATGTCCCTTTGTAAAAATTAATTTACTAAAAGATATTTGCTTGTGTCATTTCTATCTTTACTTTATGTTAATTAAAATAAAGTGTCATTATCACTCTTAAGTGGCTCCATGGTGTCCCAAAATAGACCCAAGGATGCCCATGGTCGTCCATGACTCATATAATAATGTTAGGACAAATGTTAAGGTACTTTTGTATTATTATGATATTCTTTTTACCTTGAATTACCCTAATTACCTTTAACAGCAGTAAATAAAAGTCTAAAGTCACTATTCACCAAAAATTATTTTCATATTATTGAACCAAATTTTACTTACTAAAAACTACTATTTATGTTGGATTTTCAAAATTCAATTCATAGAAGTGGTAAAATTTCATTTAAATGAAATAGTCAGTTATTTAACTACTACTTAGTGGTTTCACTATTCATAAAAATTGAAGTTTTTTAGAAATTTACCAAAATTTAGCCTAAGAAATATTTGATATTAAAAATTCAAAAATGATGTATATTATAACAAATTTAAAATATAGAAGTTGGATTAATTAATTTAAAATTAATTCCTGTTGTAAAAACAAAATAGATGTTTTTAAGAAATATTAACTATCAAATGATTGACTCATGTTTATGTCCAATTTCAATATAAAATTAATTCCAATGACCAAAATTGGATTAAATGGTAAAAATTTAAACTATTTACACTTTAAAACAAACTAAAAAGAAAATTAAACCATATAAATAAATTATATTAAAAGGCAGTTTTGTAATAAAACAGAGTATTTTTCACTATTCATAAAAAAATGAAATTTATTAGAAAAATAATTTTTTTTTACCAAAAGTAAATATTCATGTCCCGATTCTGAAAATGATTTTTTTTTTCAAAAAGTACATAGAAATTTGACCAAAACGAGATTTAAATAGGGGTTTTCATCAAAAGGAGGTTAATATAATTTTTATAGAATATTAGAGTATTTATGCTTAAAAATAGATTAGTTCACATTTTAAGCCTCTAAAAATTATTGGAAAAATGTAAAAGCATTTAAAAAAAATGTAGAATCATATTTTAGTTAGTTCTATTAATTATATCCTTTACAACTCCTATGCATTAACTACATTTAAAATAATAATATTATATTATTAGTATGCAATGTTAGATTTCATAGAATCTCGTTGTTTCATTTCAGGTAAGCCATCGAATATATCATCCCCTTTAATGTAAAATTAATATTTAATTCATAAATATTAATATACAAGGAAAATGTCTTATTCTTTTTTTACCTGGGATGTTACATCCTTCCTCCCTTTTTAAAATTGTTTCCCTCGCAATTTTATTCACTTATCAAATAAATGGGGGTATTTATCCCTCATAGCATTTTCAGATTCCCACGTTTCTTCAAAAACCATATGGTTTTCCAAAAAACATTTACATGGAGAATAACCTTATTCTGAAACTCTCTCTATCTTTGGTCAAGAATCTGGACTGGTTGTTTCTCATATGAGAGATTCTCTTCCAACTGAAATAACTCTGGACTTAAAACATGAGATGGATATGGCATATAAACTATCAACATTGAAACATGAAAAATATTGTTTACCTGGGATAAAATTGGTCGTAAAGACACTTTTTAAGAAACTTATCAAACTATATCCAGGATTTCATAGGGTCTAATGAACTTCAGAATCAACATTCCCTTATTACCAAAATGCATCACACTTTTCCATTGAGAAACATTGAGAACGAAAGGATCAACTACCTCAAAAGAAAGATCCTTCCACCGATTATCCAATAACTTTTATACCTACTCTGAGCTGTTCTCATTGCTTCTGAATCTACTGAAATTTTTCTACAATCCCTTCCACCAATTCTTGTCCCATCAGCATCCTTTCAACCACTTCATCCCAAAATGTAAGAGTTTGAGACTGCTTCCAATATAATTCCTCAAATAGAGACATCTGTATACTGGAATGAAAACTGTTATTATAGGAAAATTCAACCAATGAAAGATATTGGTCCCAAATTCCATGGTAATCCATTGAGAAAGCACATAACATATCCTCCAAGCTCTGAATTGTTCATTCTAACTGCCCATCTGATTATAGATGAAAAGCTGTTCTAAAATTTAATTCAGTACCCAAAAACATTTAAAGGCCTTTCCAAAAATCAAAAGTAAACCTGGGATCATGACCAGATACAATGGAATCAGGAACTCTATGCAACCTAAATATCTCTTTAAAACACAATCGAGAAATTTTATCTAGATAAAAAGCATCTCTAAATGGAAAGAAAAGGGAAGATTTAGTTAAATGATCATCAATAACCCAGATTGCATTATTACCTCGAGATGTCTGTGGTAATCCCATAATGAAGTCCATGGATAATTTTTCTCATTTCCACTCTAGCACTGGTAAAGACTGAAGCATCACTTTCAGTAAATGCCACTCTTCTATGACATGGTGACAACTCAAACACTTCATAGTAAAATCATCAATTTCTCTTTTCATTCAGTCCCACTAATAATACTCTCGATGATATTTGTTTGTCTTAGTACTGCCATGATGAAATGAAAATGGGGGACTATGAGTTTTACATAACATCTGATTATTCAACTGTGAATCACAAGGCACAAATAATATCTTCTCAAACCTCAAAACGCAATCATTATCAATGTTAAATTTAGGAAACATACTCATCTGAACCAACTCTACCTTTTTTTGTAACTCACAATCTTCCTTCTGTAGTTGCATTATTATGACTGATTGAGATTATTTCACTGAAACTTGAAACAAAATAGAAGAATTTACAGAACCAAAAACTTCTATGAAAAAGTTTAACAAATCAAAAACCAATGGATCTTGTTCCAAACATAGAATGGTCAATGAAGCATTACTTTTTCGACTCGAAGAATCATCCAATTTATTATCAAATCTTAGGTGATAACAAATCGGTCAACCATTATCCCTGATTAATTCCAACCATCTCCACTGTCTCATGTTGAATTCTTTCTGAGTGAATATATATTTTCAAACATTTTTGGTCAGTATATCATTCACATTTTACTCTATACAAATGATTCCTCCCAATATTTAATGAACTACAACATCAGAAAATTCCAAATCATGTGATGGGTAATTTAACTCATGAGGTTTCATATGACGTGAAGCATAAGCAATTACCATATCATTTGGCATAAGGAAACTACCATGTTCTTCTAATGAAGCATCACTGTAAATAACAAACTCTCTATTTATGGAAGGTAGTGCCAAAACTAGAGCATTCAAAAATATTATTTTCAATTCTTGAATACAATCATCACATTGTTTTGTCCAAATGAACTTCACACCTTTTCGAGTTATATTAGTCATTGGACTAGATAAGTATGAAAACTTCTCAACAAACCCTAGTAATACCCTGATGAACCAAGAAAACTATGAATCTCAGTAATATTTGTGGGTCTTGGCCATTGTTCAACAACTTTTGTTTTAGTAGGATCAACAGTTATACCATATTTCAAGACAACCCTTAAATAAAATTCGTGATTCTCTTTACTTTTAGAATAAACCAAAATACCATCAATGAACATAACCACAAACTTATCCAAGAACTCACAGAAAGTTATATTCAGAAGATCCATGAATAAAACTGGTGCAATGGTTAAACCTAAAGTCATAACTAAAAATTCATAATGGCCATATCTAGTATGAAACGCAGTCTTCAGAATGTCTGATTCCTTTACTTTCAACTGATGGTACCCCGACCACAAGTCAATCTTAAAAAAAATACTATGCTCCTTAGAGCTGATTAAACAAATCATCAATATGAGTCAAAGGATACCAGTTCATAACAGTGAAGCTATTCAATTCTCTATAATAAATGAAAAGTCTCATTGAACCATATTTTTTAACAAACATGTCACGAGAACCCCATGGTGTTGTGCTAGGTCGAATGAAACCAATATCTAATAAAACATTCAATTGATTGTTTAACTCTAAAAGTTCAATTTGATCCATTTGATAAGGGGGTTTTGAAATTGGATTTTCATGAGGAACTAAGTCAAAATTAAATTCAACTTCCAGATCATGTATAATACCAAGAAACTCATCATGAAACACATCAATGTACACATTTAACACTACCACATCATTAATATAAATAGTTCCTTTGTTTTCATAAATATGTGAAAGGTAACATTAATTTCCATATTTTAATGGTTTCACAACTTCCTGATATATTATCAAAATTAAGGGTTCATTATTTGTACAAAAACTGAAAATAATCTTCAAAAGACATCACATTAGATCTGCACTCAATCTTAGCATGATAAACCGAAAGATGATCCATACACAAAATAACATTAAACTATAGTAGAGGTAACACAATAAGGTTTGCAGGTAGACTCTTTCCTCACACAAGGACATGAAGTTTCTTATAATTTCTTTTTTGTTTCAACATTTCCCCCCTATGTATTTACCGTAAGTTCTGGATTCATATCTTGATATAGAATTCCAAATTTACTATAAATATTCTCCGAAAAGAATGAATGGGTAGACCCAAAATCAAACAACACATTGGCATAATCTGAACAAACAAATAGTGTACCCGATTCTACATCATATGATTTCCCAACACCTACTGAAGTAGTTGCAAAGGACATCACCACCACTTTCTACTTGTAATATGGTTCCATTCCCAATTTTGAGTTCTTCATTGGATACTCATCTTCACAATGACCCATTTCATTGAACATAAAAGATTTTACTAATTGTAAATCAGATTTTGTCTTAACATTACGCTGCTCTTTTTTAGTGCAATTTCGAGCCTTAGGTCCCATTTTACCACATCGGTTGCACTTACCCAAATTCAGATTAAATTCCCTAGCTTGATTTTTAAAACAATTTTCACAAACTATAAAATTATGTTTCATACCATCAGACTTTTTTAAAGAGTTCTTCCCTTTCTCCTGCCACATTGAAAGCATTCTATATTGTTTTCCGAAGAACCCCTAATCAACGGAAAACTCCATTTCCACCTTCTCCTCAAATAAAACATGTTTTTTGTAACATTTAATATCATGAGAAACAAAATCCCTTTGATACATAGGCTTTAATCTGGAGTATAAACAGTTGAATTTACGGTCAAGAACTCATAAGAAATTTGGAGCATACATTGCGAGTCAAGTGAATTTTGCTTCATAAGCAGGCATTGAGTCATCCTCCTACCTCAATTATAGGAATTGTTTTACCAGCCTAAGATGAACCACCATCGGAAAATATTTCTCAAGAAACATAACTTTGAATTCATCCTAATGACGAGCATCAATCTCTTCACTATCCATGATATTTTTCACCATTGGCCACCACTGATCCGCTTTAACTTCAAAAAGGTAAATAGAGAGACTAAACCTTTGAGGTTCTGAACACCTTATGACATCATAAATTTTCTCCACCGCTTTAATCAACCCTTCACCTAGAACAGGGTCAGATGATCCTCTAAATGATGAGGGATGTTGCGTCATGAAATGATCCACTACTGGCATGTTCTTATGTGGTTGATCTAGCAAATCTCGTTCATGGATACAACCACCATTTATAGACACAGTCAATTGGTCCATCACTGCAACAAAATGTTCAGTTCCGATTCCAACCATATCAGATAGCCGATTTGAAAGGTTGTATTCCTCATGATGTCATCCCAACATAGACGCTCTATTCCCCCTAGGGAAAACCATTTTGAACACAGAAATATCTTAGGCGAAGCATCATTGTAATATGTAAATACTATATCATTTCAATAATTTGATAATATAATTTATGGATATTAAATTAACAATACCCTAACTCCTAAACATATCTAAACCGACCTCTAATACCAATTATAAAAACCCAGCCTTAAACAATACAAAATCATTAATTAAATGAAAAATTCACATTGAGGATCTTTTTAGGTTTAGAGTTTTAGATAATTTGGCCATAAATATTAACTTACATCTCAAAAAATTACAAGGCAGACACCTCTACCCAGCTTCCATTTAATTCATAAAATAAAAACTCATGAAAAAAATTGCCACGTCTAGTTCCATGTTTTAGATTGCATGACTTATCATTGATCCCATCCATGACCATATTCATCTTTAGGTCTTGTGAAAAACATTTCAAAACTTGGGATGAGCATAAAAATTTTATTAATGGTGATAAAACAAAGAAAGAAAACATTAGTTCATAATTACAAACATAAGATAAGCTCTTTAACATACCTCGTGATATCATAATATTTATGAATGGAACATAGATAACATAAATAATAATGGGAACTTGTGTCATACATATCATACGTACATTGTAGCTATCACAACTACCTAGGGAATTTATATTTAGAATACCCATCACAATATATTCCCTAAATCTCTTAGGAGAATCATTCACTTTAACCTCGATCACATTACTCAATGCATTAGAGGGCTATATCGGGCTCACCTGCCCTAGATTTATCACAGATCCACCCGTATATGTAACAAAGCAGAAGAGCCATGACATATTAATAACACATAAAACCAATATAAAGGGAAGATAACATTTCCACATTTCAATCACAATATATCATTTAAATATAATGAAAGAAGAAATCCATTATAAAAACCATTTTCAATACCGAAATATGTAAAACAGTATATGGTAATTTTTTTTTAAAAATTACAGCTTGTAAAGGATCCCTAAGATCAAATAATACTCGTGGCGGCGGAATAGTCGTTGTCAACTCTTACGTGAAATAAAAACATTCTTTTTTGTCATTTAGTAAAATGCTTCATAGAGAAAATATTCCTTTTGAATAAATTTAAAATTCAAAGGGGTTTATACGAAATATAAAAGAATTTTGTTTATAAATAAAAATATTCCTCAATGAAGGAAGATTGAGACAAAGTCCCTTTAACTCGGGTTCAACATGACCCGTTCGTTCTTTAATATCCCGAATAATAAACTAATTTTAATTTATAAATGATTAAAGAATCTATTTCATGTTTATTATTTTTTATATCACTTATTACAATTTTATAAACATTATGTAATCATTTCAGTTAATAATATTCGTTTTGTTGATATTAGGTACTTGAGTCAAAAATTGACTTCTTATAATTACATGTTGTTCACATGGTCAAAAGTTCATTATATACAGAATGATATTCATGATTTATATATCATATATATCATATATATCCATTATATACAATCATTTATAATATTTCATAACATTTGAAGATAATAAATGAAACACACTGTTCATGGAGACGGTAAGGCATACGTACTGATGAACGCAACATTCATTTATATTTATTATTTTAATTCAATTAATACATAATTATACATAGGTATATTATAATTATAGTATAATATCATTTATAAGATCATTTACTCCATCCATTATACATCCCAAATCTGGAATTAACATGTCATAAAACTTTGAGGGGGCGGTAGTCTGGAATTTTTCAAATGAAATTATCGCGTTTACCAATAATGGAAGCCATAATGGTATACTATAAATGAATAATATTGAAGCATAAAGTAAACATAAACATAATATATATCATATATAAATACAGTTCTATCCTAATGTCCACCATGTGTAGCAGTATGAGATAATTGAATAATCAGCGTTTCATGTGGCGTTAGTTTTCCATCCACAAAAACAGTATGTCATTTACCGATTAGAAGGAGGTTTGTGTAAGTGTAATTTAAATACTTCTGATAACAACATCCTAGTACATTGAGGATACTGGTGTAGTTATAAAATAAAATAATACAGATAGTTAAGGGTTGTAGAAGTAAAATAAAATAAATGGATTTATGAGAAACTATTACCTTTAATTCGGGTAAATCTCTTTGGTTTGAATCAAAAGGACTTCTTGAAGTGTCTTCTACCGAAGTTAAGACTTATAAGTCAAATATAGGTATCTTGAGAGCTTATTTGGTTAGGGTTTGGATGAGATAAGAGGATCGAGAGGTTTGAGGAATTGGATATAAGTGGTGTCCATTTATTAGGGGAAGGAGGGGCTCTTTAGGAAATTGTGAAAATATTATTTTATTGTATTATTATTATCAGTTTCTAAACTTCAAAACCTTATTAACATCTAATATAATATGACTAATGGTCGAAATAAAATCATACAATAATAATTGGATAGGTTTTATATATTATATTAATTTTTCTAATATTATTTATTTATATCATTTAATAATGAGGAAAACAGTTCATCATTATTGATTTATATATAATTTTATTTATATGATGTCTAAATATTAAAAAAATACCATGATGTAGGAAATATTTTTAGAATAAAAATTCATATTTATAGTCTAAAAGAACTTATATAACCTCTTGTAAAAATTAATTTACCAAAAGATATCAGTTTGTCATTTTTTGTCTTTACTTTAAATTAATTAATATAAAGTGCCATTATCACTCTTAAGTGGCTCATTGGGGTACCACAATATACCCAAGCATTCCCATGGTCACCCATGACTCATCCAATAAGGTTAGGACAAGTGTTAAGGTAATTTTTTTTATTATGATATTCTTTTTAACTTGAATTACCTTAATTACCTTTTACCGTGGTAAATAAAAGTAAAAAAGTTACTATTCCTTAAAAATTATTTTCATCTTCTTGAACCAAGTTATACTTGCTAATAAAAACCTAGTATTTTGGAATCTTGAAAATCGATTAACAAAAGTGGTAAAAGTTCATTAAAATGAAAAAGACAGTTATTTAACTACTTTTTAGTGGTTTCACTATTTATCAAAAATTGAAGCTTTTCGGAAAACTACAAAAAATTCAACCTAATATATATTTGATATTCTGAATTAAAAAATCATGTCTATTATACAACATTTAAAACATAGAATTTGGATTAAATAATTTACAAGTAATTCTTGTTTTCAAAACAGAAAGAGTGTTTTTAAGAAATATAAACTATCAAAAGATTGACTCTTGTTTATATCCAATTTCAAAGTGAAATTAATCCCAATGACCAACATTGGATTAAATTTCCAAAATATAATATAATTACACTTAAAAAAATTAAAAATAAAATCAAACAATATAAATTAATTATATTTCATGGAATATTTTATTTAAAATACAGTATATTTCACTATTCATAAAAAAATGAATTTTATCCGAAAAAATACCAAAAATTTTCCCAAAGTAAATAATGATGTCCTGATTCTAATAAAGAATTTTATTTTAAAAAAAACATATAATTGTGACCAAAACTAGATTTAAAGAGGGTTCATCATCAAACGGTGGAAAATGGACCTTTTAAAGAATATTGGAGTATTTATGCTTAAAATTAGTTTAATTCACATTTTATGCCTTTAAAATTTATTAGATAAATGTAAAAACAATTAACAAACATGTATATTCATGTTTTAGTTTGTTCTATTTATTCCCTCCAACACAATGGCTAGAAGTTAACTACATTTAAAATAATAGTATTATATTATTAGTGTGCCATGCATGATTTCAAAGAAACTCGTTGTTTCATATCAGGTAAGCCATTGAACTTAACATCCCATTTAATGTAAAATTAATTTTTAGTTCACAAATATTAATAAATAATGAAAATTTATTATTCTTTATTTACCTGGGATGTTACATATAGACTTCAAAATGTTATTAATTTTTGACATTATATTTCTTATTATAAGTTTTATATGTTATACTTGTAGGACAATATTTCATACATGCATTTTTGTAATTTAGCATTAACCACTTTTATATTATGTTGATATTACATTTATCATCATTTTATATGTATTTTCACTATACTCATTCTTTTTTACTCATTTTTTATTATCTTTTTTATCACTTTCCAACTCTGACCTTGACGGGATAGTATCCCCACCATATAAGCATTAGACCCTTGCTACTAGTCAGAAGTTTCTGGAAGAAGTGGAGGATTACATGAGGCTATATGGAGTCATGTATGAATATATGTTTAATGGTAAATAACTTAACTACATTAATTTTTTTTCATTATCACCTTCATTGTAAAATGTTATCAAAAATAAATCACGTCCCTTCGCAAGGGGGTAGTCTGTCGTATACACGAGTCGTATTATTGTATCATATAAATAAAGGAAATTAATAATATATATATGGTATAATAAATAAATTGATATAATGAGGTAATAAATATAATATAGATACTTTATTTACATCATCATACCTGACCGTGAGAGGTGGTAATGGAAAAATGAATGAAATATATTTGTGAGATGGTAGTCTTCTGTAAACATGAATTATGATTTATTAGCCCATTTTACGGAACATTAAATTATTTTAGATAATGGAATTAATAAAATATAATATTATTATTTAAAATATATTGTGTTAATTATGTCATATTTTTTATTAGGAATATATGGAGGTGGAGTAAGAAACAAAATATAAATGTGTATTGAAGAAGGTTACATATTTCGCTGCTAACATCATTATGTTTGCATAAAAATAAATCCTAGGAAATATTTATACATAAATAAATTCATATAAGATGGGGGAAATATTTTTTGATATGATTTTGGAAGGTATTTCCCAAACCAAAAGGTTTAGATGGTTTGAAAAAGAGATGAGTGGGGTGGCCTTATATATGTGTGGTGAGTGGAACACTTGTAATTGTTTAAATAAAAAATGTATACAAATGTTTTTCACATGAAAAATTAGTTGAAATGGATTACTATAGATAGTTAGATATTATAATGATGTGAAATGGCTTTAAAATAGGTTACATATGAGTTTTGTTTTTTTCATTTTATCCTTTTTATTTTTCATTTGACCCCCTATAAACCCATTTAAACATTAATGACAGTAAATTTTTTTATTGATTTAAAAATTAATGTCTGTAAAAAATAGGTTTACCTTATTATGAATTATAAATTATTCTTGTTAATATTATTCAATAAAATTTTCAAATTTAAAATTATAGAATTGCAATTTTTTAATTAAAAATTTATCCTACAACCGTGATTAGATAACATGTTTTCAAGAGAATCATTCAAAATCATAAAAAGCTTGTACAAAAACTTTATTTAGAAAAATTATTTAAATGACATAATTTAAATAAATAAATAAATAAATAAATAAATATATTATTGAACAAATTTTACCAAAAAACAAATCAAAAGTATAAATTAAATTTATCATTAATGAAAACATATGGGTATCATTCAATTAAATTTCTATATTTATACTACTCATAGAAAAATGAATCATCTCATAACATTCTAAAAAATTCACACTAAGAAAATTTGAATATTATGATATGAAAAATAATTTTAATTTATCAAATAAATATTATAATTGTAGAAGAAAATAATCTTAAATCATTCATTTTATGCATGACTAGACCCTCTTTTAGAAAATTTTTATTTTTGAAGAAAACATTTATATTTCTTCCAAATGAATCTTATTTTTATTTCTAATAAATATATATAAAAAATATGTCTATAATATATAAATTTTTTATAATTAATATTTTTTCTTTTTATACCCACAAGTTTATCTTCTTGTTTATAGTGGTTATGTTTAAAAAACATTTAAATAATATATCATGTTTCATTTAATCATGGTGTTGTGAGCATCTCAAGCAACCAGATAAATAAAATTTCTTATAAAATAAATATATTTTAATGTTTAGGTCTGCTACATTATTCCATCCTACAGAAATTTCATCCTCATCATTTTGATGATATTACATTATAAACAGATGAGAGTAGTTATTCATCATAATATCCTCTAGTTCCCATGTTACATTCTCTATTTTATGATTTATCTATAGTACCATTAATAGTATACTCATATGATTTCTAAATAATTTTTCAATATTATCCTGAATATCATTGAATTTTTAATAATATGATTGATTAGGTTCTAATTCTTGTTAACCAGTGGAGACAACATGCATTGGGTCCAATATATACATCATAAACATTGATATTTGGAACACATAATATTATTTTAACATAATTGGATGAATTCCAAAATGATATTAAACAACTCAAATTATTTAAAAAACATAAAATGATTTTATATAAGTGGGTATTAATTTCTATATCATACCAAACCATTTAACACCTTTCCTTGGATATAGTTTCATTAAAACATGATCACCCACATGGAATTCCATATATTTCTTTCTATTATTGAAATAACACTTCTTACTACGTTGATCTACTTTATTGTTATCTTGAATATAACATCAATTTATTGTTATCTCTTCAACATGTTCTATGAATACTATTTCACTCCCACTAACATTTTCTAAATATGTTGAACTATAATATCTATTTCTATATAGTTCATCATATGATTCCTTTTGAAAAATTTAATGGAAACTACTATTATAAGAAAACTACTAAAGAAGTAATTACTAACCCCACATAACAAGAATATCATATGAGAATGACAACATATATTCCATTTTATGAATCATCCTTACGATTATCGATCAGTTTTAGGATGATAAGTAATTCCCAAATAAAGCTAAGTATCAATTTCCTTTGGATGAGTCCTTTATAATTTCAATGTGAAACAAGAATCATGATCAGAAACAATTTAAATTTGATAGCCATGATGTCTTACCATTTATTTAATATAGAGCGTCATAAGGTTCTAAAGAGGTAAATATTGTCATTTAATAGAGAAATATGCAGATTTGGTTAGACAATTAATGATAACTCATATAGCATTATTCATTTTAGGATTCATTGGTAGTCCTGTATCAAATTATATTATAATGTAAAAAAATTCAATATACGAATATGACAAGGTTACAATACTCCTATATGATATTTTATTATTATATTCACTTGTTGAAAGACCAAACATATGGAAAATTAAATATCCATTTCCCACTTCATTTTAACCCCATAAAAATCTACATTCAAATCCATTTATACTTTTTCTGTTAGTAGGCTACATAAAATATTTGAGCTATAATAATCATCCAAAAATTCTCTTTTTAAACCACATATATATGAATCACATATTCTCTTTCCATATTTCACAACACCATATTTGAAAATGAATTATTCTATTTCTCATCATTCATTGATTTAGTTTTTTCCAGAATGATATCACCATCAGATTGAGAACATTTTATCATTTATAATAAATAAGATTCTCTATAATATAAAAATTTAGCAATATACCCCTGTATTTAATAATTTATATACACAAAATTAATAAATAAATTAACATATGATATCTATCCGTCATCATTTGGTTCAGATCCCCATTATCATTCATACTCTATGGATCAATCATAATTGTTGATTATCTTAATCCACTTCATTTTATCATATTTATACATTTTTATGAAATAATTATTTTAATATTTTATAATTCTTGTATATCTCATATCCTTCACCATAGAGAAAATTTCTCCACATCTCCAATGAAATTATCATAGTTTCTAACTCAATATCATGGGATGGGTAGTTATATTTTGGATTCATCAATTTACTTGATTAATAATAAATTACTTCATTATTTTTTCATTTGGAAATAACTATGACCATTCTTCTAGAAATTACTATATATCCCAAACTCTTCATTTTCAAAATAATGTAAAAATTAGGTAATTCATCAATCTAGCAATTTTTTCAAAAAATCATTACTCACATTCATTTGTCTAAATATGATTAACCCCTTTAAATGTATCCTTAGTTAACAGATTATCCAATTTAGTAAAATTATAAATGAATTGCTAATAGAAACCTTCATATCATATGAAACTATTATACCTAGTTATGCCTATTGGTATAGGAAATTATTAGAATACCTTTTTCATCATAGTATCAAGTAGGATTATATCATTTGAGAAAATATGGAAAATAAAACAATGTTAATGAATTCATAAATCAAACTTACAAAATTTCCCATATAACTATATCCTTATTTGAGTCCCAATAATGATCTTTAATTAATTTTCACTATCTTAATAATGTTTAGAATACACCATAATATCATAAATTAATATGAAAAAATAGTGTCAAGATATTACCTGAGGGCACTATTTATTATATCCATTAAAAAAAAGAGGGTCCATTAAACAATACATATGGAATTAATTTAAACTCATAATTTTTATATCTCAATCAAAATGTTTTCTTAAAAATATATTCTGACTTCACTTGAAATTGATGTTACCCAAAATGAAGTTCGATCGTTCAAAAATATTTGGCTCTAATAAGTTGATCAAATAATTCATCAATTTTAGGATGACTATAAATACTTTGTATCATAATATCATGGATTTATCTATAGTTAATTAATATTCTCAAGGACCCATCTTTTTTAATGAAGAATAGATAATGGGATCCCTATAGTTAGACATGTGGGAGAATAAATCATTTATCAGTCAACTATATTAAAATAATTATTGATTCCAAATAATAACATTAATCTTTAATCATCACATGAAATAATAAAATTATCTTGGACATGATCTCTTATATGTTTTTGATTTTTACACCTTTGACAGTTGAAAAATATATTTTTATAGTTCCCAACATCTTTTAATATGACCAATTTAACATTGTTAAGATTTTTCATTCATTTTCAATTAAAAGTGTGGTTGAATTTCTCTCAACACTTTTAGGAAATCTCATTCCATTTGAGAAACTATCAGGGTGCTTTTATAAACAATTTTCACATGTGGTAGAATCATTATTTCCCTTCTTATGTTTATCCATATTTTTATCTATCACCCTCTTCATATATTTCTTCCCTTAGTTTCCATAATAGGTATAGAAATGTTTATTTCTATTATTGTCAAATGATTCTATATCATCACAAGATGATAATGTATATGTGATTGTCCATTTGAATTATTTTCATAAACCCATCAATGAAATTATCACTCTTATAATATCGATTACATGCATAGATGCACTTCCCATTAATTCAGTTGTTCTATATTTATAAATGATGGAATACAATGGATTAGTTCTTATAATTAATAAACATAATGTATAATCCCAAAACTATTTAAATGAATAACATTCATTAAAAACGTTATTTATAAATAATATCTTAACAATAAACATGGCTTATTTGGGAATAATATTTTTAAATCCGTCATAATTTTTTATAAATCAGTTGTGAATTATCTTATGGTTTTCCTTTGGTAGTGTCAAACCATGGGTGAATTGATAATCACTTTCATGCACTAGGTGGAAATCATGTCAATCCCAATTCACCCTTTTTAGAGTTATTATGACATGTTACCACTACTTCAGAACCATGTCAAATTGTAGTATCAATATAAGGATGTATTACAAGGAAAACCACATAATATAATCCTAACCAAAACATTTTGATATTATATTATAATTATTTTTAAATTATATTATGCGGTTACAATCACCAATATAATTTTTCCTTCATCTAATTCACATGGTTTCTGCTTAAATTTATCTATTACCAACTTTGGTGACCCTAACACTAGTAAACATGATCCAGTGAATTCTTTATTACAATGGAGAAGATACAAATAATTAAATTCTAATGGACCAGTAATTTTAGTAGTTTTGGAGAAAAAGATACATAGACGATACCCATTTTACAATTGTAATAAAAATCAAAACATAATATATAATAAAATAAAATGAACTACATCCTCGAAAACACTTTCGAAGGTTTCTTCATCTTATCTTGTGGAATGGAAACAAATTATGGGTGACCTCAAATTATATATATGTTTTTTGTATAGAGAAATGTATCATCAATCAATTATACTAATACACATGGAAATTAAAATAACTAAACACAATATTCCACTAAAAAACTTCACTATCATGATAAGTGTAACATACCAAGTAATTAATTAATAATATATATTCTTATCTATGTCTATTTATGAATTAGATAGTGTTTTAGAGGCTTAAAATGAGAATAAATCCAATCTTAAGCATGTAATACACTAATTTTTTTAAAAGATTGTTTTACTACCTTTTGATGGAAACCCATTTTTAAATCAAAATTTTGACAATTTTATAAGCTCTATTTGTCAAAATAAACTTATTATTTAATATTGGGACATTGAAATTTACTTTGGATAAGTTTTTGGTATTTTTCTAACAATGTACATTTTTTATGAATAGTGAAAAAAACTGCATTTTACATCAAAACTGCATTTTCATCCAATTTAATTATATGGATAGATTTTCTTTTTAATTGGTTTTAAAGTTTAAATAGAATATATTTTTAGCATGTAATCCAATGGTGGTCATTGGTATTAATTTAACATTTTAATTGGGCGTAAACAAGTGCCAAACTTTTCATAGATATTGTTTCTAAAAAACCCTCTATTTGTTTTGACAACAGGAATTATTTTTAAATTAATTATTGCAATTTTTTGTGTTTGGAATTTGGTAAATAGGATTACATATTTGGAATCATAATTTCCAAATTATGTAATCAAGAATCTTTTGTTTTTGGACATTATTAATAGTAACGACAGTAATTATCTTTAATTATCTTGTTTAATTAGTAATCGAGTAGTTAAGGATAATAAAATAATACCATAATAATACAAAATGACCCCAACATGTGTCCTAATGCTACTGTTTGTGTCATGTCCGACCATGGGATGCCTTGTTCAAAACTAAGGGACCCATGGAATCACTTTTGTGTGATAATGACTTTTTATCTTTTTATTATTAAAGAAAGTTAAGTATAACAAAGAATGTATCACCTGAGTAAAACATTTTTAATTTTGTCTACCTACATATATGATATATTGGAATATAAATATTAATTGGAAATCTAAAAATAGTTCCTACATCATAGTAATTTTTTTAATAATAAGACATTAAATAAGTTAAATTATTTATGACATCATGATGATGCAGCGATTACCTCATTAATGAATGATTTAAATAAAATGAAAAGATAATGTAAAATATAAGACTTACACTTGTCAAAGACCTATTTTATGAGTATATTTCGAACCCTTATCACCTTATCCTCAAAATATATCAATTTGGGACCTTTAAATCCGAAACAAATTTCAATATAAAGTAACATTTTTTAACATTCCAATAGTGCCCCACCTCTCCTCTTATAAATGGCCTCCACCTATACCTCTTTACACACACTTCTCAAGCCATTGAATTAGCCATGCTCTTCTCATTTTATCTCTCCACATCCTTATCTTCATCCTAGAATCCTTACCTTAGGCAGAAATCTATTCAAGAAACCCTTTTGGTACAAACCAAGAGGAGTTACCCTATTTAAAGATAGAGTTATCTCTAATGTTCTTTTGTTTTATTTTGCTACTCCAACCCCCAAAACTATTTTTATTAATTTCTTTTGTAAAAACACCAGTATGTTCAATATACTATGATGTATTTATAAGAATTATTCGAGCTACACTTACACACACCTACATCTAATGGTTAAAGAACATACTGTTACCATGGATGGAAAATTTATGCCTCATGAAACGATGATTGTTCAATATTATTATAACACCTTAAAAATTGGCCATTAAGATGTCACTATATTTATATATTATATATAATATGTTTATATTTTCCTTATGCTTCTGTATTTTTCATTTATGGCATACCTTTATGGCTTCCATTATGGGTAAACGCGATATCTTCATTTTAGGAAGTGTGCACTACCACCCCCTCAAAGTGATTTGATTCGTTAATGCCATATGTGAGACATATAAATGATGTATTTAATGATATTATATATGATATTATACTGGAATTATAATATACCTTTATATCATTATGATTAAATTCCATTAAATAGGAAATAGAAATGAAAGTAGCGTTCATGCGTATGTACGACTTACCATCTCCATGAACGGTGCATTTCATTTCTTACCTCTAAATGTTATGTAATATTATAAATGCATGTATATACTGGATATATATGATATATATGATATCTAAATCATGAATATAATTCTGGATATAATGGATATTTTTTCCACATGAACAACATGTAAATATAAAGAGTTTATTTTTGACTCAAGTACCAATGATCGACAAAACGACCATTATTAACATAAATAATTACATAGTGTTCATAACATGGTAATAAGTGATATAAAATGAATAATGAACATTAAAAAGGTTCTTAAGCAAGTAGAAATTAACTCATTTTTATTATTCATGATGTTAAAGAACGATCGAGTCAAGTCGGACCCCAGGTATGGGCCTTCGTCTCAATCTTCTTTCATTGAGGCATATTTTGTTTTATACACAACATTATTTCAAACGGTGTA
The DNA here is from genome assembly GCA_963277665.1 of Viscum album. Taxonomy (NCBI): domain Eukaryota; kingdom Viridiplantae; phylum Streptophyta; class Magnoliopsida; order Santalales; family Viscaceae; genus Viscum; species Viscum album. The sequence goes on along the minus strand of OY728138.1, from coordinate 1,657,355,857 downwards.
TAAACCCCTTTGAATTTTACATTTATTCAAATGGAATATTTTTTATATGGAGCGTTTACTAAACGACAAAAGGGAATGCTTTTTTGTCGTACGTATGCGGTGAGAACGACTTCTCCGCCACCGTGACCATTATTTGAGCTTTAGCTTCCTCTAGAAGCCATAAATTTATTTAAAATGAAAAATAAATACCATGTTTTACTTTTCTTTTATTTTGGTATTGAACATGGTTTTCATAATGTTTTTATATCAATGTGTTGTATTGATATCTTGTGATTGAAAAGTGGACATGTTATGTTTCCTTTATGCATGTTTTTTGTGGTATGATTATGTTATGGTTCTTGGAAATTGTTACGAAGATGGGTGGTTTCATGATAAAATAAGCGTGGGTGAGACTGATATATCTCTCCAATGCATTGGGTAACGGGAAGGGGTTAAACGTTAAGGTTTCTCTAAAGAGATTTAGGGAATATACTATGATGGGTATTCCAAATGTAACCATGAGGGTTAATCCCTACGTAAGAATGTTATGAATGCCTCAAGTTACCTTTATGTATTATGATTTCTATGATTTATTCATGATTTGATGAGGTATGTTAAAATACTTTTGTTTTATGGGTAAATTATGATTTCATACATGGACTGATGTTTTCATTTCATACTCTTATATCCCTTACTGAGCTTTTTATGCTCATCCCACGTTTTTGAAATGTTTTTCACAGGTCAAAGGAAAGGTACATGATGTGATGATAGTGTCAAGGGAGTGTCAAGAAAGAATCCATGTTTTATTTTATATATGTTTTTGTTGATGGAAAAAATGAGTACTATCTTTTATCTAACCACTTTGTTTAAATGTGGAATGTAATGCATGATTTATGATCTAATTCTCTAAAAATCTACACCTGAAAAAATCCTCAACGTGTATTCTTAAAGTTACTAAAGATTAAGTAATGTTTAAGGATGGGGCCTTATAGTTGGTATCAAAGGTCGGTTTAGATAATTTTAGGAGTTAGAATTCTATTAAATGATTATCCAAAAATATTTTTTGTTATGGTCAAATTGAAATGATATAGCATTTGAAGATTACCATGTTGCTTCATCTAAGACATGTTTGTTCAGAATGGTTTTCTGTAGAGGAAACAAGGAAGTTGTGCTAGGAAGGCATACATAAGGAAATTACCTTTCAAATCAGTATCCTGAGATGGTCGGAATTGGAACTGAACAGTTTGTTGTAGTAATGGCACAATTGACTCAAGCGATAAATGGTGGTGGTATCCATGTACAAGATCAGCCAGATCAACCGTAGAGGAACATGTCATTGGTGGAACATTTCATGAGGCAACATCCCCCATCATTCAGAGGATCATCGGACATTGTGCTAGCTGAAGAGTGGATTAATTCATTGGAGAAAATTTTCGATTCCATGGGGTGTTCATAAAATCAAAATGTTAGTTTTGAAATTTACCGTTTGGAGGGTGAAGCAGGTCAGTGGTGTTCGATGGTTAAAAATATCAGGGATGCAGATGAGATTGATGCTCTCGACTGGGATGAATTCAAAGGTATGTTTCTTGAGAAGTATTTTCCTAAGGTTTCTCGACTTAGGACGGAAAAACAATTCTTGGAATTGAGGCAAGAGGACGACTCAGTGGCTGCTTATGAAGAGAGGTTCACTCGATTGGCAAGGTATGCTCCAAATTTAATCTAAGACCTTGATAGTAAAATCAATCATTTTTACATAGGATTAAAGCCAAAATATCAAAGGGCATTTGATTCGCATGATTTATAAAGTTATAAAAAGCTTGTTCGGTGTGCTGAAAAGGTGGAAATGGAGTTTTCCAATGATCAAGTGTTCTATAACAACAATCAGAAGAAGAGTCCAAGGTGGCAGGAGAAAGGGAAGAATTCTTTAAAGAGGTCTGATGGTAAGAACACTATGTTTCCAGTTTGTGATAAATATGGTCAAAGGAATGATGGGGAATGTCTTCTGAATTCTGAAAAGTGCTACCGATGTGGTAAGATGGGACATAAGGCTCGTGATTGCACTGAAAAAGATAAGGGTGATGATAAGACCAAATTTGATTTACAGTTAGTGAAATGTTTTAAGTGCAATGAGATGGGTCACTATGAAAACGAGTGTCCGACAAAGAGCTCGAGTGATGGGAAGCAGTTAGACTACTAGCAGAAAGGGGTGGTGAAATCCTTTTCAACTACTTCAGCACATGGTGGGCCATAAAATGAAGTGGTATTAGGCACTTTGTTTGTTTTTTCAGATTATGCTAATGTGTTGTTTGATTCAGGGTCTACATATTTTTTCATCTCTGAAAACATTTCTAGTAAAATTGGAATACCATATCAAGAAATGACTCCTAAACTTGTGGTAAAAAAACCTAGGGGAAATGATGAGGCAAATAGAATTAATAAGAATCTTATTATCTTTATCCGTGGAAAGAAACTACTTGCAAACCTTATTGTTTTACCTCTAGTAGAGTTTGATGTTATCTTGGGTATGTATTGGCTCTTTATTTACCATGCTATGATTGACTGTAGAGCTAAAGAAGTTTATTTTCAGAAATACATTCAGTTTGTGTACATGAATGAACCCTTACTGTTGATAACATATTAAGAGGTTGAGAAACTTGTAAAAGATGTAAATGAATGTTACCTTGCACATATTGTTGAAAATAAGGGAACTGTTCAGATTAATGATGTGCCAGTGGTAAATGAGTATCCTGATGTTTTTCCTAATGAGTTTCCTGGAATAATACGAGATAGGGAAGTTGAGTTTACTGTTTACTTAGTTCCTGAGGCTAAGACAATTTCAAAACCCCCTTATCAAATTGCTCAAATTGAACTTTTAGAGTTGAAGGAGCGATTGTAAGATTTATTAGAGAATGGTTTCATTCAACCTAGAACATCACCATGGGGTTCCCCTGTTTTATTTGTTAAAAAGAAAGATGGTTCAATGAGACTTTTCATTGATTATATATACTTGAATAACATCACTGTTAAGAACAAATATCCTTTGCCTCATATCGATGATTTGTTTGATCAGCTCTAGGGAGCTTAGTTTTTTTCAAAGATTGACCTAAGATCGGGGTACCATCAGTTGAAGGGAAACGAAGAAGATATTCTGAATACCGCTTTTGGTACAAGATATGTCCATTATGAATTAGTAGTTATGCCTTTTGGGCTAACCAATTCACCTGCTGTATTCACGGAACTTATGAATAGAATTTTCCATGAGTTCTTGGATAAGTTTTTGGTTGTATTCATTGATGATATTTTGGTGTTTTCTAAAATTAAAGATGAGCATGAAAGTCATTTAAGGGTTATTTTGAAAACCTTAAAGGAAAATAAATTTTATGGGAAATTCAGAAAGTGTGAGTTTTGGTTACAAAAAATTTCTTTCCTTGGTCATATTGTTTCCAAAGATGGAATAACTGTTGATCCTGCAAAAAAAAATGTTTTTGAAGAATGTCCAAGACCCACAAATGTAACGGAGATTCGTATTTTTTTTTGGTTTGGCAGGATATTACCGAAGGTTTGTTAGAAATTTTTCACAGTTATCTAGTCCAGTGACTAAGCTAACTCAGAAGGGTGTTAAGTTTATCTGGATAAAAGAATGTGATGATTGTTTCTAGGAATTGAAAAGAAGATTGGTGAATGCTCCAGTTTTAGCACTACAATCAAGGAATGGGGTGTTTGTTATCTACAGTGATGCATCATTGAAAGGACTTGGTTGCTTCCTAATGCAGAATGATCAGGTAATAGCTTATGCTTCACGTCAGATTAAAACTCATGAGGTAAATTACCCTACACATGATTTGGGATTAGCTTCTGTTGTTTTCACTTTAAAAATTAGGAGGCATAATTTTAATGGAGTAAAGTGTGAAATAAACAATGGTCAAAAAAGTTTAAAGTATATATTCACTCAGAAATAATTGAACATGATACAGAGGATATGACTAGAATTAATCAAGGATTATGATTGTACAATTCATTACCATCTAGGAAAAGCAAATAAAGTGGCTGATTCATTGAGTCGAAAAAGTAATGCTTCATTAATAATGTTGTATTTGGAACGTGACACTTTGGTTAAGGATTTGATGAACTCTGTAATATAAGTTGTTGGTGCAGGACGTCCTTTTGTTTTGTTTCAGGTATCAGTGAAATTTTCTCTATCAGACAGAATTAAGCAAGCACAGAAGCAAGACAATGAGTTGCAGAAAAAGGTAGAGCTGGTTCAGAAGGGTAAGTTGCCTGAATTAAACATTGATAATGATTGTGTTTTGAGATTTGGGAAGAGATTGTGTGTGACTTGTGATTCACAGTTGAAGAGAGAGTTGTTATGTGAAAATCATAGTTCTCCATTTTCAGTTCATCCAGGTAGTACTAAAATGTATAGAGATCTTCGGGAGTGTTACTGGTGGGACGAAATGAAAACAGATATTGCTGAGTTTACTATTAAGTGTTTGACTTTTCAACAGGTTAAAACAAAGCGGTAGTTACTGAAAGGGATTATTCAAACTTTACCAGTGCCATAGTGGAAATGGGAGAATATAACCATGTACTTTGTTGTGGGATTGCCGAATACACCTCGAGGTAATAATGTAATCTAGGTTATTGTTGATGGATTGACTAAATATACTCACTTACTTGCTATACGAGACAATTTTTCCTTATATCAACTTTCCTGTTTGTATCATTAAGAGATATTTAGGTCACATGGAGTTGCTTTCTCCATTGTATCTGACCGTGATCCCAGTTTCACTTCTAACATTTGGAAAGGCCTTCACAAGTCGTTGGGTACTGAATTAAATTTTAGTACAGCTTTTCATCCTCAATCAGATGGGAAGTCAGAATGAAAAATTCAGACTTTGGAAGATATGATACATGCTTGTTCGATGGATTATCAGGGATGTTGGGGCCAACATCTTTCTTTTGTTGAGTTTTTTTATAATAACAGTTTTCATTCCATTATACATATGGCACCATTTGAGACATTATATGGGAAGCAGTGTCGAACACCAGCTTTCTGGATAAAGTGGGTGAAAGGAAGACGATGGGAATAGAATCAGTAGTAGATTTGGCAGAAAAAGTTCAACTGATACAGAAACACATGAGAACATCTCAGAGCAGGCAAAAGTGTTATGCGGACAATAGGAGGAAGGATCTCTCTTTTGAGGTAGGTGATTATGTTTTTCTCAAAGTTTCACCATGGAAAAGTGTGATGTGATTTGGTAAGAAAGAAAAGCTGAGTCCAAGGTTCATTGGACCATATGAAATTCTAGAGGGAGTTGGATCAGTTGCATACCGAGTGGCTTTACCTCAGAGTTTATCTCAGGTACATAATGTTTTTCATGTTTCAATATTAAAGAAGTACATGCCAGATCAATCTTATGTTTTGAGTCCAGAGGTAGTTCAGTTGGAAGAGAATCTATCTTATGAAGAAAAAATAGTCCAGATTCTTGACCACAGGGAGAAAGTGTTATGGAATGAGGTGATTCATCAAGTAAAAGTTTTGTGAAAAAACCACATGATTTAAGAGGCAACATGGGAATCTAAAAATGCAATTAGTGATAAATACCCCCACTTATTCGACAAGTAAATAAATTGCAGGGATGCAATTTTCTAATGGGGGAAGGATATAACATCCCAAGTAAGTAATGAATAATTGATATTCTTATCTATGTATATTTATGAATTAGATAGTGTTTCAAAGGATTAAAACGAGAATAAATCCAATCTTAAGCATGGAATACACAAATATTTTTAAAAGATTGTTTTACTGCCTTTTGATGGAAAACCATTTTTAAATAAAACATTTGAAAATTTTATAAAATATATTTTTCAAAATAAACTTATTCTTTATGATTGGGACATTTAAATTTACATTGTTTAATGTTTTGGTATTTTTCTGACAATGTACATTTTTAATGAATAGTGAAAAATACTGCATTTCACATCAAAACTGCATTTTCATCTAATTTAATTATATGGTTAGATTATATTTTTAATTGGTTTTAAAGTTTAAATAAACTATATTTTTAACATATAATCCAATGGTGGTCATTGGGATTAATTTAACTTTCAAATTGGGCATAAACAAGTGCCAAAATTTTCAGAGATATTATTTCTAAAAAACCCGCTATTTGTTTTGACAACAAGATTTATTTTTAAATTAATTATTTAAATTTCTTGTGTTTGTAATTTGGTAAAATGGAATAAATATTTGGAATCATAAGGTCCAAATTATGTAATCAATACTCTTTTGTTTTTGGACATTATGAATAGTAACGACGGTAATTATCATTAATTATCTTGATTAATTAGTTATCGGGTAGTTAAGGATAATAAAATAATATCATAATAATAACAAATATCCCCAACATGTGTCCTAATGCTATTTTTTGTGTCATGGGAGACCATGGGATGCCTTGTTCCAAACTTGGGGACCCCATGGAATCACTTTTGTGTGATAATGACTTTTTATATTATTATTTTTAAAGAAAGTTAAATATAACAAAGAATGTATCACCTGAGTAAAACATTTCTAATTTTGTCTACATAAATGATCTATTGGATTATGAATAGTAATTGGAAAGATATAAATATTTCCTACATCATATTATTTTTTTTTTATAATTTTTAGAAATTAAATAAATTAAATTAGTTATGACATCATGATGATGCAGCGATTACCTCATTAATGAACGATTTAAATAAAATGAAAAGATAATGTAAAATCTAAGATTTACACTTGTCCAAGACCTTTTGGATGAGTATATTTCGAACCATTATCACCTTATCCTATAAATATATCAATGTGGGACCTTTTATATCCGAAAAAATTTCAATATAAAGTAACATTTTATAACATTCCAAGAGTGCCCCTCCACTCCTCTTATAAAAGGCCCCCACCTCTACCTCTTTACACACACTTCTCAAGCCATTGGCTCTGCCAATATCTGCTCATTTTATCTATCCACATCCCTGTCTTCATCCTAGAAGCCTTACCATAGGCATAATGATCTTCAAGAAACCCTTTTGGTACAAACCAAGAGGAGTTACCCGATTTAAAGGTAGAGTCTTCTATAATGTTCTTTTGTTTTATTTTGCTTCTCCAACCCCCTAAACTCTTTTAATTCATTTATTTTGTTAAAAAACCAATATTTTAAATATATTAGGATGTTTTTATTATAATTATTCTAGCTACATGTACACACACCTACATGTAATGGTTAAATAACATATTGTTTCCGTGGATGGCGAATTTCTGCCTCACGAAACGATGATTGTTCAATATTATTATAACACATTCAAAGGTGTCCATTAAGATGTCACTATATTTATACATGATATATAATATGTTTATTTTTTCCTTAAGCTTCTGTATTTTTCATTTATTTCATACCTTTATGGCTTCCATTATGGGTAAATGCGATATCTTCATTTTAGGAAGTGCGGACTACCGCCCCTTAAAGTGATTTGTTTCGTTAATGCCATATGTGGGACTTATAAAAGATTGATTTAATGATATTATATATGATATTATACTGGAATTATAATATAACTTTTTATCATTATGATTCAATTCAATTAAATAGGAAATATAAATGAAAGTAGCGTTCATGCATACGTACGGCTTACCGTCTCTATGAATGGTGCATTTAATTTCTTACCTCTTAATGTTATGTAATATTATAAATGCATGTATATGCTGGATATATATATGATATATATAATATCTTTAACATGAATATAATTCTGAATATAATGGATATTTTACCACATGAACAACTTGTAATTATAAAGTGTTTATTTTTGACTCAAGTACCAATGATCGAAAAAACGACCATTATTAACATAAATAATTAAATAGTGTTCATAACTTGGTAATAAGTGATATAAAATGAATAATGAACTTTAAAAAGGTTCTTAAGAAATCCGAAATTAAATCAAGTTTATTATTCAGGACGTTAAAGAACGATCGAGTCAAGTCAGACCCGAGGTATGAGACTTCGTCTCAATATCCTTTCATTGAGGCATATTTTGTTTTATACACAACTTTATTTCATACGGTGTATAAAACCCTTTGACTTTTATGTTTATTCAAAATGACCCTTTTTTATATGAAGCATTTAGGAAATGACAAAAGGGAATGTTTTTTTGTCGTACGTATGCGGCGACAACGACTTCTCTGCCACCGTGACCATTATTTGAGCTTCGGCTTCCTCTACAAGCCATAATTTTTTTTTAAAATGAATAATAAATACCATGTTTTAATTTTATTTTATTTTGGTATTGAAAATGGTTTTCAGAGTGTTTTTATATCAATGTGTTGTATTGATATCTTGTGATTGAAAAGTGGAAATCTTATGTTTCCTTTATGCATTTTTTATGTGATACGATTATGTTATGGTTCTTGGGCATTGTTATGAAGACAGGTGGTTCTTTGATAAACTAAGGGCGGGTGAGCCCGATATAGCTCTCCAATGCATTGGGTAACGCAAAGGGGTTAAATTTTCAGGTTTCTCTGAAGAGATTTAGGGAATATACTTTGATGGGCATTCCAAACATAACCATGAAGGTTTCTCCCTACGTAAGAATGTTATGAATGCCTCAAGTTACCTTTATGTCTTATGATTTCTATTATTTATTCATGATTTGATGAGGTATGTTTAAATGATTATGTTTTATTGGTAAATTATGATTTCATACATGGACTAATGTTTTCATTTCGTACTTTTATATCCCTTACTGAGCTTTTTATGCTCCTCCCATGTTTTTGAAATGTTTTTCATAGGTCAAGGGAAATGTACATGATGTGATTATTGTGTCAAGGGAGTGTCAAGAAATAATCCATGTTTTATTTTAAATATGTTTCCATTGTTGGGAAAAATGATTACTATATTTTATGTAACCACTTTGATTAAATGTGGAATGTAATGAATGATTTATGATCTAATTCTCTAAAACTCTAAACCCGAAAAGATCCTCATTGTGTATTCTAGAAGTAACTCAAGATTAAGTAATGTTTAAGGCTGGGGCCTTATAATAAGATAAGTGATAATCAATATGGAAAGGTAAATAACGAAAAAAAATCTATTCGAAGAATAATAAGAGTATAAAATGAATCCATATATAATATAATAGTCAAAATATTATTGATAATGATAAATTTTGTATTTAAAGTAAATTTAATTCGTAATCGTTTGATGGTATGATATGAGGAATCGAGATACCTCTGCTTTAAAGGTCTTTCCTAATCATAGTTTAATACTACAGGTATAAAAATGTTTAATTTAGACAAATGACTTGTCTCATGAGACTCGTTAATGCATTTATGAGTTATCTATGGCTGAGATACAATAATATATTTATTTCCAATATATCACTCATATATAATATAATTTAATTAATTCACTAAAAATGATCCTTATAATAAAATATTCATATTGAGTAAATGATACTCATTTATCAATATTTCCCCAGTTAATCAAATAACTTTACATGAAGACACCATAAATAAAAATGGTGTTTGTTTCATGAAATTACTATATTCATTATAAAATAATATTTATATTTATTCAAATATAAATTTAAAATTCAATATCATTTAAATAAATTTATTATTTCAAGAGAAATGTAACAATCACAATATAACATGAGATTACATAATATATTTTACAACATGGTTATTTTTAATTCAAATACATTTGGAGGAAATTTTTCAAATTGAAACAAAAAATACCGTGATATATTTTCTAATAAAAATATAATATTTCAATGGGTATCAAATAAATAATTAAAAATAAATTATTTTCATAACATTACAATAATCTTCAATGATGGGAAATAGAGATGAACTCTCCTAAAAAGACTATAACATTGAAGTGGGGATTGATAATTGCAATTATTGTGAATATAAAATTTAAATAAACATTGAAAAGTGTAAATACAACATAAAATAATCAATTTTCATTATTAAAATAATCTTATAATGAAATAATCAATGTAATAGATATTTAACCAAATGAATGAAAATTGAGTTAGGAAATCCCTTAACTCAATCTTCCTTTTGGTGGAACATGATTTAACCACTTGAATAGTGGTTTTAAAATTTTCATTAACATAATATAAAAAATATTAATATTTATAAAATCTTATATGAACCATATATGAAATATTATTACCCATTTACTTATAATATTTCATTATTTTCATTGTTTCAGGTTATATTTTCCTTGTTTTTTAATTCTTTATTTCTCACGAAAGCTTTGTCTTTGTATATATTATATAGATTAATCATATCCAAAATAATAACCTAGATATAATTACTTTACTTATAAATTTCGTATATATTTAATATGAATCATGAAATGTGGTTTATAGAAATGAAATATGTTATGATCCTGGAGATAAAGGGTTATATGTACACATGGATAATGTTTCTATTTTCCAAAAATCATAATGGAAAATTGGTATGAAATATATTACCAATAAATAACTATAATAATATTATATTATTTCTTTAAACACATTTATTCATATCATCAATGTAGTGTGGTTATGAAAGGAGATTTAGATCTCTTCGTGAAGTCAGTCGTCCACAATTATAATAACAACGTCATCATCTTTGAGTGAGTGAAATAAGTATATATGAAGACGATATTATATATTTTATATTAATTAATTTGTAATAAGTATCCTAATTATTTACTTATATCCCCAAAAAAAATAAATATTATCCTTATCACCATACATGTAAAGAGTTAGAAAACGACAAATCATATCATTTCACAAATCTGTAGTGTTCCATACAAATGAGAGACTATATTATGTACCCTATGGAATGGAAAGTAATAAATGATATATTTTTTATAATTATATCATATTTATAATTATTTTTAAAATATAATATATATAATTTAATCCATCATCATTCTCAACCATGTGATGTAGTAATGGAAAAATAAATGACATCAGTTTGTGTGGCCGTAGTCCCCCGTACAAACAAATTGTGATTTTGTAACCCATTGATAGATGTGAATACATTTGTAGGTCATGAAATTAATAAGAAAACTTATTCATATACATAATATAGTAATTTCTCTATATAATCTTTTTTTGTAAAGATTTTATTAATATGGAGGAAGAAATAAAATAAAAATACTTGTCCTAGAATGTTATCTCTTATTTTGTTACCCTTCATAGGTATTCACCAAATTCCTTAGAATGATAGTTTTATACCCAAAATATGACTTCATGGATTACAATATTGAATTCTAGAATAGATTTTGTTAGGTATTAGAATAACCAAAAAATTATTGTGAATAATAGAGGATAAGGGTGGCCTTTTATATGTGAGGTGAGTGGCACACTAGTAATTTTTAAGATAAAAAATTGTGTGCCCACATTTCTCACATTAAAAAAGGATCAAAATAGAGTATTAAAAAGAAACATACAATATAAGACAAAAATTTAGATATCCTATAAATTCCTCACATGTAGTATTAAAAATAAATATACAAGATAAAGAAAAAATATTGATATCCCATAAATTCCACACATGTTTTAGATCATTTTAATCCCTATCTTTCTGGTTCAACCCCATAGTAAACTCATTTGTACATTTAAGGCAGTAAGAAATTTTTACTATTTTTATTATAGATTTTGTATTAAAATAAATTATTCTTATTAGATAATATAAATTATTATAATTAAAAATATTGAGTCAATTTTTATATATTTCATTGGGAAAAGAAGAAAATTTTAATTTAAAATTAATCTCACATATGCGACATAAAGGTGGGTTCTCAATGATACATTTTCATCCATTTTCAATGATTTTTATGAAAATTACATTGTAAAATTATTAAAATGATATAAATTAGATTATTAGATTTATAACATAATAACTGTTACATTAAAAAATTGGAAATATAATGTCTGTTTAAAAATATATTAAATGAAAAGGTAGTTTTCAATTAATATTTAAAATTTTTCATAGTTCATCAAAAAAAGAATAGTTTTAGAAAAATATCAGAAAAAAAGAGTAGATAATTTTGATATTATGATTTAAATATTTTTGTTTATTTTCTCCAATGAAATTTATAAAAATTCTAAAATTAAATTTAAACTATGTCCACCGAGTGCGACAAAACCTTCATTTAGAAACAATAAAGTTTTTCAGAATACATTTTGTCTCCATAAAAATGATTATTATTTAAATTTCAAATAAATATATTACATATTCACATGTTACTTTCATAATTTTGTTATTTCTATTTGTACAATAAAATTTTGTGTCTACATTATACTAGTCATTTTTAAAAAATATTTTGATAATGTATAATGTATCTTTTATATCCTGTATTTTGTGAAACACAAACTATCAATGAATTAAATTTACTCTAGATGAAATATATTATAAATTATTTTGGTGTTACATTTATATTTATCAACAAAGAATTATTTGGTTAGGTAAAAATACAAATCATATGTTTTTTGATGATTGGATAGTTGAACAGATAACAAGTTATCCAAATCCATCATATACATTCACTCAACACTATTCTTATGGTATCTGATACATATGGATTCAATAAAAGTATAATTGAAATAAATTAAATTAATAGACCAACTAATGAATATCATGGGATTCTAAGCTAATATCGACAAAACCCATTATTAAAAGAATGAGTATCGTATTGGTTTATTGATTTGCAAATGAAAATCTAGGGGTAATCATGTTGAGTTCAAAAATAAAAATTTGAATTACCAAAGACATAAAAAGTTATACTTTTGATGGAATCTCACACATAATATTTTTTGGTGTTTATTTTAATTTCTCTCTTATTTAATATTTCATTTAATTTATATGATATTATTTTAATTGTAAACATTTTATAATTCAATTTCTATTATATAAAATTTTTTATACACTAAATATCGTGTCACATATACTTTATAATCCCCATATAAACCACCTATTATGATTTCTAAATAAATCATTTATTACTATATCATATGGCCTCCCATGTATTTTTTCATAAGGTATTTTGAATTTTTAAAATTTAATTTTTGTTGAAATTGTTTCATAACAGTTTATATAAACAAGTAAAATTAATTATAAATAAATAATTTAGTTTTAAAATCACGTTAAATTTAAATATTCTAAAACTCAATTTATAATGATAGATAATTATATAGAAAAGTAATAAAAAATTTTAAATTATAAAAATAATCTATAAAAAATTAATGCTTAACCATTATAAGGGTAATTAATGTTTTTATATTCCAATATAAAGGTAATATCATTGTTAACTTTACATGAATCAATTGAAATCCATTATGTAAAAGTAATACACATATTACTTTTATGCAACTTTCTTATTACGTAGCTAGTTTTTGTATAGGTAATCTTCATATTTCTAATGTTCAGTAAATTTAAAAATCAATGGCCTTTAAATAGTGGATCACATACCTATACCCCTATTCGTAAACATCGAATTCCCATTACCAGATCACCTTGTGTAATCATACTACCTTTAGGAAAACCATTTTTGTAATGGTAAAAAATAGTTTCTCATTACCTATTTCATATGGGTAACATATAACGATATAATTTACCTTTCTATATCTCATCTAAGGGTTAAAATAATTTATTATGTATTATTCTTTATTTATAGTGAAAATTATCAAAACAAATATTTATTTTTAGAGAAACTATCTTCGAAACCACTGATTTATTTTCTATGATCATATAAATATCATTTGTGGTATATGACAACCCAAAACACTAGAATATATATCATTAAAAATCAACACTAAAATATTTTCATAAAATAGAGTACCTATAATCAATGTACATAAGAATACATTATCTCTATCAGTGAAGTAAAATCATTCCAGAATATCACATTGAGAAATTAAAATTAATCCTACTACCTCCGAGGTAATACATCAGCTAGTGAATCCCAAAAATGTTTGTGAGGATACCCAATATTTGAAGGGAATATAGTGACATCTGATATGTGATAAAAAAAATTTATAGAAGAAGAGATTTTAATATCCTCTCACCCATATCACATACCAATATCTAAGGATCACATCCTCTATTATAAGTAATTATTTATTATCCCACTTCATAACACATCATATTAGTTTATATATACCAGGTATTAGTATATTGAATTAATTTTAGTATATAAATTCGACTTCATGAATTTACTAACCATAAAATCACAATGGGATAGAAAAATAATATATATTCACTATATATATATATATATAATATCCATTATTCATTTTAATGAAATATACATGCATCATATTCATCTTATTAATGTGTACACACATATCATAAATGTACATTTTTCTTCTTAATCTACACTAACTACCCATTCTCTCTCAATCTAGAACAACTTCCCAAATCTAGTGTGAATCCAAAAACACAAGGAATAGCCATCACCAATATCCCCATGGTCCCATTATTTCTCCATTAAATTTAATTGAAATATTTAATTTTAATCCAAAGGATTCACTTTGAAAAAAAAATTCACCAAATTTTAAATTACATTGATTTATTGGATATCATATTACATGGTTTTGAATAAATGGTATTCCACTTAAAAATTATAAGGTAATGTACCATAATATGTTCTTTAAAAGCATTATAAATAAATAGGTCAATCACATTATATATCATTTATTAATTACTATTTGTTAAAAGTAACTTGTGGAGTTAGTGAAGTAAAATTCCACCATATATTTGTAAACAAAAAATATGGTTTTATAATATTTAATTAACAACCCCTATGAACTTTTTAAAATCATATGTAACCAATAATGACATATAAAATATATATATAGTTAAAAAAAATTAACACCCATTAGTATCAAGAAACATAATTCATAGGATGCACCTAGATGATAATTCAATCTTATATACCAAGCATGATGCATGACTGTGGACACCCTCTAATTTTATACCAATAAAAGTGTTATAAATTACATTAATCGATAAAATCACATCAATATATACCACTTGAGGAATAAATATTTCAGTTTTAAAAGAATAAAGAATAATAAATCCCACCCTTGACCACTCCGAGTTACCCTTACATGTGGCTCTATAGAAACCCATGCACGTGGTCACTACTATGTCAGGACAATGTATTTGTCGCATATCTACCATGACCACATTTAAAAGAAAAAAATAATCAACATACTATGATTCCACATTGAGACACCCTAACTCGGATCCCAATAGATTGATGCCCTAAGCCAGTGTGTCCCAATCCCTCAAGCACAAAAGTGACAGGAGATAAATATAGACTAAATCATACATTTACATCATGAGTTATAGAATAAATCTCACAATAATTCTCATATCCCATATAACAAAAGGATTAGGTTCTTCATGATTATCTACAGAATACTCTTAATTTTTTACAATTGTAACCATTTATCTAAAATCGTGATCCTCTAAACCCTTTCTACAAATAAAACTTGTCAAATTTATCCTCATAGTGTAGGGATTCGAAACATAATATTGTAAGAATATAATTATTTAACATTAAATTAAATTAAATTTCATAAAAGAAACTTTAATATTAAAACTTTAGACAAGGATATAAAAATATAGAAGACATTAAAAATAAAGAAAAATCCGAAAAAACAGGGAATGACATTGTAAACAACATAAAAAGTATGTACAGTCATAAGAATTGGATTTCTTAACCTTTTGAACCTAGATACTATCCATCTTATTCATGAGTAAAAATGTAATTATATTATATTTCCTTCACACTCACCAATTTTGAACCAAGATAATTTTTATACTATTCACATGTAACATATTGAGTAGTTCATAACTGCATTACAATCACCCTTTTTGAAGCTATAACCTTACTAAACTTCTCACATGTAAAATTTTGAGTATATATTAATTCAATCACACTAAAAATTTAATAAATTTGGAGATTTCTAATCTATTCATGGGTAAAATTGTAAATAGAGCATAATAGCACCACATTAATCCTTCGTAAACCCAGTGACTTGCTAACATTTTCACATAAAATTTAGATCTCAGGTGATATAATTTTTACCCAATTAATTATGGACATATGTATATTTCCCACACATCCCATAATCCATACATTTGTGTTCCTCTTGTAAATCCATCAAACATCATTTTATAATGATCCCATGGAAAAGGGGTTCTTAATACCTTTATTAACCTCAAATAACATGAAATTAATAAATCCTATAGTATAAAAGATCTAAATTTATAAAATATCTCACATAATTAAAATATATAAAGGGTGATCAATAAAAAATCTTGGAAAATAAACCTTAGAGGGTATAACTATGTGATAAAACAATAGTTGTCACAATACCATTTTAAAATATTTAAATAAAAAATATATTCAAATCATTTATTTATTGTAAAGAAAATAATTTTGAAAACCATATTATAATGATTTTTAAATAAATCATGATTTAGAAAATATAAATTTTTTAAAAAAATTAGTTTTAAAAAATAAATGAAAACTTTTACTTTTCATGTGAATATTAAATAATATAAACTATAAAATGATATAATGTTTTCAAAAATTTATGAAAATATTCCCTGAAAATTTTAAATATTACAAATAATCTCTAAATATAGAAACTTTATAACTTAATAATTTTTTTAAAAGAAAAATATGAATGTATGATAAATCTTTTTATATTTAAAGGATTGAAATACCATTTCAACATTTTCAAATGTCCATGTTGTAAAATTGTATTATTTAAATAATGGTGATTTTTTTAAATAATATATGTTAATAAATTTATCTGTGAAGAAAAACCAATTTTTAGTTTATACTGGGTATATGAGAATACTATCAAGATATTGAAACGTGGACATGGAAGAAAACAAATTAAGATAAATGAAAATTATTCATCTAAAAAATTGAATTTTAATGAATCAATAGTGTCATCAAGACCCAATGAGAAGTAGAATCTGAAAAATAATAACAAATATCATTTAATATAGGATAATCATATTAAAAAATAAAATATGGAATTATAGTCACTACGAAAAAGAAATAATGTTGTATAGATTAAATTTGTCTCAAGGGATTCAAATTTGTTAAAAAGAAACCCATATTAATATCACAAACATTGAAGTAAAAATACGTTGGAAATAATCATGAGAATGAATTACAAATATCGATAAATTAACATGGAAATTATTTTTTTATACAGTCATTGGTTAAAATAATTAAACCAATAAGAATGGGGTTCTAGAAGAATAATTATAACATTGGGAGAGTAAAATCATGAATGAAATTTCTATACAACTTCATAAGGGAATATATTCAAAGAATATATAAGGGAAATTTTGAAATAAATATATAATTACTAAGGTATATTTATTGATAAATTAATTATTATTTTTAGTATTTATACAACATAAAAGAGAAATATGTAAAAACATTAAATCATGCCTCAATGAATGTGAACATTAGACAACAAACTCTTACAATATCTGAAACAATTCAATAAAAACCTTATGATAAATATTAAGTGAAATATAAAATTTAATTTCATAAAATTTAATATAATCATGGTATAATAATTAAAATGGCGAATCTTGTACACCATAAAAATGAGAACTTGGTTTAAAACATAAGCATGTATTAATGTAATTAAATTCAAACAAAAATACTAACATTCATTTCTTAATTAGTGGATAATTATTTGAACTCTTATAAAAAACATTCATAGATTAACAGAAAATTTAATAAATATAGTAATAAATATCACCATTTTATAACCCTTATTTCTAATTATTTATAATGAGTGCAGTAGTTAGTTATAGTGTGCATTTAATATTAGTTGTCAATAACTAAAAATACTTTATGTATGCTTGATAATGTTGATATCATTATCCCTAATTATATTCCATGATTATCATTAAACATATCTTTTATTATTATATAAGGTATACTTTATATTTATTTATAATATTCTTGTTTCATTCCATTATTGTTCATGATACATATTGTGTTAATGGAATTGTTAACAATTTATTTGGGAAGTATCTTAATGATCAAAGATGATATATTAAATATGATTTATGTACCATATATAAAATTACTAGAACTATATACATACTAATTATTATCTTATTAAAACATAATAATCTCAGTATTTTCTTCTCATTTTCAACCATGGTAAGATTGTAAAGAATTATTCAAAGAGGTGGTTAAAACAACCCAAACATGAACACACTTTTACACATTGATAATATATGGTTAATGTGGTGTTTTTTTGATATAATATTTTTAAAACATTATAATAATGTTTTTTAAATTTTTATTATATTGAACCATATTTTATGATTCTTATATAATTTATGAATATATATATTGAAAATAAAATTGTTTTATCTTTCATGTGGTAATTCGTAAGTATGCTTGATTAGTGTTTTTGTTTCCAAACACATGAGAGGGGGTAATGGTTGATATAAAATTTAATTTTCAGAATATAAATAATATGATATATAACATATTTTATTTTCATTACCACCATAAATTCCAGAAATGAATGGAGGTAATGAAAAATAATGCCGCTTCACAGTGGCTATAGTCTGTGCAATGCACTTTTGATGCTCTTATGTGTATATTATAGGGGTGAAAATGAATAAATAAGCATTGTATATATATAATTATAATAATGATAATAAATTAATTATATTTTTATGGTGAGAATATATTTGGAATTATTATACTACAAATTGTTGATTAAGAGCAGATAATACTAATGTTTGAGACTTCATATTCACTTAAAAGTTACCTTAAAATTTTTTTATAGTCTTACTATGAGTGAATATGGGATTATACTAGAGTTATTGTGTTTTAAAGAGAGTATAGTATCATATTTTCATGTAGTAATTATTATTATAGGTGTTTAATTGAAGGGTGTAAGTGGTATACTTTTACAATGTTAGAAAATAAGAAATTTTTGAAACATTCATCATTTTTCAATAATTTCGTGAAAATAGTCCATGTTCAGTCACTCCATTATTATTTAATTACTAATTTTTTACCTTTTTTGGGTTTATAAAGATATATATTTTTTCCAAACATGTTTCAACTACTTTATAGGGTTTGTACCATTACTTCATCACATTTTACTCTCTTATTATTAAAATCAGTAACAAGTTTTTAACTATATCATTTTATGTTTTTTTAAAACATAACACAACCCATATTAAATAATTTGTCCATATATATCTAAATTAATCATATATTTTATGCCATTATAATTGTGAATTTTATGAAAACCACTTTTAAATTAAAATAGATAATGTATAGAAAATTATTTTATTAGAAAATTGATATATCAACCATTATTGAATCATATTCTTATTTAGTATTGATTATAAAAAATAAACGATTTTTCTTTTATTTATTAATTTCTTCATAAATCATATTAGTTTTATTATTTTTAGTACAAAATGTTATTTAATTCGATGGAAATACCTTGATATTAATTAAAACATAATTTTAAATAATTTTTTCATTATCATGATTGCAAATATCATTATTCCTAAAGAAATAAATTCAATGCCATAAAATAATGTTGGCCAAATTAAATAGAATAAAATTAATGATTTTAAAATATAATAATTTTCTTATCAAATTAACTTTCTTTGTATATGGATATTAATCTAAACATTATTGAATGTAACATGAAAAAAATCCTTTTTTTAACATGTTTATTTTTAATCAAACAGATTTTTGATTATAATACATTTATCAATATAATTAACTAATATGTATTTAAAATAACTGGAATTTATTTGAATATTAAAAAATTTAAATACATTGATTCATCTTGTTATAATTATTTAATCAATATCGTTGAAAAATAGTTTCCAATAAATCGTGATATGAACAATCAAAACATTGAACATGGATTTATTTATTTAAGAATTTATTAAAAAATAATGTATAATAATTTATAATTTATAATTAAATTAGAAAATTTTTTTAGAAACATTAAATGTATTAATATGATACAATATCATAAATTTGATGACATTAAAAAAAATTAACTAGTAACCCATGAAATAATTATTTTTCAAATAATATCAAAAATATATCATAAGATAATTTTAATGTATTTATTTTAAAAATAGATTTTACGTTATCAAAATTAAATTCAAAATGATGTGAATATGTATATATATATTTAAAAATATTTAATATAAAAAAATTACTTTTCTTGAAAATTAAAATTTCAATTTTAATTCATGTTAGTTATTTATCCTCTGCAAGAAATGACTATTAATGGTTTACCATTTCATTATTATTTTCTCTTAAATATTTTTCGGTTTGATTATTTCTCTTGAATATTGGGAAGAATGTTATTTAACATAGTCAATATTTTAAAATATCGAAAATCATGGGTCATTACAAGCACACCTCCCCATACACCAGAGGGTGCAAACTAACAGTGGTGGACAATCATGAAAACATAGGGAGACAAAGACGCATTTATAAAATTAAAATTATTGCTGGAATAAAGTGAAATATATTAAAATCCAGAAAAAAATCATAATCAAGTATTGTGACCAGAAATAAATATAACTTCGTAAGCAATAATATATGTACATGTCATGCATACCAACTCTGTCCCCTGTAGGTGGATCATACTGAAGATGTAAAAATAAAATAAAATAAAAATTGTTCTAATTGTCCATTTCAAAAATAGGTCATGAGTCCTTCTCAATCCCTATATCCAACTCCAACTTAAGAATCCATCAATCATACATCGCATTGGTATTTTTCCTAAATAGGGACCTGCTATCAATAATCATTTTTTATTGGGTACGAAAGTGTTATGTTATCCTAGGCATTGGTGTGAGAATAACTTAGCAGGACACCACCAACTGAATCTTGATATACACTAGAATAATAATAATGGGAATTATTTCTTTAAATAAATAAATAATATAATGTTTAAAAAAATATTGAAAACTAGTAAATAAAGATGGAGGCAAAAAATAAATAAATACAAAAAAAAAATCAGACGTCTATGACTCCACGGTGACACACTAGGTAGTTCCAACCTAATTATTCATGCAATAGGGTGTCTCTTAGCACGTAATGATGAACATTCATTATTAATTAACTACACATGATCTTGGGTATCATCCTATATTTCACCTATATCACAATGTATCACATACAATATAAGCTCTCACTCCAGTATTCCCCTGGAACCTAATCCCAATGAATGCATTCGCTATATATCATGTATCATTAAAGGATTTTTTTTACCTAAACCAGTATTCTTAATCATAGGGTATTCTATATATTTCATGGATATCATCATGAAATTCCTAATCATATACCATATAAAATCCAAAATGATAATCCATACATTCATTTTCATTAAGATTCATATGTAATCCACATTCTCATCATAAAATTCCCAAATATCATCACATATATGGAATCCCTTTCCATATCACAAGATTCCTAATCATTATGAGTGCCTATAAATTATAATTAATATAAATTAAATTTATTTTATTCTAATTAGTCCTACGGTAACAACTTTTCTAACCCATAGATAACACTCTAAGTCGCACATCCCATTCCAAATAATATTTTATTATTTTTAAAAAGACAATGTATATTATAAAGGAAGTGTATTAAAAATAAATCAATTTATTCTGTGTAATGTATAGGGTGTTGAATCATTTTAAATAAGGGATTTACAATTTCACTTAACAAAAATCATTAAATTTAGTATTATTCAATCCCACAAAATTTTATAGTTACCAATTTCTATTTTACGCTGATATTTCAATTTTCTATTGTGTCCATTCATGTAAAAATAATCAATTTTTATTTTTCAGTATCAATTTTTTTGTAAATGATTTTTAATTCAGAAAAACTCAACTATAATAAAAATACATTTCATATGGATTTTCCCAATAGTAAAAACCAGATAAAATAATCCATGATTATGAAATTCCATTTCAAAACCATTGATTAAATCAAACATTTTCTCTTAACCCTATTACAACATAATTTAGGTATCTTAAATAATTAATATATTTTTATGTAATGTTAGCCTCTAAGGAATTCCATATCTAATTTCCATTTCTTTTGGACCAGGAAATACTCAATGATAATTTAACTATGGTTAACAGAAAAACATTTCAAATTATTTTCGATCAAAGAAAGAAATAGTCGGCTTGGACACACCATAAAATCACTCAATAAATAATTTTATATTATATGTTAAATTAAATGCACCACTTTACATAGACTAATAAGATAATAATATCATTTATTGGAATTCCATTTGTGCTAAAATAAAAATTACGAAGAAACATGTCACACAACCAAAAAAATATGTCATAATCCAGAAAAACAACATCAGATAAATTAAGATAAATATAACATAAATATAAAAAATAATTTTAGTGATAGACTCATTAATATCAATCAATTTTATTTTTTAGCATCCAAATTGCCCACCAATTAGATAAAAATAATTTAAAAGAAGTATAAAGAGAAGGGGTGTGCATAAAAAGAGAGCTTTCCTAAAATAGAAATCAAAATCAGATATGTATAGTTAATGTTTGTAAGATAAAATGTTATTTTACAATCATTTTAATGGTAACATGGTTTGGTTGTATTTTTTGAAAAAATATGTTCCCACAATGGTTCCCCCACTATCAAACTCTAGCTACCTCAAGCAGTTATAGTTCATAGATTTGTAGACCATTCTTCTCCGATGTGTAATGAATTAATTTTATTATAGATATTAAAATAATATATAGGGAAGTTAAGAATGTATTTATAAAATTTTAACATATGAAACTAATGATTAATAGTTTGGGTACACAGTTAGAAGTAATCATCCAATAACCATGCCCCTTAGGTTGCAACTCAAAAACCAAAACTCCGAGCCCCTAACCTAGGGTACACTATTTAAACATATAAAACCCCTAGATGAAAATAATAAAATTCCAAAATAGTTATTTTATAATTTTATAACTATTACCATGTCATTACAATTCTTGGGTCAAAATCCTGTTTGACCCCTACTTTGAAAAATTCCATCATTTCTCAAATTTGAAGCACCAATACACAAATTTTCACTTTCAATGATTTAATTTCTTAAATATGATTTCATGTTAATAATAAAAGTATATATACATTATAAAAAAATAGATTATTATAATGATTTAAAAAAATTATATTCATGTTTATAAACGTTTTATAATTTTCAAAAATAGTATGTTTGTCTAATATGATTCTTTTATGATGACTTAATGTTTATTAAAAAAGATAAAAATTAATAAATTGATTTTAAAATAAATAAATGTAATATTTTTTGTATTTTTTGTGATGATAAATGTCTTTTTTATATAATTATGAATTATATGTGATTATTCATGTTTCTTAATTCTATCTCCAATTATACGCCGTTTCCATTAAGTCAAAATTTGCGAATACTCCTAAAAACTAAAATTAATGATATTTAATAATTAAAATTATTTTTAAATGATTATAATATAATAAAATTCATAAATTCATGGAATTGTAAAAATTATGATATTTTCATGAATATTCCATGTATGTTACACATTTAATTACATTAAGGGCCCTTAATGATTGGAAAACTAAAACAATGACATTGATTTTTTATTAAGAAAATGGTATAAAAAAGACATTTTAAAACACAACTCAATCATATTTTTATAACAATGAAATACCCAAATTAACCTCTAACAATTAATAATGATGTCTAAAATTCTCTAATTTTACCATAAACTTCTCCTTCAAAAGCCTTAATTACAATAACATAGAGGATATCAAAAGGGGAAGTATAAGTCTTCACCTATTTATTTTGAGTTTAATAAATTTTATACATACTTCAAATATATCCTAAAAATGATGATATAATAACATAAAGATATGTAATATATTAATAAGGTTTAATGAAAAAACTAAAACCCTTTTACATCACTCTCTAATCAAATAAAAAATTAACACTTTGTTCGTGCGTATATACGGACTACTATCATCACAAAGCAATGGGTTACTTTTTTCATCACCACCTTATAAGTATGGTTAAAATGATAGATAAAATGACTAAATTTTATATTCACAAAATATTATTATTTTATAAAGATAACATAATACCAATATTTTTGAACTCCCATTAGTTGTAAATTGATAATGACGCTCATGTGTACGAGTGTACTACCTCCTCTACAATGCGACACGATTTTTTTCATTTTTCCCATACATGGATTGACATAATTATTTATTTAATAAATAAATATGATATTTACAAATTTCTTCTGACCATATAATGGTTAAAAAAATCTATAATATTTTCTTTTCATCGATTATAATAATTAGGACATCATTCAAGGTTATATATGCACCACTTTCTCTAGGAATCAACATGTTTCATTTTTTCTAACCATAATAAATTAATGGTCATATAATTTAATTATATATATATATATGATACTTATAACTTGTTTAGGATAATTTATTTTATGAAACCATGACCAAGGATAAATTATTAGTACTACGAATTGAAAACATGAATAACAAACTAAATTGTTAACAAAGAGATAACTCATTTTAATATAGAATTATGTGTAAATAGTTGAAAAGTATTTATCAATATTTATTATCTAAATGTATTGAAATAAATAAATATCTGATAAAAAATATTAATAGATATAAAATAATTATACAATAGTTTATGATGTTTAAAATATAATGTGAATCCAGGGTAAGGGTTTATTATATTAAATTTCATTCATTCTATAATGTTTTGAAATACAATTTTTTTAATTACATAGTGTATTAAAATTCTAAAATAATATAACTGAAACAATATTTATTAAAGGTTTTAAATTTACCATTACAATTTCTCTATTTCAAGTGGTTTTTATTCAGTTGTTAAAATATTTATAAGGGTTATTGTCTTCAATTTTGATTCCTGAAGTCTTGTTTCATATTAGAAACCATATTGTCTTTTATATTTTGTAATTAAATCAATATGGATATTTTTGACATAATTTTTTATTTTATTCATGGGATTTATAGAATAAAAAAATGTTATAACCTTCATTGACCTTTGATTTGATAGTTACCAATGCAATAAGGGTTTAGGTTTTATAATTACTATTAATCCTGAATACATATTCTTGAATCATATATGGGGAATTTTATGATATTTCTATGTTTATAATTTTATATTTAATTATAATATAGTAATTTTTGGGGGTTCAATTTATTTTTTAATTTTTCATCACTTTAGTGTTGAAATTAAAAAAAATAATTATTTTATATAAATACTGCACAATTTATCCTTTATAGTCGAGAACCATTTTCCCCCTTATCAATAATTTTTTATTCAATATTTTCTATATATATAAATGATTAAAAATATTTAATGTTGTTTAATGAGTAATTTTACAAAGACATTTTAAATGTCTTCAATTCAAAATTATCTAAAATTTGGATTTTACACATTCCTTATAGATTTGTGAAATGAATCACTTTGTAATCATTTTTATCCTGAATGTGAATTACAATAATACTGATCCTTAATCATGATTTATAATCTTTTAAATCATATACATGTTTTATAATTTAATATTTAGAAATATCATTTAAGGCACCTCCAGGACCATTAGTCTTCCTAATCAAAGTCCTATGAGGATTTCAATATTTCCCTCCATTAAGGTTGAAACCACAACAAGATCAGGGAAATACACAATGGATGCCCTTGGTTTGGTCTCTGCCTCATGTTCCATCAGTTCCAGCACCTCCAATCATTCCAACTAATGCCCTTACTCTTCCTCGGGTCCAATTGAACATGCATCAAGGGATCTTAAATTTCTATGAGTTATTGAAAACTCATATGGAATCAATGAAGGGATGAAACACTCTAGGAAGACCAGAATGAATTCCTTAACTAGATTGGGTGAGAAATGTCCCATCTCCTATAAATTTTAGGAATCCCATACTTCCATTGTTCAATGGGCCAGGGGATATGGAGTAGCATCAGATTTATTACTCTTCATATTGTGATCCGTTGATGTGAACCCTAGAACCACAAGAGTCTATGATTCATAGATGATTTGTGAGAACCCTAAAAGGTTTAGTATTCATGTGGTACACAAGTTTGTAAGATAAATCAATAGTATGATGTGAGGATCGTCAGCACCGGTTCCTATTCCACTTCTTGTCTACATTGCACAATACAACAGTCCAAGATCATAGGAACTGCAAACAATGATTGAAGGAGAGAGTCCCAGAATTCATCGCCAGTTGGAAAGGTCTGAATTACTCATTAAACTGACCACACCCACATGATGAGATGAATTCAATGTGAATCTATAATCTTTGAGATTAGCTGTTAATGTGAATTATCCATATAAAAAATTGGGTACTGAGGCATATCTTCCATTAGTGAAATGATAGAAAATTCCATGAAGCGGACTAATCTCAAGTCTCATGTAGCCCCATTTTCCCCAGTGAATATAGAAGAGAGAGATGATGTTAATTCTATCACACATATGCCACCCCTACTCTAGAACTAGCTCTAGGTTCCCTACAATACCATGCAGGTCACAATGGAGGTCAACATTCACCCCCAACCCATAAAAATATGCAGGGGGCCCATGAAATCAATTAGGGGAACACATAAATAATGTTTACTACTTCTCAGATGTTTAAATATGTATATACATTACATATTCCATTAATTGAAATGTTTTTTGGCTACCAGAGCCAAAGAGAGATGATGATGTAGGTCTTGTTGACTGACCAAATTATTATCCCTTTAATCATATATTAAGACATGACATTCCAGAGTGCATTTTCACCATGGACCTTCTGTAAATAATAATAAAATAAAAATCTTTCAATGTAGGAACACCTCTAGTAATAGTTTAATATGATTCCACCATTTATTTGGCTAATGAAGGAGATTGGAAAATACAATTTAACCAAAATAAATGGATGTTTGATAGTTGGATGACTCAATGATAATTTAGAAGAGCTCACAGAATAATCCCCAAATAGTTATAGCAACAAACCATGCCTCCAAAAACTCCTAAGAGAATATATCCATCATCCTTATATCCACAGTCCTCTAAAGGAAAGAAGAAGAAAAAGATGTGCAATTAGAATAGAGTAAATCAAGTCCATGAAAATGAACATGCACAAAAAAATGATTCCATTGACACTCTCAGATTTAATGTAAGAAAATCTGAAAAAATGGGAATCGTCCCACCAAATGACACAATGGGAACCACCCAGTCAAATATCACAATGGGTGGAAAATGATGTTGAAAAGTCATCATCATAAGAGAATTTTATTTTTGGGTACATAAATATCATTCATTTGATTAATCCTTTATATGGTGATGAGTACATCTATGAATCAGAATTCACTACACCCAATAGGGGAGTCCGAAGAGGAATCCACGGAAGCTAGGGATATCAAGGGAGACACAAACATGTCAAAAACCAAGCTTATAGCCACACATCTACTCAAAATTTTAAATATTTCAGAAACCAATAGAAGTACCCTCTAGTATATCTGAAAATGAACAGGAAATATTCATTCCCCCATAAAGGACACCCTAGTCCAATTCATCTTAAATATCTGTCTGAGGAAGAAAAAATTACTACGTTCCCTTTTTATGAGAGTATATTTTATCAGACATACCTAAAAAAATAATAACATCTACCGTAACTCCGACCCCATGGGCTGACCATACTTCATAAAATTTTTAAGCCCCTAACGTGCCAATGAAAGAGTAAACCTGAGTGGGGAAGATCTAACCTTTATATTAGAAATATTACATTATGAAAAAATATCTTCTATTATATATAATCACTCAATCATGGATTCATTGAATCTATCTAAACAACTCAATGAATATCTTAGGGAGTCTTTTCAAGGTCCCCAAGAGTTTAAAGCTAACACAGCAACTATTGAAGTCTACAAGGCATATATAAATCCTACAAAATGTCATGTAGTTATCTCCTTCACAATTCAAGATGAATATTCCATCCTGAAAGGAAAAATCAATACCTTATATATTCATAGAATGAAAAATGGTATTGATATATAAAAAAGTTCTTCAAAAATGGATCTACGGTTAATATCCTACCAGTATAGACACTTCGACTACTATGATGATATGATGAGAATATTCCACAAAAACAACACAACCCTTTTGGGCTATGAAAAAAGTGATCCAATGGTGTCAGGTCAAATAAAACATGAAATTCGGTTTATTTTCCTCACAGATCACACATAATTTTTGGCATTTTGAAATAATGCAGCTTTCAACACCCTAGTAGGGATGCCCTTGCTAAAAAAAAGAAAATTTTTTTTCACAATACCATTAGTGCATGAAACATAACATTAATTGATAGAGTGGGACCCTTCATTTTGATAAGGCCTCGTTCGAGTCCTACGAGTCACACTATATTGATGATGTGTTTTATAAACCAAAGTGGAAACAATCCTCAACTAACAGAATTGATTGGTTTGCCACCACAAATGGTTTTGAAATATTTCCTACTAATACTTTCATGTAGATATGGTTATATGATGTAAATTCAATCAATAATATTGAAATCACAAGTCCTAAATGGGACATGTACTCATTAGTCCTCATGATTTTAATTACGACTAATAAGGCTGATAATGTCATATGTCTCATTGCCTCTCAAGATAATAGGGAAGTTTTGAATAAAAATTTCCACAAACTATCATCAAATCCCAATAAATTCATACCTCACCAACTATGTAAGTATGATTTATATCGTCACTCAAATTATTTGAGGAAAATATTTTCCATCTCGATGCATCTTCTCTCAAGAATCCCATGCCAATGAGAAAGGCCGAAGAGACGGTTTCGCCTCCAAGTCACAAAAATTGAAACTCCTACCACAACTATATAGAAATCATTTCAAGGATTGTTTCCCCATTAATAGTGGAAGAGGAATATTATGAGGATATAGGGGATGAGGAAGAATAATACATTTGGGATTCCCCTCTAGCATTTTATTAAGGCGTTTCAACTAATGTTGATGTTCTCATGAATATAAAAATGAGTATGGAAGAATAATCACAACCCGGTCTGGCTTTTTTGTCCATGTCATTAAAAGATAAAAATATAAACTTCTTGTATGAAGAATAATTGAATTTTTTTCACGTGAAATTATATAGAAAAGCTAGGTCTTGATCCAGAGGTGGACAATCAACACCTAGGCTTTCCATAAGATCCCCATGGTTAAATGAAAGCTCTAGAAGGTCCAACCTGACACATACATCCTAAATTGAGGTCTATGAACACATGCTCAGTACAGATAAAATTATATAGGAGGTCCAATATCCCTTATTTAATGAAAAAAGTCCCATATTTAGAATAATAATGGGAGGATAATTGTCTACATAATTTTTAGAGACCTCATCCTCCGATGTATGACAGAATATTTTCAATTCATGGTCCATGAATTTCTAATCAATGTAGCTATTGTATTTGATGATCTATCTTTCATTTATTGATATTCATGATATAACCAGAACCAAATTTTCAATAAAGGTAAAGAAAACCCTACTATAAGACTATTTTGTAGTTTGTAACTACAAGGTGATACCTTTTCGTTTGAAAATATTTTGTGCCATATACCAGCACACTTTGCACCACATTTTCAAAACCATCCTATTAATGATAATTGAATTTTATATTGATGATATGGTGGTTAAATCACAAAAAATTATCAACCATATGGTATATCATAAAACCATATTTAATAAACTACGACATCATAGTTTGAAAATGAACCCCCTAAAATGGGATTTTGGTGTTACCTCATGGAAATTTATTAGCTTCGTTGTATGCTATTAGTGCATCAAAGATAACACCGAGAATAAAATGGTCTTCTTCAGAATTTCAACACCTCACAACCTCACTTACTTAAGAGGACTTTATGGACACATGTCCAATATTCAGTTATTTATAGCTAACCTTTAAAAAAAATTCACTTCACCACGTTAATGAAAAAGGAGAAGAATGTAAATAGAATTTTTATTTTCAGGAATCATTTAAAAAATCTTAAGAAATATATCCTAAGTCTACCAGGGATAATGCCACCGGTCGAAGGAAGAACACTCATTATGTATGTAAACACCTTGGAGAAAATACAATGTTTTTCCTCGCACAAATGAATGATGCATGTATAGAAAAGATTCACTATTATCTCACCCAAACCATGATTGATGCCTATAAAATTAATTCAAATATAGAGATGATCTTCCTTGCATTAATTTTTCTGGTCCAGAAGCTGATACATTACATGAAACACAAAAAATTCCATTTGGTCACATGTAGGAACACTCTCAATTATAATCTCATTCATCCAATGTTAACTGGATGCCCGTCACAGTGGTTAGTCATCTTTTAACAATTCGATATGAGGTTCATACCATTGAAAGATATCAAAGTACATGAATTAACATATTTCCATGTTGAGAATACCTTAATAGGGGTAACCCCAGAATATGTTTTGATACCTACTGATGATGTTTTTTCTATTAAGCAGAACATCCAGATGTGGGAAATACACTTCGATAGTTCCTCTAAAAGCAAGATAAAAAGAAGAATGGAAGACCCCAAATTTAACAAAGTGGGACTCAGGGTCATACTCATTTCCCCATAAATAGAAGTTCATCCCTATCACCTCATATTTTTAAATTGATTCATGAATAATGAAGTAGAGTACCAATCCCTTATCATAGTCCACGAACTTTCATGACAAGTGATATCCAAACTGTTGAAGATTAATGGTGATTTAGAACTTTATATCAATCAAGTCATGGGTGACTATACTATCGTGAAAAGGGTGATGATCCCTTTTATGAACCATTTTCGATATATAATGGATGAATTCCCATCGGAGATGACAATGGATTATGTCCCTCATTAGTAGAATGTAGAAGCCGATGCATGTGAAAATTAAGACATTATTCTTGCCATTCTAGGCCAGAATAAAAATGTAATTAGTATTTCTAATTGATGGATTGTATTAACATTTATTCTGGCCAAACCAAATTAAATTAATCATATTAGAACCTTATCTAAGATGTATGGTCCTTCCACCTGTTGGATGACTACCATTGTGTGCTATCATCAAAATGTTCATATCCCACCAGATAAGGATGAAAAGGAAAATATCCGAAGAAGAGTAGTCAATTTCATGACGTGCTACATCAGAATCTTTTAAAAGGTTATTTCATAGCGAGGCATTGATGAAGTCCTTCACAAGTGCATTGATGAAGAAGAGATAGCTTTCTCCTTGAAATAAGTGAATGCCGAAACTAGTGGGGAACCCAATTGAACATCCATAATCTCTTATCAAATTTGATTTCCTGGATTCTATTGGCCCACCATGATGTATGATTATTCCTATTTCACCAGAAGGTATCATTCCTTCCATGTCCATGCCAAATTAATCCGTCATCCCCTAATCATACATAACATAAACAATTAATCGTGGTCATTTTTCATATGTGTAATGGATATCATTGTACCATATCCTCCCACAATATCAAGATAATTCCAATATATTCTCACAACCACCAACATATTTTCCCAATGGGTGGATTTTGTACCACATAAAGAGGCCTGAGAAAAAAAAAGAATTTTCAGAATTGTGAGAGAAAATGTAATCAAAAGGTATGGTGTCCCTCAAACTATACATATGGACAATGGAACTAATTTCTTCTATATATAATTGAGAAGACTCTCCCAAATGTATTATGTCAAATACAACTGTTCACCCCTCTACCATGAAGTAGCCAATGAATAGATTGTGTCTTTCAATAAGACCATATTCAACATGCTCTAATAAATGGTAGACAAGGATATGAAATCATTTTTGGAAAATACGCACCATGATGTTTGTTCTTACAGAACCTTAACCCACACTACCACTCAAGAAACCCCGTACTCATTAGTATATGGCATGCTAGTGGTTATGCACATTGAAATTAAACATCCATCACCCAACATAACTATAAGTGATCACCTATATTCATATGGGAAATCCAAAAAAATGATGAGCTATAGTGGATGGATGGGAAATTTTACGCACTATGAACAATATGGAAGTCTACCAAAATCAGATTTCACAATCATTCAATAAGAATTTTGGCCTCTGATATTAACTCGATAGTGAAAAGGTTTTGGTTCTTAGCGGCTCAATGATACCTGGGAAGAAACATAATGATTTGGATCCAAAATGGGATGAACCATACATTGTACTTAGAGTTTACTCCAATGGAGTGAATTCATTCATTTTAATGGATGGATAGCTCACCACTACACCCACCAAAGCGAGGTTCCTAAAAAAAGTACGTTGGGAAATCTTGATCAATGTAATCTTATCATCTAGAATTTAAACATGATTTTTATGCTTATGTCCTTTCCACACGATGTTAAACTATATATAAGACATCCTTTCCACACAATGGTGAACTATACGGAATAAGTCATGTCCACCCGACGTTAAACTGTATGGATGACGTCCTGGTAGCAAGACAGTAAACTGCATGATGATGTCATCTATGTTGCATGAAGATAAACTTTTAAACATAAGTGTCTTATCTACTATAAGATAAATAGCATGGAACTAAAAATTTTATCACCTGATGAGACATTGTCTATGACATCAGTCACCTACCATGTCATTCTACAGAACTACATATGGCTTGATTCTCATATGTCGATCGGATATATATTGAAAACAGGATTATCTATCCTTTTCTAGACACCATCTAACAAATTAATGTTCCCCATATCATATAAAAATATTGTACCGGTACAAGAAACATACTATCTTATAAAAATGTACAACTAGATTCATATTAATTAATGGGATACATAAAGATTCATCGATCCTAGTTCAAGGTTAAAAACCACATTGTAGAAAAATAACTATATTGTACTATCAACTACTGTACATCTTAGTAGGGGAACTTGACTATTTATTGTTCCTCACACTGATCCTTACTCTTGTGATATTTGAAATTCTAGTAATGGTTTCCCCTTGGATGAATAGAGGATACATGCACAATGTAGGCCCAATTTAAAATAAGGGAAAATTCCCCCACCCTCTCTGTATGAGACAATCTAATACAAGGATGTTGTTCTAAAAAATATTTTGGCTTGATTCCTTCACATGTGGGATATGTAGTGACAACAAGATTCTTCATCCGGGTCCATCCACCGCTAGAAAAATCGTTCTTTCCACGTGTAATGGTCAAACCTGTGTCTGGTGTTTCTTATTAAGATCTATAGAAGTGTGATTTCCTACAACTGGGGGTTACGTAAGAATCCTTGGATATTAAATCATAGTCTTGTATATATAAATTTATTTAATGAAAATTCAATGTACATCTCACCGATTACACTATGTTGCAGAGTAATCACATTCCGACCATTTTTTCTCACAATAAGCACTATTCATGTGGGATTGGGAGTTATGGAAGATGATTCCTTACAAGCATACCAACTCACTACATTGATTATATTATTCACCGAAAGATGTAATAATGTAGTTTACCCAATCAACTACATGTAGGCTTTATTGTTACCCTCATAGGATAGGTACTAATGCTCGGATTCTTCATAATAATCATGCCACCAACATCTAAAAAAGTACCCCCATCCATGCGTATATTCAAAACCTATGAAGGGAGGTCCTTTTACAGAACTAAATATTTGTTGAATCGTATTTATCATTGGGATATATAGAAACACCATGACCCAAAGCCTTGGTCTAATCATCACATAACATGGAATGCCACTGTTATATCTAATGTTTCCCCTATACTACGAGGTAACTATTCATTAATCCTTTTTCACATGAAGTATAACTCACATGAGAATATGAATGATGGTAAGGACTTTCCCACAAAGACTAAGCCTAGAGAAGTCTAAAAATACTATTATCTTGAAATTACAGTATAATAAGCCCCCTCTCCATGTGTGGGTCAAACATGAAAAATGAGAACATAAGAACTATGTGGACTGTGATTACCCGAAAATTGGGATACATAGGAATCCTTCATGAGTTTCCAGACCTACACTTCACTCACCTCTTCTATTCCACATTGGATCACTTTTTTCCTAATCAAATGGAATTAAACTATGTGACCAAAGAAGTCTAAACCATCTGAAATTATATTGTATTGTAGCTCTAGAACTAAGTATGTCTTGATTCTAGACATGATGAGATATATAATGAACCCCTTTTTTTCCAAGGTCTATTCGTGAAAAACAAAAAGATCCCCTAAGCCCCCAAATGAGAAATGAAAATAAATGAACGGGGTTTCAAATCATGGAGATTACATCTAGAATGGGTCAAATGACCATTCTTCCCATTACATACATATCATATCTATGAAAAAATTCTCATACCCCATACCTAGTCATGGATTGGATATCCCTCATGTACCTAGTAATCCTCTATTCATCCATCATAATATATGCCTCAAAAATCTATAGACACCATAATCATCCACAACTATCTTAAATGGATTGCTACTATGTTGCAGATACCTTTGTATGAATATAAATACAAATACCCTGATGGATCTTCATATGTTACCCCCAAAAATGGCATATAAACCAAAGGAATATTTTTCCTCAAGAGAGGCTTCTCCTACATTAGTATTCTCATTGCCTATTTATCCTATATTCATCCATACTAACTCGAGGTCTCAAGAAATTTTTTTTACACATTCTTCAACCACACATGTTTGGGGAGTACTGGGAGTATCCAAATATTATTATCTCATATTTATGTGTGATTACATCGATACTTCCACCCAACAACATGATGATTAATCATTTCTATCAACATCCTTTCCTCACTGTGTTAAACTGCATGGGAGACATACTTACAATATGACATTTAAATTCATGGACCAAAGTCCAAAACACATGACATTAACAACTAAAAGGTACCCAAATTATTGAAAAAAGACCCCCCACAAGGATCCTAGTCTAAGGTTCCATGGATCTTAAAAAATAGGACCTGTTCTGATAAGGGAGTCAAAATATATTACTTCAGATACATGAAAAATCTGTATATATAGATTCCCAATTCTGTAAATAAACACAGAATTCTATGATTAATCACAGACTTGGTGATTCTGATATGTCCTATAAAACTCCCTCCATTTATTATACTCGATTATTTATATGATCCGGGATCATTATATTCCATTCGTGGCCATCTATAATTCACGGATAGTGTTCTATAGACACCTTTGTTTGTCTATGTACATTATTCCATGATGTCTCTGCATATGTTTCCCACAAACATTTCTTGTAAAAAATGAAAATTTATCCCAAGGAGAATGTTTTCCTATTTTTTAAGTCTTAAAGAATTACATACCCCATTTCAATCCATCTGATCCAATATCCATTGAATACATGGTTTTAAGTGTGCTCCTTACCCACATCTAGGACACATCAGATTATCTTGGCTAGATTACACTTTGATTACTAAGGGATTCTATATCAACGTCCAAATCAGAAGACATTAAAACTGCATGATACTTGATACCCAGTATTCACCATTATGCTGGTTCATTTCAAAAGACTATTTCCCCTCCAAAACATGCACATGAAATAAATCAACCTAGTAATGTTCGACGTACTCCTTATCCCATTAGTGAATCCATATCCAAAATTAAAATCCCTATCTGAATTCATGAATCTGAACCCTGTACTAATAAAAATTAAAAGAGATGTTTATAGCTCAATCCATGCCACCCTTAGGATACATAGTGTCATACTATGTCATATTTTGGGTATATCTATTAGAAAACAATTCCCAATCACAACCTATATGAGTGTCAGACCTATGTGAGGTAACAACTCATAGGGATAGAATGAAAATGACTCCGCTTATTACAATACATTTTAAACCTAAAAACCCCTTTCTTCATGTTTAGGCATACCCCTTTTCATGATCCATACTGTATGTTTGTATAGGTCTAAATCTACCTAATCCTCCATGTCTATCGAAAACGGAAGGCCATTGTCCAGTGGACACCATTTTTTGGTTATGAACATCGTGCCCTGGAATCTATACGTACATTTCTAAAAAGAATTCCCTATTAGGAAAAGAAAATTTGTCCCCAGTGGTGTATCTTCCAAACTCTATATTCCCTTATGATATTTATGTCCCAACTCATTCCATGGATGCATAAACCCATTGGATTAATGTTTACATATCCCCCCAATGAATTCCAAAATTTTAAGGATTTTCCAAAAGAAACTACTATAGAGGAAGTGAATTATTTTCACTTATCTTGTAAGAATGATGTTATTTCACAAAACATTTCCCAAATGTCCTATATGTTTGGTGCTAAAATACACCATGCTTCAATCCTCCATTACACAAGAAACATTAGCATGGGAGAGGTTTTTTTCAAAAAGATATGATACAAATGCCCTTATTGCTTTCACACATCAAACCTTCAATGGTGAACCCACAATTCTCCTCAACCTAAAAATAAATCCAACGTTTTATTAAAACCTCATGGAAATCAAAAATAAGAGGTTAGTGTCCTGAAGTAATCATTGTATGGCTATGCACATTATGCCCCATCATATTTGCATATGTTGGCCACAAAACATGTATGTCATCCAAGGTGTATTCATCCTTATCTAAGGATTTTCCAATATCCCAGGACCCTATGGATTCCATTACGCATATCATGTCTCTTATCCATGAATAACAATCAAGGTCAATAAAAACCCTACATCTAGGTTTGAATGTTTTCAGGACAATCACGGTTAAATATTTCTCAATCAGGGTCCTTGTCTTGTAATTCATGGTCCATGTTGATCGAACTAAAACATAATTATTTTTAAAGTCAATTATTTTCAACCTAAATCATCAATAATGATACTTTGCTTTTCAAGACCTTAAACTACCAAAAAAATAAACACTACAAATGCTATGGTGAAAACCCTCAATGGTATATGTGGATGAACGTTAAGTATCATCCCACTAAACATTTTCTACATATGTTTTAGGAACAAATGTTGACAAACCAAAAAATCAAGAGACAAAATTATTTTTAGGTTGAAAACCCACAAAGGAAATCCTAAGAAAAAGTCATTTTTTACATCCTACATCCACACCGTAAGTGGCTTAGGAAATATTTGGGTGATAACAGAAAAGGAACAATGATTTTGGGTTCTTTATGTGACACTAGAAATACTAAAACAATGATCCCTGAGCCCCACGGATAGTGAAAAAATTAGAGCACAACTTGACTATTATATTTTCTGGGATTATAATTCAACTTGATATCCAATTGAAATTATTTTTTAGATGTAGTCAATAAAAAATGAATGATATCATAGAAAAGGGTAAAATATGAACACTAGAATCAATTTTTTTATGTTTTATCTTAAGATGTTAGAATGTGGTGGGGGGTATATCAAAAATCTATAGCCTCTCCCCTATATCAGTGAGAAGGTTTTACATGGATTACCAATAGATTACTACAATTATTAACTCACTCTTTCAAGAAAGATGATAACTCCCCAATGAGGGTTGTTAAGGGCCGATTCTAAATAATCTCTCTACTCAGCATCATATTCAACCATTAGGAACACTCGCTTCATAACAGTATATAGGTCTTCAGATTTCTATTGGACGACTTCAAAATTAGCATTTTATGATTCATATTGTGCATAAAATATTTCCATGTGATCCTTACAGATGTGAGAATCCTCCTTCTAGTAAATCACATGATTAAGATATGTATATTCCATAGCATCTAGATGATGAAACATGTTATTAATATTCTAGAAATTAGGAGTATGGTGGTAAGAAAAATTGAACCACGTGAGGCCACCTTCAAATGCTTCGAGATCTTCTTGAGATTTAACAATATAGTGCACGAGGATACACTAATGTCGGTAATCAATTACATATTAACCAAGATAAAATTAGTCATCGAATGTTACCCCCCTCATTGGAAAGATATTTTATTGGAGTTTCGGTGGAAATAGTATTGATTTGACGCCATGCTCTCTTTTCCACATATCAATGCCTCCAAATATCATCAGAATCATAGACCTCTTCCACTATGATTGGTATGTAATGATGATGAATCATTGAAGTAGATGAAAGAGACCTGATTTAAGTCACCCATGTAGGGGTAATTTTCCTCTCAAAAGATGGTTCATCCTATGGCACTAAATATGGGGGGAATGGAAAAACTTCTGTAACATCAGGTGATGTCCCACTCATACTGGCTTCTATAGAACCACATACCATATCATCTAAGGATACATGATCTGAATCACTCTATAGAAAAATGGGTTTTGGGGGTGAATCCCATTCAAAATTAATGTGATGATGGGTAGCACACATTCTCACTATATAAAGGGGAACAAATATAAAAACAGACATTACTAGGATATGATCTAAAATAGAAAACAGTTCCTAAACCCACCAAACTGGCCTTCCTAATACCCCATCAAGATTGAATTCCACCCACATATCCGAATAAACTAATGATAAGTAAGTTAGGGATAATTATGGAGGAACGTGGACCTCCATAGTATTATCCTCCCACACAATAGCCAATGATCATTGGTGAAGAATCACCGGTTATGATTCTCACATCACCAGGGTGTTAGGAAGAGATGTGATATGCTAAAGGTATCCAAATATCCTAGTGAACCTATAAAAAATGTAAGGATCTAAAATGGTTAACATTTCTATACATTTAGTCATGAAACCATATCATATTGAAATAATATTTGTACATTCATTAGGAAAGCCTCTCCCAATATCTATCACACGCCCATAGGGCGCTATATAATGAAAAAAATGAAAAGTGTGATACATCACTTAGAAATTAAATTGTGCCTTCAATGCTTAATTATTATTCCTAAATGAATGAAATATTAAGAAAGGATTAATGCATGTTAGAATGGGAAACTACAAAAGTATTCTAGTACGCGTAACAGGGGAAATTATATATAATCAATCTATATAAAAATTGATATATACTGCTATGATGATTTGGGGGGTTTCCCTTCTTGTATCACCCCTAACTGTTCATTAATTTAGGAAATAGTTGAAAAGTACAAGTTAATGGAATTTTCCTTTTCCAATTTGGATTCCAT
The DNA here is from genome assembly GCA_963277665.1 of Viscum album. Taxonomy (NCBI): domain Eukaryota; kingdom Viridiplantae; phylum Streptophyta; class Magnoliopsida; order Santalales; family Viscaceae; genus Viscum; species Viscum album. The sequence continues at coordinate 1,657,316,553 of OY728138.1, read as the reverse complement.
CATCAATGTACATGAACTAACCCCAGTATAAATATCAAGAGAGGGGAATAGAAATATACATGGGAACATGGGAAAGAAATATGCTTGACTATGCTAAGGTGACATGTCTTGGAAATTTTCATAACCCCAAATGGTTTATTGACTTGCCTTAAGGGTATCACAGAATGAACATCGAATGATTCGAGACTACTAAGTTAGATATTTTTTTCTATGGAGATCTTTCGGCCTCGTACCATTCACATTCATGATTAAACCTATACAATATTCAAATGAGATATGTGAGAGGTCATAAAGTTGATAACAATGTATCCTCTCCTTCATAAACAATAATTATTTCAAAAATATGGATACTTTATCAACATTCCTCCATGTGTTGACCCGAGCTAAAAATTCATCATACTAGTCACCATGAATTGGAAGACCCCCTATATATTAGACACCGAAATAATAATCCGTAGTTCACTATGGGATAAGTGAAAAGTGCTCATGCTTAGATAGTAGCAGCTAAACAACATAGGAAATATCTTGCATGATAATAAGAAGAAAAATTGGGATACCCACACAACATGATATAGATTGAAATCTTTTAGCATCATAGATGCTTCCTAGTAGTTATGATGAACCCATAATTCCCAAGACCAATTACTAGATAAGAACCCTCCCAATTGAAGGTCCCATTTGGAGTTTCATCCTTCGTAAGGATTACCTCGCGATCGGTTAAAGAACGATGGATAATTTTGGATAACAAAATCCATGGAAAAATTGATGGGAGTTGGATACTTTGAGTCAAAATAGAGCTACTCAAGATGAACTCACCCACTTGACTTTAATCATTAATGATTTCTATGTCAGCATAGATGATTTCTCTATTATTCCCATTGTATGTTCCAGAATGTCTGATGAGATCACCATGATCAATCAATGACAAGGCAGAACTTTCTAGGAGACAAAAATAATGTAGAAGTAGAAAAGTGGTAATTGGATAGGCTATTAGCTCCCGTGAATGGAGATCTCAAAGAATACCCATTTGAGGAACAATGACCTCACAATGTTTCCATTTGACCTTATCAACCACGGTTTCCCTCCCCCCGATTGCTTCTACTGATATATGAGGAAGACTCATTTCTTCTTAAAAAAAATTACCACATAAAGGGTCAGTCTAATTAAAATAATTTGGAATAGAGATAAAATAATTTAAGGGATAAAATTATTATTCAAAACGCTATGCTCCAAATAATTAAACCCAAGAACGATTCACATTTTGAATTCCCCACAAACTGACAGTATGTGTAATGCCCCACAAGATTCTAGCCCGTGAAGCATTGTCTAGCAACATGATCTATTATTGGGATGGAAAATCTAGGTACCGTGCCTCTCTTTGTAGATATTCAAATGTCATAGAATAATTAAATCATGATTATGAAATTTAATATTTTGTTTGTCGACTAGGATGTTCAATATGTGGGAAAGTCTAGCTGTGTAGCTTTTTAATACGCCTAAATTCAAACTTACATATTAAAAATCCATAGTTTGGTTCATAGATTCAATGATCAGTTCATGGAAGAGCCTTATGTGAAGAATAAAAGGTTCATGGAGTGAATTTATTGGTTCGTGGATGAAAAATTTCACGTAGATGATGGTACAAAAAACCGAGGAAATTTGATATTTCATAGTAGTCCACTTTTAACTAAGAAACTAGGTAAATGCCAAATGACATGGGCCCTCAATATATAGGACGGGTCCCCCCAACATTCCACACATTTACCAAAAACTAGTTCTTTTCATGATTCTTTTTAAACTGTAATAGCATCATATTCTATCCAATTGGCCCCCATTTTAATGGGGGGCATTTTTCGGGACATGAACAATCCGCGAAGGGAATGAAATTACTACCACAAAATTAATAATGGAATGAGATGCATGTGGGGATTAAAAGGGTAGGATATAATAGATGGAATTGAATTCAGAAAAGGACCCAAACTAATCCACATACTGGTTACCGTGAATAGATCGTGGAGAGAAAAATTTGTGATCAAAGTGGCATCCAGACAACCCACAAAATGTTGGCTCGTGAATCATTCACCAGAAAACAGAGCAGTTTGTGGATGAAAAAAGAGATCCAATGAGCTTTTAACATTGTTTTTGGAAAACCAACAATAGAGAGGTAATATCCTTTACACCATCCCCACAGAATGCGTAGTTTGTGGATGAGGCAGAGCTTGAAGCATCTCACAAAACTCATTGTTCATGAGAATTAGGCGGTGATTTCCACCACCGTGAATCAAAAAACTGCAAACCTTGGCTGATTGAGTCATCCTCAGATCAGATAATCCCTTCATGGGATTCTATAAAATGAGTAGCTTTCTTGTAGACACAACCTCATCTATACTCTAAAAAAGGACTCCATGGTTATCCAAGAGAGTGAATGGATTTGGTAGGGGAGCATGAAGGGTAAAAATGGAAGACATTGAAGGAAAATAATCGATGATGTATGGAACCATGATTTGATTCCAGAAGGTATAAACCCTCCAAAAACCATAAATAGAGGGAAACATAATAATAATATTCTTTCTATGAATATAATTGGGGAACCACAAACCATAGACTCTTCATAAATTAAATTCCAATAAACCAAAGTAATAGTGACCCTCATTCAGGTTGGCAAACCATTTTGTGTGTCACTACAAAGGCAAGACCATGCACCACATAGCCCCTTGTTATGAATGAGGGGCCTCAACTTTCCAACCACCATAGTATGAAAAAACTTGCATCAAGTTCCACATACCACTTTAGTACGCAGAAGGCCCCTTCACCACTATAGTAGTACGCTATGTGGGGAATCTGGCATCCCGCATGAGAAAGTCTACATTCTTATGGTATCCCAGATTCCATATTTGGGACACTAATATGATCATACCAATTCTAAGGATCGATGGGTAGTCACCGACCTTTACATTCATTGAGGGTTAATGTTACATAAAAGGAATTATTCTTGCTTTTTTTCCATTAGACATGGATCAATATTCTTCCACTTCTCGAGAACCCATATCAGGTAATCGCTGTATTAGTAAGACACTCACCTTCTGGGATAGACCAAAATCACTTCAAATTTGTCTCACATTGAATTTTTTATCTCTTAGTACCCTAATCCGCCATCAACCACCATACTTTTCCCTTATTTGAGAAAACAACTCTGCCTTTGTCGAATATTTCACATCCTCTTGTTTCTCACACTAAGCATGACTCATGTGAGAGTAGGGGACTGTAGTGATATGAAATTCATACCAGTACAATGAACTATGAGACCTAGGATTCATACCCTATCTTTGATACATAATATGCATATCTAGAAGACCAAGCTCAAAGAGGACCTTTTTAAAGATCATCCCCAATCAAGACCATATAAATAAGGCATCCTTTATGGAATAAGATCTAACTCCCACCAAAATATGAGGGAATTGATTCCCAAATAATTGGGAGATATAGGAAGCCTCCCTATGGTTCAAGCCCCACACACAAACCACCCTACTGTTCAGAGTGACATATCCTATAAAGGGACATACCCAACTAGACAACCATGCCATTCCTTAACATCCTACACCACTTCTGTGTAATTGCAACAAGAAATATTGACTTGGAATAATCCACATAAATTTACATAACACATGACATTAAATTTCATGGACAGGTCCCCATCACATGACCTTAAAAGGTGATGTGACCAATTTAGCGGCATAGAACTACAAGGATTATGATTTCGCTTAGAGGATTATGTAGGAAGCCCATCACATGGTATCAATACCAACAATGAAAAAATGTTTATCCTTATGGAACATAGTAAACACCATAGAACCTAATCATACAACATAAAACAAAATTGTCTCTACAATTATTTACTTGTCTTTATATATGGTTAGTCATGCATCCAATGGGTAACCCACAGACACAAACTTGGGAAAAACCGATGATTCAAAAACATATGAATATTTCCTAAATATATAAGAGATTCTAAAAATATGAAATATTTCCCTATAAAGGGTGTGATGAGCTATAACCCCCATCCTCGAAACCAATGTAGTCCTTAAGTGTTTCTGGAGAAATCATCATCAATCAAGTGTCTACCTTTGGAATGAATGTCCATGAATCCTGGATACTCAGGCCATTGGATATTTCTACATCTGCGAATAAACTCATTCGAGACCCTCAAGGATTTAATAACCTATGTGGAACCCTTCATAATAAAATTAATTTAGTTACTTTACATTAGAAATTTTGTCCACCATAGTTTTTATACATGAATCAGTTCAAAACAATTGGGATGACTATTGACTTCTAAACTAGGCTGAATGTGTGAGAGGGAATTTTTCTCCTTATTCTAGTCTTCATATAAAAATATTTGTCCTTCTGATTTGATTATTAGGTACCACATTGTTATTTATTTATTTTATTTCATGAATTCATTTGAATTTATATTTGATGAGTCAGTTCAATCAATATATCACCACTTGAGGCATTAGTAGGATCCATGAAGAAAAAAACCCAGCGTATTTATTGTATGTGTTACCAATTTATGTTATATTTATTAGAACGATGGTTTAATGGTAAGTATAGGATATCTATCATTATTCATTCTATTATTAGGAAAATAGTTATTGATATGAAAGTTATTATTTATAATCTTATAACAAGATGGTGATATTTACCTCTAATGTTATTTTTTGTATGGAATATTTTTTATTATTTATCTCTAATATATAATTTTATCCATAAGTATTCATGATATATTATATTTTTTAATTTTATCCTATTATGTGTTCCAGATCAACCATTATTATGTTTACATTCATCATGTTATGAAAAATAATAACATAATTGATACTAACAGAATATTATTTTGTGTTGATAATTTTGTAATAGATGTTTAATACTTATTTTGGAATAATAAAATCTTTGAATAGTGGGAAAATATATTAATTGGATGAGAAAAGTGTGGTCATTCATTTAACATAGTTTATAATATCTCACTAAAATTATAAACCTATAAGTTATATGGGATGTTAAGTGACTCGATATTTTTATATGGATATTTTAATTATTGAAGTTTAAAATTTGGGTCACTTCATATTTTATTAATCCAACATATAAAGTGTATGATTTTAACATTCTATTTAGATGAATGGGTTTCTGGAATTTTACCTATTAAGAATAATAGATGATGATATAGTTGGATATGATCCTGAATAAAGGAATATTATAACCTAGTATATTTCTATAGTAGTTTCTAGTTCTATTTCCAAAAAAAATGTATATGAGTACCTAATATTTTTCAAAAATTAGTGATTCCTAAATCAAGTGATCATAAAGTATATGTATTATATATTAAGGGTTGATGCCAAATTTATCTAATTAATTTGAGTGATGTAGATCATGATAAATAATATTAGATTATTTTATCATCATATTTATGTTTTTTATAAGGATAAACTAAATAATTTTCTATGATATCGATATGAGATTTATGATTTCATGGATATTTAGATCAAACTGATGAATTATTTTATAGTGAAAATGTATCTCATGAACCCTATTTTTAATATGATAATATCTATCAATTTTATTTTTCAATGGTTACATTATTCTATTTATTCACTTTATGATAATAAGGGGGATCATATTTGAGATCTTTTATTATTACTCTAGAAAAACTAAACTTTTTCTATGATATTTATCTTTTAATTATTGGTATACATGGGGTATTATTTTGACTATTTCATGTATTGATATGTAGTTGATTCCATAAGGATAAAACAATTCATTCATGGGATCCATACCAAAATATCAATACGGTATGAAATTTCATTTAGATAGTGGAATATTAGTATGACTTATAACGAATATATCTCCAATCAAGCCTCCTTTGAATTTTAGTAACAAAATGGTTAATCATTTATATATTCATATTGTTTCCATATATCAATCCATGAAATGAGGCTGGGGTTTATAATTTCCCAATACTGATACTATATGATTAGGGAGTTTGAAACACTGTGAAATTATGATGTAATAACAATGTATTTGATAGCATGTATCACACAAATCAACAAGCATGTAAGAAAATATAATACATCAAGAATTTACTACATATTTACCATATTATATAAATTAAATATAATATATATATTTAAAATATCATGATACTGATTTAGTTAATGTCACATACACCAATGAGTTTCTTTAATTGGCATGTGTTACATGCCCGATCGAGTTATTACTGAATAACAATATATTTTTAAAATATTATATTATATAATAATATGTAACATAGAAATTTAATTATTATTTATGAAAGGGTTAAACAAAGTTATTAAAATATGTTTTTACACAAATATAACATGATTTAGTTAGATATAAATTAATTATAAATGATGATGAAAATATATTGAATATATAGAAAATTATAATTATCATTATGAACACAAAGATGTTTTACCCAAATTAATCAATTAATTTATAATTAGTGAGGGAAATTAATTTTAAATATATATTATATATTCAATAATTTTTTATATTCATCAAATATATTTTATAGGCATTCGACAAAATTATGTTGATCTTTATGCATAAAATACTATATTTGGATAATCGTATTTTCACCGCATTTTGATAGATAACCCATTTTAAATCAAATATTTGATCCTTTAATAAATTTAACATTTAAAAAGAAAATAAATATTTCATATAGAAATCTATAAATTTTATTTGGGTAAATTTTTCATATATTTATATTATGTGTAGTTTTTTATGAACAATGAAAAATACTGAATATTAGTTCTATACTGTTTTTTCATCTGATTTATTTACAAGGATAAATAATTCATTAGATTGGATATTATTTTAAATTACATCATATTTTTACAATTAATAAAATTTAGGTCATTTTAATTTATTTTAAATTAATATTTACAATAAAAACATTTTAAGCATTTGAACATTTTACATTAAAAATAGAAAGTATCGTCTCATCTAGGGGATAAGCATTAAAATAATTTTTTAGACAACTATTATTAGAATTAGGGAAAATGGATTCTATATTTCTAATCAAAATATTTTATCTTGTTTAATAAGATAATCATAGTTTTTACAAAAATAAATATTAGTGAATTTGATGAAAATTAATTAATTTATTAAGAGAAAATTAAGCATAATAATGGTCTAATCCATAATTTTCATGGGTAAAATGAAACATACACTGGTCCAACAACCATTTTCATGAATGTTTTGACTATATCCTACATTATATTTATTTTATTGCATTAATTTTTCTAATTTTTATGTGAAAAAAGTTTATGGAATTCCACTGTGAACAAATTGCAAATGTGCTGCTCCTCCTCCACTATAAAAGGGGATCCTTGTAATGACCCCTAATTTCCGTGGAAATTTTTTTCATAAATACATGTGTATTTTAAGAGTCCAAAAATTTTTACGGCACCTGATTCTAAGGCCTGGTGTCCCCGGAATCAGTTTCTGATGTTTTGTTTGAATACATTCAGTAAATGTACGAGTGAGTTTCTAAAACTTTTGAACCAAACTTCGGAATTGAAATATGAGGGCATCGTTGAACTCACAGCACCGATATTTGCTTAAGACGACTTTCACCTCGATGGCAGTTTGTTGAGAATAAAATTTAATTTTTGGATTTTAATAAAAAAATAAAATAAAGTGTGCGAGAACATTATTTTATTTGAGATGACTTTGGGTGTGTGGAGGTTAAAACTTCTAAAAGGAGTTTGGAGATGGCGGAGAACACACCTTAACAACCCATGAGAGGTTATGGGGGTGGGTCCCACCCAAATTGAACCTCCTATGGGAAGATAAATGAGGTGGGGACCACCCAAATTTTAACCTCTTGAAACTCTTCATTAAGCGAGGAGAACCCTTGAACTCCCCACTTAATAGTGCCACAACCCTTGGAGCCTCTCCACCTTCCCATTTATTTAAATGGATCCAAACCCTTTAATTAAATACAGCCAAACCCATTAATTAATGTGCCAACCTATCGTGGATTAATTGGAGGAGCCTACGTAATTTATGTCATCTTTTTTAAATTTGTGCCAATGATTAAAATAAAAGACAAACTATTATTTTGTGCACTTTTTTTGTGGAGCTTGGGGGAAGAGATAATTCTCTCCAATGAAGAACTCTCTCCAATGATGAATGCTCTCCCAATGAAGAATGCGGATGAGGGATGCCTTCGACTACAAAGAATGACCCCCTCCAACCTTCTTCTTTGAACCCCTTTGACATGGGACGTGTTTGTCTACCACAGATCGAAGACCATCTTTCTGCGACGTCAACGAACGACAACCGGAAAATCAATGGTAGGGGTTTTGTTTCTCTTTAGTGTCATGTTCTTCCTTTCTTTTAAAAAGAAAGAATGATGATATTTATCTTTTACTGGTAGAATATTGTTATTCATTCCGGAGAATCAATTGTTACCACAGTAAACGTGGAGGGTGCGTGCCAAACCAACATGGCCCGACCCCTACAATGATCTTATTTTTATTTATCTTCGGCTTGGTGATGAAGCAAGAGGCAGCAAAGGTGGCAATGACAAAGGTCGCGGTACCCGCTGCCTCCACGAATCGCACCGCCCCCGCAGCGCAAAAATGCTCCCGGTTGATCACCGCATGCCGAGCGGTGCCCCACCCACCTATCCATGGCCTCCCGATGTTTTGCGCGGCATGCACCCCAGCCGAACCTGGGGCCTACACGACCCCACTGGCGCCCTGCCCTGCGCCCCTGTGCGCTGCCCGCGCCCCCCGTGCGCTGCCCCGCTCGCCGATCGGCGCCCCGCCCTCCGCCCAGCACCCCATGCCCTGCCCGGCGCCCCTGGCGCCCTACTGCCCCCTGACCGCCTCCCCCGGCGCCCTGCGGATCCCATCCTGGCGCCCCCGGTGCCTTTTCGCGTCCTGCCCGGCCCCTGTTGCAGCCTGCCCGACACACCCTTGACATTTCAGGCACCCCCACGCCCTTCCCGGCACCCCCTACAGCGTCCCAACACCTTCATGGACACCCGACCGAGTGGGTGTTCCGTCCCCCTCACGGTGACCTGGATGAATCAGCCCAGCCGCGCCCTTTGCGCCGAGCCGTGTTGGTATGCGCCCTAGCAACACTCTGGGCCGAACTATCCCTGAGCTCGGGCCAAACGGTCCCCTGCAGTCCGCCGGGTCGGGCATAGCAGACAGGGTTGAACATAGCGGGCGAACCAGCCCATCATGCCGAGTCAGACCCAGCGAGTCTGATCAGGTCGACCCAGACCGGGTCAGCCCATAATAGTTTTTTCCGAGTGGGTCTGACCGGGTCGGACCGGACCCGAGCCCATTACTGACCAATTACCTTCTTAGGCCATATCATTGGCACCGAATGTCCGTTTGATGAACCGTCAGAGACACCGGTATTCTTGGAATGAAGGATTCCCTTTGAGAATACCTCACTGCAGTTCAGGGTATTTTTGAGTTACAGTGAGGTTGGATCATACCCAAATCCAACCGGGTCCCCTGGACTAAAAGTCTAATAACTAACAGGCCGGACGTCTGATTGATGCGCCGGCTATTTCGTTGAGACCCCTATGACGTGGTAGAAATTTGAGATACTTCATCGTGGAACATCGTGACAGTTGGAGTAATTCCCAGTAGCTCATGGAGCGGATCCTTCCTGTGACGAGCAGAAAGAGTGTAGAGACCTCATAGCTGGCAGACCAGACAACTGCTTGGCCGATTCGACTCGGAGTGATTCGACTAGCTCAGTGGGGAGCACCAAGTAGTTAGAGGCATAACCACAGCGGAGGAGTGCCTGGTAGTTGGCGGTAGACCCAATGTAGTCGATAGGAGGAGTACCTCTGCAGGCTATTTGAAGGAGAGCCTGGTAGTTGGTGTTTGACCGTCATCGGAGGATCACCTAGTAGTTAGCAGCAGACCTGTGGTACTCAACAGGAGGAATACCTCATCAGTCCAAGGTTAGTGAGAAGCGCCTTGGTGTCGCGACATACCCACTGTAATCGACAAAGGAGGTTTTTTTCCAGTAGTCATGTTTTCAATAATGAAAATCCTGGTTTGAGCTGAGTGAATGACTTTTGTGTTTTCCACATGATTGAGATGGGATACTAGAAAACATAGGTTTATGTAAGGGAATATACCTAAGTAATGTTTATCCGTTGATTTTAAACTTTTTGGTTTATCCTTATTGGATTTTGAGGGACCTTGAGGGTCTCAGATTCCCTACTGAGTATCGTTATACTCACCCCTACACCGGCTATGCCCACACCTTGTTGTGTTGGTTGCAGATGACAGACAATGCTGACTATGACAGAGAGTAGCTGGACTGGACGATACCTGAAGGTGGACAACTCGGCGTGATGAGACACAGAGCAGACAGACGACGTGGAGTGCTGAGGAGGCCATCTGTACCTACCCTTCAGATAGGAACCCTAGAGGATCACCCAGTAGCATCTTTAATTTTCTTCAGTTCTACGTTATTTTCAGTTGTACTTGTAATTTTCTATTGGGCTTGTATTTCTTTCCCCTTTTTACTTTCCATCACTTCTCTTGTATTCAATTTTACTTATTGTTTTTCTTCCAATTGTGTACTCTATTGTGTTTGTTTATAGTTATAAAGGTAATGCCTTCTCAGTTTAGGGATTTACTTCTTCGGTGCTAGTCACTAGCCCCTGCCCTATGATAGGCGGTCATGGGGTAGTCACGATACGGGCCTGGGTGATGGGTCGTGACAAATTGGTATCAGAGGAGTCAATTCTATTGCAGAACATAGGACAATGATATTTATATTCTGTGATGATATAGTGTTATGGTTACTATGTGTGGTGTTCAGTTCAGGGAGTCCAGTGTTGGTGCGGGCGGCTGATGTATCCATACCACAGGACACTAACTTCTGATTTTAGACTCAGTGCACAAAAACACTGATTCTCTGTGTATTTTCAAAAGTTTTTTAAGTCAGCTCGACCATGTCAGCTCACCAGGTATAAATCTGTTGACCGTGTAACATCTATTTTTTCAGGATGCCTCCCCGCAAATGACAAGGTAGATCCCTGAGAGCTGTACGCACAGAAATCCCACTGAGTGATGAGTCCTCAGTGTAGGGCCCTCATCCAGTTGAAGCACCAATAGAGGAACCAGTGGTACCACTCCCCGTTGGGGGCACCGATGCCACCAGCCCCAGCAGTAGAGAGTGCAAGCTACTTGAGCGTGTTGCATGAGTTCCAGCGCCAGAGGCCATCCAGGATCAGAGGAGTGATGGACCCAGAGGCATATGAGGATTGGCTGGAGGCTGTGGTGAGAGTCTTTAGCCTAGTAGGGACACCAGCCGACTTCATGGTGATCCTTGCTACTAGACTCTTTTAGTCCGCAGTACAAAGATGGTGGAGCCTGATGCTCCAGGTGCATGATGAGGTGACACTACTATAAAGAGACTTCAAGAGCCCATTTCGGGTGGAGGATGTCCCATCCAACCTTCCAGTTGTGCGGATACAGGAGCTACTACATCAACAGCAGGGTATCATGACAGTGGCACAGTACTCTGTGAGGTTCACCGACCTCTCACGCTACTGCAAGGATATGGTACGAGACCCATTATTCAGGTCCCTGACCTTCAAGCAGGGACTCAAGAGAGAGTTCAAAGCTTCTAGGATCTCACTCAGCATCCCGACATAGGAGGGGGATCTAGAGAGATCCCTACTAGTGGAGAGTTTCCTTGTTGAGTGTTCTCTAGTAGCGAGACCCACCACTAGATGACACACAACGGAGTCTTCTGCATCTAGCAGTAGAAAAATGTCACAGAGGACCAAGAGGACTAGAATTACATGTGGTCGACCTCATGACTCAAGATCAGTTGTGCCAGGCACACGGAGTGGAGACTGAGCTAGTCATTCCAGGAGTAGACAGTGTTACTCATGCGGCGGTCACTGTCACATGGCTCGTGACTCTCCGACCCGCCATAAAAATGAGCAGCAGACAGTTGAGGGACCTACCAAGTAGAGGAAGATGTTCGAACGAGGAGGTATTCATGGAGAAGGAAAACTTGGAAGAGGAGGTAGTCATGTAGTTGGTGGTGGACAGCTTTTCGAGGTGTTTCCACCAACACCACCAGGTGGTCCACCCTGACCAGAGGGAGCAGGTGGATAGGGGAGAGCTCAGCTTCAGGAAGCTATGGCTTATGATCACGGTGCTCCGAAGATCATTCAAGGTATGATCTATGTCTACCCCACCTTAGTTACAATTCTTATAGACACAGGGTCCAGTCACTCCTTCATTTCCACCTCACTCGTTCAGTGCTCGGAGATTCCAACGGAGCCATTGTCTCAATCCTTACGACAAGAGACTCCTACGAGAGCAGACTCGACGATTACACACTAGTGCCGATAGTGTGATATTACTCTATGAAGTGAGAGCTTCAGCTGGGATATCCTCGTAGGAGCATCGAGTCCTAACGATGTCATCTTGGGTATGGACTAGATATCTACAGTCCATGCTCAGATTGATTGTATTAGGAGAAAAGTGTGGTGTGTCCGTACGGATGGGACTAGGTTTACCTTCACCGAAAAGAAGGGAACCTTTTCATCCTAGTACGGAAATACTCGGAGGAGGGTGCAGCTAATCACTCCCCAGTTGGCTTGCCTTACCCTCAAAGCAGTTGATGTGGATAGTCTGACTTATCCTACAGTGGTGGGCAAGTACGCTGATGTTTTCCCTAACGATGATCCAAGATTACCTCCTCGATGATAGGTGGACTTCTTCATTGACCTATACCCTGGGGTGGCACCGAAATCTACTCCAGCATATTGGATGGATGATGTTGAGCTTTGCGAGCTGAGGGTACAACTTGAGGACTTGTAGGGGAAGGGATTCATCCGACCTACAGTTTATCCTAGGGAAACCCCGATTTTGTTCACCATGTAGGTGGATGGGAGCTTTAGGCTCTGTGTTGACTACCGTCGACTGAATGAAGTGACCATGAAGAACAAGTACCCTCTTCCTAGGATTGAAGACTTATTTGATCAGATGAAGGGAGCTCAGTGGTTCTCGAAGATAGACCATAGATCAGGCTATCACCAGCTCAGAGTTCGAGACGAGGATCTGCAGAAGATGACCTTCAGGTGTCGGTATGACCACTAAAAGTTCATGGTAATGCCGTTCGGCATAACCAACGCTCCAGCTGTGTGGATGGTACTCATGAACACGATCTTCCAACCTTACCTCGATGGCTTTGTCTTAGTCTTTATCGACGACATTATGATATACTTGACTTCTAAGGAGGATCATTCCTACCATTTGCAGGTAGTACTAGACACACTCTGAGAGAACCAGCTTTATAGTAAGCTCTCAAAGTTGCAGTTTTGGATTTGATAGGTTCACTACTTGGGACATATCATCTTGGAGGCTGAAGTTGTAGTGGATCCAGCGATGATCGAGGAAATACTTGCTTGGGAGCCACCCAGTAGTGTGATGGAGGTACGAAGTCTTCTAGTTTTGGATGGATATTATTAGAGGATCGTACAAGACTTATCCAGAGTTGTAGCACCACTATCAGCCTTGATGAAGAAAGAAAAACCCTTCGTGTGGTCGGAGAGATGCCAGCTGAGCTTTCAAGAGCTGAGGTAGAGGCTGACTAGTCCCCCATATTGATGCTTCCAGATGGGGGCATAGGGTAGATAGTTTACTACGACACATTAGGCAATTGATTTGGGTGTGTCCTGATATTGGAGTGAAAATTGATCGCATATGGTTCTCGGAAGCTGTGATAGACAGATCAGAACTATGCTACCCATGACCTGGAGTTAGTAGTACTGGTCTTCGCCTTGAACATGTGGCGAAACTATCTGATGGGAGAGCATTTTACCATGTACTCTGATCACAAGAGTCTCAATTATATCTTCTCTTAGAAGGACCTGAACACGAGACAACATCAATGTCTTGAGTTCCACCAGGACTACGACTTTCACATAGTCTATACTCCTTGGAAGGGGAACGTTGTTGCAGATGCGCACAGCAGGAGGACTGGTATACAACAGCTAGGAGAGGAAAAAGAGCAGCTGACTGTTATAAAGATATCTATTGTGGATATATAATAAGCATCATTCCTACAGTCTCTTATAGTCACTCCCCCACTTCTTCATTGATTCAGGGAGGCGCAACATGGGTACACTGATTGTGAGACACGATGTGCTCAAATATCAACAGTACAGGAACCTGATGGAGTTTCTAAAGGTGGGGAGCACGTCATCCTATTCAGAGGATATACCATGGTACCATTGGCACTTCCAGAGGATGTGTTCAGGGAGTTCCACACACCCACCTAGAATTACATCCATGAGTGGTGACGATGTACAGTGATCTTCGATGACAACATTATTTTCCAGGTATGGAGAAGGCGGTTGAAAAGTTTGCCTCACGGTTACAAACATGCCTGCAGGTAAAGGTAATGCACCAGGTACCAGGTGGCTTGGTTCAGCCTTTACAGGTCCCAGAGTGGATGTGAGATGTGATATCCAGGTACTTCGTGATGGGTCTTCCATGTACATCTAGGGTTCACGTCTTGATTTGTGGGATCGTCAACCGACTCCCCAAGTCGGCCCACTTCCTACTAATCAGAATGCATGGTTCAAAAGAGAGCTTGGGATGCCTCTATGTGCAAGAGATTGTGTGAATACATGGAGTACCTTTCTCTATTTTCTCCGACCGTGACACATGATTTATTCCCCATATATGGAAGGGGTTTTAGGAGGCTTCCAGGAAAGAGCATTGCTTGAGCACCACCTTCCATCCTTAGATAGATGGGGAAACCGAGAGGACCATCCAGACCCTTGAGGACATGATACATGCATTTGTCCTCGATTTCAGTCGCAACTAGGAGGATCACTTTCCTTAGGTGGAGTTTTCTTACAACAACAACTATCTCTCCACCATAGGGATGGATCATTTTGAGGCCTTGTACAAGCGAGCTTAAAGATCCCCATGTGCCGGAATGACCCTGGGAGTCCGCACTAGTGGGACCAGAGATGGTACGAGCTACTACAGAGAAGGTGTAGATCATCTAGGAGCGGATGAAGACAACACAAAGTAGGAAGACGTTGTATGCTATCCAGAGACGGAGACCTCTAGTGTTCGAGGATGGTGACCACGTCTTTCTATGATTCCCACCTCGACGAGGACTACAGAGATTTGGCCGAGGTGGAATGTTATATTCAAGATTCATCGGACCTTATCAGTTCCTCAGCAGAGTATGTGAGGTGGCTTACCATATGGATCTTCCACCTCTATTGCACTGGGTGCATAACGTCTTCCACATATCTCAGCAGAGGAGAGATGTGCATGACCCTTCCCACATCATTGACCATGGGGAGCTAGAAGTCGAAGATGGGGTGACTTTTACGGAGGATCTAGTGGAGATTGAGGATCAACAGGAGCAGGTCCTACGTGGATGATTGATACGTCTAGTGCGTGTTCGCTGGACGCACGAGAACCACCAAGAGAGAACATGAGATCATGATGCTCATATGCATACTCAGTACCCCCATTTGTTCCCATAGTTTGAGTTGTAGCTTACGAGGATGTAAATCCATAATGTGGGGAGAATATAATGTCTCAGAATATGCATGGAAATTTTTTTCTTAAATACATGGGGAATTTACGAGTCTGTGAAATTTTATGGCGCTTGAATCTGAGGCCCGAGGTGCCTAGAATCAATTTTTGATGTTTTTTCAGGTACGTTTAGCAAGAGTACGATCATGTTTTTATTACTTTTCAACCAGTGATAGAAATTGAAATCTGAGGGCACTGTTGAACTCATTGCGCCGATATTTGATTAAGAAGACCTTCACTTCGACGACAGTTGGTCAAGAATAAAAGTTAGTTTTTGGATTTTTATAAAAAAATAATAAAATAATGTGTGCGACAACTTTATTTTATTTGAGCCGTATTTAGGTGTGTGATGGTTAAAACCTCCAATATGAGATTATAGGTGGGGGCCACCACACCTTAACCACCCATGGGAGGTTACGGTGGTGGTGCCCACCCGAACTCAACCTCCCATGGGAGGATAAATGAGGTGGGGACCACCCGAATGTTAACCCCTTGAAACACTTTATTATGTTGGGAGAACCCTTGAAATACACACTTAATGGTGCCACCGCCCTTGGAGCCTCTCCACCTTCCCATTAAATTAAATAGATCCATCCCTTTTAATTAAATGGAGCCACCCATTTTATTAATATGCCAACATCTTGTGGATTAGTTGGAGGAGCCTACGTAATTTATTACACCTTTTTGAAAATTGTGCCAATGATTAAAATAATAGAGAAACTATTATTTTGTGCACATTCTTTTTGTGGAGCTTGGGAGAAGTCTGAATTCTGTCCATTGTAGAACTATCTCCAGCAAAGAACTCTCTCTCGACAAAGAACACCGATGAGGGACTCCATCGACTATGAAGAACAACCCCCTCCGACCATCTTCCTTGGACCCCATCGATGTGGGACTAGTTCATCTACCACGGATAGAAGGCCATATTTCCACGACGTCAATGAACGATGACTGGAGAATAAAAGGTAGGAATTTAGTTTCTTTTAAATGTAATGTTCATCATATCTTTTTTTTAAAAATAACAATGATGTTTATCTTTTTACGGGTGGAATATTGTGATTCGTTCTTGAGAACGAATTGTTACCACATTAAACACGGAGGGTGCCAGACAAACCAACATGGCTTGACCCCTCTTCCGATCTTGTTTTTATTGAACTTTGGATTAGCGATTAAGCAAGAGGCAACGAAGGTAGCAACGATGAAGGCCACGCTCCCACGACCTCCGCGAATCGCGCCACCCCCCGCAGCGCACCGGTGCTCCCGGGCGAACACCGCCAGCGGAGCGGTACTCGGCCCACCTACCTGTGGCCTACCAACACCCTGCCCGACGCACATCCCGACCAAACCCACAGCTTTCCCCACGACCTACTCGAGCCCACTGGCGCCCTACCTGATGCCACCGCAAGCTGCCCGCGCCCACACACGCTGCCTCGCGCGCCTACCGGCACCCCGCACCTTGCATAATGACCTCGGCGCCCTACTACGCCCAGACTGGTGCCTCCAGTGCCCCACGAAACCACGCTCGGCGCCCCCATCGCAGTGTCACGGCAAGCTCAGCCTCTGCCGCAACCTGTCTGGCGCCCCTACGCCCTACCCGGCGCCCCCACGACGTCCCGACTCCCTCACGACCACCCGGCCGAGCCGGTGTTCTAACCCCCTCGTTGTGCCTTTTTAGAACAGGCCCATTCGTGCACTCTGGGCCAAGCCATGTTGGGCCGCACCCCCACAACGCTCTGGGCAGAACTAGACCCGAACCTGGGTCGAACCGGCCCCCGTAGTCTACTGGGCCAGGACCAGCGGACCTTGTTGAACTTATTAGGCTTACCCGCCCAACGGTCGGGTCATACCCAGCGAGTCCGACGGGGTCAATGAAGACCTGGTCCACCCAGACTGGGTTGGCCTTAGTCAGTCCCACCCGGTCGGACTGTACTCAGACCCATTACTGACCCATTATCTTCTTGGGTCATATCTTTGGCACCCGACATCTGTTTGAAGAACTGTCAGCAGCGCCAGTATTCATGGAACGAACTTGTCCCTTTGAGAATAACCCATAGTTGTTCAGGGTATTTTTTAGTTACATTCAGTTTGGATCATACACGAATCTATCCAGGCCACTGGGACTAAAATGCTAATAAATAATAGACCGGGCGTCTGATTGACGGGTCAGCTAGTGCATTGAGACCCCTATGACGTGTCAGAACTTTGAGATACTACTTTGTGGAACTTCGCGATAGTTGGAGTAATTCCAAAAAGCTCGTGGAGAAGATAATTCTAGTGATGAGCATGCAGAGTATGGAGACTTAGTAGCTGGTAGACCTAACGACTGCTTGACCGATTCGACTCGGAGTGATTCGACTTAACGAGTGGGGAGCATTTGGGATTTGGTGGCTGACCATTGGTAGAGGAGCTCCTGGTTGTTGGAGGAAGACCTACGGTACTCAACAGGAGGAGTTCCTTTGCAGGCTATTAGGGGGAGCATATGGTAGTTGGTGGTAGACCTACAGTGGAGGAGTGCGTGGTAGTTGGCAGCAGACCCGCGATACAAGATAGGAGGAGTTACTATACAGTCCAAGGTTAGTGAGAAGTGCTTTGGTTTCTTGACATGACCACTATACTCAACAGAGGAGGAGTTCTTCAGAAAACGTGGTTTCGATAATTATAATCCTGGTTTGGGCAGTGTCAATGACTATTGTGTTTCCCTCATGATTGAGATGGGTTACTAGATAACTTAGGTATATGTATGGTTATATACCTAAGTAATGGTTATACATTTATTTCATACTTAGTGGATTATTCTTATTGGATTTTGGGATACCTTGAGTGTCTTGGGGTCCCTACTGAGTATCATTATACTCAAACCTACTCGGGCTATTCCCACACCTCGTTGTGTTGGTTGCAGACGACAGACAATGCTGACTGAGGCAGAGAGTAGTAGGACTGGACGGTACCCAGAGGTAGACCACTCAGCGTGACGATAAATGGAACAGACAGACGGACGTGGAGTGCTGAGGAGGTCATCTCTACCTACCCTTCAGGTAGGAAACCCGGGGGACGACCCTGAAGCTACTTTTATTTTTTTCAGTTGTACTTTCTTTTCAGTTGTACTTGTACTTTCCTATTGGGTTTTTATTTCCGGGCCCTATTTACTTTCCAACACTTGTATTCAGTTTTACATAGTGTTTTGCTTCCAGTTGTGTACTCTGTTGTGACTGTTTATAGTTATAAAGGCAATGATTTCCCAGTTTAGGGATTTATGCCTTTGGTGTTAGTCGTGAGCCCCTGGCCTATGGATTGTGGGCTTGGGGTAGTTACGATACGGGGCCCGGGGGATGGGTAGTGACAGTCTTCTCCCCCCACTTCTTCAGAACTCTCAAGAAACAATAGGTCAACCATGCTATAAAAAATATATCATAAACACCCTAACCTAATCTTATATAAATATATTTGGTTTGGATGCAATCAAAAGAATCCTTTTTTGTACAAAGTAAAATATGTTACCAGATTAAGAGGTAAAAAACTTCTTCATATTCTTTAGTTTTATTTTAATTATCCATCCCCCAACTCCTATTATTCTATGATCATATAAAAAACAATTATCCATAATATTAAATGATTTTTTTATTCTATGGGTTATACAGAAAATTACTCACACGTCTATCTAATGTGTCAGAAATGTAATATTTCCGTGTATTGTGAACTACTACCTCACGAAACTATGATTGTTCATTTTTCATTTTACCACCTATCATGGTGGCAATTGTGATGGTATCTATACTTATATATTGTATATATTATGATTATAAATGCATTATTCATATAAAATTTTCTTTATAATTTATCTTCAATCCTTCTATCTTTTGTAAAATTTATTACTTCGTATGAGGAAGTGTGGACTGTTTCCCCCTTAAATCAATGTGATATATTATCACCATACATGGAATGTATAAAAGAAATTATTAATAAACCTTTGTAACATATATGGAAAATACGATGATTTAATTATAATATATATATAATGAATCATTTAATTTTTATTTTTTAAATAAAACTTATAAATTAATGTAGCGTTCATGCATATGTACGGCCAACCGCCTCCATGAATGGTGAATTTTCTTTCTTTTCTCCATATATTAAATATTATTCTAAATAAATTTTTAATGAATATATATAATATAATTAATTCATTATATGAATTGTGGTGATGATATAATCATGATCTAATTAATTTGGAGAACAAATTTCATGTCAATACATACTTTTGAAAACTAGGTAATTAACACACAATATAGTTAAAATAATGAATGAGTGTCAACAAATGTGTAATAAAATATTGTAAAAAGTAAATATATGTTATTATAAATTAAGTGATTTTTATTTTATATGTTAGTAAGATATTTTTAACCACTATATCAGATGATAATGAACACAACATAAAAGGGAAGGTTAAGTTAATGGGTTTTCGTCTCAATTAACATTCCATTGAGATTTAATTGTCATTATTAATGATGTTTATTTTATATGGTGTATATACTACCATTGAAACATAATATCAAGAATTTCATTGCTATCACGATATTATAATTTTAGTTTAGTTCATAACTTCGTTGTAACTATAATATAAATGTTGAAAAGAGGTATGGAACAATTCCGAATGTTTATAGTTTTTTATCCTCAAGAATGTTCATAATTATACTATCTTCCATCTCATGTCCATTTGTTACTATTATCATTAATTTGAAACAATAATTTTATTGTAATAAATTTTCATTCTAAATTTACTTGAATACCAATATTTTTATACGATGGATATTATTGTTGCCTAAATAATATATCATTTTGCAGACCTTGTTTACATTGATAATTAATCGATTAACATGGAAATTATTGATAGATCGGTATATTTTATTCAAAAATTATATTTGAAAAATAATATTATATATTAATTAAATATATTTCTTGATATGAATAATTATTTGGACTTGAAATTATTGTGGGATCCGGGACATTATATATACCTTCTATGCATCAATAGGTTCTTATGAGACGATTAAGTTAGCCAAATTAAACATGTATCTAGTTGTAGTTTTAAACATTCTAGAGGATGGATCATGATAGTATAGGTCATCAAGTTTCTTAGAAATGATGTTAAATAATTCATAATTTCCATCAATGATTTTTCAGTTATTAGTCATCCGTCATATTTTGGGTTGACATATCGATGTATACACTTCCTTTTCAATTCATTGATTAAATGGAGTGTTTTTTATTTCATAGTATGAATTATTGAATTTTCCTTTTCAATTTATTTGAATGGTATGTGTTATAATTTATATAGCATTCCAAGTTGGTTTATTTCCATTCATTAATTATTTCATCTACTTTACATACCCTTATTGAGCATTTGATCTCAACCTTATTATGATTCCTTCTCCATATTATAAAGATGAAATCGTTGAATAAGAATTAAAGGATACCATTTGTTTCCATTTTCTGAATCTTGATTGTAATTCATATTTACCAATGTATTGTGTGTATCATGTATGTAATATATCATTCTCATACTACTAAACTGAAGGGTCCTTTAGGATTTGTTTAATTATAATCGTGAAAAATGTAAAAAAAATAGTCCAACGGGTCCAAGATTACAGGGTTGAGGTGTTACAATTGGTATCAATGGATGATTAGAAAAATCATGGAATCCAGATATTGAATAATATAATTACGGAACCTAACACTACGATAGAGTTTGAGGGGAATTGTAGAATAGAATCCTAGAGTTGTGTGAATGATGAAACTATCTGGTTCTTATAATAAATACATCAATGTATGCATAATAAAAGTTGACATGGTTCTAGAATAGATGTACCTAGGAGTAATAATTGTAACAAGGTGTGATGGACCTGACTCTGGTTAACCAGGTACATGAAAATATGCCTTACTTCACACCTGGTTTGACAGTCATGGTGGATACTCTTAGGATAATTAACTTATTATTTACAAACCAATATGAAATTATACAAAGTAATGATATCCCCAAAGAAACAAGATATATGATTATGAGATTATCATTTTCATTTCATGTTAGTTATTTCACATGTTTTGGGATTATACATTATTTTATGATTTAATCCTTTATATTCCACTACATAGATATGGAAACTAGCAATATGAATGTTAACTCCACTAATGCACATGATTTAAGGAGTAATATTGATCGGATCGTTCATGGTATTAATACAACATTTAAAAGGTTAATAGTCTCCAATGTATTATCAACATATGATGAAATAACATCATGTGTTAATAAGATAAGTAAATAATTCTACATTTCCTATGTCTTTGAAGGGGATAAATTAAATTAGAATATGGAAGAGAAAAGGTGGATAAATTCTAGAAGAGAAAGAAGGATTTTCGATCATGTGGTAACTGTGGGAAAAATCACCCAAGTAAATGGGTGAATGGAATGTGTGATTTTAGTAACTTTGGAGATAAGGTTATACATTCTAATTAATTTGATGAGAAAACTAAAAAGGATTCTATTCATTGGTATAACTACAAGGATATGGGACCTATTAAAATGAATGTCTGAATATTAAATGAAATATTCCCCAAATGATGCTATTGAACAATGATCAAGTTATGATACCATCACCAATAAAGAGGAATGGTTAATTTTCATATATATATTGGTTATTTCATTTAAATAATTTATGAGAAATGTAGTGGATAAACGAATTATGGAATATATGAGGATTGTATTGAATTAATTTTTGACAAGCATTTTAAACCATATGTTGAATAATACTAAGAAACATTACTCAGTATAATGTTATTATTTAAAAAAAAGATAATTTAGTGATATAAAACAGATAACATCATCCTAATGTTGAGATAATGGTGAAGAAATTATAGATTTTTTTACTAGTGTTGATTACTATGGATCTAATTAAAGACATTTAGAAAAGTGTTATATTCTACCACTAAACAATTTACAAGAATTTTTTATTTATGTAATACATCCAATAATAAGAGTCTCTCAAAAGGACCATGGAATAAATCATGTTTCTAGTATGGTTTTATGGTTATTCTCATTGTTACTAATTTTTAAGAGGATACATGTAGATGTAATTCACTTGTTTGGAATGTAAATTTTTTTAGCTGCTCCATGTTGATTAAAGTATAATGATATGTTCATCACTAAAATTAAGTGAGCCTATTTCTAATTGTTTTTATCACAATATTAAGGAAATGTTTTCCTCATATGTAATTGATTAATCTTAGAATTGTCTATGGTTTTATAGACTGATATATTACATAACTATATGAGGAATATTTTTATAATATATTATAAAGAAATAGTTAAAGGATTGATCAAAAGATAATATTGTTCTTATATAAATTTACCAAGTAAGTATATTTAATTAAATTCGTAGATAGTGAAAGAATTAATCCACTACATGAAAAATTTCTAGAAAAAAATAATTTTGGCCAACTACCTATATTTTTTATGAATCAAATGCACCTTAGAGCATTACAATTTTTTGGAATTCTAATTTTTAACATTCCCTTAACCATGTTCCATAGAACTCTTCATCAAAAAATGATTGTATAATTTTTCCTCTATATCCATGTTTCTATTTCCCACATATGTTTGTGAACAATGAAACATAGTTATGTGAACATTTTATATTCATTTATCTTTTATTAAAAATGATGACTTATTAACCCCATTCACAATGTGGGGTTTTCAAAAATATTTTATATTCAACCACAAAAATACTAAGATCATGTTTAAATTTTTAGTAAATAATTAAACTACACTGTAGATATTGTAACACCCAGAAATTATAATGTAAGAACATTTTATTTGATATCGTGTATCAAATTCATCACCATTGTCCTGGGATAATAAACTACCCCAATAATTTTTTATTCTTTTACTATTTTATAAGAATTAAATATATGATATATATTATAACAAACATTAACTTGAGTTATCATACGTCACACACAATATTTAGTTGCTAAAAAGTGTTTATGTTACACAGAAGATCGAGTTTTTATAGAATAATGATATATTATTAAAATATCATTTAATATAATAATATATAAACTATATTTTAAATTTGTTGTTATTAAATGGGTAAACTAAATTATGAAAATATATGATTGACACAAATATAAATTTATATAATAGGATAGAAATTAATTTGAAATAAATTTGAAAACAGATGGAATATAATGAAAGATTTTATTAATTTTATGCCCAGAAAGATATTTTATCCCAATTAATTAAACTAATAACAATTATTGAGTGAAATTAATGAGAAAGATAAATAATATATTCACTAAATTATTTTCAATATTCATAAAATTAAATATATAGTCTTATGATAAATTTAAACCAAATGTTATGCATAAAATATTATATTTGTATGAAGCTATTTTACCGTCATTCAGTATAGATCAAAGTTTCAATCCAAATTTTGATAATTTTATAAATGTAATATGTAGAAATGAACATAAAATTTGAATTATTAATATAAAAACATGATTTTGGTCAATAGTTTTTTATATTTCTATTAAGATTCATATTTTAATGAATGGTAAAAAATAATGAATATTCGTTCTAAACTAGTTTGTCATATGATTTATTTGTAAGGATAAATTATGATTTATATTGGATTATAATATTAATTAGATCATATTTATAAAAAGTAATCCAATATATGTCATTGGAATCAATTTCAGTTTGTAATTGACTATACCAACATAGAAAACATTCGAACGTTTTTACTTTAAAACACATTTTAGTCCCTCATATGGGAATAAATTTAAAATAATATATGAAGAATATATGATTTAAAATTTTCAAAATGGATTATATATTATTACTCCTCATTATTTAATGATTATATTAAGGTAAACATAGTTTTATTATCATAAATATTAGTGAATTTTAATCTAATTAATTACAATAATTAATAGAAAATGAAGCTTAAAAAAAATACTAAACCATAACCATATGGAATAAAAAGACCTATACACTTTTCCATTAGAAATTTTCAATAATTATTTAGTCCCTACAATACCTTGTATCAATTTGGGTCCATTAATGGATCCATATGCAATGTGAAATATATGTATGGAATTCCTTTCCAAAATTATTACTAGAGTGCCACTCATCCTTCACTATAAAATGGAATAATCTCCTCCCACATATTCAAACATATTAATCCACTTTATCTATAAATATATATATAAATATATCCTCAACATACCACTAGAAACGAAGAATAATACTGTGGGTTATAACTATTCCATGGAAGCATTTTTTTAAGAAACCAAAATTAGTTTCCAGATTAAGAGGTAACAAAATTCCTCAAAGTCATTAGATTTATTTCCTTAATCCAAACACTCAGATATTATTATTATATGATCAAATAAATACACCAATATACTAAATATATAATTATTTTTCTATACTAATTGTTTTACCTAAAATTAGACAAACCATTATATCAAGGATACCGAGCATACTATTTTTGTGTGTGGTGAGCTACTGCCTCATGCAACGATTATTATTAATTTTTTCATTACCACCTCTAATGGTGGATATTTTAATTTATACTATGATAATATATATATATATGATATTTTTAATTTATTTATTCTACATATTTTATTATTTTGAAAAAAATGATGCTTTCCATCCTTTTTTAATTACCCAAATTTCATTTGAGGAATTGTGGATTAATGACCCCTAAATGTGATGTGACTCTTTAATGATACACATAGAATGTATAATTTATGGTATTAATAATCATATGTAACACATATTATATACATAATTATTTGGAATTATAATATATATAATTATAATTATCATTTCAAAGTATTATTCTAGCATATGTACCGCCCACCGTCCCCAATGATGGTGCATTTCATTTATTACCCACAAAATTATAGATTATTCAAAATAATCATGTAATTAATATAAATATAAATTATATTTATGTAATTTTTATATTCTGGATACTATTAAACCTTATCTATGTAATGGAATCAACAAATCACAATTCAAAACATACATGAGAAAACTGGGCAATTAATATATGAAATTGTTTTAATAATGGAAGAGTGTTAACAAACACGTAATGAAATATTGTTAAAACGTAATATATGTTATTATAAACATAATTTAGGTTCTTTTAAAAGTTATTATCATATTTTAAACTAATATACATAAGTATGAATACCGCACAATAAAAATGATGTTTAAGGTAAAACATTTTCATCTCAATTTTCATTCAATTGAGAATTAATTATTTTTATGCACCTTGTTTATTTTATATGGTGTATGTTCTACATTGGACACAAAATATAGTGAGTATCCTTATATTAATTAAATTTTAAATTTCATTATGTGTCATAAATTCATGGTGAATATTACATAAATGTTTAAAATTGGTTAGAGACACTTTGAAATGTTTAATGATTAATCTACCCAAGAATGTTATTAATGATTATCTTTACAATGTCACTTAATTTCGTGATTGTTATAATTTTATTGAAAAACTAATTTTATTGTAATTATTTTTCATTATAAATTTCCTTGAATAGAAATATTTTGATAATAAGGATATTATTATTTACTAATCCATAAATCATTTTCCTTATGGTATTTACATTAACATTTCCTTGATTATTAACTAGGGAATTATAAATAAATACGTATCTTTTATTCAATATTAATATTTGATAAGGCATATTTTTTATTAGTTAAATATATTTATCTATATGAATAATTATTTTGAAATAAAATGAAAAATGGATCCTTGACTTTATATAGCTCTTCGTTGAATCGAAAAATTCGGGTACGATGATTATGTTGGGAAAATTAAAGAGGTTTCTATATCTAGTTTTATACTAACCAGATGTTGTATATCGATGGTATATGTACTCATAAGCCTACTAAATGACTTTATGTAATACAACAAGCTTCCACATTATGCTTCTCTTTGAATATGACAATATCATGTGTTGTAAGCAACTTCGAGTTTTAAAACAACACAACCAATCAAATTAGCCGTTATGAATTGGAATTCCCAATTTATGAAATTTTATAAATTTTACTATTCAAAAAGGAATTTATTTTTGGATTCATAGTATCAAAATTAGCTTTGGGTGAATTTTTGTTTTTATATGAATACTTTCAATTATTAATGAATAGTAATAAACAGTGGGGTAGAGTTTAAAACCGAATTTTTAATTAAATAAGTTTTTATTTTATTTAAATCTATTTTAGGTCAAAATAGATACATAATACCTATATAATTTCAATTTAATTCATTCAATTCAGTTTATAATAATTTTATATATATAAAAATTTTATTGAACTTTCTACCGTCTTTTACCCATTTCTAGGAGCAGTTGAAAATTAACATTAAACATAATTTTACTGCTTCTGTGAGTTGAATTTCAAAAATCCTAGAGACGTGGTTATACAAATAAGTAAAATTTGGTTCAATAAGATCAAAATATATTTTTTTTGAATAGTAACATTTTTACTTTTATTTACCTTGCTTAAACATAAATTGGGTAATTAAGGGTAAAATGATATTATTATTAACCTAAAACATGTCCTAATTTTATTGGATAATTATAATTAGACCAAAAAAAACCTTAAAATTAAAATATGAACCTCTTTGGTCCACATGGATTAGATTAGAAAATTTATTATTATTTAATTCAAAGAAGTGTTAAAAGAGTTAAAATTCAAATTTAATAACTAAATAATTTTTAATATTCGGTTAAAAATAAGATAAATTCGAATAGAAATGTTAATTAGAAATATAAAAAGATTTTATACATAATGGTATTTTATTTATATTTTTTAGACATTAAATAAATTAATTTATTTATGACACAATGATGATTTAGTAATTCCCTAATTAATGATATATTAAAATAATTGATATTATAAATATCCAAATAAATGTAATTTGAGACTTTTTATGAATTCCAATAATTTAATAAGATATTATTACATATTAGGGCTGGTTAGATGTATTTTTTTCGAAGTAACAATGTTGTTATGAATTAAGAAAAAACAAAATACCAAATAGCGTCAAAATTTACATAAAATTGTTTTTAAAACAAATATTATATTACTAATTGATATTATTTTCCTAAAAATATAATGTTAGTCCAAAAGACTTATATAATGATAGTTGTATCATTAATTAACCACTTGGGCTTCTCCTGGAAGTATATAGTATGTTTATTAACCATATAATATAAAAATACAAAGAGATATGGTAAATGTCAAACTATTTAAATAATAGTTAAATCTAAAAGATAATGTTAATAATGTGGCCCAAACCTGTATAAAACCTATTTGTTGTGTGGTTTTCGACCCATCCACACCTTATAATTTAAATAATCCATTTTTTATCCATTAGAAACTGAAAATTATTTTATTATAATATAATAATTCTAGATTTTCCTAAGGTGCCCCACACCCCTCCTATAAAAGGTTACTCCCCCTTCTCTCTAATTCACACCATCAAAGCAATTTGGCTCAGCCAACCCCTTTCCAAAGACCCTATCAACTCTACTCACTTCATCCTAGAGCCTTCCTTTAGTCAGGAGGCCAACCTATGGAGCCCCCTTGATCAAATCAAATGGAACAACCCGAAGCAGATGTCAATATTTCATCACACCATTCATGTTTATTTCTACTTCCAACTCCTCTTTCTTTTCTGTTTCCATTCTAAAATAATAACTCAAAAATAATCTATATAATCTGATCTTATTATAAATATGGTAAAACCATATTCATTATTCTTTCCTTATTTTGAATGACATGTCACCATACGTGTGTATGTACGGCTTACTGTCTCCACGTCATGGTGTAATTGTTATTCAATACATTATTTTTTTGATGGGTATAAT
This sequence comes from Viscum album, assembly GCA_963277665.1. Lineage (NCBI taxonomy): Eukaryota > Viridiplantae > Streptophyta > Magnoliopsida > Santalales > Viscaceae > Viscum > Viscum album. The sequence continues at coordinate 1,657,287,943 of OY728138.1, read as the reverse complement.
AATGACGAGTAATTGATGTACATAATAAGTATAACATGATAATGAATATTTATATATGATATAACATCCATATATATATTATTTTAATATCAAATGAATGATATTGTCCCTCATACATATGTACGGATTACCGTCTCCACGAACGTGATGATATTCATTCCCCATCGTATCCATTCAAGAATAATTTTCATTAGATGAATAAAACTAATGTTTAAAGACTTAATATCATTCGGAATATGAATAAGATACATCCTATCCAGGACGAACAATACTTACATAACTAATCTTATAAAGGAAAATGAATCAGTTAACACCTAAAACGACGATAATACTAATGTATTATTGACAAAGCAATGTTAAAATATCATACATGATATCATATTGATGTATATTATTTTTGAATATTTTAATTAAAATTATTTTACCATTACATAGGAGGTTAACGTACCCTCTACCAATAAAAAGTATGAGGTAAGGGTTAATTCTACAATCTCTTTATTATATGAGGTTGTTTTTACATAAGTATCTATTGGGACCTATTTATCATCCATAACCATGTTTCTTAAAAATGTATTTCAAAACATTTTGTTACTAGATAATGGGGTAAAGAAATTTAGAACCTTATTTAACCTTATATATTTTGAATGAAATCTTTCTGTTGTTTTCCAAACAATGTACTTCATGATATTTTTAACAAAATTAAGAAAAGAATGTTTTTTTAACTTATACGGCGGGTGAAGCTATTTTCTTCTAGTATAACATCATTGAAACTTTTCTTACAAGCTTATAAGAATATTTTCAAAATAAATGTTTTCTATATAATTATGTGACTTATAAATTACTTCAAAATAGAAAGATATATTTCTCTAAAAAAGTTTTTTATTACATCTATTTCAACATACATTGATGGATTTTAAGTTTATTTGATGTTGATTTATTATGATACAAAACGTCCATTTTTTATTGAAGGGTTCATGATATGTTTGACTGTGGATGTACTATTTTTATACCACTCATGGTTTATGGTTAATGTATTTACATTTCATATGCATGTTTAGATATGAATGTTTATGTTATATTTCAGTCCTTTCATATGAGGAATGTATTGGAGTTTGTAAGTGACAGGTGGAGCCCGCTACAGCTCCTCGATGTATAGGTGGGTCTCATGATACAAGTAGACATGGTATTTTCCGAGGCCTTTCCCAATTTGATATATAGTTTTTTCTGAGGCCTTAATCATTTTTAGACGTCTTGGTTGTGGCTTTGAAAAAAGGTTTCAGAATGTTCACCATTATACATTCCCTCATTAAGAAATTAATATTGATGGTTCATGTGGCCATTGACTAGTAGAATACCCATGATTATGTTTTATTGTGGCATTATTTACTCACCTCATATTCCTTCCATATAATTATTCATTTTTATTATTGGTAAAGGCATGTGATTTCAATTATTCCCCATGTTTAATATTTATGTTATCTTTTACTGTACTGCTTACCCTTACTGAGCATTTGAGCTCATCCAATTCTTATGTTTCATTTTCCCAGGATATCAAGAAGTTAGTTATGAGTGACTTGCAGGAATAATCTAGGAGGCTTGGATATTTCTAATGGAATAAATTTATGTTGTATTTCTTTTCAAGTTGTAATGTTGAAATTATGTTTGAATCTTGTTTATCATAATAATAAATTGATTTGTCCTTAGAGACATGATTTCCATGTGATCATGCCAATGTTTTTTAATAATGCACTGACTCTGGGTAACTAGTTTCAGGAAATTGTAGTTGGTATCAGAGGAAATTTATTAGAAACCTTGGAAACTCGATTTAGATAAACTTTTATTACAGCACATTACCCTAAGATAGACATTTGGGATTTGTAGAGAAGAACTTCCAAGAATTTTGGTAATGTGGAGATTTTGTGAGTTTTCCCAGGAATGCATCCCTGTCTGGATACGAGAAGGTAGAGGTGGCTCTGGAACAGATATACCTAGGGGTAAAACCCGAAAACACCACTTTGATCTAGACTCGAACAAGAATTGGTGCATGAAAACATGCCATGCAGAACTCTTGGTTACGACACTCCCAAATGGGTATGCCTAGGATAATTCACATTTTATTTACAAAACATTATGAAGGGTTTGGGAGTATATAATTCCTCAAAGAATTTTTTTTATGGTTATGGATTATATCCATAAATTGTTCAATTTATGTTAATTATTTTACATGTGTGGATTTATGTATTGCGATTCATTAACTAATCTAGGGTATGCCATTATTTAGAAATGGAGCCTGGTGGAAGGAATAGAAACTATATCAATTATCACACTCCATGTAGGTATTTCCCTACTTCTCAAGAGAACTATATTGGAGCTGGTGATATAGCTGCTGTTGATCAGCTTATCACCATACTAGGACAACTCACACAGGTTATGAAAAATCACCTTACTCGTATGAATCACCCAGATCCACAACGCGGAGGATCGATGTTAGACCACTTCATGAGGCAACAACCAAAAAAATTCAATGGGGGTATGAATCTATTAGTAGATGAGAAAATGATTAATTCCTTAGAGAAAAAATTACATGCCTTGGGGAATAGAGAAAGGGAGAAAGTTATTACGGTAGTTTACCACCTCACTGGAGATGCTGATCAATGGTGGTCATTGATTCAAAACAGAAAGGAAGATGATGAAGTATCAAATATGGAATGGAGGGATTTTAAAGAAATTTTCATTTAAAAATACTTTCCTCAAGACCATCGAGCATATATGGAAAGAAAATTTCTAAGTACGAGGAAAAATGAGGATGAGAATGTCTCCAATTATGAAGCTAACTTTATAAGGTTTGCGAGGCATGCTTTAGATTATATATGTAACACAAGATGTATGATTTATCATTTCCATGATGGGTTAAAACCATTTCTACATCTACCATTAGTATCAAAATCCTTCTCATTATACAAATATATTGCATCGTGTGCTATCATGACATAAAAAGAATTTTCAATGTCATATGACTTTAATGAAAAGAAATAGAAGAAGAGATCTGAAGGACACTTTGGGAAATGAAATAAGGAATCAGGGAAGAAAGGAAGAATTGAATTTCAACCCTTTAATAATTTTGGAAGGAAGATCCCTAGTTCCTATCTAAAAGTAAGAGTAGTATGCTTCAAATGTGGATAGAAAGGTCATCTTGATGGTGATTGTGAGGGAAAGAAAGACGCTAAAAATGTTCAATTCTATAATTGCAGAGATATGGGACATTATTCAAATGAATTTCCTAAGAATCCGAGAAACATACCTTAGTAATGGCCATGGGATCAAGGCCAAGATTATGTGATCACTACTGTTGAGGTTGAATCCCCGAAAGACGTGGTGGTTGGTACTTTAATGATTTCTTCAAATTTATCCAATGCTTTATTTGATTCTGGATCATCGCATTGTTTCATATCTTTTCCAGTTTTCTAAGAAAATTAGATATTTCCAATTCGATTTAACAAGGGAGTTGTCAGTCAATACTCCTGAGGGAAGTGTCATTTCTACAATGTTTTGTGAATTAATTCCAATTAGGGGAAATAAATATTTTTTATCTGCTGATGTCATCTTCATACCCATGGTTGAATTTGATATAATCCTTTGTATAGATTTTCTTTTGGACCATGATGAAAAAATTTATTGTAAGAAGAAGGAAGTTAATATTTATGGCGACGATGATAAAGAACACATTATCTTTAGAGCAGAATCATCACCACCTAATTATAATTTAGATCCACCCCCAGTAGCCCAAATAAATTAAATTATTGGGGAGAAAGAGAATGATATAACTGTGGGTGAGGAAAAGAATTTTTAAATAGAGGATGTACCTATTGTGCAAGAGTATGTTGGTGTATTTCCATAATATTTACCTTTACATTCTCCAGAATGAGAAATTTAGTATTCCATTGATTTAATTCTTAGTTCAAGGCCCATATCGATGACACCTTCTAGAATGGCCATTGCGGAATTAGTGGAACTAAAGAAACAACTAAATGAATTGAGCAATATGGGATTTATTCACCCTAGTGTTTCTCCATGTGGAGCCGCTGTCCTTTTTGTTAAGAAGAAAGATGGTTCTATGAGGTTATGAATTGAATATGGGGAGATCAATGTTATAATAATAATGAACAAGTATCCCCAAACTGACATTGATGATTTATTTGAACAACTTCATGGATCTTAATACATTTCAAAAATTGAACATTGATATGGATATCATCTGTTTTGTGAGAATAAGGAAGACATTCTGGAAACTACCTTTCGAACCAGGTATGGGCATTACATGTTTATAGTAATGCCTTTTGGCTTGACTAATGCACCCTCTGTCTTCATGGATCTAATGAATAGAGTTTTCAAGGAATATCTTGATGGATTTGTAGTTGTATTTATTTATGATATCTTGGTATACTCCCAAATCAACAATGATCAGGAAAACCACTTGCGCATTATCCTGAAGACTCTAACAAGACATGACTTATATGGGATGTTTAGCAAGTGTGAATTCTAGCTTCAGAAGATTTCATTTCTTGGACATATTGTCTCCAACGATGGAATCTCTATTGATCCTTTAAAGATGAAGGAAATAAAATAATGTCCAGCATCGATGAGTATAACTGAGGAACGTAGTTTTATTAGTTTATCAGGTTATTTTTGACATTTCGTCGAAATTTTTTCCCATTTGGATAACCTTTTAACAAAGATCACACAAAAAGGGGTTAAATTTGTTTGTAAAAAATAGTTTGAAGAATGTTTTGAAGAATTTAATAGAAGATTAGTCAATGATCCTATCTTGACTCTACCATCGGGGAATGATGGAATTGTTATTTATAGTGATGCATTGAAGAAAGGACATGGTTGTGTCCTTTTGCAGAATGATAGAGTTACTTCTTATGCATCATGAAATCTAAAATTCATGAGAAATACAATTGTACTCATGAAATTGAATTATCAGTAGTAATTTTTTCTTTGAAGATTTGGAGACACAAACACTATGGTAAAAAATGTGATATTTATACTGATCACAAGTGTTTGATGTAACCGAAATAAATCAACATGAGGCAAAGGAGATGGATTGAAAAACTCATGAATTAATATTCCACAACAAATTGCCACCCAAGGAAGGAAAATAAGGTGGCAGATGCTTTGACCAAAAAGGATCAAGGAGTTTTGAACAAGATGATAGTTTAAAAGGATCTAATACACAGGGATATAATAAAGATAGATATGGGAATCACTATGGAAGGTGAAACATCAATAATTTTTCAAACAGCTTCTAAACCATCTTTAATAAAAAGGGTAAAGAGTTCTCAGACCAATAATGAAGAGTGTCAAAAGAATATTAAAGGTGTGAATGATTGGAGATTGAGTAACATTGTGTATAAAGATGAAATTTTGAAATTTGGGAAGAGACTTTGTGTTCCCAATAGACATGATCTAAAAAGTGAATTTTTGGATGATTCTCATAGCTCCAATTTCTCTATACACCCTGGGAGCAACAAAATTTATAGAGATTTGAAGTAACTTTTTTGGTGGGAAAAATAAAGAAGTATTTTGCTGATTTTTTTTCTAGATGTATGGTTTGTCAAAAAGTGAATGATGGAAGGCAACATCCTGGAGAAGTCTTGCAACCTCCTCCCATACCTGAGTAGAAATGGTATAATATTACGATGGAATTTTTCATTATAAAAACCGAACATTCCATAAATTACTAATACATCATTTAAATGATAAACAACATAATAGTATTACACATAGAGGATCCAAATGTTTAGGGTCTTGGAAAAACTCAGACCATACATAACAAATACAACATCATGTATAAACATTTATTTAATTTCTTCTTCTCTAGATTTTTATTGGCCCTTGTATTGTCCTTAGTACATGTTTCAACCAGAGGATATATATCAAAAGGGTTGATCTAGAAGCCCAGTTAGAGGATAGTTAAGAACAATATTTCATGGGGTGAGCATAATCATAACATTGGCAAAAGATAATGAACATGAGAGGAGAATAAATAAAATACTTGACATGTGGAAATGTATAAAAATGAAACCTCATGTCTTAGTGGATAACTATCCCAAATACTTGTGAACCAAGCTAGAATCTTGTTCACAAATCATTTCAAATTTACTCATGAGATTCATCACTTTACCCAATGCATTGGAGCGATGTATAATTCTGGGCACACCCATCACTTTGAAACATTCATATTGCACTATATAATTCTGGGGGAACCCGTCACATCATAACATTATCATTATCATGATTGCCACATGGAACATAAATCAAAAGTGAACACAACTAACCCATGGTTTGGAATGGATTTCATCTTATAATAATAACATCATAATCTTTGGGGTCCCAAAAGAAAGAGGGAACAACATACTTGATACAGGAACCATCAATCTTTAATGAGAAGTAAAAGGTGTGCTCTTGAATGATGAGTTCTTTTGGAAAACAATTTTTTTTCATAAATACTAGTGACAAACATGTATATCCTAGAAGAGTAATGATAATTATGAACAAAATATTTTTAAGGAGTAACCATATAAAATGGTGTGAAAGAGGGAGAATCTAAAGGATGAAAGTTGGGTTCGAGAATTTCCCCTTTCCTTGTATCTGAATGCTTCCTTCTCTTTAATGTCATGTATAATGACATTATATTAATTAATTAGAAATTACATAACCTTTTATACCATAATAGGGTTTATTCTGGTTTCATTATTCCATTTTATGTTCCTTTGTATGAGATATAAAGTTTAAAAACATTGTTCACATATGTTTGTTTTTATGGGGTTTCTTTGGTGGTTCACTTGTACTCATAAATTGATGTTCGAGTAGAACATGGGTAAACATTCAAAAATGATATTACATGTCATTAATGATATTACAGTATTTTTAATGATTTTATAAATAATTATATTAGATCCATTTGGATCAATCATTAGATAAGAATTAAATGAAGATTGATTTGGTTAATTTGGGTGGTTATTCGATCACAATGAAGTAGTTTTAATTTATCACTTTGTAATATGTTCAGAAGTCAATTACAGAACTTTAAAAAGGACATAATACATATAAAATATTATTTTTCAACCATAAAAATGGTTTCATGACCAGATCTGAAGGTAGAAATAGAAGAATAAAGAGTGTAGTTCTTGAAGGTGATAAATTTACACCTCACAAACAACGTTCCCTTTAATAAAATAAAAGGAAGAGGGAATGGGGGTTGGTTGATATAATATCCCATTAGAATCATAAAATTACAGTATATGTATAATACTATAGTTAAAATACCATTTGGATGAATATAGGTGGGGCGAGTTTAAGAAATGAACTTGAACTTGAAAGGAAATTAAAGGAGAAGAGGGAGAGAAATTACCTCTTGAATCATTCTCTTGAGAACCTCCTTAAGGGCCTAAGAAAGGTCTTTTGATGAGACCATAAGGTATTAGACGTGGGGGAGGGGATAGGGAAGGTGTTTGGGTAGAGTATAGATAAGTCTTGGAGCTTGAGAGGTGTGAGGAAATGAGCGCGTGAAGGGTGGATTTTATAGTGGAGGGGAGAGGGGTTTCCTAAATATAAAAATCATTAGTTTATTAATTTCCCAGAAGACAAGAAATAGAGAGTCTTGAATGACCAATAATAGTAATTTTTTCATGTGATCCCAAACCATGTGGGCTTACATCATCAGAGCATCATCGATGACTCAATTAATCCATTATTTAGCATTTATTGTAAAATATCAGATTCTACAATTCATTAAAAATTCAAGTATCTCAGAAAAATCCCAAAAATTTACCCCCAACCATTTTTTTATGTTTAGAATCCAAAAATGATAGCCATTTTTAAAAAATAATTTTCTAAATATTATTAATTTAATATTTAATTAAAAAAATTATTTACATAAAAAAACAGTTTTTATGATTAAAACCGATTTTATAGTGCTTTCAAATATTACATAGGGTCTTATAAAATTATCTAAAAACTATAAGAAATTGATTTGATAAATAATGAATACATTTTAAGAAAATAAGTTTTCCTTTAAATTAATTAATTAGTTATAAATAATTATTTATGACTTACAAAATTCCAAAACGTTTACTAAGGTCAAATTGTCAGTTTCTAAGATTTCTAAATTTTATTTAATTATTCATTGGTAAGGTTAATATTATTTTGAATGATTTACTCTTCATAAGTGTCATATTAATATTCATAAGGGTATGTTACTAATCCTAAGGGTACGTTACTATTTACCGAAAATTATTTTTGTTTCATTAGACTCCAAAAATCATCTTGAGCACAACCGTGTATGTCAGATTTTTAAAATTCCAAACACAGAAGGGACAAACATATGTTTAATTGTCACTTATCAATTAGTAGTTTATTATGTTGTTTTTTCAAGTTATTTTATAACATAAATATAAGAATGTAATTTTTATTGAAAAACATTGTGTCGTTACATTCTTCCCCCCTTAAGAAATTTCACCCCCAAAATTTCACTTTACACCAACAAGTGAGGGTGTTTCTCCTTCATTGCCTCTTTTGGTTACCAAGTTGCATCGAAACACTTATGTTTCCTCCACAAAAATTTGAAAATATTGGTTGTATTGTTTCTTATAAACTTATCTCTCCAATCCAGAATCATTACTGGTTGCTCCTCATAGGAGATATCATCTTCTAGCTGCACCACCTCTAAGTTTAGTACATGTGAGGAGTCTGGTATGTACTTCCTCAGCATAGATACATGGGACACATCATGAACTTGAGCCATATTTGGTGGAAGTGAAAGCCGATATGCCATGAATCCTATGCGGTCAAGGATTTCAAAGGGGCCAATATACCTTGGGCTTTTTTTCCCTTTCTTCCCGAATCGCATGACTCTCTTCCACGGAGATATTCGAAAGAAGACTTTATCTCCAACGTCAAACTCCATGTCCCTTTGAAGGTTGTTAGTATAGCTCTTTTTCCGACTATGAGATGCATTTATGTGTTTCTGGATGACTTTAACCTTCTCTATCATCTCTTGAACAAGATCAGTTCCATGTATCTTTCTTTCTCTAACTTCATCCCAACAGGTTGGAGTTCTACATCGCCTTCCATAGATATCTTCATATGGACCCATCTGAATGCTCTAGTTGAAGATATTGTTGTATGAGAACTCAACCAATGGGAGATGACGATCCCATCCACCTTTAAATTCTAGAGAGCAGGCTCTTAGCATATCTTCAAGCATCTGAATAGTCCTTTCAGACTGGCCATCAGTTTGGGGGTGATAGGCTGTGCTGAAATTTAATTCAGTACTCAAATCATGTTGAAGGATCCTCCAAAACATAGATGTGAACCTTGGATCAAAGTTTGAGACAATTGAGAGAGGAACACCGTGCAGTCTCACCACTTCCTTCACATATATCTTTTCAAATTGTTCATGTAAAAGATCTTCCCGAATAGCAATAAAATGGACAGTCTAGGTGATTCGATCAACCACAACCCATATTGCATTATTTCATTATTATGTCTTTGAGAGACCCGTGACAATGTCCAGAGTAACATTTTACCATTTCAAAATGGTTATAGGCAATGGATGCATCATACCCTTGGACTTTTGTCGCTCATCATTTACTTGCTGTCATACCAAGCACCTTGATATATATTCTGCAATATCCGTCTTCATGTTATCCCACCAGAAGTGTTCTCGGAGATAATGGTACATCTTGGTACTCCCAGTATGGATAGATAAAGTTGAGCTATGTTCATTATCCAATATCTCCTTCTTTATCCCAGGTGATGAAGGCACAAAAACCCATTTTCCAAACCGAATCACACAAGCATCGTCAATATGGAACTCTTGCAGCTTCCCTTCCTTTACTGCAGTCACCCTCTTTTGTATCTCCACATCATCCCTTTGTGCTTCCTTAATCTTCTCCTAGATGGATGGTTGTGCAATCATTTGGAAAAGGTATGATGTATCCCCTTCCCTTATTATTTCCAAATCCATTCATTGCATATCCATGAAGATAGGGTCTTTATCAATATGCAGCATGGATAGAGTAGCAAGTTCTTTACTGCTTATTGCATCAGATACCTTGTTCTCATTTCGTGGATGATAGTGAATAGAGCAATAATAATCAAGGAGTAGCTCTAAACATCTTTTTTGATGCATGTTGAGCTTCTTTTCTGTGAATATATATATATATTTTAGGCTCTTGTGGTCAGTGTATATGTCACACTTCTCTCCATAACAGTAGTGCTTCCAGATTTTCAATTCAAAAATCACATCTGCCAGCTCTAGATCATGTGTCGGGTAGTTATGCTCATGGATCTTCAACTGTCTTGTGGAATAGGCTATCACATTGTCATTTTTCATGAGTACACAACCCAAGCCTTTCTTTTAATCATCATTGTATATCAAAAAACTTTCTCCACTTTTCGGTAGTGTGAGTACAGGTTTGGTGATCAGCCTTCTCTTTAGCTCCTTGAAGACTCCCTCACATTCTTCCGTCCAGACATACTTTACCCCTTTCCTTTTTAACTTAGTTAGCGAGCTTGATAATCATGAGATGTTTCTTAAAAAATGTCGGTAGTATCCAGCTAATCCAAGAAAACTATGGATTTATGTGACACTAGAGGCCCTGATTTATTCCTCAATTGCCTTTGTCTTTGAAGGATCAACAGAAATTCCCTCACATGTGATCGCATGTCCCAAGAACATGACATGCTTCATCCAAAAGTCACACTTTCTGATCATCATGTAGAACTTCTTCTTTCTTAATGTTGCAAACACAAGTCTTAGATGTTCTTCATGTTCCTTCTTGTTATTAGTGTAGATAAGAATATCATTGATAAACACTACCACAAATTTATCGAGGTAATGTCTAAAGACTATATTCATCAAATCGACGATGATTGCATGGGCATTAGTAAGTATGAAGGGAATCACTAAATACACAAAGTTCCCATACCTTTTACGGAAGGCAGTATCCAAAATATCTTCCTTCTTTACCTTTACCTAATGATATCCAGAACGAAGATCCACCTTTGAGAAGTATTGAGCTCCTCTTAACTGGTCAAACAAGTCATCAATCCTTGGGAGAGGATACTTGTTCTTTATAGCGATATTGTTGAGTTCCTGATAATTGATACACAACCGCATTGTTCCATCCTTATTATTCACAAAGAGCATTGATGCACCCCATGGTGATGCACTAGGGCGTATGAACACTTTTTTCAGATGATCTTGTATCATCTTATTTAAATCCTCCAGTTCGATAGGAGCCATCCTATAGGGACACTTCGAGATTGGAGTAGCTCCTGTAATGAGTGTCATTGAGAACTCTACCTCATGATCCGGGGGAATTCTAGGTAACTCTTTGAGAAATACATCGCTGTATTCCCTCAAGATGGGCATTTCCTCCACGTTGGCACTTTCCCTTGACTCAACCATTTGGGAGAGGTATGATTCTTCATAGGGAATCAACACCCACACCATTGAAGTATTTTCCAAAGAAGATTCATGATCTTACTTGCACTTGTAGAGGAGCATGGGATTGTTTGGAATATGAATATATATTTCTTTTTCCTGACAATTGATATGTGCTCTATATAATGAGAGCCAATCCATTCCCATTATAGCATCAAATTCCACCAAGGGAAGTATTACGAGATTTTCCAGAAGAATCTTCCCACATACGCCAACGAGAGAAGAGTAAAACACATGGGTTGCAATGATTTTACCACCCGATGTTTTTACAGACATCTCTACTTCAAGGGTTCGGGGATTAGATTCTATAGTTCTAGAAAACTTGCATGATGTAGAGGAATGTGTAGAACCAGAATCCAATAAGAATTTTTCCATTCTTGAGTGAATAGGATGTGTACCTTGTATGACTTCATTATCATGATCCATCTCCTTAGTAGTGATGGAATAAGCATTTTCATGTTCCTTTGGGTTTGGCGTCTGCTGATGCTGATTACCCTCGAGAGATTGAGGTTTAGTGCACTAGTTTCCATAGTGACCTATCTCCCTACAGGTGTAGCATTGAACCACGAGTGGTTGTCTCCATTCATCAGCTACATTTACCTTCCTTTTCATTTCTTTTCGACACTCTTGAGCATGGTGTCCTTCTTTCCCACACTTGAAGAATTTTCCCGTCCCTTTGAGGTAGTTCCCATGGTGCAACTTCCCACATTTTTGGTAATTGGGTCATTGATTTTTCTTCCAGCCTTTTTCATTAGATCTATCGGCTTGAAACTCCATCTTTAATTTCTTATCCCCATAGCCATGGGACCATTCTCCAAACTCTATCTCCACTTTGAGAGCACATCAAACGACTTATTCATAACTCCCAATGTCTCTAATTTCATGATCCTTTCGAAGGTGTGGTTTAAATCCACTATAGAATCTATCAATTTTCATATCATTGTTGTTAACAAAACCCAAAGTGTACCTTTCTAGCCTTGCGAAATTCTATTCATAGGTTGTGACAGATTCTCTTTATTTTTGCTTCATCTCTATAAATTCTCTCTCTATCTTCGTTTGAATAGTTTTTGGGAAGTAATTATTAAGAAACAATATGTTAAAGTCTTCCCATTCCATCTATTCAATTTCCTCCCTTGGCTTGGTGTTCTTAATCAAATCCCACCATTGATCAGCTTCTCCATATGGAAGATAAACGGCTAGGTTCCCCTTCCCCATCTTAGAATAGTGGAGAATAGAAAAGATCTTATCCATGGAGTTGACCCATTATTCCACAACTAGTGGATTGGAAGATCCACTAAATGTTTGTGTTCGTTGCTGCATAAAACATTTGATAAACAGTTTCTCCCTCTTGGGTGAAGGAGGACGTTCTGCATTATTGTGGTTATTGTTCATAATATGAGATAATTGGGTAATCAATTACATGATGTTTTGAACTCCACCTCCCAAATCATTGGGGATGTCGTTCGGTAAATCATTGCATTGGCCCTCGCAAGAGTTGTTGGCCTGATTTCCCCTGGATCCCACCATTTTCTAAAAAAGAAAAGGTTAGAACAAAACATAAGTAAACAATTCATTAATACATAAATTATTAATTTGACCAATTTATTCGAAAATCATAACATATGGGATACCTATGTAAATACTCTTGTGTGTGTATTTGTACTTAATCTCATACTAGAGGTTTTCTATAGGGTTCACTAATACTAATTCCCAAATTAACGATACCTCCCTATAATACTAACTATAATGACCTGAAATTTTCATCAATTACTAATACATCATTTTAAAGATAAACAAAATAATATTATAACACATACATGATCCAAAGTTTTAGTATCCTAGGAAAACTAGGAACATACATAATAAAGACAACATCATGTATAAACATTTATTTAATTTTTTCTTCTCTAGCTTCTTATTGGCTCTTGTCCTCTCCTTAGTACATGTAGCCACCTGAGGATATAAATAAAAAGTGGTGAGATATAAGCCCAGTAATAGGATAGTTAAGAACAATATAGTATGGGGTGAGAATAATCATAACATAGGCCAAAGATCATGAACATGAGAGGAGCGTAAATAAAAGACTTGAAATGAGGCAATGCATAAAAATGAAACATCACGTCTCAGTGGTTAACTAAAACACATACTTGTGAACCAAGATATCATCTTGTTCACACATCATTTCACATTTACTCATGAGATTCATCACTTTACTTAATGCATTGGAGAGCTGTGAAATTCTAGGTGCACCCGTCACTTAGAAACATTCATATTGCGCTATATAATTCCGGGCACACCAGACACATCATAAAATTATCATTATATTTCTTGACACATGGAACATACATAAAAAGTGAACATAACTAACCCATGGTAAGGAATGGGTTTCATATCATAATAGTACATTCATAAGCATTGGTTTCCCCAAAGAAAGAGGGAACTACAGACTTTATACAAGAACCATCAATCTTGAATGAGATGTAAAAGGTGTGTTCTTGAAAGAAGAGTTCTTTTGGAAAACATTTTGTTTTTCATAAATACCAGTGAAAAACATGTATATATGATAAGATTAAAGATAATAATGAACAAAATATTTTTAAGGAGTAACTATATCAAAAGGAGTGAAAGAGGGAGAACCTGAAGGATGAACGTTGGGTTAGAGAATTTCCCCTTACCTTTTATCAGAATGCTTATTCTATTTAATGTCCCGTATAATGACATTATATTCATTAATTAGAAATTAAATAACCTTTTATACATTAATAGGGTTCAATATGGTTTCATTATGTCATTTAATGGCCCTTTTGATGACTTATAGAGTTTAAAAACATTGTTCGGGGATGTTGCTTTTTATGGTTTTTCATGGGTGGTTTACTTGTATTCATAAATTGAAGTTTGGGTAAAAAATGGGTAAACATCTAGAAATTATATTACATTTCAGTAATTATATTAAAAGAGTTTGAATGATATTATAATTAATTATATTAGATTCATGGGTAAGAATCATTAGATTAGAATAAAATGAAGATTATTTGGGTTAATTTGGGCGGTTTTTCGATCACAATAAAGTTGTTTTAATTTATCACATAGTAATATGTTCATAAGTCAGTTCCAGAACCTTAAACAAGACATAACACATATTAAATATAATGGTGCAACCATAAAAATGGTTTCATGAATATATCTGAAGGTACAAATGGAAGAAGAAAGCATATCATTCTTGAAGGTGATAAATTAACACCTAATAAACAACACTCTCTTTAATAAAATAAAAGGAAGAAAGAAAGGTGAATGGATGATATAATATCCAATTATAATCATAAAATTACATTATATGTATAATACAGGAGTTACAATACCATTTTGATTAATATAGGTGCGGAGAGTTCAAGAAATGAACTTGAACTTGAAAGGAAATTAAAGGAGAAGAGGGAGAGAAATTACCTTTTGAATCCTTCTCTTGAGAACCTCCTTAAGGACCTATGATTAGTCTTTTTATGAGACCATCATCTCTTGGATGTGGGGGAGGGGATAGGGAAGTTTTTTTGGGAGAGTTGAGAGAAAGCTTGGAGCTTTAGAGGTGTGGAGAAATGAGGGTGTGAATGGTGGATTTTATAGTGGAGGGGAGAGGGGTTTCCTTAATATAAATTTCATTAGTTTATTAATTTCACCTAAGACAAGGAATATTGAGTCTTGAATGACCAATAATAGTAATTTTATCATGTTATCTCAAAGCAAGTGGACTTACATCATCATTGCATCATCTATGACTCAATTAATTCATTATATAGCATTTATTGTAAATTATCAGATTCTACTATTCGTAAAAAAATCATGTATCTCAGAAAAAACCCAAAACTTTACCTTAACTATTTTTATACGTGTAGAATAAAAAATTGAAGTCCACTTTCAAAAATAATTTTCTAAATATTATTAATTTAATATTTAGTTAAATGCATTATTTACTAAAAAACACTTTTTAAGATTCAAATTGATTTTAGAGTGCTTTCAAAAATTACGTAGGGTCTTATAAAATTATCTAAAAACTAGAAGTCACTGATTTGCTAAATAATGAATAAATTTTAAGAAAATAAATCTGCCTTTAAATTAATTAATTAATTATAATTAATTATTTATAAGTTACAAAATTCCAAAACGTTTACTAAGGTCAAATTGTCACTTTCTAAGATGTCTAAATTTAATTTAATTATTCAGGGGTAAGGTTACTCTTATGTTGGATGATTTACCATTCAGAAGGGTCATATTACTATTCATAGGGGAATGTTACTATTCCTCAGGGTACGTTACTATTTCAAGAATTTTTTTTGTTTCATTATACTCCAAAAATCATCTTTTGCACAACCGTGTGTGTCAGATTTTTAAAATTCCAAACACAGATGTGACAAACTTATGTTTAAAGGTCACTTTTCACTTATTAGTTCATTATTTTGTGTTTTAATGTTATTTAATGAGATAAATATATGAAGGGAATTTCCATTGAAAAGCATTGGGTCGTTACAGTCATGGGACTACCAAAGACTCATAGAAGGAACGATGCAATATGGGTCATTGTTTATCGTTGTACCAAGTTAGCACATTTTCATGATATAAGAAGAAAATTTACAACTTGAACTATTAGAAAAACTATATATTAATGAAGTTGTAAGACTTCATGGAGTACCACTATATATTGTTTCTGATTGTGATCCTCATTTTACATCATGATTCTGGAATAGTCTTCAAAAAGCCCTCGATACTGAACTTCGTTTGAGCACTGCCTACCACCCCCAAACTGGTGGAAAATCAAAACATAATATTATATCCTTAGAAGACATGTTGAGATCATTCCCACTTGACTTTCAAGGTATGTGGGATCAATATTTATCTTTGGTAGAATTTTCCTATAACAATAGCTTCAATTAAATTTTTTAGATCGCACCATAAGAAGCGTTATATGGAAAGAGATATCGCACACTAACCTGTTGGGATGATGTCTATAAAAGAAAACTCATCGGCCATGAACCTGTGGAGGAAACAAAGGAAAACGTGAATGTAATCCAAACCCACATAAAAAAATCTCAAAGTAGGCAGAAGAGCTATGTCGATAACCGAAGGAATGATTTGGAATTTTAGTTCGGAGACCATGTGTTCTTGAAGGTATATCCATGGATGGGTGTTATAAGTTTCGGTAAAAATGGAAAATTATGTCCCAGGTACATCGGACCTTCCAAAATTATAGAACGAATTGGGGTTGTAGCTTACCGGTTGGAAATGCTGTCAAGTCTGTCTAAAGTTCACGAAGTGATCCAAGTATCACTGTTGAGAAGATACATGTCTGACCCAACGCATGTACTCAACAATGATGAATTAGAGATGGAACCCGGTCTATCTTATTGTGAAGAGCCTATCATGGTTCTTGATACAAGAGAATAAGTGCTGAGAAACCGGATGACTCGCCTGGTAAAAGTTTTATGGAGAAACCATAAGAAAGAAGAGGCAATGTATGAACCTGAGGAACTTATGATGAAGAACCACCTGAGTATTTTTATTCAGTAAAATTTTAGAAATTTCTGGGATGAAAATATTTTAAATAGGGGAGAATGTAACACCCTAATCTTCCACGATACAATTCTCTTTGAATAATACAATAGCGTGTGTTGTATGCAACTTCGAGTTCTAACACACCACACAAAATCAAACTAGCTGTTATGAATAGTAATACCCACTTTTCGAAATATTATAAATATTATCATTCAAAATGGGCTTCATTTTGGGATTCGGAGTATCGAAATTTTATAAGGGTGAATTTTTTGTATTTTTCTAAAAACATTCAATTCTTGATGAATAGTAAAAAAATAAGTTATAGTTTCAAACCAAATTATTATTTAAATGATTATTGTTTTTATTTAAATTTATTTTATGTCAAAATCTATACATAATACCTATATAAGGTCAATATAATTCATTAGAGTCATTTTATAATAATTCTAGATATATAACAATTTTATTGTACTTTTTACCGTATTTTAGCCACCTCCTAGGAGCATTTTCAAATTTACATGAAACATAATTTTACCACTTCTGTGAGTTAAATTTTAAAAATCAAAGAGACACAGTTGATATCATTAATTAAAATGTGTTTCAATAAGATGAAAATAATTTTTGGTGAATAGTAACTGTTTATATTTATTTACCACGGTTAAAAGTAAATAGGGTAATTAAGGGTAAAAATGATATTATTATTACCCTAAAAAATGTACTAATTCTATTGGATATTTATAATTTGACCAAAAAAAATATAGGAATAAAATATGAACTGCTTTGGTCAATTTGGATTAGAATATGACATTTATTATTATTTAATTCAAAGAAGAGTTAAAATCAATGTTTAATAACTATATCATTTTTAATATAGGGTTACACATTAGATAAACTAGACTATAAATATTCATTAAAAAGATAAAAATATTTCCTACATAATTGTATTTTATTTTTATTTCTTAGACACTAAATAATTTAATTTATTTATGACCCAATGATGATGAAGTAATTACCTAATTAATGATATATTAAAATAATTGATATTATAAATATCAAATAAATTTAATTTGAGACTTTTTATGATTTCCACTACTTTTCTTGGTTAATATAACATATTAGGTTTGGGATGATGTATTTGGTTCGAAGTAATAATGCTATTATGAATTTAGCAAAAACAAAATACCAAATAGAGTCAAAATTGACATAAAAGTGTTTTAAAACAAACACTATATTATTAATTGATATTCTATTCCTAAAAATCTAGGGCTTGGCCAAAAGACATATATATTAATATGTGTATAATTAATTAAACACTTGGGATTATCTTATAAGTATATAGTAAGTCTATTAACAATATAATATTAAAACACAAAGAGACATGGAAAATGTCAAACTATTTAACTAAGAGTTAAATCTAAAAGATAAAGTTAATAGAGTGACCCAAACCTATCTAAAACCTATTTTTTGAGTGGTTATCGACATTTTCCCACCTTAGTCATTAAATAATCCATTTTTTTGCCATTATAAACCGAAAATTATATTATTATAAAATAATATTTCTCGCATTTCTTATGGTGTCCCTCTACCCTCTTATAAATGGGCACTCCCACTTATCTATAATTCACACCATCAACGCCAGTTGGCACAACCAACCCCTTCCCAGGTACACTCTAAACTGTCCTCCATTCATCCTAGATGCCTTACTTTATTCAGAAATCCAACCTAAGGAGCCCTTTTGATCAATTCAAAAAGAAGAACCTGAAAAAGAGGTAAATATTTCATCCCCTCTTTCATGTTCCTTTTTTCTTCCACTTTCTCTTTACTTGTTGCTTCCATTCTAAAATAATAAATCCAGTATCTTCTATATAGTGTGATGTTATTATAAATATGGTAAAACCATATTCATTATTCTATCCCTCCATTGAATGACATGTCACCATACGTGCGTACGTACGACTTAATATCTCCACGTCGTGCTGTAATTATTATTCAACACATTATTATTTGGATGGGTATAATAATGATTTGTAATTGATGTAAATAATAAATATATGATGATAATTATTTTTTATATATGATATATAATCCAATTTTATAATATTTTAATATAAAAATAATGATATTGTCGCTCATGCGTACGTACGGATTACCGTCTCCACGAACGCGATGATATTCATTCCCCATCATATCCATTCAAGAATAATTTTTATTAGATGATTAAAAATAATGTTTAAATAGTTAATATCATTATTAATATGAATAATATATATCCTATACATAACAATCATTACATACATAACAAATCATATAAATTTAAACAAACCAGTTAACACCCGAAATGACGATAATACTAAGGTATTATTGACATAGAAATGTTAAAAGTTCATATATGATATCATATAAATGTAAATGATTCTTATATAATTTAATAAAAATTATTTTACCATTAAATGGGAGGTTAACCTACCCTCGACCATGGAAAAGTACGAGTTATGGGTTAATTCTACAATAACTTTATTATCTGAGGTTGTTTTTATGAAAGTATCTACACGGACCTCTTTATCATCCACATCCATGTTTCATAAAAAGGTATTTCAAAACATTTTTTACTAGATAAAGGTGTAATGTAAATTATATCCTTATTTAACCTTATATGTTTTTAAAGTAATCTTTCCATCATTTTCCAAACAAGGTACTTTATGTCCTTTTGTAAAAAATTAAGATAAGAATGTTTTTTTAACTTATACGGTGGGTGCGGCTGTTTTCCACCTTTATAACATCGTCGACGATTCCCTTAAAATCCAATAAGAATATTTTAAAAATAAATGTTTTCTTTAATATTCTGTGACTCTTAAATTATTTCAAAATAGAAAGAGATATTTCTCTAAAAAAATGTATTGATTTCATCTATATCAACATCTTTTGATGGATTTTATGTTTATTTGATGTTGATTTATTATGATACAAAACTTCCTTTTTGTATTGATGTTTTTGTGATATGTTTGACTATGGATGTGCTATTTTTATACCATTCATGGTTTATGGTTAATGTAATGAAAATTTTTATTCTAGTTTTGATATTAATTTTTATGTTATATTTTAACCATTTCAAATGAGAAATGTATTGGACTTAGTAAGTGATACATGGAGCCCGCTATAGCTCCTCGATGCATCAGTAGGTCTCATGAGATAACTAGACGTGGAATTGGTTGAGGCCTTTCCCAATTTGATATATTGTTTTGGCTAAGGCCTTAATCATTTTTAGATTTCTTGGCTGAGGCCTTGTAAAAATGTTTCAGAATGTCCAACATTATACATTCCCCCATTATGAAAATAATATTGATGGATCATGAGGTCATTTGACTAGTAGAATACCCACGATTATGTTTTATTCTGGAATTATTTACTCAGATCATATTCTCTCTATAAAAGTATTCATGTTTATTATTGGTAATGGCTTGTGATTTCAATTATTCACAATGCTTAATATTTATATTATCTTCTGCTGTATTTCCTACCCTTACTAAGCGTTTGAGCTCACCGCTTTCTTATGTTTCATTTTCCAATGACATAATGAAGTTAGTTATGAGTGACTTGTAGGAATAATCAAGGAGGCTTGGATGTTTCTAATGGAATAAATTCGTGTTGTATTTCATTTTATGTTGTAATGTTGAACATTTGTATGAATCTTGTTTCTAATAAAACTAAATTGATCAATATTTCTTGGCATTATTTCCTTGTGATCATGCCAATGTTTTGTAATAATGCACCGACTCTTGGTAACAAGGGTTAGGGCGTTACACATTAAATAATTAATAATTCCCATCATAGATATTTTAGTTATTATTATTCCATGATATTTTGTGTCTACATATATATGGATAGAATCCTTTTCAGTTATTTGATTAAATCATATGTGTTTCAGTTTCTTCAATTTCTATATTGAATTTTCCTTTTCATGTTATTTTAATGGAATGTGTTATTTGTTATTTTCCATTCCATGTTTTTTAGTTTCCCATTTTTTATTACTTCTTCTAAAATAATTACCATTACTGAGCATTTTATCTCACCTTATAATGTTAAATTTCCCCATAATATGAAGTATAAATCATTAAATAGGCTTCCAAGGATACAATTTATTTTATTTTTATGTATCCTCTTTGTATTTACTAATTCAAAATGTATTATGGGTATCATGTAAGTAATCCTGATTCACAAGACTTATAAACTGATTGTTTCTTCTACATTTAATTCTTTGTAATCATGGAAATGCAATAATGTAACACACCATCTCTGGGATTTTGGGGTCGAAGCATTATAGAGTTGATTACATGGTATTCGATAATATTTCGAGGATAGTACTAGGACATGAATTGATATAAGAATCAAAAATTATATAATATGTATTATGATATATCAGATTCTTTGAGAAAGAGTATGGTTTATATGACATCGAGTTAGTAGTAATAGTCATTTATAGGAAGACATATATACATTATTTTCACAGGGTAATATTTTATTCTATTATGAATAAATGAGTCTTAGAGAAATCATATATTATGGGTCAATATATATGAGTAAGCAGATATGTATTAAGTTCTTATAATACAATGAATTTATTTTTTATAAACATATTAAAGGAAAAATTATTCTTGGTATTTAGAGTAATATGAGTAGAACTCACTTAGATATGATGCATTATATGTTGTGGTAGATGATGTAAAACTAGTAGTGATAATCACAAACTTTTTTTAAACGGAGATATTTTTTTACCTATGATCAATTTTAAGGAATCATAAACTTCATCATTAATTTAATTAGGAACAACCAAAAGACATCACGTTTGATTTATAGAAACACTTTTTACTCTAATTTAATGATCTTAATAGTTTCATTATTGGTATAAAAAAATTAATATTATATTAGGGTGAAGTGATAGTGTTATGTGATATCATATTTATTTTAAAGGGATTTTTTTTTTCACCCTAAAACAATATCTAGTAATCCTATTGATATGACTACGCATTCACTAATGCTATTGGTTTCTATGACAAAAATAGAGTATTGTTGAGTTCATTTTGGATACCATGTATAGTATCATGTTTATTATTATCACAATGTACCTGGAAAATTTATCCATCCATTATATATTATATAAAATATTTGTAGATAAATATCAATGAATTTTATAATGAGAAAATAATTATAAGTGATTAGTTATAATCATTTTTTGGTTATCAAAAATCAGATTAAAAACATCTTCCCATTTTTAACGAATTAAAGAGAATAATTTTGTAGAGAGATTACAAGACATATATATGGTCAAGATTTTCCAAATGTAAAATTCCCCAACGATGATAGTGCTTGATCATGATAAATTATTTATATCTTGACTATAGAGTAGTTTTCAAGTGAAAAATTTGTATAAAAATCATTCTATCATGGTTCTCAGGGAGAAGTTGAGATCTTATATAGAGAAGATAAAATATTGTTTTGTAGATAATTTTACTCTAGTAGTGATATTAAATAATAAAATATATCACTCCACTATCTATATAAAATATTATAGGAATTTATACGAAATAAATTTTGGGTACCCACATAACTTTTCAGTGATTGGGGAGGGAATGATGATTGTCCTAGTGTTGGTGAAACATATAATAGTGAAGGAATAAGTTATCAATGAGTGTATTATAATGTTTTAGAGTTTTTATATGTTTTATATTTATTTAATTTTTCACCCATTTGTGATATATGATGGTTAATAGTTTTTCTAAAATATTTTAATTAATTATAGTGTAGTGTGGTTTGGTTGAAAAAATAAACCATTATCAAGATTAATTACCACATTTAATATCCTTGGTAGAGTAGGAGTGTAACACATCACTTTTTTACTCGACCATTATTAGATTGTTTGTAAAATAACTATTATGTGTCATGAAGTATGAAATATTCCCATGATCTATAACACGTTACTAGTATGGAAAATATAGATATTGAAGTTGACATGGAATTCATCATGTAGCTGGTGGTGACTGGGCATCATTAAGAGATAATTATTTATAGATGATTAATTTTTTTTAGTTTGATCATTGTGGAAACATCGGTTATCTAAAAGATATAATGGGGGTATTAAATGTAGATTAAAACCTATTACCCCAATGTTTTCTGATATTTTTAATTTTTGGGATGAATATTATTATATGTGGGTACAATATATCTTCCCATGTATTTTCAATAATGAATTTTCCTATATCGTGGTTTAGTTCACATATCCATTCAGTTATATAATTGAGTGGTTGAATGTAGTTAATTAACTAATTTTAAAATGTAAATAAATATGACAAAATTTCATGAATTAAAATTTTAAAATTGTATTGATGATAAAAAATTAACTTTGTTGAAAAAACACTAATTACTTAGAAATATATCATTAAATGAGATAATTGATAGAAAAATATTTCATATGAAAATTTTTTCTATTGAATGTTAACATAATTCAAGATATGTAGTAAGGAATTAGGAATAACATTAATGTAATTAATGAGGCTAATTATTTTTGAAATAAAATATCAAGGAGAATCAAGAGATGATTTTCATTACCCAATTTAATCCTTTTATTTTCATAAGTGGTTTTTGTTGTATAATATTTTTTATATAAATTTATATTGATTTTTTCATGAATGTTGGGATTTATTGAATTCATAGTGTTTCAATTTTATTATTTTTTAACTCTAATATTATTGTATGAAGTTGTATTTACGTAAAATATTTATAAATTTATAAATAAATATGATGGTGGGTTTGTTGCTTTGAATCCATTATTCCATACTGAAATCCATTTTTAGCCACCATTAGCCGCACCTTCATATGCATTGTGACTTTTATTTTTTACAAGGCCACAATAAATAAAAACCACAGGGATTTTACAATTTATTAGGGGGGATTTTTTGTTAATATAATCAGAGTATTGTTTAAGGAGATATTAATAGAGGTGATAAAAAACCTAGATAATAATTATAGAGTTCAGGGTTAGTCTTCCTATAAGATATTAACAAGAACTATTTAAGAAATAATTTTATATTTTTAATGATCACGAGATATTTGGAAGTTATTTAGTACATGTGGATATCTTATATATAATAAGTTACCTATATAACTTGATATTGTTTTAGGGGAAGATGAATTTTAAGTGTTTGAGTAGATATGTTTATGGCATTGGACATTTTTAATGAATAAATCACATTCAAACTCACATAATATGGATTAATATTTGTTTTAATGGTTTTCCGATTCATCAAATACATTAAGATAGTATTATAAGAATTCTATAATTTACATGTCCTGCTGAATTTAACAAAGTACCCACCATCATAATGAATTACAATAATATTGAAAAAATATAAATGTAAGATGTATGTATGTATCAATTATAATCTATGTAACGAGGAATATTATATTCATATGTATCATCATTTTATATATTTAACAGTTCTCATTTTAGTGTCTATAATGATGAAATTTAATCTTCCTTAATCTAACTATCTTCTTAGGAATCATTACATATAATCATAAGGATAATTGTCTATATCTAAATCTATCCATACTTGATATGGGTTATTTTTCAATAATGATATTTTCATATTTGTAAGTATAAATACTTAAATTAATTTGTAAAATTCTCTGACATGATATTATAAGTTTCATTATTTAATATTCTAAAAATAATAATTATTTTCGTCAATTATCGTGTTATTAATTTATTATTAAATCATAAAAAATGATTCTAGATTTATTCAAATGGATAAAAATGTCTATAAAATGAATAAGAGAGTTATGTTAAAAAAGCATTCGTTGTATAAATATTTAGTAACACTCATAATATTCCTTATATGTCATAGTGTCCTAAAATAATATAATAAAATTGAAGACTAAATAATTAGAAGGAATGACAAAGATTTGATAACTATTTAAATAGAATATAAAGGTTTTAATTTCAATTAAAAATTTAAACTAAAAAACACAACTACTATTTGACAATATTAAAAATATTTGTCATGAATGAAGATGTATGCTTCATAACCTATATATATTTGTAAAGATAAATATTGATGGAGAAGAAAAATAATAATAATAAAATGTTGTTTATTTCTCACAGTGAGGGGAGAAGGAACTTATAATTCAATAGGATGAAAAATAAAAAGAATAATTATCACTAAAACACAATGGAATATTGTATTGGATGAATACATTTTTATTATCTGTGAATTATCATATATCAATATAATATATAAATAAAAACTATCATAGTAGAGATAGATATTGTAAAAATATTATATATAAAATACCTATGTTGTATAAGATACATGTAAATATTAGTGGGTTGTATTGTAATGGTGGAATCCATATCTTACTAAGGACTATCCTTCTTGATTTGATAGTCGGTCCATGTAAAAATTCTACCCCCATTATGCATTTTATCAGATGTGTCGAAAACTATCATGTTTAACATCTTAATATGGGGTTAATGTTTTTTCTAAAAGAGACCAAAAAACACAAATATATAATCACTTATTTACCCATACACCTTCCCCTCCAAGTGTTTTAATTTACCATTAGAGTCTTATAATTTATTTTTAGAGGCACATTTTTTTATTTTTAATGATTTATGTTTTACTATATTAGACATATTAGAAATATTTCACTAAATAAAGATAGATAACAACATTATATTATTAAAATGGGGACTCCCACATTATATTATATTAATTATCATATTCTGAAATATTGGGTCGTACAATATTCACATTCCATTAGTTTGGATGTCTTATTGGTTTCAACTGATGGATTTCATCCTATTGATAAGAATTCTGCTATAACATTGGTAGACTGAAATAATCATGAATATAATATAATTGCTTAAAATATATATTTATATCACTTTTAGTAAAAAAATTATGTATTTGTATGGAATTAAAATATTGAAATTCATATAGACTAAGAATAATTATATGATTGTAGTTAATTAAAATCAAAATCAGAAAAATATGTAATTTAAAATTAAATTATTAACATCTAAAAATATATTATTTTTGAAATTTTTGATAAATTATATTCAAATTTTAATGAAATTTAGTTGATATTGAAGTGTTTTTATAGGAATATGAACAATAAAATAGTTTTTGTGAAGATAATTTTCATTATACTAGTCATATATGAAGATAAAGTGTCATACCATATTGATAGGGATCCATAAAAATAGTCTTGATAAGAATTACATAGTATTATAATAGTGTATGATATGAATAAATAAAATGTTATACTGAATAAATTTGGGTGGAAAAAATAAAACTATTTTAAAAACACAATGATAAAAAGAAACATGCTATTATTGAAGATGTTAGATATTCCAAATCAAATGATTATATTCATTAAAATTGGATAGTATTTGTTCACTAATATCAAGATGATTTAGATTAGATGATGGAATCTTATATTAGATTTTATGATTTTAATATTTCTTGTGTGGATATATTGTACGCTTTTATGTAAATTTTCCAAGATTAACATAATATGAAAATAATTACGTTGAAGATGAACGATAAATAATATTTTTCTACAATATGACAAATAAATTTTTTAAATATATGTTTTCTTCAAAATGGAATTGAAATAATTTCCTTAAATATAAAACATTTTATCTATGCGAGAATATAGTTAATTCATCTATGAAGAAAAGGATGTTGTGAATTCTGTTTATATTGATGAATAACATCTAACTGATTATGTAATTGAAGAATATTTTACTACTGAAGGATGTACTGGTGCATAAGGTGATTACGAAAATTAAAAGGAGTTAATGATAATAAGATCAGTCATGTAGTTTCCATTATATATATCAATGATGAATAATGTGGTAAAAAATATGATGAATACAAATATTCATTCTTCCAGAAATAAACTTTTCAAGTAAAAGAAAAATAAAAACAATTGAATAAATTTGATGATTTGAAGAGATTTATTAATGACTAAGAACCTTAAAAATAAATAACTAATTTTATTGAAGGATAAAGAAAATTAATCTAAAATTTTTGTAATAAAATTTCATGGATTCTAAATAGGAAGTGAATAATTTAAAAATATTCTTCATATAATTTGTGCAAGAACATTGATAAATAAATATTGAAAGGGAAGTAGATAATGTTTCAAAGAGTGATTAGAAACATGATGATAATTTAATCCCACATAAAATATTAGTAAAATATCCAAAAAATATTTGTGTAGAATATAATAATAAGAAAAAAATAAAGAAGACAATGTTCGTTAATAGATCAATTGAATTAAAAAACATAGAAATTTTGGGAACACTAAATTAAAGATAAAATTTCCAAAAACTAGTAAACAAAAAAGGAATAACAATACAAATTCATTGAATAAGACGTTTTAAGTGTCCATAATATTTTTTGACTTCAAAATAGAGCCAAAATTAGTTAATCTATGAATAAAAGAAGGTAGTTGTCAACATCTACATAACAGTCAGTTTATAGAAGAAAGTGTGCATTATCTATATATTATTGTTGCATTTTGTAGACAATTGGAATTTGGAAATATTGTTTTTGTTATCTTATTATCGAATAAATGATAATATTTTTTTCAGAGTTATAATTTTATGGTGATTTATTCCTCTAATTTAAGATAAATTCATAAGTAGAGAGAAATCATCATAATAAACACATAACATATTTTATATAATTAAGTTAGTATACAGAATATGTGGACATATTATTCATTTTCATAATTAATATATAATTTTACTAACATCCAATTATCATATAAATAACAATACTCAAAAACCATAATGGCTAGATAATGAATGTAATAAGAAATACCTAGTTGTTTGAGTGGAATTAAAAGCATCAAAAGGTGATAAGTTGTAGATTTTCGATAGTTTAACTGCCTCTACTATAATAAAAGAATTAAAAACATTTATTGATTTTAAAAATATCAAATATGTATCAGTGAAAATTTGGAGTTATCTACATCTAAAAATCAATCGAGTTAGATGATCTATGATTAAAAATGATAAAAAAATAAATAATACCTTATTAATTAAATTAATAAAATATAATATCACAAGTGTTTCATAGTTTTTGATTAAATAAATTTATTTATCATCCAAAATGATGAATTTATAGTAATGAAAATTACTTATTAATTCATTTTCACATGTGGAAAACAAATAAGGGGTAACCAATTTACTGATGGTAGTTGTTAAAATTTGTTTTAGTAGCATGAGAGATGAAAGTCGTTTCTGGAATCGAATGATTAACCAATTAGGTCTAAATATGTTAATTAATATTACCAGATGAGATATTTTTCTAGATTATAATTCTATAATATAAATTAAGTGGATGTTCCCAATATGAAATTACGAAAATAATGTTAATTCTAGACATTATTGGGTAATGATTCAATCAAATCATTAATGAGATATTACCAATTATACACTTTTGAAACCTTGAGTGAGAAATAAAAGAATGGAGATCAGTATTTTATTTCATTTGTTGATAAATGTAACTGAATTACTTCTTTCATGTTCATAGAGCTCAATTATTAGGATCTTAAAATGTTCATATGTTTTAGAAGTAATGTTGGGAAGGAGTATTGGATGTCCTTAAATAATTATATATAATCAATAGTTTAAAATAAATTAGTGGCATATTTAATTATTATAATTATAATTATGTTATAATAAAAAGATTAATTTATTATATACACTATAATAAAATAGATTTTCTAAATGGATGAACTGAAACATATTAGATATGGTTTCAACTATGTTGATAGATTATGGAACATCATGGTATTATAGGAAAAAAATAGTTTTCATTGATGTTCGTATTAAAAATAAATATCTAAAAAATAAAAATTGAAATATATCAATATATTAGTTCTATTATTAAATATACAAATGTTCTAATTACCTAATAGTGTTTTTAATCACCTTCTTTATCATTGTTAAGGGTGAAAATTTGTGCATATCGGAGCAAACATATGTTAAGTGAAGCATCCTTAGTTACCCTTCAAATAAAATAGAATATCATTGTTACAAAAAATATAAAGGAAATATTATTAATAATATTACTATTAAGGTTCATGAAAACATAAATAAAAAATATTAACCTGTGGAAAAATGTTTTAGAAGTGATGGAGATAAAAAATTGTTAAAATATATTATGAATTTTCAAAATGTTATGAAAACACTAAAGATGTGAAAATTAAAAAATTGGATTAATAATTTTTAATTGATGTAGGGAATCAAAATTATTCTCATACAACGATTAGAAATTAGTTTTTCATAAAAATATCATTAGTTGATAAGGAATTCATGTTTCAAAAACACATTTGAGGAAGACAACACATGTGAAATTTTTATCTCAAGTAAAAACAAATTTTGTGATCGATTATTTAGAGAAGAAATATTAGATTGACTGTATAAGTTAATATGTAAATCATATTGAGAAGAATAAAACACAACATTTGGTACCAAAGTAAAAAATATATATTAAAACCAAATGGTCATTTTGTAGAATGTTGGATGAAAAAGAGAAATGATGAGAATTAATGAAAGACTAATTTTTAGAATCTATGATAAAGTAAAATATATTATTTTTTCTGATACCTTTAAGCCAATTTCAATAATAGTTTCCATTATAATATTACCTAATATTACACCAAAATTTAAAGACAATATATTCTAAATGGATTCCAAATATTCCTTCATAAATGATTACTTGGATGATATTGTATATATTTAATAACCATAAGAATTATTTGTTTTTGAAGATGATAAATTTAATTGGTTTTTGAATGTTTTTTTACTTGTAGAAACAAGACCTATGGTTTTTTTATTCTATTTTAGATGCATACATATAAAAGAAAAATTTTAAAAATTAAAGACTGGACAATAATATCATTGTCAGTTATAAAAATGAGGTTTATCTGGTTATCATTATTTATGTAGATGGTATTATGTTATCTTAAAATTTGGGAGGAGTGTTTAAAATGATTTATTTATATATGATGACATTATTTTAAAGGTTTAGGATTTTTGGGATTAGATGTTTCAGGTGATTATAATTCCCTCCAGAGGAAGATCTCAAATTTATTTCCCAAAACATGTATGATCAATATTTTTTAAATACATTTTAAGGGTATAACTACCAATTATTAAAAAATGTCAATTTAGTGGGAAATAATATTATTAATGATATAGAATGAATGAAACAAGATTAGAGAATATTTTTCATGCTAATTGGAGGTTATTTATACTTGACAAAATCAGGTATGCATATTTTCTTAGCTGTTAAACATGGTGATAAGAATCAACGTTAAATAAAAGGGTCTCATATCATGAATGAAATGAATATTATTAGGAATAAAATATATAAAATATATTTTAGACTAAAATATATATATAAGTATAACTTGATCTTTTTTTATATAGATGTGGATTGTGAAGGATATATTGATGATAGAAAATATACTTCTTGTAGAGTTTTCTTTAAATGAGATTTGTGTTTATATTGTCACATTACAAATAATTGTTCTATGACAAAGAGAACTACTAAATCAGAGTATGTGGTTTTCACTCCAGAAAAAATCAATAGAAATAGATAAATACATTATTGGTATATATCACGATAGAGGTGAAATTACCAATACATATTGGTTGTGATAATTAGTGTGCTAATTTTGTTTTAAAAAATGTGATTAAAAATTCACGATCAAGGAAAAGTTTTATTAATTATTACATTATAAATATTCTTCTAAGAAGAGTATGTTGATGCTATAATGTGTTCCAAAAATACTGAATGTTGTTAAAATATTCAATATTCCGATATTAAATGATGTTTTTTTCACAAGTTTTTTTAGATAGTGAGATTTTAAAGTCACTTATCACAAGGATCAAGTATATTTATTTTCATCTCCATGATGACATTCGTATGGTTATTTTTTAGTGGGTCAATTATGGAAAAAATAAATCTCTTTATTTTAAACCATAATATATTTAAAAATATAATTAAAGAAAAAGTAAATCATGTAAGAGTTACAACAATGATATTTTTTTTCCAAAGGTGTGAGAGATATATTATTAAATTGGAGAATATATTTTTAGACGTTTATTAAAACAGAAAATTTGTTAGGGACAACAGGTGGTTTTTCGATCCTTGTTAAGTGTTTTAATAGTTTTTTCTAGTATATGTGCATCAAATCTTGTTAAATTATAGAAATATTATTTTTAAAAGGGTTTAATCATATTTTGTTAATAAAATTCATATTAAATTTTTTTAATGAAGTAATAATTCAATAACTATACCTCAAATAACATTCAATTTATTTAAAATGAAATGAGAACGTTCAACCATTTTTCAAAGTGCTATCAAGAGGATCAAATGTAGAGATTTTAAAAATGTAAATAAATATTTCATGGAAAACATGTTATTATCATTCAATGTGCTTTTTTCCTAATCTACATTCACTAAAATAATATTACGATTGTTTAATGAATATTTATGTATATATTATTGACTGTTGAAAGAGATCTATGTTCCTAAGTAGTTAAAAATTTCTACGGGAAAATACATTTAATCTTAAAAATAATTTTAGAAATGGTTGAGTTCAAAGAGAGATTTATTAGACAAAAAGATACCACTAGTTCTCGATATCATTTGTAAAGAAAAAGAAGTAGAATTTTTTAAGTCAATATTTTTCTTATGTTGGATTTCATCATAAATTCATAAATCATATGCAAAATAACATAATATTTTGGTTAATATTTTAGGTTATGGAGTTTCGGATGTTTTTAATAAACCTGGAGGTATTTGTAATCTTTTTAGAATTTACTTGTGTTTATGAATTTAACAAA
This sequence comes from Viscum album, assembly GCA_963277665.1. Classification (NCBI taxonomy): domain Eukaryota; kingdom Viridiplantae; phylum Streptophyta; class Magnoliopsida; order Santalales; family Viscaceae; genus Viscum; species Viscum album. Next base: position 1,657,255,958 of record OY728138.1, on the reverse strand, counting down.
GTCCAGACCATTGAAAAAATTATCCTAAATATTTAGAAAATGGTTATTCATAATGTTTGTAAGGATCAATACTATTATATATAATGATGAATACTAATTTAATAAAATCATCTTTTTAATGTTCAGGAAATTCTATGTAATTTGTTATATATATATATATGGAATTATTTTGAGATCCGGTGCAGAAACAACAATTGATTCCATGGCTTGGTGAGCTAGGAATAAGTGTTTGATCATTTTTATGTTTATTTATAATAGCGTCCATATCTTGTTTTTGAATCATCTAAATGGTTTCCCATATTAAAATTTCAGGGCATTATTGCATCTGTAAAGTGGAATTTACCTAAGAAAAGACATATCCTCGACCGACACAGGTTGAGTGCTAAAGTTATTTTTTCTGGACTATTTTAAGAAAAATATATTAAAATTTTTATAATGAAAATTAAATTAAATTTATCTTTTTATTTTATTAAAATTTAAAATTTTATTTCAATATAACAACATTGGATCCCGAGCATGACATATATGTTGTTTTATAAATTAAACAAAATAATGACACTATGACTCAGCGTAACAGAACTACTAAAACACATGTTTATCTATTGACGTTTTAACAAAAAACCGAATCATTGGATCAATATCGTATTTATATTAACACAAAGATATCATAAATTATATAGAGAAAATCTGTCACCAATGACAGATAAGGTAATGACAAATGAAAATGGTGTGATCTTCAACAACGAATGATCCAACCTCGAGGTAGGGGTTTGATTCTATGTGTATTTTCTTTTTCCACATTCATGGATTTTACAGATGCATGTTGGTCAACCCACGAACAGTTGACCTATATATCGATCAGTTATATTGTAGTGTTTTTGATCTCGAGGATTATAATTAGATTTATCCATGTTTGATTCTTAAATCCACTCCCATGATGTTTTTAAATTCCAATGTATGTGGATCATGGTGAAAAGAACATGGCCCAGATCCATCTATTGGGGATGTTATTGTAATAATTTTAACTAAAACCCTAGATTGAGAGAGACATCTCATATCATGTAGGAGTGATGACCATGAGTAAAGGATCCAGAACACACTAGTAGATCGAAGAACAGACACAAAGATTATGTCTTATGGCTTGCGGAAGAATCCAATGGGGACGGATGATGATGTAACAATTTGGCACACCCCAGAGGTGTGCCGCAACATTGGAGGTCCCCATATCATCAGCCATGGGACGAATAGTGGGGACATCAACAAATGTCTATATCGAGTCTACGACAGACATGTCAATGAGCCATGTCACACGGCCAAAGGACTGTGATCCTGCAACACCACTGTGGATAGGCTCCGCTGCGACCCACTGGAAAGTCATGTAGAAAAAATCCCACATTGACAAAGAGTGGACATGAAGACCTCCACCACACCCCGACATGGAATGTTGACCTGCTCACAACGGGTGGGGCTGGAAACAACTGGCTGCCCTAGGTGGCCTAGGAATCCAAACCCACGACCCACCAGGACGGAGCCTTAGTACAACCGGCTGGGTCAGACTAAGAACATGTCGGATCCACAGTCAGGATGCACCTAGGTCTAGTTGGTGGACTCCAGGCCTATACGATGGGGTAGGTCCCACCATGTAAGACCAGACTGAGACCCCACCCGCCCCTTATCAGTATAATGTACATAACTTCTAAACCGCGCAACTGCTTGACGCGCTGTTAGCTATATTGGGACCCTAGTTTTGTGACGATAATTTTTTCATACTCGATGTTAACTTTAGTGGAAGTAAAAAATATAAATAAAGGATTTTGGAGTATACACTCCTAAAATCAATCGCCTTATGAGCAAGAAATCCAACAGGCCATAGTTATGAGAAGACCGTAGTGGCTCAGCAAACAAAATGACATCAGTAGACCAATAGAGGATCGATCCTCAATGGAAATGATGATGATGGTATATTAGTGTACCAACATACATGTGTACCACATTGACCTGGATGTCGAGAACACCTCAGTGGCCCAACTGATGATCAGACCACAGTGGCCCTGCAAATGAGTCGACCATTGTGGCCCTACAGGCGAGCAGACCTCAGTGGCCCAATAGACTATAGTGACTCATCAAGGACGAGTCCATAATATGTAAAAGTTATTGAGAAATACAACTAATAGTCTTTCTATAATTTTTTTTATACCTTTTTGAGTTGACTCTAGTTACTCTCTCTATCAAATGTAATTTTTAGAGGATACACTTTGTCTACAATTTGGAATTCTACATTGTATATTCGTTCCTTCATGGTATTTCCATTGTGTTTTAAGATCATTCATGAGAATTTTTTTACTCATCCATGCAAGAGATCCACCAACACATGTTTTGTCTTGTGCATATGACAAACGTTTCAATTGAGTCCTTGGTCATCCAGCACCAGGTGGTGCCCATTGAGATCTTACAAAAGGGGTTTACTTCTATGACTTCAGGGAGCACCCCCTTCAACGACCATTTAGGTAGGGTTAACTACTGATAGAAATGTGTATCCTTGTATTTTCCTTTTCATTGGTTTTGTATTCTACTACATGTTTTGTAATTTTATTCTTAGTGGTTGTCTTAATGGAATGCTTGATTACTTTTTCTTGTTGTCGGGTTGGATGTGATTTTATGTGCATGTATACAGGTACCCAATAAAATTCCTCCAACATAAGGGATAATTCCATTATCACTAGGTGTCATCCCATGTCCATGAGGATGTAGGCATGGGGTATTCACGGTAGGGTCCCTAGTTGAAGAATCGTGACAATGTGGTATTAGAGCAGGCCATTACTTCATTTATTACTAGGACCCTATGGCTTGGATTTGGGGAAACCATGTTAAATGTTTCATGTTCTACTTTTTGGCTTGAGGACTCCATTTTTGATTCGGTGGCTATCATTTCCATACACCAGGACCCTCATTCATACTTTTTGACTCAGTACATGAACTCACTTGTGGAATTCATCATATAGGAATTGAGTTGTTATCATGTATTTTTTGAGTCAGAATAAGATCACTAGGTATAATATATTTATTATGTTTCATCATGATCTGTTTCATGATGCCACCATGCAGATAGCCAACTAGATTTATAGTGTATGACCATGTGAATGGAATGAATTTAAATGAGGCGTTTTTATAGGTACTAGTACAATATATCACCCCAATGGGAGGTGAAAGAATGTTTCCACCATCCATTGATTAGCTATTCCTAATGGTGATACCCGTAGGGGATGCACACAAGCTCAATGCATTACAAGAGTTCCGTATGTAGAGACCTCCAAGTATCAAGGGTGAGACTGACCCCCAGTAGGTCGAGGACTGTCTCGTGGTGGTATCACAAGTTTTCCACCGAGTAAGGACACCATTAAAATAGATGGATATCTTAGCTATGAGCCTTCTTTAGGGATCATTGTGGAGATGATGGAGCATAAAGATCCCGAAACATGATGATCTAACCCTAACCTAGAAAAACATTGAGCACCTCTTAAGAGAGGATTTATTTCCAATGACATTTCACTCAGTGAACATACTAGAGCTACTATACCTACAGGTGGGTATCATGATAGTGGCCGAGTACTCATCTAGTCTAACCCAGATTTCTCACTAATCTACAATCATGGCGTGAGACCCATTCTTTTGGGATTTTTATTTTCATTTGGGGCTAAACTAAGAGATCATGGAATCTATGGTATCATTTAGTATACCTACTAAGGTTAGGGTGCTAAAGTGAGATCTACTTATCGTGGGATTCCTGATAGAGTAGACGCTAGTAGCAGGAGCTACTATTAGATAACAATAGGCGGATCCCTCCATAGTGGGCAGTAGGAATCTGACACTGAGACCCAAATAGGTCACAAAACACATGGTTTCACACCAGGACATAGGCTCGGGAATATGAGTCATATAGGGAAGAGGGAGGTAGTATAAGAACATGGTGTGTTACTCCAACGACGGTCAGGGACATAATGCTCATGGATGCCTAACTTTCCACACTAACAACCAACAGATAGTCGAGGGACCACCGAGGTAGAGGAAGAGGGACAAACATGATGGTTCACAGGGGGGAGAACGTGTCAAGGAAGTAGGAAGAGGGGTATGTGATGGGCCTAGGATCAAGTTTCAACCACCACCACCCATATGTGGTCCACCATGGGCTCCAAGAGCCGGTGGGTAGGGGAAAGGCCACCATCAGGAAATTGAGTCTTTTGAAATCGACACATTATAGATTATTATAAGTATGATCATTGTCTACTCCACATTATCTGTAATTTTTATAGACACAGGTGAATGTCAGTCTTTCCTTTCCATGGTCCATTTTAAGAGTTCAGAGGCTCTGGTGATGTCGTTGGCTCGATCCTGATGATTAAAGACTCACACAAGTGGGGATTCGACAGTCAGACACTGGTGTTGGTAGTGTGATCTTACTCTTAGAGGTGAGGACTTTAGCTGAGATCTCCTAGTATCAACATTGAGGCCTTATGATGTAATTTTGGGTATGGACCGGTAACCACAGTCCATGTTCACATTAACAATTTTAGGCATAGTGTGTGGTTTGATTGTAGATATCGGACCACGTTTCCATTATCGGAAAAAGGATAATGATTGTATAATTGGACTGAAAATCTCAGAAAAGGGTGAAACCAATCACACACCAGTTGGCTAGCCTCACCCTTAGTGCAGCGGATGAGAAGATTCCTCACAGTGCTATAGTGGTGGAAGATTATAAATACATATTTCCTAAGGATGTTTCTGGATTCCTCACTTATAAGAACATGAATTATTCTTTGAATTGTATACTATGATGGCACATATATCCACACCAGCATATCGTATGGCTCCCGTGGAGCATAATGAGTTAAGGGTAAAACTGAAGGATCTATAGAGGAATGGATTTGTGATGTCTAGTGTTTCACCGTTGGCCACCCCATTTTTGTTTTCTAGGTAGAAAAATGTGAGTTTGAGGTTTTGTGTGGACTTTGGCCACATGAATCAAGTTACCTTAAAGAAAAAGTATCCATTAACAAGAATTGATGACCTCATAGATCATCTAAACGGAGCCAAATGATTTTCAATGATAGATCTATGATCAAACAATCATCATCTTCATGTACAAGATGAGGATGTATCGAAGAAAATCTTCTGGTGTTGATATGTCAAATATAAGTACAATTTGATTCCTTTTGGAGTGACCAATTCCCCATTAGTTTTCATGGGACTCATGAACATAATATTCGATCTTTACCATTATCGATTAGTCATGGTCTACATAAATGATATCCTGGTGTACTCGCTATCAAAGGAGGTGCACACAAAACTGCTACAGAGAGTATTGGATATACTCTGAGAGAACAAAAATTAAAAGAAGTTCCTGAAGTGTCCGTTTTGGATTTAAAAGTTCAAATTTTTGAGAACCTTTTTTTAGAGAAAGGATTTTTAATGGATTTGGAAAGGAATGAGGCAATGATTTCTTAGAAGTTACATAAAAGAGTGACTGAGGTGATGTATTTTTTAGGATTGGTTGGATACTACTGGAGGGTCATGTCTGACTATTCTAGGGTATGAGAACCATTATTAGATTGGTCACAAGAGGGAAATACCTTCATGTGTATAGATATGTTTCATCTAAGTTTTCAAGAGAAAAGGGATAGACCGATGAGTTCCCCCATATTGAAACTACGTGAGGAGGGCATTGGGTAGGCAGTATTCGACGATGTATTAGGGACCAGACTAGGTTGTGTCCTGATCCAGGACTTGGAAATGATCACCAACTGTTCCCTACAGTTGATTCATCATGAGTATAATTATATAACACCTTATTTAGAGCTATTAGAAGTGGTCTTGGAATTAATGGTGTGGAAGTACTACTTGATGGGAGAGAAGTTTACAATCTACTCTACCCAAAAATATCTCTAGTATATCATCTCCCAATGGGACGTGAACATGAGGCAACTACAATGGGGTGATTTCCTCCATGACAATGACTTTGAGAAATTTTATACTCTTGGTAAGGAAACATGGTAGAGGATGTCCTCATTTAGATATCCGGTTTGCAGTTTCAGAGTGAAGCGTCAGAGTAGTTAGCCGTAATGCACATATCCTTCACGAATGTTGATAGAGCAGCTTAACATTATTTGATGGCGTTCACTCTCTCAGTTTTAAAGTGAGTTAGGGAGACATAATTTGTGGATGTTGACTGCAAGGCTCAATGTGCTCCGTTTTCCTAACAATAAGCACTTGATGGATATTTGAAAAGTGTGAATCAAATCATCCATTTCAAGTAGAACATTGTTCTACCAGTGGTTTTGAGAGAGGATATTCCGAGGGAGTTCCACACCTCCCCTTTAGAGGCACATCTAGGAGTGAAAAAGATATATCATGATCTCTGAAGCCACTACGAGTGGTGGGGGTTAAATAATTCAATGGTAGAGTTTGTTTCTGGGTGATTAACTTGTCAACATGTCAATGTACTACATCAGGATCCACCAGGTTGGAATTATCCACTCAAGGTATCAGAGTGGAAGTGGGATGGTTTCTCAATGGAATTCATGACAGGTTATACCTACACAACTAGAGAGAATGATACCATCTGGGTAATATTTAATGGAGTCGCCAAGTCACATGAAAACCTACCAATTTGAGAGGAGGGTTCAATAGAGATATTGGGATGCATCTACATTCATGAGGTATTGCAGCTTCATGGGGTTCCTTCAATGATCATTTCAAACAATGATTCTATCTTCAAATCTCGATTTTGGAAGGGATTTTAGAAGTTGTTTGGGATTCATTGACATTTGATCATGACATTTCATCCCCATATAAATGGTCATAAGAAGAAGAAAATTCAAATTTTAGAGGACATACTTCATGTTTGTATATTGGACAACAGTCGTAGTTGAGAAGATAACCTACCACACATAGTGTTTCTATACAAAAATAGTACCCAATCCACCATTTGTAAGGAAAATTTATATGAACAATATTAGATACTTTCCATACCACTATTATGCTGGACATACCTAGGGGAGTCAACACTCATTGGTCCTGTGTTAGTATGATCCACCACTGAGAAGGTTCAGGTCATCATGGAGAAGATGGGGAAAGTACAGAACATTAATAAGTATTATGTTGACAGGATATAGAGGCCATTTTTATTCAAGGAAGGAGACCTTATGTTTATTTGGGTCTAAACTCAATAGAGATTAAGGTGATTTGGCTGGGGTGGCATGTTTTCTTCGAGATTCATCGACACTTTTCAGGTTCTGAGTAGAGTTGGTGAGGTGAAATATCACATTGGTTTTCCACCACATATACAAAACATTCAAAAAGTCTTTCATGGAACAAATATGTGGACATACCAACATGATTCATCAAATGTCATCATCTTGGATGACTTGGATGTTGACGACGGGGTGATGTTTGTAGAGTTCCCATTGCATATTGAGGATCATTAAGGGTAGGTCATTTGTGGATAGAAGATTCTTCTGGTTCACCTTTTATGGAAACACAACAATATTTTTGCGATCACATGGGAGGAGGAGGCTAATATCTATTCTCAATACCCCCATTTTGTTGTTTTTTCTTGGATTTCTCTTACGAGGATTTAGATCTTTTTAATGGGGAGAAATTTATGTCATGGATGTTTCATATAAATTTATTATTTAAATTAGATTTTTTTGATACCAGGAACATAGAAAGTAGTTAATTTCAAAGGCTGATGAGCCCAAAATTAGTGTCTGAGCTTTTTTATGCTTTTTTAAAATAGCCCTCATAAGCTGTTTTGGTAGCATCTAAATAGGATCCTTGATTAATAATATGTGGGAATCATTTAATTAAAATCGACGACAATACATAAGAAAATACATAACCTTGACTAGAAAGGGTTATGGGAGAAAGTTATTTATGGAATTTTTTAATAAAAATATATTTAAACTTTCATTATGAATAATAAAATAAACATTTCGTTTATTTTATTCAAATTTCAAATTGTGTTGCCACATTATGATGTTGCAACCCTAGCATAAGGAAGTTGCGAATAATTGTAATAGAAATGCTGAAACATTTTTTCTCCATTTAATGGGTCATCTATATACAAGATCGTTGATCCAATCCAGTATAGCTCATTCCCTTGATGATTTGGTGACGGTGAGTGGCGATCGATGAACCGCCACCAACAAAGGATTAAGGCATGACGAACAAAGAATGATCCAACCTCAATGTAGGGGTTTGACTGTATGTAAATTTTTGTTTCCCCAAATAATGGAATAGATAGATTAATGTGGGTCAACATGTGAATATTTGACATGAAAATCGATCACTTATGTTGGAGGGATTTTGATATCTATGTTTTGAATAAGATTTATCAATGTTATATTATTTAGTACACTCCCATGTTTTTTTTAAATTAAAACTCTAAGGGATTAGGTCAACACAAACAGGGCTCAGATCTCTTAGTTCTGGATGTTCTTGTGTTATTTGTAACCAGTCCACCAGATTGATGGTGAGACATCTTGGAGCACTTAACAATGAAGAAGATGGCTTGAGTATCCTGATGGGTCACAAAGATTGATGAATGGACCACTAGTACTTGATCGGTGGTCTACGGATGAAACTATCAGTGTACCAACATTGGCGGTAGTGTTCACTGGTGGTGTGACTCGGTGGTGGAGGTCCCCGTAGTACAGTCCACGGGGTGGCGACAAGGGCCACTAGAAATTCCAGGCAGCATGACTTCAGAGGATGGGGTAATAACATGTGTCATGTGGATGTAGGGTCGTAGTCCCGCAGTACCATGGTATGTGGGACTAATGGTGACATGTGGGGTAGTCATGTGAATAAACAAATGCATGGAATTAAATCAGATGCAATAGAATCCACTACATCTAGGCATGGAATGCTGACCAACATAGAGTGGGATTCTTTGGAGGAGGTGGCCACCCTGCGCAACTGATCCTGTCAGACCCAATCCCCAGTAAGCAAGACTTTTGACCCAACGATATTGAACAATGGACCTATGGGATGAATCAAGCCCTTTCTGTATGAGTTAGTCCATGTAAGTGATCTCAGGGGATGCAGGGTGGAGACTGTCTGACTGAGTCAGACTGCACTCGAACCCATCCACATATTTTCTTTAAACCGAGCATAACATAAAAAACATGTGATCGATTGATGAGTCGTTTATGGCATTGGGACCCTAATTAAGATAAAATTATTTTGAAATACTACATGATAGTTTTCATGGAAGTAAAAAATATGACCGACGGATTGGGGTGTTGAATATATAAAAATCAAGTAGGCTATAATTGGTAATCCATCATACCTTAGTGATGAGCGGACCTTAGTGGACCAGCAGATGAGCAGACCTCAGTGCCCCAGAATATTATTGGACATCAGGGGCCCTACAGATGAGCTTACCTCTGTGGCGTAGATGATGAGGGAGCCAATGTTTCCCAAGAGCCAAGCGAACCTCAATGGCCCATTCGACGAGTGGACCACTGTGGCTCATCAGACAAGTGTACCACTATATCCTATCACATGAGTTGATGTTAGTTTCCCAACAGATGAGAGGACCATATTGTTCTAGTAGGCTTGGGTAACTCATCACAAATGAGTCCCTCTGTAGTAAAAGATGATCTTCAATAAGACTGATTGTATTTATTTCTATACATTAGGTTATTCTTGTTTGAGCTAACTCTAGTGACATTATAACTCTTGAATATACTTCTTAATGGATACATGTCATGTAAAACATTTTTAGTATACATTATTAATACATTACATTGGGGTATTGATGTTGTGTTTATGGTTACGTACTATGTATTATGACACTCAACCCTACACGAGTTCCTCTCCCACGTATTGTGTATTGTGTGGATGATTGGCGCTTTGACAGAGACCTTGGTGGTACAGAACTAGGATGTGCCCAGTGAGATTTAAAATACAAGGCTTACTTTAATGATTTTAGGAGGAACCCAAATCACTTACCATTTAGGTAGGGATTTCAATAGATAGACTTCATGAACAAGTATTTTTATTTTCTTTGAGCTTGTATTCTAGACCCATTACATCATGTTTCTTGACTTTTACTTTTAGTGGTTATCTTAGTGGCATGCTTATTTTCATTTCAACATTGTGGTTTTGGATGTGTGTGTGTATTGGGATATAGGTACTCATGAAAATTCCTCCCACTTGGGGGATTATTCCTTTGATTCTAGTAACCATCCAATGGACATTGGGAGGTGAGCCGGGGTTAATCACAACACGGGCCCTGGGGGGGTTGCCCTGAAAATCCCTCTATATAAGTATAATTTGTCTTTATGTAAGAAACATATCATTCTATGAGTAACGATTTATACATTATCAGTAATATTTTTTAATAAATTATTCTTATATTATATAGAATTATAATTATACAAAAAATAAAATTAAATGACTAAAGAATTATTTTTTAATTTAATAATGTTTAATTAATCACTAATTAATTCCATGATAATGAATAACATTGTAATGATACAAAAAAATATATAATAATAAATTTTGATGGTGAAAAAATGCATCATTCCAATTTTATAGGATCATCACCACAGATAAAGAACTATATAAATGGAAAAACTGTTAATAACCCAATATATATTAATGAAATTGAAAATTTATAGAACCATGAGTTGAATTGTACCACATAATGTATAATGAAATAAAAATGTATTTATATGAAGTTATTTGACTATTGGGATTAGGAACCATACTGCTAGTATATTAATCTTTATATTGTTCAATATGACTCTTCGGAACGATGGACACTGTTAATAATGTCACCATTAGATTATTTGTTTATAAAATAAAATTAAAAATTTTAATTGATACAAAAATGAGAAATAATGGCTTTAAAAAGTAGATTCATGTATTCTGAATCCCATTTGTTAGAACCTGGGAGGGAGGTTGCATCACTAGAGTTCTCGCTTGACCAATCCCTTATAGAGATTCAAAAAGTAAAGCATGAATGAAATTGAATATGATGGAAGTTTATGTTAGTGAATATCACCACTAGGTAAATGTTAGCTAGGCCACTCCATGAAACTACCATCTTCAAACACCTTGGCCTTAGGGCATAATCTGGTAAAATAATTGGTTAACTGTCTTGAACATAGCATTACATAAAATTAATTTTCATTGTATAAGTTAAATTATTATTATTTTATTCCATTTTTTATAATTATTTGGTTTAATAAAATATTCTAGAAAAAATAGATGAAATTGAAAACATGATTTCTGTATAAAAAATGAAGTTACATATTTAAAAAAACAACCACTTTTAAAATAAACTTGTGCACTCTATTGAATGTTTATTTTCATGAAATATAATTTCAAAATAGAATTTATATAAATTTAAATGATGATATATGTTTACAATGTCTTTAGAAAATTTTATATATTTTATAAATTTTGTTCAACCATAAAAACATTTTTTTATATAAACATTGAAATTTTATTATATTTTTATATTATGATATTTAAAACAAAAATTTAATTAAATACATTAAATATTTAATATCATCACTTAAAAATAATTATATGGAGAATTTTTTATTATTTTACAAAATTCATTATTTATTAGTGAAAATTAGAAATATCGTTTTTACTTTTTGGTTTTGTTTGATGACTTCAAATATATGTAATTATTATATAATTATTAATTAAACTAAACCAATGACGTAAAATATTTTATTTAAATATTATGAATTTTAATGAATTTAAATAATATTAAAAAGGTAAAAATGAATTTCTAATGTCTACTATAGAAAATACGATTGTATAAAATATTTATCTTTTAATGTTTAAATTTCCATGTCCAATGTAATATTGATATATGGATTTCGGTTCATATAAATTTAAATACAATAAAATATAACCCAAATTTATATAACCATTATAAAAAACATCGTGAAACCTAATTGTTTTTCAATTTACAGAACCTATAATTCCAAGACCTGTATTTGGTTTTTATTAAACAAATCATCCTCTTCTTCTATCCATACCCACCCATAACTCATTCTTATACACTCAAAATCCACAATCTTTTACATTATTGTCATTTTATTTCCCAAATAGTTCCTGCAGTGTATCCATAATTCATAATTGAATTATCATTAAATTTTATGATACAAGACTCCATGGTAAGAGAATTATCCAATTCATCTTTTCGTTCAATTATCTATTTTATGGAATGCATTCTGAATATTTGATGAAAATATTTTAAAACCATTTTTTATCATCCCATTACATCCACATTTGTGTTTTATCAATGGGATACCTTCATACCCTTTCAGTAGTCGATTTAATTAATATATATTTTATACCATTAGTCTACCTAATTCATTTATTGAATTTGACACTTTCACATAAAAATTATTTTTCTTTTAATAAAAATAAATTTCCATATCCATGAGTATTCACGTATATATATGAAAAATTAATTTAATTAGGGACATACAATTTTGAAACCAACTTTCCAATTTCATGGGTCAAACAATATGTAACGTTCATGTCATTGAGAACCAACATGCATAAATATTTTATAAGAATCCCATTATTTATTTTCAATGGGTTGTTGATGAAATTATTTATTATTATTACTCTAGATCACATGAATTGAGGCATATAATGGGTGTCCTCTATTATGATATGCATCATGTGTTGGTGTTGGTTCCCAAGAAACAACTTTGCTGTAATTTATTAAAAATTGTATTCATTGTTCAGAATATTAATAAACTATGTGCCACATCATTGTTGTTCTTATATAGAAAATTGTATGTCATTATGTCCCTAGAGTTATTATTTCACTAAAAGGTCATATCATTTCACTACTATGATAAGAACATAAAATTGTTATGACACTATTCTTAAATATATATTATATAGTTAAATGATATAATTTAAAGGATATAAATTATATAATCTATAGCGAGTGGATAATCATAGGAATTTTTGACACCTTCTCTTGGTGTACATCATTGATAATATTCAGTATAATTTTATGAGATTGGGACCCACAAGTAGGAAATCAAAATTTATATGTCAATAAATTTTCTTTTTTTCAAATGTTGGTGTTGGTCAATAGATTTTTTTATTAATATGTATTATGAGTGGAATTCATTGATATATTGATTAAAAACATGGTGAAATATATTTTCTGTGAGGTAGGATATGTTGGGTGCGTCATGAGTAATTGTAGGCTCTTGAAAATTATTCCATGAGGGGAAAATCCCAACTATGATCAAATTTCAGAAAGAAGCAAGTAATTCTACAAGTCTATCAATGATAAGGGACTGAAATTGAGTTTCATTTCATTGAAGGAACAAAAAAGGAATCCATGTTTTCAATGGTTTTTATGTAACCCATGCACCATCCCCACGAAAGGTACACAGAGAAGATGGATAGCTGACCACTAGGTATGTGAAATGGTTCGTGAACCACTGGCCCATGATGCAATGTCCAGCGAACAAGGAAAACCACAAACCACATCTACCAAATGAGTAATGCACGGAAGTCCATTCAACCTACCATACCTCAAACCCATCTGTTCGTAGGTGATGCGAATGGTAAGGGTTATGCGAACTGTTATCACGAATGGAAGCTACCAATAATCATGTTTGACCGAGTCTTCTATGGGTAAGAATATTGATTCAATGGGCCTCCCCCAATGGTTCTGTGAGCCCAATAGATACGATCACTTTGATTCTATGTAAAAAGAGCACAAAATAAGCACATATGGGATAGAGAGAAATACATAAGATGAAAGATTGAGTGGGACTTAAAGGATGAACTCTGGCTTCCGTCTTGTTTCATATTCTAAGCACGAAATGCGAACCACATTCTCAGCAGGTACAGCCGGCCTTGAACCATAAAATGGGGGACTTGAATAAAAATAACATATCCACAAACCTAACTATTATAACATGAATGAAATACTTCTCATAGATGAATTTCCTACTAATGGTAATCCCTTGACCCTCCTCCGGTATGGTGATCCATGTATTGTACCACTATGCAGATGAAACCCAACACCACGTACCAAATCGGTAGGCATATAAAACCCAAAGTGGCATGGTGAACCGCATACCACTTCGGTACACAGTGGACTATACCCATGCCCATGTACCATATTGGTACGTGGATGACCCATCTTCTACCATACCACTTGGGTATGCAATGCCTCCCCCATCCCGCGTGGAAAACAAGAATGCGGACTGGGGTGTTTTCGGGTATTATTTCCACTAGTTCAAACATCACCCCTCTATTACCGTCAAATCGTCCATGATCCCTCCGCTAACCAATCATTTTTTCATTAGGCCAAAGCCTCCTCCAAATCCATATTACCTTAATGATCAGACCAAAGCGTGCATCAACACACCCCATTGAGTCTACATACCCTTGGTATACAGAGTCACAAAGGACATCCCCATAATGGTGTGGGATTCTCGAATGCCTGTGAGGCTATATTCCCACAGTATCCTATAGTCCAACCACTGGATGTTGAAGTGAAACTCCATGTTCTCCGGATTAACAGTGGTCACTGGAATTTCCATTCAATAAAGTATAGCGATGAGTCGATGGGGTAATGTTCACTCCCACCGTTAGTGAGGACGAAACTCCTCCCCTTCCTAGAACATGCTTTAGGACCATCCCACTGAGGTATGTCCCAAATTGTCCAAGGTCAGAACACATGACCATTAATTCCATCTCACTTGGAATGGTTCACTACTATGTGTCTTCACCACGTTCTTCCCGGAAACTTCTGTTGTGGTCTCTCCCTCAAACAAAAATAGGGGAGGAGGCATGATCATTGGTGGATCTTTCAAATTCACTTTCTTCTCACACCGAGAATGACTCACGTGGTCTTAATGATTTGTAAATATTAAAACTTCCACACATTATGATCTACTTGAACACTGATTCCTGATAAAAAAAATACGATGAACGCCTTCTAGAAGGATTGAGCTCCAATGGGTTCCCATCCATAAAGGGTCCACCCAATCTTGTCCCCTCAAATGGGAAGATTATTTGTGTAATCCCCACACAATCAAAACTACATGGGTTTTGATTTCTCTCTTGAGGATATGTTGGAATTATTCTTTTGGGCCCAATACCAATATCAATTCACCTTATATCCCCACTGGATGATGATAAAATCTAGATTTCCTTATAATATGGCTCAAGAGATCATTTCCTTCGAAGATTCAATTATATGCATGCTTAAGACGATCATGAAATCCAAGGGTAGTCCGTAGAAACTCTCATCATGAATGACCCAAGGATTCACGAGCATATTAACATGACATAAATCAATAAGACAGTCTGGGAACATGCAACATTCCTCCCTCGAAAGTGTACGGTGAGTCGGGCCACTTATCCACTCGACCAAAGGAGTCCTTATCTGTCATTGTCCAAAATCATTATCCAATGAGTGCCTTCCTTTGAAATGATTGTCCATGAATCTTTGATACCCAAGCCCTTATGAATTCTTATCTCCATGAATAAACCCATTGGAGACCTTCCACGGAAGTTGTATCAGAGGAGGACTGATTGTGCATGTGCTTGACCTGCACGTGATCGCCCGTTGGGACCAACAATTCTCACATGGTTAATTCAACCTTATATAATGTATAATGACACATAATTGGTCGAAATAAAAGGAATTGTGAATTCGATGAGAACCAGTCTCAATAAAAATGGGGGATTTGTGATGACCCTCACTATGCCATCTTTACACATCCCATATTCGTTCCACCTTAGAGGCAGAACAAAAATGGTTACCAAACGTGAATCCTTAACGAAGGTGGAAATTCTACCGAAATGATGAATGGAAAAAGGACATTACAATTCGACCCATTTTTTTTGTCCTGGTACATGAAAAATGTGCGACATTGGAGGTGGAACCAAATTGGTGATGTAATACATCAAGCATCCATGATATGTTTCCCATTGAATAATACAATAGCTTGTATTGTACGCAACTTTGAGTTCTTTTAGACCACGACCAATAAAATTAGTTGTTATGAATAGTAGTACCCACTTTTTGAAAGTATATAAATTTTATTTCTCAAAATGGACATAATTTTTGGATTCATTATATCAAAATTTAGCTTACGGTGAATTTTTGGTATTTTTATGAAATCATTCAATTTTGAATGAATAGTGAAAAACACTACATTATTGTTTAATAAAACATTTTATTTAAATAATTATTAATTATATTTAAATATATTTCATTTCAAAATAGATACATAATACCTATATAAGTTCCATTTAAATAAATGGAGTCATTTTATAATTAAAATATATGTATAAAATTAATTCAATTTTTTTACACGTTTTACCAACATTCTTGGCACGTTAGAAAATTTGCATAAGAAGTAATTTTACCATTTCTGTGAGAAGAATTTCTAAAATCTGAAGAACACCATTGATATTATTATGTAAAATGGGGTTTTATATGATGAAAATAATTTTCGGTGAATAGTAACTTTTGATTTTTACATACCACTATTAAAAGTAAATATTGTAATTAAAGGGAAAAATAATATTATTATTACACTAAAACATGTCCTAATTCTATTGGATAAATTTATATATTTAAAATAATCCATATAAATAAAATATGATACTTTTGGTACACTTACATTAGACTAGGACATTTATTGTTATTTTTTAAAAAAATAATTAAAAGTGTTTAATCAAAATTTCATAACAAAAACATTTTTAATATAGTGTTACACATATGATAAATTCAACTATAAATATTCAATATAAAGATAAATAGATTTCATCGATGTTGAAATTTTATTTATATTTTTTAGGAAGAAAAAAATTAAATATATTTATGATAGAATGATGATCCAGTAATTACTATATTAATGAATGATTAAAATAATTGATATTAGAAATATCCAAATAAATGTAAATTTATAATATTGAGAAAATAAAAAATTTATAGGTTACAATTTCATGTTAGAGTTTATTAAATATATTTTTATATAAGTAATCAAGTTGTTAGTACATTAACAAAACTCAAATACTAATAGTGTCAAAATTGACATAAATGAGTTTTTGAAACAAATACTAAATTATTAAATGATATAAATGTCCTAAAAATATATGGTTTGGCCAAAGGAATTATATAATAATATATATGACCTTAATTAACCACATGGGGTTATCATGGTATTTTTTAGTATGTTTATTAACCATATAATATAAATATACAAGGATACATGGTAAATGTTAAACTATTCAAGAAAGAGTTAAATCTAAACGATATGAATTATATGGAGACCTAAGCCTTTATAAAACCTGTTGGTTGAGAGGTTGTCGACCCATCCCCACCATAGCCATGAAATAAATCCTTTTTAATCCATTATAAATGTAATATGATTGTATAATGAAATAATATTTCCATGTTTTATTTAAGTGACCCTCACATCTATTATAAACGGGTACTTTCCCTTATCTCATAATCACACATCCCATGCCATTTGCTCGGCGAACCCCTTAAAAAAATCCTACCAACTACCCACACATCGAACTAGATGCCTCATATTTATCATAAATCCCACATAATGAGCTCTTTTGATCAACTCAAAAGGAAACACCTGAAGAAGAGGTAATAATATCACCACATTTTTCAAAGTAATTATCCTCATCCACTTCCACATTATTTGTTCTTTCCATACCAAAATAATAAAACCAGTATATTATATATTCTTTGATGTTATTATTAATATGGTGTATCCATATTCATTATTTTATCCATCCTATAAATGATAAGTCAACATACGAACGTACGTAAGGCTTACCGTCGCCACATCGTGGTGTAGTTCGTTATTCAAAAACATAATTATTTGTATGGGTATAATAATGAGTATAAATTATGTAAATAAAAAATATGACATGTTATGGATTAAGTATATATTATATACAATCCAATTACATACGATTTCACCATTAATATAATGATATTACAACTCATGCGTACGTAGAGATTACCGTCTCTAGGAACACGGGGAAATTAATTCCCCATCATAAACATTAAAGAATAATTTACAATTTATAATTAAAAATAATTTTCTAGAACATAATATCATTCTGGATATGAATCAAACACATCATCTCCATAACAAAAATGGCAAACCTAACCAAGCATATAATGGGAAACCAATCAGTTAACACCCAAAATAATGATACTACTGAAATATTTTTAAAAAAGAAATATTATAAGATCATATATGATATAATATTTATGTATATTTTTATTTTATAATTTTATAACAATGATTTAATTACTTTATATAAGGTTAACATACACTCGAATAAGGAAAAGTACAATGTAAGGGTTATTTCCTCAATATCATTATTATCCGAGATTATTAAACTGTAAGTATCCACTGAGAGGTATTTGTTATATATGTCCATTATTAATTAAAATGTTTAAAAAGGAATCTTATAAGGTTTTATGAAAGTGACACATTAAATAGATCGTCATTTTAAATGTTTTTATTAATTTATTTTTTTAAAATATTTAAATAATGTCCATGTTTTCAAAATGATATTAAGGGTTTAGTTATGTAGACATGATTGATTTAAAGTGATAATTTATTTTAAACTTTTGAAAGTGGTATGGGAAACTTTGATTTAAAAACATCTTTTAAATGACTTCCATCATTTATTCTGCGACTTTAAAATGATTTCATAAAAATGGGTATTTCTCTCAAAGAGTTTTATTAATAATTTTCAACTATGTCAACATCATTTATTGAATATTATTCTTGATTGAGGTTCGTTTAATATAATACAATATTCCATATTGTATTGAATGGTTTGTGATATGATTTATTTTGGATGTGCTTTTTTCATTCCATTCATGGTTTATGGTTAATGTATTGACATTTCTTTTGCTAGTTTTAATGCGAATGTTTATGTTATGTTTAAACCTTTTCATATGAGGAATTCATTGGACTTAGTATGTCATGGGTGGATCCATCTATAGCTCCTCAATGAATTAGAAGGACACATGTGAAAAACTACTGTATTGGCACAAGACCTTGACTAAATGTTATTTCTAGTCTTCGAACGATGCCTTGACAATGTGGTTATGATGTCTGGCATTATTCATTCCATTATTATAAAATTGGATATTGATATTAAATGTGATTATTTGACTAGTTGAATATCAATTAAATAATTAAATTTAATTATTTTATTTATTGTTTCCATAATATGCTGATGTTTATGTTTAAAAGGCTTGTTTTTTAGTCTTATACTTTGCTTTATATTTTTATTCTTGTTTCTGGATGTTTCGACTATATTGTTATCCTTACTGAGCACCTGAGCTCACCCCTTTCTATGTTTTATTTTTCCTATGATGAGAAGAATTATATTATGACTAACTTGCTGGGATATTCTAAGGGATAAGAATGTGTTCATAGAGATAATGTTGTTGTTTTTTCCTATTGTAATGTAATTTAAAACTTATGTATGAATCTTGTACTTCTAAGGCTGCTGAACTAATCGGTCTTTATAGATTTGATCCCTTGTGATCATACCAATGTTAGGTAATAATGCACCGACTCTGTGTAACTCGGGTCGGGGTGTTATAGTTGTTATCAGAGAATGATTAGTACAACCCTGGAGTCAAGATTTTGAAAAAAAATTAAAAGATAACATTACCCTAAGATATATTCTGTTGATTAGTATAGAAGAACATCATAGAATTGTGGTAATGTAGAGATTTTGTGTAATTTCCAACTAATAAATCTTTGTCTGTATATGAGTAGGTAGAGGCGGCTATGGCACATACATCCCTTGGAGTGAAAACTATGAGAATGAGTTTTACGCTTGACTCAAGATATCCAAGAATAAAACAACGTGCCTTATTGCACTCTTGGTTACGACACTCCCAATGCATATGCTTAGGATAATTCACAATTTTTTACAAACCATTACGAAAGATTTATAAGTTTATACCACCTCGAAGAAATGAATTTTATGTCTATGGATTATATGAATAAACTGTTCAATTTAGGTTAAGTGATTTAAAAATTTGGAGTTATGTATTATGATTCATAAACTAGTCTAGTGTATTCAATTGTTTAGAAATGGAGCATAGTGGAAGGAATGGAAACCATATCAACACACTCAATCCATTTATAGAATTACCTCCTACTCAAGATAATTATAGTGGATTTGGTGATGCAACTGGTGTTGAATATTTTATCACCATACTGGGAAAACTCACTCAGGTTATGAATAATAACCTTACCTATATGGAGAAAAATGATCCACAACGCAGATGATCAATGTTATACCGCTTCGTGAGACAACAACCAATATCATTCATTGGAAAAAATATATATTTCTAGTTGAGAAAATGGATAAGTTTCCTAGAGAAAATTATCTATGCTTTGGTGAGTAGGGAAAGGGAAAAAGTTTTCATGGCAGTTTATTGCCTCATGGGTGATTCAGATCAATTGTGGTCATTAATTAAAAACACAAATAAAGATGAAATAGTATCAATAATGGGATGGAGGATGTTTAAAAAAAATTTCATAGAAAAATACTTTCTTTGTGACAATCATGTAGATATATATAGAAAAATCTGAGACTGAGGGAAAAGGAGGATGATAATTCCGCAATGTATGAGGAAAACATTACAAGGATAGCAAGGCATGCAACATATTATATACGTAACCCAAGGAGTAAGATTGATTGACTATTCTATGGGTTAAAACCATTACTCTGTTAAGAATTTGTTATACAATCCTTCTCATCATATGAATATATTGTCTTGTGTGCTGCCAGTGGATAAAAAGAATTCACTATGTCTTACAACTTTATAACAAAGGAAGAGAAGATTTTATCTTCTGAACTCTATGGAAATGTAAATAAGGGGAAGAAGGGAAAAATTTGAATATTCATCTTGTAATATATGTGTGAAAAACACCTCGGTGCTTTCCTGAAGGGAATGGGAGTCTGTTATAAGTGTTGTGATAAAGTCCACCATGCTCGTGATTGTAAGGGAAAGAAAGCGGTTGCCAATTATGAATGCTACAATTGTAGAGAATAGGGTCATTATGCAAAAAAATGTCATAAGAACCAGGGAAACATACCTCTGAAAAGGATAATGGAGCAAGTCCATGCTTATGCGATAACAACTACTGAGGTTAAATCTACAAATGAAGTGATGGCTGGTAATTTAATGGTTTCATTAAGTTTAGCTAAATCTGTATTTGATTCTGGATCAACACATTGTTTCATATCATCCCAGTTTTCAAAGAATATTAGATATTTCCTATTAGATTCAACAAGGGAGTATTTAGTCGAAACTCATATAGGATGTTTCATAATAATAATGTTTTATGAATCAGTTCTAATTAGAGCATATAAATTTTCTTTATCAACTAATCTCATTGTCATAACCATGATTTAATTTTATATAATCTTCAAAATGGTGTGGATTTCAAACACTAATGTGAACAATTATTGTAGGAATAAGGATTATACAATGTTTGATGATGATATAGAGTACCTTTTCATTAAAGAACAAATAGGACTACCTGATTCTTATCTAGATCCACCCCCAGTAGCTCTACTAAATTCAATTATATGGGAGGAAGAAAATTAAATGACTATGGGTGAGGAATTGAATGTTCAAAGAGTGTACATTCCTATTGGGAAAGAATATATTGATCTGTTTCTAGGGGATTTACATTGACATCGTCTAGAATAAGAAATTGATTTTTGGATTGATTTAATTCCTGGTACAAGGCACATATGGAAGAGACCATATAGAATGGCCACTATAGAATTAGTGGAACAAGACAAAAAACTAGAGGAATTGAGTAATAAGGGATTTATTCCCCCTGTGTTTCTTCATAGGTTTCCCCTGTTATTTTTGTTAAGAAGAAATATGGATCTTTGAGGTTGTGCATTAACTATAGGGAGATCAAATTGATAATGATAAAGAACAAGTATCCCCTGCCTCGCATTGATGATTTATTCGATAAACCTCATGGTGCTCAATATTTTTCAAAGATTGACCATTGATCTGGATATCATCAATTGTATGTGAAGAAGGAAGTGATTTCGAAAACAACATTTTGAAATATATATGGGAATATTGAGTTTACAGTATTGCCTTTTTGACTGACTGATCCACCATCTGTTTTCATGGATTTGATGAATAGAGTTTTCAATGAATATCTTGATGTCTTTGTAGTAGTATTTATTGAAGATATCTGGGTTTACTAAAAAAATCTATGAAGACCATGAAAATCCAATGGGCACTATTCTGAAAACCCTAAAAAATTAATTATATGGAATGTTTAGAACGTTTGAATTCTTTCTCTCTGAAATTTCATTTCTTGTCCATATTATCTATAAGGATGGAATCTATGTTGATCCTTCAGAGTCCTTTGCAATCCATGAATGACCAACACTAATTAGTATAACTGAGGTACACAATTTTGTTGGTTTAGCAGGTAATTATCGTTGTTACATCCATAATTTTTCCCTATTGGAAAACCCATTAACCAAGATCACATGTAAAAGGTTTAAATATGTTTTGACAAAAGAGTGTGAAGAATGTTTTGAGTAATTGATCAATAGAATAACCAATTCGCCAATATTGATTTAACCATTGGGGAATGATGGGTTTGTTATTTATAGTGATTCTTCAAAGATAGGACTTGGTAGTGTTCATATGCCTAATGATGGAGTTATTGCCTACACATCACAGGAACTAAAAATTCCGGAACAAAACAATCCCACTCATGATCTTTAGTTAGCAGCTATAATCTTTTTCTTTGATGATAGGAATATACTATCAATATGGTGAAAAATGTGATATTTATATTGATGATAAGAGTTTGAAGTATATTTTCACCAAAAAATAAAACAACATGTGGCAATGGAAATGGAATGAACTACTAAAGGATAAAGACTACACTATAAACTTCCACCAAGATATGTACAATACGGTGGATGATTATTTGAGCAGAATTGATCATGGATATTTGAACATAATGAGATTTGGAAGGGATCAAATGATCGGGGATCTAGTAAATATGTATATTGGAATAATCATGGAAGGTGAAACATCAGTACATTTTCAAATGTTTTACAAACCATTGTTACTTGAAAAGATAAAGAGTTATCATACTAATGATGAGGAGTTTCGAAGGAAGAGTAATGTTGTGAATTATGGGAAATTGATTGACTTCATATATGAAGATGATATTTTTAAATTTGGGAAGAGACATTGTGTTCGAGATATACCTGATCTAAAAAGGGAATTGATGGATGATGCTCATAGCTTCAATTTCTGTATACATCCTGGTAGCACTAATATGTATATAGATTTTAAGGAACATTTTTTAGGGCAACATGATGTGGGAGATTTATGATTATGTATCAAGATGTATGGTTTGTCGGTTGGTGAAGGCTCGAAGACAAAATCCAAGAGGAGTCATGTAACCTCTTCCCGAACCTGAGTGCAAATGAGATGATATTATGATGGACTTTTTCTTGGGGAGAAAAAAGTCACCTAGAAGGAATGATGCCATATGGGTCATTTTTTACTGTCTTACCAACTCAATACATTTTCTGGCTATAAGAGAATATTTAACACTTGAAAGTTTAGTAAGACTATATATTAATGTAGTTATAAGACATCATGGAGTACCCCTATTGATTTTTTCGGACCATGATCCCTGTTTTCATCAAGATTCTGTAAAATTCATCAGATTTACTGGGATACAGAACTTCTTTTGAGCACTATCAATGACCCTCAAACTGGACAATTAGAATGGACTATTCAACCCATAGAAGACATGTTGATATCTTGATAACATGACTTTTAAGGTATGTGGGATCAATAATTACATCTGGTATAATTTTCCTATAACAATAGCTTCCATTCAAGAATTCAGATTGCACCATATGAAGCGTTATATGGGAAGATATGTCGCACTCCAACTTGTTGGGACGATGTTGGTGAAAGAAAACTCGTAGGCCCAAAACATGTTGAGGAAACTATGAAAAAGGTGAAGGTTATCCAAACCCACATCAATGCAGCTCAAAGTTTGAAAAATGAGTTATGCCTATAACCAAAAGAAGGATTTGGAATTTCATGTAGGTGATCATGTTTTTTTTATGTTATCTCCATGGATGGGTGTTATATTATTCGTTTTGTAGGGAAAATTAAGTCCAAGTTACATTGGACCTTTCAACACTCTTGAACGAATTGAAGTTATATCTTATCGTTTTGCATGCCACCAAGTCCCTCTATTGTTCATGATGTGTTACACGTATCTCTGTTGAGAAAATATATGCCTGGCCCAACACATGTACTCACCTATGAAGAAATAAAATAGAAACACGAACTGTCTTATTGTGAGGATCCTATCTTAATTCTTGATTCATGAGGAAAAGTGTTGAGAAACCGACGACTTGTCTAGTGAATGTTCTATGAAGAAATCATAATATGGAAGAGGCAACATGGGAACCTGGGGAACTTATGATGAAGAAACACCCAAATATTTTTATGTATTAATATTCTATAACATTCGTGGAAAACATTATTTGAAAGAGGGGATAATTTAACACCCCATACTTCCACAATATGTTTCCATTTTAATAATACAATAGCTTGCGATGTACGCCACTTCACGTTATATCACAACATGACCAATCAAGATATCTATTAAGAATATTAATACCCACTTTTTGAAATTTTATAAATTTTATTTTTGAAAATGGAATTCATTTTTGGATTCAAAATATCAAAATTATCTTAGATTGAATTTTTTGTATTTTTCCTGAAATCATTAAAATTTGATGAATAGTGAAAACACTACGTTATTGTTTAAAATTGACTTCTTATTTAAATAAGTATTTATATTATTTAAATTTATTTTAATTCAAAATAGATACATTATACCTATATTAGTTCAATGTAATTTATTGGAGTCATTTTATAAAAAATTTAGATGTATAAAATTTCATTTAATTTTTTAATGTCTTTTACCCACCTTATAGGAACATTAGTATATTTGCATAAAACATAACTTTACCACTTCTGTGAATTTAATTTAAAAAATATGATATACATAGTATATATCAGTAAGTAAAATGTTGTTCAATAATATGAAACTAATTTTTGGTGAATAGTATCTTTTGAATTTTATTTACCACTCTTAAAAGTAAATAGGGTAATTAAAGGTAAAAATGTTATTATTATCTCCCGAACACATTCCCTATTTCAATTGGATAAGTGAATTTCGACCCAAATCAACCTTAGGAATAAAATATGATAATTTTGGTTTACATGGATTAGATTAAGACATTTATTATTATTTTATTTAATGAAGAGTTAAAAGTGTTAAATTCAATTTTTCATAAATAAAACATTTTTAATATAGGGTTACACATAAGATAAATTATTCTATAAATATTCATTAGAAATATAAAAATATTTCCTACATAATGGGTTTTTTTATAATTTTAATAATTTTAAGAATTAAATTGATTTATGCCACAATTATGATGCAATAATTATCTTATTAATGAATTATTAGAATAATTGATATTATAAATATAAAAATAAATGTAAATTGAGACTTTTTATGAATTACATGTACTTTATTGGTTAATATGACATGTTAGTGTATATTACGTGAATTTTTTGGAAGTAATCAATCTGTAAGGACTTTTACAAAAATCTCATTCTAATTAGTGTCAAAACTGACATAAATTTGTTTTTAAAACAAATTCTATATTATTAAAAGCTATAATTGTTATAAAAATATAGAGTTTGGAAAAAGGATGAATATAGTAATAGATATTTCATTAATGATCCACTTGGGTTTCTCTTGGAATTTTATAGTATGTTTATTAACCATATAATACAAAGATACATGGAGGCATGGTAAATGTTAAATTATTTAACCAAGAGATAAATAAAAAAGATAAGATTAACATGGAGACCTAAACCTATCGAAATCCTATTGGTTTCAAGGTTTTAGATCCATCCCTACTTTATCCTATAAATATATCCTTTTGGTGCCATTATAAACCGAATATTATGTTATAGTAAAATAATATTTCAATGTTTTCCTAACATGACCCTCACCTCTCTTATAAAAGGTTACATCACCTTCCCTAAAAATCACACCACCAAAGCACTTTTTCTCGGCCAAAAACTACTCAAATTTCCTCCCAAATACCCTCACTTGGATATATATATTCGTCACTTTTATCATAAATCCAACTTATGGGGCCTTTTTGATCAACTCAAAAGGAAACACCTGAAGAAGAGGTTATAATTTCACCACCTCTTTCAATGTTATTTTCTTCTTCAACTTCCACTTTCATTGTTGTTTCCATACCAAAATAATAAATCCATTACCTTATACACATTTTCATGTTATTATAAATATGGTAAAACCATATTCATTATTCTATCCATCCTATGAATGATAGGTCACTATACATGCGTACATACGGCTTACCATCTCCACATCGTGGTGTAGCTAGTTATTCAAGCACATAATTAGTTGGATTGGTATAATAATGAGTATAAATAATGTTAATAAGAAATATAACATGTTATGGATTATATATATATGATATAAATTCCAAATACATATTATTTCACCATCAATATAATGATATTGTCGCTCATGCATATATACAGGATACCGCCTCCACGAATGCGATGAAATTCATTATCCATCATTACTAATCCATAAAAATATTAATTTTATAATTAAAAATAATGTTTATGAACTTAATATAATTCTGGATATGAATCAAAAACATTATATCTATAACAAACATGGATTATGTAACCGAACATATTTTATTGGAAATGAATCAGGTAACACCCAAAACAATGATACTACTGAAATATTATTAACAAACATATATTAAAAGATCATATATGATATCATATTTATGTATGTGTTTGTTTTATAATTAAATAACAATGATTTAACTATTATAGTAGAGGTTAACATACCATTGACCTTGGAAAAGTAAATGGTAAGGGTTATTTCATCAATCTCGTTATTATCTGAGATTGTTTCTCTGTAAATAAATACTAGGATATATTTAATATCAATGTCCATGTTTCATTAAATTGTTTTAAAAAAGGAATAATTTATGGTTTTTTGGAAGTGACTCTTTAACTATATCGTCATTTTAAAAAAATTTGAAGATTTATTTGTCAATATCATTAAATTAATATCCATGTTTTCAAAATAATTTTTCGGATTTATTTATGTGGACATTTTTATTTTAAATTGTTAATTTCATTAAAATGTTCCATTGTGGTATGTGACACATTGATTCAGAAATTTCTTTTAAATGGATTACTTTAAAAATACCATGACTTTTAAATGATGTCATGAAAATGGTTATTTCTATCCAAGAGCATTATTAATTATTTTTAACTATGTCAACATTAAATATTGGATATTATAATTTATTGAGGTTGGTTTACTATAATAAAAGCTTCCATATAGTATTGATTGAGTTATGATATGATTTAATGTGGATGTTCTATTTTTATACCATTAATAGTTTATAGTAAATCTATTCACATTTTGTAAACTAGTTTTAATATTAGTGCTTATGTTATGCTTTAAACTTTTCATATGAGAAATGAATTTGACTTAATAAGTGATAGGTGGATCCCGTTATAGCTCCTCGATGCATCAGTAGGCCTCATGAGAAAAACTAGGGTCTTGGTAGAAGACCTTAACAAAATTTTATTTCTAGTCTGGGTAGGAGGACTTGAATATGTGGTTATGAAGTTTTGCATTATGCATTTCATCATTATGAAATTGGATATTGATATTACATGTGATTATTAGACTCGTAGAATATCTATCTGAATAATAAAATGAAATTATTTAATTGATAATTTCCATATTATGATAAATTTTATGTTTAAAATGACTGTGTTTTAGTCAAATAAATATCTTTAAATTTTTATGCTTAATTATGAATGTTTCTGCTATATTTTTATCCTTACTGAGAACCTGATCTCAACCAATTCTCCGTTTTACTTTTTTTAGGATGTGATAAAGTATATTATGACTGACGTATAGGGAGAGTTGTAACATCCTAGGTAAATAAATAATATTACATTCTAATGTTTATCAATATTTGTGAATAAAATGTTAATACTACTTTAAAGGGAATGCTATGATCGATGGCGTACCCAATACGTAACAACGAGTTTCTTTGAAATCTTACATTGCACACTAATAATATAATAATATTATAATAGTTAATGCCTAGTCTTTGTAATGGAGGGAATGAACATAAATAACTACAAAATGATTACATATATTTTTCAAATATTTTTACATTTATCAAATAAATGTTAGAGGCTTAAAATCCAAATGAATCCAATTTTAAGAATAGAAACTCTAATATTTTTAAAGGATTGTTTTCCCACCTTTTGATGGCGAACATTTTTTAAATCTTACTTTTCACAATTTTATAAGCTCTATTTTTAAAAATAAACTTATTCTTTATGACTGGGATATTGAAATTTACTTTGGTTAAATTTTTGGTATGTTTCTGACAATGTTCATTCTTTTTAATGAATAGTGAAAAGTATTGCATTTTACATCAGAACTACTTTTTCATATAATTTAAATATATGGTTAGATTATCTTTTTAATTGGTTTTTAAGTTTAATTAGAATATATTTTTACAATTTAATTCAATGGTGGTCATTAGAATTAATTTCACTTTGAAAATGGACATAAACAAGTGCCAAACTTTTCATTGATATTGCTTCCAAAAAACCCGCTATTTGTTTTCACAACGGGAATTAACTATATGATTTTTTAATGAAACTTATATGTTTTTAATTTTCTAAAATGGACATCATTTATGAATTTGAAATATCAAATATATCTTAGGGTTAATGTTTGGTATTTTTCTGATAATGCTTTTTTTAATGAATAGTGAAAAATACAGTTTTTAATTCAAAACCGCCTTTTCATCCAATTTATTTATATATTTAGATTATAATTTTAATTGTTTTTAAAGTATAATTGAATTAAGTTTTTATCAATTAATACAATTTTGTTCATTGGAAGTAATTTCACTTTTCAATTGGATGAAAAAACAAGTCAATCATTTGATAAATTTTACTTCTTAAAAACCCGTCTTTTGTTTTGACAACAAGATTTACTTTTAAATTAATTACTACAATTTATGAGTTCTTAATTTGATGAAATTGATTCCATATTTGGAATCAGAAGGTCCAAATTATGTAATTAAGACCCTTTTTTTTGGACATTATGAATAGTAACGATGGTAATTATCTTTAATTATCGTGTTTAATTAGTAATTGGGTAATTAAGGGTAAGAAAATAATATAATAAAAATATAAAATGACCCCAAAATGTGTCCTAATGCTATTTTTAGTTTCATGGCCGACCATGAGATGCCTTGTTCCAACCTTGGGACTTCATGGAATCACTTTAGTGTGATAGTGACCTTTTATCATATTTTTTTAAAGAAAGGAAAATGTAACCAAAGTATGTAACACCTAAGTAAAATAATTTTAATTGTGTCTACATAAACGATATCTTAGACTATAAATAGTCATTGGAAAGCAAAAAATATTTCCTACATCATTATATTTGTTTTTAATTTTTATATATTAAATAAATTATTTTATTTATGACACAGTGATGATGTAGTGATTACCTCATAAATGAACGATTTAAATAAAATGAGAATATAGGGTGAAATATAAGTCTTAAAATTGTCACAAACCTATTGGATGGGTGGATTTCGAAACATTATCACCTTATACTTGAAATATATCATTTTGGGACATTTAAAATCCGAAAACCATTTTATAATAAAGTAATATTTTATAACATTCCAAGAGTGCACCTCCTATTCTCTTATAAAAGGACCCCAACTCTACCACCTTACCCACACCTCTGAAGACTTTGGATCGGCCAAAAACTTCCCATTTCATTTCTCCACATCCCTCTATTAATCATTGAAGCCCCAACTTTGGCATAATTTTCTTCATGAATCCCTTTTGGTTCAAACCAAGAGGAGTTACCCGATTTAAAGGTAATGTCTTCACTTGTGTTCTTTTGTTTTATTTTGCTTCTCCAAACCCCTAACCTCTTTTTATACCTTTCTTTTGTAAAACCACAAGTATCATCAATATACTAGGATGTTTTAACCTTAAGTATTCGAGCTACAATTACACACACCTCCGTCTAATTGTTAAAGAACATACTGTTTCTGTTGATGGCAAATTACTGCCTCCCGAAACGATGATTGTTCAATCTTCTCTTAACACCTTTCATGGTAGACATTATGATTTCAATATATTTTATATATTATATATATGGTATTTATGTTTTCCATATGCTTCTGTATTTTATATTTAAAACATACCTTTATACTTTGCATTTTGTGCAAATGCGATAATTCCATACGAGGAAATGTGGACTACCGCCCCCACATGTGATGTGACTCGTTGATGCAATACATGGAATGTATAATGAATGAAATTAATGAACTTATGTGACCTTTAAAACATATATATTATACTAGAATTATAATATATATATCTCTCAATTATTTATAATTCCATTAATATGTCAATGAAATGAAAGTAGTGTTCATGCGTACGTACGACCTACCGTCGCCATGAATGGTCCATTTCAATTATTTTTATCTCCAAATGTTATGGAATAGTATAAAATGAATATGTACTGGATATATATGATATTTATATCATTAATAATATTCTAGAGATTATTTACTTATAACTACATGGACAATCATTTTTAAACAAGTTCATTTTTGACTCATGTACCAAACATCGACAAAAACGTCTGATATGAGCTACATTATTAACCAATTATTATAACATAATAATATGTGATATGAACTGAATAAGAATAATTAAAGGATTAACATATGAAATTATAAATTGACCAAATTTTAATATTCAGGAATATAACAAAACAAACAAGACAAGTCGGACTTGAGGTAAGGGATCTTACCTCTCTCTTTATTTTTAAGTACTCTTTTTATGTAACTGACTTTAGGATCCTATTTCTTATGTTGGGGGATGTTCTTCTATATTCCTATTTCTTTAAATTTAATGTTAATATGATGAGAGACCCTATTTTATCTCGTCAATCCAATTTTGGAAGTTTTATGTGGCGACGTTAGGCTGCCGAATTTTCATAAGGGGATTTTCAAATCACTTTTTATTCCCGTGAGATTCATGCTACATTGGAAACTATTTCCTTTTGTGTGGTGTATTTACTTCCCATTATTTTACTAATTCTATAATATATTCTCATTTATGGGTAGTTAAATCTTCATTGTATGACCCTTCTTTCATGGGGTGTACGTTTCGAAAGTTGCCCAAATCAGTAAGGGAACCGTTCACACACCTCTTTTAAAAAGACTTATTTTGTTATGTATTTTAATTTAAATATTTTTATGTTGGGATATGTTATTCTATATCCTTGTTGATTTAAATTTAATGTCCAAGTGATGAGATACC
Source organism: Viscum album (assembly GCA_963277665.1). Taxonomy (NCBI): domain Eukaryota; kingdom Viridiplantae; phylum Streptophyta; class Magnoliopsida; order Santalales; family Viscaceae; genus Viscum; species Viscum album. Next base: position 1,657,224,304 of record OY728138.1, on the reverse strand, counting down.
ATTTTCTCTCTCATCAACTAATTTTATGAATTTTAAAGTGAAGCTGTTAGGCTGTCGAATTTTACCAAGGGTACTTCTTAACCCAATTTCAATTTCTTTGGGTTCAACTTGTAGTTATTGAATATGTCATCCTATGAATATTTGTGACTGGACTCTGGTTGTTTTACACTTATTATCAACTTATATTGGGTGTATTCATATTTTTCACACATAATTATGAGATTGATTTATCCGTAATTTAAGGATACCTTCTTTATAAGGGATTTCATCTCATTTTACATTTATATTGAGACTTCATTGTTGTTATGCACCAATTAACTTTTATATGGTGTATATAATGTACTTTGGAATATTATATCATGAATCAATTTATTCTCATGATATTATAAAGTTCTGATTAAATGTTATTCAACAATTATTGTATTCAAGTGTCTCTCATTTTGTTAAAAACCCTTTAACTAAAATATCGTTTTAAATGTTTTAATGATTTTTTCTTATAAATATTTCTCATTAATATCCATGTCTTCAATATGGTTTTAAGGATTTATTTATATGGATATTAATGGTTTATAATTTTAAAAGCTTCAAAGTGGTATGGAACACTTTGATTCAAAAATCTCTTTATTAAATGTTTTAAATGGTTTTGAAAATGGTTTTTGTAAAGGATTCATTATTTCAATATCTTAAAATGTTATATTAATTTTGACATGTGGGAATGTTATCTTTAATTTATACATAAGTTATGTGATATGGTTATGTTATTGTTCTTGGGCATTCTTTATGAAGACGGGTGGTTCCGTGATAAACTATGGGCGGGTGAACCCGATATAGCTCCCCAATGCATTGGGTAATGCGAAGGGGTTAAACGTTAATGTTTATCCGAAGAGATTTAGGGAATATACTGTGATGGGTATTCCAAACGTAACCATGAGGGTTACTCCCTATGTAAGAATGTTATGAATGCCTGAAGTTGCCTTTATGCCTTATTATTTCTATAGATTTATGCATAAATCTTATGATTTCATGTGGTATGTTAAATTGCTTATGTTTTATGAGTAAAGTACGATTTGATTGATTCTTATGTATACATGGACTGGTGTTTTCTTTCCGTACTGTTATAACCCTTACTGATCTTTTCATGCTCATACCAAGTTTTTGAAATGTTTTCATAGGACATAAAGTTGAATAGGGTGAAGGATGGGATCAAGGAAATGTCAGGCTGTCTAAAACAAGGAACTAGACATGACTCTATTGTTCAAGTGTTTTTATTTTTGTGAAAAAAATTTAAGCTGAGTAGATGTGTCTACTTTTTAATCTTTGAGATGTAATAGTTATGTCCTAATTCTCTAAAACTCTAAACCTGAAATGATCCTCAATGTGAATTGTTCATTTAATTCAATAATAAGTAATGTTTATGGCCGGGTCGTTATAGTTGGTATTAGAGGGAGGTTTAGATAACTTTATAGCTTAGAGTGTTCAGTGACAAGTTACGTATAACCACAATGGTTTTTATATTATATAGATTCATTGTTATTTTTGAAGGTTGGAATGAGTTTGAGATAACTTGGATAAATATATCTTAGTGTTTATCTTCCTCTTTAGTACATAATGATTGTGTTGATGTACTCACACTGACATTTCTGGTTTTAGTAAATGGATGGATCTAGTAGGCACCAAAGTGACAATGGGTTTGAAGGAAACTGTGGTGGTTCTCTTATTAAGAGACTGTATGAAATGGGGGATTCAATAAGAAATATAGTGGTTATTCTAAACCAACTATCAGGAGTTATGATCAACCACTTGAACCTTGGTGAGTTCTCTAATGCATCATGTACGAGAGAACCAACTCGACATGGAATTTTAGGTAATAATTATAAAGGTAACCATTAGGGTTTATATGATCCTTACTTTTGAGGTAATTATGGGTTACTATATGTTATGATGGAATATGAATGACATGATATAAAATTGAGGTTAAATTATGTTATGGTTATTTTTAAAGATTTTATCTCGTTTTGGGGAATTTTTTAAGAATTATATAGTTTTGGAAGAAGGAAAACACACATACCATGTGACAACCCGTCGTGTCGGACAAAGCTGCGGGAATCGAACCCACAACCAAAGTGTGACTGGTATTTATTGCCTACCACTGGACTATGTGAAGTCCCTGGTTAGGTTGACTAATAATTTTTAATTAGATGATTTTATGAATCAACAGTATTTTGATTTTGGATTATCTATGGAAATTATTAACCGATCATGGAGGATATGTGATTATGTTAATTACTTTTCAGTATGAGAGTTTAAGAGCAACTATTGTTATTTGGAGACAAATATTAATGTGTACCTTGGGAGACTATGCGATTAAATCCTTCAAAAATTAGGGTTTCAATATTAGTTGGGTTTACTTTGAAGAATTTTATAGACAATATGTTTATGGAATGGACTTCGTTGAACTTTGGGTTTTTTTTGAAAAATTTTGGTGATTAGGAGTAGTTTTTCATTTTGCAACAAAAATATCATTTTTGCATATTATCTGATCTCATACTAAAATTTTTGGTTTGGTTTTGGTTGAGATCTAAAGACATGGGAAATATATAGTTCTCTTTTTTGGATTAGGTGATTCTCAAGAAGTTTATTATAGTACTCTTAATGCGAACAAGTCTTCCTAAATACTCACCTTTTGGAGAAAATATGAGTTTGATTAAGGAATCTAGTAAAAGGTGAAAGTCTACGTGACAAGTAAGTATGTTTCATTATGATTTAGTTAAGCTCAAAAATAAATTCCTCAATGAAGAGTATCTTAAAAAATATGTTGTCTGTTAACTTTTCCTACTGGGGAATCTAATACAGTTTAACCCATCACAAGTTTGTGATTTTCTTGTGGTTAACTTTCTCATAGACATGTTTACTATCACTCTCCATCAGAACATGACCCTTTTTTTCTCCTCCATATCCATATTTTCATACATGAAATCCTAGTATGGTCAAACTCGGGTGACCTTTGTACTTATCTCAATTTCTTTTAAAGTGATAGTTTTACAGACTCTCGTTCCGATGTGGGACTTTCAATGAAGTTTCCAATCCCAATTTTGACATTGCGAGGATGCAATTCACAAAAGGGGGAAGGATGTAACATCCCAAGTAAATAAATAATATTTCATTATAATGTTTATCAATATTTGTGAATAAAATTTTAATACTAATTTAAAGGTAATTCTATGCTTGATGGCATACCCAATATGCAACAACGAGTTTCTTTGAAATCTTACGTTGCACACTAATAATATAATAATATTATAATAGTTAACGCCTAGCTGTTGTAATGGAGGGAATAAACATAAATAACTACAAATTGATTACATATGTTTGTTAAATATTTTTACATTTATCCAATAAATGTTAGAGGCATAAAATCCAAATGAATCCAATTTTAAGAATATATACTCTAATATTTTTAAAAGATTGTTTTACCACCTTATGATGGAGAAATTTTTTTTAATCTATCTTTTGGAAATTTTAGAAGATATATTTTTCAAAATAAACTTATTCTTTATGATTTGGATATTGAAATTTACTTTGGTTAAATTTTTGGTATGTTTCTGACAATGTTCATTCTTTTTAATGAATAGTGAAAAGTATTGCATTTTATATCAAAACTACTTTTTCATCTAATTTAAATATACGGTTAGATTATATTTTTAATTGGTTTTAAAGTTTAATTAGAATATATTTTTACAATTTAATTCAATGGTAGTCATTATAATTAATTTCACTTTGAAAATGGACATAAACAAGTGCCAAACTTTTCATAGATATTGCTTCCAAAAAACCCAATATTTGTTTTGACAGCGGGAATTAACTATATGATTTATTAATGAAACTTCTATGTTTTTAATTTGGAAAAATGGAAATCATTTCTGAATTTGAAATATCAAATACAGCTTAGGGTATATTTTTGGTATTTTTTTGATAATTCTTTTTTTAATGAATAATGAAAAATACAGTTTTTAATTCAAACCCACCTTTTCATACAATTTTTTTATATATTTATATTGTCATATTAATTGATTTTAAATTATAATTTAATTATTTTTTTATCACTTAATACAATTTTGTTCATTGGAAGTAATTTCGTTTTTCAATTGGATGTAAAAACCAGTCAATTTTTGATAAATTTTACTTCTTAAAAACCCATATTTTGTTTTGACAACAACATTTAATTTTAAATTAATTACTACAATTTATGTGTTTTTAATTTGAATGAAATTGATTCCATATTTGGAATCATAAGGTCCAAATTATGTAATTAAGACTCTTTTGTTTTTGGACATTATGAATAGTAACGACAGTAATTATCTTTAATTATCGTGTTTAATTAGTAATCAGAAATTAAGGGTAAGAAAATAATATCATAAAAATATACAATTACCCCAACATGTGTCCAAATGCTATTGGTGGTTTCATGGCCGACCATGGGATGCCTTTTTCCAACCTTTGTACCCCATGGAATTACTTTAGTGTGATAGTGACCTTTAATCATATTTTTTTTTAAAGAAACGAAAATGTAACCAATGTATGTAACACCTAAGTAAAATAATTTTCATTTTGTCGAAATAAACAATATTTTAGACTATAAATAATCATTGGAAATATAAAAATATTTCCTACATCATGTTATTTGTTTTATAATTTTTAGACATTAAATAAATTATTTTATTTATGACACCGTGATGATGCAGTGATTACCTCATAAATGACTGATTTAAATGAAATTAGAATATAGGGTTAAATATATGTCTTAAACTTGTAAAAAACCTATTAGATGGGTGGATTTCTAAACCTTACTATCATAGCCTCGAATTATATCCTTTTAGGGCCTTCAAAATCCGAAAATCATTTTATAATAAAGTAATATTTTATAACTTTCCAAGAGTGCCCCTTCTCTTCTCTTATAAAAGGCCCCCAGCTCTACCACCTTACCAACACCTCTCAAGCCTTTGGCTCAGCCAAACCCTGCCCATTATATCTCTCCACATCTCTCTCTTTATCATTGAAGCCTCTCCTTTGGCATAATTCTCTTCAAGAAACCCTTTTAGTTCAAACCAAGAGGAGTTACCTGATTTAAAGGTAATGTCTTCACTTGTGTTCTTTTGTTTTATTTTGCTTCTCCAAACACCTAAACTATTTTTATTCCTTTATTTTGTAACAACACCATTATCTTAAATATACTAGGATTTTTTATGTGAATTATTATAGATACACTTACACACACTTCCGTCTAATGGTTAAACAACATACTATTTCTATGGATGGCGAATTACTGCCTCACGAAATGATGATGGTTCAATCTTCTCTTAACGCATTTCATGGTGTCCATTATGATTTCACAGTAATTTATATATGATATATATGGTATTTATGTTTTCCATATGCTTCTTTATTTTATATTAAAAACATACCTTTATACTTTTCATGTTGTCCAATTGTAATAATTTCATACGAGGAAGTGTGGACTACCGCCCCCTCATGTGATGTGACTCGTTAATGCAATACATGGAATGTATAAACAATGAAATTAATGAACATATGTGACCAATAAAACATATATATTATACTTTAATTATAATATATATATCTCTAAATTATTTATAATTCCATTAATATGTCAAAGAAATGAAAGTAGCGTTCATGCGTATGTACGGCTTACCGTCTCCATGAACGGTGCATTTCATTTCTTTTTATTTCCAAATGTTATGGAATAGTATAAAATGAATTTTTACTAGATATATATGATATTTAAATCATGAATGATATTCTGTAGATGATTTACATATAACTACATGGACAATCATTTTCAAACAAGTTCATTTTTGACTCATGTACCAACCATCGACAAAAACGTCTGATATGAACTACATTATTAACCAATTATTCTAACATTATAATATGTGATATTAATTGAATAATAATATTTAAAGAAGGACCGTAAGAAATCATAAATTGAACAAAGTTTATTATTCAATAATATAAAGAAACGAACAAGACAAGTCGGACTTGAGGTAAGGGATCCCGCCTCTCTCTTTATTTTTAAGTACTCTTTTTATGTATCTTACATGAAGATCATCTTTATTATGTTGGGGGATGTTATTTTATCATCCTATTGCTTTAAATGTTATGTTAATATGATTATAGACCCTATTTTATCTCATCAATCCATTTTTGGACGTTTTATGTGGCGCCGTTAGGCTGCCGAATTTTCATAAGGGGATTTTCATATCACTTTTTATTCCCATGAGATTCATGCTACATTGGACACTATATCTTTTTGTGTGGTGTATGTACTTATCATTATTTTACTATTTTTATAATATACTTTCACTTATGGGTAGTTACATATTCATTGTATGACCCTACTTTCATGGGGTGTACGTTTCGAATGTTGCCCAAATCGGTAGGGGAACCTTTCACACTCCTCTTCTAAAAAGACTTATTTTGTTATGTCATTTAATTTACATATTTTTATGTTGGTATATGTTCTTCTATATCCTTATTGATGTAAAAAAATTTCTAAGTGATGAGATACCATTTTCTCTCCCATCAACTAATTTTATGAATTTTAATGTGATGTCGTTAGGCTGTCGAATTTTACCAAGGAAACTTCATAACCAAATTTCGATTTCTTTGGGTTCAACTTGTAGTTATTGAATATGTCATCCTATGAATATGTGTGAATGTACTATGGTTGTTTTAAACATAATAACCAATTATATTGGGTGTATTTATATTTTTTCACACATAATTATGAGATTGATTTATCCTTAATTTAAGGATACCTTCTTTATAAGGGATTTCATCTCATTTTACCTTTCTATTGAGACTTCTTTGTTGTTATGAACCAATTCACCCATAAATGGTGTATATACTGTCCTTTGGAATATTATATCATGAATCCATTTATTCTCATGATATTATAATGTTCTGATTAAATGTTATTCCTCAGTTATTGTATTCAAGTGTCTCTCATTTTGTTAAAAACCCTTTAACTAAAATATCATTTTAAATGTTTTAATGATTTATTCTTATAAATATTTATAATTAATATCCATGTTTTCAAAACGGTTTTAAGGATTTATTTATATGGATATTAATGGTTTATAATGTTAAAAGCTTCAAATTTGTATGGAACACTTTGATTCAAAAATCTCTTTATTAAATGTTTTAAATGGTTTTGAAAATGGTTTTTAGAATGGATTCATTATTTCAATATCTTAAAATGTTATATTGTTATTGCAATGTGGGAATGTTATCTTTCCTTTATACTTATGTTATGTGTTATTGTTATGTTATGGTTCTTTGGCATGGTTTATGAAGACGGGTGGTTCTGTGATTAAGAAAGGGTGGGTGAGCCTGATATAGCTCTCCAATGCATTGGGTAACGCGAATGGGTTAAATGTTAATGTTTCTCAAAAGAGATTTAGGGAATATACTATGATGGGTATTCCAAACATAACCATGAGGGTTACTCCCTACGTAAGAATGTTATGAATTCCTCAAGTTACCTTTATGCCTTATGATTTCGATTGAGTTATGCATAAATCTTATGATTTCATGAAGTATGTTAAATTGCATTTGTTTTATGAGTAAAGTATTATTTCATTGATTCTTATGTATTCATGGACTGATGTTTTCTTTCCGTACTGTTATAACCCTTACTGATATTTTTATGCTCATCCCAAGTTTTTGAAATGTTTTTTCCGGGCATAAAGTTGAATAGGGTCATGGATGGGATCAATGAAATGTCAGGCTGTCTAAAATAAGGAACTAGACATGACTCTTTTGTTTAAGAGTTTTTATTTTTGTGAAAGAAAATGGAAGCTGAGTATATTCATCTAGTTAGTAATCTTTGAGATGTAATAGTTATGTCCTAATTCTCTAAAACTCTAAACCTGAAAAGATCCTCAAAGTGAATTATTTATTTAATTCAATAATAAGTAATGTTTAAGGCCGAGTCCTTATAAGAGTCTTAGAGATATTAATGTGTTCATGGATACAATGTTGTTGTTGTTTTCCATTTTATAATGTAATGTAAAACTTATGTATGTATCTAGTATATACAAGGCTACTAAACTGACCGGTATTTCAGGATTTGATCCCTTGTGATCACTTCAATATTATGTAATAACGAACCGACTCTGGGTAACTATGGTCGGGGTGTTACAGGTGAACCCTATGTGAATCATTAACCAAGGTGGTGGTATTACCCCATTAAGTCCCCTTCGCCCCACTGAAAAAGGAAAGGGGAGGGGAAAAGCAGAATCGCCAAATATGAAAAAATTTGAAGGAATTATTCATTAATGATGTTTTATGGTATGTATTTCATATATGTATATCACAGGTTCCCAATGTGCGACCTTCGATCAAGGTGACATCATCAAGATCGCTGTAGATGCACACATCTATGATCATGCAAGTGGTAGGTTCCTCAACGAAGAGCATACACCCCTCACCAACCCAGCATCATCAAAACTAGGTATCCATTTCATTTATCAAAGAGTACCACAATAATTTTACTCTCCCAACAGTGGAGGTCCGAAAACCAGCCTTCGAGTAGGAAAGGGTCTACCTACCACCTCTTCAGATACTGCCAGCACCTCAGCACCAAGAATCCCCGGTGGTCATATCAAATCATTTTAGGAGACTGTTCATGTAATGTGACAATGACTACCTACCTTAAATTAGAGAGGTAAGTGAATTATATGCTGACAACATCATCTAAAATAAAAAAGGAATCTACTCATGGTCCCCCACCCGAGAGCATCACTGTAGACACCACGCGACAAAGCCTCCACCCATGGAGGAGGACCTTATACCGAGGCCCCCTGACAAATCCCAGGAGACCTAGCCCCTTAAGATGCCCACCGAGGGTGGATTATATATAACCAAGAACATCCTATCACCGGAGTTCATGAGGGGTAGCTCTGTTATACTAATGTGATGGATTTCCATGTGTAGACACACAACACTGCCCTATCCACTCAGTCCCATAACATAAATAGTGTGGCACGATGTGAGCACACACATATTCCTTCTAATGCTCTCCTATCACTCCATGAAGACATAGCAGAAAGCTATAAGAAGATGAAAATATTTGATGACACACAACAAGTCTACCACCTAAATATGATGAAATACAGCTATATGCTGACACAAATATCTTCTCATTTGTATCAATCCAACCATCCAAATAAGGAAGTAACTAAATATGAGTGGAGTCAAATTCTTGTAGATGCATACAAATCCCATCAAACGAATAATGTGGAATGATAGTAGATGAAAATCACAATTCGTTAATTTGATGACCATCAGTAAAATAAGGTGGGAACCAGGGAAGATAACCCGCATCAGACTCATTCCTCTGTCCCGACACATGAGAACTTTCAGTATCCACTAGTAACTTGTGGATGAATGGAGTTGGCACCCACTCTTTCTCTGACATCAGAATTGGCCTTCATACTTTTTTCAGCCAAATATGTATCCAAACACATCCTAGAAATGATGGAAGATTAGATGTCGATTCCATACCATATCCTCCAAACATGCAAAGATATCATTGCAACAGTGAAAAAGGTGAGAAATCGGGCCCATGAACTGGTTCCCTCTAACGTAATGACTCACTCACAAAATGATCTAGTCACTCCGGAGTAGTTTTTAATCCCTAATCCAGTCTAGGAGGGTCAACCGTAATATCCCATGACTTACAGACAACTATATTGGGAACAAATACATGTTCCAACTGGTGGATGCTAGTCCAACATGGTTGCTACTCCACCATAGACATATATCCCTTCCAAAACTAAAGATTCCCTTCATCATATCCCACCAACACCATGGGTCCCAACATGATAGGGAACAATATATGAAGTTCATTACCAACATCATATGAACCATGATACCCGCAAGAGAGTGCCCAAAAATGAAAAGTTCCAAATTCAACATGAAACCGAAGAGTAAATACATGATCCTTCTCTACCGGAAGTGGTGTTTGATGACTCCCTCAAACATATATCAACAAATGATCAAGTCCTATTAATTACATTATCAAATTATGGATATGGCAGTATCCGTTTAAATGTTCCTCCTCGCAATGTCGCTATGAGTAGCTCTGAAGGACCTCCACAAAGCAACCACATGGGCTCATTATGTGGGTTATGAAATACCGATCAGGAGTTCCAATCTCATGATTTGCATCGGTGTATCCTTCCCCTCGACCTTATGATCAAAAATCAAGAAAATTTTCCCCTTGTCGTCAGCCAACCTTATGGTCCACCCCAGGGTATATTCTATAGACATACTTCTTCTTATAGTCAGAAGTCATGTCATGATGGTAGTCCTCGCCACGATGACAGTAATTTTGAATGTCTTCCCCATAATGACAGTTGTTGTGAAGGTCCACCCTATTGTAAAATAAATAAATGAGAAGGTCCTCCCCTCATTTCAGTACATCCTGATAGTCGTCCCTTGGAAGTACACTGGAGAAATTCTCCAGGCATCTAGGTATCAAGTCATGATGGTATTCTTTTCCCTGATGATGGTCATTGCGATGGCCCTCCCAGCATTGACAATGGCTGTGATGGTCCTCTGAATAGTGAAATTAAGCAGCAAGAAGTTCCTCCCATTTATCCAACCCATCTTGATGGTCTTTTCCAGGGTATATTCTGTAAACAAAATTCCAGATATGGGGCATCAATTTTTCTATGGTTTCCATCTCCATCGCATCACCACTTGGGAAGGTCCTCCTCCCAAACAAAATCCATGAGGGCACGAAGGTTCTCCCCTTTCCAGAACCAATGTGTGAGAGACCCCCTATGATGAGACACTCAGAATGGAGTTAGACACATGGGGCACTCCATCTACAACAAGGGATATTCAATCTCAACCAGAGGATGGACTGGGGCCCTTCTCATCTTCTGATCCACCCACATGCCATGCGAAAATAAATAATACATTCAGCAGCCTGATATCAGGGAATGATATTATTAACAAGAAGTTGAGCTAGGAATATCAAGTAGAGGTGCCTCCAGAAGAACAACAATGTGATATTTTGTTTTTGAGAAGACCAATAGATAGGGATAATATACCAATTATGTATTGGCGTATGGAAACTTCTCATTTCGACCTACCATGAGAATTGTCTAGGGAATGCAAGCATGAAATTCACCTCAATATATAGATAACTATTCAAAAGAAAAAAATAAAAATTCCTACCCTATGAAGGGTATGTGGATCATGTAAGTATGATATGGGAGAATCACCATCTAATTAGCCTGGAATACCTCCCATATACAAGGCAACTTTAATCAAAAAGGAGAAACAAACACCCAAAACATCCTTGACTCCATGAACATCATAAATCGTGTCTCCTCATTGGAAACACCCCTGATGGAGTTCAATTTCAAGTATGGGGTGAACATTGATCTTTTCACTACACCCCATATCTGGTTCATTATGACACATTGGAAATGACGCCCTGCAATGTTCACATTTAGGGGAAACAATCAAGTGAAACCCAAGATCAAAATAGACGAGAATATCAACAAAAATTGGCATGGACTGTGTCTCAAAAGTGTCAGTATCATAGAGATCAAGCCATCCAAAAGCATCTATGTCAGGTGACCGTAATCATCCAGTAGGCTTCCGACCTTAGGGAATCCAATCAGCAAGCAGTTCACATGTCTTCCAAAGTCCATAGACTTTGCGATGGCCCAATTCCATACACGGATCAAACACATGCAGAAGTACATGATATCTAATGATAGGAAATAGAGGCAGATACCACCGCAATATGAGAACAATCCCAACCCTAGGGGATAAGGGAATTTTTTAAAAAACATTCCCCAGTAATACCGGAAAATCAATGCGGTAATGAATCAATAGGAGAACCAGAATGACCCCAACTTCTTGGGATGGGGGCATTTTTACCTCAAATCTCCGCACAATAGATACCTATCATCCACTATCGAGGAAGAGCCATGGACATAAGAGTTATCTTTTCCAGACCTTCACGTGGTTCAATCCCTTCGAAACAAAGGTGCATTACGAGGTCAGACCAGGGCTCACTATGTGTCAATCATCACCTTGAAACACAGATAATATCGTAGAAATTTAGGAGAATGTCCAGAAAAGGGGAGCAGAAAAAAATCTTACCATTCAGAACTAGGTACACCACCCATAATGTGGAAGACCATAGTGAACATGGTAAACATCAACCCCATATATCTCATAAGAAATGATGCTAGTATAGAGGACACAAAAGATGATGGTTCCCTCCTAGAGGAATCCCACACCGAGGCAGATAATGTGATTACCCAGAATTAGAGGGTAATCCTAAACATGTTCACCCCTTCAAAAAACCCATTGTTACCTCCCCCTCAAAACCCTTACATATAGACAAATTAATCTAAGGGCATCTATGACCCACCTTATCCTCCCCAATGAGAATGTGTCGCTCACCTTCAAGGAAGGGTTCACCCGATAGGAGAAAGAAATGAAATAGCTCATGTAAAATATTGTTGACCTATGTAGACAGAGTTATCTCACTGGATGTGTTACCTCTGTGGAACCTCAGTAGTTTCTCCCAGAATATGAGTCCAAGATGCATGAACTAGTTCCAGTGAATGAAGACCATCATATAGAACCGTTCAAACAGGCCTTGGAAGGACGTTAAGTCATCCCCCACTAGAAAGGCATATAGAATATATTCAGGTAAACAAAAAATGATGACCCTGGATGGGTATCCACCACAAATTCTAGTTGTGCCGACATGCCCAGTCTTGGAAATTGACGCACCATATAAAGATCATGTCTGGTAGGATGTGCAATGTAACACCCCGAACCCAGTTACCCAGAGTCGGTGCATTATTGCGTAACATTGGCATGATCACAAAATATGAAGTCTCGAATGGCTGATTAGTTTAGTATCCTTGTAAACACTAGATAAATTCATAAGTCTTACATTGCATAATAAATTAAAAAAAACTACAACAACATATTGTCTTCATATCCGCTCATACTATCCCTATAGGTCATTCATAATATACTTCTTCACACCCTGGAAAAATTAAAACATTGGAAGGGGTGAGCTCATATGCTTAGTAATGATAACAATATAGCGGAAGCTTTCATAAATAAACATTAACATTTAAGGAAATGTATATCTAAAACAAAATACTTTTAAACATGAACTTCAGCATAATATAGAAAAAATAAAATGAAATAATTCCATTTACTTATTCACATGGATATTCTACTAGTCGAATAATCACATGCAATATCAATAACCACTTTCATAATGATGGAATGCATAATTCCAGACTATAATAACCACGTAGCCAAGGCCTCGTGCCAAGACTACAAATAAGATTTTGTCAAGGCCTCATTCCAAGACACTAGTTTGTCTCATGAGACCTACCGATGCATCAAGGAGCTATAGCGGGCTCCACCCACCACTTATTAGGTCCAATGCATTCCTTATATGAATAGGTTTAAACATATCATAAACCATAACATAATCGTATCACATAAATCATGCATAAAGGAAACATAAAATTTCCACATTTCAATCAAAAGATATCAATACAACACATTGATAAAATAAAGAAATTATCAAAACCATTTTCAATACCACAATAAATGAAAATTAAAAATTGGTCACGGCGGCGGAGAAGTCGTTGTCGCCGCATACGTACAACAAAAATACATTCCTTTTTGTCATTTAGTAAAACATTTTGTATAAAAATATTCCTTTTTAATAAACGTATAAATCAAAGGGTTTTATACACCGTATAAAAGAAATTTGTGTATAGAACAAAATATGCCCCAATGAATGGAGATTGAGATAAAGTCCCTTACCTCGTGTCCGACTTGACTCAGCCATTATTTAACCTCCTAAATAATAAACTAGAGTTAATTTATAATTTCATAAAATCCTTTTTCAAGTTTATTATTTCTTTTATATCACTTATTACCATGTTATTAACATTATGTAATTATTTATGTTAATAACGGTCGTTTTTTCGATCTTTGGTACTTGAGTCAAAAATAAACTACTTATCATTACAAGATGTTCATGTGATAAAATATCCATTATATCCAGAATTATATTCATGATATAGATATCATATATATCATATATATCCAGTTTATAAATTCATTCATAATATTATGTAACATTTAGAGGTAAGAAATTAAATTCACCGTTCATGGAGATGGTAATCCATACGTAAGCATGAACGCTACTTTCATTTATATTTCATATTTAATGGAATGAAATCATAATGATATAAAGGTGTATTATAATTATAGTATAATATAATATATAATATAATTTCCTCTATCCTTTATACATTCCACATATGGCATTAACGATTCAAATCACATTGAGGGGGCGGTAGTCAGCACTTCCTACAATTAAATTATCACGTTTAACCATAATGGAAATCATAAAGGTATGCCATAAATGAAAAATAAAGAATATCAAGGAAAGCATAAACATAATATATATGTCATATATAAAAACCGTGTCATCATAATGGCCACCATGAGAGGTGTTAAAAAAATATTGAAGAATCATCGTTTCGTTAGGTAGTAATTCGCCACCCACAGAAACATTATGTTCTTTAACCATTAGACAAAGGCATGTGTATGTGTAAATAAAATAATTCTCATGAAAACATCCTAGTATATTTTATATAATGGTTTTGTTACAATATAAAGGAATAAAAAGATTTAAAGGGGTTGGTGAAGCAAAATAAAACAAAAGAACATAATAGAAGACATTACCTTAAAATCGAGTAACTCTTTTTGATTTGAGCCAAAGACTTCCTTGGGAAGACTTCTGCCCATAGTGAGGATTCTAGGAGTAAGATAGGGAAGTTGAAAGAGTATTTGGGTAGATTTTGGCCGAGAAAAATGGCTTATATGGTGTGAATAAGGTGGTAGAGGTGGGGGCCTTTTATAAGAGGAGAGGGGGGCACTCTTGTAAAGTCATGAAATGTTACATTATTATGAAATGACTTTCAGATTTCAAAAGTCCCACAATTATATATTTCTAAGATAAGGTGATAAGGGTTTTAAATATACTCATCCAATAGGTTTTTGACAAGTTTAAGTCTTAGATTTTACATTATCTTTTCTTTTTTATTTAAATCGTTAATTAATGAGGTAATCGTTGCATCATCATGGTATTATAAACAATTTAATTTATATAATGTCTAAAAATTATAAAATAAATACCATTATTTAGGAAATATTTTTAGCTTTCGATTGAATATATACAGTCTATATTTCATCTTATATAACTCCATGTAATAATTTTTTTAGTAAAACAACACATGTTTGGGACAATTTTATTTTTACTTTAAATAAAAAGTAATTAATGTCATTTTCTTACCCAAGTGGCTCCATGGGGTACCCAAGTTGACCCATGGATTTTATTGGTTGGCCATGACTCACCCAATAAGGGTAGAACAAGTGTAAAAGGAATTTTATTTTATTATAACATTATATTTACCTTAAGTTACACTAATTACCTTTAATCGCGATTAATAGAACTTAAAAGTTACTATTCACCAAAAATTATTTTAATCCCATTGAACCACATTTTACTTCCTAATGAAAATGATGTATGTAGTATTTTGGAAATTCAAATCACAGTGGTGGTAAAATTTCATTTAAACGAAAAATCAGTTTTTTTAACTATAACTTAGTGGTTTCACTATTCATAAAAAATTGATGTTTTTCAGAACAATACAAAAAATTCACCCTAAGCTATATTTGATATTCCTAATTCAAAAATGATGTATATTTTGAAAAATTCAAAACATATAAGTTGAATTAATTAATTTAATAATTAATTCCCGCTGTCAAAACAAATAACCTGTTTTTAAGAAACAATATATATCAAAAGATTGACAATTGTTTATGTCCAACTTCAATGTGAAAATAATTCTAACTACCACCATTGGATAAAATGGTAAAAATATATTCTAATTATACTTTAAAACCACTCAATAGTATAATTTATCACTATAAATTATTTTGATTAAAAAACTTATTTTTAAGTAAATTTTCTATTCATAGAAAATTGGAAGTTCTCAGAAAATTACAAAAAATTCATCTTAGGATAATTTCGATATTCCGAATAAAAAAATGAAGTCCAATTTGAAATATAAAATTTATATAATTTTAAAAAGGTGATATTACTATTTATAACAGCTACATTGATTGGTCGCGGTGTGCTAGAATCTCGAACATGCGTACTATTCAAGCTATTACATTATTGAAAGAGAATCGTATCGTGAAAGCTTGGGGTGTTACATTCTCCCCTCCTTCAATAAATTGAGTCCTCACTATTTGAAATTTTTCTTCAAAAATAAGTGGTTGAAAATAGAAAATACCTTTGTGGAAAACCCACATCGGAAATAAGGTTAATAAAAATATAGCATTAAAAAAAGAAAGATAAGTACAAAGGTCACCCGAGATATCTCAAACTAGGATTCTATGAAAATATGGATATGGAGGAGAAAAAATCTGTCAAGGTCTGATGTAGAGTTGTAGAAAACAGGATTAGGAGAAATTTTAACTACAAGAAAATCACAAACATTTGATTGGTTAAACGATCATTGATTCCCCAGTAGGAAAAGTTAATCGAAAATTTTTTTGTTTTATGTTACCTTACATAAATTTGAGGAATTTATTTAGGAGATTTACTAAGAATGTAAGTAAATATACATAATTGTCATGTAGACTTTCATTCTTTTATAAATTTTTAACACGAACCCATCTTTCACTCAAAAAGATAATATAACTCAAAAATATTATATTTATCCAAATCGTACAGGGTTCCAAATATTAACACATACCATTTAGATTAGGAAAAATATTCTCTAATAACCAGAGACTTCCTGTAGGCTAGTGGTAGGTAATAAAGGCTTGTCGCACTATGGTTGTGGGTTCGATTCCTACAGCTTTTTCCGACGTGACGGGTTATCCCCTGACCTGTAAGTTGTTTTTTTCCTAAAACTATTGTATTATAATATTCCAAAAATAATCTTCATAAATGTTTTATCCTTAAACAATACTATCCAAAGTAAAACATAAACCATTCCAACCATTATAGTTATCCAAAATACCTCTGTCCAGACATTCTCTAAAATGTCTCTAAATTCCAAAATCAATTCATCAGATTCCCCAAAAAAAGTAAAGTTTCTCTTATTGTCACAAACTAAAAATATTATTACCTTCATCATATTAAAACCTTAATGAAAACAAAAAGTACTGCAGTACAATCCTTATATATATTTCACATTATTCATATAACCATAATATAGTTCTTGAGTCCAAAAACAAAAACAAAATAATTATTCAACTTCATATGTAGTAAGAGCATAAGCTTGGCCTTGATCCCTTATCCTTTTCTGAGATAATTTTCCTTGGTGCTTATGGAATTCATTTGCATAATGCCCCATTTTTCTACAATTGTAGCAGTCAACATTTACAGCCTCTTTCTTTCCCTTGTAATCACGAGCCTGGTGACCTTTTTCTAAAAAATTTATAATAATCACCCATTCCTTTTAGGCAAGTACCAGGGTTATTCTTCCCACAATTATCGCATAATGGAAAATCCTTCATTCGCTTTTTCCTATTATCTGTCTCTTGTTCCACAGTTATCTTTTTCTCTTTCTTAACTTTATTGTCATAAGATTTAGAGAATTCATTTTCTGTCTTGATAGAACATGATAATTTATCTTTGTACGTTGAGAAAGATTGTGATACTAAAGCTCGACAGTGAAATGGTTTTAACCCATCAATGAAACAATCAATCTTACTTCATGGGTTACAAATATAATCTGCAGCATACCTTGATAACCTTGTAAAGTTGGCCTCATACATTGTGACATTTGCATCCTCCTTTTTTCTCAGACTCAGTAATTTCCTTTCCATATCTTCTCGTTGGTCACGTGGAAATTATTTTTCTAAGAAAATCTCTTTGACCTCTATCCATTCCATACATGATACTTCTTCATCTTCCTTTTTATTTTGAATCAATTACTACCATTGATCAGCATCTCCAGTGAGGCGGTAAACTGCCATGATAACAATTTCCATTTCACTACTCCCCAAGGCATAGAATATTTTCTCTAAGGAGTTTATCCATTGCTCAGCTACTAATGGATTTTTACCCCCATTAAATGTTTGCAGTTTTTGCCTCATCAAGCGGTCTAACATTGATCCTCCAGGTTGCGGATCAGGGTGCTCCATATGAGTAAGGGTATTATTCATAACCAGAGTGATTTGTCCTAGTATGGTAATAAGTTGATCAGCACTAGTTGTATCTCCAGCACCACTATAATTATCTTGAGCAGGAGGTAAATACCTATATGGAGTGCATGCATTGATATGGTTTCCATTCCTCCCACTAGGCGCCATTTCTAAACAATGTAATAAACTAGATTAGTTTATGAATCGAAATACATAATAAAAAACATGAAAAATACTTAACAAAAATTGAACTATATATGGATATAATCCATAATCATACAAATGTTTTCTTTGAGGAAGTATATACTCATAAAACCTTCATAATTGTTTGAAAAGAAAATGAGAATTATCCTAAGCATATCCCCTAGGAGTGTCGTAACCAAGAGTGCAGCAATGCCCGTTGTCATGCACCAGTTCCCGTTCGAGTCTAGCTCAAAGCGGTGTTTTTGGGTTTTACCCCTAGGTACATCTGTGCCAGAGCCGCCTCTACCTGCTCGTATCCAGAAAGAGATGTATTTCCTGGAAAACTCACAAAATCTCTATAATATAAAAATTCTAGGAAGTTCTTCTATACTAATCCTAAAAGTCTATCTTTGGGATATGTTCCCTAATCAGAGTTTATATAAATATAGCTTCCAAGGTTTGTACTAAACTTCCTATGATACCAATTGTAACACCCTGACCCCAGATACCCAGAGTCGGTGCATTATTGCGTAACATTGGCATGATCACAAAAGATCATGTCTCGAAAGACCGATTAGTTTAGTAGCGTTGGAAACACTAGATAAATTCACAATTCTTACATTACACCATAAAGTAAAAAAAATCTACAAGAACATATTGTCCTCATATCCCCTTATATTAGCCCTGCAGGTCATTCATAATATACTTCTTCACATCCTTGAAAAATTAAAACATTGGAAGGGGTGAGCTCAGATGCTTAGCAAGGATAACAATATAGAAGAAGCTTTCATAAATAAACATTAACATTTAAGGAAATGTATAACTAAAACAAAATCATTTTAAACTTGAATTTCAGTATAATATGGAAAAAATAAAATGAAGTAATTCCATTTACTTATTCACATGTATATTCTACTAGTCGAATAATCACATGCAATATCAATAACCACTTTCATAATTATGGAATGCATAATTCCATACAATCATAACCATGCAGCCAAGGCCTCGTGCCAAGACTACAAATAAGATTTTGTCACAGCCTCAGGCCAAGACACTATTTTGTCTCATGAGACCTACTGATGCATCAAGGAGCTATAGCGGGCTCCACCCGTCACTTATTAAGTCTAATTCAATCCTCATATGAACAGGTTTAAACATATCATAAAACATAACATAATCGTATCACATAAAACATGCATAAAAGAAACATAACATTTCCATATTTCAATCACAAGATATCAATACAACACATTGATATAACAAAAACATTATCAAAACCATTTTCAATACCAAAATAAAAGAAAATTAAAACTTGGTATTTATTTTTCATTAAAAAAAAGTTATGTCTTGTAGAGTAATCCGAAACTCAAATTATGGTCACGGCGGCGGAGATGTCGTTGTCGCCGCATACGTATGACAAGAAAAAACATTCTTGTTGTCATTTAGTAAAATACTTCATATAAAAATATTCCTTTTGAATAAACATAAAATTCAAAGGGGTTTATACATCGCATAAAAGAAATTTGTGTATAAAACAAAATATCCATCAATGAATGGAGATTGAGACAAAATCCCTCACCTCATGTCCGACTTGACTCGACCGTTATTTAACCACCTGAATAATATACTAGAGTTATTTTATAATTTCATAATAACATTTTTCAAGTTTATTATTCCTTTTATATCAATTATTACCATGTTATGAACATTATGTAATTATTTATGTTAATAACGGTCGTTTTGTCGATCTTTGGTACTTGAGTCAAAAATAAACATCTTATAATTACAAGTTGTTCATGCGGTAAAATATCTATTATATCCAGAATTATATTCATGATGTAGATATCATATATATCATATATATCCAGTATATAAATTCATTCATAATATTACATAACATTTAGAGGTAAGAAATGAAATGCACCGTTCATGGAGACGGTAAGTCGTACGTACACATGAACGCTACTTTCATTTCTATTTCATATTTAATGGAATTAAATCATAATGATATAAAGGTGTATTATAATTCCAGTATAATATCATATATAATATCATTTACTCCATCTTTTATACGTCCAACATATGGCATTAACGATTCAAATCACTTTGAGGGGGCGGTAGTCCGCACTTCATAAAATGAAATTATCACATTTACCCATAATGGAAATCATAAAGGTATGCCATAAATGAGAAATTCAGAATCATAAGGAAAACATAAACATAATATATAAATCATATATGAAAATAGTTTCATCATAATGGTCACCATGAGAGGTGTTAAATGAAGATTGAACAATCATTGTTTTGTGAGGCAGTAATTCTCCATCCACAGAAACACTATGTTCTTTAACCATTAGATGAAGGTATGTGTAAGTGTAAATAAAATATTTCTAATGAAAAAATCCTAGTAAATTTTAGATTCTTTTTTTGTTACAAAATAAAGGAATAAAAAGATTTTAAGGGTTTGGAGAATCAAAATAAAACAAAAGAACATAAGAGAAGACATTACCTTAAAACCGGGTAACTCTTTTTTTTTGAGCCAAAGGCTTCCTTGGGAGGACTTATGCCCAACGTTAGGCTTCTAGGAGTAAGATAGGGATGTTTATAGAGTATTTGGGCAGAGGTTGGATGATCCAAATGGCTTTGATGGTGTGAATAATGTGGTAGAGGTGGGGGCCTTTTATAAGAGGAGATGTGGGGCACTCTTGGAAAGTCATGAAATGATACATTATTATGAAATGATTTTCAGATTTCAAAGGTCCAAAAATTATATATTTCTAAGATAAGGTGATAAGGGTTCAAAATATACTCATCCAATAGGTTTTTTACAAGTTTAAGTCTTAGAGTTTACATTATTGTTTCATTTTATTTAAATCGTTAATTAATGAGGTAATCGTTGCATCATCATGGTGTTATAAAAAATTTAATTTATTTAATGTCTAAAAATTATAAAAAAAGTACCATGATGTAGGAAATATTATTATATTTCCAATTAATATATATAGTCAAAAATTAAACTTATATAACCCCATGTAATAATTATTTTAGTTAAACAACACATGTTTGTGCCAATTTTATTTTCACTTTAAATAAAAAGTAATTAATGTCATTTTCTTACCCAAGATGCTCCATGGGGTGCCCAAGTTGACCCATGGATTGTCTTGGTAGGCCATGACTCACAAGATAAGGTAATGACATGTTTAAATGTAATTTCATATTATTATAATATTATATTTACCTTAAGTTACACTAATTACCTTTAATCGCGATTACTAGAACTTAAAAGATAATATTCACCAAAAATTATTTTAATCCCATTAAACCATATTTTACTTCCTAATTACAATGATATATTTCAGATTTTGGAAATTCAAATCACATAGGTGGGAAAATTTAATTTAAACGAAAAATCAGTTTTTTTTAACTACCACTTAGTGGTTTCACTATTCATCAAAAATAGATGTTTTCAGAACAATACAAAAAATTCACCCTAATCTATATTTGATATTACTAATTCAAAAATGATTTCTATTTTACAAAATTCAAAACATATAATTTTAATTAATTGATTTTATAATTAATTCCCACTGTCACAACAAATAGCGTGTTTTTAAGAAACAATATATATCAACAGATTGACAATTGTTTATGTCCAATTTCAATGTGAAAATAATTCTAATGACCACCATTGGATAAAATGGTAAAAAATATATTCTAATTATACTTTAAAACCACTCAATAGTATAATTTATCACTATAAATTATTTTGATTAAAAAAGCTGTTTTTAAGTATTTTTTTGTATTCATAGAAAATTGGAAGTTCTCAGAAAATTACAAAAAATTCAACTTAAGATAATTTTGATATTCCGAATACAAAAATTAAGTCCAATTTGAAATATAAAATTTATATAATTTCAAAAAGTGGATATTACTATTCATAACGGTTATATTGATTGGTCGTGGGGTGTTATAATCTCGAACTTGCGTACAATGCAAGCTATTTCATTATTGAAAGAGAAGCGTATCGTGAATGCTTGAGGTGTTACATGCAACAAGGTCTATTAAACACTTTCGAGATGCTAAAATCTCAACATGAAGCCATGGAGGGGTGGCGCGCTCCGATACAACCAATGTGACGACCCTATCCCGAGTGGGTGAGAAATGTTCTTCCACTGCCAATCTTCGGGAACCCTCTATTCCCAACATTAAATGGCTTGAGGGACTCAGAATAACAATTAATGCACTTGTCCTTTTACTATGATCCCATGATGGGCACTCTAGAGAAGTAAGGATCCATAAATATTAGGTGATTTTTAAGAACACTACAGAGTATGGATTTCGTATGGTATACTAGCCTACTAGCCAATTAATTTATAGGATTGGAAGACCACTTTCGATATTTTCTCTTCCAGATCAGTTCAACGCAGACCAAGACAAAAGTCAGTGATCTCCTAAACTGCAAGAATTGATGGAATGAAAGTGTCTCATAATTCATTTTCAGATGGAAGGTCCTGACATATTCCCTAAACCATCCACTCTCCTAGGATGAGATGCTATCCATGTGCACTGATAACCTTCAAGAATAATTACGAGCACCACTCTTCTCAGTGAAGTACACTAGTGGATTTAAGGAATTCTATTCAATTTCTCTAAGGATATAAGACTCCTTGAAATTGACCAATCTTAAGTCCCCAGTGGCCCCATAAGCCCCTGGTAAATGAACGAGAAAAAATGATGTGGTGTCTACCACTCTTAAGCCACCCCCGACACCTGCTCCAGTTGTGGGCCCCAACTAAACCATGCAAGAACCCCTAGATTCGAACAACAACCCCCAAATTAGAATGATGAGGGACATGAAACTAAATGATTTCAGTCCAAAGAACAATGAAATAAATCTTATTCATTCAGAGATGACTGGGTCTGCAGTAATGTCATAGCCACCATGAATTGTAATCTTCTCTGGCTACAAGTGTCAAAGTAATCAGATGATGTGGGTCTCGAAGACCTTCCAAATTATTATCTGTATCCCCAGATTCAATGACATACCATCCAAGAGTGCATTGTTTTCAAGGATCTGATGTAAATGGTGGTGGATTCTAGGAATGTGAAGTTGGGACTGCCACCATCATATGTGGTGTACGCTTCCACCTCCGAATCAAGGAAGGAAGATGAAAGGTTGATAGTCCCCAGTTTGAAAGATAAAAGCTTTGACAATTTTATGAAATGGTATACTATGAAATGAGTCCTTTGAATCCTCCAGGAATAGTTGAAACAATCAACTGCGCCCCTAAATGCTCATAATACAACACAACCATCCTCCTCATACCCACAGTCCTCTAAAGGTAGGAATAGATGATAAAGGAGCCATAAGATGAGATGATACCAAAGACAATGCCAGTATTGACGCTTTCAGAGTTCATTCAACAGTCTTTGTTAAATAGCCACTACCACAAAAAATGGTTTAATTGGCACCATCCCGCCAAATGGCACAATGGGAACCGTCCTCTCAAACTGAACCATTAGAAGGATATAGTCTGATAGAAATTGTGTCAGATCAATAATTGATCTTCAACTCCATTAATATCATTCATTTGATGAACCCACCTCTCTAATGAAGAGTATGGCCACAAACCCAAATTCACTGCAACCAACTTGAGATCCAGAGAAAGATTCCAGAGGTTTTTGAGAAGGTATTATTGTGGTAAGAGACAAAATCATGACCACACAAGTAGTCAAACTATTAACATCTTAGAAACTTTTGGAAGGAACCTCCGACAGACACAACAAGAACAAGAACTCTCTTTAGCCCCCATCGAAATAAATCCTAGCCCTGTTAACTTGGAATATCCATCATGGAATGAATAAAATTCCAAAAATTCCATGGTATACAGAAGGACTAGTTAGGCCAAATGGGGAAATGACTGCAACACTACTGGCCCTTGCAATAGAAGCCAAATCATGTATTCCCAAATATCAAACCATTATGTCTTTGAAAATAGAAACCCCATTTGAGGAAGAATTAAAATTTAAAGAAGAAATAATATATTTTGAAGAAGTGATCTTAGTACCTTTGAAGCTATCAATCATGGATATGTTGAGCCTTTCCACAGATTATAGAGAGGAACTCATAGAAGCCTTACTAAGTCCCCAAGTTATCGAGGCTGATGTAGAAGCAGCTGAAGTATACCAGGTACAGACTAGCCATGAAAAATGGAATGTCGTTATCTCTTTCACATGCAAGGATGGAGACACCATCATGAAAGGGAACATTAAACCATTATATGTGTCTAGAAATATAAATAGAATTGATGTTCATAGGATCATCATCGACAATTTCTCTAGTGTAATCCTCCTCCTACTGAGAATGCTTCATCTATTGGGTTATAATAAAGTCCACTTGAAAAACTACAATACCACTCTGTTGCGATATTACAAAAGTGATATGATACCGTTGGGTCAAATCAAGCATAAAACATGGCTCGATGTTCTCATATCAGATACTGAATACCTGGTGGTGCAGTAAAGTACAACCTTCAATGTTTTTATAGGGAGGCCTTCACAACATCCGTACAGTGCAATTCTGTCCTCATACCATTAGTGCATCAAGCATTGAGCTAATGGGAAAATTGGGATGCTACAAGCTGATAAATCCCTGTTGGAATTCTGTGAATCACACTATATCAATGCCATGTTCTATGAGTCATAAGAAAAAAATATTTTGGCCTATGACGTTGATTGGATCAATTCCGATAACGGATGGGAGATGGCTCCCACTGACCCTGTACAACAACATGTGGAAGAGTATATACTACCCATCAACCAAGATGAATGTGTAAGTACATGACTGGATATAGACTCAGCTGTCTATTTGGTCTCTATTATGACCGCCAATTTCAAAGTCATAGGAGAGTGGGATGACTCCCAAGTTTTTTGAAAATTCCCTAACAATGATGCTATCGGACCATCCTGGGTACATCAAACTACCACAGCCTCAGTCAATTTTGTAGAAGATGATTTATATTCCAATATTTTAGAAGTTATCACAAAATTCCATTCATCATCAAAATATTAAAAAATGAAGATGATTAAGAAGAAGAGGAGGAAGAAGACCTCAAATATTACCCTACTACATTCTTATAAGGTTTTTTCTCCATAAGTTATGAAAAAAGAGATATATTTAATTCAGGGCCCTTAATCGTCATTTTACATAAGATGAAATCTCAGTCCCGATCACAAAATTGTTGACCGATGCGACATTTGGATAAAGGACCTCTACTTCATGGATGAATATTCTGGAAAGAATAAAATTTGGATGTCCCTTGGATTTGAGTAATCCATAGCAATTAAAGAACCTTAGGTAGTGTTATATTATAATGTGATTCCCTTTGGTCTAAATAATGTCGGTGCCCCATATTATCACACCAAGCATCGAATCTTCAAGCATGTTTTGGGAAAATTCATTGAGTGTTATGTTGATAAACAGGTGGTTATGACATGATAGTGCTTGAACAACCTCGATGACCATGAAATCGTCTTCAATAAATTGCTAAAACATCGTTTATAGATGAATCCCATGAAATGAGCTTTTGGTGTTACCATAGGAAAGATCCTCATCTTTGTCGTATTCCTTCGTGGCATCAAAGTCGACCCTGAGAATACAAAATCCATACATGGCGTGTCACCACCTCACAACCCCACTATGTTGAGAGGTATCTATGGGAACCATGATAACATTCAACACTTCATAGCTATTCTAGTTGGTAAATGATTTCCATTCACCATGCTCATGATGAAAATATTTACGTATGAGTGGGATAGTGAATGTTATAAAGCATTTGGAAATATTATAAGATATCTCTTAAGACCTCTATCACTCACACCAAGCGTCGAGGGGAGAGCACTCATTTTATATTTAACTCCCCTAAAATGGTCATTAGGTGCCCTCCTCACACAGAAGAATGATGTTGACAGTGATAAAAACCACTAATACCTTATTCTCATAGTGACTGATGTCGAAACTCAGTATTTAATGATTGAAAAGAACTACAGAGCCCTAATCTTCACAGTTCAAAAGCTCATGCATTTCCTATTGCACCATGAGGTACACCTTGTCCCTCACTACAATCCTCTCTAGTATATCTTCAACTATCCCATGTTAAATGGGAACCTATCATAATGGGTGGTCATCTTACAACTGTTCGACATATGATACATGCCCTAGAAGGCCATCAAAGAAAAGGAATTAGCAAACATCATGGATGAGAACCCCATAAAAGATACATCACTATTGGATTCTAAACATCTGGATGAAGAAGTGTTTTCCATCCAGGATGACCCCCATGCACTGGAAATTTACTTCGAATGTTCTTTGTGAAGCCCGATAGGGAAAAGGATGGATGATCCCAAGATCAACAAAGTAGGACAGAGAGTTATACTCTTATCATCTGAAAATGCCACCTTGACATAATCTTTCCATTATTCAAAGGATGTGTGAACAATGAAGAGGAGTATCATGAACTCAAACCAGGCATGAAATTGACACACCATGTGAAATCCAAACACCTAAAAATAAAGGCTTATTTAGAGATAGTCATCAAATAGGTTAACGATGACTATGATATCAAGAAATAAATATCAGTTCCATTTATGAACCATTTTGAGCACTAATGGAAGAGTTCACATCAGAACCAAGATTGACTTATGTCTTATGGTCACAAAATACTCAAGTCAATGCATTGGAAAATGGAACCACATCTTTGGTCGATCCCAACCAGGATGAAATAATCATTTTAAATTCTCACTGTCGGATGGTTCTACCATTAATCTTGAGTAATATGAATAAAATTGATGAAATTCACCCCATTCTAGAACCTTATGGTGATACCACTATTTGTATGTCTCCCATTGAAAATTAACTTCGGAATGGGGAATTCCCACAAAATATGGAAGGAAGGGAGAAGGTCGGAAGATGGGCAGTTAACACAGTCCTATATACTAGGGGAAAACAAGAAAAGGTTCTCTACAAACGGGGCCATGATAGAGTCCTTCTCGGGTGTATTGAAGGAGAAGAGACTTATACTATTAGGAATGAGGTGCACACTAGAGATTTCATAGAACAGTAGTTAGAATTCAATCCCTCTCACCAAATTTAGAGGCTTGTGTATTAATGACCCCCCATGATACAAGATTGTGATATATTCCCTATAAAGATACATACTAAAATTTAAATTTTTATTTCCAAACACTTTTAAGAAAAGTGATAAACTGTAAAACCCTTAACACAAACCAGATCCCAACTTGAGACATCCACAAAATAAAAAAATGCAGAACAAACACAAACCAACCATCACATCATAGAACTACATATCATAATACACGTAGTCAGCTCCACATCCCACATAGGACACCCCTTCTGTCGTAGCCGATTCCCACTCATATGCCAATTTATGCCACCTGAAGAAGTAGTTTCGTTGCTCAAAGTTCCATGTATGAGCCATTAAAGGTTGTACTGAGCATGGTTATTAGATCAAGCTGTCTTTTTTGAAGGAGATAATCACACCTTTGTCCCGTTTAAGGGACGATCTAGTACACATCGGTCACAAAAGGTAAGAGTAGTCTTTCCATGTTCGTCTTCTTGGAGTAGCATAAAGAGTCCCTTCACACTCAGTCAGCCTTCCAGTCCCACTATGTACAATATCACCGTATGACCGTATGGATGGACCACTCATATTTTCCTTATTTCCATCAGAATCATTTTTCACTTTGCTCCTCGTTCCATTAACCTTTCAATCCGAAGTATTCCCCCTCCTAGTAACCTGTGTGTTATTATCAATTGATGTAAGATACCCAACTGATGTAGCGTTCTCTTATTCAGTCTTAGGGACATCCTAGATCCTCAACCTTCATGTATCATGCCCTCCTGTAGTATCCCTTTCAGCATCACCACCGAGCATAAGACCAGACTCCAAGATTTCTCCAAAACTATCTTCTGAAAGGCCTTCGAATCTGTTGGTCAGGGTGAGGAAGGGTTTCTCCAAGGGGTCTTTCCTTTTAGGATCCCCAGAACTGCTCAAACTGGCCATGCCCAATGAAGCCCCTATATATCCACCTATTGTTACTTCACCATCTTCCCCCTCTCCATGTTCTTCTCCAAACACTCCTCTTTATAACCCGAACCAGATTTCTTCTGAGATGAGGGAATAGAAGAGCCCGCCAAATCCTGCCTTAACCTTTTAAAAACCTCCTCCACCATCAGGTTACCTTGTATTTCCATATCTCTTGAAGCTTCAAAAATGTGACCGTCCATAAACACCACCATATGATCATCCTTCTTGAGGACCTTAGCCACATGACTCGCCTAAAGAAAGCCCCTAGTTTTGGACCCTGAAGCTTCCATGGCCAGACCAGCATTCACAGCAACCGCCAGACTCTCACCCTGTGTAGCCTCCCCTTTCCTTGCCACACCCTTCTTCCCCTTGTGGCTAACATCCATCGACGGAGCAGTGTCTCTCCTGCGGCAAGCCTCCAAAGGATGGCCCAAACGCTTGAAAGATGGAAAAAATCAATCCATTTCTCATAAATCACCCGAAGCTTCCACCTGTAATATTCT
Source organism: Viscum album (assembly GCA_963277665.1). Taxonomy (NCBI): domain Eukaryota; kingdom Viridiplantae; phylum Streptophyta; class Magnoliopsida; order Santalales; family Viscaceae; genus Viscum; species Viscum album. The sequence continues at coordinate 1,657,195,191 of OY728138.1, read as the reverse complement.
CTAATAGTAATCCATACATAATCAAAGGGAAAATGAGAAGCATCCACTTCAATACAAATTCAATGATTCACCGGGTGGCACACGGCCTCCGTGCGACTATTAGAACACAGAAATCTTCCTACGAGGTTGCCTATCATATGAATCACCAAAGGATTATGAAAAGTTAAAGGGTGGTATGGAAGAAATACCCAGACCACCGTAGCAGGAGAATAAAGATTCTTATACAAATCGAATGACCACTGTAGGAGAAAGAAATGATATTCATTGAAGCTCTGAGGTACCCTTGACCATGCCTTGATAAGATCCGCCTCTGATTCAAAGCGAATCATGATATGGTTTCTATCAAGCAATCCAACAACCGCTCTCTCTTGAAGGTCCCAGAAACCGAATAAAAACTGGTAGAAGGAATTAATTGAAGGTCTTTTATGCTTAAAACAAGCAACCAAAGTGCGATTCAATAGTGCTGAGGTTTTCACAAACTCATAGGTTGAGAGTTGAAGGTTAGTAATACCATCGAGAATATCTGAAACCTTCGGACACAGAGAAACTTCCAAGAATGATGGAAGGTATCCAGGACTGGTGAAGAGCCGGAAGACCCCACCTATCTTGTTTAACACCGATTACCCCTCCCCCACCAAGGAGGGAGGGGCCACAGATGGTGCCGTCACCACCGGGGAGAGGAAGTTAGCCCCGAGGAGCTAGGGTTCTCGAGAGCCTCCCATAGTTGAGCCCCATCAAGCCCCCTATAAAGATCCATTCCTTCCATGTTTATGATAATTGCATACACCTCTATAGTTACTTAATATAGTTAAGTACTCATGGACAATTGTCTTCTAGGGGATGGATGTGGTGGGGCCATACCCTCCCACCACATCCAGACAGTTAATGTTCATACTCACGCCAACTGACTTCTTTTCAAAATGGTCCAAAGTCATACACCAGAAGGATGGTGGGGAGAAAATAATCTTCAGATATATGAAGGCCAACATCTTCATCAGATTTGGAGTCCCTCTTACAATACTGATAGAAAAAAGCACCAAATTCTGCATTGTTGATATGGACATGTTGTACCAGGAATATGGAATCAAGCCCAACTTGTCGTCACACAACCACGTGACTGCAAATTTGTAGATATAGGATTTAAACAATACATTATCCAACATACATCAAAATATGGTCGATAAATATAAGAAATCGTGGCCAAATAATATTATTTATTCTTTGTGGGCTTACCGGACCACAACTCACATTGGCACCCATGCAACCCCGTACTCTCTAATATACTGGGCGGAGGCACAGTTTCCTATCAAAATCTATGTTCCATAAAATTGTCTGTCCATTTGTGATCAACTGTCCATGGATGAGTAATCTTAGAGATGGTTTGATGAATTATAGTAGTTAGATGAAAAAATAAAGCACACTCTACACTATTTAGAAATCTACCAATATCAGATTTCATGAGCCTATAACAAAAACATTCTACATTGATCATTCCTCGAAGGAGAAGTGGTGTTAGTCCTGAAAAAACCAATGTTACTAGGGAAGTATCCCCTAAATCATGAAATATTGTGGGAAGGACCATAGGTCACAAACATGGTCAATTCAAATGGAGAATACGAACTGATATCAATGGACGACAATCTCATCAAATATCCTACAAATGTGATGTTCCTGATGAAATACTTCGTCTAACATAATTCCATGGTAAAAACTCTAATACCATAAACTACGAGTTTAATCTTATCCCATTCCCTGGTCCAAGCTCTAAGAAGTCAAACTATATGTCATAAAGAATGTCCATATTCTAGGGTTAATGCTCAACAACCCTAAACTATGTGTAATAAAAATATTCCCTCCATATCATGGTCCAAAATATATGACATTAAACTACGAGTAAGGAAAAACACCATGGAAATATGTACTGAGCTCTACGACTATAAAATATGATTAAGAATTACCCCAATGATGAGGTCCAAACACGATGACCTTAAGCTATGAGTCATCTCCAATTACACATGACGTCAAACAGTAAGGAACTCATTCATGAAACATGACAATAAACTATGACTCGTGTCCTCACCATAAGACATTAAACTACATAACATAAAACATCCAACATGAATGACAATAAAAGGCATGATATCTCATTGAACTACATGTGGCATGATTCGTCCTTCACAATATTCATAGAGATGCCTCGATATTTGATCATGGCCTATCCCTCATCGATAAAAATGCCTCCATCACGCCCCCTATCTACCCACATTTTTAGGCGAAACCCTTATCACTCTATGTTTTTCACACCGAGTACAATTCTTATGAACATAGGATTGGTGTTATAGATTCTCATACAGAGGTAAACTATGGTATAACATGGGTGACCTTTCCACTGTGATGTGTAGAATGAATGTGCCCTACCCTTTGGGACGAGCCAAATCAGTATGGGGAACACACAGTGTAACACCCCGAGATTTTATGAGATATTCTTTTTAATTTCATTCATTTCTTCTATTGCACGCTACACCAAGATTATATTGCGCTATACGTGTAGAGACCTTAAGCCTGACGTACATGGACATTACATTACTTTTTCGGAATACATAGTACATAACAAAAAAACACACACAAGGATCTTAATAGTTTAGTGTCTTTGGAAACTCGAAATATAATCTTCTAATCGTGGCGAAAGATCTTCAACATCTCCCATAATGGTCTTCTTTTTTTTACCTAAAACATTTCTTTATATCCTGGGGAAAATAAAACATAAAAAGGGTGAGCTCAAATGCTCAGTAAGGGTAAACAAAAGAAATATCAATCACATCATATTCATAAGAACATAACATTTTAGAAATCTTAACCTGCAAAAGAGAGCATAATTTCATAACATGGGATAAATCATAGTAGTGAAATGAAATCCCAATAATCATAAGTTAAAACATGAAACTTTGTGGGATACACACATAATCATAGAGAATCATATCTTATTAGTCAAGACTCATTTCCAAGACTATCTTAGTGGACAAAGTCCATTTCTGAACCGAGTCACCCTCGTTTCAGTCCTGTTTCACTGAACCGGTACAACCTACCATTCCAGTCATGTCTATCTCATGAGAAATAAAATCATTACCCAATGCATTGGAGGGAGATATTGGTCCCAACCATCTCATAATTATACCATTCTTATGTGTGACACAAAATCATAAACCATACATCATAGCATAACCCATGTAATAAAAATGGGAATCTTAAACATCGTGACATCATAAAACAACTCATATAAGATAAAGGAATTCATATAAATAATTCCATCACAACATAATCAAATAAATGTAATAATAGGGATAAAAACAGAACCCTATATTATCTTAGATGGAAAATAATTTTGATAAAACACTTGAACTCCGTTCTTGAGGAAAATATCCTTTCTACTTCAAAAACAATTTTCCTTTCTTAACATGTCATACAATTGTAAACTAAAAGAAGTTGATTAAAAATAAACATGAAAACATGAAAAGGAAGCTTCTTGTAAATCATGTTTTAAAAATACATTCATGCCGTATAAGTTAAAAGAAACATTCTTCTCATACTTTTGTCGGAAAAGTCAAAAAGTACCTCGTACGAAAAACGAAAAAAGATTCCTTTCATATCTTTTACAAAAAACTCACCGAAGGGTAAAATTGGATATAAACTGTTGTAGAAGTATATAAATATTACATATTGAGGAAACATGGATGTGGATGATAAAATAAACCCCAGTAAATTCCAAAGTATAAACAATCTTGGATAAAAATGAGATTGTGATATTTCCCTTACCTTAGGTTCGATATGCTTCGTAAGTGTCCGAACCTCCTCTTTTTGACGCGCATTCACTTAACCTCCACATAAAGAACTAAGGATGGTCTTTGAAGAAAACCAGGACCTCTAAGATAATACTAGGGAAGTTGAGAAGAGATTTTGGTAGGGGTTGGCCGAGCTTGAATTCTCAAATTTGTGTTAAGAGGAGAGGGAGGAGGTGCCCTTTTATAAGGGAGGAGAGGGGCACCTTAGGAAAATCTCAAAATATTATTTTATATTAAGGTCAAATTCGGTTTATAATGGTTCCAAAGGGTCTTATTTCGAAGATAAAGTGGGGATGGGTCGAAATCCTCTCATCTAATAGGATTTAGACATGTTTAGGTTATTATTTTAACATTATCAATTAGATTTAACTCTATGTTAAATAATTTAACTATTACCGTGTCTTTTTGTTTTCTTACACTATATGGTTAATAAACATACCATAACAAGCCAAACGAACCCCAAGTTGTTTATTATTAATATATATAATCTTATCTAAGTCATTTGGCCGAACTTTAGATTTTTAGGAATAAAATAACAATTAATAATATAATATTTGTTTTAAAAACTAATTTATGTGAATTTTGACACTATTTGGTACATGATTTTTATGAAATTCATAACAGAATTATAAGTTCGAACCAAGTTACTTATATCAACAATAACATGTCATAATAACCTAGAAAATTAGTGTATGTCATAAAAAATCTCAAATTACATTTATTTGGGCATTTATAACATCAATTATGTCAATATTTCATTAATAAGACAACTACTGCATCATCTTTGTGTCATAATAAATGATAATTATTTAATCCCTAAAAATTATAAATAAATTCCTATGATGTAGATAATTGTATTATCTTTCTGGATACTATTCATGTTCGAAGTTTCATGAAGTTTATCACTAAATTAAAATTATTATACTTATATGATTTATGAAAGTGATATGTTGTCACATTCTTTGGTTTTAATAATAATTAAATTAGTTTCATGGAACAAAGTCCATAAAATGAATCTAATTCGACCCTTAGGTTATATGGGTCTACCTTTATCCATCCAATAGGATTTTTCCAAGTTTTAGGGTAATTTTATAATCTTATATTTACCCTTAATTACCCGATTTACCTTTAACTATAGTAAATAAAATGTAGTGTAGTCACTATTCACAATTCCCAAAAATAAAAAGTAGCTTATTAACATAATTTGGACCCACTGATTCCAAATATGGAATCCATTTTTCCAAATTCAATACACAAAAGATGCAGAAATTAAATTAAAATTAATCCCGTTGTCGAAAGAAAATGGGTTTTTCTTTAAAACATTGTAAAAGATTGAATTGATTTAACCTACGAATTCAAGGTAAAATCAATGCTAATGACATAAATTATATTAAATGGTAAAAATATATTCTATTTATACTTTAAAACCATTAAATATTATAATTTAACCACATAAGATATTACGATGAAAAAAGTTGTTTTTAATTAAAATATAGCGTGTTTTTACTATTCATTAAAATATGAAAGTTATCGGAAAAATATCAAAACATTTTCTAATGTAAATTATTATATCCTGATTCAAAAGAAGAATTTTATTTTTTCAAATTGAACTTATAAACATGTCAAAAACTAGATTTAAAGTGGGTACGCCATCAAAAGGCGACAAAACTGCATTTTTTGAAAAATACATATTTTACCCAAAAAATTTATTTTTTTCATATAAAATGTTATATAAAATGTGTAAGATGAATAATAATGTTATAAATTTCAAAATTTAGTTAACACTAGTCATAACGGCTACTTCAAAACAATATTATAATAATATATCATTGTTTAGTAAATCCCGGTATTGCGTACAACACACGCTATCGAGGAAGGTCGTGATTGCGTGTAATGCAAGCCAAGTCAGGGTTGCGTGTAGTGCACGACTCCTTTGTTTTTGCGTATAATATAATCCAACCATATTTTATTTATACATTTAATATATATATATATATATACACTCAATGTTGCGTAGAATAACTTCTATCAAACGAACTTGAAACTGTGTGTAACAAGAGCCAAGAAAAGTGTTGCGTATACTGCAAGCTAATACGGTGTTGCGTATAGCCAAGATAATCTTGGTGTGTCATACAATAGAATATATGAATGAAATTAAAAAGAATTTATCTTATAAAATATCGGGTTGTTACATTCTACCTCCCTTAAAATGAATTTTGCCCTCGAAATTCGTCGGGGTTATAAATGGTTTACTATTCGAATGTTTGTTTAATAGAAACCTACATCGTAACAAGGAATACCAAAACATGGATTTAAAAAACTAAAGTATGAAATGTAACGGTTACCCAAATTAACTCATCACTAGGTTTCCACGTAGGAGAACATAGGTGAAAATATGGATATGAAAGAAAAATCTATCATCAAGTTCTGATGGAGAGTGGTAGAGAACATGGTTATGGAAAATCCAGCAATCACAAAGCCATAAATTTGTTACGATCTAAGGTACCATCTGATTCATCAGATATAAGAGCACTAGTACAACATTTTTGGTTTTCAAGATCATTTCCCTAAAGTTGATGAAATTTGAATTAGAAGAAATACTTTAGTGATTTTGGTATAGTCTCACAGTTAGTCGTTCTTTGGACAATTTCCACTTCATCTCTTAATGAAATGAAGTTTAATTTGTCATTCGTGATGTGTTAGCAGATCATGTGATAGAATGAGGGGTCATTCCATCTGTCTCAAACAAAAGGTTATAAAAGTTATCAAAAAATACATAAGTCCATCTATAGTGAGATTATTCATATATGGTTCATAAAATTGACTTATACTTCATATATCATACTACTTAATATAATAAAACTAGTTTCTACTAAACAGGGACTTCCTGTAGGCCAGTGGTAGGCGATAAAGGCCAGTCGCACTTCGGTTGTGGGTTCGATTCCTACGACCTTGTCCGATGCGATGGGCTGTCGCCCGTCCTGCAGGTTGTCCTTTTTCTAAAACTATATTACTATAACATCCAATAAATAATATCGAAAAAAACTTCTATCCTTAAACAATACTAACTTATGTCCAACATAATCCATTCCAATCTTTAGGCTTATCCATAATATTGCAGTCCATTCTCATAATATAGTGAAAACGATTACCAGAGATTAAATACCATCATTGATCCCCATATATCATAAGATATGTCTTGTTGGTCACATTCCAAACATTCAAAGGCCTTAATCATGTATTCTCTTGAATACCCATTGAACCTTAGTGAAAACATGAATGCAGTTAAAAGTTAACACTTTCCACATACCAAATTCCTCAAAATTCTATATACTCAAACCATGATATCATTTAGTCCTTATATCAATCATGTGCTCATGAATACAATCAAACATCTCATTATCTTCTTGTCCCTTCATTATGCGCATATCATCTACTTTCCAAAAATATTTCAGTCACTTTTTTTTCCTGGTTACCAGTATCATATAATAATTGAAAACCAATACATAGATATTCCAAAATTCAACAATACCATAAATGAGATTCCATGATACTATTTTGAAATCCCATTACATAAACACTTAATCATTCCACCACATCATTGTCATATTCAACATCGCCAATAGTGATTGCATGTGACTTCCCTTTGTCCTTTTCCTTAAGCGGTTGCTCATGTCGATCATCACTAACCCTTGGATTAGGGAATTTATTAGCATAATGCCACATTTCCTTGCACTTGAAGCATTGAAGTGTTGGTGGTGCGTTCTCTGTAGTGTTTTCTTTATTCACATCATTAGAAACCCTTTTTCCATTACTTCGACACTCAGCTGCTTGATGACCTTCTTTTCTACACTTAAAACATTTTCTAGTCCCTTTAATACAATCTCCAACATGCTTCTTTCCACACATTGAGCATAAAGAAACATTCATCTTCTTTTCACCATTATTCTGAGATTTCTCCTTGAACTGCATTTTCGTTTCTTGTCAAAACCCTGAGATGGATATGTAACACCAACTTCCATTTCTACCTTGATAGCACAACACACAATTTCTTCATAGCTACTGAAGTATTTTATAGCTAATTCCCTTCGAAGAATTGGTTGTAAGCCACTGAAAAATCGATCAACTTTACTTTCAGGTTGGATAATAATGCCAGATGCATACCTTGCATGTCTTGTAAAATTCGCTTTGTATATAACAACAGATTCATCATCCTTTTGCTTCAGCTCAAGAAACTCCTTTTCCATCTTTTTTCGAAGAATACGAGGGAAGTACTTACTGAAAAACAAGTTCTTGAACTATTCCCATTCCATGGTCTCAATTTCATCTCTTGGCCTTGTATTCTTGATAAGATTCCACCATTGATCAGCTTCACCTTCCAAACGATATACTACTAAGATGACTTTATCATGTTCTGAACATTGAAAAACTGAAAATATCATTTCAGTGGTACTGATCCATTGTTCAACAACAAGTGGATCAGAAGACCCACTGAAAGAAGGTGGAAGTTTCCTCATGAAGGACTCAATAGAATATTGTTCCCTTCTCTGCTCATTTGGAATCCAGAATGATTCATAGCTTGTGTAAGTATAACAATAAGATTTTGCACTCCATCTCCCATAACATTTGTTCGTTCAGGAGGACAATCATTGCATTGTCCATTATAGTGATCAACACGGTTGCTTCGGGTTCCAGCCATCGTCTAAAACCCAAAAAGAATAGTGTGAGAGGCAAAAATAATGCTAGGGAAAACAACATAGTAAAGGGGGAGTAACCTTAATATCTAACATCTTAGGTTAAATTCTAAGATCTTTACCGTATTTCTAGGACTATATCCTATACGTATACTTATCCATAGAGACATCCCTAGACATACCATAGAAATATCTCTAGGGAACTCACTAACGTTCTCACATCCTAGTTTCCAAAGGTTGACTAAACCTTTCCTCTGATACCAACTGTAGAGACCCGAAGCCTGACGTACATGGACATTACATTACTTTTGCAGAATACATAGTACATAACAAAAACACACACACAAGGATCGTAATAGTTTAGTGTCTTTGGAAACTCGGAATATAATCTTCTAATCGTGGAGAAAGATATTCAACATCTCCCATAAAGATCTTCTTTTTTTTACCTAAAACCTTTCTTTATTTCCTGGGGAAAATAAAACATAAAAAGGGTGAGCTCAAATGCTCAGTAAGGGTAAACAAAAGAAATATCAATCACATCATATTCATAAGAACATATCATTTTGGAAATCTTAACCCGCAAAAGAGAGCATAATTTCATAACATGGGATAAATCATATTATTGAAATGAAATCCCAATAATCATAAATTAAAACATGAAACTTTGTGTCATACACACATAATCATATAGAATAATATCTTATTAGTCAAGACTCATTTCCAAGACTATCTTAGTGTACAAAGTCTATTTCTAAACCGAGTCACCCTCGTTTCAGTCCTGTTTCACTGAAGCGGTATAACCTACCATTCCAGCCATGTCTATCTCACGAGATATAAAATTTTTACCCAATGAATTGGAGGGAGATATAGGTCCCACCCATCTCATAATGATACCATTATTATGTGTGCCACAAAATCATAAACCATACATCATAGCATAACCCATGTAATAAAAATGGGAATCTTAAACATCGTGACATCATAAAAAAAACTCATATAAGATAAAAGAATTCATATAAATAATTCCATCACAACATAATCAAATCAATGTAATAATAGGGATAAAAACAGAACCCTATATTATCTTAGATGGAAAATAATTTTGATAAAACACTTGAACTCCATTCTTGAGGAAAATATCCTTTCTACTTCAAAAACAATTTTCCTTTCTTAACATGTCATACAATTGTAAACTAAAAGAAGTTGATTAAAAATAAACATGAAAACTTGAAAAGGAAGCTTCTTGTAAATAATGTTTTAAAAATACATTAATTCCGTATAATTTAAAAAAAACATTCTTCTCGTACTTTTGTCGGAAAATTCAAAAAGTACATCGTATGAAAAACGAAAAAAGATTCTTTTCATATCTTTTACAAAAAACTCACCGAAGGGTAAAATTGGACATAAACTATTGTAGAAGGATATAAATATTACATATTGAGGAAACATGGATGTGGATGATAAAATACACCCTAGTAAATTCCAAATTATAATCAATCTCAGATAAAAAGGAGATTGTGATATTTCCGTTACCTTAGGTTCGATATGCTTCGTAAGTGTCCGAACCTCCTCTTTTTGACGCGCCTTAACTTAACCTCCACTTAAATAACTAATGATGGTCTTTGAAGAAGACCAGGACCTCTAAGATGATACTAGGGAAGTGGAGAAGAGATTTTGGCAGGGGTTGGCCGAGCTTGAATGCTCAAATTGGTGTTAGGAGGAGAGGGAGGAGGTGCCCTTTTATTAGGGAGGAGAGGGGTACCTTAGGAAAATCTCAAAATATTATTTTATATTAAGGTCAAATTCGGTTTATAATGGTTCGAAAGGGACTTATTTAGAAGCTAAAGTGGGTATGGGTCGAAATCCTCTCATCCAATAGGATTTAGACAAGTTTAGGTTTTAATTTTAACCTTATCAATTAGATTTAACTCTAAGTTAAATAATTTAACTTTTACCGTGTCTTTTTGTTTTCTTACATTATATGGTTAATAAACTTACCATAACAAGCCAAAAGAACCCCAAGTTGTTTATTATTAATATATAAAATTTTATCTAAGTCATTTTTCCAAACCATAGATTTTTAGGAATAAAATAACAATTAATAATATAATATTTGTTTTAAAAAATAATTTATGTCAATTTTGACACTATTTGGTACATGATTTTTGTGAAATTCATAAAAGAATGATTATTTCGAACCAAGTTACTTAAATCAACAATAAAAAGTCATATTAACCTAGAAAATTATTGTAAGTCATAAAAAATCTCAAATTTCATTTATTTGGGCATTTATAACATCAATTATGTCAATATTTCATTAATAAGACAATTACTGCATCATCTTTGTGACATAATTAATGATAATTATATAATCCCTAAAAATTATAAATAAATTTCTATGATGTAGATACTTGTATTAGATTTCTGTAGAATATTCATGTTCGATGTTTCATAAAGTTGATCACTAAATTAAAATTATTATACTTATAAGATTTAAGAAAGTGACATGTTGTCACATTCTTTGGTTTTAATAATAATTAAATTATTTTCATGGACAAAAGTCCATAAAATGAATCTAATACGACCCTTAGGTTATATGGGTCTACCTTTATCCATAAAATAGTATTTTTCCATGTGTTAGGGTAATTTTATAATCTTATATTTACCCTTAATTACCCGATTTACCTTTAACTATAGTAAATACAATTTACCGTAGTTACTATTCACAATGCCCAAAAATAAAAAGTAGCTTATTAACATAATTTGGACCCACAGATTCCAAATATCTAATACATTTTTCCAAATTCAATACACAAAAGATTCTTGAATTAAATTAAAATTAATCCCGTTGTCGAAAGAAAACTGGTTTTTCTTTAAAACATTGCAAAAGATTGAATTGATTTAACCTACGAATTCAAGATAAATCAATGCTAATGACATACATTGTATTAAATGGTAAAAATATATTATATTTATACTTTAAAACCATTAAATATTATAATTTAACCACATAAGATATTACGATGAAAAATGTTGTTTTTAATTAAAATATAGCGTGTTTTTACTTTTCATTAAAATATGAAAGTTATCGGAAAAATATCAAAACTTTATGTAATGTAAATTTTTATATCCTGATTCAAAAAGAAGAATTTTATTTTTTCAAATTTAACTTATAAACATGTCAAAAACTAGATTTAAAGTGGCTGCGCCATCAAAAGGCGGCAAAACTGCATTTTTTTAAAAATACTTATTTTACCCGAAAAATTTATTTTGTTCTTATACCATGTTTTAGAAAATGTTTAAGATGAATAATAATGATATAAAATTCAAAATTTAGTTAACACTATTCATAAAGGCTAGTTCAAAACAATATTATAATAATATATCGTTGTTTAGTAAATCCCGGTATTGCGTACAACACACGCTATCGAGGAATGTCGCGATTCCGTGTAATGCAAGCCAAGTCAGGGTTGCGTGTAGTGCACGACTCCTTTGTTGTTGCGTATAATAAAATCCAACCATATTGTATTTATAAATTGAATATATATATATATATATATACACACACACTCAATGTTGCGTAGTTTAACTTATATCAAACGAACTTGAAATTGTATGTAACAAGAGCCAAGAAAGGTGTTGTGTATACTGCAAGCTAATACGGTGCTGCGTATAGCGCAAGATAATCTTGGTGTGTCGTACAATAGAAGATATGAATGAAATTAAAAAGAACGTATTTTATAAAATCTTGGTTTGTTACAATACGCAACAACGTATTAGCTTTCAGTATATGAAACACTATTCCTGGATTGTGTTACACACAATTTCAAGTTCGTTTGATAGTAGTTATTCTACGCAACATTGAGTGTATATATATATATATATAAATTCAATGAATAAATGAAATATGGTTGGATTCTGTTATACCAAACAACAAAAGAATCTTGCACTACACACAAACCTGACTTGGCATTCTTTACAAGGAATCACAACCTTCTGAGATATTGTATGTCGTACGCAATACCGAGTTTCACTAAACAACGATATGTTATTAAAATTTTATATAAACTAGCCTTTATGAATAGTAATACCAACTTTTTGATATTTTATAAATTTTATCATTCAAAACAGACTTCATTTTTGGATTTGGAATATTGAAATTAGCCTAGGGTGAATTTTTGGTATTTTTTCTGAAAAATTTCAATTTTTTTGATGAATAGTGAAATCATTGGGTTACTATTTAAAAAACCAACTTTTTATTTAAATAATTATTTATTTTATTTAAATTTATTTTAGGTCAAAATTTATATATAATACCTATATAAGTTCAATGTAATTCATTGGAGTCATTTTATAATAATTATATATATATATATATATATATATATATATATATATTTTATTGAACTTTTAACCGTCTTTTACTAACCTCCTAGAAGAATTTGAAATTTTGCATAAAACATAATTTTACCGCTTATGTGAGTGGAATTTATAAAATCTGAGATGCACGGTTAATATGAAGGAGTAAAATGTGGTTCAATAAGATAAAAATAATTTTTGGTTAATAGTATCTTTTTACTTTTATTTACCACGGTTAAAACTAAATAGGGTAATTAAGGGTAAATATTTTATTATTATTACCCTAACACATGTCCTAATTCTATTGGATAAGTTTCATTCGACCAAAAAAACCTTAGGAATAATATATTACTCTTTAGGTCCACTTGGATTAGATTAGGACAGTAATTGTTATTTTATTTAAAGAAGAGTAACATAGTCAAAATCAATGTTTAAAAACTAAAATATTTTTAATATTGGGTTATACAAAAGATAAATTCAACTATAAATATTAATTATAAAGATAAATAGATTTCATACATGATGGTAATTTATTTATAATTTTTATATGTTATATAATTTAATTTATTTATGACACAATGATTATGAAGTAATTACCTTATTAATGAAATATTAACAAAATTGATGTTATAAATACCCTAATAAATATAATTTGAGACTTTTTATTAATTACACTAATTTTCTAGGTTAATATGACATGTTATTTTTGATTCAATTAACTTATTTTTAACTAATCATGTTGTTACAATTTTCACAAAAAACAATTACCAAATAGTGTCAAAATTGACATAAAATAGTTTTTAAAACAAATATTATATTATTAATTGTTATTATATTCATAAAAATCTATAGTTTGGATAAATTACTTATATAAGGTTATATATATTAATAATGAACCACTTGGGGTTCGTGTTTCTTGTTATAGTATGTTTATTACCCATATAGTGTAATAAAACAAGAAGACATAGTAAAAGTTAAATTATTTAACTTAGAGTTAAGTCTAAATGATAGGGTTAAAATAGTAACCTAAACTTGTCTAAAACCTATTGGTTGATAGTATTTCTACCCATCCTCAATTTATCTTCTAAATAAATCAATTTGGAGCTATTATAAACCGAATATGACTTTATTATAAAATAATATTTAAAATTTTTCCAAAGGTGCCCCTCTCCTCCCTTATAAAAAGGGCACCCCTTCCCTCTTCTCCCCACACCATTTTGAGATATGAAACATGGCCAACCCCAGAAAATTCCTCTTCACAACCTCTATCTCTATATCATAGAGGTTCTGGTCTTCTCAAAAGACCACCACTAGTGCCCTATGAAGAAGTTTAAAGGAGGTGCGTCGAGGAAGAGTTAATCTCTTAAACCGACTCTTTCAAGTATCTTTCTTCTTCTACTTACTATTATTTAGCTGTTTCATTATAATGTAATAACATAAATATTAATTATATACTTATATGATATTGTAAATATGAAACAAACCTATTTCACCTTCTATCCATCCTACGGAAAATGAAATCACGGCGCATGCGTACGTACGGAATACCGTCTCCACGCTGTGGTGTAATTAGTTTTTCCACCACCACCTTAATTGGATGGGTATAATGGTGTAAAAAATACCTATACATAGTTATTATAACATCATACTAATTGATAGATATTATATCATCCACTCCAATTCAATTCAATAATTATGGGAATGATATCATCACTCGTGCGTACATACAGATTAACGTCTCCACGACGCGATGAGATTCACTCTCCATGTTAACCACTAAAGAATGATTATAAAGTATATATAATGAATAATAATGAAATATATGACATCATAATGCTACTGGATTTATTAATATATATATATATGTCATCTACTTACTATCATTCAACTCAATTAGGAGAAGAAAACAGTGTTCATGCGTACGTATAACCTACCGTCTCAATGAACGATGTATTTCATTTAATTTATCGATATTATATATATATATATACCAAATATATATGATATATAAATCGTGATTTACATTCTGGATGTATTTAAATCATGATATAAGTAATAATAATATCAAGAACAATAAGTCCAAACACATACGATAAATAAAACGATTTTACCCCAAATGCTGCTTTAACATGGAATTTACAAAAGAAGGACTAATATAAAGTCATAAGTGAACCATATAAGATATCATTACAATGAATATGATTTTTAATAAGTCAATGACATTATTTAAATCATTATACAGGAGGTTCAGATACGTACGAAGCATATCAGACCTAAGGTAAGGGATAATTATTCCAATCTCATTCTTATCCGAGATTGTTTATTCATAAGTATTTACCGAGGTTATGTTTATCATTAATGTCCATGTTTTCAAAAAATGTTTTCATAACATGTTTAGTATTCTTACATGTATGTTTAAAGTCATTTTTAACCTTTTATGACTTTTACCGAAAGGTTTGGAAGGAATCATTCTTTTTTTACCATACAAGGTGTTATTTGACTTTTTTGACAAATGTACGAGGAGAATGTTTTTTTAACTTATACGGCATGAACGGATTTTTACAATTTTATAACGCCTTATTTTCATAAAGCTTACTCTACAATATTTCATGAGTATTTTCAACAAAATCTTTTTCTTTTAAAATTTCATGGCATTTTTTGAAAATAAAATGATTTTGAAGAAGAAAATATATTTTCCTAATGAATTCATTTCAAGTGTTTTATCAACAATATTTTGCAGCTAAGATGAAATTATTTAGTATGTTTATGTTTCAAGTATAATGTATCTATTATTTAAAGGGTTTTATTATTATTATGGTTAAATGATATCCATTTTTTATATGGATTATGTTATGAGGGGATGATGTTTATGAAACCCATTTTATTCTTTGGGTTATGATGAATGATTTATGTTTATTTTGTGGAACAAGTAAGAATGATTTCATTATGAGATGGGTTGGACATATATATCCCTCCAATTCATTGGGTAAAGATTTATATCTCATGAGATATACATGGCTGGAATGGTAAGTTAATCCGGTTCAGTGATACTAGACTGGAACGAGGAGTGAACTCGATTCAGAAAGGGACTTTGACCACTAAGATGGTTTTGGAAGCAATGCCTTGGCTACTATGGAAATCATATCATGTGATTAATGTTTTTATACAATTACATGTTTTATCCCAATGCTATTTTATCATGATTAATGTTCCTTTATGACCTATGCCTTACGTACTTCCATGATTTATTTCACAACTCATGATTTTGATGTGTAAACTTTATGTTCATGTTTTGAAGTTCAAATGTATATGGTTTGTTTTATTTTCTTTATTCTTACCCTTACTGATCATTTGAGCTCACCCTTTATATGTTTTATTTTCCCTAGAATATAAAGAAAGGTTTTAGGTAAGAAAACAATAGGGGGATATCTTTATGGGTGATGTTGTAGATCTTTCACCACAATTAGAAGATTATGTTCTGAGTTTCCAAAGACACTAAACTATTATGGTCCATGTGTGTTTGTTTTTGTTATGTATTAATCATTCCTCAAAAGTAATGTAATGTCCATGTACGTCAAGCTTCGGGTCTCTATAGTTGGTATTAGAGGAAAGGTTTAGTTAACCTTTAGAAACTAGGATGCGATAACTTTAGTGAAATCCCTAGAGATATTTCTAAGGTGTGTATAGGGATGTCCCTAAGGCTAAGTATACGTATAGGTTAGAGTCCTAAAGTTATGTTGACATTCATGAATAACCTAGGTTCAACCTAATGTGTCATGGATTAATGAAAATTTGATAAGTTAGGCATCCTATAAGTGACTTTTTATGATTATATGGTTCCTCGTTATTTTAACTGTTTCTTTCAATATGGTTTCTGGTCTTAGTCAATGGAATGAATGAAAAGGAATTCTGTTAACATTGATCACAATGGACAAATTGGTGACTATGATCAATGAAATTATGTAACTCCTGGAGAGAAAGATTTTGTGATTATGCCGAATCAGTCATCTTGATATATGATAAACAAGGTGAACTTTAGTTCTATTCCTAAGTCATCAAATAAGAGGAAGATGGAATTTTATGCATGTTCACATGGTGAGGTGCATAGAGAATGGAATGTTGAGATTTATAAAGAAGGGATGAAGAGCCTTGAGGAATACCTCAAATGGAGGGGAATATGTTATCTATGTGGAGAAAAGGGTCATAGAGTGACAGACTGTTATGGAGTCCAATGTCGTATCTGCGGAGAACATGGGCACTACCCAACTCAATGCCCGGACCTAATAGGTTACTTATAAATCAAGGAAGGACCTATTACATGCCAATCATTGAAGATGATGGATTGAAAGGATTATGTATTGGAATTCAATAATAATTTTTTTGACGTACTTTTAATGTATATTGAAATATCTATGTATTGGTCCATTGTGGTTTTCTATAAGAATATGGTACCGGTAACCATGAAAGGTTATTCAAATATTCTTGGATGGTATATGATATGTGCATAATGAAAGGATAAATAGATAATGATATTTTTTATAGTATTAAAGATCTCATGATTGGTATAAGGACAAAGTGATATCATGGTTTGAGTATACATAATTTTGGGATTTTGGTATATGGAAAGAGTTAACTTTTGACAGCATTCATGTATTTACTAAAGTTCAATGGCTATTAATTTTTCAAGAGAATACATGATTAAGGTATTCACATTTTATGAATATAACCAACAAGAAGATATATTATATGATATATAGAGGATACATGATGGTATTTACATGCTTGGTAGAATGACCTCTCTAGTAATATTGTTCATTATACTATGAGATTGGAATGAAGTATTTTGGATAAAGCTAAAGATTGGTATAGATTAATATAGAAATCATATAGTATTGTTTAAGTCTAGAACTTCTTGTCATGTTATAATAGTATAGTTTTAGAAAAAGGAAAACACGTAGGACGGGCGACAACCCGTCGCGTCGAACAAGGCTGTAGGAATCAAACCCACAACCGAATTGCGACATGCCTTTTTCGCCTACCACTGGCCTACAGGAAGTCCCTGGTTAGTAGAAACAAGTTTTATTTTATTAATCGGTATCATAGATGAAGTATATGTCAATTTTTTTAATCATATACAATAATACTCACCATAGATGGACTTATGTATATTTGAAAACTTTTGCTAACCTTTTATTTGAGACAAATGGAATGACCCCTCATTCTATCACATGATCTGCTAACACTTAAAGAATGAAAAATTCAACATCATTTTTTTAAGAGACGAAGTGGAAATTGTTCAAGGAACGAACAATGGTGAGATTGTACCAAAATACAGTAAGTACTTCGTCTAATTCAAATTCTTCGGCTTTAGGGAAATGATCTTGAAAACCAAAAATGTTGTCCTAGTGCAATTATATCTGATGAATCAGATGATACCTTAGATCATCACAAATTTATGGCTTTGTGATTGTTGGATTTTTCATAGCCATGTTCTCTACCACTCTCCATCAGAACATGATGGTTATATTTCTCTTCCATATCCATATTTTCAAATATGTTCTCCTATGTGGGAACCCAATGATTAGTCAATTTGGGTAACCACAACATTTCATACTTTAGTTTTTAAATATGTGTTATGGTATTCCTTTTTATGATGTGGGTTTCTATTAAAGAAGCTTTTGAGTAGTAATCCATTTATAACCCTGACAAATTTTGAGGGAGAAATTCGTTTAAAGGGGGGTAGAATGTAACACCCCGAGATTTTATGAGATACATTATTTTTAATTTCTTTCATATATTTTGTTGTACGCTACACCAAGATTATCTTGCGCTATATGAAACACTATATTAGCTTGCAGTATACACAACACTATTATTGGATCGTGTTAGACACAATTTCAAGTTCGTTTGATAGTAGTTATTCTACGCAACATTGAGTGTATATATATATATATATATATATAAATTCAATGAATAAATGAAATATGCATGGATTATGTTATACGCAATAACAATGGAGTCTTTCACTACACACAACCCTATCTTGGATTGCATTACACACAATCACGACCTTCCATGATAGCATATGTTGTACACAATACCGAGTTTCACTAAACAATGATATGTTATTAAATATGAAATAAACTAGCTGTTATGAATAGTAATACCCACTTTTTGAAATTTTATAAATTTTATCTTTCAAAATATAATTCATTTTTGGATTCGGAATATTGAAATAAGCCTAAGGTGAATTTTTGGTATTTTTCTGAAAACTTTCAATTTTTTGTTGAATAGTGAAAACACTGGGTTACTATTTAAAAACCAACTTTTTATTTAAATAATTATTTATTTTATTTAAATTTATTTTAGGTCAAAATTGAAATATAATACCTATATATTTTTAATGTAATTCATTGGTGTCATTTTAAAATAACTTTAGATGCATAAAAATTTTGTTAAACTTTTCACCGTCTTTTACCCACCTCCTTGGATAATTTATAAATTTACATAAAATATAATTTTACCGCTTCTGTGACTGTAATTTATATAATCTTAGAGACATGGTTAATATCAATGATTAAAATGTGGTTCAATAAGATAAAAATAATTTTTGGTGAATAGTAACTTTTTACTTTTATTTACCACGGTTAATAGTAAATAGGGTAATTAAGGGTGAAAATGTAATTATTATTACCCAAAAAATGTCATAATTCTATTGGATAAGTGTAATTTCACCAAAAAAAACCTTAGGAATAAAATATTACCCTTTAGTTCCACTTGGATTAGATTAGGACAGTTATTATTATTTTATTTAAAGAAGTGTAAAAATAGTTAAAATCAAAGTTTCATAACTAAAACATTTTTAATATAGGGTTATACATAAGATCAATTCGACTATAAATATTCATTATAAAGATAAAAATATTTCCTACATGATGGTATTTTATTTATAATTTTTATACATTAAATAATTTAATTTATTTATGACACAATTATGATGTAGTAATTACATTATTAATGAAATATTAACATAATTGAGGTTATAAATACCTAAATAAATGTAATTTGAAACTTTTAATGAATTAAAATAATTTTTAGGTTAATATTACATGTTATAATTTATTCAATTAACTTTTTTATAACTAATCATGTTGTTATGAGTTTTACAGAAATCAATTACCAAATAGCGTCAAAATTGAAATAAAATAGTTTTTAAACAAATATTATATTATTCATTGTTATTATATTCCTAAAAATCTATGGTTCAAAAACATTACTTAGATAAGGTTATATATATTAATAATGAACCACTTGGGGTTCGTTTGTCTTGTTATAGTGTGTTTATTAACCATATAGTGTAAGAAAACAAGAAGACACGGTAAATGTAAAATTATTTAACTTAGAGTTATGTCTAAATGATAAGGTTAATATAGTAACCTAAACTTGTCTAAAACCTATTGGTTGAGAGTTTTTAGACACATACCCACTTTCTTTTCTAAATAAATCAATTTGGAGCTATTATAAACCGAATATGACTTTATTATAAAATAATATTTTAAATTTTTCCAAAGGTGCATCTCTCCTCCCTTATAAAAAGGGCACCCCATCCCTCTTTTCCTCACACCCTTTTGAGCCTTGAAGCTCGGCCAACCCCTAAAAATTACTCTTCTCAACCTATCTATATATATCATATAGGTTCTAGTATTCTCAAAAGACCATCTCTAGTTACCTAAGAAGAAGTTTAATGGAGGTGCGTCGAGGAAGAGGTAATCTCTTCTACCGACTCTTTCAAGTTTCATTCTTCATCTACTTCCTCTTATTTAGTTGTTTCGTTATAAAGTAATAACATAAATATTAAATATATACTGATATGATATTATAAATATGAAACAACCCTATTTCACCTTCAATCCATCCTATGGAAAACGAAATCACCACGCATGCGAACGTACAAATTACCATATCCACGCCGTGGTGTAATTAGTTTTTCCACCAACACCTTACATGGATGGGTATAATGATGTAAAGAATAACTATATATATAGTTATTATAACATCATACTGATTCTGAGATATTATATCATCCACTCAAGTTCAATTCAGTAACTATGGGAATGATATCATCGCTCGTGCTTACGTACGGATTACCGTCTCCACGACGCAATGAGATTCATTATTTATGTTAACCCCTCATGAATGATTATAAAGTATATATAATGAATAATAATGAAATATATGACATGATAAATCTATTGGATTTATTAATATATATATATATATATATTTCATCTACTTACTTCCATTCAAGGAAATAAAGAAAAGAAAACGGCGTTCATGCGTACGTACGGCCTACCGTCTTTATGAATGGTGTATTTCATTTAATTTATATATATATATATATATACTGAATATATATGATATATAAATCATGATTTAAATTCTGGAAGTAATTAAACCATGATATAAGTAATAATAATATCAATAACAACACCTCCAAACACGTACGATAAATAAAACGATTTTACCCAAAACGCTGCTTTAACATGGAATTTACAAAAGAATGACTAATATAAAGTCATAAGTGTACCTTATATGATATCATAACAATAAATATTATTCTGTAATAAGTAAATAACATTATTTAAATCATTATATATGAGGTTCGGATATGTACAAATCATATCTGACCTAAGGTAAGGGATAATTATTCCAATCTCATTCTTATCTGAGATTGTTTATTCGTAAGTATTTATTGGGGTTATGATTATCATCCATGTCCATGTCTTCTAAAACTTTTTCGTAAAATGTTTAGAATTCTTCCATATATTTTTAAAGTCATTTTTACCCTTTTATGTCTTTTACCACAAGGATTGGAAGGAATATTTTTTTGTATACCATACGAGGTACTTTATGACTTTTCCAAAAAAAAGTAAGAGGAGAATGTTTTTTTAATTTATACGACATGAATGGATTTTTACAGTTTTATAATGCCTTATTTTCATAAATATTACTCTATAATATTTCATAAATATTATAAAAAAAATCATTTTATTTTAAATTTCATTGCATTTTGTGAAAGGAAAATGATTTTGAAGAAGAAATGATATTTTCCTCAGGAATTCACATCAAGTGTTTTATCAAAACTATTTTCCATCTAAGATGAAATTTTTCAGTATGTTTATGTTTCAAGTATAATGTCTCTATTATTTAAATGGTTTGATTATTATTATGATGAAATGTTATCCATTTGTTTTATATGTATTATGTTATGATGGGATGATGTTTTTGAAAGACATTTTATTCTTTGGGATATGATGAATGACTTATGTTTATTTTGTGGTACAATTAAGAATGATTTCATTATGAGATGGGTGGGAATTATATCTCCCTCCAATGCATTGGGTAATGATTTATATCTCATGAGATGGACATGGTTGGAATGATAAGCTAATCCAGTTCAGTGATATAGGACTGGAACAAGGAGTGAACTTGATTCAGAAAGGAACTTTGTCTACTAAGATGGTCTTGGAAGCAATGCCTTGGCTACTATGGAAATCATATCATGTGCTTAATGCTTTGCCACAATTACATGTTTTATTACCATGCTATTTTATCATGATTAATGTTCCTTTATGACCTATTCCATACATAATACCATGATTTATTTCAGAACTCATGATTTTGTTGTGTAAACATTATGTTCATGTTTTGAAGTTAAAATGTATATGGTTTGTTTTATTTTCTCCATGCTTACCCTTGCTGAGCGTTTGAGATCACAATTAATATGATTTCTTTTCCCCTGGATATAAAGAAAGTTTTTATGTAAGAAAAAAAAAGGGAAGATCTTTATGGGAGAGGTTGAAGATCTTTCATCACAATTAGAAGATTATGTTCCGAGTTTCCAAAGACACTAAACTATTACGGTCCTCGTGTGTTTGTTTTTGTTATGTATTAATTATTCTGAAAAAGTAATGTAACGTCCATGTATGTCAATCTTCGGTTCTCTATACACAGAACTATGTACGTTTTGATTCTTGTCCTGGAAGGACACATAGTGATGCCTCGATCTGTAATCATGGCTCATACCCACTTGTAATAAAAAAAGATGCCCCCATCATATCCTCTACCTCCAAAAAAGTATGATGGAGACTGTGTGACCACTCCTTATTTCTCATAAAGAGTATAACTCACTTTATCATTAGATCAGTGGTATGTATTCTCCTGTTCTAATAGATATTAGGGGAATATGGTAGGCATGTCACCCATATCAATAAAAACAAAAAAATTACCTTACATGTCATTACAGATCGACTGAACCAAATCAGTATAGGGATTTTTGAAAATACATGTGGCTTGATTCCTACCATCGTAGGATACATAGTGACACCTCAATCTTCGATCTCAGCCCACCATCATCGTCAAAATAAAATCTTCCCTCAAATGTCCCAAACACATCGAGAAAATTCTTGGAGGGTACTTTTAGAACTACTTGTGGCATGATTTATTCCCTCACAAGATAGGTAGTTATGCCTTGATCCTCGATCCTGACCCAACCATAATAATCATAAAAAGAATCTTCCCTCAACTATCCCTAACAAATCAATGAAATTCTTGTAGGTAAATTTTTGAACTACATGTGGCATTATACCTTCCCTCCCAGGTTACATAGTGATGCCTCAATCTTCGATCTCTACCCAACCATCATCATCCGAAGAAGAATACACCATCATGTGTCCCTAACACATTAAGAAAAATATTTTATGGAAGATAAAAACAATGTGTGGCTTGATTCCTACCCTCACAGGATACGTAGTGACACTAGATCATCAATCTTGTCCCTACCACAAGAAACAAATGACTCTTTATTACATGTGTATGTTCTAATTGTATGGGGTGTTCATGAAAAGTCACATCACATGACAATAAAACTACAAAATTATTGAACAGTTATGTGTGACTTGGTCTTTAGTATTATTAGATTCTGCATATTCTTGTCAGTTATGATAGGTACACAGATCTTTCTTTACTCTATAAATATGGTTCAATCTTATGTGGATGCTCCAGTAGTTCATGGTTAATCATGGTAAGAGTATTCTCACATTCATAGAAACTTCATTCCCATTTGTCACACTCCATACCTCGGGAAAACATGGATCCTCATAACCATTGAAAGACATCATGGATGGAAGGTTATTTTCCTATGGAAACCATTGATTGACTATGAATATCATGCCCTGGTGGATATGCATATGTTTCCCAAAAAAATGGCCATCAATCAACGAAAAATTTGTCCTCATGAGAGTCATCTCCTATCACACAACACCCAATGGATTTCAAGTCCCATGTCATCCCTCCAGATTAATGTAACCCCTAGGAAATATGGTTTACACCTTACATCATCATTCATGTATATGTAACACTAGAACATCCTGATTGCTATTAACCGAAAACATTTGAAGACCTTTATGACAAAAAATCATCCTTAACACATGATGTTGAACTGAAAGGTCAAAATATTACTCACCACCAGCCAAAATCATCCTAACTGCAGAACATTTAACTACAATGCCAAAATCTTATACACCGCTCAACGTTAAGAAAAACGACCTAAATCATCCCCATCGTTTGAAGTTAAACTGAAAGGCCAAAATCATACCCGATGAATGACATTAAACTATATAACAATCGATTAATCCCAAATGTTCCCTCTGTTGATGATTTTTAAATTCCAAATCAATGTACCAGAATCCTCCCAATGCCTTGTTTCTCACACCGAGCATAGATGATGGGTGTGTAAGTATTTTAGAAAGAGATGCAAAGTTAAATTATGAAAAAACAGCACAAGAATTTGGTTCAAACAGAACAACCCTAAAAGGAAAGTCAGGGTTCCCTCTCCTGAGAGGAACACTGTTTCCTAGCCATGAGATGGTACAGAACTAGGTATCCAAAAGATATAAAAAATAATTCACCCTACGTATGAGTCATATCTATGTAAGGGACACACTTCTATTAGTAAATTGCATCCCAAATGTCCCAAATATGTCCGGATATGCTCCTACCATATTCTGAACTCCATGAATTGAGTGATTTGGAATTCTTATAACCCTCCAAGGCCATCAGGGATTGAAGACCAGTGTCTTGCAGATACCTATGATTGACAATGCATATCATGCCCCGGGGGATCTACATCTGTTTCCCACAAAAATGGCCATCAGTCAAATGAAAATTGTTCCCTAGGAGAGTCCTCTCCTATCACTGTACGCCCAATGGCTTATAAGCCTCATAAAATCTTTCCTGATTCAAGGGCCCTTAATGTCATGTTTGACATATTCCTCTTTTCACACATCCCAGATATATCTGAACATATGGACCCGCTTCATCTCAGTTTTCTTTTGAGGTTTCTAAAAGATGACCCATCTGTATACATGAACTTGATCTGAATGCAATGGAATAGTTCCCCCACATGCTTTTGGTTTTCCCCAAATAATATCAGTTAATATTCCTCTTTCTTTGGTGCATAGGTTAACCACTCGTTGAAGTTTACATTCCATGTTCAGAAAAATCCAAATCTCCAAAATCCATAATAGCCATCAGAAATTGATGGCCAATGTCCTGTGGAAGCCTTTTCTAAACATTGAATACCATGACATGGTAGCTCTACATATACATCCGAAATGATTTTCCACCAGTCAAAAAAAAATCATCCCCATGAGAGTCCTTTCCAGCTTTTGTATGCTCAAATGACATTCTTTTCTAGTCACACCTCTTGATTTGGATAACCCCTATATGATGGATTATGTACCTCCTTCTTTCCAAGTGCAGCTAATGTGAGACAGAATCTTAACTGAACTAACCATTCACCAACTCTCTCTCATGCATATATGAAATGTGAGGGAACAATTGTCCTCTCAAGGTTGATACTAATGTTCCTAATGTTCTCAGACAACACCACTCGGGCTAGCCACCCATTGTGGCTCCCAACATCAAAATAAATCCAAAATGTTGAAAAACCCAGCATGCCATCAGAAATGGAAGGACAATGTCTTTGGAACACCTTTGATTTACTATTCACATCATTCCTTGGTGGCTTTGCATACGTTTACCATAAAAATGGTTGCTAATCAAAGCCTAATTCCTCCATAGAAGATTCATTTCCTAAATTTTTAGGCCTAAAGTGACTCTCGATCCTCTTGCAAGTCTAGAGTCCAAAATTCAGTGGTCTGAACAAATCCATAATCAATGTCTAAAGGATAATATAACATTCCCAAATAATAGCCCCATGTTATGGTCCTACCCTATTATGTTCATTCAAAGTTGTTCGACCTAAAGCATAAGTAATAAGTTTGATTGGCGGGACTGTGGACTGTCAGTGATAAGAAAACACTCTATACACTATAGAGGTAAAATCCATAGAAGGCACGTATGAAAAAAATGTGAGTATCAGTAGGTTGGAAAAAAATTTAGCCAACAAAAAAGGTATAAATCTAGTTAGGTTTGAAACCCTCTAATGGGAGGCATAAGAAAAATCCATGTTATACCTAATAAAACCTTACCATACAGGCTTAAGAAAATATTTGGGTAATAATAATGAAAAGAAATAAATATTCGTGAGGTATTCTATAAAACCTTAGCAATAGTCGAACTATGCTCGCTGAGTCCCTTATATTAGGGGAAAATTAGACCACGATTCGATAATTTGAGTGTACTAATTTCAAGTCATGGTTTATAGTTAATACTTGATTGAAATGATGTTGACAAGAACATACAAAGAAGACATGTTTAAAATACAAATATGTTCCATTGGGTTAATCAAAAATGGAAGAACATCCCCATTTCGAAGCCCGTCTAGAGTATTAAATAATGACGATAGTGTTTATTGTAATTTTGGACTGAAATACAACAGGTCCTGGTTCCCCATTTCCAAAAGGATGGGTACTGATTGGCACAATCTTTAAATGGTATATTCTAAAGAATTAATGTCCTCTATTTTGGATTTGGCCATTGAACGAACCCACACCATGATATCAATAAGGCCATGCCCCTTCTTCTATAAGGATTCATAATAGGCACACAAAGAGGCCAATTGTTCCCTCAACATGGTTGAATGTGCATCATAATCCCACAACTCTTCCTCATGGGTCTCTTCCTAATCACGAGCCTTCAC
Organism: Viscum album; assembly: GCA_963277665.1. Classification (NCBI taxonomy): domain Eukaryota; kingdom Viridiplantae; phylum Streptophyta; class Magnoliopsida; order Santalales; family Viscaceae; genus Viscum; species Viscum album. The sequence continues at coordinate 1,657,168,135 of OY728138.1, read as the reverse complement.
CTCCTCGTCTATCAGATGATTAAATTCTCTTGAAATAACTCAGATGGTCACCACCTGGTAATGGTAGGAATTGAACATAACCTCCTTTTCCTCACATGAGGCGAATTCTTCTTGGTAAATCACGATTTGATAAATAAGGAAGTGAATGTTATGATAATAAAATCCATTGGAATAAAACACAATAAATAACCACTGAAAATTGTCACCCTCGTTGATGAAATTGTCCAGGGGTGTCTCCCTGAAAAGAGTAGCTATCTCCAGGCCTCTTCATGCACTTCCTGGTGTCTAACCATGACACCAGAAATTCGATCCTCCCCTACTGACACATGTTTGTAATAGGGAAGCATCACACTAGGAGTGGGGTGAGACCTTAAAAAATTCACCCAAGATAGGAGACTCTCTTTGCCTTTAGATGGCCACCCATTAGAGCTGGATGGATAGGAACAACCACAACCTCTTGGATGATTGGCGATACTTGGTTGGGTCCAGTATCATTATGATCTTGTAAAATATCTAGTAGAGGGGAGTAGTCTGAATCACTCCCCAGCGAAATGGTTTGTAAAATATAACCCCTCCCAAATGCTTTTGATGATGAACCAAACACCTTCTAACCACGAGTACATGAATATGAGGCGTAATCATATTTGTTGCTGAAGGGAAGGAAGTATAATGCGTATCTATTGCACTTCATGCAATCAATGGAATCCATCGCATTGTCATTGTGGACAAAATGGGGTTGGAAATAGTTAAGGGTTTCTGCACCCGTCGAACTGGTTCCTTCATCATCCTCATTGGGTCACAATCTACCCATAATAGGGAATACACCAGTGATAGGATGGTGGGACACGTCATCTTAGGAACGATAATCACCCTAGAATCACATTTATGCATCATCACAATCGATAATTGATGGATAAACATAGAATGAGATTCTCCCCTTAACCGAACAACATGAAGCAGTGCAGTCTTTTGAATGCATCTGAACTACTTAGAAAGCCGTTAGGGGGTGGGGGTATAGATCACAAATAACTACTATTTCTACACGAGCTGTGAGCATTCTATCCCGATTAATGATGAGGTATGAAAATTCATCCGGGGAACCACTCCTGTCACCTTTAAATGATCCATAAGTTGTAGGATGTTGTGTGAACGAGAAATGATTGGTATTGTTCAATACCCCAACCACGTCAATAATAGTCAGAGTCCTAATACGAACATCAAAAATGATGACAAGAGTAGGATGAATGTACGAATTGGGAACCTGTGTATTATGCCAATATTTAAAATGGGGGATGTGTTTCACCATCCAAACATAGAAGAATTGTAACGGTCCACTAAGACGATGCTGAGATCGGCCATCCTAAATATATCTCAGCAATCCGTAAAGCTGAGGGAGGGTAGTAAGGGCCAAATTAATGGGGCGAACCTCCACAATCATGGCCTCCATCAGCACGGTACATGCCCAATACCTTGGGTATATGTCACAGGATGAGAAGATCCATCCACTTAAAGACATTGAAATGAAAACATCATGCCTAAGCAGAGGTGAAATGTCTGGATGAAGCTCATATCCCTATGTGGTATGATTCCCTGCTTCAAGGGTGGCATAATATGACCCTGGGGTTTTGCGAGACTGGCTAGTGGGATGGGTATTACTATGGCGAGCCTTCAGCTAGGGTAGATTCATCTGGAGAAATAACCATATCCACTGTTCAAATGGGATGAGGGAACACACCTCGATGGGATGATCTAATGATCCTACTACCATGACCAGTAATCTCTTTGTCAAAGGAGACATGTGATTGGTATCATTCCATGTGGCATCTTCCGGGAGAAATGTGTTTTATATTTCTACTAAGATGGTAAGACCTCCATTATAATAGATATCCCATAGACTAATCCCCACCTTCCCATGTAGTAGGTGGAAGGTGTTGGTGCTCGAACACCAGCGACTAAACAATTTCAGAAGGAACTTTCCAGGAGAGAAGATTCAAACTGAGAATCCCAGGATGCCTGGTGCAAGCCCACCGCCTCCTAGCTAGTCGAGGGGACTCTAGAATGTTCTGACACACCCAAAATTCCCAGGTTCACTAATCGAAAAAACAGCAACTGGCCCAAAAATCCTTAATGGTTCTCCAACCTCCTCTAGAATTTTGTCAAGGGAAACAGATAATGGAAGGGTATTCTCGGACATCTAGTCTCAGGACACCATTGTGGTATAAGCAATTTCTCTGAGTCAATGATGAACCTCATTGTATGATGACATTTTCCTGAATAGGAGAAGTGATAAATTCTCATATTGGGGAAATGTTGGCGTGATCATGTTCTTGTGTTTCCTCTATAAAGACAAAAGAATGTCAGTGTCGGGAAATGGAGGAGGCACATCGGCGGGAAGACCAAAGCCATAATGTGGCAACATTACAGATATTGGGAAATCTTAAAGATTTGGAATCAATATAACCGTCAAAAATATGTCATAGAGAATGATATGGTTTTGAATATAATCATCACTATTTCTCTCTATGGCGGCCCTTATCGTTGTAAATTTTGTAGTAGCCTATGAATCAACCATTGTAGCCTATGTAAGAAGATCTAGAAGCTGATGAGAAGTTAGTCTGACAACTAATTGATGGATTAAGGCAATGAAAAAATGGATAATGGACATAAAATTGGTCTGCAAAAGGCATCATGTACTATTCCTAGAAACACATACACAGAAAGATCATTCCACGTTTAGCAAGACACACTGAAGAAACACTTCCAACAACTATGGTACGTGGATGAAATTCACCATGTAAAACCATGGTATGTGGAACAACCGTAGGGAACATGCCCACAAACTGTTGGCTGGTGAAAAAAATGGTATGCGGAAGGAAGAAACTACAGAAATTTTCCTTAGATAAATTCGTTTTCAGAAGTTGTAGATTAAAATTTATGTTTGTATTAATAATTTTTAATGTTCAATTCACCGGTCCATATTCAGTGTGCAAATAAGAAATCCACATAGTGTCTTCCATGTGGAATCCGAATTTTATGTTTTAAAATTCTAGTCATGTTTCTAGTATTCAAAATGTTGTACATGGATGGATAAATGGCAAGGAAATCTGATCGTTGAGCATAAGTAGCAGTTCACTAACAATATTTTTTCCAGGAGCACAGTACGTGAGAGTAGTTAGAGCTGGAAAATCAAGAGTTATTTTCACGATGAGAAATAGTAAAATACAAATGACATAGGCTCCTATATATAGGTATGGTCCCCTCCTACCGGGTCTACTAGTTCTACAACAAACCATTTCAGTTTAGGACTGATTCTACATCTGAATAGTCCCCCATTCATTCCAAACGAACATCAGTCCGATGGGGGTATTTTAAGGGTCCGATAAATTCTAGGAAGAGGGGAAAATTCCCCTCCATAATCTCTTCTAAAAAAGAATAAAGTGATTCTACAATTATATCAAGGAAAAGGCACTCAAATTGAGTTTCATTTCTTTGAAGGAACATTAAGGAATTCACGTATTCAGTGGTTTTTACGAATCCCGGTATCATCACTAGGAATGGTATGAGGAGAAGATAGACCAAAATACACCAAGATTTCGATATGGTCCATGATCAATTGTCCTATGATGTGATGGCCAACATGTAAGGAAAAATGTGAACCACGTAAGGCCATTCTGCGTACAATATCGCAAATCCATATGTTCACGAACTAAGCAAATGGGTAGTGTTCCATGAACTTGTATCATGAACTAAAGCCTCTACAGGCCCTGGTTGACCAAGTCTTCCACCGGTCAAAATATTGATTCAATGGGCCTCCTCAAATGGTTTCTTGTACCCAATAGATACGATCAATTCGATTCTCTATAAAAGGGTAACAATAGAAGTACATGGGGTGGATATAGAGAGAATTATGGAAAATGAAAGCTTGAGGGGGACTTAAAGGTTGAACTCCGACTTCTATCTTGTTTCATCAAAGAAACACAAACCGCAAACCACTTCCTATACAGGTACAACAAACCGCGAACCATAAAATGGTGGAATTGAATAATATAAATAGAAACATGAACCTAACTAGTAAACTAAAAACCAAAGACTTCTCACAGATGAATTTACCACAAATGGTAATCCCCTTGAACCACCTTCCAGTATGGTGCACCATGTAGAGTACTGATACACGGATGAAACGTGGAGTTGCATACCAAACCAGTATGTTTTTATAACCCAAAGCAGCATGGTGAGCTGCATGGCACTTCTAGTGGAATGGATAATACCATTGCATTCATATGATAGTAATAAGTGGTCAATCAATCTTCCTACATTCCACAATGGTATGAAGAGCCTCTCCCATCCCGTGTGGGAAACCAGTACGCGGTGTGGGGTGTTTTTGGGTATTATTTCAATAGATTCCAACTGCACCCCTCCAATTCGGCCTAGTCCTCCATGAGCCATCTTCTAACCAGTCCTCCGACATTTTGCCGAAGCCTCATCCATATCTACTGAACCCGTATTATCAAACCAATGGGTTCATCAACATGCCCCATTGAGTCTACATACCCACATTAAGTAGAGTCGCGAAGGCCATCCCCATAAAAATACAGGCTTTGGGAGTGCTGTTGAGGCTATATTACCACGGTAACTGAGATTACAACTTCAGGATGTCGACATGAACCTCCATGTTCTCAGGATTAAGTGTGATCACATGCTTTTACATTCAACAAGTGATAGTTATTAATCGAAGGTTTTGTGTTCACTTCCCCCATTGGAAAGGACAAAACTCATCCCCTTCCTAGAACATGATATTGGGACCTCCCACTGAGGTAAGCCCCTAATATTTTGAGTCCAAACTGCATGACCTATAATGCCATCTCACATGGAATGGTTCATTTCTATAAACCCTCTCGCATGGTCAGCCTGGCCAGTTCCACCACAGGCGACCCCTCTCACACCAAAAGGGGAGGAGGCATGTGCATTGTTGGGTCTTTAAAATTATTCTTATTTCTCACACCGTGCATGACTCATGTGGTCTTATAGGTTTTTGAATATTACAACATCCATATATTAAGAACTACGAGTTCTCTAATTCCTAATAAAAATATGTTACATAGGACGTCTTCCGGAAGGCCTGCGCTGAATTGTATTCCCATCCATAAATGGTCCACGAAATCACGTCTCTTCAAATGGGAAGCTTATATGTGTAAGACTCATACAATCCGAACTATGTGGGTTCTGATTCCACTCCCAAGTATAAATAAGAATACCTCTTTTTATTCCTGATCTCATCATCAAGTAACCTTCTGTCCCCCTGTACAATGATAAACTCTATAGAGCCTTATAATATGGCTTATAATAGAATTAACTTCAAGGTATAAAATATATGAATGCTTACTATGATCTCACAATCCATGGGTATCCCAAGGACACACTCTTCGGAAATGAACCAAGGATTCATGAACATATGAACATGACTTAAATCAATAAGAGTGTCCCGGAAAAGGCAACAATCCTCCCACAAAAGGGTACGACGAGCCTTACCACCCATTCTCTTGACCAATTGATTCATTAAGTGTAATTGGCCAAAATCATCATCCAACGTGAACATACCATTGGAAAACAGGACAATTAATCATCGATACCAGGTCTATTTGGTGTTCTTTTCTCCACTAATAAACCCATTCTATACCATCCAAGGAATTTGTATCCGAGAAGGGTTGATAGTGCATGTTATTGACCCCCACATGATCACCTTATAGGACCAACTGTTACCTTAGGGTTAATTGGACATTCATTAATGGATAATGATGCCAAACATGTGAAAAAAGGAATGGTGTATTCGATGAGAACATGTCTCCATAAAAAGCAGGACGGGTGATGACCCATGTCGTGCCATCTCTACACTGCCCGTAAATGTGCCACCTCAGAGGAAGAATATTAATATTCCATTAATATGTAATGTATGAAATGATTAATACATCCTATTCATTATCAGATGTTAATATCTAGAGACCTTTCATTGAGATGATATAGCCAAAATAAATCTAAATGTATGTTATTCTATAGGAATGTATTCTTTCAGTAATGTGAAAAAAGAGAAATCGGGAACATTTTTTCATGGCACATGCCTGTAAAATTTTTGATTTATGATATTAAGATAAAGGAATTAAATTACAAAGTAAATATATATATGAGGTATTATGTCATTATGACATTGACATATTTCTTTACAAGTTCCATGGAATGTTTCAATATACTAACATTTGAATTTAGGTTGGTTCACCTAATTCCATTGAAAAAAAAGTCATAGAGGGTCACACATAATCTGTATCAATAATATCAGTTTAATAATATATTATTATTTATTCTTTAACAAGATGAATAAATATTATTTATTCATGTGGTTTAATAATTATTTCTTTTTAATTGATTTAATTTTTTCCAATAGTTTTTCAGGAGAATATAATGTGAGAAAAATAATTTATAAAATTTTATTTTCTATTTAGTGAATATAATATTTTTATTTATTATTAAATAATTAATTGATATTTATTTAATAAATATATATGAATTATTCAACGTCTGATATATATTATAGAGGAATGATGGTCTTGGATTTTAGGTCCAGTGAGAGAATCATTAATATTAAATATTAGTGGAGAAAATAATATTTAATTTTATTTCACAAATTAAGCGAATGATGAGAAATAATAATAATAATATTATTATTTTACATGGAGTTTTCTCTATGAGTATATAAATAATTAGGTATCTTTTCCAGTTATTTTTTATTTTATCCATACCAATTTTGTATAATCAGATATATTATTTAATCATGAGGAAAATTCATTTTATTGGTTGTGCACAACAGAATTGGAGAAATATCTCAATCACTTGTGATCTCTCTTCTCATAGATTACACTGACGTATAGAGAGAAATATTTATCTTCCATATCATGGTTATGAATTTGGAAGAAATTCACATAGTGATCAATGTACGATTACAAATGTGAAATGATCTTTAGTTCTAGAACATAGAGATTCATTTTTCTACATCTAAATATTCATGGATCTTGTGTGGAAAACTATAGAGGGAATATTCACTTTATTCCTACAACACAATGAAGATGAATCACATATCTATTTCCAGATCCATCAATTAAGAAATAATTCCACCCATGTACTTATTTAATAAATTAACGATAAATAAAATGTGATGATCCACCCTCTTTGGTTCTGGAATAATTAATGCTTTATATCTTATTTTATTCAATTTTGTTGAACATGGAGTAAATCATTGGGTAGATCCTGGATTGATCATTTAACATAAAATGGGAAATTTGGGAACTGTCCCTTGAATGCATCCACTTTTCAGTTAATGTACATGTGGTATCAATGGGGCCACATTATTATTTGTGATTATTTAAATATCATTGGTGATTTACATTTTTTTTTCAATTCTTGTTTATCTATTACTTCAATATGGATCGTGAGATCATCTTTTTACTCATTTATTTATAATATATGAGATAAATATAATTAATTTAATGAATGAAATAAATCGAAAGATCTCATATAAAAGAGTTATGGATTATGAGTAGATAACATAGGAGTGTATGGTGTCTAATCCAAATTAGTTGACATTTTCATTCGGTAAATGCATCTATAAGTAATTTGGTTTGTAATTAAAACCAGGTGAATTGATTACACATTATTTATTAAATAACATACTCTTCTAGTTGATAGGACCCATGTGGCATGTGGTCAACCAGAGTACATACCGTGTGGCCCACATATACGATATGTATTCACCTCCAGTCAAAGAAAAGACATGTATTACCCTACATGGCCTACCTAATTACTGACATTGTTATTCATATCCCACACTGTATGTTGCCTATTGTACACAATGTGGATTCATATTGTTTTGAAATTGTTTACTTGATGTGCCCATAATAATATTCCTTAGATAGATAGTGAGATATGTACATTCCATGTTTCTTGTATTCCCACAGTGTGTACTTATACCAAACAACATATACTTAATATTTATTTATTATATTATGTAAACCTTGTCAACATGTGTTTTAGAATACTCATTAAGATTATTAAGACACTCCATGTGATGGTTTTTAATATTTATACATATAAATTATTAGTTAACATCTGTGTAATGATTTGATTCACATATCACGTATGAGTCTTATTACAGTTTCTACTCTACGTGCACTGAAGCATAATAGGTGACTGAAAATTCATGAAATCTATGTAATCATTAAATTGATACAACAAATCATGAATGTATGTGATAATTCATGTATGATTTTTGTGAAAAATAATAAAGAATTATTTGATTATAAAACATGTTGGGTAGATTCATAGAGTTATTCAATGTATTTCCTCTTAGGTACATGTATTATCAAAAAAAATTATATAATTATAAATTTTAAAAAATTATAATGGATGAGAATCATAATGAAATTTGGATGAGATTTAATATAAATGAATGAATTAATTTAATATGAAAATTAATAGACTAGAGAGTGATTTATCTTAAATAATAATGATTAAAAATTGAACTCTAGTTTTAATAAATGCATAATAAGTTTCATGAATGTGGATGATAATGATCAAAGACCATATATTCTCATGGTATTTGAATCCATTTAACATTTTATTAAATTAAATTTCTGTAATGTGTTCCTTCTCTCCTCAAATTATATAGGGCCTACATATCCATGTATTTATTTTTTTAAACCCTCTTCCCTCACCAGCATGAGTGTAAAACCATATGTAGAAAATAGATCTCCCAAGAATTTAGAGGTGGTTTATGTATGGATATGTTCTGAATGAAATCCAAGGTAGATACATTGGTTGATTGGTGTAAAAATATAACACTAAACATAATTTTTTCAAAGTATTTTTCTCTACGTCAATGATTATTATCAACAACTAGATAAACTAATAAAAATTAAAATATCATCATCATTACACTTGATTATTTTATTTCTATTAGTTTCTATATTATTTCATTAAGGATGTTGTTTTTTGATAAAGTAAATTAATAAAATTAAATAGAATGAATGATATAACTAAAAAACCTCTCTTACACATAAATATAAATTATGACATGGTGAATCAGTTATGTAAATCCATAAAATATTAACAAGAATTTGATAAGGATAATAATTTTAAAATTTTTAATGAAGGATTAAATCCATCAAATAAAATTATTATGTTAGTATAGCCTTCCACTACATCAATTAATATCGAACCATAGTTCAATGTTCTTCACCAACCATTGTTTGGGTGCATTAAATTATTGATGAATTCTTACATGATATTTTTGGAAGACTTAACATAGTTCACATGAAGGGTTGACTTTCAAAGTAGGACATGTTGTAACTTAGAAAAAAGGGTTGAGGAAATATAAATCAATGATTTCATGATTGGGGAGTCCACTCAATAGATCCTGAAATTGTGAGTTAATGTAGTGTGCATTTAGAATTCCTACCAAAAACCATGTATATTTCTCAAGCAACAAAATTAGATGTCTTGATAGGGGAATGTGGATACGTTCCAATAGAAAGTCCATGCTACATGATATTTCAAAGATAATGGTTCTTGATATTGGGTTAGGATAAAATATTTGGAGACTAATAAATATAATATTTATTTATTTTTAATAATTTAATCATATCATGTACCAAAATTTTTACCTACTTTTTTTGGTAGAAACAACACTAAAATTACATTAAACAAATCTATATTATTTAAAATTAATAAAGATAACCTTCTCACAAGAACAAGTTTCCAAGAGTTACAAAGGTTATCACATGTTATAATTTTCAAGGTAAATAAATTTAATGTGAAACAACAACCTATTCTAGTTGTTCCTGGTAATGTGTCATGTGATGAAAATCAATCTCTCTATGAGAAAAATCTGAATGATGCTATATATTTTCCGTGATTCATGATACTATCCTAGTCCAATGAAATTTTTAAGAATCACAAGGATATGGTTGAATGTATCATGATGTCTCGAAATTTTGATATATATGAATTAAATGTCGGACAAGATAGGAATGGGATCCATAATTCATTGTTTACAACTAATCTTGGAGATTTGGTGCCAGCTGGGCCTCATTTCGTTATTCTCATTGGATATATTGAATTCCTAGAAAATTAAGAGATTAAATTATAGGATTATTTATATAAATATAAGATATGTGAAATAATACCTAAGATATTGTATAATTTTATTATTAATTACAATATATGAAACAATGAGAATGTTATTTTGAAACTTTTATCCTTGATTATCCAGGTGGACAAATACATGTGGTGTGATAAACCTGCAGTCCTTATGGTGAGTAAGAAATTAAAAAAGAAGTCAATGGGGACCATGAACTATAATGAATCTAATGTTTCCAAGAACCATCTATCTATGGAGGGGAAAATCCATAAGAATGGAAAGGAAAAGTAGGTAGATTATTTTTGACGTCAAGTGTCTGGACACTAGAAGAGGAACTACATGAAAAATCAATTGATTTCTAAAGGTGAATTAGTTATCGAGTGTAATATTTTCATATCTACACATTGGGTATTGGATATAGAATGCGATGATAAAATATATACCAACTTAAGGAACATAGTAGATTTCAATAAACTACAAGAGGAGATGGGGATCTGAGGCTGCCAATGGGGCATGGCTGATTTCCCTAGACATTAGTGACTAATATCTTTAATTGACAGTATGGACGAAGTTGGTTTTAAATGAATTATATTAGGTACCAAATATTAAAAAGAACATAATTTTTGGTACCATTCCTTGATACATATTGTATTATTTTAAACATGGGAAATAATTTCTTTTCTTTTATAAATAAATGATATGTTACGATATGAAAAATTTAAATAACATTCATTATGTATTATATTACAAATACTAAGTTTCAGAAATTGATAATGAATCATGTTCCCAGGTATAATATAAAATCAACCTATGGAATAACCACATTGGTCACGTAAATGAGGTGTGCTTGAAAAAGATAAATCAAAATAGTTATTTTCAATCTTCTAAGCTAAATACAATTGAATGATGTAACACTTGTTTACAATTAAACTTACTAAACCACCATGTTTTGGACACGGTGAAGGGGCCACAATGCTTCTAGTATTTATAGACATTGTTTTTAGTCCATTTACAATTGAATCTATTGGTGGATATTCCAACTTCATAAATTTTACTAATGACTTGAGTAGAAATTTCTATATCTATATGATATGTTTTAAGTACATGCCATTTCATAAAGTAAAAGAATTAAATAATGATGTAGAGAATCGACCTAGAAATAAGATAATTATGTTTTTAATTACATCAAAATATTTATGAATATATCCCAATGATATGAGTTGGGTAAATTGTAAGTTTAAATAAATTCATTTTTTGTCTCATTATGTTTTTGTTTATCAATGTTAAAAAAATCAGATTTATGTAACCCCTCTTTTTTATCTTTAATTGAAAATAAATTTAGTCTGATAAATTTGATTATCATAATGAAACTGATACATTGGTTTATAGAAATTATAATATTCGTTAAATAATATTTCATCATAAATCATAGATTATACAATAGGCAGTGTATTAAACTAACTCTTTCTATTTGTAAAAAATGAATGAGGAATGAAAGAAAATTATAAAATAAGAAGTAGAAAAAAATAAAAGGAAATATTTTGACCCAATGATAAGGGTATTAAATTAGATTTTTTAAATGTACATTGATTTATAAATTCTTGAAATTCTGTCATACACACAACATGTTAAGACCTCGATCAATTAAATATCATATGTATATTTTGTCTTGCTATACCTAAAAGTCAATGATTAAAAATGAAATCAAGAACATTGACTTCCAGTAGATGAAAACCCTTGATTAATGAATCAGGTGCATGAATAAAATATTACAGAGATAAACTGACTAGGTTTCTTCAATATTTTTACTCTCTTACTAATGTTAACAAACATAGATAACAATTAGTTCACACTCTAGTTTCCTAAGGGAGAATTCATTGCATGTAGAAAAAAACACAGTTTTCAACATATTTAAAAAAGATGAAGTAACTAGGTATTTATAATATTAGAATGAAATAGTTGACTTGATATCCAATAGTCAAATTTCCCTTGATGTTTCCGAGGGACTTTTACAACTAAGACTAACTACGGTTATAAAATAAAAGATTAGATGACAATATTTTAGCATAAGAAAAAATATCATGAGATACATTATTCTATTACTAGAAATGAATATATATTAGAATCTTATTATCTGTATATGAATAATAAGTGAATATAGTAACTCATAAGTTTTTAAAAACTAATACAATTAGCTTCAAAAAAGATTGAAAACCAAACTCAATAGAGTTAGATTCAGATTTAATATTCTGAACATATCATAATTGAAAAACAGTGATAATCACGTTCAAAATTCCGAGAGATTCGTAAATGAGAAAATATTAGAATCATATTATAATTTCTAAGTGAATTGGAATTGAGAATCCATGAGAATAATATTCAAAAAGATTAATAGAATCAAATATGATATTATGATTGATTCACATTCAATATAGTCTTGGAATTAGATTCTATATTATAAGAGAATCATATTCTAGAAACTATATATCCTATTAAAAGTATGAATACAATTTTTATTGAATCAATTTTCTATTCGATCATAAGAAATATTTTGATAGAATTATCTAGAAAATGGCATAAAATAGTTAAAAGAACATGAGTATGAATATAATATAATTTTTATATTTTTTTACAGGAAATATTATATACGGTAAGAAAATTAATATTAAAAAAAATGGGTTTTTGATTTCCAAAACAACAAGGAATGAGAAAATTCATATGTAAATTTTATAATCAATAATCTCTACCTTTATTGAATGCCTAAACAATGTTTTAATAAAATATTATTAATACTAGAATATATAATATTTGAGCATAAAATATATACTTATCTCCCCCTGAGATTATAACTCTTAGAATGATAAAGACAACTTACTCCACCTTAGGAAATGAACTCCCTCAAAGGACCTTATTCTATTGTTAATGTATTTTTCTTCCTTTTTTAATGAAAAATCCACATCTTTGTTAAAGACATATATTTATTATATTCATATACATTCTCCCCATTTGTGATATACAAAAAAATGGAGAAAATATAATATACATAAAAATGTGTCAGAAAAATTCTGTACAAAACAAAAGGGTTAAAACCTATTTATATGTAATTTTTTTTAAAAGGAATCATAGATACAAAAAAATGTATTCTATAGTCAGCATTATAGATCTGATTTTAGCCATCAACTTCTTCACTTCATTGTTAACATATTCAAACACTACTATGAGATGTTACAGAGGTCAAGTCTTATTTTCATGGCTTTGAATACTTTCTTAAAAACATTTAATATTTTCCTCCTAGGGGTTGAGTTTTGCAACCATCTCATATTTTGTCGACATAATCCTTTTGAACTTAGATCTAATGAAATTTAAAATTCCATTTAAAACTTTGACTTCTTGTATCAGAATTCATTCGTCCTGCTTAATCTATTCTGAAAAACTATTTGAATGTTTATTGAGTGATAATTTGGATTCATTAAAAGAATTTAAGATGGAATAAAACATATAATCAAAAACGTTATTATCATGATTGATTTGTCTTGAACACATGGGAATCTCTCTACAATATTTCCTATTCTAATGATACTTGTACATGAAGATTATAAAATCGGCTACAAGAATGACTATATTTTCTTTCTAAATTGATATTGAGTCTGATTTATGATTTAATGATTAATGAATTATTTGAAATCTAGAATCAATATTTGTATAGTTAGTAATAAACATTAGTATATTCTTTAAAATATTGAACCATGAAATCCTCTCCCAAATAAGATTATGACTTTTCTGATTCTTATTGAGGTTTCCTAGAAGTTCCAACATCTATCTATATCACATTATCATTATTATATTCTAATTTCTCTTTCCTATGATCTGTTTTTCTTTGATAAAAAATTTGAACAATATTTTCTTCATCCTCATTTCTATCATCTTCATCATCATCACCACTATCATCATCATTAGACAGAACTTTCTGAATATTTTTATCAATAACAGTTTCTCTTTCATAGATGATATTGATTTATAAATATTACTATTGGATTTATGAACTAGGTTTTATTCTGAGTAATTCATGGAAGTGGATTCTGGATAAGTAATTTAGGATAGTTTTCTTGTATGGAATATCTCCCTAAATTTTCCCTATTTCATTAATCTCAACATCACTCCCTTTTTATTCACTGGCTTGATCTCCTACTTGAGTCTGTTCTCCAACACTCAGAACTGAGCATCAAACTACAACCTTTTCTCTATCTATTGGACAAGATTATACTTCAACATTATATTTTCGTTGAGGGGGGACATCCGTATCTGAAATGGAAAGTATTCTTGAACTGTAACAACTTGTGATTATTTATCAATGAATTTCAACAAATGATTACATAACACTTCATCGAATAACTTTTTATTCACATTCTTCCCATTAGGTTGTTTTTCTACTACCCTAGACCATTGAATTTTTAATGATTTTATATTTTTAGGATTTATTCCAAAACTTGGATCTCCTTATTTACTTTTATCCCTATCTTTTCTTTATTTCAAGATAAAATAATGAGGATATGTTTTCTGATTCTTCGATTTCATAGGTTCCAAAGCTTCATTTTTTCTTTTATGAATCAAAACTGTGTATTTCAAAGAATAGTATCCAACATGGCATATCTATACCAATAAATAAAACAAATCAATAGTCTATTCTTTAAAACATTATTTAATTCTATTATGTGTGTCATAAATTAAAAAAATATTCTTGAACATCATTGGCTTTGAGTTATGGGGAAGATTAAAAGAGTTCATGTAATTAACTACAAAATTTGTAAAAGTTGTTGTAAACATGAGGATACGAGGCTTGTCGATCGTCCCATTATCTTATTGATAATCAAAAAGATGTATCACATCATGTTTATATTACATAGATTAACTAGAAAATATAGCAATAATACATCGGTTTCATTGAGGGTATCATTGCCTACTTTTCATAGAAAGAGTATCCCTTGCATCCAAAATTCTATAATCTGATTATTGGTGGTGAGATGACAATGTTTCAGCGTCATTATTTTCTAATGGAATAAGGATTATGTTGAATTTTCCTTATTTAAATAACCCTTTGGTTCTAATAGATTCTGAGAAGGGTATAATGCTTCTCCATCAATGGAAATTTGTTTCAAATCGACTTCATTCTTGAATGTCATTGAGCATGATTTTCCATAACAATAAAACATGATTGAATTTTTTCCTACATCTATAAAAACACTTATGATTAATAAAACCCAATAAAAAATTATAGATATAATATATCCAGATATCCCTTTTTTAAAATACCAATAGATTTCAATCCATGGAAAATTCTGATCTTAAATAAAAAAGAATCATACAAGAGAAATAAAGTGTGATCGGAAAATGTTTATCTGAAAATAAACCAATTTTTGAATTCAATTGGTACATTCATTGAAAATTAATAAGATAATGACTTATAAAATACGATTTAATTAAATTTAATGAAATTATAATGAGTTTTTTGATGGCTATCAACTACTCAGGAAGAAATTTATGAGAATCAATGTGGGACATGAGGGTCATGTTCTATATATAAATTTCAAGGTTGAGGTTCAGCTTCCATGATTAATCTAATAGTTGAAAATAAACCAATCTGACCTAATTATTGAGATTGATCCATAGAAGTTTTTATATGTTACAAACATTTGAGTTTTTAGTAAAACAAACCATATTTAAAAAAATATGATAACATTAGAAAAAATGAAAGACCGACATATTGAATTAAAATTAAAAAGGAATAAGTTGGATGTTATAAGTTTCAGAGATTATAGAAGATTTATTATTATTTAAAATTATTTCTTATTTGTTTTATAAATCATATCTAATTTATATTATAATAAGATTGTTAAAAAAATTTACTACTTCTGAAAAAATAATGATTGGAACTGAAGGAAAAAGGGAGTTAAGAAAAAAATTTAGAGAAAAATAATTAATACGTACTCCACCAATGAGAAAGAGTATGATGATATAAATAGGTAGTTAAAACCATCAATTTAATTAATACCTAAAATTTTTCTTTCCTAAATTTTATGAAATACATTGAAATCTATTAGAAGGTAATTTTTTTGCATAAATATTTGCATGTTGTTCGTGAGTTTTGGGAAATTATAATATAATATCCCCTTTAATTTTGTGATCTATAAGTTAATAATGCATAATATATATTTTATTTTTATGTGAGTGATGTGAAAATTAATTTTTAGCGGTTATGGAACTAGTTTGATGTAGATTATTTTCTTTTTAGTTAAACTCAGGCCATATTTGAGGTGCGTGTATGTTGAATCCAAAACATTTCGGCACAACCTCATCCCACTGCTATATATTAGGGTTCAAAAGTGGAAATTGATACTGATTATTGTATCTTAGAAGTAAATTATACTAATTATTCTACTATTAAATAGGAATTTATTTATGTACATTTCATATACATTAATCAACCCCGAAATTCATTATTCGAAAAAAAAATTTAGTTCAAAATCATTACCAGAAAAAAATTCATATTCCAAAAAACCATTGTTCATTTAAAAAAAATTATTTTCAAAACATTTACATGACATTATTTTTGATTTTTTTTGATATCTTTCACATGATCATACTAAAAACTATATGTTTAGAGGACTAAATGTTAATAGTAGTAAACATACTTTCATTCCACTAAATGTTGTTTGATTATCTTGTTTTCCGGTTTCATTCTCATCTAGAGTATTATAAGATATGATTGGGGTACTCATACTTTTCATGTTGTCATATCTATACATTTTTAAAATTCTATTAACATACTTGTGTTTGGATATATTGGTTTCACCAGATATTTGAGATTTTTGAAAACCATGAAAAATTGTTTACTCACACATCACACTCATTTCATACTCATATTTCATAATTTTCTAAAATAAATTAGTTAAGGATTTTAGAGTTTAACCAAATATAATATCATCGACATAAATTTTAATTTTTTTGAATATTTTAATTTTCTATATTTATGAAAAGATATGGATTAGCGGTTTCTTTTAAAAAAAATTGTAAAATAAATCTTGGTAGTCCATCATGCATGGTTTTAGGGGCTTTTTTATGTCCTTATAATGATTTGGTATATTTATAAAAGTATTTTAGATTTCTTCTCTCTTCCATACTATGGTGTAGTTTAGTTAAAACGTCCTCCTGAACATATCCATTATGGAAATAACACTTCAAATGCATTTAAAAAATGTTTAAATTAAAGAATGTTACAAAATCTAAAAGAATATGAATAGGTTCATGTATAGCTACTAGAGATTAGGTTTCTTTATATTCCATTTCTTATTGTGTATTATTTCATTTTGAAACCTATATTTCATTATTTCATACAATGATTAAATTTTCATCACATTTGGTTATGAAGACCCATTTAAATCAAAATAATATGGGTTCTTTAGGTATTTCAACCATGGTTTAGAAATTATTCCACTCTAATTCATCTAGATCATAATTCATAGAATTAATACAATATTTAACCCCTAAATACTCATTAGGAATATTGGGATCGATTATTGAAAGAAATGATAGATTCTCTACATCACCTCTTAATGGTCATATATTCCCTATGGGTTAATTTACATCAATAATAATACTATCAAAAATAAAATTCCTATAAAACAAATGACTCGGTTTTTGTTAAAAATGTTCATCAATATAAGGTAGAAATTATACAAGATTTCATACTTGAAAAACAATTATTGGGTATTCTCTTTGTTAGAAGAATATTCAATCAATGGATGATAATCAGTTTATATATTTACATCTGATAAATTATAATGTGAATTTTTATTAAAAAATGGTTAAATTACAGTAAATTTATCATATATTGTTTCCTCAGTAGTACAAGTGTTTTTACTGAAAAATATATTACCAATAGAGGTATTTTAATAGACTAAAAATATTCCTTCAATGGACTTTGGTGAATATTTATTATGTTATCTTTTGTATTCAATATGAAAACATTAAATCCAATGACTCTGATGTATGGGAATTTTGGTTTTCATCATATCAATAACCCCCAACTGTTTTATTAAGAAAATGAAATTTTAAATCTTGATTTATATTATAAAAATTACTAATAATAGCTTCATCCCAAATTTTTTTAGCAATTGAGTATTCAGTAAACATGTTTATTGTTATCTCTATTTGAATTTAGTTTCTCCACAAAAAAACCAATTTCTTTAGGATTTATTGGTGATTAAATGTTTAGAGTAATTAATTTAATACTAAAAAAATTTGAAATCATTATTTTTTATTTCTCCATCATGATCACTATGAATATTTAGAAATGGATGGTTTTTCACAATTTTACTTTTTCTATAAAATTTATAAAAAAATAAAGGAAATATATTTATTTGTGATAAAATAAAATCATTTAAATCTAGTGTAATCATCAACTATAAAATATGCATAGTAATTTATTCTGATATAAATATTTTGGGTTGGAACAAAATGATCCATGTAGACTAATTATAAAGCATTAGTGTTTGGGACATCACTGATAGATTAAATATTTGTCTTATATTTCTTTCCATAATGACAAGGGTCTGAACATTTAAATTATCTAATCTGTGATCTAGTAAATACGTAACAATTCATTTCTTAGTTAATTTTCATATGTTCTTAAAGGTAAAGTGTCTTATCCTTATATTCCATTAAATTGATTGATCATCTATTTCACTAATGTTATATATGTATTAGATCCTATGATCTTATAAGATAAGTGTGTTACAATTTTATGCTGATGGGAAGAAAGAATAAATTTATCCTTTGAATTATATACGAGGCATTTATGATTTATAATATTCACAAGATTAACATACCCCCATAATTTTGTTATGCTTTAAAGGATGTTCTGAAGACCCTTAACAATTGAACTTTTTAAATCAAGTATAATTTATGTGTTTGGGAAAAAAATTACTCATGGTATCATTGAATTATTTTTGAGGTGATTTTGTTTGTTAACAAAGTGGACATATGTGTTGTAATTATTGACAAAGAAAACCATGACATACAAATTTTTTTACAAATGGGATTTCATGGTGGTATGTCATGTTCAAGGGATGTGGTTAAAGATCCATGTTTTATTCAAGAAGTTATACAAAAGAATGGATGATATGGAGGTGGTTCAAAAAAAGTAGATACAAGGTGGTTCCTTTTTGCAGTGTTTTCCAAATTTTTGGGCCTGGAAATCGACAAATAAAGAAAAGTGTTTTTGGCAAAGGGACTTCCGTGCTGTTGACTTGGAGGTGGAGAAACTTTCACTCCATATGTTTTTCAAGATAAGAACATGAAAATATGGAAAAGGGATAAGGGGTTCCCATGTTTTAGGGTTGGTAGCATAAGTGACTTGCGCAGCCGATGCTAGCACGCCGAAACATGCGCGCTGAGGGGAGACTTGAGCGCCGTCGCGCATGGTATCCAAATTCCTATAAATTGAGGTCCACCCCTCCTCATTCAGTGAAGACTTCAACACTTAGAAAAATTAGAGCTCCCATCTTGATGTTGTGGTGGTCGCGCAAGTGGTGTGTGGTCCCGAAAGTAGAAGTTGCGCGCCTGGTGATTGTTTCATACCTAAGGGGGTTTGGGTGAGAAAAGAAGTGAGTCGCCCAAGTCATGAGTTGAAGAAGGGGGTGTCATTCAAGTTGTTGAGGTGGACATGCGTGCCAGTTTTGAAGAGGTGCTAAATTTTTTGGTTGCGCTCCAATATTGGTTTGGGCATAAAAGGGAGTGAGTCGTGCAAGTTTGGAGGTGCAGAATCTTGAGTCGCACAAGTGGTTGAGGTGGAATTATGCGCCGGTTTGGACCTGCGCACCGAGACTTGCATGATGAGACTTGCGCGCCATATTATAGAAGTGTTCCAGGTAAGGTTGATTCACAGTAGTGATTCAAGGCTGTGTGAATGCTAGGAGATTGCCCAATACCTTCAGTGCAAATTGATATTCATCTACGGGTGAAAGTTTGACTTCAACCGAGAATCCAAATACAAAGGAGGATGTATTTATTAGTGATAACGAAGAGACATATTTGTCTATAAACTATGAGTGTATCCTTTCTAGAGTAGTGAGCAAATGAAGAGAGAGAAGGTGATCCTCTCTACTGATAGTGAGCCAGAGAGAGGGAAACAGGGAGTGACCCTTGAGAATGTAGTGAGCTGACCCTAAAACATCAATGGAAGTGAGCCTGGGCATAAAAGTGATCTATCCTGAACGTCGTAAATAGAAGTGTGCATTAGTGGATTTGGTACAGTGGCACATCACAGTTGTATGCTCCTTGGACGTAGCTCAGTGAGGGTGAACCAAGTAAAAATATATGTTAATTCCTACTTACTTCCCTATATTCTATTTAAATCATCATCATCAGATAAAGAAGAATATAAGTGGTCATAATAAACATAGATGTTCAAAAAAAGTGACCCTTTTAATAAAGAGGTCATGATCATGTGGGGAAGGATGAATTTTGAAAATGAATATCCATACCCTGATTCACCCCCTCTCCCAGGGTATATAGGCCCCCATTAATCCTAACACTGTGAAAAACAATTTAATCTATACAAATAATCCTTCCTTGGGCATTATCACAGAAGGTTAAACTTCAACATTTCATTTAAATAATCATTTAAGATAATTTCTTATAACCTGTCATATGTTGGTAAGAACCACATTCCAAGTTCCTTGGGAAGTTGTTGGTACTTTATTTGTTTTCAGGAAAATAAAAAATTAATATTTTCATTATCGAAACATTCGTGGATCCAGAAATGATAAAAAATAATATATTATGAATCCACATTTGTTTAGAAAAATTGGATTAATGAAATCCAAGGGATTGGGATTTGAATAAGGGAATGATTGTTCCAATGTATTCCACTTTGAAACATAGTGCATAAGGGGGTAATTTTGAGAGCATAATAGTAATTTATAAAAACAATTGTTGAATGATAATAATAAATTCAAGAAATATTCATTAGAGGGTGATTTTTTATAATTTTTTTCCAAATTCATATATACAGAAGTAAAGTTTGATAATTGTTTCTTAAGAGAAAAGATTACACATTTTAGTCTTGTGAAAAAATTATCATCCCTAGAAGTATTTTTTTAGGATTTCATTTTTTCTAAAATAATTTTTTTTCCTGAGAAACAACATTTTGAAGATCCTTTGAAAGTATATCCTTTTCAGAAATTAATTCCTTATGATTTTTGAAAAATGAAATAACTTCCAAATATTTTTCATTATGATAATTAGAAATATTTGATTCTTCTTTTTGTTAAAAAATTGAATCTATAATTTTACTTATCAAGAAAATTTTAAATTTAACAATTATTAAATTCAAGTGACATGTATAATCTATAAAATTCATCAAAAGAATGTAAATAATTATTTCATGTTGAGGAATATTATCCATCTAATGATTTATAATTTTCCTTAACTATATTATTATTATTTTAATACATATTGGTGAAGGATTCAATGGTGTGAACCTTTTGCATGAAGCATTGATTCTAGAATTGTATTCCAGCCAGAATTCCAATTTTATTCTGTCTAAAATTTTTAGTATATAAGGATTCATCAGATGAATCTCTACCACTTCCACTCTATTATTCATTTTCCTTTATAATATCCATTCCCCCAGGCTTGTAGTACCATATATGATTCCTTTTATATTTTTGTCTTTTATGTATTTTCTTTTAATCATTATACAATCCGGTCAAATGTTCACGGCTTTCTTCCATTAATATCATGTATCTTCTGAATTTTTCATGTTTTTTTCATTTTTCTTATATCTGTAATCAGAATAATGTTTTCAAACAATATTATTCATCCTTTGAGAAGGATTGGATAAATCATTTTCCTGAATTTTCGTATTCACCTGAGTCTGACTGAATAATGATTGTCTTTATCTTTGTTGGCTTTACTATTTTCTAAATTGTCTTGAAATTAATTGGATTTGAATTTTAAGAAAAGCAAATATTATTATTTTTTAATTTTTTTTCTATATCTCTCTGCAATATTTTCTCAAATTGAAGAACACTTCTAAATAACTCATCAAGAGTAATATTTGTAACTTTTTTTGATTCCCCAATTATTATTCTATTTGACTATCATTCAATATGAATGATATCTATAATAATTTCAATAATAAATATATCTCTTAAGCATTTTCTACCATAGAATGTAAGATATTTACAATAGTTATAAATTTATGTTTAAATTTAGTTATAGGTTATCTATATGGTTAAAAAGAAGGATAGTTAATTCTTGGTATGTAATTCTTTTCTCTATGACTTTAGATGTACCAAAATGAATAATCATTAGTTAATTCGAGATTATTTTTTCTTCTTCACAAGATGATCTATGGATGTATACATTTATATTCCTTGATCAATGTATATTATTTCATTTATTATAGTTATATTGATATTCATGTATCTCTTAAATTGAATATATCCAATATTCTATAACAAGAATTTTCAAATCATCAGTAAGAATTAAAAAAAATATAAACTCTAGTATTGATAAAAATATCTTCATTCATTCACTCTAGTATCCAGAGTCATTATAAACAAAATAGGTGGTATTGTATAATTGAAATGGTCAATAAATCTGACACTAAATCCTACCATATTTAGAATAAAAAAAATTATTTTTCCATGATACACGTTAGTGTAGGAAATTATTTATAAAAAAAATGATTATAGAAGGAAAATAAATGACTGGAATAAGTAATTTAAGAAAATATTTGTGGTGGATAGACCTACTATGATACTAATTATTAGACTGAAATATAAATTAATATAGAAAAATTACATTATGTGGAGTATTTTATTTTTAAAAACATTTTTTTTAATCATTCTGAAGTATTTTTTTAACAATGATATAAAATCAGATACCCTAAACACCCTTTTGTATTGTTAATTAAAAATACCTTGGGTATAATAAAGATAATTATTGTAATGATATTTATACACAAGTTTACATGAAATATATTTTACCTTAAAGAGTATAGAATCTTCAATTACTGTTTATGCAATAGAGTGTGTAAAATTAATATAACATTCTCTCAGTAACAAATTGCAGTAGAAATAAATAAACCTATAACAGAGCAAGAGGAAAAAATTAAATGAAATGTTTAAACCCAAATATAATTGTATCTGATAAAAATGGATAAAATGACATTGATGTATACATTCAAGAATATCAATCTTACACTGACCAGGGTAAGCCATTAATCTGTGAATGATCGGATGAAGCTTCTGTTTAACTATCCATACATTCCATTAATTAAGAAGTTATTCAGAACGCTTATCTTCCTTCAATGTGAATCACTCTATTAACAAATGAGATTCATGATGAAAATATTATAGAGACAACATGACAATGATACATTAATATTGACACCCATTTAATAAAAAAACAAGCACATAGACAATCAGTTCACACTCTAGTATAAAAATTGAAAATTCAAAGCATGTAGAAACACACACACACACATTGTTATAGAGCTATTTAAAAATTATGAAGTCACTAGGTATTTATAATATAGGAATGAAATGGTCAAAATGGTCTCCAATAGTCATATTTTTTTCAAAAAAATTTAAGGAGCCTATACAGCTAGCACTTATAACAGTCATAAAATACCATGTTCGATGGCATCATTGTTGGATAAGGAAAAATATCTTATGAATACATATTATGTAACCAGACATGAATATAAGTTAAATTTTGATTGTATGTATAATAAAAATAAAGAAATATATTAGACAATAATTTTTGAGAATGTGAGAAATGAATATTCAATAAAGTGAGAGAATCAGATTCGATAATTAGGTAGAATAGGATTCAAAATTCTGAATGAATCAAAATTGAGAAACTATGATAATCATGTTTTAAAGACTATACAAATAATAATTGAGAATCATTTATAATTAGTTTCCAAATTATGAGTGAATAAGAATTGAGAAATTGTTATAATCCGATTCAAAATTGTGAAATAGTCGAATTAGATATTCCTAGAGATTCAGATTCAGGAAACTCTATAAATCAGATTTGAAATTCTGATATAATTATATTGGAGAAATTGTGTATCAGATTATAAGTATATATCAGATTTTCATTTATTGTAGTTTCTATTTGTTATTATGAAATAGTAAGTTAGAAATTTCTAGAAAATAAAAAATATATAAAAATACCTGATTCGGCTTATATCTAGACATGCATATGTTTAGACAAAAATTATAATAGATGATAAGTAAAATAATATTAATGGAAAAGGGTTTTTGATTTTCAAAACGTTAATGAATGTGAAAATTTATAATGAAACTTTTGAATCTTCAATTTTATTTGATGTAGGTGGTGAATATCTTAACTAAGTGTTCATCTACTTTTTAGGGGAGTATGGGATTCTATCTCAACTCACACCATATTACACACTATAGTGATATGGCGATATTGAATGGAAGAACAAAACCTTATTTGACATGGAAATTCAATAATAAGTCATGGAGATCTTCCACTATCATTTGGGGTATATTAATTATGAGGTTAGGAATACCCATCTAAGTACCAATGAAACCTGACAGTAGAAATCCCCTATAGTAATTGAGTAGAAAGAGTCATTTTTGGTATACATGTGTATAGGGGTGTGAATAATTTTTCAAGTCATTATAATGGAAAAAATATATCCCCAATGAAAAAATTATATCTATATAGGGTATCATAATGAATCAAAAAGATAATACTTATAAAACCCCTAAGACAAGAAATTGGATGTCACATGAAAAACTATTTTTCTTAACATGGATAACATCCCCAAAAGGTGTAGTGGGAGAGCTATTGAATATGATGAATTTGATGGTAAAGAATAAAAAGAGTTGATATATGAATATATTACACATGTCACCATGGATGATGTGGTTCTAGAGATACAAGTACTACATAAGATCTTAAGCGATTTAAGATAAGTAGAGAGTTATGGATATTTTCCTCTGAAGATGGTGACTCATTATTGGCTGAAAATGATGAATAAATATATTAAAATAAGGAAGTATAGATATAATATGATGAATAATGGAACAATTCCATGATATATGAAATATATTCCATATATCAGAACAATATGTGTATTCTGGTCAATGCACTTGTTGATGAAAGGAACATTGGATGAAAATTAGTATTCAAGTGGAAACTAGAAACAGAAGGTAATGTAAATGCATATAAAACAATTGAAGAGAGTAAGGGGTTCGAAAACATATTTTATTTGAATATATGAAGAAAATATTCAGCAATTTCCATTTTTAAATCCATCATAATAATTCATTATATAGAAGATTACTATGACTACATGATTTGGAAGATGGATTTCAAAACAACAGTTCTTAGTTGGACCCATGAAGAAGATGTCAATATAAATAAACCAGATGGGTTTAAGACCCTAGGAGATTCTAGGAAGTTGATAAAGAAATATAGATCCATTTATGGATTTAAAGAAGCATCTAATTCCTCAGAAAATCAATTTGATGAAACCATAAAATATTTTGGTTTGATTAAAAATGAATGTGGCCCATGTGTTAATAAGTGGTTTTTTGGTTAAGCATTCATTATGGAAGTAGTATATATTGATGAAATGTTCAATTTTGTAAATGACATATCAGTACTACAATTACTGAAGGACTGGTTAAATAAGTGTTTCTCTATGAATATATTAAGTGAAACATCATATATTTTAGGGATCAAGATCATTCGTGATATATCCAAGAGGATTAATGGACTAAGTCAATGTACACATGTAGGTCATATAGTAATGTGATTTATTATGGAATAATCTAGGAGTGTTTTAGATCTTATGTGACATGGTTTAAATCATTCTATGAATATGTGTCCAAATACGTAACATGAGATACATATATTGAGTAAAATCCCATGTGATTCAGTGATAAGATTAATGATGTATTCCAGTAAATATACTAGACGTGATGATTCCTATGAATTGAGAATGGTGGGAAGATATCAATAATATCGAGACGAATAACAATGGACTACTATTAATTATATCATTATATATCTAGGAAGAACTTAGAATATGTTTATAGTGTATGGTAGAGATTGGGAACTGGTCATCCAGGGTTATACTAATTCTAGTTTTCAGACATATCAAAATTATTTTATGTCATAGTCAGGATATGTTTTTAGTCTCAATGGAGTAACTGTGATCTTCAGGTGTTCAAAGTAGCAAGTTGTCACTGGTTTTTCCGAGGAGTCTGAGTATATAGTGTCTTCTAAAGCATCCAAGGAATCTATTTGGATTCATATATTTGTCCATGATCATGATATGATACCAACAAGTAAATATCCTATCACATTTTATTGTGATGATAATGAAATGGTGGATTTGGGAAATGATCCATGGGTGCACCCATAGGCAATTTATGTAAACCGAAAATATCTCTTCTTGGGGGATTTGTATCAAAAGGGTGATGTTTTAGTGAGCATATTACAAATGGAATTGAATGTAGATGAAACATTGATTGATGTCCAATATTAGTCAAAGAATTAATTTCATGTGAGATCTATGAATTTAAAGGTTTTTTGTATAAGGATGTAGTGAAATTGGGAGCTAGTTGAAGTTGGTTCCATATAACCAACATATATGTACTTTATGATAAAGCATATTCATTTTTTGAATATTAGTAAACAAATTTTCACATATTTATATTTATTATGTTTATCAAATTATGTGATAATATATATAGAGTAGTTGTGGAATTATAAGGTCTTAGTAGTTATCCATGATAATGAGAACCCAAAAGTGATAGGACACTATTATTTAATATATGTTCTATAGACAGATGGTATATGTTTAGGGACATAAATGAAACATGCTATATGAGGTAGACACTCAAAGGATTTTTTTGTAACTTTGTCATGGTGTATTCCCCTAGAAATATCCAGTATGTTTTTATCAGAATGAGACACACCAATAGAAAATCAACATTTATATGTTTCATTATACATTCCTATATATGTACGTGTGAATTTTTCATTATAATTTAACATTATTATTCATGGTTATTATGTGTCGTCTTCTTTAATGTATTGGTGAAAATCATAATGACATATATTTTTGATAAGGTAGGATATGTTTGGTGTGTTGTGTGTAGTTTTGGAGTATTGAATAATTTGAGAAAGGATTTATCCATTCTGTTATTTAACAAAAGTTATTATCCCATTCCCTTTGATAGAAATGGTATTTCATTAATAAATAAATGTAAATGGTGTTCAATAGGCATGTTCTACTTCCCAAATATCAATGAAAGACATGTTGAGTGCATAGGTTTAGGGAACTAGCATAAAACCAGTTTGATTTGAGATATTGTGATAAAGGAATTACATTACATGGTATCCATCAGTATGAGGTGTTATTTAATCGTGGCATTATTTTCATTCTCTCTGGGTGCCATGGAATTTTCTAAGATTATAATGATAGAATTAGGATACTTCCCATAATATAATTTAGAAACATTCTTATAAGATCAAATAATAAGTGTATATAGAATCTCAATTAAATAATATATTCTTAATGGTAATTAAACAAGTTTATAAAATATTTCTCTCTCATGTGGTTTAATTATTATTCATGTTTTGTTGACCACATTAATTTTGTTAATAGTTATTCAAGTGAATATAATGGGAGAAAAATACTTAATAAAAAGTTATTTTCTATTTAGTGAATATAATTTTTTTTTGAGAATAAAGATGTTATATTAAATTAATAAATACAACGAAATTATTCAATGGAATATGATGCAAGAACAATGATATGTCATGTTAACACCCAAAGATTCCTTCAGAAATTTCTGGATATTCGTGCAACATGTGTGGATCACTACTAGAGATAATCTTCACATGGATCTTACAAAGAAATAGTGTTTAATCATAGATATGTTTTCGTATCAATCAACAAAGGAGTAATTCCTTTATGGTAATTCTCATTTTATTAATTTAACTATAAAAAAATTGATGATACTCTCATTTGTTCTTGTATAATTCACGTTTTATTTCTTCTTTTATTTAATTCATTTGAACTTGGTATTTAGAATCAACTATATCATCATTTGGCCATTAAAAATGGTAAAAATTTGGGAACCACTAATTACACACATACACTATTCATGGAACCAACGTCATGTTCTTATAAACAGACCCTATTGTTATTGTAACATATCAGGTAAATAAAGAATATGACATTTTCATATTTATTAATATTTAAGAGTAAAATGTTAATATTACTTTAAAGGGAATTCTATGTTCGATGGCTTACCCAATACGCAACAACGAGTTTTTTTGAAATCTTACGTTGCACACTAATAATATAATAATATTATTTTAAATGGTAGTTAATGCCTAACCATTGTAGTGGTAGGAATGAACATAACTAACTATAAAATGATTATATATTTTTGTTAAATATTTTAACAATTACCCAATAAATGATATATGCTTAAAATGAGAATGAATGCAATGTTAAGCATAAATATTCTAATATTCTTTAAAAAGTCGATTAACCACCTTTTGATGGAGAACCCTTTTTAAAACTACTTTTTTCAATTTTATATGTTATATTTGAAAAATTAAAATCATTCTTTATAATAAAGGCATAAAAATTTACTTTGATAATTTTATTTTATTTTTCCGATAATGTTCATTTTTTTATGAATAGTGAAAATGCTATATTTTAATTCAAAAACTCCTTTTAATATAATTTATTTATACAGTTATATTATGTTTTACTTAGTTTTAATTTTTAGTTAAAATATATTTTTACCATTTAATCCAATGGTGGTCATTGGAATTTATTTCACTTTGAAATTGAACAAAAACAGGTGTCAATATTTTGATAGATATTGTTTCTTAAAAACATGCTATTTGTTTTCATAATGGGAATTAATTATAAAATTAATTAATCCAGCTTCTATGTTTTGAATTTTGTAAAATGGACATCATTTTTTAATTTGTAATATCAAATTTACTTTGGATAAAATTTTGGTATTTTTCTAACAAATGTTCATTTTTAATGAATAGTGAAAAATACTGCATTTTACTTCAAAACTGCATTTTCATCTAATTTAGTTATATTAGTAGATTTTTATTTTAATTGGGTTTAAAGTATAATTTAATTATATTTTAATAACATAATACAATGATGTTCATTTGAAGCAATTCAACTTTACAATTGAATGTAAATACAAGTCAATCTTTTGATAAATTTTACTTCTTAAAAACCTATCATTGTTTGTGCAAACAGGAATTATTTTTAAATTAATTACTACAATTTCTGTGTTTGGAATTTGGTAAATTGGATTCCATATTTTTAATAAGATGGTCCAAATAAAGTAATTAATACTCTTTTCTTTAGTTGAAATTATGAATAGTAACGATGGTAATTATCTTTAATTGTCGTGATTAATTAATAATCTGGTAGTTAAAGGAAACAAAATAATATCATAATAATATAAAATGACCCCAACATCTGTCCAAATCATCTTTTTTGAGTCATGGCCGACGATGGGATGCTTTTTAGAAAACTTAAGGGTCCATGGATTCAAATGGGTGTCACAGTGACATTTATAACATTATTATTAAAAAAGAAGTGAAATATAACAAAGGTTTGTATATCCTATTTAAAAGAATTTTAGATTTGTTTGAATAAATTATATCTATGACTATAAATAGTAATTGGAAAGATAAAAATATTTTCAACATCATGGTAGTTTTTTTATAATTTTTAGACATTAAATAAATAAATTTATTTATGACACCATGATGATGTAGTGATTGCTTCATTAATAAAAGATTTAAATAAAATGAAAATATATGGTAAAATATAAAACATAAACTTCTATAAAACATATTGGATTGGTGGATTTATAACCCTTATCACCTTATCCACTAAATATATCATTGTGGTACCGTTAATATCCTAAAATCATTTTCAAATAAAGTAACATTTCAATACTTTCCAAAAGTGACCCTCCTCCCTATCATAAAAGGCACCAACCTCTAGCCCCTTAACCATACATCTCAAGCCCTTATATAGTCTAACCTCTGCTAATATTATCTTTCCAAATCCCTCTATCACTCCCAGAAGCCTCACTTTGGGCCGATGTCTTTCCAAGGAAGACATTGGTACAAATCCAAAGAGTTACCCGATTTAGAGGTAATGTCTTCTCTCTAGATTTTTCCTTTTGTTTTACATATTAACTCACCATTATATTCTTATTATTTGATACCATAATAAAACACATATCCTAAATATACTAGGATGTTGTTATGATAAGTATTCTACCTACACTTACACACACCTCCGTCTAATGGTTAAAGAACACAATGTTTCCTTGGGTGGCGAATTACTGCCTCACGAAACGATGATTGTTCATTCATCTTTTAACACCACTCATGGTCGCCATTATGATGGAACTATATTTATATATGATATGTATTATATTTATCTCCCCTCTATGCTTCTGTATTTTATATTTAATACATAGCTTTATGCTTTGCATGTTGTGCAAATGCGATAATTTAATCTGAGAAAGTGTAGACTACTGCCCCTCAAGTGATGTGACTCATTCATGCCAATCATGGAATTTATAAAGAATATAATTAATGAAATTATGTTACCTATATAACATTTTTATTGTTATACTGGAATTATAATATATATATATGTCTGATTTAGTTCCTTTAATATGAATATGAAATGAAAGTTGCGTTCCTGCGTACGTACGTCCTACCATCTCCATGAACGGTACATTTCATTTCTTATCTCAAAATATTATGGAATAATATAAAACACATATATACTGGATATATAAGAAATTTAAATCATGAACACCATTTTTGAGATGATGTACTCATAACTAAATGGACAATTCTTTTCAAATAATTTCATTGTGGACTCGTGTACCGAACATAGACAAAATGTATGATATGAACTCACATAATTAACTAATTATTATATCATGATAATATGTGATATGAATTGAATAATAACTTTAAAGGAATTCCTGAAGAAATTATAAATTTACCAATGTTTATTATTCAGTAATATAAAGAAACGAACAAGAAAAGGCAGACACGAGGTAAGGGGATTTCTTATCGGACATTTAATTCCATGAGATTTCCATTGCTCGATGATTATTTATTTCATGTGGGGTATTGTATACTTCTCATTGATATATATTATCAGGATTCTATTTATATTCAAGGTATTATGTGATTCATTTGATTCATATTATCTTTTGGTAATATGAATCGATTTATTACAATGAGGTAAGGGGTTTTTATCTCACTATTTATTCCCTTGAGATTCATGCTATATTTGTTACTATATCCTTTAAGTGGTGTACATACTCCTAATTATTCTACACTTTGTGTAATATACTTTTGTTTATGGGTATTTACATCAACGTTGTATAGTCCTTCTTTCATGGGGTGTACATTTCAAAAGTTACCCAAATCGGTATGGGAACCTTTCAACCTCCTCTTTTTAAAATACTTATTTTTGTTAAGTGTTTTAATTTACACCTTCTTATTTTGGGATATGTTATTAGATATCCTTATTGCTGAAAATTTTATGTCCAAGTGATGAGATACCCTTTTTATCTCTCATCAACTAATATTTTGAATTTTAAAGTGATGCCGTTAGGCTATCGAATTTCTGTAAGGGAACTTCTTAAACCAATTTCAATTATTTGGGTAAAACCTATACTTCTTGATTATATCATACCATGAATATGTGTGGATGACCACTGATTGTTTTACACATAATATCCACTTATATTTAGTTTATTTATATTTTTCACACATAATTATGTATTTGATTTATCCTTAATCTATGGATATCATCATTGTACTAGACTTCGTCTCAATCTCCTTTCATTGAGGCATATTTTGATTTCTATATGACGTTATTTTATACGGTGTATAAAACCCTTTTCACTTTTAATATCATTCAATATGAATTTTTTTCATGATGGGTTTTACTAAATGTCAAAAGGAATGTTTTTGTCTTACGTATGCGGCGACAACGACTTCTCCGCTGATGTGACCATTAATTGAGTTTCGGCTTCCTCTACAAGCCATAACTTTTTTAAATGAAAAATATATACCGTTTTTACATTATTTTGGTATTAAAAATTGTTTTGGTAATATTTTGATTATATCAATGTGATGTATTGATAACTTTTGATTGAAATGTGGAAATGTTATGTTTCCTTTATGCATGTTTTATGTGATACGATTATGTTATGGTTCTTGTGAATTGTTTATGAAGACGGGTGGTTCCGTGATAAACTAATGGCAGGTGAGCCAGATATTTCTCTCCAATGCATTGGGTATAGCAAAGGAGTTAAATGCAATGTTTTCTCTGAAAATACTTAGGGAATATACTGTGATGGGTATTCCAAACGTAACCATGAGAGTTACTACCTACGTAAGAATGTTATGAATCCCTCAAGTTACCTTTATGTCATATGATTTCTATGAGTTACTCATAAATCTTATGATTTGATGAGGTATGTTAATGTTCTTATGTTTTATGTGTAAAGTATGATTTTATTGATTCTTATGTATACATGGTCTAATGTTTTCTTACTGTATTTTTATATTCCTTACTGAGATTTTTATGCTCATCCCATGTTTTTGAAATGTTTTTCATAGTTAATAAAGTGGAATAGTGTCAAGGATGGAATAAACGAAATTTCATGCAGTCTAATACATGGAACTAGTCATGTTTTTTAAGAGTTTTTATTTTGTGAAAAAATGGAAAATGAGTAGATGTGTCTACATTATAATCATTGAGATATAATAGTTATGTCCTAATTCTCTAAAACTCAAAACCTAAAAATATCCTCAATGTGAATTATTCATTTAATTCATGATTCTATAATTTTTTAAGGTTGAGGCCTTATAGTCGGTATCACAGGTCGGTTTAGATAACATTAGAGGTTAGGGTATTCTTTAAGAAAAATTGACATTACCATAATGGTTTGGATTTGAGAAAGAGTCATAGTTATTTTTTATAAAGTTAATGAGTTTAAGATAACATGAATTAGTATATCTTAGTATTTACCCACCTCATAATATATTATTTGATTATTTTACTAATATACTCACACTGACCATTTTGGTTTTAGTAAATGGCTGGATCTAGAAGGCACCAAAGTAACTGTGTATGTTTAGAAAACTGTGATAGTTTTCAGAATGAGAAACTAAATGAAATGGGAGCTACAATGATAACTCGTGTGGTTATTCTCAACCAACTATCTGGAGTCCCGATTGAGCCCCTGAACCTTAGTGATTTTAATAAGTCATCATATATGTGAGAAATAAATCCCTAAGGATGTTCATGAAATAATCATAAAGGTAAGTGTGTTAAAAAACTAATGTGTCAATGATATTGAAAGAAAGACATAGGAAAATGTTTCAAAGGGACAGAACAATGATATAGATGTATAAATGAAGGTCATAAAGCAAGAACCTTCCATGGAAAAAAGAAGCATCTAGTGGACTCTAGGAAATGGAAAGAAGTTCATTATTCAGTATCTATTGAATGTTTTAGATGTGGTGTGCATGTTCATTATGAAAACACATGTCCTACGAAGATGTTTCATGAATGGTATCACTAGGATCGTACAAATATTAGTTTACCAATAACTAATTCCATTCTGATTGAGGATGAAGAAATTGAAAATGACCAATGAAATGTATGGATTATTTCATAACATATGTTTTCTTAGTATTGAAATATTTGAATATGAATCATGATTTTGTTTATAGGAATGAAGTATTTCAGAATAAGTTGGAAATGAATGGTTAATGGATGATGAAGAATATTGGATGAGTAAGAATTCATCATATATGGGATTCTAGAGTTACGGTAGATTTTTTGATGGTGAAATTATTAAAAGTATTAAGGCTCTTTTGATGATGGGGTTCCATTAGGAGACTTTTCATAGAATGTGTAACCCTGATGTTTGATATACGAAAATTTTATTCAAGGAATAATTATCTTTTATTTTGTGGATATAGTTATAAAGAACCATTTGGGTTTATATGATTCTTGAATTTGAGGCAATTACCGGTTAATACATTTTGGGATGAAAAACCAAAGTTATTAGATAAAATATGTGGTTAAAATATGTTATGGTTATTTTTGATGAATTTACCTCCTTTTGGGAACATTATAAAATTATGTAGTTTCTGAAAAGGGAAAACACACAAACCGTGTGACAACCCGTCGTATCGGACGAAGCTGCGGGAATTGATCCCATAGCCAAAGTGCGACTGGTATTTATCACCTACCACTGGACTACGTTATGTCCTTGGATAGTATGACTAATTATTTTTATTTATATGATCTTATGAATCAGGAATAATTTGTTTTGGAATTATCTATAGAAATGATTAACCAATCATCAAGGATATGTGATTAGGTTAATTACGTTTCAATATGATACTTTAAGAGTAACTAATTTTATTTGGAGATAAATGTTAATATTTAACTTGGAAGACTAGGTGATTAAATATTTCAGAGATTTGGGTTTCAATCTTAGTTATGTTTACTTTGAAAATTTTTATGGATAACTGTTTATTTAATGGTCTTTATTGTACCTTGGGTTCTTTTAGTCGAATTTTGGAGATTAAGAGTAGTATTTATATTTAAAAGTATTATTTATTGGGTAATTATCTATTCTTGTACTAAAAATTTTGGTTTTGGAGAAGGTATAAAGACATGGGAAATATATAGTTCATCTTTTTTGGATTTGGTGATTCTCCAGAAGCTGATTATAGCGCTTTTAATGTGAACAAGTCATCCTAAATACTCATCTTCTAGAGAAAATATGAGTTTGTGTAAGAAATCTAGTAAGAGATTAACGTCTACATGACAAGTTTGTATGTTTCCTTATTATTTAGTTAAGCTCATAAAGAAATTTCTTAATGAAAAGTAACCTAAAACAAAAACATTGTTTGTTAACTTTTCCTACTAGGGAATCAAATACCATATAACCCATGACATGTTTGTGATTTTTTGGTGGTTAACATTCTCATAGACATGTTTTCTATCACTCTCCATCAAATCTTGACCCTTTATTTTCTCTTCCATATCCATGTTTTCATGGAAACCTAGTATCAGTTGTCTCGGGTGACCTTTGTACATTTCTTTCTTTCTTTTAATGTGATAGTTTAATTTAATAATTTCCCGATGTGGGGCTATCAATATAGTTTCCGAGTCCAATTTTAAAATTGTGAGGATGCAATAACAAAAGGGGGAAGGATGTAGCGTCCCAAGTAAATAAAGAATATGAAATTTTCATATTTATTAAATTATTTGAATAAAATATTAATATTAATTTAATCAGAATTCTATGTTCGATGTCATACCCAATACACAACAACGAGTTTCATTGAAATCTTACGTTGCACACTAATAATATAAAAATATTATTTTAAATGGTAGTTAACGCCAAGCTGTTGTAATGGAGAGAATGAATAGAACTAACTAAAAGATTATTATATATGTATGTTAAATATTTTAACAGTTACCCAAAAAATGATTGAGGATTAAAATGCGAATGAATCCAATTTTAAGCATAACTATTCTAATATTCTTAAAATGGTCGATTAACCACATTTTGATGGAGAACCCTCTTTAAAACTACTTTTGTTTAATTTTATATGTCATATTTGGCAAATTAAAATCCTTCTTTAAAATCGTAACATCAAAATTTACTTTGTGTAAAATTTTGTTATTTTTCCAATAAAGTTCATTTTTTTAATGAATAATGAAAATGATGTATTTTAATTCAAAACCTCTTTTTGTTCTAATATATTTATATGGATATATAATCTTTATAATTGGTTTTAAAGTGTATTTAAAATATATTTTTACCATTTAATCCAACGGTTGGTCATTGAAATTAATTTCACTTTGAAATTGGACATAAACAAGTGTCAATATTTTGATAGATATTGTTTCTTAAAAACACGCCATTTGTTTTGAAAACGAGAAATAATAATAAAAATAATTAATACAACTTATATGTTTTTAATTTGGTAAAAGGGAAATCATTTTTAATTTTGGAATATCAAATTTACTTTGGATAATTTTTTGTTATTTTTCTGACAAATGTTCATTTTTAATGAAAAGTGAAAAATACTGCATTTTACTTCAAAACTAGTTTTTCCTCTAATTTAATTATATAGATAGATTTTCCTTTTAATAGGATTTAAATTATAATTGAATTATTTTTTAATCACCTAATACAATTTTGTTCATTGGAAGCAATTTCACTTTTCAATTGGATGTAAAAACAAGTCAATCTTTTGATAAAGTTTACTTCATAAAAACTCGTCTTTTATTGTGACAACGAGAATTATTTTTAAATTAATTAATAAAATTTATGTGTTTGGAATTTGGTAAAATGTATTATATATTTGGATTCATAAGGTCTAAATTATGTAATTACGACTCTTTTGTTTTTGGACATTATGAATAATAACGACGAAAATTATCATTAATTATGGTGATTAATTGGTAATCAGGTAGTTAAGGCTAATAAAATAATATCACAATAATACAAAATGACCCCAAATTGTGCCTAAATCCTCTTGTTTGAGTCATGTCATACCATGGGAAGCTTTTAACCAAACTTGAGAGCCCATGGAATCACATAGGGGTTATAGTCACATTTATGACATTATTTTTAAAAAAGAAGCGAAATGTAACAATGGTTTGTATATCCTAAGTAAAAAAATTTAATATTTTTTACATAAATGATATATGAGGCTATAAATAGTAATTGTAAAGATAAAAATATTTCTTACATCATGGTATCTTTTTTAGAATTTTTATACATTAAATAAATTTATTTATTTATGATACCATGATGATGCAATGATTACCTCATTAATGAACGATTTAAATAAAATGTTATGATAATGTAAATTATATAACATACACATTTCAAAAACCTATTTCATGGGTGGATTTTGAACACTTATCACCTTATCCACGAAATATATCAATGTGGGTCCCTTAAAATCCGAAAATCCTATTATAATAAAGTAACATTTCAAGACATTCCAAAAGTTACCCTATTCACTCTTATAAAAGGCCCCCACATCTACTCCCTTAACCGCACCGATAAAGACCTTGAATTGTCTAAAATATGCTCATATTATCTCTCCACATACATCTCTCACTTTTATAAGCCCCACATTGGTCTGAAGTCATTTCGAGGAAGCCTTTGGCCCAAATCAAAAAAAGTTACCCAATTTAGAGGTAATGTCTTCTCTTGAGTTTATTTATTTTAATTTCCTTCATAACTCACCATTATCTTCTTATTATTTTATCATATAATGACACCAGTATCTTCAACATACTAGGATGTTTTTATAATACTGATTCTACCTACACTTAAACACACCTCCATCTAATGGTTAAAGAACACACTGTTTCTTTGGGTGGCGAATTACTGCCTTACGAAACGACGATTGTTCAATCTTCTTTTAACACCTCTTATGGTGGCCATTATGATGGAAATATATATATATATGATATATATTATTTTTATTTCCCCTCTATTCTTATGTATTTTATATTTAAAACATACCATTATGCTTTTAATGTTGTGCAAATGCGATAATTTAATCTGAGAAAGTGTGAACTACCGCCCCCTCAAGTGATGTGACTAATTCATTCCAAACATGGAATTTATAAAGAATGTAATTAATGAACATATGTTACCTATATAACATATATACTATTATAATGGAATTATAATATTTATATGTCTCATTTAGTTTCTTTAATATGACAAATAAATGAAAGTAGCGTTCATGCGTACGTACGACCTACTATCTCCATGAACGATACATTTCATTTCTTATCTACAAACATTATGGAATATTATTAAATAAATATATAATAGATATATATGATATTTAAATCATGAAATCCATTATGGAGATGATTTACTTATAACTACATGGACAATTATCTTCAAACAAGTTCATTGTTGACTCATGTACCAAACATCGACAAAACGTATGATATGAACTCACTTAATTAACTAATTATTATGTCATGATAATATGTGATATGAATTGAATAATAAACTTTAATGGACATTATGATTCAATTATATATTGGTGAAAGTTTATTATTCAGGAATATAAATAAATGAACAAGACAAGTCAGACTTCATGTAAGGGGATTTCTTTTCTCACTTTTAATTTCGTGATATTTCTGTTGTTCACCAATTATTTATTGCATGTGGTGTATTTTGTACTTAAATTTGATAAATATTATCATGATTCTATTTATATTCATGGAATTATGTGATTCATATGGTTCATATTATCTTTTGTTTATATGACTCGATTTATTATAATGAGGTAAGGGGTTTTATCTCACAATTTATTGTCGTGAGATTCATGGTATATTTGTTACTATATCCTTTGATTGGTGTATGTACTGACCATTATTATAATCTGTGTGTAATATAATTTTATTTATGGGTATTTACATCAAATTTGT
This sequence comes from Viscum album, assembly GCA_963277665.1. Taxonomy (NCBI): domain Eukaryota; kingdom Viridiplantae; phylum Streptophyta; class Magnoliopsida; order Santalales; family Viscaceae; genus Viscum; species Viscum album. The sequence goes on along the minus strand of OY728138.1, from coordinate 1,657,129,295 downwards.
ATATTCCTTCATTCATGGGGTGTACGTTTTGAATGTTACCCAAATCGGTAAGGGAACTATTCACCCTCCTCTTTTTAAAAGACTTCTTATTGTTAGGTCTTTTAATTTACATCTTATTATGTTGGGATATGTTCTTTTATATGATTATAGCTGTAAATTTTATGACCATTTGATGAGATACCCTTTTTATCTCTCATCAAATCATTTTCTAAATTTTAATGTGATGCCGTTAGGCTGTCAAATTACTGAAAGGGAATATCTTAACCCAATTTCAATTATTTGGGTTAAACCTCTACATGTTGATTATATCGTGCCATGAATATGTGTGGATGACCTCTGATTGTTTTACACTTAATATCCACTTATATTTAGTGTATTTATATTTTTCACACATAATTATGTAATTGATTTATCCTCAATATAAGGATACCGTCTTTGAACAGGACTTCATCTCAATATCCTTTCATTGAGTAATATTTTGATTTCTACATGATATTATTTTATACGTTGTATAAAACCATTTTAACTTTTAATTTCATTCAAAAGGAATATTTTTACATGAAGCATTGTACTAAATGACAAAAAGGAATGTTTTTGTCTTACGTATGTGGTGACAACGACTTCTCCGCCACCATGACCATTATATTAGTTTAGGATTCCTCTAAAAGCCATAATGTTTTTTAACTGGAAAATAAATACCATGTTTTACTTTATTTTGGTATTGAAATGGTTTTGATAATGTTTTGATTATATCAATGTGTTGTATTGATATCTTGTGATTGAAATGTAGAAATGTTATGTTTCCTTCATGAATGTTTTTTGTGATGTGATTATGTTATAGTTCTTGGGAATTATTTATGAATATTGGTGGTTTTGTGATAATATAAGGGCCGGTAAGCCCGAGATAGCTCTCCAATGCATTGGGTAACACAAATGACTTAAACATTAAGGTTTCTCCGAAGGGATTTTGGGAATATACTATGATGTGTATTCCAAACGTAACCATGAAGGTTACTCCCTACGTAAGAATGTTATGAATGCCTCAAGTTACCTTTATGTCTTATGATTTCTATGAGTTATTCATAAATATTATGATTTCATGAGGTATATTAAAGTGCTTATGTTTTATGAGTAAAGTATGATTTCTTGGATTCTTATATAAAAAGGGACTAATTTTGTCATTCCGCATTTTTATATTCCTTAATGAGATTTTTATTCTAACCCCATGTTTTTGAAATGTTTATCATAGGACATAAAGTGGCATAGGGACAAGGATGGGATCAAGAAAATGTCATGCTGTCTAAAACTTGGAACTAGTCATGTTTTTAAGAGTTTTTATTTTGTAAAAAATTGTAAACATAGTAAATGTGTCCACATTGTAATCATTGAGATGTAATAGTTATGTCCTAATTCCCTAAAACTCTAAACCTGAAAAGATCCTTAATGTGAATTATTCATTTAATTCATAATTATGTAATGTTTTATGGCCAGGGCCTTATAGTTATGCCTCTTTGTAACATGAAAAAAATATCTTTTTCCCCTTACCATGATAAAGGCTCACACATTTTTTTAATGTATATACTCTTAATAAGAGTTAAAGTAGAAGTACATTAAGATGAAACTTTGAATATGCCCTTTAGGTGTATTAGAATATTTTTAATGTTAACCATGTAATATATTTCTTAATTCAATGAAACACAACCTTTAAAGTTCAGGAGTGTTACTAATTGATGTTCCATGTAATAAAATAATTTTTGATTAGAAATATAGGTTTCCAAGAAATTGTATCATAACATGGTTTACATATTTATGGAAATTTGTATTATAAAACTTTTGTAATAATAATATATATAATTCTAAATATAGAAAATATCCTAGATTTTTTCTAAAGTATAAACATAGTTGTTTCTATGAAAATAAAGTCACTATAATGACATTATATGTGTATGTGGTACTGGATTAATTTTACGTTAGGGTATTATCCCTAAAAAATGTGTATTTAGATTTAACTTGATCATCACATGGTGTATATTATTGAGCCTTAATGTGCACATGCCTTGAATATCACATTGTATATGAATAGTTTATCCCATTATTTTCAAGAACAATTATTAATGATATATAGAAACTTTTATTCTTATTAGAGGATATCAAAATAATAGTGTCTTTATGCTGGAACTTTTGGACTTAATCACCCATTATAATTACAATATTATAAAAAACTAAAATTTTTATCACTATTTTTTTTATATTACGACAATGGTGGGAAATTGGGAAATCCATATAAAATATGATGGCAATGGATGATGAATTTAATACCATCATAAAATTAAAGAACCTATAATGTTAAATTTTATAAGGATTATGAATCAAAGAACTTCTGTTATTAATAATAATCTGAATTATGTTGAGCAACCAGACTCACCTTAAAGGGAAAAAATTGTTATTTATTCTTCCTTTCATAAATGTAAAAATTATATTATTTTATGAATTTATATAATATTTTTGACCAATGTATTACCTCAAAGGAAATGATATTTAATGTACTATATTATTCAAGGATAGATAAATTCAACTTGGAAGTATAACTATATGAATGAGAAGATGATGAGTTGGGGACCTGAATTTAAAACATAAGACAAAGATAAATGATTGATTTTTTGGAGAATAAGGATTAAATATAATATGTTATCAACAAATATAATCCTTGTTTGATGAGAAAAAATACATATATAATTATTAAATCTAAAGTATATGGAAAACTGATTCAATGAGATGTTATGAAATGAACATCACAATACATTCTCGATACACCTCTATCTTTTTTAGATATCCTAAGTCAATGGTTGATAAGATTTTTGGTGGGATGTGTCCCGATATATGAAATAATATAGAAAATTTAGACAATGAAATATTGGAGATGATAGTAAGGGGTTCTTTGATGGTTGAAATAGTGCATTAAGAGCCATAATGGTAACATATTCTAAATTAGATAAAATAAATAATGGGGAAAAATCATGGAATAATATTGATTTTGGAAGAGGAGGATAGAAACTACAACTATGCACAAGAAACATATGTGGTTAGAAACATTAAAGTAATATCTTCATTGGGAGTGGAAAGTGACCCAAATGTGGATGATATTTCTATATAACATATAATTTTCATAATGTACTAAACAATCAATATATGAATTAAAACCAAAAGGGGAAGATGGTGTAATAACACCATCAAGTTCAATGTACCATTTGTAAATAACTTGGTTAAATTGAATGTCAATATCGAAACCAACAGATAATATTGGGTAACCACCATCATCCCAAACATAGTCTATGGGGGAAGGATCCTGATTTTTCAATCTGAATGGTTGATGTAAAGGATCCAAAAGATGTGATTTTATTACAATAACTATTCTATCAATGAAAAAAAGTATTTTTTTACTCTCGTTTGATGTATTTTTTTATTTTATCAGGTTTTTAACGAATTTATAATCAATCCCAAAACATCTAAAAGTAGTTCTATTAGTTAAAATTCATTGAATAATTTTCCAAGAATCAAATATGAATATAATATCTAGAATGAATTTTGGAATGTAAAATCTCTTCAGAAATCTAGTAGTCATTCCCATTATTGAATTCAACAATATACTAGTGATGGATTGTCTCTAAAATTATAATAATAATATCTAATATTTATGAAAATAAATTTCAATGGTCTTGAATGCAATAAACTACAGTTATTTCAAAAATAAATATATTCTATCCTGAATACTATTAGAAATATCTGATATGAAATTTTTTATGTAATTTTTTGGTGACGAAATAGAATAAAAAAAATGTATAATGATAGAGAAGTTCCAAATTGTTCAAGAATACATTGATTTAATTTCTGAATAGCTACCAATACCTCTACCAAAATGTGAGGTAGAGTTCTCTATTGAACTTATACTTATATAGAATGCAATATCAAAACCCCATATATAATGGAATATGTGGATTTAGATGAATTAAAAATAAAAAATCATGATATTTTGATGAAATGATTTATTCCACCATTTTTTTCTACAAAATTATCACATGTACCCTTTTTAATGAATAATGTTAGATCAATGTTGTTATGTATTGATTGTAATGAACCTAGTGTGATCATAGTGAAGAAAAAGAATACATTATTCTAATGATTGATGATTCTTTCGACTAGATTGAAGGGATAGATTCTAATTAAACAATGACTTATTGTCAGGTTGTCATCTATTAATAGTGAATAATGTTAATATCTTAAATCCATCTTCCAAATTTTTTTTCGTAAATATTACATTTTTATGCCTTGTATCAAGAATTATTATTATGGAATATTTATGGATTTTATAAATAGTGATTATAATTATTATCTTCATAAATCTATGATGAATAATATTGAATGAATACTGATATGTGCTAAATGTCCTGAGGAACATGTGGAACATCTAAGGGTCATATTACAAATATTGAGGATGGAGTTGCATTTTTGAAAAATAAGTAAATTTGAGTTATGGATAAAATATGATTCCTTATTGGTGGACATCTATCCAATGATGTAATGTCAATTTATCCACTCAAGACCAAGGTTAGGCATACATGTCCATAACCAACATAAATAATAGACATGCATAGATTACATTATATGATATTATGTAATTGGTGTTTTTTGAAAAAATAATAATCAATTTCTTATCCACTAAATATGTTAACATGAAAGGGGGTTTTATTTTTCTATGAATATTGGGGTGAAGAGAGTATTAATGAATTACATAAGAGGTTCATTAGCCCACCTATGCTAATGGTACCATATATAGGATAATAATTATTATATATAGTGACACGTCCTTAAAATTACTCGGATGTGTAATCATGAAAAATGAAAAAGTGATTACATATTCATCATGATAGTTTTAATATCTTAATCACAATTATCTAACTCATGACCTAGTGAAAATTTATGTTATATTTTCTATAAATATATAGAGGAACAATTTTTATGGGAAAAATGTTATATATACACAAACCGAAATTTTTTGATGTTTATATTCACACATAAGAAGATAACCATGATTTATTAAAGACAGTTTGAGTTAATAATGGAATATAATTTCATTTTTATCTACCACCCTAGATTTGTGAATAATTTTTTGATTCAATTAGTTGAAATGAAACTACATCTCTACCATTGATGAGTATTGTGAAAGAACGTATATTCTAGTTTAAGAAAGGTGGGATCTGGAAATCATAATAGCAGGGAATACATTATAGCATGCCCAAATTATTTCCAAACAATCTATCTTAGAGAGGATCCATGAGGATCAAATGGATGATCAATATCTAAAAAAGGTGAATGTTTTATAAGATGTGAAGATTCATGAATTCCCTATCAATGAAAATAGAGTTGTTTGGATTGGAAGTAGAAATCATGTGCATTCATGAGATGAGATAAATATAGAGCTTCTTCATAGTGCAACTGATCATCTCTATCCATACATCCTAGAAGTACCAAGATGTATTATGATCTATGATAACACTTATTAAGGGAAAACATGAAGAAAGTGATAATCAAATATACCTTAAATGATCATAATTTTATCACATTAGTGTATAGAGATATGAGTATATATTGAGGATGAAACCATTCTGATAACCACATTGAAATAGGAGAACATCACTATATATATTTTCATAGTTATCATAAAGATCTATAAATGAAATATTCATATATGGTTTATGGTAGATTGACTAGCCATGATTATCCACTACATCATTATTTGCAATGACTTATCTCTTAAGAAATATTCCAATATATATGTAAAGGATGTGGTGATGTCATTCGGGGTACCAATTTAAATAACTTCTAACCATCATATGAGGTTCAATTCTCTATTCTGAAGAGATATTCAATATATTATGAATAGAAAATTAATTTTTAGGATGGACTAAAACCCCAAAAAATGGAAAATATGAACGGACCATTTAAAAACATGGATACATTGTGGGGTTAGGATCACATGAATTTAGAGGTGAATGGTGTCACCATCTCTTATTATTTGACTTCTCATAAAACAATATCTACCAATAAAATATTTATATGGATTTATATGAATCATTATTAATGAGGTGATGTAAAACACATATTTTCATTGGATTTAGTTGGTAATAAGTATTTGTTTGTTCTTGATATTATACAAGAGATCACATAAAATGTTTAATATTTTAAACAAAATATAAAAGATACATATAGTTAGTATAAATGTTACAATTAAAATCATCGAAGGCAGTTAGAGTATGATGTTAGAAATAATTTCATCCTTTCAATATAACCCAAGAAGATATTCAAGTGATTTGGAAAGAGATGAATGTATATCCCTGTGTACATTGGAAAATTTGAAATCCATGATCATGTAGGAGTATTGATATCACCTATAGAACATTCACATAACCTGGAAAATGTTAATGATGTTTTTTATATATCTATATTCATTAAGTTGTTACTTGAACCCTCTTATATACTAAATCTGTACGATGTAAAACTGGAGTACGATCTCTCTTATGAGTTGCATCCAATGATGATCTTGGACAATAGATAAGGAGTTAGAGAAAAAACTCATCTCCCCTTCTCAAAGTATTATGAATGTACCATAAATATAAAGGGATTCAGGGAATCCAAAGGTTAAAATTAGAAAAACGTACCCACATCTATTTTAAAACAACAATATAATTTGAAATTTCATGTATTAAAATTCTAAATTGGGAAATACTGTAACGACCTAAACACTATTAGTGGTGTTTTTTTCAGGATAATGGTTTCTTATATTATATATCAATATTCTCATGAAACATATTGAGAAATGAAAAACACATTATTTTATTAACAAAGAACATTATATTTTCTGTCAACGAAAACCATAAAAATAAAAAAACACTATTACATGATAATTATTATAAAATAAAAAATATAGAATATAATTTTTGTTATATTTCCAAAATGATAGGATTTTTTCCAACGAGAAATATATCGAAATGAAACAAAGTAATAGTAAACCAAATCGATATTTTATAAATGGAAAATATATTCAACCATGATGGGAATTAAAGTCTATAGTGTATGAGAAAATGTAATTGTTTTTATGAGTGGTAATATGTATTTTGAGAATAGTAACCATGGAATGTCGTAGATAACTATGTCCCACCTAGTTGGATGATGGTTTGGCCTCCATAACCCTAACACAAGTTACAATTGGCTAGGGGAAAGTGACAAGCACCGAGAAGGCATAGTGAAAATGTAATGCCTTTTAATTATGTACCTGTATGCATTCACCCAACTATCTATATAAAATAGTGAAAATGAATAATAAAAAGGATTTGTAACATCTAGAGTAAAACAGTAAATACAACATCATCTAGTGAATAAATCATAGAACAATAGTATAAACACAATGTGTAAAGGAAAAAACAAGGCCAACTAAAAATATGTTCACAGGCTGACTATACATTGAAATGATGTGATTTGAGATATATAGGATCATGATATTTAACGTCAACCATAATAAATATTATAAGAAACCGATTATCCATGACCTATATTAAAGTAAAATTCAATATATATGCACCAATATAAGACCTGGCATAGGTGCCAAAATTCATTACATCAGTGAGTATATACATACCAAGTAAGACTTGCAGAAAACAGAAGATGGAGAAATTGAATTATACAATTGATGTTGTCGCATCACAAAGAAAGTTGTAATTAAAACTAAACAATATATATAAAAACATAAATAAATCTAGATGATTGAGAATTGTAATCATCATTTCATTACCCAGCCTAGGATGAGGTGTCTCCTTAAATCTCCAAAGTTCCATCATAGATTCCCATCATTTTCTGTGTCTTCTTGAGAATGTAATGGGGAGGAATTACTCTTATCCATTTATCCATAGCCTGAGAGGACATATAATCTAATATAGGACCCACACCTTGTTATGATAATGGTGTGTCACTCAATTTACAGAGGACCCGCACCCTAGTTTGACATTTGGATTCAAATTCATAGATAAATAGAGGATAACATGAAAGTATATTATAGGGATTCAAATCAAGCATAGAGGACTCAATAAATTATAGTATGTGGGGTAAATACATTGTATTTAATGATATAGGACCATCGCCATAGTGAGGTAGGGTGTGTCCCTCTGTAGATTGGTAGAGAACCAACACCCAAGTGAATTAGGGGTGCCACTCAGTATATCAATAGATAGATGACCCGAACCATTGTTTATCATGTTGATTCTACTCAATTATTGTATAACTTGTTCCCTAATATGTTTGTGGTGTTTCAAACATTGTAGAGAGTAGTATGGTGGATCTTCACAACAGTATGATCAGGGGTTTTTTGTAAATTTATTTAAGTAGATTACCTAAACAGATCATTACTATTGTAATGTGTATCCTAAATAATCATCCCACTATAAACACCTTAAATTGTACCTATTATGACACAACCTAGGCCGTTAAAAAATTCTATGTTCAAAATCACTCAATATAGAACACTAATAGGGAAAAATACGTGTCCTAAAGGAGGATATAGTAGAGGAAGACATCCTAGAGAAAAAGAATATATTGTGTACTAGGGGTCACAAGGAGCGTCACCTCACATGACATAGGTACCATCTCCTCACCACAACATCACCTTCCTAACAATTTTGTAATGTGGGGAATCTAAGGGTAATAAATGGCCTGTATCTTTCACCAATGGTAATTACCTTGTATATTCATTCATGACCTGGTTTATCAGGTCATTACAATGTTATTTCTCATGTGAGTATCCATGTCATGGTATGATGTCATTCCCATGTACTCCTCTAGTACATGGTGTTCCCTTATATACGGGATCCCAAGTGAGTGCGCTGGAACAAGAGTTGGCTGTCTATGGAGAGTCACATGTTGTGTAGTTGGTCTACATGGCATGCACTAATATTACTCCTCTAGAATATCTATTGGAACATACATGTGTACTAACTAACCTTTTTTATCCATATAAATTCTATTTAGTGAGGTTTTGGCACGAAAACTATGTTCATCATGAATATTTCAGTTCCATGCATTCATCCCACCAAATGTGCTCGATTTCACCATGAAACTCATTGGGGATCTCAAATCTATGTAGGTCCATGCCTATTTTTTCACTAGTGGAAGGATTCTAGTCTCCCAAACCCATTGTATCTCTTTCTTGTCACAGCTGAATATATTTTCATGGTCTCTTTGAATCCCAGATCCATGGGGGTCTCACATGCAATGCGTGACTAATCCAGATCCATCCAAAAAACACTAATACATTCTTCATTCATGAAACCATTATGAATTTGGGGTCATAATAATTCCTAAACCATCCCCTGAAATTTCATTCCATATCTTGATGGGAAAAGGGTGCTTAACGTAAATAATTGATGAGTAAAATAACAAAATAAAATTGAATCCATCAATGTCCTATAACTATTGGCCAAAAATGAAAAGATTAATGAATATGGGGTGATAACATGTGGAATGGATGATAATTTTTTAAGAATATATAATCAATGAATTTGTGAGGCTCATGTGATGAAATATTAAACTGAAGATCCAATAAGTAAAATAAAATATTTTCTTTAACAATTTAATCAAAGAGAGAAAACGAAATTTGAAGAGTCTGAACTCAATTTTATATCGGTCAATAATGAATATTATTTTCTCCAGTGATGGGTACGAACACTATGTTCAACACCTCTCAATGCACATTCATCATTACACTTGCAACCACCAATCTCAATTAGCTATTATAGAAATCATAGAGGTCCAATCAATTATCCTTGGGTTTATGTGTATAAAGCTAGATAATTTCTAAAATGAGGAATACATATAGATAAATTCATTATCTGAATTTAAAACAAAATAAATATATTAAATAATTTTTCTTAAATAAGTTGCACCATTAGTGAAAACCTCAACTGAACGTCTGGTGAATTCCAACATTGGATCACATCTTGAGAAAACCCCCCATTATAAGAATCACCTATGGTATTATATATCCATTTTGTGAGTCTATTAAATATTTATTTTATTTTTTGATGAAAAAAATTGAACATGATATTAATATATTTCATTTATTTGTATACAAATTTCGGTCTCATAGGGCCATGAAATCTCATGCTAACACAACTCTTGGCCCTATGAATATATCTCAATATATTAATATATCTAACAATAAAAAAAGTGTTTCAATAAATTCATGAACATTGAAATTTTAATCTTCCCATTTATCAATATCCAATAGGTACAATGATAACTTTTATTAATATTAGAATTAGATTTTGAGTTTATAAATGGATATGGAAAATGATAATAGATGGATAATAGAGAAATATTCGAATCAACTAGTAGATACATGCCTTTTGGATAAAATTTGTTAGAATATTGGATGGATGTAGAATTATCGGGCTTTTACATAGACCATGAATATATAAATTTCCTTAAACATTACATAATTTTGAGTTTCGGAGAAGAATTTACAATGTTTTAATTTTAGAATCATTTCAGGATAAGATATTTAAAGAGTTAGGCCATAATTTAGACATTCATGAACCATTAAAATACAATGTTGAACATAAACTTATTATCAATTATTCAAATAATATAATACTTTTGAAATAAATACTGATTCATTGTAATGGAAAATCTCATAAAAATCTAAATTGACAACTTCTTTTCCCATACCCATCCTTATATACTGTGAAAAACACTTTAAACATGGGATGATCTCAAAAATGTCAGTATGGGACATAAAAAAGTAAACTATTAGACCAATAAATTATAGAAAAATGCATATAATGTTTATATTCACCTTCATTTTTCATTTACTGTATGAAAAAATAACAATTTCAAAAGAAAAAAACACATGTTTTTCTTAATGACATCCTTTAAAACCCTTAGTAAGCAATTAGAAAACCCATTTTGGTGATTTATCAGATAATATTATTATAAAACATTAAAAACCATATTAATTGGAGTAAAAAAATGCTATTAATTTAATATCATCATTTCCCAATGCATTGTAGAGGTATAATTGGCCTCACACAAAATATAAGCTACATAGGACTTATACATTTTTTCTAAGCTATAAGAGGGCTCAACCCATCGTTTAAGTTATACTGGTAACACCAATTAGATATAATGGGGCTCTAAAATTCTTGTATGTTTAATGGAGATATATTATTTCATATAATTCTCAAGTACCATATCATTAGTAAAACAATTCCATCACAGAACCCTTTGAAAAACTCTTTTAAGACAATATGAAAAAAAAAATACATAAAAAAATATTTTTAATTACTTTTTTAAATACCCAAATAACCCAAAAAAGAGAAGTAGTGTATTTAATTAAATTACAAATTAATGATATCTATGGAATAATGATATCATGTAGTATCCAAAATGTGGTAAAATTGTTTTCACCGTGTGTGATATGATTATAACATTGTTTATGTCATTTGTCAAAACATTCCATGTAAAATTGATTCCTTTTGAAAAATATTGAAATAATGTTAAAATAGTAATAAATATACATTAAAAATATTTTGTACCCATATATAAAAATATTATTAAAAAATCAAGGGGAAATAAAGTATTTGGAGAAGAAAATAAAACAAAATGATTTTAATGAAAATTCAATAATAAATTCGAAATATTTGAATCAAAATCAGTTTGAAATAATATCATTAAAAAATATAAATAAATTTATAATTGAATAATCATTATATAAAATATACAATTATATATATATATACACTAGTTAAAAAATTATTGGTTTATAATATCAAAATATGCTTTAATGAGTAGTAATTGAGATGACGCCCATTACCTTTAGTTTGATTTCAACATGTTCCCTATCAACCTAAATAATATATATATGTTAATTTTTTAAAATATTTAAAAAATATATAATTTTTATTACTAAATATATTTAAATTATTTTTTATATAATTCCATACTCAGTTATGTTTATGTTGGATATTTTTACCATATTTGGCTTATATGTCAAAATTGATTTTTGTATGTTAACATTGGTCATAGAGATAATTATTTAAATATATAAATAATAATAATCATAGAATAACTATCAAATCATTAATGTATTTATAGTGTTGAAACTAATCTGGGTGATTCTTATGAAAAAATGAACTATGTTCCAATTTTGGAAATGGTGGTCATTGATACAAATGATTTATGTTTGCGTATTCCAATGATTATTGTGACAAATTATGAAGTAATATATTATCACTATATAATGATAATAAAAAAAATATATGTCATATTATATAACTATATTTTTCATCCATGTCGTTTTTGATTAAAACAGAGTAACATTAATTCATGAAGGCATCAGTCCACACATACAGGAATAATGATATCACATTTTTTGTGATAGAAAATTTATTAAATGAAATGATATATTATTTGTGAAAAAGTATAAATATGTATTTATTATGACAATTATTTCATTTATATCTCATCTAATCATTAAAATTATTATTATCATATTCCATCTGATGCATTAGTGAAGGACGAATAACCTCACATTGTGAGGCGGAAGTCCAATGTACACAAGAGAAACATTATCTTATGTTATATTAAATTTAATTATATTGAATAAAAATATTATATAATACCTTAGAGGTATAAATATGATTTAAATTTTACCTATATTATTTAGATCAATCAGCATAACAAACCTTAAATGAAGGTAATGGATGAATTAATGACATCCGTTCGTGAGGTGGCAGTCTGTCATACACACGAATGATGATTTCATAACCCATTTGATGGAAGTGGATATGTTTTTAGTTTGGGAAATTATAATAAAAAACTAAAATTATATGGAATATATTGAGGTTATTATATCCTAATGTTTTAAATACAATTTAGGATGTTGTGAAAGAACTAAAATAAATTTTCTCGTTGGAGAACAATATCTCTTTTTCTGGTATCCTCCTTAGCATAGTACTAAATCCATTATAAGATGGATTTTTTCCAAAAAAGGCTTCAAGTAATATGTTTTCTGGAGAGGGGTGGCTTATTATAAAATGGGGAGAGGACACACTTGTTATTTTGGAAACAAATTATTTTCTCACATGTTATTTATATGTGGAAAAGTAAAAATAAGAACGATTATGGAACCATAAGATTTTAATGGTCACATAATATTCAATAAATATCTTTTAGGAAATATTACCTGGGATTTCTACTGTTATATATTTAGTTCAAACTCGAGTAATCCAATTTAAACCTAACTGTAGTAATTATATGACACTACATTGAAAATTCATAATGGTCCAAAAATAATTTGACATTATTGTATGTTATATATTATTATGAATCCAAATATGGATTCATTTCATTAAATTCTTTTCACATATGTTCAAAGTTTTAATTTAAATTAATTCTATAGTCTTAATGATAAAATCTGGTTTTAAAATAAATTGTTTCCAAGGATTACAATTTTTATATTTCAAAAATAAATATAAAAATTAATAAAAGAACCTAAATTCAATAAATTTATGCATAAATGATTTATTTTCGATTTAAGAACAATTATTTATATAATTTATCACCATAAATTATTTAAAATAAGTGGAGTTTTTATTTAAAATTCTGTATTTATCAAAAGTAAACAAAAAATAAAATATTTATTAAAAATTCCAAAAATTCGTAAAAATATTATTCATTTATTATATATTCATGAAAATAATATTATTTCTCTAAATAAACATAATACAAGAGGTAAATATATGTTTTCAATTATGAGCACAAAGTGTCACAAATCTAGATTTGGGAAATTATAATGTTTTCCTATTTTTTTCTTTTTAAATTATTTTTATTTTATAACTAATCAATACAATAATTATTTTTTAAAATTTAGTTACTATTATACACATGAGAATATTAATGTCTACGTAATAACTTTTATATAAAATAATAATATTTTACTAATGATTCATATTTCGTTTAATCTCATTATAATGTGTAACATAATCTAAAATGAGTAGTCCGCGTAACACAAACTAAAAATAGTGTTGTGTGTAATGAAAAATAATTTGAGGATTGTGTGTAACTAAAGATGAAAATATTTTTGGTTGTAAATCAAGAGAATTTGGTGTTCCTTGTAATACAATATATTTATGTGATATAGTTTATTTAAAAATAAATATATATCATAAATATGAAGGTTTTTATATTTACTTATAATATTTTTTTATTTTATCATACATGCGATAAAATATAATTTTGTTATATTAAAATTTTTGGTTGATATATCTTCCCATCCAAACCCCACCCACAACAAATTTCTAACTCACAATTTTAACATTATCGCATTAATAAAATATTTTTATTAGGAAAATCTATTGTTGAAGACCCCACATCATAAAAGAATAATAAATCTTCTTCATAAATACAATGAATTTGAAGAACAAGGGTCATATGGAATAAAAGAAAACTAGATTTCTAAGTAGAATAAAAAAATATGGTTGTGAAAATATGTATATGGGAGAAAATAATAACTCATATGGATTAAATTTGAGTGATTGAAATCATTGATCACAAGAATGTGGGTGATCTAGAGAAGTATAAAAACCAACAAAACATAAACCATGTAGGTCAGAAAAAAATAAATGAAATATTAAAAATTTATAGTAATATGATAACAATCCATTTTGAGATCCTTATTCCCAAAAAGTACTAATTTTAAAGGGAGGATATATATTTTTTATTCTATTCCATTTTTTATGAAAAATATCAACCTTTGGTTATGATTTAATCAATTCTTAATTAATCACACACACTATGACAATAATTTAAAAAATTTATTTTTTCTCTCTAAAGAACTAAAATTACAGAAAAACTGTTATAATGATATTCATGAGTATAAAAATGTTTTCCATAACCAATACGATTAGAATGAGAAATTGAATATAACATATTAATTGATAAAATTCAAATGTAACTCCATAAGTTCATCAATAATACAAAATTTAAAATATTTTTATCTAAAAATATTTCATATTAACTAGGACATATTGATATCTTAATGTGGTGGGTAAACTTTTATAGTCCATCCATAATAGGTTCCATCCCCACAACCATGAGGAATATGATGGGTAGTCATCATGTAAGTGTTTTTTCTAATATATACTCTATTTCAATATAATCCCAATAATATTTTCAGAAAAATAAAGTAAATAATTCAAGTAAAATTAATTATTCAATATTATTTATGTCAAGGGTTTCAATACATCATTTTTTCACAAGGTTAAATAATATTATTTGACATCTATTAAAATTTTATTTATAATAATATTAACCGTAAAGGTTATTAGTACCTTTAAACTCATACTTATTTGATGTAAAGTACCTATTCCTAAAATAAAATTTCCACGAAAACTTATAGTTCATAAATCTTTTAAAGCTCAATAAATGTATTATAAAGTACATATATCATTAAAAACATCAATATAGGGGTTCTTAATTTATTGAAATTTTGGTCAAACATTCGAAAATACAAATCTACTTAGAGATATCACCACCAACCCAGATGGCCCAACATCATTTGTATAAGTAGTAAATGATTTATACACACCTTTTTTATCATCTCATGATGATTTGAACCATGGGTATGTAAATTTGGATACATTATAGAACCATTATTCATATCACTATAGATGAAACATCTCACTATTTACTGGAAATATATAAACGAATTATTGTATTTTTTAGGATACATTTCATTGTTGTCACAAACCATGCGAACAAACTTACCACACAAGTAAAATATTATAAATCATATAAAAATAATTTAAAATCATTTTTACCAAACATGAAACATGGTTGTGGATTACCTACATGATTCATAGTAGATTTCCTCTCTATTTTCTTATAAATTAATTCATTCTTACACTTTTCTTAATTTGGTTAATATGTTTTGGAAATATCCATATGAAAAATCTCATCAAAGACCAAAATAATTTTTCATAACTTTTATATTCTCATACAGAGAAATCTATTTGAAATAAATTTTTTATCTTTTTGTATAATCTGTTAATTTTACAACAAAAATATTTAACTAAATATGGTATGTCCCAATAAAAACATTTGATGTCTTATTTATACATGGTAATTGATTAATTATTCATTTTATTTATTTCCAATTATAATTATATATCATAATCCACAAAAATTGAGGAAAATATTTCTCATAATAAATATTTGTAAAAATAATCCACTCCATATAATTAACACCATATTACCCTATTGTATTCTTAATCCAATACATGCATCGATCAACATTACTATCAAAACGATAAATTCATAGAGATACATTTTGATGATCTAAATATCACCTGACATCAAATATATTTTCCACAACAAGGATCCTTCATTAAATTTCCACATGATTAGATGATATGATGAATTATGGGCGATGATTCTGAAGTAAATGATCCATTTTGACACATTTTTATGTAATATCAATTTCCCCTCTATCATGTATACCAACACCATTTTAAACACGTTTAAACAAATCCATCACATAAAAAACTATATTTTTCTAATTACAACCATATTTGTATGTCAATTTAGAATGATAATTTCCTCTCAGTTACATCCCAATATAGTATATTTGAATCATATGTAAAATTAAAATCTGGGAAGACATAATTAAGTTAAAAAAATAGGATAATATTGAAAATATATATCATTTCGACTTATCCACTAGTTAGTATCTTGCTACAGAATCTTTCTAACATTATTATATCCTACAAGGTTATATAAACATTATTTTGATACCAACTATAATGACTTGTCTTGAAACATTACGTAATCATGTGTTCTATTCATGAATTTATGATCATTAATTTTTAGGATTTTTTTAGGTTTATAGATTTGGATAATTAGTTAATAACTCATAAATAATAAAACTATAAAATAAAAAGTGGAATCTTCCAATTTGTATCAATTTTGTCCATAATATTTTTTAAAGAAACAATGATTTATTATCATGGAAAATGTAAAAGATTTTTATTTTGACTTATTCATTGACCATACACATCCTTAATCCCATAGAAATACATCTTATAAATGGGATTATCCAGAAAAACCCTATAATGCATATAACATAAATAAAACCATTAGTCCGGTGAAAATAGGTAACCTCTAATAATGTTTACCAATACCTTGAATGTTCTGTGAGTGTACGTAATAAAAAATTTTCCTAAGAAAAACTGACACATTTTTTACCCATATCAACAATTTAAAACCAATAGGATGGAATAAAAAAACATTTTTTTGGAATAGACCATTATAATCATAAATCCATTTTAATATATTAGTTATTTGAATAACCATATGGATTATTTCTAATATAATAATTACCCTATTAATTTTAGATCAATTAGAGGCACACACACTTTGTATTATATATGTTAGAATCATCGATTTTTTTGAGCCATTATGGTTTAAAACCATTTTTATATACTATATTATGCTCCATCACGAGCAATAATATGTCTAAAACCGTCGTTAATTTATATAGAGTTAACACATTTATTTTAATTATTTTATACATTATCCTGAATACAACATTTTAATAATGAAAACATATGAAAAACACTCTTAACCACATATGGATAACACTTTTCAATAAAAAATATACCACTTTATATTAATAACCATTTTTCAATTTCAATATACAAAACAAAAGTGAAAATGATTTTTTCATTTAAGTAAACATGAAATCCTATAATGGAACTTGGAATTCAAATAATTTTCATAGTTGTAGAAAATTCATTTTCTCTAAATACATTATTATTGTAACATTCAATTTTTTTTCATTATGTTTTTCATAAAACACATAAATATATTCATTTTGAAAACATATAAAAATAAAGAAAAAAAGAGATATAAAATGTACTTTATAAACATTTTATTTATATATATTTAATTATTTTAAAAACATGTCAATGGAAAAGAATTAGTATGACTGAAAAAATTAAATTAAAATGGTTTTAAAAAAGTCCCTCTTCACTTTGAAAATATTTGAATCATAAGCCCCACGAAATAAAAACACTAAACTAAAAAATAAATACAATAATGTTAATGAATCTCCTATAAAATTGAAAGGAAACAGATATATATTATATAATGACTTCATAGTTATATATATGTAATGAAAATTTTTTATATACGTTATACCTATCATCATTCCAAACCATGAATGGTGGAAATGGAAGAACTAATGACAATAATTCACAAGGCGAGAGACCTCTAAACAAAAAAAAAATGATGATTTCATAACATATTTTTTTGAAGTTGATATTATTTACGTTATGAACTTATTTTATCTACATCTAATTAAATAATAAGTATTGAGGTATCTATATCACCATTTTCTATAATAATAGAATGTTTTGGATCACAAAATAAAATTAAAATGCATGTTGAAGAGCATTACGTATTCTTCCAGCATCCTCCTTATATTGGCACTAAAGCCTTTGCGGGTTGGATTTCATCTAAAAATAAGTCATATATGATTCGATGAAGGATTTTGATATGTTTTTTTATTAGGTAATGTAATATAAAATGGGTTATGAAGGTTTTGATAAGAGAGGATAGAGTGGTTGTTTATATGTGTGGGAGAGGACAGACGTGGAGTTTATTTAATAGAATTGATGGGTCTTATATTTTCCATATGCCATTAAGGTCTAAAAAAGACCATTTATATAATAATATATGTGTAATGGTATAAATATGTCCATCCAAGTGTTTTTAATCACATTTTTGGTCATTTTTAACCTTGACTTTTTAGTTAACCCCCTGATAAACCCACTTTTCATCATAAACACATTAATTAATTTTCAGTACACTAACTATTCAATGTGGAAAAAAATTAATTTTCCATTATTATATGATAAAAATTATTATTATTTCTATAATTAGATCCATTTATACAAATTAAACTATCATATTTTTCTAGATATAAGATAATATTAATTGTGCATTCAGGATGTGAAAGTGGGATTTTCAAATGAATGTGTTGAAAATTTTTCAAATTATTTTATATAAATTAGGTATGAAAATAATAAAAATGTAATAAATTTATTTAATTAATTGAAAATTTAACTAATATTGATTTAAAAAATATATTAATAATTTATTACTATAAAATGTTTAAATTTAATAGTAGTGTTCAATTAATATTTAAATTTTTTAAATATTGATCTGAAAATGAAACATTTCAGAAAAAATCCAAAATTGCACAGTAAGAAAATTTTCGTATGTATTTTTCAAAAATTAAGTTTTTTTTATTTTATAATTTTCCAGAAGGGATAATTTATTTGGAATTGTGTGTGAAAATCATGAATAGTATGCCATTTAGAAAAAATAATGTTGTTCCGAAAACATTCCTTCTTCATCAAAATTATTATAATTTTATTACTTATAAATAGATATAAATAATATCATAGTTTAATCAGTAGTATTCATAACATCCAATTAAAAGGTTGTGTTAAAACTATTATATTGAATAATAATACTTTAATAATATTTATCATTTTGTTTAAACTTAGTGTTCTGTGTAACATATACTAAAAAAAGTGTTGCATGTAATGAAAGCTAAACATAATGTTTCATTTAGTGAAATATAAACTCATAATTTCTTATAATTCAAGAAAAACATAGTGTTTAATTTATGCTAAAATAATCACAATGTTGTTCAGAATGAAATCTATTTATGAGATCTAATTTATTTAAAAATAGATATATCATAAACCCTCCTGATGTTTTTTTTCATATACGATTTATGTTCTATTTCACATATTATATGAAACAAAATATTAATCATTTAAAATATGAGGGGGTTACACTAATCCAAAAAAATTCATAAAAAATAGTTGTGATCACTACTAGGTTAATATTAGATGATACATAAATTGAAACAAAAACCATCACACACCATACCCTTAGGGCGTATTATGGTTAAATAAGTGGTTTTGTGTATATTCTTTAGTATCATAAATGTTTTATATATATTTTATAAATGATATCGTTATTTCGCCAATTTAATATTTAGAAATAATTTATTTATAATAATATTTTAAAAAAATAAAATGAATTTGAAAATTTAATTTTTGTATTAAAATAATGTTGTATTTTATGAAAATCTATACAATTTTATAAAAAAACTAATGTACCTTATATATTTTTTATTTTCATGAAATACAGTGTTAAAAAATTATATACTTATCTATAACTGTTAATATAATTTTACAATAGAATATAAAATTTTTATATGTGTTGAAAATTTGACTATATAACAAAAAATAATATTTTACAACAAATAATGAGGTTAAATATATAATTCAAAATCATAATATTTAGATATTTATTTTTATAAAATAATCTATATATTAATATTAAATATGTAGAAATTATTTTATGATGATATTTTTGGAATTTAAAAAAATAATTAATTTTTCAATGAATATAAAAATGTATTTTAGGTTTTGGGTATGTTTTCTAACTCAATATATATGTAATAATGATGTAATATTTAATTAAATATAATAAAAAACGTAAAAAATTTTATTTTATTAATATAATTCAATTTAATGGATTTAATTCAATTTCAAATATAAAAAATATTCATCTTAGTCAAATATAGAAAATTTTATTTAAAAAATTTGTGTTGAAAATTCAATGTTCCATGTCCAATGTAATATTAAAATAAATATTTTAGCTATAATATATTAATGTTCAATAATATATAATTTAGATGTCTAACATCATGACAAAATTTATAGTGACTTATGATTATCATGCATAAATATTACATTATTTCTCATGAATATTCTTTTCATAACACAAACACATGCCTAAGGACTGTTAAAATTTAATGTATTTTGATATTTGGGGACATCTAAAACATGTACATTGTAAAATTAAATCACATACAACAATGATCTTGATAAATATAACCCTTATTAAACATATAAAATATTATATATTTCATTATATCCTATGGAATGGGATCATACGAAAGGGTGAGATCATATACTCAGTATGGGTAAATAAGGGAGATATTTTTAGCATAACAGGAAGATAAGTGTATCAAAACTGGATCATAACATTTGAAAAACATATTATTCGTATAAAATATCATAATAATGAGTCGAAAAAATATTGGTAGGTCATAATTCAAGAATCATAGGGTAATCAAATAACTTAATCAATGAGATCATAACATTGGAATTAGACATAGATTTTTCGAACTCACATAAGCATTGAAACAATTTTTATATTATTCAGGGTTTTCTATAAGGTATATCATATTTTAATTGTTTCATTACCTAAACTATAAGTATTGTCATTTTTCACTCCAAAGACCATCATATAAGTCATAGTGTATTATTATACTAATTTCTCTACTTATTCCACTCTTTTCAATATCATGAGATATAAATCACTACCCAATTAATTGGATCGAGTTATACGTCCAACCCATATCATAATTAAAACCATATTTAATTGTTAAATAATATCCAAAATAATTCTTCAAAAAATAAACCATAAAATAAAATGGGTTTCATGACCTTTTTGATATATAATAGCCCATTGTAACAAAAATGATTCATAATGCATTCATTAATTTTTCATCAAAAACCCTAATGGAAAACCAAAGGATTTAATAAGAATTTTATCATTGTATAACTCATGTACAATAAACATGTAGCAGAAACATCATTAAATAATAAATATAAATAACTAAAAGAAATAATAATAATGTTATACCAAGATCATATCCACAGCAAGGCATAATTGACACCTATGGTATTCATCTTAGATGGGAAAATATTTTGATCAATGATTTAAAAAATAGCTGGGGGAATATAAACATTCCACAATACCAAACACTTATTTAAAAAATAAAAAAAATTGGATATATATTTCATAGAAAATAACATTGAAAAATTATGAGTGAGGCTTCAATGAATGTCACGACCCGTCCTTGGGGCCCGTGCCGTGACTACCCCAGGCCTGCCTTCCATAGGCCAAGGGCTGGCGACTAGAACCAAAGGCGTAAATCCCAATAGCTGGGAAGGCATTGCCTTTATAAAAGTAAAAAAAACATCCCATAGTACAAGAGGAAGTAATACACTAAGTACAAAAGAAAGTGTTGAAAAGTAAGTGGTCCGGAAAACAAGCGCAACTGAAAGTACAACTACAACTGAATGAAAGTACAACCGAAAAAGTAAAACAGATGGAAGAATTGAAGCAGCTCCTGGGTCGTCCTCCTCGGATCCTACCGGAAGGGTAGGTACAGATAGCGTAGCTCCTGGATCGTCCACCACGGATCCTACCTGAAGGGTAGGTACAGAGAGCCTCCTCAACGCTCTCTCCCTTCAACCTCCTCCGAGTGTCGTCTCATCGTGAAGTCCAGCTCCGGATGCTGACTCGTCGTGAGTTCCACCTCCGGGTACTATCCAGTCCTCGAACACTCAGCCTCTGTCCGTGCTGCCTGTCGTCTCCAACGAACATACCACGGTGCGAGCATATCCCGTGCATGGGTGAGTATACAATACTCAGTAGGTACCCTGAGACCCTAGAGGTCTCACTAAATCCAACATGAATAACCACAAAGAAGGATCTCAACAGATAACCCTTAATTAGGTATAATCCCATACTTATACGTAAGTTATCAAGTAACTCATCTCAATCATGAGGAAACACAAAGGTTATGAAATCAACGGATAACCACTACCTAGGTATATGCCCATACATATACCTAAGTTATCAAGTGACCCATCTCAATCATGAGGTAAACACAAAGGTCATAGACTCAGCTCAAACCAGGATTTTTTTCATGATATCGAAACCATGGCTGCTGGAGAACTCCTCCTCTGTCAAGTATAGTGGGCCTACCACTACAACCAAGCGCGTCCCACTAACCTTGGACTAATGAAGCACTCCACCAGTCGAGTACTGTGGGCCTGCCACTGCAACCAGGCGCATCCCAACATGGGTCTGCCGCTACAACCAAGCGCACCCCCTCAGAGTCTATAGAGGTACTCCTTCTGTCGAGTACCACGGGTCTGCCGCTACAACCAATTGCACCTCCGCCATGGGTCTGCCGCTACAACCATGTGCACCCCACTGGGCTATCCGAATCACTCTGAGTCGATGGATCAGTAGTCGTCAAGTCTCTGTCAGCTACTAGGTCCTTGCACTCTGCTAGCTCGTCTATGGGATGATCCGCTCCATGAGCTACTGGTCGATACTCCAAGTATCTCAATTCCCCACTAAGAAGTATTTCAAGGACCGCCTCGTCATAGGGGTCTCAACGCAATAGACGACGCGTCGATCGGACGCCCGGTCTGTGAGTTATTAGCTTTTTCGTCCTAGGGGCCCGGTTGGTTTCGTGTGCATACCAACCCGGACATATCTCAACTCTACACCGAACTATCATAGGGTATACTCGTAGGGACCATCCTTCAACGAGATCACCAATGCCACTGACGGTTCATCAAACAGATGTCTGGTCTGAAGGTTATCAGCTTTTCCGTTCTAGGGGCCCAGTTGGATATCGTGTACAATCCAATGCGGCCACTATCCAACTGCATCCAAATCTCAGGAGAAGTCTACCAAAAGTTCCGTCTCATCAAGAGGAATCCATCAAAGTCGACGGAACGTCAATCGGATGTCCGGGGCTCAAGTTATAAGCGTTTCTGCTCCGAGGTCCTGGTTGGTTTCAGGTTCCAACCAACCCTGCCTTATAGAAAGTTCTCCAAAACCTTGAGTGTAATATACCCAAACGACCGTCTCAATCCAAGGATCGAATCGAAACTAACGGTACGTCGACCGGAGATTCTTAGCCCATGTTATGGGCGTTTGAACAAAAAACTGCCCGAAATTAGGGGGTTCGGGCCCGGTCCAGGACCGGCCCATTAGGGCGCAGCCCGGCCTGGCCTGGGCGGGACCCGACCCGGCCTTGGCGTGGCCCAGCCCGGCCCGGGCGGCCCAGTCGGGCGCTGGCGCGGCGCCCGCATGGCCAGTGGGTGCGGGGGGGGGGGGGGGGGTGGAGGGTTCGACACAACCAGAGCAGCTTTAAGCCGCGCCGCTCAGCCTCCGGAACGACTAAGCCGTTCCAGTTTGGCCCGCCACCGTAGCCGCCTTCCGCGGACCACCGTACTCGCTCCGGTGGTCCGTTTTGCTTGCCGCCTTCGCCCATGGTCCTCCCAGGACCCAACCTTCACTGCGAAGGCTTCAAATTGACATTGCGGCCCCGTTTTTCATCACCCGTCAATCCACGCACAGCAATCAACCCGCGGAGGCTTCGAATCACCTTCGTGGCCCCGACTCCATCCGCGGTTTCATTCGGCCTCAATGGCGCGACATGACGGTGCCGCACTTTTTTGCCGCTTTCTTCTTGTTTCCACGCAGTGTCGGTGCACCACACGCCTTTTTTCGAGCCGAAATATAATCAACAACAAGGGGGGAGGAGGGTCGGCCTTGTTCGGGCGGTCCGACCTCCTCCCATTACAACGATTAAAAGCGGCCCCAAAGTAATGACGAAGAACGAAAAGGGATATTTCACGAACAAGAAGTAATCAACCCCTACCTTGATAACGAGATGAAGTTCGAAGAGCATCACGGAAAGCGGCGTTGCGGGGTGAGGTTCCGTACACGTTGATGGATATTGTCCGAGGCGGAATGATGTCTCCCTTCCTTTGACATGGGAAGAAGAATGAAGGATGGTGCTTCTTTGTTCTTCGGAAAAAGGCGTGATGACGTTCTTCATCGTGGTAGAAAAGTTATTCGCTCGAAAGATGAAGTTCATCCAAAATGAGAAGAACGCTCCCCCATTCAACACAACGAAGTAAACACAATTAAATAAGGCCTTAACCTTTTTTTATTTCCTTTTCCAACACTTTTAAATTTTGAAAATTCAAAATTAAATCCACTCATTTAATTAAACATAACATGTCAAAATTTAATGAGGTAATAAGTTGGAAATATTAAATGGGGGGCTTTGAAGAGTTAGGAAAGTGAGGGGTTGGGCTCGTGTGGGCCCCACCCCACCTTTATCCTCTCAAGGTTGGTTAACAACATGTGGGTCCAACCACCAACTCCTTTACTTAGGATAAAACTACCTAGTGGAAAATAAATAAAATTTGTAATTTGATTTTATTTATTCCTCACTAAAACTACAAAGTAACATCTCCTCCCGAGTAAAAGCAACTCTAGGATGGGTCTTCTTACGCAATTACCGGTGCTACGAGTTCATCGGTGCCCTCAGATTTCAATTCCGAGCACCGATTCAAAAGTTAGAGAAACCCGCTCGTTCATTTACTGAACGTACCCGAGACTAACTTCGGAAATTGATTCCGGGCACACCGGGCCTCGGAATTAGGCGCCGTCTGAAACTACGTTCTTGTAAAATCCCAAAAAAATTAAGAAAAAATTTTCCATGAAATTTACATGTCTTTACATTACTCACACCTCAGGGCTTTACGTCCCCGTAATGGTTTAACACAAACTAGGGATACAAAAGCGGTACTGAGAACACATGTGAGAATTCTGCTCCCATGTGCTCACATGGAGGTTCCCGTGATGCCTACGAACGCGCACAAGGGGAATTGACCGTCCTCGTAGGACCTGATCCTGTCGATCCTCAAACACTACTGGAACCCTGCAAAAGTCACCCCATCGCCAACGTCCATCTCTTCATGGTCGATGATATGGAAAGGGTCGTGCTCGTATCTCCTCAGTTGAGATACATGGAAGTTGTCGTGCACCTAGTGCAACTGAGGCGGAAGGGTCAAATGGTAAACCACCTCGACTACCCTGCTGAGGACCTAGAAAGGTCTGTTGAACCTCAGAGATAACTTGTCGCCGTGTCCACATCTCCGTAAACCTCGTCGAGGTGAGACCTATATAAGGACGTGATCGTCATCCTCGAACTCTAGAGGTCTCCAATTCCTGTTAGAACTGAAACTCAAAACTCCTGCTGCCACGAGGGTAAGGTTGACCGACTCAAGAGTGATCGGTCGTACCCTCCTATGCAAGAGTTTATCCTGTGCTGCCTGGGGTTTCCTTTTCTCCGACAAAGGAAAACCCCATCCCAACGTTGTAGATAAACCACAACCTTTTGCATAATACAGTCAATCTGTGTATGAACTGTGGATCCAATCCATACTCAGACCAACATCGTAAGGCCTTGACGCTGCCACCAAGATATGCCAACCGAAACTATCTCCTCGTGGGTCAGATCACACTGTCGGCGTAAGTGTGATTATCGAGTCTCCTACCAACGTATATCCAGAAGTGAGGGTCAAGTCTACGGCTTACCAGAAACTCTAGTTCAGGGACAGGATTCATGGAAGGACGAAATGATTCATATCAACGTCTGTTACTATGGCAGCTAGTAGTGGACATATACGATCCCTTGAATCATTCTTAGATCCATTGGGTCACACTTCTTGACTGCATGCAGCTACACTCTTCCCTTGACCTCCATCTCCCAGAGCCTGGCAGGGACTACAAAGGCAGGTGATTGTAACATGTTGAAAAGTACACCACCTCAAGCTACTCTCAGAGCTCTGCTGCCACGTCTGCTACTCTGCAAATTTATCTGTCCTTAACATTTCTTCTTCTTGAAACATTTTACATGCCCAAGTCTCCGAGACTCGCGTCAGTTTCCAGCTATCCCACTGCTAACCTTCAGTGACTGCATCGATTCAGCAAATGAATTCTCAACCACAAGGGTTCATTCTAGCACCCTAGCATAAGTAGGAATGAATAGAGAAAAGGTGTTGGCTCGAATATCCTCAAACACACCAAGCTCATAGGTCCAAGCTCTATATCACTGATCGAATCATATTCATCGAGTACCCTGAATATTCGGTATGCCTCGATGAATTCTCAGCTACCAACACATTGTCTTGTCGAAGTTGTATAAGCTCTAGAAAACACTCAGCCACCTCCTCAAGCCAGTCCTCAGCCGCCTGTGAGTCGGGCTCGCCTCGGAACTTGAGGGTATCTGATGTTGGAACACATGTAAGGAAGTAAGTCTACATGTGTCACATACTGGTACCGCCAGTTGTAACTGCCGACCAACAAGTAGTGATGTATAGCTAGAACACTACCCGAAGGAACTATCTCAGACATCAGCCCACGTACCGAAGCCTCATCACTATGCGGACCATCCTCATGGTCACTCACCAGAAAACACTAGTATCCAAGTCTACCATCCACTCTACTGGTGTCTCAGCTAGACGGAAAACTCTAGCAATTGCCTCCAGCCAGTCCTCTACTGTCTGGGAATCTGCCTCACCTCGTAACCTCGAAGGCCACTACTGCGGGAACTCATGCAACGCGCTCTGTCAGCGTGCACAGTTTTCTAGTATGTCTAGTGGAATCTGCAACCCAATAGGTGGTGGTGCTACTGGTACACCACCCAAGGGTGACAACATAGTAGAAAGGGCCCCGCACCGGAGCCTCATCGCTCGGTGGACCGTCATCGAGTACTCTCTTGGAACTCTAACTGACTATCTACATGGAGACATCCTAAACAGATGTGACACGGTCAACGGTTTATTCCTGGTGAGCTGACCTAGTTTGAGCTGACTTTAAAACTCTTGAAAACACACACGCAATCAATGTTTTTCATGCAAAAAGTTGGAAATCAGTAGTCAGGGTCCTAGTGTATGGATACGTCGGCTGCCACACCAACACTAGACTCCCTGAACTGAAGACCACACTCGGTACCCTTAACACTATTTTTTAACTGGAAGAAAAATATCAGAGTCCTAAGATATGTGGTAGAACCGGCTCATATGATACCAATTTGTCACGACTCGTCCTCGAGGCCCATGTTGTGACTACCCCAAGCCCTCTTTCCATAGGCCAGGGGGTGGTGACTAGCACCAAAGGTGTAAATTCCGATAACTGGGAAGGCATTACCTTTATAAAAGTAAACAAAACACCCTAGAGTATAAGCGGAAGTAATACACTATGTAAAAAAAAGGTCTGAAAAGTAAGTGGGACGGAATACAAACCCAACTGAAAGTATAGCTACAACTGAACGAAAGTACAACAGAAAAAGACAAACAGCTGGAAGAATGGAAGTAGCTCTTAGGTCGTCCTCCTCAGATCCTACCTGAAGGGTAGGTACAGATAGCACATCTCCTGGATCGTCCACCACGAATCCTACCTATAGGGTAGGTACAGATAGCCTCCACAAA
Organism: Viscum album; assembly: GCA_963277665.1. Classification (NCBI taxonomy): domain Eukaryota; kingdom Viridiplantae; phylum Streptophyta; class Magnoliopsida; order Santalales; family Viscaceae; genus Viscum; species Viscum album. Next base: position 1,657,100,949 of record OY728138.1, on the reverse strand, counting down.
TCTCTCTCCCGTCAACCTCCTCCGAGTGTCGTCTCGTCGTGAATTCCACCCCCGGATACTGACTCGTCGTGAGGTCCACCTCCGGGTACCGTCCAGTCCTCGAACACTCGTCCTCTGTCTGCGCTACCCATCGTCTGCAACCAACACAACGGGGTGCAGGCATAGCTCGTTCAGGGGTGAGTATACGATACTCAGTAGGGTCCTTGAGACCCTCAAGGTCTCACTAAATCCAACAAGAATAACCATAAAGAAGTATCTCAACAGAAAACCCTTAATTAGGTATAAGCCCATAATTATACCTAAGATATCAAGTAACCCAATTCAATCATGAAGAAACAAAAAGGTTATTAAATCAACGGATAACCACTACCTAGGTATATGACCATACATATACCTTTGTTATCAAGTGACCCAACTCAATCATGAGGTAAACACAAAGGTCATAGACTCAGCTCAAACCAGGATTTTATTCACGATATTGAAACCATGGCTACTAGAGAACTCCTCCTCTGTCGAGTACAGTGGGCCTGCCACTACAAGTAAGCGTGTCCCACTAACCTTGGACAGCTTAAGTACTCCACCAGTCGAGTACAGTGGGCCGGCCTCTGCAACCAAGTGCATCCCACCATGGGTCTGCCGCTACAACCAAGCGCACCCCCTCATAGCCTACATAGGTACTCCTTCAATCGAATACCGCGGGTCTACCACTACAACCAAGCACACCTCTGATGTGAGTCTGCCACTACAACCAAGCGCACCCCACTAGGCTATCCGAATAACTCTGAGTCGATCGATCAGCAGTTGTCAAGTCTTAGTCAGCTACTAGGTCTCTGCACTTTGTTAGCTTGTCTCCGGGAGGATCTTCTCCACGAGCTACTGGTCGATACTCCAAGTATCTCAAGGTCCCACAAAGAAGTATCTCAAGTACCGCCTCATCATAGGGGTCTCAACGCAACAGACGGCGTGTCAATCGGACGCCGGCTCTGTGAGTTATTAGCATTTTCGTCCCAGGGGCCCGGTTGGTTTTGTGTGCGAACCAACCCAGCCGTATCTCAACTGTACCCCGAACTATTATATGGTATACTCGTATGGACCATTTCTCAACGTGATCACCAACGCTGCTGATGGTTCTTCAAATGGACGTCTGGTCTGAAGGTTATCAGCTTTTCCGTTCTAGGGGTTCGGTTGGATTTCGGGTACAATCCAACGCGGCTACTATCCAACTGCATCCAAATCTCAGGCAATGTATGGAAAAAGTTCGGTCTCATCAAGAGGAATCCAAAAATGTCGATGACACGGCAATCAGACGTCCAGGGATCATGTTATATGCGTTTCCGCTCCGAGGGCCTGGTTGGTTTCAGGTTCGAACCAAGACGGCCTTACCAAAAGTTCTCATAAACATTGAGTGTAATATACCGAAATGACCGCCTCGATCCATGGATCGAATCACAACTAAGGGGTGTCGATCAGAGATTCATAGCCCAAGTTATGGGCGTTTGAACAAAAACTGCCCGAAATTAGGGGGTTCCGGCCCGATCCTACCCGACCCGATACCCCCCGGGTCGGCCCGGACCGGGTCAACCAGAAACGAGTCTGGGTCCGGCCCATTAGGGCGTGCCACGGCCCGGTGGGCACAACCTGTCTTGGCCGGCGCGGCGCGGCGCGGCCTGGGCGACCCGGCCCGGCCTGGGTGGCCCGGCCTGGCGCTGGCGCGGCGCCCTCGCGGCCAGCGGGTGCGGGGGGGGGGGGGGGGTTACAACCCCCTGCGGTCGACGAAACCAGTGTGGCTTTAAGACGCGCCGCTCAACCCCTGGAATGGCCAAGCCGTTCAGGTTCGGCCCACCACCTCGGCAGTTCCGTTCCGGCGGTGCGCCGCCGTCGCCTTCCGCGGACCACCGGACGCACACCGGTGGTCCGTTTTGCTCGCTGCCATCACCAACGGTCCTCCCGAGACCCAAAATTTACTGAGAAGGCTTCAAATTGACTTTGCGGCCCCATTTGTCTTCACCCGTCAATCCGCGCATAACGAACAACCAGTAGAGTCTTCTAATCGCCTCCGCGGGCCCGACTATGGCCGCGGATTCGTTCGGCCTCAACCGCGCGGCGCGATGGCGCCGCGCTTCTTCTCCAAATTCATCTTGTTTCCGCGTGGTTCCGTTTCCCGGTGCACCATTATTCGAGCCGCAATATAATCAACAACAAGGGAGAGGAGGGTCGGTCGTGTTCGGGCGGTCCGACCTCCTCCCGTTACAACGATAACAAGCAGCCCCAAAGTAATGACGATGAACAAAAATGGATATTTCACGAACAAAAAGTAATCAACCCCTACCTTGATAATGAGATGATGTTTGAAGAGCGTCACGGAAAGCGGCGTCGCAGGGTGAGGTTCCGTACACGTTGACGGAGATTTTCCGAGGTGGAACAACGTCTCCCTTCCTTTGACGTGGGAGGAAGAACGAAGGATGGTGCGTCGTCGTTCTTCAGAAAGAGGCGTGACGACGTTTTTCATCATCGTAGAAAAGTTCTTCGCCAGAAATATGAAGTTCTTCCAAAATGAGAAGAATGCTCCCCTCTTCAACACAACGAAGTTACCACAATAAAATAAGGCCTTAACCTTATTTTATTTCCTTTGCCAACACTTTTAAATTTTGAACATTCAAAATTTAGTCCACTCATTTAATTAAATATAACTTGTCAAAATTTAATGAGGTGATAAGTTGGAAATATTAAATGGGGGGTTTTGATGAATTAAGAAAGTGAGGGGTCGGGCTCGTGTGGGCCCCACCCCACCATTATGCTCTCAAGGTTGGTTAACAGCATGTGGGTCCCACCCCCAACTCCCTTACTTAGGATAAAACTACCCTGTGGAAAATAAATAAAATTTGTAATATGATTTTATTTATTCCTCACTAAAACCACAAAGTAACAACTCCTCCCGAGTAAACGCAACTCCAAGAAAGTTCTTTTTAAGCAATTTCCGGTGCTGCGAGTTTATCGGTGCCCTCAGATTTCAATTGCGAGCACCAGTTCAAATGTTAGAAAAACCCCCTCGTTCATTTACTGAACAAACCCGATCCAAACTTTGGAAATTGATTTTGGGTACACCGGGCCTTAGAATCAGGCACCGTCAGAAACTGCGTTCTTGTAAAATCCCAAAGAAATTAAGAAAAACTTTTCTTTGAAATTTTCGGGTCATTACAGTGAAAATAACAGTCATGATGAAGGGAATCTTTATTTATTTCGTACACATTAAATCAATTATTAGTTTATCATTTTTGATAACATCCAAATGGGAATTGTCAAGAAAATGACATGAATATTACATTAAAATTATTTTTTTAAAAAATAAATTGTAGGTAAGATTTACTTTCTTAAAAATCATAGGATAATAATAAATAAATGTTTAAACATTTTTAGGAGAAAAACATATTTCTATCCAAATAGAAAATAATGTAATATTTTTTGAAAAAAATATGAATTATTTATTATAGAAAATAGTGGTAAAATGGAAATATTACTCGAAAATTTAATCAACAACTAGTGTAGAGTAAAATTCATTATTTTTTTGTTAGATTTATAATCATATTTTACTATTTTAAGAAACATCATAAACAATCCTGATAAATGATGAGAATGTAACATAAAATTTTACCATTATGGTAACCATGAAATATAATCCCCATGAAGGATTAACATAAAAGGAAACTAAAAATATAATTAGGGTGAATAAATATTGGATATTACACGTCAAATTTTCTCAATAAATACCCATTAATGAATATAGGTTAACAATATAACAAATATCTCAAAAGACAAATTGTGACAAAAATCCATGACTGATTTATTATCTTTTCAAATGTAGATTACATGAACAAATGATTATAAATATGATATATAAAAATAATTATTAAAATTATGATTCACAATATAAATTATTGGGATATATATGATCCACATAAATTAAATATGTGGTGACTATAGTAGGTGTCTCACAGAAGTTAAAAATGTAATGAAAATATTCTTCCTTAAGAAATGATATACATCATAAACGTTCAAACCACCAATATATTAAATAAAATTATAATATACACATATTAATGAATAATATTTTTATATATCATACCATATATGATTCTTTAATGAAATATAATTTTTTTTACCAATTCCTTGGTCAAATCACATTTTGGGAAATAACTACATTGTTTTTTGTGCATGTATTAACTTTTTATTTTTTTTACTTCTAATTAATTCATTGACTGATAATATAAAAGAATATCAAATTATATAAATATTAATTATATTAAATACATATGTATTATGTTTAATGCATAAAATAAGGTTACATGAAACTAAATACACCGTTAATAGAGACTGTAGGTCATACATATGTAGGAAGAAAATTTACATTATCTAGAATATTGAAATAAATAAATTTAGATGGTATATATTATCATTATAAAATGATTTCAATTTAAAATATATCACATATTTAAAATAAAACCATCCATTATATATTCTATATAATGAATGGATGAATCACATCACTTTGTGAGTTGGTTTTCCACCTTATACATGAGTGGAATTATTATATTCCCACATAATAGAATATGTAACTATATATATGACTAGATATTTTAATAATAATAATAATTTAATAAATATATCATTTAAATAATAATTCCATCATTATTCACATCCTCACGATGTGGTAATGTAGAAATGAATGACATCAGTTTACAAGGTCGTAGTCTGCCATACAAATGAATAGTGATTTCCTAAACTAGTGGATGGAAGTGTAGAAGGTTTCAGGTTATTAAAATAACATAATTACATTTAAAAATATAGAATAAAATTAGGTGACAATATGATAATTTAATATTAAAAATTGTAGCATGTGGTTAAAAAAATAAATGAAAAATTCTTGTTGATGACTATTACCTCTTTATCTGGTATCCTCCTTACGTTTTCCCCCAAAATAATTCATAGGTAAGATTTATGTTCAAAAAATTCCATCTATGATGTGAGGATGGAATTTTTGATGTTATCTTAGTTTGTATTTGATGAATTAAATTGTTTTATAGTGTGATGAAGAACGGATAGGGGGTCTCCTCTTATAAGTTTGGTATGTGGAACACTTTTAATTTTTTGCAATGAAATAATTCCACCCAAACATTTTTCATGTCACAAATCACTAATAGTATAATATTATATATAATATATATAATAATGTCTAAATTTATTTATAATATTTTTTTTCAGAAAACATTATAGGTCATTAAAAATTTTGTCTATTTAGTTTGACCCCTCCCCCAACAAACCTATTTCCACAATAACCAATGTAATTAATTTTTACTGTTTCCACTTTTTATTTTGCTCAAAAAATATATTATATTTTTTTATAATGTAAATTATTATTATTTTAAATATGGAATAATTTTTTTAAAATTATATTAACTCATGTGATGAATATTAATTTAACACTAATCCCGCATATGGGATGATAAAGTTGGTTTTCAATAATAGAAGGTCAAAATTATTACATGGTTTTTATATCTAAATGAAATATAATATTCATTACAATGATCTAAATTGGGTTAATGGATATTTAATTGAACTAAAATTACTATAAAACTAATTTTAATTATATTATATCATTATATATTAATTAAAAAAATAGGTGGTCTTCAATTAAATTTTAGTATTTCTGACTATTGATAAAAAATAAATTTTTATTGGAAAAACAATTATGATATAATAATTTTGATTTTATGGTTTAAAAAATTAATATTATTTTATCAAGTTAATTATCTAAAGGCTTCTAAAATTAATTTTATTATTTTTCATAAAATGAAAATGGAAAAAATTTGATGAGGAGAATTTATTTTAACCTTATATTGAATTTAGAAAAAATAATAATATTCAATAAATATGTTCTGTTTATATAAAACAATTTTTATAATATTTAAAAATTGTTTATTACTATTCATATACCCATGTTTAATGCCTAGGTTATAAAAGTCACATTTGAAAAACTATATTTATAATATATTGCGGTTTCATTTAAACATAGTGTCATGTGTAATGTTATCCAACACAATATTGCGTATAACAAAATATTAACAATGTATTACTTCTAAATCATGATAAACTCATATTTAATGTATCCCAATAATAAATTTTTGTTTCCTGTAACACAATATATGAAATAATTTTAATTTATTTGAAAAAATAACAATTAATCAGGTTGTTATATTCTCCCCCTGAGAAATTTATTTCACATCTGAAATATGTAACTATGATACAAAAAATATGGATACTTATGACTCATAATATACTCATATTCTTATATGGCTTCCTCAAACTAGTGGTTTGGATACTAATATTTGACCATATGAGTGTTCTTGTTTTGTATAACATTATTTGAAAAACCAGGAATCTCCATTAGTTATTCCTCATAAGATTGATCTTTCCCCAGAGGTATGAACTGTTAGTTTAGCACATATAAATGTTTTGTATTTACATACTCTATAGATATAAAAGGAGCACATCGTAATCATGAAATGATGATTATAGATGTTACCAGAAATATGATATCATCCTGATAGGATCGTGAATTTCAATGGAACCTATATACCTAATCTTAGTTTCACTTTCATCCAAAATATCATAACATTATTCAATTTTGAAATTCATATAGAACCTCTATCACAATCATCATATTCATGATCATATCATTGATATTATGTAATCATATTCTACATAATCAATGAATCCTTAATGTTCTATTTAATTTCATTAACCTTATCTTCAATATCTTCTACTACTTCATGACCCTATTGCTTTCATTATCCAAAATCATTCTATCACATTATACATAAAATTTATTTCCATATAAGGATATATAAGGATCCATTTGAATTCTTGAGTTGAATTTATTATTGTAATAAATCTCAACTAGAGGATGTTGTTTATCCTAACCATCTATGAAATTAAAATAAGAAGATCTAAACATAACCTCTAATTGTTGATTTGCAATCCTATGATGAAAATATCTATGAGGATGATAAGATATAATTAAACTAAACTCTATATCAAGAGATTTTTGAATAAATATCTATAACTCTTAGGTAACCCTCATATATTGTTCCCACAAAATAGAATGTTGTACCCCTTGAAACTATGACACTTTCATAATATATATAGAGAGAAATTGATCCATAGAGAATTATTCTATGAGAATAAAGAAATTTGTGACATAGTAAGGGTATCATCTAAAAAGAATATATCATTATGACATTTAAGATGTGTGGGGTGTCCAAAGAGAAAATATATGGTGTTTTTTTTTCATTTCCATTCTATTGTGGGAAATTTATGTAACATCCAAATTTAATTATATCACTCAACCATAACATGATAACATATATAACACAAATATACACACTTTGTGACAGTGCTCTTCATTTAATCCCACCAAAAGTACTCGTTCAATTATATATACATCATTATACTTCTAGGATTAATAGAGAATAAAGAACTATGAGATTCATCTAATAACTACATTTTAATTTTTTTGTGAGGACATAATGAATACATGGTTCATTTATGATATCATTCCCTCATGATTTATGATACTCTTATGAACATTTCTATCCCTTTTTACAGCCATACATCTTTATTCTAAACCTATAATATCATTATAGGGATAAATGGTTGAGTATTCAATTGATAGTTATAAATTTTCCCATTACCTCAATATTTCCATATACATTCATTGTATATACATAAATTTTTTATAATTTTTAATCCTAATTATGGATATACTATCATGAATATTTTTACTTAATACTTCAATGAACATGATATATTTCGTAGAGTTATAAATTATTGAGAAGTGATAATATATAAACAGACATAACAACCATATTTATAACATATTCAACTATGTATATGTGAATATATACTTCATAATTATAGGATCAATATAAATATCACACATTAATTCATAATAATAATTACTAGATATCCTTAAGGAAAAAATAACCATATCTAACTAAAAATGGGGATTTTTTTATTTTTATTACGATTCTTCAAAATTTGGGAGGCATAACCTATAACCATTCCATTATACATTAAAATACATCCCAATCACTTATTCTAGGCATTTTTATATATGAAAACCCCTTATTCAGTACATGGTATGATCTAGTGCACTATAATATCATTTGTTTATTTCCTTGACATTTTCCTCACATTCATTGTCCTGAATAACATGGCTCCCTTCCAATTTATCAAAGTCAATGGATTATATGGTCATGATAAATTACCATGAAATTATCATTAATATCCAACAAATCCATGAAAACTATAGATCTCAGTCACCATGCATGGTCTAGGCCGGATTCAATGTCCTCTTTCTTATGTGAAATTATCGATATACATCTCTTGAGATTATATAACAAATAAATGAAATATTTTGCAACAGAAATTCACACTTATATAAATTTTTCATATATTATTTTCAACCATTAGTTATTTACTACAATAATAAATTGATCTTAATTATCTTCCATTCTATATGAATATATAATATAATCATATATAAAAACCACCACAATAGATCATGTTAATCATTAATGAATATTAAATTTATCAATAAATATAGTGGAATAATTAGTAAGAACTAATGGAACCACTATATATCCATAGTTTCTATACCATTTAAGGAATACTATATTGGGTATGTCCTCATTTTTTAACCCTCAACTGATGATATCTAATAAAAAAGTCAATCCTAGAATAGTATAGATATCCATGCGATTGATTGAATATGTCATCAATACGGGTAAAGGAAAATTTTTCATGATTTTGATATTTATTAACTCTTGATAATCAAAGTCTAGACTCCTCAATCCATATTTAATGTTAAAAAATAACAATTTCACCAAAGAGTATCATAATTAACTGAATTATTCTCTTGTCATGGTGCTCTTGGAGTTTATTCTTTAACTTCATCAAAACAATTTGGGCCATTATATCGGATGTCACTGATATTGTTGTGGCATGTATGAGTTCGTTTGAGAACTCTATATAAAATTATTGTGGAATACTGAAAAAAAACCATTAAAAATGACATTAAAATATACCTTCATAATAGAAATATTTTTGGTATCTTGTTTCTCCCTCAAAATTTAAAATAAATTCCCATTATGAATTTAATGTATAACCGAAATAATGGATGTAATATCCATAAATAGTTTATACTTATCATCACATTGATAGAAAATTATTGGTTTATTTTTTAGAATCAAATTGGGAATTCCATTAATCGTCAACTGATACAAGATTTATATAGTTAAATTCCATCCTCACCTAAGATGTCATCAAATTAGACTAGTGTAAGATTGATAGGAATTACAAGAAGTGAATTCAACCAAAATCCATCAAGATAAAAATCATATACTCGATATGAAATCATTGTACTATAAGGTTCCATCATTATGAATTTCTCATGAAATCATTTACGTTTTATCCTGATACCCTTAAAAATTATATATATATAAAATAATTCAAAGATCAAGATTAAAATTATATATTTTATATTCTATACTAGTTGGTTATTATACCATTCTCCACATCATTATCTCACCCCTCATCAGGAAAATTTATAATAAGATATTTTACCTTTTCTATTGGCTTAAATGGATGTTTAAATCAATCAAATTCATTATCCTTCGGATTTAAGAATTGGTTACTATTTTTACCATCCTCCGTAAATATTAAACCTGGGGTTTTAGTGGTTCATTTTATGAAACATTTTCTCTATTCACATTGTTTTCTAACTTCTTCTCATCAAATTAGCAATAAATCTCATCATAAACAACTCTTTTAAACACTAATAATTTATTGTCCCCTTAAAATAACTTATTTTATGATTCATCAAACACTTTTATCAAAATGTATATATCATCTTATTCTCTCTATGGTTTTACATTGGACCCAACATTCATTTTCTAGAAAAATCCAAGTGTTTAAAATATATCTAAAATATAAAATTCAATATAGATAGCATATAAAATAATTGCTTCATTGATATTTAAGTCTATTATGGAAAAATGTATTTAGAGACATGGGTTTAAACCATAGAAGAATCAATCAACCTTATATTCAGGTTTGATAAAAATATAGAAAGGATACCTCATATGTCTTGTAAAGTATTCATCATAGTTATTAATGGATTCATCATCATATTTAATTAAATAATGGAACTCATTTTATATATTTTTATATATTTTAAAAGGAAATTATGATTTAAATACATGTTCATGAACTCATCCCAATACCTTGAGTCAATTGTTTGTGGATTCTTTATATTTAGGATAATATTAGAACATTATTATGCATGACATCTGAATGATGTACAGAAAAATGATCATTCATGTTTCTATCATTGAAGAATTCATAATATATTTCCCATGGTACAAGTAAATTTCATAGAAAATATATGTACATAAATTCAAATGAAGGAAGGCGGGAATTTCACCTTTATAGACTCAAAATTATGTTTTTCCCACCTTGCTCATTTGATGTACAAAATGATTCATGTATTGGAAATTTTGTGTGATACTAGTAATGAAATCTCATTATAGCTCCCATAATATTTGGAGTATTTGTAGGAACATAATTTTATTATCCGTCATCATCATCATCAACAAAAAGTTCAATTGGATTCCAACCAATAACTGAAACAAAAAATATTAGTGTGAGAAATAGTAATCATAGCAGGAAATCAACCAATCATGATAAATCACTTATCGGTTTCCCATGTCTTGGAACCGTCATTAATATACGAACCCATAGGTTAATATTATATAATTCATAGTCAATATCTATTTAAATATTTCATGATTTTGTGAAAGTGTTTGTTGATTTAAAATGCATGTCCGTAGGGAGTGTCGAACAAGGTATGCAGTATGGACCCATGTTGTATATCCGAACCTCGATACCACAAAATGATGCCTTGATTCGTTCAGTTTCATGACCTCAATGATTCCTCCCCAATTTCAACAGGCTATCGACTAATAGTGATAATCTAATACAGAGTCCTTGGGGTCAATATAACCTATTTATCAAATCATCACAATGGTGGAAATAAATAATAATAGCCAAATGATATAACGAATAACTTGAAAAAATTAGTATCACATGATAAAAAAATAAGAATAAAATATAAATACCAAAACAATAGATATTTCATGCTAAATACATATCGTGTGTTAATGAAAAACAAAATGAAAGACACAATGACACTCTTAAGAGAGTCAAACACAATTTTTGGATACCTCATTTGTTCTTCTTCCCAACTCATCCATCTAACATATGACTCATTCAATATTCATTTCATACCATCATAATGACTCTTTGTGTTCTAATTAGGCATCTCGAGTATGGTCTGAGTACAACATAGTAAGAAACCACTAAGAACATCTAATCCAATTTCCACTCAATAAAAGTGCACATATTCTTATAAAAATACAGTATAATTCATATAATAATCATTTTTAACATTCCATTATTCTTTAACTAACAAGATAAATTCCAAATGCTCCCAATGACACCAATCACAAAAATACCAACATAATCTAGTTTCTATGTCTGAATAATCTCCATGGGATATCAAATATCATGAAACCATGGTTACCATTTATGATATCATTTCAATTCATATCATTGCTATTTTTAAAAATTTTCAAACAGCAATATCATTGGTATAGAACATATTTTCTAACTCCCTATGGAAATTTTTAGCATTTATCACTATCCCACTCCTCAATATCATATGTGTAATTATATCTTAACTCTCTATCCCACCCCTCAATGTCATAATGGTATTTGGATCCTAAGTCCCTATCCCACACTCAGTGCAATTGGGTATTTGGTGCCTCTGTCCCTACTCCATGCTAAATTTAGCATGGGTATTTGGTGCCCTAGTCCCTGTCCCATAAAAATAATCCCATATAGTTATTTGGTTCCTCAGGCACTATCCCCAACTCATACATCAATAAATCACACATATATAATATAAATCACACTAATCAAGGTTAATCAAAAGTGACCCCTTTTTATCATTTCACATTATTGATACCATTTCATCTATAAAAAAAATCAATATTCAAAACATTGTTAACCTAGAATAATATGATCATTTTACCATGAAATAATTTTTCAACATTCATATCATATAACCTATTAACACATTAAAATTGTGTTAACCATATAATTAGAGTTATTTTCAATTGATTCATAATATCATTATTTTACAATTTACTAAATCCCATTAATTAAAAAATTTCAAAATCCATGAATCCCATCAATTTTTTAATCACATAATTCTTAAATTATTTAACCAAATCATTAATCCAATTCATCTAATTTACAATACCTCTATATTTAACCCATCTCATTATCACATGAAAATTAAATTTAATCAATTCAATTTTAGATGAAATTCCAAATCATGGAAATTTTTATTTCATAATTTTATACATGTAATTAAGTAAAGACTATGGGAATTTTTATTTATACCACCATCATCATGATCATTGATGGGTGATAGACAATAGAGATCCTTAAATTAAATCAGAACTATCAAGTGAACAATAAAAAAAGATATATACGTACAAAACATAGTTCAATTATCATATATATTAGATCTATAAATACCCATATCTATTTCCATTATAATCATTGGAAAACGTCCCGTCAAAATAACAATGATAAATGAGAGAGAGAGGTATATCCAATCAAAATTAGACCTTTTACTAGGATAGGTGTTGATATATCAAACATATATTTGATTTCCCGAAAATGTTGTATACATGACCTTGTAATCCTTCCAGAAGCCTCAATAAATGATGAAATACATATAGTGGAATTTTGGGACGAATTATAGTGAAGGACATGGGGTAATGTAATTTAATTCAAAATTTGGAGGAATAAATATCACAGGAAAAGCATCCTAGTAAGGGGCACATGATTTTACAAATCCTACTCCCCAATCATGTGACTCACATTTGGTGGTTAATGGATACTCAGAATTATTTAAAAAAATTGAAAACATGTGAAACATCTCTCTGATCCCCTATATTGGGTTTTATGATATTCTAGGGAAGGTGTAAGTTTTGGAAAAACTGTGCCCCAACTGTGATGTACCCAAAACCCTTCAAAAAACATTCCAATTTTACCCCCAAAACCCCATGAAATAAATAACCAAATGTATAACCAAAGCATGATAAAATAGTACATGTAAACTAGCTCAAGAAATCAATATAAAATTTTAGGATCTAACAATCTCCAATCCTTATGAATTCTCTTCTTTGAGCTATACTCCCCTGCCCCTCTACGATTCAATGGTGAAAATATTAGGCCACTAATACATGATATCTTCTTCTCTCTCTCATGTTTCCTCCTGAACATGATCATTTTTCAACAATATATGAACAATCAGTACTAAAATACCCTGAAACACATTCTCATGGTGATCCAACACACATAATGGATACTCATCAAAGGGAAAATGGGTTATAAGCTCAATATCAACCACATCTCTTACATGAGTAGGGTGGAGAGTTACTACTGAAGTTGTGTAACATAAAAAAAATCATGCATAGATCAATATATATTTGGAAGATTCAATTGGTATTCCACCAACTAGATTCTCCCCACAACCGAAAAATGATAAAAAAACCATCCCCCCAATATTACCTATACCGAATCCTATGGGGCTTGTCACACCAGAATTCTCAATTTCTATTTTTTGTTTCAAATCTAATTTTGTTTATTGGTTTTCCCTTTTCCTATGGGTGTTCCAAGATTAGATTTGGGGTCTCGGGTGTCCTAGATCTATATAAAAATTCTTGGAGATATTGGATGGTATTGGGACTTCTCTTTTATTTAATTAATGGTATGAGGATGATGTGATTTGGAAACGAATTTGTGACACTCCTAGTGGCGACTCTTGTGTGGAATGTCTTTGGGGTGGTATATACCATTGAGTTGGATGAGTCTTGGGGTGAATGGGTATTTTTCTTCTGGGTATTATTTAGTCGTATTCATATAATATCATTCCACTTTGGATTCCCCCTTTTAACCTCTTGAAATTTTGGGAAAACATCACATTTTGGGTGGCCAAAATCGGCCTCATGGTTTACTAAACCGTGCAGCCAAACCATGCAAGGTGTCCATGTCTTTAAAAATATTCTTAAAATTCCATGATTTCCCTTTTGGTATTTATCCATACTCACCAATTGGTTCCCCTAGTCATACATTTATGCCATGAAATCCTCACAAGCCTCTCAAGCCCTCATTGGAACTCCCTTTTGAATGGTGTTTGGTGGAGGACTTCACACAATCTTAAGTAAGTGTTTCTACCTCTTAGATCCTCCCCTTTTCATGAAGTTTAATCCAATTTCCATGAAGTTACAAATGACCATAGGCTATATATTAGAACCTAGGGTTTAATTTTGGTTTTTATTTGTCCATTATTTTTATTTTAGGATCGATCTACCTTCCTGTTGGTGCAATGGTAGTGCAATTGATTTTTCGCACAAAGGATTAAATGATTTAACATTTTTGGTAGAATATTCTTTTCCAATGAAATCCTTATGACATTTCAAGTTATGTTTATAGTATTTTCATGTTTAACTCATTTGATTATTTGAGCTAAAATTTGTTTTTGTGTTATTTATAATGAACACGATGTTTAAGTGCCATTTTTGGGTGAATTTGGAGGCTTTTATAGAAATCATTTATTGGTTCATTATGGTATTTCCTGTAACAAGATAGTTGATTTTATAGAAATTTATTAGATTTGAAAAAAAAATGTTTTTGAATTTTTTTCCACTTTTTCCCTAATGTGAATATTTGTTTTAATTGTGTTTGTGAAGCATATGAACATTAACTGCCATGTTTGTGTGAAAATGGAGATTTTTAAAAATAAATCACTTCTTGGTTTGTTTGGGGATACCCCATAACTGATTGTTTGGTTTAATTTAAAGGTATTGGGCTTATAAGTTTTTTTGTGACTTATAAGTGTGAATATTTTGTGGAAATTTTGGATTTTATGGATTTTTGAGTGCAAAACAATGAGAGATTTTGATAATTTGTTTTTATTGAAAATCAAAAGGTTTTGTTGTGTGTTTCAATTTGTATAATGTGTGTATTGATATTTTATTTTTTTTATTTTACTAGTATTGTGTTTTTATATGAAAAGGGATGAATGTAGAATGATAAAATTGATAGAGCACAAAGGGGGGGGGGAGCCCATGTATCTTAGAGTGTGGATATGTACTAGTACAATAGTGATCCAAATGAGTTTTGTCAATATTTAACAATGCATTTGTGATAAAGAAAAATCCAAATAAACTCTATGGATGATTTTTGGTGACCACAAGGATATGGTTATGTTCCCTACTAGTGTTCTTGCACAGTAATGGATTGTGACCTGGATATTTTATGTTGAGGTAATAGGTTCATTGGTCCTGAGACTATCTAGTACCTAGGGGTATTTCCAGGTTTGGTGCTCATTAGATTTGTGATATTCAACCTCGTATTATGGAGTGTATGGATGTAAATTACAGTATCTATCATGTATTACTAAAATGTGTTAACCTTGTGACTATTTTATTTTTAAAACAGAATACAATTGAATGTTTCATTTGTCAGGATTTATCATTTTTTTCCTTACATTTTAAAACTCAACATTTTAGCACCTTGTATTTCATTCTCATTGGAACCATTGGGAGTTATCCTATAAGGATTAATATCACACCATACTTACACCACATGTGTGTATGTTGATATGATTATGTATGGAACAGGTAAAGAAAAAGTGTCTGGAGAAGGCAGTTTCAGTCTTTAGTACCATCATAAGGTGCAGTGTTGTAGAGATGGCTCCAGGTAATAACCCCTTGTCATGTGGAGTCTTTTAAGAGGGATTTATGCAATTTTTATTTAAATCTAGACATATTGTTCTTTATTTTTATCCATGTATTCAGATCGGGTTTCTGTTAAGGCTTGTTTGATATAGAAATTTCATATTCATATTATTAGTTGTTTTTAATGATTTTGGATTTCATCCTCGGGATAATCATTCACAAAAAAACTATTATTGATACAAGAGAACTTGTGCCCACCCATGGGGATAGGGAATTCCCTAGGAGCCTTTCATTGGGTAGGATTTGGTGCCGGTATTAGTGGCGACCAGAGTCAGTTAGTGAAAAAAGGTATCAGAGGTAAGGTCACTATTTGGGTCATTTTATTTGTGGAAGAGTTAGGATAGTTTAGAGCTAGATTCGTCGAGACATGACTTTTTGTTTATGGGTATTGTTCCCAGCACGCACACCTCGTGATAGAATTCATATTGCCATGGTATGTTGGGTTTTATCTGATTTCATTATTTCTGATGGTTCATTGTTGATTAGTTGAAATGAAAAGAGAGTTGGGTCAACGGTCTCAATGAGCTTGTAGGGTCATGTAATCCATGCGCAGTTGGTGATATTTACAAAACAAACTCTCTTGGACAGTGAAGTGAATGTAATATGGTTGTCAACCATAGGATCAAGTCACACATAGACACTAGTTTCCTCTAACATTTTCTTGTGTCTCTTTGATTTTAAATCATAGAAACTTGGTTCTTAAAGTAAAACTTTATTGATTTTCATGTGTGTGAATTTTTGTGAAGTGATTTTATATTATTTTGGAAATGGTTTTATTTTCGAATGTAATGAAATGAAATTTTAGAATTATTTCAGTAGGGTAAATTATGTGTGTACACCTATTTTGAATGTATGGATTTTGTTATTGGGGGTTTTAGAAAATATTTTTCTAGTAGAATTTTCTAAACCATGTAAAGGTGTTTTAAATTGAATTAAGAATTCTTGAATTTGTGTTTGTGGTTTGGAGATGGATTTTGATTTGTTATCTACTTTTCATTTGAAAAGCTTTTGGAAAGTATAGAACCTTATTTTTAAATGAGAAGAGTTGCGTTCTTAATTAAATGTTGATTTATGAAATGATGTTTTTTAAAAAATATAAGTGTTTTGAAATCAGATGAAATTTTACAAATCAGTTTTTTAAGGCTTGAAAGTGAGTTTTTATTGAATTATAGGGGTTTTAATAAATTTTTTTGTAAGATTTAAATAGGTTTTTGATATTATGATTACCAGTTTTGAGAAATGGAGAGTGTGGTGAAAATGGTTTTGAATTTGAAAAGAGAAAAGGATTGGTTTTGGTCTTTGGTGGTATCAAAGGTGACCACATGCATGGGTGTATATGAGAATATGTGTGGTTAGTGTCATGACATTATGAGTGTTAGGAGGGATATGAGCTGGGTTCCTGATGTGGAGTGTGAGCAATCATGTATGTGGCTCATTAGTTACTGGTGTTAAATGCACAACCAACCAACACAAATTACATACAATGATTTTGAAGAAAAGTGCTATGGTTTGATAATGTATGGTTTGGAGGTGTGAATTATATAAGGCCCCATCCTTAAACCTTACTTAATCTTGAGTTATTACAAGATTACAAATTGAGAATCTTTTCAGGTTTAGAGTTTTAGAGAATTAGAACATAATACTTGCATTACATTCCACATTTAAACAAAGTGGTTACATAAAGATAGTATTCATTTTTTCCATCAACGAAACATATTTAAAATAAAACATGGAATCTTTTTGACACTTCCTTGACACTATCATCATATCATGTACCTTTCCCTTGACCTATGAAAAACATTTCAAAAAAACATGGGATGAGCATAAAATGCTCATTATGGGTTATAAAATTATGGAAAGGAAACATGAGTTCATATATACATAAGAATGAAATCATACTTTACCCATAAAACATAATCACTTTAGCATACCTCATCAAATCATGAATAAATCATAGAAATCATAAGACATAAAAGGTAACTTGAGGCATTCATAACATTCTTACGTAGGGAGTAACCCTCTTGGTTATGTTTGGAATACCCACCACAATATATTCCCTAAATCTCTTCAGAGAAACCTTAATGTTTCACTCCTTCGCGTTACCCAATGCATTGGAGAGCTATATCGGGCTCACCCACCCTTAGGTTATCACGGAACCACCTGTCTTCATAATAATGCCCAAGAACCTCAACATAATCGTATCACATAAAACATGCATAAAGGAAACATAACATTTCCACCTTTAAATCACAAGATATCAATACAAAACATTGATATAAAAAGATTATAAAAACCATTTTCAAATACCAAAACAAAAGAAAAGTAAGACATGGTATTTATTTTTTCTTTTAAAAAAAGGTGTGGCTTATAGAGGAAGCCGAAACTCAAATAATGGTCATGGCGGTGAAGAAGTCATTGTCGCCGCATACGTACGACAAAAACTTTCTCCTTTGTCGTTTAGTAAACGCTTCGTATAAAAATATTTCTTTTGAATAAACTTAAAATTCAAAGGGGTTTATACACCGTATAAAGAAGGTTGTGTATAAAACAAAATATGCCTCAATGATAGGAGATTGAGACGAAGTCCCATACCTCGGGTCCCACTTGACTCGATCGTTCTTTAATCTCCTAAATAATAAGCTTGAGTTAATTTATAATTGTTTAAGAACCTTTTTAAAGTTAATTATTCCTTTTCTATCACTAATTTCCATGTCATGAACACTATGTAATTATTTAAGTTAATAACGGTCGTTTTAACGATCATTGGTACTTGAGTAAAAAATAAACCCTTTATAATTACATGTTGTTCATGTATCCATTATATCCAGAATGGTATTCATGATGTAGATATCATATATTTCATATATATCCAGTAAATGCATGCATTTATAATATTACATTATCATTTAGAGGTAAGAAATGAAATGCACCGTTCATGGAGACGGTAAGCCGTACGTACGCATGAACGCTACTTTCATTTCTATATCATATTTTATAGAATGGAAACATAATTATATAAATGTATATTATAATTCCAGTGTAATATCATATATAATATCATAACTCCATCCTTTATACATCCCACATATTGTATTAACGAATCAAATCACTTTGAGGGGGCGGTAGTCCGCACTTCCTTAAATGAAGATATCGTGTTTACCCATAATTGAAACCATAAAGGTATGCCCAAAATGAAATATACAGAAGCTTAAGGAAAACATAAACATATTATATATCATATATATATAGTTTCACTTTAATGTCCAACTTGAAGGTGTTAAAAGAATGTTGAACAATCATCGTTTCGGGAGGCCGAAATTCGCCATCCATGGAAACAGTATGTTCTTTAACCATTAGATGTAGGTGTGTGTAAGTGTAGCTTGAATCATTTTTATAAAAACATCATAGTATATTTAAGATACTGGAGTTGTTATAAAATAAATTAATAAAAAGAGTTTAGGGTGTTTGAGAAGCAAAATAAAACAAAAGGACTCAAGTGAAAACATTACCTTAAAATCGGGTAACTCCCTTTTGTTTGAGCTCAAAGGCTTCCTTGGGAAGAATTCTGCCCAAAGTGAGGCTTCATGGAGTAAGATAGAGAATTGGAGAGACAAAATGGTCAGGGGTTGTCCGAGCCATAGGGTTTGGAAGTGTGGGTAAGGAGGTAGAGGTGGGGGCCTTTTATAAGAGGAGAGGAGGGGCACTCTTGGAATGTAAAGAAATGTTACTTTATTTTAAAATGATTTTCATATTCAAAAGGTCCCAAATTGATATAATTCGAGAGTAAGGTGATAAGGGTTAGAAATCCACCCATCCAATAGGTTTTGGACATGTGTAGGTCATAGATTTTACATTATCATTTCATTTTATTTAAATCCTTTATTAATGAGGTAATCACCGCATTATCATGATGTCATAAATAATTTAATTTATTTAATGTATAAAAATTATAAAAAAAATACTATGATCTAAGAAATATTTTTATCTTTCCAATGAATATTTATAATAAAAAATCTGACTTGCATAACCCCATGTAAAAATTGTTTTAGTAAAATAACTCATGTTTGTGTCATTTTACTTTAACATTAAATAAAAAGTTATTTATGTCATTTCCCAACCAAAGTGGCTCCATGGGGTCCCCAAGTTGACCCATGGATTTTATTGATCGGCCATGACACATCCAATGAGGGTAGGACATGTTTCAAGCTCATCTCATATTATTAGAACATTATTTTTACCTTAAACTACACTAATTACCTCTAATCGCGATGAAGAACTTAAAAGTTACTATTCACCAAAAAATTATTTTAATCTCATTGAACCACATTTTACTTCTTAATGACAACCATGTATGTCGGATTTTTGAAAATCAAATCACAGAAGTGGAGAAGTTTCATTTAAATGAAAAATCGGTTTCTTTAACTACCACTTAGTGGTTTCACTATTCATCAAAAATTGATGTTTTTCAGAAAAATTCCAAAACATCACCCTAAGCTATATTTGATATTCTGAATTCAAAAATGAGGTCTATTTTACAAAATTCAAAACATATAAGGTGCATTAATTAATTTAATAATTAATTCCCGCTGTCATGACCAATAGCGTGTTTTTATGAAACAATAAGTATCAAAAGATTGACACTAGTTTAAGTCCAATTTCAAAGTGAAATTGATTACAATGACCACCATTGGATTAAATGGTAAAAATATATTCTAATTTCACTTTAAAACTAATTCAAATGATAATCTAATCATATTAATAAATTAGATTAAAAAGAGGTTTTGAATTAACATACAACATTTTTCACTATTCATTAAAAAAATGATCTTTATCGGAAAAATACCAAAAATTCAAACAAAGTAAATTTTGATGTCCCAATAATAATGAATAAGTTTATTTTGAAAAACATAGCTTATAAAATTGTCAAAAGATAGATTTAAAAATGGTTTGCCATTAAAAGGAAGTAAAACAATCTTTTAAAAATATTAGTGTATTCCATGTTTAAGATTGGATTTATTTTCATTTTAAGCCTCTAAAACACTATCTAATTCATTAATAGGAATAGATAAAAATATCTATTATTCATTACTTACTTGGGATATTACATACTTCCCCCCTTTAGAAAATTGTGTCCCTGCAATTTATTTACTTATCGAATAAATGGGGGTACTTATCCCTCATTGCATTTTCAGATTCCCATGTTGCCTCTTCCATCATGTGGTTTTTCCACAAAACCATTACCTGATTAATCACCTTATTCCATAACACTTGCTCCCTGTGTTCAAGAATCTGGACCGATTGTTCCTCATATGATAGGTTCTCTTCCAGCTAAACTACCTATGGACTCAAAACATGAGATGGAGCTGACATGTACTTTCTCAGCATCGAAACATGAAAAATATTGTGTACCTGAGATAAACTCGGAGGTAAAGCCACTTGGTAAGTAGCTGATCCAACTCTCTCCAGAATTTCATATGGTCCAATGGACCTTGGACTCTGCTTTCCTTTCTTACCAAATCGCATCACACTTTTCCATGGTGAGACTTTGAGAAAAACAAGATCACCTACCTCGAAAGATAGATCTTCCCTCTGGTTATCCGCATAACTCTTATGTCTGCTCTGAGCTGTTCTCTTGTGTTTCTGTATCAGCTGAACTTTTTCTGCCAACTCTTATACCAATTCTAGTCCCATCAACTTCCTTTCACCCACTTCATCCCAGCAAGCTGGAGTTCGACACCGCTTCCCATATAATGCCTGAAATGGTTCCATATGTATACTGGAATGAAAACTGTTATTATATGAAAATTCAACCAAAGAAAGGTGTTGGTCCCAAATTACCTGATAATCCATCGAACAAGCTCGTAGCATATCCTCCATGGTTTGAATTGTTCGTTCTGACTACCCATCTGATTGAGGATGAAAAGCTGTACTAAAATTTAATTCAGTACCCAATGACTTCTAAAGGCCTTTCCAAAAGTTAGAAGTGAACCTCAGATCACGGTCAGATACAATGGAGAGAGGAACTCCATGTAACCTGACTATCTCATTATGATACAAACGGGAAAGTTGATCTAGAATGAAATTATCTCGTATAGTAAGGAAATGAGAAGATTTAGTCAAGAAATCAACAATAACCCAGATTGTATTATTACCTCCAGATGTCTTCGGTAATCCACAACAAAGTCCATGAATATATTCTTCCATTTCCACTCGGGCACTGGTAAAGGCTGAAGCATCCCTTTCTGTAACTGCCACACTTCTTTAACCTGTTGACAAGTCAAACACTTCAGAGTAAATTCAGCAATATCTCTTTTCATTCCATCCTACCAGTAATACTCCCGCGGATCTCTGTACATTTTAGTACTTCCAGGTTGAACTGAAAATGGAGAGCTATGAGCTTCACATAACAACTCTCTCTTCAACTGTGAATCACAAGGCACACACAATCTCTTCCCAAATATCAAAACACAATCATTATCATTGTTGAATTCAGGCAACTTACCTTTCTGAACCAGCTCTACCTTTTTATGCAACTCACTGTCTTGCTTCTGTGCTTGCTTGATTCTGTCTGATAGAGAAGATTTCACTGATACTTGAAACAAAACAGAAGAACATCCTGCACCAACAACTTCTATGCCAAAGTTCATAAAATCCTTAACCAAAGGATCACGTTCCAAAGGCAACATTTCTAATGAAGCATTACTTTTTCGACTCAAAGCATCAACCATTTTATTTGCTTTTCCTGGATGGTAATGAACTTTACAATCATAATCCTTGATTAATTCCAACCATCTCCTATGTCTCATGTTTAACTCTTTATGAGTGAGTATATACTTTAAACTTTTGTGATCGGTATATATTTCATACTTTACTCCATACAAATGATGCCTTCAAATTTTTAAAGCGAAAACAATAGCAGCTAATTCCAAATCATGTGTAGGGTAATTTACCTCATGAGTTTTCAACTGTCGTGAAGCATAAGAAATTACCTGATCATTCTTCATCAGGACACAACCAAGTCCTTTCAATGAAGCATCACTGTATATAACAAACTCACCATTCCTGGAAGGTAGTTCCAAAACTGGAGCATTCACCAATCTTCTTTTCAATTCCTGAAAACAATCATCACATTTTTTTGTCCAGATAAACTTAACACCCTTCCGAGTTAGCTTAGTCATTAGACTAGATAACCGTGAAAAATTTCTAACAATCCTTCGGTAATAGCCTACCAAATCAAGGAAACAACGAATCTCTGTTACATTTGTGGGTCTTGGACATTCTTCAAAAACCTTTGTTTTTGCAGGATCAACGGTCATCCCATATTTAGAAACAATGTGACCAAGGAAAGAAATATGTTGCAACCAAAACTCACACATGCTGAATTTCCCATACAATTTATTTTCTTTTATGGTTTTCAAAATAACCGTAAAATTTCTTTCATGCTCCTCTTTACTTTTAGAAAACAGAAAAATATCATCAATGAAAACCACCACAAACTTATCAAAGAACTCGTGGAAAATTATATTCATTATGTCCATTAATACAGAAGGTGCATTGGTTAGCCCAAAAGGCATTACTAAAAATTCATAATGGCCATATCTTGTACGAAACGTAGTCTTCAGAACATTTTCTTCCTTTACCTTCAGCTGATGGTACCCCGATCTCAGGTCAATCTTTGAAAAATAATGAGCACCCTAGAGCTGATCAAACAAATCATCGATATTAGGAAAATGATATTTTTTCTTAACAGTGATGTTATTCAAGGCTCTATAATCAATGCAAAGTCTCATAGAACCGTCTTTCTTTTTAACAAATAAAACAGGAGCACCCCATGGTGACGTGCTAGGTCGAATGAAACCTTTCTCTAATTAATATTGTAATTGCTCCTTTAACTCTAAAAGTTCAATTTGAGCCATTCGATAAGGGGGTTTCAAAATTGGCATAGCATCAGGAACTAAGTCAACAGTAAATTCATCTTCTCGATCTGGTATTATTCCAGGCAACTCATCAGGAAAAACATCACGATACTCATTTACCACTGGAACATCATTAATCTGAACAGTTCCCTTGTTTTCAACAATATGTGCAAGGTAACATTCATTTCCATATTTTACATGTTTCTCGGCCTCTTTATAAGTTATCAACAGTAAGGGTTCATTCTTGTACACAAACTGAAAGTATTTCTGAAAAGAAACTTCTTTAGCTCTACAGTCAATCTTAGCATGGTAAATAGAGAGCCAATCCATACCCAGGATAACATCAAACTCTACTAGAGGTAGAACAATAAGGTTTTCAAGTAGGTTCTTTCCACGGATAAGGATAGGAAGATTCTTATAAATTCTTTTTGCCTCAACATTTCCCCCAGATGTTTTTACCACAAGTTCAGGAGTCATTTCTTGAGATGGTATTCCCATTTTACTAGAAAAGTTTTCAGATATGAAAGAATGTGTGGACCCCGAATCAAATAACACACTGGCATAATCAGAAAAAACAAACAAATTACCTGATACAACTTCATTTGACGGACCGACATCTGCTGAAGTAGTTGCAAAGGATTTCACCACCCCTTTCTACTTGTAGTCTAACTGCTTCACATCACTCGAGCTCTTTGTCAGACACTCATTTTCATAGTGACCCATCTCATTGCACTTAAAACATTTCACTAACTGAAAATCAAATTTGGACTTACCATCACCTTGATCATTTTCAGTGCAATCACGAGCCTTATGTCCCATCTTACCACATCGGTAGCACTTTCCAGAATTTAGAAGACATTCCCCAGCATGCCTTTTGCCACATTTATCACAAATTGGAAACTTAGATTTCTTACCATCAGACTTTTTTGAAGAATTCTTCCCTTTCTCATGCCACCTTGGTCTCTTCTTCTGCTGGTTGTTATAGAACACTTGATCATCGACAAACTCCATTTCCACCTTCTCAGTACATCGAACTAGCTTTTCATAACTTTTAAACTCACGAGAAGCTAATGCCCTTCGATATTTTGGATTTAATCCTGAGTAAAGATGATTGATCTTACTATCAAGGTCTCGAATAAAATTTGGAGCATACCTTGCCAATCGAGTGAACCTTTCTTCATAGGTAGCCACTGAGTCTTTCTCTTGCCTCAATTCCAAGAATTTTTTTTCCATCCTAAGTCGAATATCCTTAGGAAAATACTTTTAAAGAAACATACCTTTGAATTCATCCCAATCGAGAGCATCAATCTCATCGGCGTCCCTGATATTTTTAACCATTGACCACCACTGATCTGCTTCACCCTCCAAACGGTAAATATAAAGACTAACCTTTTGATTGTCTGAACACCCCATGACATCTAAAATATTCTCCAGTGCTTTAATCCACCCTTCAGCTAACACAGGATCAAATTATCCTCTGAATGATGGGGGATGTTGCCTCATGAAATGTTCCACCACTGACATGTTCCTATGCGGTTGATCTGGCTGATCTCGTGCATGGATACCACCACCATTTATCGCTTGAGTCAACTATGCCATTACTGCAACAAACTATTCAGTTCCAATTCTGACCATCTCAGGATGCTGATTCGGAAGGTTATTTCCTTCTGTATTCTTTCCTAGCACTGCTTCCCTGTTTCCTCTATGGAAAACCATTCTGAACAAACATGTCTTAGATGAAGCAACATGGTAATCCTGAAATGCTATATCATTTCAATTTGACCATAAAAAAATATTTTAGGATAATCATTTAATAGAATTCTAACTCCTAAAGTTATCTAAACTGACCTTTGATACCAACTATAAGGCCCCAGCCTTAAGCCTTACTTAATCTTGAGTTATTAAAAGATTACACATTGAGGATCTTTTCAGGTTTATAGTTTTAGAGAATTAGAACATAAAACATGCATTACATTCCACATTAAAAAAAAGTGGTTACATAAAGATTGTATTCATTTTTTTCCATCAACAGAACATATTTAAAATAAAACATGGATTCTTTCTTCACACTTCCTTGACACTATCATCATATCATATACCTTTTCCTTGAATTGTGAAAAACATTTCAAAAAAAAACTTGGGATGAGCATAAAAAGCTCAGTATGGGTTATAAAATTATGGAAAGGAAACATGAGTTCATATATACATAAGAATGAAATCATACTTTACCCATAAAACATAAGCACTTTAGCATACCTCATCAAATCATGAATAAATAATATAAATCATAAGACATAAAAGGTAACTTGAGGCATTCATAACATTCTTACGTAGGGAGTAACCCTCTTGGTTACGTTTGGAATACCCACCACAGAATATTCCCCAAATTGCTTCAGAGAAACCTTAATGTTTCACTCATTCGCGTTACCCAATGCATTGGAGAGCAATATCAGGCTCACCCGCCCCTAGTTTATCACGGAACCACCAATCTTCATAATAATGCCCAAGAACCTCAACATAATCGTATCACATAAAACATTCATAAAGTAAACATAACATTTCCACCTTTCAATCACAAGATATCAATACAACACATTGATATAAAAACATTATGAAAACCATTTTCAAATACCAAAACAAATGAAAATTAAAACATGGTATTTATTTTTTCTTTTAAAAAAAAGGTATGGCTTGTAGAGGAAGTGAAAACTCAAATAATGGTCACGGAGACGGAGAAGTCATTGTCGCTGCATAAGTATGACAAAACATTCCTTTTTTTCGTTTAGTAAATGCTTCATATAAAAAGACTCCTTTTGAATAAACGTAAAAGTCAAAGGGGTTTATACACCGTATAAAGAAGGTTGTGTATAAAACAAAATATTCCTCAATGAAAGGAGATTGAGATGAAGTCCCATACCTTGGGTCAGACTTGACTCGATCGTTCTTTAATCTCCTGAATAATAAACTTGACTTAATTTCTACATGTTTAAGAAACCTTTTTAAAGTTCATTATTCCTTTTATATCACTAATTTCCATGTCATGAACACTATGTAATTATTTAAGTTAATAATAGTCGCTTTAACGATCATTGGTACTTAGTTAAAAATAAACCCTTTATAATTACAAGTTATTCATGTATCCATTATATCCAGGATGGTATTCATGATGTAGATATCATATATGTCATATATATCCAGTACATGAATGCATTTATAATATTACATAATCATTTAGAGGTAAGAAATGAAATGCACCGTTCATGGAGACCATAAGTTGTACGTACGCATGAACGCTACTTTCATTTCTATTTCGTATTTTATAGAATGGAAACATAATGATATAAAGGTATATTATAATTTCAGTTTAATATCATATATAATATCTTAACTCCATCCTTTATACATCCCACATATGGTATTAACGAATCAAATCACTTTGAGGGGGCGGTAGTCCGCACTTCCTTAAATGAAGATATCGTGTTTACCCATAATGGAAACCATAAAGGTATGCCCAAAATGAAAAATACAGAAGCTTAAGGAAAACATAAACATATTATATATCTTATATAAATATAGTGTCATCTTAATGGCCACCTTGAAGGTGTTAAAAGAATTTTGAACATTCATCGTTTCGGGAGGCCGAAATTCGCCATCCACGGAAACAGTATGTTCTTTGACCATTAGATGTAGGTGTGTGTAAGTGTAGCTCGAATACTTATTATAAAAACATCCTAGTATATTTAATATACTGGATTTGTTACAAAATAAATGAATAAAAAGAGTTTAGGGGGGTGGAGAATCAAAATAAAACAAAAGGACTCAAGTGAAGACATTACCTTAAAATCGGGTAACTCCCTTTGGTTTGAGCTCAAAGGCTTCCTTGGGAAGAGTTCTGCCCAATGTGAGGCTTCAAGGAGTAATAGAAAAAAGTGGAGAGACAAAATTTAAAGGGGTTGGCCGAGCCAAAGGCTTTGGAAGTGTGGGTAAGGAGGTAGAGGTGGGGGCCTTTTATAAGAGGAGAGGAGGGGCACTCTTGGAAAGTAAAGAAATGTTACTTTATTTTAAAATGATTTTCGGATTAAAAAGGTCCCACATTGATATAATTCGAGGATAAGGTGATAAGGTTTATAAATCCACCCATACAATAGGTTTTGGACATGTGTAGGTCATAGATTTTACATTATTATTTCATTTAATTTAAATCCTGTATTAATGAGGTAATCGCTGCATCATCATGATGTCATAAATAATTTAATTTATTTAAAGTCTAAAAATTATAAATAAAAATACTGTGATGTTTGAAATCTTTTTAGCTTTCCAATTACTATTTATAATAAAATATATGACTTGTATAACCCCATGTACAAATTGTTTTAGTAAAATAACTCATGTTTGTGTCATTTTTACTTTAACATTAAATAAAAAGTTATTTATGTAATTTCCCATCCAAAGTGGCTCCATGGGGTTCCCAAGTTGACCCATGGATTTTACGGGTCGGCCATGACACATCCAATTAGGGTAAGACATGTGTCAAGCTCATCTCATATTATTAAAACATTATTTTTACCTTAAACTACAGTAATTACCTCTAATCGCGATTAAGAACTTAAAAGTTTCTATTCACCAAAAAAATTATTTTAATCTCATTGAAGCACATTTTAATTCTTAATTACAACCATGTATTTTGGATTTTTGAAAATCAAATCACAGAAGTGGCAAAGTTTCATTTAAACGAAAAATCAGTTTCTTTAACTACAACTTAGTGGTTTCACTATTCATCAAAAATTGAAGTTTTTCATAAAAATTCCAAAACTTCACCCTAAGCTATATTTGATATTCTGAATTCAAAAATGATATCTATTTTACAAAATTCACAACATATAATATTCATTAATTAATTTAATAATTAATTCCCTCTATCATGACAAATAGCGTGTTTTTATGAAATAATAAGTATCAAAAGATTGACACTAGTTTAAGTCCAATTTCAAATCGAAATTGATTCTAATGACCAACATTAGATTAAATGGAAAAAATATATTCTAATTTCACTTTAAAAAAACTCAAAAGATAATATAATCATATAAAGATATTATATTAAAAATAGGTTTTGAATTAAAATATAACATTTTTCAATATTCATTAAAAAAATGAACTTTATCGGAAAAATACCAAAAATTCACACAAAGTAAATTTTGATGTCCCAATCATAAAGAATAAGTTTATTTTGAAAAACATAGCTTATAAAATTGTCAAAAGATAGATTTAAAAATGGTTTTCCATTAAAAGGCAGTAAAACAATCTTTTAAAAATATTAGTGTATTCCATGCTTATGATTGGATTTATTTTCATTTTAAGCCTCTAAAACACTATATAATTCATTAATAGGAATAGATAAAAATATATATTATTCATTAATTACTTGGGATTTTACAAATTATTTTTATTTAGGATTGTTATTGTGGTATTTTTCTAGTTCAAGAACCCCTATTTTTTAAACGATGTTTTGGGTTGGTGTTTTACCGATAAGTTAGAATGAAGCATTGGTCAGTGGTCTATTATGAGTTAATTTTAGGGAGGACAATGGGGTGGATCCGCTAATGTGTTTAGTTCATGTTTTTGGTATGTTTTTAAAAAATGACCATATTGATTGGGGTCCTTGAGTTTTCATGTTTTCTAGGGTATGCCCCCATAAAAGGTTAATGTATGATTCATTTGTGGCACATGGTGAATCACCCTTAGATGATACTCCAATTGATTAACATAAGGACATTGTTCATGGGCTTTGGAGATTGATTTTCCCTTTCTCCTTTTTCGATTATGTGGATCCTCTTGTAGAGGGAGAGTGGTTGTGGGAAGATGAAATCGACTTTATTTTCATATGTTTCTTGATCCATCCAAGATGGATGCAGTTCGAGGTTGTTAGTGTAAAATGTTATCTTAAAGGGGAATTTGGGTCTTTTTTCAGTCTCATCAATTCAAGAGTTCATGTTAGACCATAGTTTTGGAAACATTGGCCAATATTGGTTTTTATGGTTTCTTAATGGAATCATGTTTTATTTGGGACTGTACATATGGTCCATCTCCTTGTGCTTTTTAGTCATAATAGTCTTGATCAGTGATGCCTTGTGATGTCATGTATTAATTTGACTATAAGGGTCAAGGGTATGAAATACTATGAGAGTCTCTTTTTTTCGGATCCGTGTGTCTATTTTGAAAAAACGTAAATTATATATTAAAGAGGATAGTGTTTCTGTTTGTCCTTTAATTCTATTGATACTCATCTGAGGAAACAAGGTGTGATGTGTGTAAATCTTATACGTGCTTATTTGAATGAAATGTTGTGTTAGAGTAAATTGAGTTTCTAATGTGTTATTTCTAAGTCAATCCATCTGGGTTCTAGGTATTGTTTTCATGGATCTAATAGGAGAATTTCTGTTAGTGGGTTTCCAAAGCCTAACTGTAAGGCAAAAGATGCCTCGATCATTTGATATTTAGCCATCAGTACTGGTGTGAAGCTAGTGCGTAGTAAGGGGAAATAACAGGGTCTTTATATACCTTTTACTAAGTACTCTACTCAGTAAGAATAATGTGGAAATTGTAAACCTCTTGTGTCATCATCTCACAATATTCCCTTTCAATGGAAAGAGGTGGGAGGACCTCATCACCATTTTATAGCCCAATGTCATTAGTTTCCTCTTTGGTTTCCATGGTGTTTTAAGAGAATGGATTATGAACTTTACATATAGGTTAGGAACATGGTTTGTGCATTATTATTAGTGACAGTGTGCCAGGAAGACATTCAGAGAGAATGATCTGCACAGTTAGCGCACAACTAGTAAAACATTGCGAACTAACCAAGCAACCATCGAAACTCTTTATATTTTGGGGTCTTCTTGTACCAGGACATTCTTGTTTCTTAATTTGGTTTGTTATTATAGTGGGGATACCCATTAATAGTTTCAATTATGTTCTATTTTATGGATTAAAATGATAGTTTAATCCTTCTGATGCGAAAACCGTTCGGTCCTCCCCCAATTGGTGTCATGATTTTGTCTAAAAATTATCTGGTCCCTTGTTGTGGGATGTTTATATGGGTCACACCGTATCATTGAATCATTTATCTACTTGGTGTTTTCTTGGATTTAAGTAGTATCACTTGAGGCTATCTAGACACCAATTTCTTACATGGGTAATTGTGGTATTAGAGCATGCCAAATGTTTTGGTTTAAGTAAGGTTGTGGTAGTGTTATTCGGGTTTGTTATTCATTTCATGTGGTTTATTGAGAATCATATGGTAGTGTTTGAGGAGGTTTTTTGGATTTATTTAGAATATGTTTGATCTTTTTTGGTATGTGAGGAATTTTTTGTTTCTTGATGTACTCTCTTTCTTTGTTTGTTTAACATGATGGCGTTGTCTATTTGGAGGCAGTTGAAAATGTGGCAATAGAGTCCGTCTTGGTCAATCATTTGAGATTTTTTTGAATATGGTGATGTTGTGGAATTATGGGCGCGGAATGCCTTATGATGGAATGAATTGTCGCACACGGATTTACAATTTCCATCATTTGTTTCAAATCCACTTTGTTCGTGATTTTCTGTTGGTCTCTGGGTGTTCTGTGATTTGATTTGGTTTCGTGAGTGTCCTTGATCTATGTAATTATTCATGGATGTATTGGATGGAATTTTGAATTGTCTTTTCTTAATGTAAAGTTATGAGGATGTGGTTTTTTGGAATAGAATTTGTGATATTCCAAGTGGCACCACTTGTGGGGTATATTATTGGGGTTGTTTATACCCTTTAGTTGGATGGGTCTTGGGGTGAAAGGATTTGTTTCATTTGGGTATTATATACCATTATAAATGGATTATATTTTCCCATTGGTTTTCCCATTGGACCCCCAATGAAATTGGGTGGAAAAATAACATTTTGTGTGGCCAGAAAAGGAGGCGCAATTTGGCTTCACTGTTTAATTAACCATATAGAGAAACCATCCATAGTTTCCAGGTCTTTAAAACTATTGTTGAAATTCATGGTTTTCCCACACAAGATTTATCCAAACTCGACCCTTTATTCACCCATTCATCCATTTCAACTATGGGAGCCTCTAAAACCCTCATTGGAACACCATTTATATGGGGGATTTGGGGGAGGAATATCACACAATCTTAAGAAAGTGTTTTCCCTCTTATTTCCTCCCATTTTATTTAAGTTTCGTTCAATTTACATGAATTACAAACTGACCAATGGGTATGGTTTCGAACCTAGGGTTTATCATTGGGTTTTATTGGTCAAATATTTTTCTTTTAGGCTCAGTCTACCTTCCTTGAGGTGTGGTGGTGGTGCGATTGAATTTTCACACAAAGATACAATGTTTTTCGAGATTGTATAGGTGATTCATTTTTTATGAAATCAATGTGAATTAGATTTTGGAGTTTATAATAGTAACATTTTTATCTAATTTTATTATTGGTGAAAAATTTGTTTTTATGTCAGAATTGTAATGAAAATGAAGTTTAAGTGCAATTTTTATGTGAAATTGGGGATTTTTCATAGAAAGATTTTATTTCTTCATTTGGGGTTTCCCATTAATTACATAGTTTATTTTATTGGAACATATTAGGGATAAAAATAATGTTTTTTAATGTTAATATGATTTGATTATTTGTAAGATAATTTTTTTAATGGTGTTTGTGAAGCATGGGAACTTTAAGTTCCTGGTTTGGGTGAAAATGATAGTTTTTCAAGAAGATCACATATTGGTTTGAATGGGGATTCCTAATATCTATTTTTTTAAAGAATGTTATTTTGATTCGATTATGTTTTGTTGACTTATACATGAGCATATAGTGCCCAATGTGGGGATTCCAATGATTTTTGGGTGTAGAACAGTGTGACATTTTTAGTAGTTTTTTTATTGGAAATCAAAATGTTCTATTGTGTGTTTCAAGTGGTACAGAGTCTTTATAGTTTCTGTATTATTTTTATATGACCATTAGTTGTGTTTCTATATGAATAGGTATGTATGTATAATTATTTAATGGTTTGAGAACAAAGGGGGAATCCCATGTATCTAGGATGGAAGATATGTACTAGTATGCTAATGACCTGCAGTGTTTTTTTTTCTGGTTTCACATAGCATTTTGGATAAGGACAAATATTACTAAATGATGTGGATGATGTTTGTGGACCACTATGTTGTGGGTATCATCTAAACTAGTGGATCATGTAAGGAAAAATATTGTGACATGGATATTTTACACCGAGTTGCGAGGTACATATGGCCCGAGATTATCTATTGCCTATGGGTGGTCCCAATTTTGGATCACATTGGATTTGTGGTATCAAACCCTATAATAGGGTGTGTTTGGATGTAAATTATATTAGATAATAGGTATTATTCAAATCCATTAACATTATGAACTTTTTATTTTGAAAATTGTTTAAAATTGAAAGTTTCATTTCTTGGGATTTATCACTATTTTTTCTAACATATCAAAACTGCACGATTTTTCACCTTGAATTGCATACTATTTAGAAACATTGGGTTTTATCCTACTGGGATTTTCTTATAACCCAAATTATAACCCCTATGTGTAATAATACTTTATTATATTTGACACAGGTAAAGGAAATTCCTTTGTTGAAGGGGGTTCATGTTTTTATTCCCCTCCTATGGTGTAGTGTTGTGGAGGCAGCTCAGGGGTGATGAGCCCTGGTCATGTGGATTATTTGTTGATGATTTGAAGCTATTTTTATTTAGTCCAGAACCTCTGGTTCTTTATAAAAAATCATATATTCAGTGATGGTTTCGGTTAAGGATTTTTTTCATGAAAAGTTTAGATTCATATTATTGATGGTTTTTATTGTCTTGTGGTTACACACTCAAGTAAATCGTTCCCAAACCAAATTTATTGATACCCAAGAACATGTGAAACACACGGGGATAGGGAATTCCCATTATGCATTATAATGGGTGGGAATTTGTGTCAGAATTATTGGTGACATAATAAGGATCAGGATAGTGGTACAATCTTGGTGGCACTCAATGGAAACATGATCCCTCCCAATAATAGGATATCACCCCTCTATGGAATCACCTAGACCTGTTGAATGTCTCGGGCCTCCCGTGCCACCAACATCTCATTAACATATGGCCACCACAACTCATGTGGGGTTTCCATCCAAATTGACCACCACTCAAGGGATCACTACCAATAGGTTGTAAGCCAATTATTCAAGTGGAACAATCATCACCCACCTCTATATTTCTAATAAAATGACCCTAGAGTATGATAATGGAAACATAACATCTCACCACACCAATCCATAATAAAATATTCCATCTCCCATATAGGAATCAGGCATCCCAATCATGTTCCCAATACACAGTACTCTACAAAATCCTCGAGGTCATGCACACCACTAAAATAATTAAATGAACCCAACTCATGATTCCATGAATTAAATGACCTCAAATTATAGGAAAAAATGCCTACTCACAAAACCAAGCATTCCACCTAGTCTATAAGCCTCATGAGACTCAATGTATTATAAAAACTACTATATAAAATCTACCCCATATATAAAAACAAGATCATCCCCATGACTACCCCTGACCCCAGGTGTCACATCCATATAAAAAGTTTCATTCCATGTTTGGATCACCCCTATCATGTCTGTCGAAAATTAACATTGTTTTCCTAGGGATATTTCTAAGGATATGTCTAGGGATGTATCTTAAGATAAGTCTAACGATGAGTTAATGTATAGAAAATTACCCTATAATTTTGATATGGATAGAACATGTTTTTCCTTCAAAAAATTACATTTATGGATACTAAAATATGAGGTGGATCTATCACATATATACATAGGGGTAACAACACAAAATCATTAAATTAATCTAGACATGATCGAGAACTGATGCATGATAAAGGGCCTATCTGGACACCTGGTTTGACACACTCTATGGGTAGTAATTAGGTATTAAAAAACTTCTTATGGACTATCATGAGGGATTTAAATATGACATTACTATGAATAACCTTGGATAGACCGAATGTTTTTTGATTGAATAAGTAGTTGAAATGATTTGTGCATCTTATAAGTAATTGTTTTCATGATTTTATTGTTTTCTTCTATGATAAAATCTTATTATACTCTGAATTCTAGTGTTAGTCATAAGTTGGATATAAAATACCCTCATTGTTACATATGTGTAATATTTTGGAATTATTTAAATCAATGTCCTGAGTGTAGATCCCATGAAGATAATCATGAATGTGGTAGAAGTATTGGTTATTCTACTGAATATTAGGACACCAAAAACTAAGTTTAAAATTTTTTTAGAAGGTGTGACAATATTTTTAATGTTTAACATAGTAGGAATGATTATATTTATGTTAAGGAACCTTAATACATGGTTAAAATTTCATATTCTAGAAAATTGTTATTTTGGAATAAGGCGATGAAGCCTGAGTAATGGTTTAAGAATAAAATTTTTAAATTATATTTTTTATTTTTAGGAATTAAATTATATTGATATATGAATCAATATATGTATAATTATTTTTTGTATTAATTTTTCTGTATGCATTTAGAAGGATATGTTGGGTAGTTATGATAGAATAAAAAAATGATTTAATGGAATGTTGTTGTTCATGGGAAAATAATGATTAAGGGAATGATAACTTATAATATATTACTTATTTCAATACAATGAAATTTTATAATGATACGTTGGATATGAATATGTAAAATAGATGGTACAGATTACCTCAGATCAAATAATGTTTTTTTGAAAAGTGGTTTATGATAGAATAAATAATGTTTACAATATTTTGGATTTAAGGAATATAACGAAAATCATTGTAATAAAGAAAAATGCATTTTTTATTAAGTATTATGTTAATTTATGATTCATCATTATGTCCACATAATACATGAAATATTTATTAACATGTTTGGTATAAAATAACTGTGAGATAATTTATGATTTACGGGGGATTAATTCTAAGAAGATTATTAGAAATTTTGTAAGCTTATTTTAAAAGATTTGGATTTAATCCTTTTGAAGGTATAAAATGTCAGAAAATTATGGAATTTTTAAGATGAACTTATGATGAAGTCTGTGAGGGTAGTGTATTATTTCACCACACTAGGATTTATGAATATTGGATAGTATATTATATAATCTTTAGGATGATAGTAATTAATGGAAAATGGGATGAATTATAATGGATGTCATGATCCATTAATTATTCAGGAATGAAAAATTCACCTTCATTTTTAGAGAAGTATGTGATGTAGAAATTAGTCAAGACACAAAGGGTAAGAGTTTACAAATAAATGAAAACACAATCATGTAAGTATATAGTCTTGTGAAGAAAATTATTCAACATTAGGAAAACAGTCACGAAATAATTTATTATCATGTTATCATCATCTGTGTTCATATCAATGAACATTTCACGATTCTTCACTTAAGTTTTTTGTGGTTGTTAAATTTCTCTAGATCACCCTTTTTTTTTGAATTGTGAAAATTATAAATATCTATGATTATTTAAATTGTTATTCTATGTTGATGTTCTCACAGACCACCTTTGTTATACTCTGTGGAATCTATGTTATGTGTTACTTTGGGTAACCATTATGTTTTAATCATTCCATTTTAAAGGATGATTTAGACATCATTTTTTAATGTGGGTTTCTAATAAATGAACATTAAAGTATTATACATTTGATAGCCCCGATGAATTTTGATGGAGAAAATTAATTTTAATGGGGTATAATTTAAGAGAATAATTTTTTTCCGAATTATGTTTTTGGAATTAATTTAATAGTTTAATATTTTACATTTCACATACCACTAAATATAGCTTTTGTTAAATGAAAGACATAATTATTAGTTGTGTTATATGAAACAAAAAGTCAAACTTGATCTATACACAACATATATATTATCTTTCATTACATGAAACATTGTGTTTCGATATTATTATTCACAATAATAAGTCCCCTTGATATCTTTTGGTATGCAAAATATCTAGTTTTTCAAAACTAAAATCTAATATTAATATTATTATGGAAATATTATTATAGCTACCACCTAGCCGTTGGAATTGGAGTTACAAATATGATTTAAAACTTTTGAATATATGATTTACAAGTTTATAAAATGAACCATTTGGTTATAAATTAGTTGAATTGGATATAAATTCAAATTTAAAATAACTAAAAAAATTCTTAGAAAAATATTTTTCTATATAAAAAATGAAATATATCTAAATAAATTTAACAAAAAAATATTGAATACAGATTGAAATAATATTTAAAATATTTTATATTCAATCAATATCTTTGATAATACACATATATATTTGATTATAATTGGATAAAAATAAATCCAATTATATGAATAAAAAAGGCATAATTGTCTAAAAGGAAATTTTATTGTATTTTAATGGATATCCCATTTTGGATATGATTTTTGAAAGTTTTTAAATTTTTAGGCGAAGAAAAAAATTCATTTTTATAAGTGGAATATAAATGTTTTTATTATGTTTAATTTTTTAAATTTTTTGAGAAGTTTTAATTTTTGATAAATAGTGAACCACATTATATTTTTTTCAGAAATAATTTATGATATATTTAATTTATATAGATAAATGTATGTTTTATTGGTTTTTATGATCATTTAGATATATAATACATTAATTCATAAATATATTTTCATGGAATCATGTTAACAATAAAATTGGATGTAAAACCATTTAAATCTTTAATCCATTTTTAACTTAAAAAACTCTAATAATGTCCCATTCACAACATTAAATATAAATTAATTTCTTAAACTTATATGATTTGAAATTGAAAAAATGGATTAAATAATTGGAATCAGAATAATTTTTAATTTTTAGTAATGTTATATTAGTGTTTGGCAAAAAAATTATAGTAAAACAATTAAAATTAATTAAAGTTGTTAATTTAGAAAATTGCTTAACAATGGACTAAACCATAAAATTAAGGAATAAAATAAACTTGAAACATGTAAAAACTCTATTTTATGGAAATATTTCCACCCTATAATCACATTTATATTATTTGGTCTATTATTGGATAATTGTTTGATAGTAAAAACATTGGTTGAATTCCCTTTTCAAAAAGTTTCAAGAATGACAGTCCTCCACTTCTAAAAAAGGCACACACTCCTCTAAATTATTCACACATCTAAAGGCTTTTTTACCAAAAATAAGTTTAAGTAAGATAAAAAACCCCATATAAATATCCAAATCCTCACTTTGGTAATAATTTTATCCATTTAATCTCAATGGTGAAAAGAAAAGGGAGATACCCAAAGAAGAGGTAACATCTTTCCTCAAACTTGTTTTTTTCATTCTCTACCACCTAATATCATCATATTCAATTACTATATTTAACCCTAGGTATTGTAAATATAATGATATATTTTTATATTATGGTTTATACACACACTTAAACACACATCCATCTAATTGGAAATTAACTTATGGTTCTTGTTTATGGAAAGCTACCACCTCATAAAAAAATACTATTAATTTTTTCTTTACCACCTATAATAGTAGGTAATCAAGATGGAAAATATATTTTTATAATATATATATATGATATATTTATGCTTCTATAATTTTTATATAACACATACCATCATGCATTACATTTTTTGTGAATATTATAATTTTTTTATAGTGTTGTGACGTCTACAATCACCTCAAAGCGATGTTATTCATTCACACTCAATAGGAAATGTATTAAGGATACTTTTATTAAACATATATGATATATATTACTTATTAATTTTTCTTAAAATAAATTATATATATATACCAATATTTAATATACATACATTGTTTCAGTATGAAAATAAAATAGAAACATTGTTCATGTGTATGTACGACCTACCATATCCGTTAACGGTGTATATCGTTTCATATTTAAATAAAATATTTAAAATTATAAATACATGTTTACTGAATAAATATTATATTTAAATCCTGATTTAAATTATTTAATTAATTAATTCTTGACCAACATATGATAAATAATCAAAATCCAAAACATATATAAAAAACAAAGAAAAAATTACCATAAACAAAACACTAATATGAAGTTGTTAATAAAAGGTTATTATTAAGTCATAAAAAATCATATATGGTACTGTATATAATAATTAGGTTCAGTGGCATATTTTTAATAAAAATATATTTATTAGTATTGATATTTTAGCATGTGTGAATAATTTTAATACTTATGGTAAGGAAATATAATATCACTTTTTATTTATGTGAGACACATGCCATATTCACAAATAAGTTAGTTTTTAGTGTCTATAGTACACATGAAATGTTATATTATTAATATAAAATATTAATTGATATTTAAATATTCAATTTATTTTATTATTTCAGGGGGATCATGATTCAAATTTTACTCATGTATTATGGGTTTTCTTTTCCCATATTTATTTTCCAAGAGACACAAGACTTGCTAACATAATATTTCTTATATATTGTGTGTATAAAGACCATAGATGTATTATATGATTTATATACATATATTCATGGAAATTTAAATATCCATTTTATGATACATTTTTCATGGGGTTTGGGTTTCAAATTTTTCAGAATGAGTTATTTTATATTTTCATGGGTTTCTTTCATTGGGACACATGCCATGATATGCATCTAAATTTCTAAATGTTGTGTATATAATAACATTGAAATTTTTTTCAGGAATATAATTTTTCACAATATATTTTAATCTTCATTTAATTTTATTCCATATATATTATTGTGATTCATTGTGACAAATGTGGTAAATGTTTATTGCTATAATCACATTGTTTAGCAATAGTGATTATGATTATGATTCCATTGATGAAATATTATGATCCATCTGAAATGGAAACAAATTAATATTCTCAAAATATTATTATTCATGTTATATAAAATTAATTTTACCATTTTCCACTCATTGGTAATTACTAAAATTAACAAACTGTTTTTAGGAAAATTCTAGATTTTGTTATCCTTTATTTCGAAAATATGTATTTTTTTCAAACAATGTTTTCTAAAAATGATTCAAATACTATTTTAAAATTTCCCTATATGGTTTAATATACATTTTTATACATGATATTTGTTATTTAAAATTAATTTAAAAATGTAGTGGTCTTTTTTTCCGATCAAGGAACTTTTCGAAACTTTTAGATAATAATTGGAATGCTTGGAATATTTTGATTTATCTGTCATCATGACCAAAAATACATTGATTCGTTCTTTGATTCATTAATAAATATTTTTTTATGAAATTATTTTTCCTATTATTAGATATATTCATTGTTTTTATAGTGGTTTTAAAATAAAAAGGTTTATAGAAATGTTTTATGATTTTTGATGTTTGTTAAATTAATTCCAAAGGTTATATTAATTTTTAATATTATATTTTTAGAGATATTATATTTCATTGGTTATTTACAATTAAAAATTCCATTAAATTTTTACTAGAATTATTTACACAATTTAATTTTAAATTTCAAAAAAAATGATTATAAAAGGATTTATGTTTTAGAAAAAAGGATGTCAATGATGAATGTATATTTACTCATGAAATGTTTTAAAAGAAATTGTAAATAATTATTTTTAAGAGATGAATTTTGGAAATGGATTTATGAAAGACTATTTACAACGAAAGTATACCTAATGTAATAATGTGTCTATGTGATCTTTAAAAGTAAGTCTCCATCTATAATGACAAATTTTTTGATATTCTATGAATTATTGGGGATATGATCAAAGAATACTATTAATATTAATTCTTGAATGGTTTCTACTTATATTGAATGACGTTTATGACACATGTTCCTCCCCAGAAGATATATTATTTTGAAAAATTTCTATTCAAAGGTTAATTTTTTGAAATTATTATAAAACATATTTCTTTTCCATAGGTAATTATTTAATAAAATGTTATGATACCAATTTCAATTCATGGGTTATGATATGATTTTAATGAATCCCATAAATTTTCATGGGACATGATAAGATGAATGATTGGTTAACATTTGGCACATTTATGTATGATTTTTTATGTATTGTTTGGGACTTATATCCCTCTCCAATTAAGAGATAAT
This sequence comes from Viscum album, assembly GCA_963277665.1. Taxonomy (NCBI): domain Eukaryota; kingdom Viridiplantae; phylum Streptophyta; class Magnoliopsida; order Santalales; family Viscaceae; genus Viscum; species Viscum album. Next base: position 1,657,059,867 of record OY728138.1, on the reverse strand, counting down.
TGATTTATATCCCATTAAATAATGATGATAATTAAGTTATTGGGATTGATCTACTATGGAATATGGGAAAAACAATCCACTATGGGAAGATGGGGAAACCTAATCCACTATGGTTAGACAGTTAACAGATTTTGTAAAATGGAATGTTTATGACTATAGGTGGTGTTGTTTTTCTAAAAAATGAGTAGTTCCCATTTATTATCCTATTATATATTGGAAATTATTCACCACATATATGAAATTATGTGACACTTTTATGTGTGTTCCACAAATTCTATGTCTTATGATTTTGATATTCTCACATGGTTCATGTTCTTGGTTGTTTTATATTTTTATTTCATACGAACTCCTAATAATTATTTCATGTCTAATTATTATGTTATATTTATGAATGTTATGATATTTAATTGTTATTCTCATGTTCTCATACCATTATTTTCATGTTTTTCTTATGTATTATCTTTATTTATCCTTACTGATCTTTTGAGCTCACCCACATCGTATGTTTCCTTTGACAAGGTTATGTATAATGGTTCTATATTGTAGTTATAGAGGCCAAGATATTTGAAGAATATGTATATTGTCTTCAACCAATATTGAATAATGTATTCTATGTATCCATAGAAACAAAACAATTATATTCTTCAGTAATTTATTTTTGGAATGTGATAAATATTAATCTAAAATGTTGTTATATCCATATATGTTAATCCGTAGGTTATATTCATGTCTTCCTGTCATCCTTCCAAAAATCATCGTCATAGAGGAATATATCTACAATTTCAAACATAGGTCATTAAAATAATTCCACAACATAATTCATTTAGGTGGATTCAAATAAATCAAAAAAAAATCATCCCCACTTTCTTGCAACATGATCAAAATCGAAGTACCATCTCTATCCATAACCATTCTATATCTATGTAATAGTTAATAAATTGTAAACACATTATCAATATTATAGTTTTCCATTATAAATACATCTTCCACATATTTAATCAATTAAAAAATTAAATTTTATATTAGTCACATTTTTAATTTAATCACAAAAGAAATAAAAAATATTTCAATTCAAATAACATACCAAAACCCTACTTTTCTATGCATGTATAAAAATAAATCCTGTAAAAATAATTCATATATGCATAGAATGAATCACTAATACTCAACTATCTTGTCATACTTTTCAAAAGTCAAATCAGATAAAATATATGAAAAAATAATCACATTACACAACATGTCCATCACTCCAGGGGAAATTACGTCGAATTAAAATGAAAAAAAAACTTTCCTCATTCCAACATCATGATCAAGGGAATTCCTTCAAACAAGGTTTAGATACTCCATTATATGAACTTGTGTATAAGGACTGACTCTTCCTAGTCATATATCAACCTTTATCAATTTTCTTGATAAAATAAAAAAAATTAAAACCCTATTTAATAACACATTATAACATCATGAACCATATGCCACACAAAAAAACCTTAATCTAGTTTATTAAATGACGTCATGCAGGCCACCTCATATACGAGAGGACGCTAACTTATAGTTTGGGATAAATATTGATACCATGTGGATACTAAATACTCATTATAAAAGAAGTATAATGGAAAAAATAAATGTGAATAACCAAATGATATAATGAAAAACCAGATAAAACCAGTTGAAAATGATAACAAAAAATTGTAATATAATATCTAGAGAAAAATATTAGATATTTCATGCCATGAACTTGTAATGTGGAAATGAAAAACCAAATGAATTAAAAATTTACACACCCATGTGGGTCCATATACCATGTCATGTTCCCTCATCAGTGATCTGTCGTGACTCATCCTTCAAACATAGGGCTCTTCCTTTATCCATCACTTCAAACATGAAATCTATTCATTTACGAATAAGGAATCTAGAGTATGGTGTGAGTAGAAAACAATATTCCACCACCAAATGTGTAAAAAATAATATATAATCAATAACAGTGTCTATAGTTATTTATATATATTTTTATAATTCATAATATAAATAGATATCATGTTTCATTATCGTTTAATTAACCACATAAATTCCCCAGGTTCACAATGACACTAAACCCATTAATACCTACTAGGACATATGCGGGTGTCTAAAATACCCCAAATGTAATCACATATAACGATAAAATTATTATCATTTGTTATTTCATTCCAATTCATATCATAGATAATTGTAAGTATTGCCCAATTGTGATCCCATGGGAATATAACATTGTTTCTCACACCTCCGGGGAATTTGTAGCATATGTAAATTCCAAACAACTCAATATCACATGGTCATTTTGATCCCCTGTCTATACACTAAATCTCAATGTCATATTGGTATTTGGAGCCTCAATCCCAATACTATAAAATAATACTGACATATGGGTATTTGGTGCCTTAGTCTATATACCACACTCGTATATCACTCAATCACAGACATATCACATATATATCATTAATCAATGATAATCAATATTATACCATATTATCATTTCATCTCATCATCACCATTTATAATATAAAAAATCATGATTCAAAAATTTATTCACATTCAATAATATTATCAATTCACCATTAATCATTTTTAAACATTTAAATCACATAACACATGAACCCATTATGTGTAAGACGACCATGCCATAATTATCTTTGTTAGTTGAATCATAATCAGATTAATTGAAAAGTTAATCAATCTCATTAATATACCAATTTCATGTTCCCTATCTCCCATAAATGAAATAATCACATAATTTAATAATTTATTATCAAGTTAGTTAATCCAATTCATCCAATTTACAATTGATAAAATTAAATACATTTAATTATATCATGGAATTTGATTTAACCATTTAAAATTCAAATGAAATTTTCAATTACTGAAAATGGATGTTAAAACTAGATTAAAATAATTAAATCATGACTATGAAAATTGAAATTTAGACAAGCTACCTCATGATCGATGAAGAATGATAGCTAACTGATATCCTCAAAATGAAGAAGAATGCCCAAGTATACGACAAACACAAATATCTGGATAAAAAAACTAGATCCAAGATCAAAATAATTGGAAATATCAAAACATAAATACGGATCCATTACCATCATAAGAAAATATTGATTAAAAATTTTAAATAATGATAGGGATTTGAGAGATAAATACCCAATATGGACGAGACCTCCTATCGGGAGTGGTTTAGATCTGTCAAACAAATCATATATTAACCAATAATGGAGATTATATACACATTTAATCTATATAGTTCCCTAAAAAATTAGCTAATCCCATTAGGTTATAGTTATATTTAATTTGGGTGAAGTTTAAGGGGGTTAGGAATTTTAAAACAAATTATCCGGATGAGTAAATACATCTCACATGGTTTGAAAACCCATGCACTAATATTGCAATACCTCTTTATCTAGGGTTACACAAATATCTTGAGATGGATGCATTGTTGAGGAAAACCATTCTCTAACCATGCACTACCCAAAACCCCTCCAAAACCCCTCCAAATTTGATGAAAAGTCTCCCAATATATTTTTTCAACCAATGTACAATAAAGGATTCAAAATACTAGTTGGAAAAGAGCTCCATACATAACCATAAAAGGGTGGGATTTTATATTTGTGATGCACCATGTTATGATCGATCCCATCCCAATGAAAAAAATTAAGACTTATTATCACTATGTAAATCTATTCTAGAGCCACATCTAATTGTAGTATCATGAAAAAGATGTAGTTTCTTGGATACCACTCAATCTATTCATTACCAAAATTCGTGGATATTTTCCTGTATTATGACTTGTCTTTATACTAGTCCTTATTAATGTATTTAGTTCTCTCTGTAAGGTTTTGTCATAAATGTTTCCAAATGTTAAATAATGTAATCCTTTGATACCAAATATAGAGACCCATATTTATCATGCATAGATATTATATCATCTTTTACTAATATTCATTACATTAAACACACACCTGAAGATCGTAATTGATCGGTGTCTTTGGAAACTAGTAAACACAACCAATTTCTCCATTATTAAACAACATTATCCCCCACTACGATATTTATATCTAACACCCTTCTTAGATATATCATATGTATTACAACTCATAATAACTTATTGTAGGGAAACACAATAAATAGTGTGTTGAAATTTTTATTAATGTTAAAACAGGGAGTTATTTTACTATTACAAGATCATAAGGGTATGAAGACCGGATTATAGCATTAGAAAATAATTTTGTTCAATAATTTAATATATTTATTGAGGGAACTATCCATTAATATTTGAATTCTATTCTAAAAAACAAAATAAATCCTTGAAAATAATCATGAAAACATTATATTAATTGTAAAAAAATAAATTTCATAAATACAAGAAGTTTCATTCATCTCTTACACAATAAAAAAATATTCCTTTCAAATTTTTAGTTAAATCCAAATTAAAATTATTTGGAACATGACATGATCAATTCCTAATTAATTTTGTTTAAGAAAATTTTAAAATTATAATTTTATTAAAAAAATTCTTTTTATTATAATATACTTTTTTTTAATTTAGAAAACATGTTTTTATAAAACAATAAATTCGTATTGAATAGAGTAATAATTTCATATTTTCATAAAAATATTTTCAACTCTTTTCAGTTCAAAATTGTGGATGAATGCTCATATAAATTGAGAATTTCATTAATAAATAGATTATAATAAAATTAATTAGTTTCATGAGAGGTGTATCATTATAATGTATCACCATTAATATAATCATAAAAAATTATGATTAATGATTATATTGTAATAGAAAATCATTACCACTTTGTTATCCTTGATTCATAAAACCTATATAGTAATAAATAAATAAATACTAAAATATGAATAGGATGGATAAACTAATGATACTCCACTTAAAAGAGTTTGTCATAGAACTAATTATATAAAATAGTTTCATAATAAATCATATTTCTCGATGAATGAAAATTGATCACAAAATCCATCACCAATTTGTTAACCTTTGAACTAAAAACCCCTTTTAAGAGATATACTGAAATGGATATTTAAACCAAAAATAGTTTTCTTTTTAATAATTATTATATAAAATCTTGGGTAATATATATATTACAAAAACGAAATCATGGGAGAAAATGTAAAGTGTCTCACATTGGTAAGAAGTGAGACTAATTTCACATACCTTATGTCTTGACTTCCACCATACACATTAAAACCTCTATAATAATAAATATAATATTATTATGTATTTATTATATAAAAATATTTATATTTATAATACCTTATATTATTTTATATTGACTATTTATTACATGGTTATTCATAATTATTTATTAATGTCACATTTTGTGAAATAATTTATTTCTTTTTCATGTTTTTTTGAGTTGTTTTCTTTTTGTTCACATGAATTAGATAAAATTTTAATCATATAAATAATTTCAAACTTGATATAAATATAATATATATTCATTATTTTTTATTTAGAGTAATCGATGAAATTTACTGCTATAAAATGAAATAATCTATCCATAGAGATGGTATATTGTACATACCATTGAACTTTGTTTCCATTTTCTCATAGAATTCAACAAAAGAAAAGTTAATGATTTATATTATCATTAAATAATAATTTTTATGTAAAATATATCACATATTTTTATAAAAGCCATCCTTAATACTATAACATCCCAGGTAAAAAAAGAATAAAACATTTTCATATTTATTAATATTTGAGAATTAAATATTAATTTTACTTTAAAGGGGTTTCTATGTTCGATAGCGTACCAGATACACAACAAAGAGATTCTTTGAAATATTACACTACACACTAGTAATAAAATAATATTATTTTAAATGGTAGTTAACATGTAGCCATTGTATTGGTGGGAATGAATATAAATATCTAAAATATGATTATATATGTTTGTTAAATGTTTTTAAATTTATCCAATAAATGATAAAGGCTTAAAATACGAAAATAATTCAATTTTAGGCATATATACTCTAATTTTCACTAAAAGGTCGAACTATCACCTTTTGATGGAGAACCCTCTTTAAATATAATTTTGGTCAATATTATACATTAATTTGGACCAAATAAAATTCTTCTTTAGAATCGGTACATCAAAATTTACTTTGTGTAATGTTTTGGTAATTTTACGATAAAGTTCATTTTTTTAATGACAAGTGAAAAATGTTGTATTTTAATTAAAAACCTATTTTTAATATAATTTATTTACATGATTAGATTATATTTTTTAATTGGTTTTAAAGTTAAATTAGAATATATTTATACCATTTAATCCAATAGTGGTCATTGAAATTAATTTCACTTTGAAATTGGACTTAAACTAGTGTCAATCTTTTGATATATATTGTTTCATAAAAACACACTATTTGTTCTGACAGCGGGAATTAATTATCAAATTAATTAATGTAACTTATATGTTTTGAATTTTTTAAAATATAAATTATTTTTGAATTCGTAATATCAAATATAGCTTAGGGTAATGTTTTTGTATTTTTCTGAAAACTTCAATTTTTGATGAATAGTGAAACCACTAAGTGGTACAAAAAAAAACTGATTTTTCATTTAAATGATATTTTACCACCTCTGTGTTTTGAATTTCAAAAATCTGAAATACATGGTTGTCATTAAAAAGTAAAATTTTGTTCAATGGGATTAATATAATATTTTTGGTGATTAGTAACTTTTATGTTTTTAATCACGATTAGAGGTTATTAGTGTAATTTAAGGTAAAACTAATGTTTTCATAACAATAAATGACCATGAAACATGTCATACCCTTATTGGATGTGTTATGGACGACCAATAAGATCCATGGTTCAACACTGGGACCCCATGGAGACACTTTTCTAGGAAAATGACATTAATAACTTTTTATTTAAAGTTACAATTAAAATGTCACAAACATGTGTTGTTTTACTAAAACAATTTTTATATGGGTTTATACAAGCCATATTTTTGACTATAAATAATCATTAGAAAGATAAAAATATTTCCTACATAATTATAGGTTTTTTATAATTTTTATACGTTAAATATATTAAATTATTTGTGACACCATGATGATGCAGTGATTACCTCATTATTTAACGATTTAAATAAAATGAAAAGATAATGTAAAATATAAGACCTAAACTTGTCAAAAAACTATTGGATGTGTGGATTTAGAACTATAATCACCTTATAATATAAAAATATAATTTAGGGTCCTTTAAAATCATCAAATCATTTTATAAAAATGTTACTTTTCAAGACTTTCCAAGAGTTCCCCTCCTATCCTCTTATAAAAGCCCCAAACCTCTACCACATTAACCACACCTCTCAAGCCTTTGGCTCAGCCAACACCTGACCATTTTGTATCTCCACATCCCTATATTACTTCTATAATCCTCACATTGGGAATAAGTCTTTCCAAGTAAGCCTTTGAGCTCAAATCAAAAAGAGTTACCCGATTTAAAGGTAGTGTCTTCTCTTGTGTTCTTATGTTTTATTTTGCTTCTCTAACCCCCTAAACTCTTTTTATTACTTTATTTTGTAACATAAACAGTATATTAAATATAATAGGATGTTTTTAAGATAATTATTAGGGCTAAAAATACACACACTTTCATCTAGTGGTTAAAGAACATACTGTTTCTGTGGTTGGCAATTTTCTGCCTCACGAAACGATGATTGTTCAATATTCTTTTAACACATTTTAATGGTGGCCATTAAGATGTCACTATATTTATATATGATATATATTATGTTTATTGTTTCCTTATTCTTCTGTATTTTTCATTTTTGGAATACCTTTATGGTTTCCATTGTTGGTAAACACGATAATTTCATTTTTGGAAGTGCGGACAACCGCCCATCAAAGTGATTTGATTTGTTGATGCCATATGTGGGAAATATAAAGGATAGAGTCAATGTTATTATATATGATGTTATACTGGAATTATAATATACCATTATATCATTATTATTTCACTCCATTAAATACGAAATAGAAATGAAAGTCGCGTTCATGCGTACGTACGGCTTACCGTCTCCCAGAACGGTGCATTTCATTTCTTACATCTAAATGTTATGTACTATTATAAATACATGTATATTCTGGATATATATGATATATATGATATCCAAATCATGAATATAATTCTGGATATAATTAACCTTTGACCACATAAACAACATGTAAATGTAAGAAATCCATTTTTGACTTAAGTACCAAATATCGACAAAACGAACTTTATTAAATTAAATGATTTCATAACATTTATAACATGGAAATAAGTTATATAAAAGGAATAATAAACTTGAAAAAAGTTCTTAACCAAGTAGAAATTAACTTTAGTTTATTATTCAGGAGATTAAAGAGCAATCGAGTCACGTCGGACACGAGGTAAGGGACTTCGTCTCAATATCCTTTAATTGAGGCGTATTTTGTTCTAATAAAAGGCTTTATTTTATATATTGTATAAACCACATTGACTTTTAATTTTATACAAAAGGAATCTCTTTCTACTAATCATTTTACAAAATGAAAAAAAGGAATTTTTCTTTTGACGTACGCAGTGACAACGACCTTTTCCGCCGCCGTGAGTATTATTTGGTCTTTGACTTCCTCAACAAGCCGTGATGTTTTTTAAAATTAAATAAATACCATATACTATTTTATGTATTTTGGTATTAAAAATGGGTTTTATAATGGATTTTTTATGTCAATATATTCAAGTGATATATTGTGTTTGAAATGTGGAAATGTTTTCATTCCATTATTTTTGTTTTATGTATTATGATTTTATGATGGTACTTGGACATTTGACAGGTGGTTACGTGAAAAACCATATGATGGGTGGTGCCGTGAATACCAGGACGGGTGGTTACATTATAACCTCTAATTCATTGTGTATTGAAGTTGGCCGTATGGCTATTCTATTAAGTGATATCTGTGGAATTCGACCGTATGGTTATTCCATTTAAGTATGTTTATGTCCCAAGTTACCTTTATATGTTATGTGTTCTTTATATGGGTTTTATGGTAATATTTTGGTTACAAAAGGGTAAGTAATTATATTTTATTCAGTGAAGAGTATTTACTACTCCATAAAGGTGAAATGTATTACTTTGATAAAGTATTCATGGTTTACTTCTTGTTTTGAAAAACAAACAGTTTTCCTTCTTTGTGTATCCCTTTCTGTGATTTTTATGCTCACCCCAATTTTTTTTGAAATTTTTTTCACATGACATAATGTGGAATAGGGTCAAGGATGGGATCAAGAAAAATTCATGCTTTCTTAGACATGGAACTAGAAATGAATTTTTTTTGAGTTCATGTTTTGAAAAAAATGAATCTTTGTAGAAGTGTCTACTGTGTCATCTTTTGAGATGTAATAGTTATGATCTAATTCTCGAAAACTCTAAACCTGAAGATATCCTCAATGGGAATTATTCATTTAATTCAATATTGTGTAATGTTTAAGGCTTGAGCCTTATAATTGGTATCAAAGGTCGGTTTAGACAATATTAGGAGTTAGAAAATTGTTAAATTATAAATTAATTTATGGTATGATTGAAATGATATAGCATTTGAAGATTACCATGTTGCTTCTCCTAAGATATTTATGTGTTAAGAATGGTTTTTCATAGATTAAATAGAACAAATTTTCAGGGAAGTCATACAGAGGGAAATGAACTTTCAAATCAGTATCCTGATATGGTCAGAATCAGAACTAAACTGTTTGTCGTCGTGATGGCTCAGTTGAATCAGGTGAAAAATGTTGGTTGTTTTTATTGATGATATTTTGGTGTTTTCTAAAATTAAAGTGGAGCATGAAAGTAATTTAAGGGTTATCTTTCAAACCTTAAAAGAAAATAAATTGTATGGAAAATTCAGCAAGTGTGAGTTCTGGTTACAACAAATTTCCTTCCTTGGTCACATTGTCTCAAAAAATGGCATAACAGTTGATCCTGCTAAAACAAAAGTTTTTGAAGAATGGCCAAGACCCACAAATGTAACTGAGATCCGTAGTTTCCTTGGTTTGGAAGGTTACTACCAAAGGTTTGTTGATAATTTTTCACGGTTATCTAGTCCAATGACTAAGTTAACTTTGAAGGGGGTTAAGTTTATCTGGACAAAAGAATGTGATGATTTTTTTTCAGGAGTTGAAAAGAAGATTGGTGAATGCCCCAGTTTTGGAACTTCCTTCCAGGAATGGTGAGTTTGTTATATACAGTGATGCTTCATTGAAGGGACATGGCTGTGTACTTGTGCAGAATGATGAGGTAATTGCATATGCGTCACGTCAGTTGAAAACTCATGAGGTAAATTATCCTACACATGACTTGGAATTATCTACTGTTGTTTTTTCTCTAAAAATTTGGAGGCATCATATGTATGGAGTAAAGTGTGAAATATATACTGATAAAAAAATTTTAAAGTATATATTCACTCAGAAAGAATTGAACATGAGACAGAGGAGTTGGCTAGAATTAATCAAGGATTATGATTATACAATTTATTACAATCTGGGAAAAGAAAATAATAAGGCTGATGCTTTGAGTCGAAAAAGTAATGCTTCATTAACCATGATACATTTGGCACGAGATCCTATGGTTTTTTATTTGATGAAATTTCGAATAGAAGTTGTTGGTGCAGGAAGTTATTCTATTTTGCTTTAGGTATCAGTGAGATCATCTCTATCAGACATAATTATGCAAGCACAGAAGAAAGACAGTGGGTTGCAGAAAAATGTAGAGCTGGTTCAGAAGGGTAAGTTGTCTGAATTTAATATTGATAATGATTGTGTTTTGAGGTTTGGGAAAATATTATGTGTGCCTGGTGATTCAAAGTTGAAGAATGAGTTGTTATTGAGGCTCATAGTTTCCCGTTTTCAGTTCATCCTGGTAGTACTAATATGTATAGAGATCTGCGGGAGTATTACTGGTGGGATGGAATTAAAAGAGATATTACTGATTTTAATGTGAAGTGTTTGAATTGTCAGTAGGTTAAAACAGAGTGGAAGTTACAAAAAGGGATTCTTCATCCATTAACAGTTCCAGAGTGGAAATGGGAAAATATATCAATGGACATTGTTGTGGGATTACCGAAGACATCTCGAGGTAATAATGTTATCTGGGTTATTGTTGATCGCTTGAAAAAATCTTCTCATTTCCTTCCTATTCGAGATACTTTCTCTCTAGATCACTATTCTCGATTGTATCTTAAAGAGATATTCAGGTTGCATGGAGTTCCCCTATCCATTTTATCCGATCGCGATCCCAGGTTTACTTCTATCTTTTGGAAAGGCCTTCAGAATTCATCGGGTAGTGAATTAAATTTTAGTACAGCTTTTCATCTTCAATCAGAATGAAAAATTCAGGCTTTGGAGGATATTCTATGTGCTTGTTCGATGGATTATTAGGGAAGTTGGGACCAGCATCTTTCTTTGTTTGAATTTTCATATAATAATAGTTTTCATTCCAGTATACAGATGGCTCCGTTTTGAGGAATTATATGGGAAGCAGTGTCGAACTTCAGCTTTTTGGGATGAAGTGGGTGAAAGGAAGCTCATCGAACCAAAATTGGGAGAAGAGATGGCAGAAAAAGTTTAGTTGGTTCAGAAACACATGAGAACAGCTAAGAGCATACATAAAAGTTATGTAGACAATAAGAGGAAGGATCTATCTTTCGAGGTAAGTGATCATGTTTTTCTCAAAGATTCGCCGTGGAAAAGTGTGATGTGATTTGGTAAGAAAGGAAAGCCGAGTCCAAGGTTCATTGGACCATATGAAATTCTAGAGAGAGTTGGATTAGTTTCTTACCCAGTGGCTTTCCCTCCGAGTTTATCTCAGGAACACAATGTTTTTCATGTTACGATGTTGAGAAAGTATATGCCAGATCCATCTCATGTTTTGAGCCCGGAGGTAGTTCAGTTGGAAGAGAATCTCTCTTATGAAGATCAAAAAGTCCAGATTCTTGACCATAGAGAGAAAGTGTTGCAGAATAAGCTAATTCCCCAGGTAATAGTTTTGTACAAAAACCATATGGTTGAAGAGGCGACATGGGAATTTGAAAATGCTATGAGGGATAAACACCCCCACTTATTTTGATAAGTGAATAAAATTGCGAGGATGCAATTCCCAAAAGGGGGGAAGGATGTATCATCCTAGGTAAATAAAGAATAAAACATTTTCATATTTATTAATATTTTTGAATTAAATATTAATTTTACTTTAAAGGGGTTGCTATGTTTGATAGCATACCCGATACGCAACAAGGAGATTCTTTGAAATATTACGTTACACACTAGTAGTAAAATAATATTATTTTAAATGGTAGTAAACACGTAGCCGTTGTATTGGAGATAATGAATATAAATAACTAAAATGTGATTATATATGTATGTTAAATGTTTTTACATTTATCCAATAAAGGATAAAGGCTTAAAATACGAAAAGAATTCAATTTTATGCATATATACTCTAATATTCACTAAAAGTTCAAACTATCACCTTTTGATGGAAAACCCTCTTTAAATATAATTATGGTCACTCTTATATATTATTTTGGACCAAATAAAATTCTTCTTTAGAATCGGGACATCAAAATTTAATTTGTGTAATTTTTTGGTATTTTTTCGATAAAGTTCATTTTTTAATGACTAGTGAAAAATGATGTATTTTAATTCAAAACCTCTTTGTAATCTAATTTATTTATATGATTATATTACCTTTTGAATTGGTTTTAAAGTGAAATTATAATATATTTTTACCATTTAATCCAATAGTGGTCATTGGAATTAATTTCACTTTGAAATTGGACTTAAACTAGTGTCTATCTTTTGATATATATTGTTTCATAAAAACACGCTATTTGTTCTGACAGTGGTAATTAATTATTAAATTAATTAATTTAACCTATATGTTTTGAATTTTGTAAAATAGGCATCATTTTTGAATTCAGAATATCAAATATAGCTTAGGGTGAAGTTTTGGTATTTTTCTGAAAAACTTCAATTTTTGATGAATAGTGAAACTAGTAAGTGGTACTTAAAAAAACTGATTTTTCGTTTAAATGAAAATTTTCCACCTCTATGTTTTGAATTTAAAAAATCCAACATACGTGGTTGTTATTAAGATGTAAAATGTGGTTCAATGGGATTAAAATAATTATTTGGTGAATAGTATCTTTTATGTTTTTAATCGCGATTAGAGGTAATTAGTGTAATTTAAGGTAAAAATAACATTTTAATAATATTAAATGACCTTGACACATGTAATAACCTTATTGGATGTGTCATTTCCAACCAATAATATCAATGGGTCAACTTGGGGACCCCATGGATCCAATTTGGTAAGAAAATGACATTAATTACTTTTTATTTAAAGATAAAATTAAAATGTCACAAAGATGTGTTATTTTACAAAAATAATTTTTACATGGGGTTATCCAAGTCATATTTTTGACTATAAATATTAATTAGAAATATAAAAATATTTCCTACATCAATATATTTTTTTATAATTTTTATACATGAAATAAATTAAATTATTTATGACACCATGATGATACAATGATTACCTCATTATTTAACGATTTAAATAAAATGAAAAGATAATGTAAAATATAAGACCTACACTAGTCCAAAACCTATTAGATATGTGTATTTCGAACTATTATCACCTTATCCTAGAAATATATAATTTTTGGGCCTTTAAAATCCGAAAATCATTTTATAATAGTGTAACTTTTCAAGACCTTCCAAGAGTGCCCCTACTCTCCTCTTATAAAAGGCCCCCAACTCTACCACCTTACCCACACCTCTCAAGCCTTTTGCTCGGCCAAACCCTAACCATTGTGTCGCTCCACATCCCTCTATTACTCCTATAAGCCTCAATTTGGGCGGAATCATTTCCAAGGAATCCTTTGAGCTCAAATCAAAAAGAGTTGCCCGATTTAAAGGTAATGTCTTCTCTTATGTTCTTATGTTTTATTTTTCTTCTCCAACCCCCTAAACTCTTTTCATTACTTTATTTTGTAACAAAACAAGTATCATCAATATACTAGGATATTTTTATGAGAAGTATTAAAGCTACACCTACACACAACATCATCTAATTTTTAAAGAACATACTGTTTCTGTGGATGGCGATTTTCTGCCTCACGAAATGATGATTGTTCAATCTTCTTTTAACACCTTTAATGGGGGACATTATGATGTAACTATATTTATATATGATATATATTATGTTTATGTTTTCCTTATGCTTGTTTATTTTTCATTTGTGTAATAACTTTATGGTTTCCATTGTGGGTAAACAGGATAATTTCATTTTAGGAAGGGCGGACTACCGCCCCTCAAAGTGATTTGATTCGTTAATGACATATATGGGACGTATACAGGATTGAGTTAATATTATTATATATGATGTTATACTGGAATTATAATATACCCTTATATCATTATGATTTCACTACATTAAATACGAAATATAAATGAAAGTAGCGTTCATGCGTACGTACGATTTACCGTCTCCATGAACGGTGAATTTTATTTCTTACCTCTAAATGTTATGTAATATTATAAATACATGTATATGATGGATATATATGATATATATGATATCCAAATCATGAATATAATTCTGGATATAATGAACCTTTGACCACATAAACAACATGTAATTTTAAGAAGTCCATTTTTTACATAAGTACCAAATATCGACAAAACAAACTTTATTAAATTAAATGATTACATAACATTTATAACATGGAAATAAGTTATATAAAAGGAATAATAAACTTGAAAATGGTTCTTAACCAAGTATACATTAACTTTAGTTTATTATTTAGGAGATTAAAGAGCAATTGAGTCACGTCGGACACGAGGTAAGGGACTTCGTCTCAATATCCTTTCATTGAGGCCTATTTTGTTCTAATACAAGGATTTCTTTTATATGGAGAATAAACCCCTCTGACTATTAATATTATACAAAAGGAATATTTTTCTACAAATCATTTTACAAAACGAAAAAAAGGAATATTTTTTTTAACGTACGTGGTGACAATGACCTTTTCCACCGCTGCGAGTATTATTTGGTCTTTGGCTTCCTCAACAAGTCGTGATGTTTTTTAAAATGAAATAAATACCATATAATCTTTTATTTATTTTGGTATTGAAAATGTTTTCTATAATGTATATGTTATGTAAATATATTTAAGTGATATATTGTGTTTGAAATGTGGAAATGTTTTCATTCCATTATTTTTGTTTTATGTCTAATGATTTTATGATGGTACTTGGGCATTTGACGGGTGGTTACGTGATAAACCATATGACGGGTGGTGCCGTGAATACCACGACGAGTGGTTACGTTTTAACCTCCAATGCATTGGGTATGGAAGTCGGTCGTATGGCTAATCCATTAAGTGATATGTGTGGAATTCGACCGTATGGTTATTCCATTTAAGTATGTTTATGTCCCAAGTTACCTTTATATGTTATGTGTTCTTTATATGGGGTTTATGGTAATCTTATGGTTACAAAAGGGTAAGTAATGATATTTTATTCAGTGAAGAGTATTTAATACTCCATAAAGGTGAAATGTATTTCTTTGATAAAGTATTCATTGTTTACTTGTTGTTTTGAAAAACTAACAGTTTTCCTTCTTTGTGTATCCCTTACTGAGCTTTTTATGATCACCCCATGTTTTTTTTGAAATGCCTTTCACAGGACATAATGTGGAATAGGGTCAAGGATGGGATCAAGGAAAAGTCATGCTTTCTTAAACATGGAACTAGAAATGAATTTTTTTTGGGTTCATGTTTCGAAAAAAGGAATCTTTATACAAGTGTCTACTGTGTAATCTTTTGAGATGTAATAGTTATAATCTAATTCTCTAAAACTCTAAACCTGAAAATATACTCAATGGGAATTATTCATTTAATTCAATATTAATTAATGTTTAAGACCCATGCCTTATAAATTCCATCCATGTATATATTGAATGAATCACATCGGTTCGCGATGTTTTTTTACGTCACACAGAAGAGCGTTGTTATTTTATTCCCAAAAATCAGAATTTATAAAGGTATGTGGTATATATTAATTAAATATTAATAAAAATATAACAAATATAATATATATTCAAAAATTCTATCATTATTTATGGTCTTGAAATATGGTAATGGAGACTCAAATGACATTGTGTTGTGAGATGGTAGTCCACCGTACACATGAATAATGAATTTGTAACCCATTCGATGTATTTAGAGAAGGTTCTGGGTCCTGCCATTTAAAAAAATAAGAATATTTATGTTTTTTAGATTATTATATAATCATTTTAAAAAAATAATTTAATAATGTTTTTGAAGAAACATAAAAAACAAATTCATTATTGAATGTTGCCTCTTCCTCAGGTACCCTCCTTAGGTTTTCACCCAAATCAGTCATTTATTGGAATTCTGTCAAAACTATGTCTTATAAGATGGGATTATTGATATTATTATGTGATTTCGTAAGGTATTAGAAAACCCATACGGTATGAATATTTAAATATGATAGGATATATGCTCACCTTTTATAAGTGAGGTGAGTTGCAAACTTGTAATTTTTTAAAAGAACGATTTCCACCCAATATGATTTCTGGAAAAAAGGATAAAATAGTGATAAAATATCAGAGGATAACATATAAGGTGTAAATGTGGCTATTAAATAATTTTTATACATGTTTATATGTAAATTAAACACATATATTTTATATTTTACCCCAGGTAATCCTATTATTACTTTATTCAGAGTAATTATTTTTTTATTATTTTTACTATTCAATTTGTACAAAAATCAATTTTACCAATTTAGATAATATGTAATATTTATATTAAAATTATAGAATCCTTTTTTACAAATTCTATTCACATAAGTGGGAAATTGTAAATTCAAAATAATCTTACACAAGTGATGAGAATGCAAGATTTCAAGAAATAATGAAAAAAAAATTAAAATGTTTTTATATAAATATTAAGTGGGAAATTGATTCATAAAATCTAGCTTCCATTAATGGTTTCACAATTACAAATAATATTACATTAAATTCAATTTTAAATTTTAAATTACATTATAAATATATCAAATAAAAATGTATTTTCAATAAAAATTCAACAATTTTTACTATTTTTTAAAACCCAAAACATTTCCAAAAAAACAATAAATAAAAATAATACAATTTTTACATGATCATTTCAAAAAAATTATTTTTTAGCAAAATAATTTTATAAATTTTACAAAATTAATTTTATTAACATTCACAAAAATAATCAAAAATTAATTTTTTTATGAAAGTAGTTTTTTTTCAAAAATTTAATTTTTTTACAAAAAATTATGTTTTTTTTAAATTTGTTTTCATTAGATAATACAATTATACATAATATTAAAAAATTATATAAATATATTCATATTACTAGGTTTAATGGTTATTTTAAAGTGGTCAGGTTTGAATAACAATATAAATAATATATAATTGATTGGTAAAAACATAGTATTGTGTGTAATGACATCTAACCTTGTATAGTGTATATCATAAGATTTACATGGTGTTTTATGTAATGCAATAACAAGATTACCCAATGTTTTGTATAGCACAAATCAACTTAGTATTTTGTGGATCATAGACTTAACTTTCTATATCATTTAATTTATACGAACAAATAAATTTAATTTATTCTGAAAAAAATCACACATAATCGAGGTGATGCAAAAACTAAAGGGTAAGATAATGGTTATTAATTTTACTCAACTAATAATTAAAAGGCCTATATTTAGAAATTATAAAAAACTTCCTCCCCTTTTATAATAATTAACATCTTATACCCCAATCCTCTTTATCATAATCAATAATATTTGATTTTATAGTCAGTTTACCTCCTTATGAGTCCCTACAATAGGTCCTTGAGTCCATAAGGTTCCATTATCTTGTTTGGGAAACAATCTATTCAACGTAAGGGAATCATTCACACTCTCATTCAATTATAGTAACTATTTTGTGAAATGATTTCCAAATGTTGTATTACAACCATTTCATACACTTTTTTAGTCATTATTGTAAAAATAGTTCTTTATTGATGAGATACATACATCCCATCCCATTATGAAATTTATTTTATCCACATTTTATACCACCATATTTCTGAATTCATTTAATGAATTATTCCCTTTTGAAAAATAATTAGTAAATTCAGAATACTAAAACCATTTCCTTATACATTTTTTTTCAACAAGATGAGAAAATGATTTTCTGATATAGCTATTTACTTATATGACAACTAAATTCCCATTTTAATGATAGAAAATGATTTTATGCAAATGTATTAATGAAATTATATATGAAATGATTTTTTAAAAAACAGTCTTTATTATACACATGTTTAGAATAAATTTTTTTTTTATGATCAATGCGGCTCACATGAATTATGAAAAATGAATGGTTCCCCATGATAGAAATATAATGAATTAGTAAAAAATTAAACACTAGATATGACATTTTTTATAATTCAAGGTGAATAAACATTTTAATTAGGATTTATAAAATATTTTTTGAAATCCAAGTTGATTTTCCTATGAATTCCTTTCTTTTTTTTCCACATTTCTATGTTATGATTTAGGATATTTATTTTATTATAAACATTGTATTATTTTAATTAATGAATATTTTTAGGCCTTATGGGAACATGTGGAATATCTCATTTGTTTTTTCCCATACTATGCATATGATTCCCCTTTTTTGATGTATTTACACAAGATATGAGATTTACAATAATTTTCATCGCGAGAACCTATTAATAATACACTTAATTGGATTATAATATTGTTTATATTTTCTTTTATTCCATTTATTAATACATAGAAACTAAAACAGAAATGAAATTTTGTGTAATAATGTTATGAACCATGTAAATATTGTTCTAGGTATTAAAAGGGAATGATTTCATTTTATATAAGGATGAATGTTAATCTGTATAATAATGAATATCTATATAATCACAAATCCTTATCATTAGGAGGATAATTATATATGTAATGTTCATTATAGACATTGTAAGGATTCTTTTGTTTGTTTATGGATGATTTCATCTGGGCAAGGATGAGTACATAAAAATATATAGAAAAGTTATTTGGATGGAAATATAATTTTATTTAATAAATATTATGTGAAAAATAATTACTTCTTTAAAGTCTAAAGCTATTAGTTCATGACGTCTACATCATAAATGGGATTTTAAATTTAATAAAATGAATGAGAAGGGTCAATAGAATAATAAGAGAGTTTGTATGAATAAATGAATAAGTGGTCATGGGATAACCGCATTATAATTATATATTATTTCATTTTGAACTATATTGAATTCTAATATATTATAAAAAATGACAACTAAATTTGGTTGAAAGAGCATTTTTTGAGAATTAGTTAGATAGAATATATACATTTATATTTCAATTTATAATTTAATCAAGGAATTTGATTTATAATAATTTTTGATAATATTAAATGTATTATAAATATAGAAATATATAGATTTTATAACATCTATAAAGTTTTAAATACTAAATTTTGATATAGGAAAATGATACGAATAATATTTTGTGAATTATTCATTGACATAAGTAAAAAAACATATGACAATAAAATATGAAAAATATGTGGAAAATATAGCACAAAAACAATACTATAGATGTATTGTTTGATTGAAAAAGTTTATATTGTCGTATGAATATAATATATTATTATAAAAATAATATAATCACTAACTCAGTCTGTATAAATTTTATTGCAAATGTATATAGATATTCCACAGTCCTAGTAACTTTCATATTTAAATCTGTGGTTTATATGTTACTCAAGAAATCAGAAATAAGAAAAGGACTAGCCTTTTCATTTTGATAGAATTACCATATAAATATATTGTTACCTTTATTTGTGTCTTTATTTTAGTTGAAAACAATATTTATTAACATCGTAATAAGTACACAATTTTATTTTAACAAGATATAAAAAAAGTAATTTTTTATAACTATTTTGAATACGCAACCCTGTAGTTTCAGTAATATTGACTGTCTTTTCAGGAATGTGATTATGGTCAGGGAACATTAAAATGTTTTTAAAATAATTTATTGTGGAATAATTGACGAAGAAAACTACATTTTTAGTGATTAGACAAGTTAACATGTTCATTTTATTTTGATATATTTTAAATTTTTGAAAATTTTTCATTATTTATATTGAAATAATTTTTTAGTTAATTTTACAGGGTTGATTTTGTAGAACCCATCTAGAGAGATATGTTAGAGGAAAATGAGGTAGGATAATTAACTCACCACATTAAGATCATACTATATCATTTGTTGGTCAATTAGATGGAACCAGAATGGAGTCCCTCCCATAATGGCATGTGGATACCATATTGGATGAGGCTCCAATGAGTTACTTGCTACGTGGTTCATATAGGTGACCCTATATGAGCACATTATATTAAATAAAACAACAAAAAATATTACATTTTGATTATAATAAATATATATTAAAGAAATATAATATATTTTAGAAAATAATTTCTTATATTTAAATATATGAACATCATTTAATATGAGGAATGTTTCGATGGAATTTATAATATTATCATTGGGATTTGATCCGCTACTAAAATAGATGAATTTCTTCTTTTATTAATCAAAGAGTCCCTAAATTTTAATTTTCATAAAATATAACTTGTATGTATAATAAATTAATAATTTTATGGTTTCATTTGTAATGGAATTTGGCCATGTGTATCTTCTAGTGGGACACATGAATATAAAACTAATGTAGAATTTTTTTGATATCGATAATTCTATATTATAAGATAAATTTTATGAATATATAGTCATTAATTATCAAAGTTTATAATATATCAATATAGGATACATATAAACTATAGCTCATATCATTATATATATTTTCATCTATGTCAACGAGATAAATTAAACGATGATATAAGAGGAATAAGTTGAGAATGACATAATTTGATCTCAGAAGATTTAGTTTTTTAAGGGTTTCATTTCATGTTATGTTTTAGTGGTTGGAGTAAATATTTTTTGAGATTATGATTTCTCCCTGATGATGGGATGTTTAATGATAGACATGAAAAATTGTCTTTGGTGTTTTGGTTTATAGTGGTGGTACAAGGCTAAAGGAGTTAACTGGTAAAACCACCCCTAGTTTATTCTAGATTTTCCAAGACCTTTAAAATTAATGATAATAAAATAGAAATTTTGTTTGGTGAATGGATTTTAATTAAAATACTTTAATGGTTTGGACATTTATTTTGGTCTCAACTCATCATTTGAAAGTATGTTTTATTTAAAATTCAATGAAAAATATTTTTAAGAATGTTATACATATTATTTATTATTTTATAAAACATTTATTTACTAACAACTAGCATGACATTGGTTGTCATAACCTTATAAAAGTGGATGTTATTTTGTGTTCATGAGTAATTAACCTAGGATATATGTATTATTACAATCCTATTCACTACCATATGTATTGGAAGAGGGTTATCCTAAATATTAGTGGATTTATGGTACACCTTCATCAAATAAAACATAGAACAGTGATGGTATTTTATATATTTAGTGTCACACCTCATTAATAATACATATTCCCTACATTATGGACATATTCATTAGTATTATGTTAGGTAATATCTTGAACTGAATTTATTATTGGATCTTTTATGTGTAAGGATTTATCTTTAGTCCATGTATTAGTTTAAGACCACACAATTATTTTATATTTTATTAGTGTCATATTTTGTAATTCTTTGTTATTAAAATATAATGTAAAATTATTATTGGACATGACCATAGAAACCCTCATTGGTTAGGTTCATAACATATTTGATCTTGCTAAATTTATTTTTTCTTCTTTTATTATTACATATGCACCATTTACTATTTCATATGTCCATTTATTTTAATGACATATTAGATTTTTATACGCATCCCTCCATAGTAATTAGTGTAGTGAAATACTTTTAGTTGTGTAGATGAATTATATTTTATATTATTTGAATATTGGACGTGATTTTGAATATAATGATTCTCATTTGGGATGTATGGTGGGGAAAGGATTTTACAATAAGAGTTTACTTTTATTTCGAGATCAATTATATTTTATATGTAAAACAAATTTTTTTTGATAATCATTACTTATTTCACCACAATGATTATAGAATATATATATCATTACTTTATAGTTTATATTAATTTCTAATCATTATATTTTTAATAATTTTAGGGATTTTGATCCTTATGATTATAGATGTTTTGGATGAATTCCACTAATAAATGTATCACATAATTTTTTAACTAGCCACAATCCTCAGACCTATAAAATCTAGCCTTGGTGAAGAACACCTTTCCATGACACTATCCTACATGAGGTAACAAGAGGGATGATTCATGTATATTGATAATCTATCAACATTAATATCACAAAAAGAGAAAGGAACTATTATGAACCAAAACACTAGTCAAATATTGAGGAAAAATTACCATATAAAATATTTGATTAAACATATCAAGGGTTAAACCATGTGGGGAAATAACCTTTGGAAGAATTATCTCAATATATAATCAATGGTAAATATGTTATTCCTTGATATATCATTTGATATTATGTTTTCTCATTGTTTAAAATATTAAATTTTTATTAAGTACTCAAAATTTTTGTTTTTATAAACTGAAATAATACATATCACACATATAAACATGTAAGATAAGGCGTAATAAAAATATTATCATAAAATAAATATCCCTCATGAAAGGAAATTATCGACCAAAATTATTTTAACAATGAAATTATAAATATAACACATCATAAACATTCAATTGATTATAAAAATTTCAGAATCTTGGATCATTATTAGTTTTTTTTGAATCATACAGAAAAATCATATTACCTAAATTAATCCTATAATTTCAAAATTACTATATTAATTAATTTATATATAAATAACTCATCCTTATACATAATTCAATACAATTATATATGGGGCTATTAATAATAATATTTATCATTTTTTAGCATTATAGATACCCCTTTAGGTTGATTAAGAACAGTTCCTAAACCATCTCACTCATACATTATTACAAAAAAAATAAAACAAAATTATTATCTATGGTCACCCATCAATAACGATATTAAAATATTACATTTGGAGATCGTGAATAATTTTATTGAAAAATTTCTTTATTGAAAATAATAAGGCATGATGAATAATTTGTCATATCCTCTACACAATATATATATATATATATATATATATATAATATTTAATTAGTTAAGTGATTACCATTAAATCACATTCATGATCGAAATATGTCTCAAAACATGTGATTTTACCAAGGGACAAGGATATTTTACTTATAAAACAGATAATAAAAAATAAGGAAAATATGGAGGAGATTGATAAATATTCATACAAGTATATTATTATGAAGAGGAGTGGTGTTTTATATATTCTTCTCCTTAAAGAGATAAAAACAAATTATATAAAAATAAAGATTTAGTCTTCCTAACAAATTCCAAAGGCCCTTCAAAGTAGACTTGGTGTTCCTTTGAGTTTATTGTATGATTCCTACAGTACTATATTTTATGAAAAAGGTGGAAAACTCATTTCATAGAGCATGAAATTACAAAATATCCTATATAGACATCTAGATATGCAATAATATTTATTAATATATAACAACACTGTTAAATTACATTTTATTCAACATTTATACCTACTCAAACCGTATTATTATCATCAATTACAAATTATTTAATTTTAAAAAATATCACAGTATATTTAAGGACAATTGTTAAAGGTGCATGTAATTTCAAAACATTATTTAAATTATTTTTCCTTATAATATTTTATTATGGTCAATTATTTGTTTTAAGATATGACGTGTTACTTGGGTTTTGGATTGACCAAAGTTTTATTTTTTTGGAATTAATGTCATTAATATAATTACATATATTTTTATTAAAATACGTATTTTTTGGGTAGTTGACTGATATAATGAGACCCTTATATGATATATTTTTTGGATATTTTTTTAGAAATTTTTAATAATTCGGATGAAAATTTCATTCTTCTAGAAAATATTTATTGGGAAATATTCATTCATTTAATGTCTGGAGAAAAAAATAAAAACCATTCAATTTTAGAAAATCTATCACATCTTTTAGTGATGTGGTATAATTTTTAATAGAAAATAAATTCAACGACATAAGAAATTTTAATAATTCATAAATATTTCAAACTATACTTATTATTCAGCATTGGCATTGTCCTCAAGAGGCACATTTCCAAAAACAAATATTATTATTTTCTAATTGTATTTTAATATTATATTTAGGGATATCATGAAATGGAATAAATAATATGGCTTATAGATAATATGTTATATATATTAAAGAGGAAATGACCACGTATTTTGTGATTTTATAAAAAAAATCTATAGTTAACGTAGATTATATGGTATTATTAAAATATTTAAAAAAAATAAGTATTATATATAAGGTAAATGTAAAAATAAATAATATAAATATGTATCATGTATGTATTTGGCTAATAAAAAATAAGTAAGAAAGATAATGTATAAAATAAAAACAAAACAAAAAATAAAATACATGAACTGTATATAATTTAGATATTTAATTTATTTATAGGTTTAACCACTAAATTAACATGATACATATACATAGTGGATAATAATGTTATATCATATATTAATATCTCAAAAAACAACTAAAGTATATAATTTATTAACTAATAAAATGGTAGGTATTTCCAATCTCATTTTTATAGCTAATTTTTTTTCGAAATTCTCAATTTCCACTTTTAATAAATTTTGAATAATTTTTGATATATTTATGCTAATTTGTTATTTAGATTAAAATTTTATTATATGGATTATATTTATCTCTGAATTTACAATGGATAAATATAGTTCAATGATTAATATTTATATTTATTATGTTTTGGTCGATTGATCATTAAATTATAAGAAATGTGGAATTAGACTCTAATTGAATTATGAGAAAGAATATCTATATAATTCTAAAATTATTCTTTTAGATAAATTTTTTATAATTATTTATGAATAATAAGTTTTATTTTTGGGATCATTTTTAATTATATAATTAAAAAATTGATCTATGTATAAAAAATATATATGGGTTTTATTGTTATAATCATTAATAATAATAATTACATTTTCACGCTTAATAATTTCACAGAATTAATTTTTTAAAATAGATAACTTTTATTTTATATTTCAAATTATCTTTTAATATAACTTCCTATGACATGATCAACATATGGAATAAAATAGCTAATTTTTTTTGTCATTTATTTGTTTGACAATAAAGATTTTAATATCTTTGAAGACAAAATAATATGTATGACAACTATTAAAAACCTAAATATTCTAACATATAAATCAATATTGAAATGGAAAAAATACACCATAAAACATTTAAAATCAATAAATTTTATCCATTTGAAGCACTATTACTAAATAATTTTATTCTTTATTTATTTAATATAATATCACCATTATTGAGAAGTAAATATATATTTACCCAAAGGAAATTTGAACATGAAACTTAACATTTCCCAATTACAGACCCCTTATCATTATTCCCATTTTTCCTATTAAATTCATTATATTATCATACGTGAGAAAATATAAAACACACAAAAACATGCATATATATATATAGATACTAATAATTTAACTTCCACATGGTTGTATAATATTTGGATTATGGGTTAATTATAGTACTTTAAATGTAATAATGTGACATTGAATTGGGAAGATTATTTTATCTATTGTTAATTTATTGAAATTATAATTATTGATATCTTTTCATTTCATTATTTTAATTTAAAATAGTGTATGATTATTATCTGATTAGAATAAATTGTTCTTAATATCCATAATCATTGTCAATTATAGAACAAAATGGATTGTTATTGTTTAATATGATTAACATGAATATAAAATATTTTTTAAATGTTGTTTACCTCTGGGTATATTATAGATAATTAAATTGTGGGATTGATCCATTTACTGTTACCCTCATAAAATACTATATATACACACTGATAATGGTTCTTTAAATTATTAAGATCATGTGGAATTCTAAATATAATATATTATGGTTCTTTAAATAAGAAATATCAAGTTATTCTATTTATTCTATTTATCCTGAATAATTCCTAATAATGATAAAAAATATGATTTATTATTATTATATAATTGAAGAGGATATTTTTATATCTAATATTATCTTGTATTGTAATAAAATGAATATAGATATTAGGATCCTCGATTTAAAAATAATGAAAACAGATATAACAAAATGTAAATATGTGAAAATTGATGTGATAATCCACATTTTTTGTTTTTGTAAAATAATTTTTAGGAAAAATGATATTAATTTTCATCATATATCATTGAAAAATTGATTACATGGAAAAGATAATATTATATTTACATATACATTACAAGCAATACATAAAACCCATTCTATATTCATAAGAATATATCTATTCTTTGATATTTATCAAACCCTATGAATATTAATTTTGGAATTAATATACCTTATAAATTCTATAAAGTCCCTCAATGTTACATTTATAATTGATTGAATAGAGATTTGATTTTGAATAAGGGGTTGGTATGAATATGAAAATACTTGTTATATAATAATTTTATAAAGTGGGAATAGATTTTATAATAACATATAACTTCCTTTAATATGTTAATAAATTTCTATTAGTTATTTATGTGATGTGAAATTGAATATATATTGTACCCAAGGTTTCAGATAAGGTTAAATGATGTTCATTTTTGATTTTAAAGAGTGATGGTTAGTGTTTTCGTGTTTTTAAAAAATATTATGAGGTGTTTGGGGTATAATATGTAGTGTTTTAGTGTTTTTTGATTGATTTACATGGATAAATGAATGGTTATTGGACTATGAATTTTTCCCATGTAGTCGTGAAAGAGGTTTTGGAGGTGAAAAATAGAAATTCAAAATAATTATGACTATATATAAAAACAAAGCAGGATAATAAATTAATTATAGTTAATAATTCAATGTCAATAAAAATAGTCACTATGATTGTTTAGAGATTTCATTCACTCATTTATCATTGACTGAATTTCATAAATATATTTCTGTTTTAGAAAATTCATCACCATTATTTCTCCCTCGCATATCAACATATTGAAATGTTTGACATAATTTTTGGGGATATATTCATTTTGATCTCTTCTACCTCACATAATAGGGAATTGGGGGTGTCATATTAAATGATTTTTTCTAATTTGTCTTCTTGAAATATCATAACATGGGTGCCACATATTGGTTCCCAGAGCAAGTTCACCACATGACCCCAGCTGGACATCTTTGAATGCCAGTGGCTTCCAACTAGCAGTAATGATCTAATATATAATGTGTGGATACTAAATTGTATTTATCAAACTATAAAAAGAAAGATAATAAATATGGAATATAACCATTATACTATAATAAAAAATAATCTTCTGAATCATAAAATTAATAAAATTTGAAATAGGGAAAATTACCATAAAATAAAGAGGTAATGATTTTATATAATAGAAGCGTAAATATCAAGGAAACCCCAAAATAAAGAAAAACTAACAAGTATTAAGTGATTCCCAATATCATGTTTTTCCCTCATCCTTGGTCAATTATTATTCCAAATCCATCAATATAACAAATGGGTCATTCCATAATATTATTGTGCAAATGTGAGTTTTATTCAGGATCAGGTTTGGTTTCCTAAGTTGAGTGTGAGTAAAAACCAGTAGGACGTCTCAAATGCCATCTAAATAGATATGTAGTATATAACTGTCTATATAGTTCTATTATGAATATGGATCAATTAAAATGTAAAATAAATTCATATTAATTATTCTCTATTGAACCAGTTCATTCTTGTTTCATCTCTTGATATAGTCGGATCAATAGACCATTTGGATTTTTAATTTTAATCTTTCGTGGGATTTCTTTATTCGATTTAATTTATTTTCTATAATTAATCATGGTCCTATATAAGTAGTATAGAACCCCATGGGTATTAATATCATTATTCCCTGACCCACAAATCATTTCCCACATTATTATATAACTAAATTTAAATTAAGAGGGCATAAAGAAGTATTATTGAACCCAATGAGTGTCTTGGACATCAATCCCTGACCCACCAACCATTAATCGCAAGAAAATATGTATATATATATATATCCTAAGGCCCTAAAACATTAGTATATCAACCCATGGGTATTCATACCATCAATCCATACCCCAAATATCATGGATGATTATTAAAAAATTTCACTTATATATATATATATTTCTATGTGTTTGTATCAGGTTTAAACATAATTAACCATCTTATAAATCATTCACATCACACAGTACCATTTCATATACCCATAACATCTATTTTTATTCATTTTTCTCCCAAGGAACAACATTAAATATTTACACATTTATATGTTATCATCTTCTATTAAACAACTCATTAAACCTAAAAATTTTATCCATTGAACCATTTAAATCCCCTTAGACAATCAGAAATAAAGATTTAGTTCAACTTCATAATCCCATTATTCCCATTTTCAAATATCATTATTATCATTTCATGGATAATTGTCACACCCCATGATTTTCCTTCCAGCCGGTCTCATAATCTCCAATGGTCAAACGAAATATTTGAATGGTATCTCTATTTCATATATTTTAATTCACACCATAATTTAAAAGAAATTTTACAACATGGAAATGAAATGACACAATTATGTACATTCAATCATAATCAATTCTATGAGGATTAGAAAATGGAAAACCTAACTTAGGATCATTGATCAACTCTTTCAATATCTTATCCCTCAATTCTATCTAAATTAGTTAAATTTATAATTGTAGTGGAGAGCTACGACGAAAACATTTGAACAATATAATATGAAATAAGATCCATTAAAACCTATATCTATGTCATCATCAACAAAGGAAATTAATTCCTCTCCAAAGGGGTAGAAATTTGTGAGGGAGAGGGACCAAACCAAGGAAGAGTTCACATACTGAAGGGGAGTAGATTTCTTCCACCTGATCATAGATCTAAAAAGAAAGAGTTTAATGGAGAATAATAATCCTCTTATGATAATCTAAGTGAAATAGAACACATATTTTCTTACCTGGTGTGATTTTGGAAATAAATTTTGTGTTCATGAATTTTTAATAAAATATTTTGCACATTAAATAACAAAACAGATGGTTTCATAGAAGTCCCACACTGTTAGAAATGACGTACCACATAACCATGCGTCCCTATTATCCATGGAGTGAATAGTTTTCCATTGAGGTTAAATGTTTATTAAATAGTTCACAAGTAGTGAATAACCTCTATATCCATGGGTGATGAGGAGCATTAATTTTGGGTGGTGGGTACACGGCATGGTCAAACCATGTGCCAATCTTTTAGTAACCAAAAAAATTACAAAAGATTCCAAAACACACTTAAATGCACTGAAGAATTAATCAAACCAAAATATGATTAAACAAAGGTTAAAAATTATCTTAAAAAGTAAAATAAATCTTTATAATGGTAAGGATCTTAAAATCTCCCCACTGGATAATATGTCATCATCGACCATCACTCCATAATGTCTCTAAGCATCTATAGTGAAATGATGAGACCCGGAGGCATGCATAAATGATACTCTCTCTCATGTTTCCTCCTAAATACATATTTATACTAAATAACATGAATCAGTAGTTTAATGATTCCCCAAAAATCATTCCCACTATGATCCAAACTAGGAATATGATGCTCTTCAAAGGACACATAAGCCTCATGCTCATCATCATCAACATCAATCACCTGAGAAGGGTTAGGGTGATACTAAAAACGATGCGACACATGAAAAAATAATGAATATCAGTACACCTTTTTATTATAAAGGTTATATTCCACTGGTCTAGTCCCTCAATAACATCAAATTTTTTAATGAATCTGGGTGCAACCATGCCCCTCCTCTGGATCATACGTTGACCTAATATCTGTGAACCCTGAGGGAATACATTATCTTACACTATAAAATCATTTTTATCATTTTCATAAGCATAAGAATTATATGTACTATTAAATATATACATATGTTTCCAACTTATCAGTTCATAATCCAATGTATCCAACATGAGACTCAGTCCAAAAAACATGAACTGACTCAACTATATCCATCATATATGTGATCTACGTGGACAACAACATTGTTCCTCATACAATTCCATTTTTATATCCATATGAAACTGTTATTATATGGGAACACATCAAATGATATGTGCATTTCCCAAAACCCACCAACGACATAGAAATGTGCTCTCACCATTCCCTCCAACACCTAAATATTATGATCTTTCTTCCCATCAATTTGTGGGTAAAAACAATTACATAGCCACATCTATGTTCCAAAAATTGTCAATAATATATAATATAATAATTAAATAAAACATGAATCATGATATGAGACTATGATTTGTAGAACCCCAGGAAAATAGAATATATACTGAATATAGAATTCTCTATAATGATCAACCATTGATGTTTACCAAATTGGAATGAATGGGATACTTTCTCCAACTATTCCACAATTAGCCTTTTGAAATAATTCTTACATGTGCTCCATGGATGTTCAAAAAAAATCAATTGAAACATCATCCCATTAACATTCCAAAATGGGAATGTGTTTTAACAGACCACTAGGTCACAAATTATAGGCCTTCACATACAAACATGTGTATTATCATGTCACAAAACCTACAATATACATTATTTTTACGAAATATATTATCTATGATGATCAAGGAATATTTTGGTCAAGATAGAATTAACGACCAACAAAGATTCATGAAACTCACACATTAACTCCTCATTCATACACATAGGAACGAAAAAATATTTCAGAACTAGATGATATCATACAAATCTATACCCCAATCATAAGGTGACTCCCTTCCATTTAGTTTTTCCCTCAAGGGAAAAAACTCCAAATAATCAAACTGCATCTCTATGATCTATCTCAGAATTGTGAAAATTTGGATAAGGATATCAGGGTCATCAAATAATTTCCCTTACGAGCTTCTATTTACATGTCATCCAGCAAATCCATCATAATCTAATTTTAACTGGAATCTTAGACTCCCGTAGTCTATGTCATTAGAATCAAAGAATTAGAAAAGTTGTTTCCTTTTCATTGTGTATGGGATATCTCAAAATAATATTATTTCATACACTCAACCCACCACCAATCCAAGGTATTCCAATCATTTATTTTGAAAATATATACCTTAGGATTTTATATTGGTTATGTAGAATAATCCTTTCACCTAAAATGTAATGTTTATTGCACATTAAGGCATTAAACACCATGTATAACTCGAAAGCATGTGTAGTATAATCCCGTTTTGGGGCCACAAATTTTAGGACCCATTAGTTGAATCTCGATATCCCTATATCAGTGCTACTCCAATTCAAATATAAGATTCATCAAAAATCAAGTAATATTTCTCCCAGATCTGTATGGATCAAAATTTGAACACCAGTCCAAAAATTCATCAAATCCCAGAAGTAACTATCAAATATTCCAAACCATTCAAACTTGATACTCTTATTTGAAGTAATTCTCCCATCTTCCACTGCCACAATTTCCTTAGAGATGATGTGGCCTAATAAATGTACCATGTCGACACGTAAAAAAATTATATAGTTTTTATATAGCCATTGATTTTTCAGTATACTCAAAATGATAACAATATGTGGGAAATAATCATCATGTATCTTGTTCTAAACCAAAATGAAATCCAAAAAACCATAAATTGATCTCTGTATTAGTGATGGATTTGGGACATCAATTTCATAAAAATAGATGGAGTGTTTTTTATCTTCAAATAAATTTACGATATATCCGAAGGACTTACTCTCCACTGATTATACCCTAAACTCAATTAAACATTGAATAAAAATCACGAACAACTTTAATGTTCATGGATATTGTTAATAAGTGGAATGGGATACCAGTACATAATATTTGTTTGATTCAACTTATAGTAATTGTCACATAAACACAATATCCCATCATTATTCATAGAAAAAACTAATAAAAATCAAGGTGGTGTACATGGATAGATAAATCCATTATCCACAATTTATTCGACTTACATCTTACACTCATAATGATCTATTGGTTCCATTTATTATGATATAACATAAATGGGATCAACTCTGGGAATTAGCTAAATTTAATACTCAAAATTTCTCTCAAGTGTCATCCATTACAATTACTTATGTAACATGTTTGAAAACAAGTCCACTAGTGGTGGATAAATAGTTATTCATAACCTTATCATCCAATAAAATAAGAAAATTGGAGGGGGGGAGAGATCCCCCAGTTTCTGATGAATCTGCCATGTGTGAACTATATAGATATCACATTCCTGATTAAGAACATAATGGTTAGAATAATGAGATGTATGTTTTAATATATTATTATACCAATCGATGTTGTTTCGGAATGATTCAAGATAATGCATTTCCAAAATCTAGTCAAAATATGAAATCTTTATTACATAATGTTCTCAATGGATACAATAATAACCAACCATGAGAGAACATCACTTATATATATATATATATATATATATATATATATATTTCAATTGACTATACACCGAGCATTGTGTTGATCATCATAAACTCCCAAATAAATCATCCTTCTGACTCATATAATTCAAATTTTGTGTGGAAATAAAATTATGTGCGGATTATATATCATATGAAGCACTTGAATGTATTGAATGTATATGAATTGTGCATGTGACTATCGATGAACCAACCTCACTATACATAAGTGCAGTGTAAACTGCATGTAACCAACATGTCCCTATACCATGACCTCTGATCTAAGTCCCATGTGAAGTTCTAATATATTGATAGAGGATATATTTAACTGAATAACTACATTAGTTTCCTTGAATACCATACCCATCACACCTCCAAATCCCTATCTTGTACAATTTAGAAGAACCCCTACCAATATTCTGGTTTGGCTGAGCTCCTTCATCACTACCAATTTTTTGAGGGATCATTCAATACCATTATAATCTTCCAATCATCCTAAATTTTATTCACTCTATTAGGGGTCGAGTAAACAGAATAGAAATGGTTTACACACTACCTCACTGATATTAGTACACTCGATTTATGCTCTAGGAAACTGATCCTTCTACATAGATACTATATTTTCCACTTCCTTAGTTTAAGTGATCATTGTGAATATTCCAACCCTCCGAAAAGGTACCTATGAATTTTCTAGAATAAACCACATGTCCCCCACTAGATACCTCATTCCGGTTCCCCTTCTAAATGATTTCAAGATTCATAGCTTCAGAAAACATCTTCAAATGAAATATATCAACCTAGTACGTAATCCCATATTAATTTCCAACTGGAAAATATCATTCCTAGTTTCATCATTCACCACAAATTCAATGATAAATAATTTAAACTAATTGAAGCTACCATCATAGCCCATCAATAACATCCCCCCCTATGTCAACGACATAAACTCTTATACCTCTCGTGTATTTGTGTCTTTAAGTAAATGTTCTCCCATAAATGCTCATGCATGTAATTATAGACCATAACCTACAACAATACACTTGGATCTAAAACAAAACACTAAATCATATCTTTCATTCATAACATATAAACATACCACATTAATCTTCTCTCTATATGAGTATATAAATATTATAGACTTTTATGGATGGTCTCAGTCCATAACTAGCTGGATTGGGTCCATATAATCCAGTAAAGGTTGGAGGGTGTTTCAATGGAAACAATTGTTTCATATCACATTTGTTACACGCATAAATACTTATTTATCTATCTATGATATTTATAAATAAAGAGATTCTCTCACCACACATATCTCTCTGTATTCACAAAAAACAATCACATCCTCTGGTTTTTCTATTGGAGAAACATTTCTAGCCATTTCCTATTTTGATATGATAAAAAATCATCATGGATGCATGTATCAACAATTAAAAACACAAATACTAAGGAACAAAAAACAACAATAATAAATTATTATATTATACATTTTCAAAGGGATATAATAATTCATCCCTTGTACTCCTACCCATTTATTAACGATCTCTAATTAATACATTTACAATCATTTACATTTTTCAATTTTTCATTATGCACCATTTCATTTTAAATCTCAATGAAGGAAAAACATTTCCTAAATCAAGACCCAACTCATAACATGTCTTTATTGAACACCAATCTGGATTCATGTCACATAATTTACAAAGAAGATTGAATGATTAATTTATTCCCCACTCTTATTCCATACCGGTGCATGAGGAAAATCTCATAAAACAATATGATCACATAACAATTGCATTAATAATTGATAAATAATATTCAAATGTGACTACAAAAATCTATGAAAATAGTCCCACTATGGGAAAATGGGTTTTCTCCCACACATGGGTTAGATCCTCCCATGCACAACCTCATAACCATGGCCCGACACATATTAGTTTCCTTTATATAATTCCCAAATTAAAATAAAAATAGAATAAAAATAAAAACCCACTGATACCACTATGTAATGTCCCACCCTAGGTTCCACATACCATTTCCCAAAGATATTTCACCACATGATGTAATGTTTCCCTCCTCATATGAATGAGGTTAACGAATATTATTGAAGGTATAATATTTAATGTGTAGAAACTATACCATCTTGATCAAGGTAGCACGACAACAGAAATCAAAATGAATTGTTATAAAGACACTAAAATAATCAATAATCCAGTTATAAACACATGGATAGAATCAAAAATAGGTAAAATTATCATAAACCATATCAGTAAATATGTCATTCCCCAAATGTTTCAAGTGTCTAATAAAACCCCCAAATAAAGAATCATTATAAAATATCATGCAGGTCACGACATCGTTTTGGGTTCCTTGATCAATGCTCCATCATGATTCCAAAATCACCAATCTAACATTTGGATTATTCAATTAACATGTATGGTAATCATGAATTCTATTAGGGTACCAATATGGTGGCCTGAGCATTGTGTATGTACAAATCATTAGTCTACCACAAAACTTGTGTAAAATAATATATAGTCTATAATAGTGTATTTTTTTACATAATTAAGAAATATAAAATTATAAATGTAAACAGATTTTATATTTATAATATTTTTAACTAACCACATCATACATGCTTCATCTTATGTAAGAGTTTGAAACATACACCATTTCATTTTTTTGTTATACTATTATCATGGAAAATCATTATTAAATTTAATTCCCAAATTAAATCTCTAACTGAGGGACTAATGTTGCAATCCAGAACCCCATTGGGTTTTGGAGCATTATTCCCTAACCCACAACTCATTGTTAACATTCACATATAAATACATATATATCCCATGTGCCTATAAAAATAATTTCCCGACCTATAGGTATTTATATCATTAGTCCCTAATCTAGAAATAATTTTTAAAATACATATATGAAAACATATATATCTCAAGGGATTATTTAATAATTGTTCTAAAATATGGTTATTTGGAGAATCAGTCATATACCCAAAACTCCTTGATCAATCATTCACAAATATCACTTCTTTTAATTTTCCAGTGCTCATCATAATTATCCTCATTATCAATAATTCGCATCACATTAAACATTTCCATTTATGAATCACAAAATGGTCATATAATTGTATTAAAACGGACAACATGAACAATTTACTCAATAATATATTAATCACATTTTATTTAAAAAATCATTATCAATTCAATGTTATTCCAATAAACCCTTTAAATCCCATTATAAATCATGAAATAATTATTTAGTTCAATTTCAAAATCATATTATTCTCCTTTCACATTTCATAATTTTCATTTCGTGGATAATTGGAAAACCCTATGATATTCTGTCAAGATGGTCTCATAATATCTAAGAGTTCCAATGTAATCCATGAATGGTCTCTGGATTTCACAAAAATCTATTCACATCATAAAATAAAATAACTTTCAAAAAGTGGAATTCAAATGTAAAAATGACAGACAGATGATCATAATGAGGGATATGGTAATTACATATTAGAACACCTAACATAAGGACTTCTATGAACTCTCTCCTATTCATAGTAAGACATCACATACAATAGAGGAGAAAATTTCATCCATGATATCATCAATTATCAATGTAAGGGGTACAATATGCCAAATAATTCTCTCAGCAACATCTAAGAGTAATTTAATTAATATTAGGAAGAGGTAGGGTGATTAGGGATATAAACAGAGGGTTATGGAATTTAAAAATATAATTTTTGGTAAATAATGTAACACCCCAACATTCCACGGCACGCTTCCCTTTGAATAATGTAATAGTTTGCATTGTATGCAACTTCGTGTTCTAACACACACCACAACCAATCAATCTAGCTGTAATGAATAGTAATACCCACTTTTTGAAATTATATAAATTTTATCTTTTAAAATGGACTTCATTTTTGGATTCGGAATATCGAAATTAGCATAGGGTGATTTTTTTTATTTTTCTGAAATCTTTCAATTTTTGATGTATAGTTAAAAACACTGAGTTATAGTTTAAAACTAAATTTTTAATTAAAGAAATATTTTTTTATTTAAATTTATTTTAGGTAAAAATAGATACATAATACCTATATATGTTCAATGTAATTCATTTGAGTATGTTTATAATAATTTTAGATATATTAAAAGTTTATTGAACTTTTCACAGTCTTTTACCCATCTCCTATGAGAATTTGCAAATTCACAAAAAACATAATTTTACCACTTTTGTGGGTGGAATTTCCAAAATCTGAGAGACATGGTTAATATGAAGATTTAAAATGTGGTTTAATAAGATAAAAATATTTTTTGGTGAATAGTAACTTTTAACTATTATTTTCCATGGTTAAAGGGTAAATCTGGTAAATAAGGTTAAAACATATTATAATAATAATAAATTATACTAAAACCTATCCTAACGCTATTAGATGATACATGTCCGACTATGAGAATCTTTGGGTAAATTTTGGGACCCCATGGATCTACTTGTAAGTGAAAATGACACATTATATTAATTAAGTTAAAGTAAATACAAAAATGACATAAGAATATATTTTTTTTGGAAAAACAATATTTACATATGGTTATATGTGTTATATTTTCAACGGTATAAAATAAATAAAAATTTAAAAATATTTCCTACATAATGGTAGTTTATTTTTAATTTTTAGACATTGAATAATAAAATTTATTTTTGACACAATAATGATGCAATATTTTCCTTATTAATGAAAGAATCAAATAATTAGTATTATCAACATTAAAATAAATATAATTTGAATGTTTTGATGACATAAAAAAATTTTATTTGTTAATATGACATTTTAGGATTTCTTAAATGAATTTTTTCGAATTAATAATGTTTTTAAGACTTTAACAGAAACCAATTATTAAATAGTGTCAAAATTGACATAAATGAGTTTTTAAAAACAATATTATATTATTAATTAATATTCTATTCCTAAAAATCCAAGGATTGTCCAATGACTTATATAATGATAGGTTTATTATTAATGGACCACTTGGGTGTCTCTTGTATGTTTATGGTATGTTTTTTGACTATATAATATAAAAATACAAAGAGACATGGTAAATGTCAAACTATGTAACTAAGAGTTAAATAAATAGGAAATAGATAATATAGTGACCAAAACTAGTTTAAAACCAATTGGTTGGGTGGTTTTCGACATATCCCCACCTTAACCTTTAAATAATTCACTTTGGAGACATTAGAAATCTAATATTAAATTATTATAAAATAATATTTCTAGCCTTTCCAAAGGTGCCTCTCACCCCTCTTATAAAAGGGAACTCCCCCTTCTCTCTAATTAACACCTTCAAATCCTTTTGGCTCGGCCAAAACCTGCCCAAATGTTCTCTCATCTTCTCCCACTTCAACC
The DNA here is from genome assembly GCA_963277665.1 of Viscum album. NCBI lineage: Eukaryota > Viridiplantae > Streptophyta > Magnoliopsida > Santalales > Viscaceae > Viscum > Viscum album. Next base: position 1,657,021,605 of record OY728138.1, on the reverse strand, counting down.
TAGAGGCCTTAGTTTGATCAGAAAGCCAACCTATGGAGCCCTTTTGATCAAATCAAAAGGAAGAACCTGAAGAATAGGTAATGTTTCCACCACCCTATTTCAAGTTCCTTTCTTCTTCAACTTCTTCTTTCCTTGTTATTTAAATTCTAAAATAATAAATCCAGTATCATCTATATACTATGATTTTATTATAAATATGGTACAACCAAATTCAGTATTCTATCCATCCATTTAATGACATGTCACCATATGTGCATATGTACAACTTACTATCTCCACATCATGGTGTAATTGTTATTCAAAACATTATTATTTGGATGGGTATGATAATGATCTTTAATTTATGTAAATAATAAATATAACATGATAATGATTCTGTATATATTATATACCATCCAATTATATATTATTTTAATATCAAAAGAATGATATTGTCGCTCGTGCGTACGTACGGACTACCGTCTCGACGAACGCGATGACATTCATTCCTCATCGTCTCCATTCATGTATTATTGTCATTTGATGAATAAAAATATTGTTTAAGGACTTTATATCATTATTGATATGAATAAGATACAACATATCCATAAAAAACAAAGCTTATGTAACAAAACATATAAATTAAAACGAGTTTGTTGACACCCGAAATGACGACAATACTAAGATATTATTAACAAAGAAATGTAAAAAGATCATATATGATATCATATTAATGTATATTATTCGTGTATAATTTAATAAAAATTATTTCACCATTATATAGGAGGTTAACCTACCCTCTACCAAGGAAAATTACAATGTAAGGGTTTATATTACAATCTCTTCATTATCTGAGGTTGTTTATAGGTAATTAACTACTGGGACCTATTTATCATCCACATCCATGTTTCTTAAAAATGTATTTCGAACCATTCTTACTATTTTACATACTATAGGTTAGAGTAATATATACCCTTGTTTGATTTTTTATTAAAATTTTATAAAATAATCTTTCCGTAGTTTTACAAACAAGGTCTTTTTTAACATTTTTGACAGAATTAAGGTAAGAATGTATTTTTAACTTATACGACATGTGTGGATATTTTTCGCCATTATAAAATAATCAATGCTTCCCTTACAAGATTATAAGAATATTATCAAAGTAAATTTTTTCTTTTATAAATATGAGACCTTTTAATGATTAAAAAAAAATAGATATTTCTCTCAAATAGATTTGATTTCATCTATGTCAACATTCTTTGATGTATTTTAAGCTTATTTGAAGTTGATTTTTTATGATACAAAACTTATATATTTTATTGAGGGTGTGTGATATTTTTGACTGTGGATGTGTTATTTTTATACCATTCATGGTTTATGGATAAAGTATTGACATTTCATATGCTAGTTTTAATATGAATGTTTATGTTATGTTTAAACCTATTTATATGAAGAATGCATTGGATGTAATAAGTGACGGGTGGAGCCCGCTATATCTCCATGATGCATCGGTATGTCTCATGAGACAAACTAGTGTCTTTGCACAAGGCCTTGACAAAATCTTATTTGTAGTTCTGGCACAAGGCCTTGACTATGTGGTTATGATAGTCTGAAATTATGCATTCCGTCATTATGGAAGTGGTTTTTATATTGAATGTGATTATTCAACTAGTATAATATCAATGTGAATAAGTAAATGGAATTACATAATTTTATTTTTTCCATATTATACTGAAGTTCATGTTTAAAAGGCTATTGTTTTAGTTATACATTGCCTTAAATGTTTATGCTTATTTATGAAAGTTTCCGCTATATTGTTATCCTTACAGGGCATCCGAGCTCACCCCTTTCAATGTTTTACTTTTCCCAGGATATGAAGAAGTATTTTATGACTGACCTGTAGGGATAGTATAAGGGGATATGAGTGTGGATATAATATGTTGTTGTAGTTTTCACATTATGATGTAATGTAACCTTTATGAATGTATCTAGTGATTCTAAGGCTACTAAACTAATAGTTCATTCGATACTTGATCTTCTGTGATAATGAAAATGTTATGTAATAATGCACCAACTCTGGGTAACTGGGGTTGGGGCTTTACAATTGGTATTAGAGGAAGTTTAGTACAAAACATGGAAACTAGATTTAGATAAACTCTGATTAGAGCACATAGACCTATGATGGAATTTGAGGATTAGTATAGAAGAGCTTCCAAGAATTTTGGTATTGTAGAGATTTAGTGAATTTTCCGAGCAATACATCCCTGTCTAGATATGAGCAAGTAGAGGCATCTATGGCACATATGTACCTAGGGGTAAAACCCGAAAACACCGCTTTGAGCTAGACTCGAATGGGAACTGGTGCACGATAACGGGCTTTGCTGCACTCTTGGTTATGACCCTCCCAGGAGATATGCATAGGATGATTCTCATTTTCTTTACAAACCATTATGAAAGGTTTATGAGTATATAATTATAAAAGAAATCATTTTCTTTATGATTATGGATTTTATCCATACACTGTTCAATTTATGCTAACTATTTTACAAGTTTGGAATTATGTATTTTGATTCCTAAATTGATATAGTTTATAGAATTGTTTATAAATAGCACCTAGTTGAATGAATGGAAACCATACCAATGCACACACTCCATATAGGGATTTCCATCCTGCTAACGATAATTATAGTGGAGCTGGTGGTACAATTGGTGCTGATCAGCTTATCACCATACTAGGAAAACTCACTCAGGTTATGAATAATAACCTAACCCGTATGGATTACCCTGATCTACAGTGTGGAGGATCAATGTTAGATCGCATCATGAGGTAAAAACCACTGACATTCAATGGGTGTACAAATATATTAGTGGCTCAGAAATGGATAAATTCTTTAGAAAATATATTCCACACTTTGGGGAGTAGTGAAAGGGAAAAAGTTGTCATGGCAGTTTACCGCCTTACTGGAGATGCTGATCAATGGTGGGCATTGATTCAAAACACAAAGTATGATGAGGAAGTATCAAATATGTAATGGATGAGTTTAAAGAGATTTTTATAAAAAAATACTTTCCTCGTGACCATCAAGCTGATATAAAAAGACAATTTCTAAGTCTGAGGCAGAAGAAGGATGAGAATTTCGCAATTTATGAGGCTAAATTTACAAGGTTAGCGAGGTATGAATCATATTATATATGTTACCCAATATTTAATATTGATAATTTCTTTTATGGTTTAAAAACATTTCTCCATCGATCATTAGTCTCACAATACTTCTCATCGTACGTAGATATTGTCTCATGTGCTATCAAGATAGAAAATGAATTCTCTAAGTCATAGGAATTTAAAGCAAAGAAAGAGAAGAAGAGATCTACTAATCACTCGGGGAATGGAAATAAGGGGAAGATGGGAAAATTTGAATATCCATCCTGCATTAAATTTAGGAAGAAACACCCCAGTACTTTATTGAAGGGAATGTGTGTCTGTTACAATTGTGGTGAAAAAGGCCACCAAGCTCATGATTTCAAGGTAAAGAAGGATGCTACAGATGTTCAATGCTACAATTGCAGGGAGATGGGAAATTATGCAAATGAATGTCCTACGATTCAGGGAAACTTACCTCAGAAAAGGTCAAGCGATCAAGTCCAAGATTATGTGATCACTACTGCTGAGGTTGATGCTCCGAAAGATGTAGTGGAAGGTAATTTAATGGCTTCCTTAGGTTAAGGAAATTCATTATCTTATTCTAGATCATATCATTGTTTCATATCTTCCCAGTTTTCTAAAAAATTAGATATTTACAATTTGATTTAACAAGGGAGTTGTCAGTCAAAACTCATAAGGGAAGTGTCGTTGAAACAATGTTTTGTGAATCCGACCCCATTAAATCACATTAATGTTCTTTATCTGCTGATCTCATCATCAAACCCATGATTGAATTTGATATAATCCTCAATATGGATTGGCTTTTGGACCGTGTTGCGAATAGTTTTTTAAAGAAGAAGAAGGTTACAATTTTTTATGATGATGATAAAGAACACCTTATCTTTCGATTAGAATCGTCACCACCTAATTCTTCTCTAGATCCACCACCAGTAGCCCAACTAAATTCAATTATCAGGGAGGAAGAGAATGAAATAACTGTGGGTGAGGAAATTAATGTTCAAATAGAGAATGTACATATTGTGAAAGAATATGTAGATGTGTTTCCAAAAGATTTAACACAACATCCTCCATAATGAGAAATTGAGTTTTCCATTGATTTAATTCCTAGTTCAAGGCCCATATTGAAGTCCCCGTATAGAAAGGCCACTGTGGAATTAGTTGAACTAAATAAAAAACTAGAGTAATTGAGTAATAATGGATTTATTCACCATAGTGTTTCTCCATGGGGAGCCCCTGTCATTTTTGATAAGAAGAAAGATGGATCTATGAGGTTATGTATCGACTACGGGGAAATCAATACTATAACAATAAAGAACAAGTATCCCCTTCCTCGCATTGATGATTTATTTGACCAACTGCATGGATCTAAATACTTTTTAAAGATTGACCGTAGATCTGGATACCATCAGTTGTGTGCGTCGAAGTAAGACATTCCATAGACAAGATTTTGATCCAGGTACGGGCATTACGAGTTTATAGTAATGCCTTTTGGGTGGTCTAATGCACCCTATGTATTCATGGATCTAATGAATAGTTTTTTCATGGAATATCTCAATGATTTTGTGGCTGTATTTATTGATGATATCTTGCTATACTAAAAAATATATGAAGATCCTGAAAATCACTTGAAGAGTATATTAAAGACTCTTAGAAGACATGAATTATATGGGATGTTTTGAAAGTGTGAATTCTAGCTTCAGGAGATCTATTTTCATAGTCATATTGTCTCTAAGGATGGAATCTCTATTGACCCTTATAAGACCAAGGAAATCAATGAATGGACAGCACTGACAATTATAACTGAGGTACACAGTTTTACTGTTTTAGCAGGTTATTATCGGCGTTTCATCTAGAATTTTTCCTGATTGGCTAACCCATTAACAAAGCTCACACATAAAGGGGTTGAATTTGTCTGGACAAAATATTTTGAAGAACTAATGTGAATATTAGTCAATTCCCTTATATTGAATCTACCATCGGGGAATGATGGGTTTGTTATTTATAGTGATGCATCGAAGAAAGGACTTGGTTGTGTCCTTATGCAGAATGATAGAGTTATTGCCTATGCATCACCATAGATAACAATTAATGAGAAAAACTATCCTACTCATGATCTTGAGTTATCTGGTGTAATCTTTGATTTGAAGATATTTAGACCGTAACTCTATAGTGAAAAATGTGAGATATATACCGATCACAAGAGTTTAAAGAAAATTTTTTCACAGAAAGAACATAACATGAAGAAAAGGCGGTGTCTTGAACTACTCAAGGATTATGATTGCACGATACAATACCACCCGAGGAAGGAAAATACGGTGGAATATTCTGTGATTAGAAATGATCATGGAGTTTTGAACAAGACGAGAGTTGAAAGGGATCTTATTTTCATGGATTTAGTAAAGATGGACGTGGGAATCACCATGGAAGGTGAAACAACAATACTTTTTCAAATGGTTGCCAATCTATATTTAGTTGATAGGATAAAGAGTTCTTAGACCAATGATGAAGAGTTTAAAAAGAATATAAAATCTGTGAAAGATGGATATTGAGTAACATTGGGTATGAAGATGGAATTTTGAAATTTGGGAAGAGACTTTGTGTTCCCGATATTCCTGATCTAAAAAGGGAATTGTTGTACGATGCTCATAGTTCCAATTTCTCTATACACCCTGGGAGAACCAAAATGTATTGAGATTTAATGGAACATTTTTAGTGGGACAACATGAAGAGGGAGATTGCTGATTTTGTGTCAAGATGTATGTTTGTTCAACAAGTGAAAGCATTAAGGCAACATCCTGGAGGAGTCATGAAACCTCTTCCCATACATGAGTGTAAATTGGATAATATCACTATGGATTTTTTCATGGGACTACCAAGGACTCCGAGAAGGAACGATGCAATATGGGTCATTGTTGATCGTCTTACTAAGTCAGCACATTTTCTTTCTATAAGAGAAGATCTACCACTTCATCTTCTAGAAAGACTATATATTAATGAAGTTGTGAGCCTTCATGGAGTACCATTATCAATTTTTTCTGATCGTGATCCCAGTTTTACTTCAAGATTCTCAAAATTTCATTAGAAACCCTAGATACTGAACTTCGTTTGAGCACTGCCTACCACCCCCAAACTGATGTACAATCAGAACAGACCATTCAAATCAAAAAGACATGTTGAGATCATTCTTAACTGACTTTCAGGGTATATGGGATCAATATTTACCTATGGTGGACTTTTCCTATAACAAAATATTCCATTCAAGTATTCATATTGCACCATATGAAGCGTTACATGGAAAGAGATATCACACATGAACCTGTTAGGATGATGTTGGTGAATGAAAAATCGTAGGCCCAGAACTGGTGGAGGAAATGATGGAAAAGGTGAAGGTACTCCAAAACGACTTCAATGTTTATCAAAGTAGGTACAACAACTATGATGAAAATTGAAGGAATGATTTGGAATTTCAGGTAGGAGATCATGTTTTCTTGAAGGTATCGCCATTGAAGGGAGTTATACGTTTCAGTAAGAAAGGTAAATTGAGTCCCAAGTACATAGGACCTTTCAATATTCTAGAACGAATTGGGGTTGTAGCTTACCGTTCGGAAATGCCACCAAGTCTCTCCAAACTACATGACATGTTCCACATATCACTATTGAGAAAATACATGCCTGACCCAACACATGTTCTCATCTTTGAGGAATTAGAACTCGAACCTGATCTGTCTTATTGCGAAGATCCTATCAAGATTCTTGATACGAGAGAACAAGTGTTAAAAAACCAGATGACTCGTCTGGTAAAAGATTTATGGAGAAACCATAAGATGGAAGAGGCAACATGGGAACCTGAGGAACGTATGATAAAGAACCACCCATGTCTTTTCATGCAGTAGTATTATAGAAATTTTTTTGAAGAAATTATTTGAAGGAGAGAGAAAGTTACACCCCAAACTTCCATGGTACACTTCCCCTTGAATAACGCAATTGCTTGCATTGTACACAACTTCGAGTTATAACACACCCCACAACCAATCAAACTAGCAGTTATGAATAGTAATACCCACTTTTTGAAATTATATAAATTTTATCATTTAAAATGGAATTTATTTTTGGATTCAGAATATCAAAATTAGACTAGGGTGAAATTTTGGTATTTTTCTGAAAACACTCAATTTTTTATGAACAGTGAAAAACACTAAGTTATAGATTAAAACTGAATTTTTATTTAAATAATTATTTATTTTATTAAATTTATATTAGGTAAAAATAGATATATAATCCCTATATAAGTTCAATTTAATTCATTGGAGTTAGTTTATAATAATTTTAGATATATAATAATATTTTATTAAAATTTTCACCGTCTTTTACCCATCTCTTAGGAGAATTTGAAAATTTACATAAAACATAATTTTACCGCTTATGTGAGTGGAATTTAAAAAATACGAGTTACATAGTTAATATCAATGAGTAAAATTTGGTTCAATAAGATAAAAAAAATTTGAGTTTAATAGTAACTTCTTACTTTTATTTGCAATGGTTAAAGGGTAAATCCTGTAAATAAGGATAAAAAATAATATTATAATAAAAATAAATTACTCTAAAACATTCCCTAACCCAATTTTTTGATAAATGTCCGACCATGATCATTTTCTGGTATATTTGGGGACCCCAAGGATCAAATTTTAAGTGATAATGACACTTTATATTAATTAACATCAAGTAAATACAAAAATGACTTAAGTATATATCTTTAAGTAAAACCATTTTTACATAGGGTTATATATGTTAAAATTTCGACTATAAATATTAAATAGAAAGCTAAAAATATTTCCTACATAATTGTATTTTATTTATAATTTTTATATATTGAATAATTAAATTTATTTATGACACAATAATGATGCATTATTTTCCTAATTAATGAAAGAATCAAATAATTAGTATTATAAATGTTAAAATAAATATATTTTGAAAGGTTTGATGACATAAAAAAAATTTAATGATTAATATGACATGTTAGGATTTATTAAATGAATTTGTTTTGAATTAAGAAATTTGTTAAGACTTTATCAAAATTCAATTATTATATATTGTCAAAGTTGACAAAAATGAGTTTTTAAAAGAAATATTATATTATTAGTGGATATTATATTCATTAAAATATAAAGTTCTTCCAAAAGACTTATATAATGATAGGTGTATTATTAATGGAGAACTTGGGGGTCTCTTGGATGTTTATAGTAAGTTTATTGAATATATAATATGAAAATACAAAGATACATGGTAAATGTAAAATTATTTAACTAAGAGTTAAATCAAAACAAAAAGTTAATATACTGACCAAAACCTGTCTGAAACCTATTGGTTGAGTGGTTTTAGACCTATCCCCACCTTAAATTTTAAATAATACACTTTTGATCCATTAGAAACCGAATATGAATTTATTATAAAATAATATTTATAGCTTTTCCTATGGTGCCCCTCAACCCTCTTATAAAAGAGCACTCCCCCTTCCCTCTAATTCACACCATCAAAGCCATTTGGATCGGCCAAAACCTGACAAAATATTCTCTCAAATTCCATCAGTTAATTATAGAGCTCATCGTTTGATCAGAAATCCATCCTATGGATCCCTTTTGATCAAATCAAAACAAATAACCCGAAGAGGAGTTAATGTTTTCACCACCTTCTTTCAAGTTCATTTCTTCTTAAACTTCTTCTTTCCTTGTTATTTCCATTCTAAAATAATAACTCCAGTATATTCTATATACTGTGATGTTATTTTAAATATGGTAGAACCATATTCAGTATTCTATCCATCCTTTGAATGACATGTCACCATACGTGCGTACGTACGGCTTACCGGTTCAAAGTCGTGGTGTAATTGTTATTCGAAAGATTATTATTTTGATGGGTATGATAATGATGTGTAACTGATGTAAATAAAAAATATAACATGATAATGATTATTTATATATGATATAAAATCCAATTATATTTTATTTTAATATCAAAATAATGATATTGTTGCTCGTGCGTACGTACATACTACTGTCTCCACGAAGGCGATGAGATTCATTCCCCATCATATCCATTCAAGACTAATTGTCATTTTATGATTAAAAATAATGTTAAAAGACATAATATCATTCTGTATATTAATAAAATACAACCTATCCATAACAAACACGGATTACGTAACAAAACATATTAAATAAAATGATTAAGTTAACACCCAAAACGTCGATAATACTAAGATATTATTAACATGACAATATTAAAAGATCATATATGATATGATATTAATGCATATGATTCTTGTATAATTTAATAACAATTATTTCACCATTATACAGGATGTTAACCTACCCTCGACCAGAGAAAAGTACAAGGTAAGGGTTTATTTTACAATCTCTTCATTATCTAAGGTTGTTTATACGTAATTAACTACTGGGACCTCATTATCATCCACATCCATGTCTCTTAAAAATGTATTTGAAATAATTATCACTATTTTAAAGAATATAGGTTAAAGTCATATATAACCATGTTTTACTTTTTATTAGATGTTTATACAAAATTATTTCCATAATTTTCCAAACAAGCTCATTTTTAACCTTTTTAGCCGAATTAAGTTAAGAATGTCTTTTTAACGTATAAAGCATGTGTGGAAATTTTCCACTGTTATAAAATCATCTAAGCTTCCCTTACAAGCTTATAAGAAAATATTCAAAATAAATGTTTTCTTTTATAATTATGTGACTTTTAAATGATTTAAATAAAGATATATTTCTTTCGAATAGTTTTGATTTCATTTATGTCAAAATTATTTGATGGATATTAAGATTATTTGATGTTGATTTATTACGATACAAAACTTACATATCGTATTGAAGGTTTTGTAATATGTTTGACTGTGGATGTATTATCTTTATAACAATCATTGTTTATGGAGAAAGTTTTAACATTTCATATGATAGTATTAATATGAATGTTTATGTTATGTTTAAACCTGTTCATATGAGGAATTCATTGGACATAATATGTGATAGGTGGATACCGCTATAGCTCCTCGATGCATCGGTAGGTCTCATGAGACAAAATAGTTTCTTGGCACAATGCCTTGACAGAATCTTATTTTTAGTCTTGGCACAAGGCCTTGACTATGTGGTGTTGATAGTCTGGCATTATGCATTCCATCATTGTGAAAGTGTTTATTGATATTGTATGTTATTATTCGACTAGTGGAATATATATATATGAATAAGTAAATGGAAATACTTCATTTTATTTTTTCCATATTATACTGAAGTTCTAGTTTAAAACGTTTTTTAGTTATACATTTCATTAAATGTTTATGCTTATTTATGAATGTTTCCGCAATATTGTTATCCTTACTGGTCATCTGAGCTCACCCCATTCTATATATTATTTTTCCAATGATGTAAAGAAGTATTTTATGAATGACCTATAGGAATAGTATAAGGGTATATGCGTGTGGAGACAATATGTTGTTGTAGTTTTCAATTTATGATGTAATGTAACCTGTATGAATGTATCTAGTGACTCCAAGGCTACGAAACTAATCGGTCATTCAAGACTTGATCTTTTGTGATCATGCCAATGTAATGTAATAATTCACTGACTCTAGGTAACTGGGGTCTGGGCGTTACAAATAAATTAATGTGTGAATATATTCCTATAAGTGTTGTATATTTACAAAATCCATGATCCCAAACTAAGTACTCCTACTATCGAGGGGTATATAGTTTCAAGATAATGTTAAGACTTTCATAAAACGTGGGAAAACAATTCATCAATCCTCAATACTAGAGCGATGGGGTGAATGTTTACTATTTGTGAGGGCATAGTTTGGGGAAATCATTAGCCATCTGTGCACTTTCCAAAATCATCCAAATGATTATAAATATCAACTATAAACACCAAATAAAATATCTATCCAAAGGTGTTGACCTCACCTATTTTGATAATCTCAATCATGTATTTATTTGTGTTGCAAATCCCAATTATGTTTTCATTCTCTATGATATTGTTAAGTATTGTTGATCTATACTTTAATTCTTTCCAATCTGTGATCAAATCAATAACATTTTTTAAAAATAGTCTTTGGAATATGTTAATCATCATTTATCCATGTTCATACAAGTTATAAATTGATTCTAACACAATCAGATGTGTTCTTCCTAAAACAGATGAGTAATCTGTCTATAGCTACTGATAAAGAGCTACCGGTAACCAGTCTACCGATAGACTTAGTCTACCGACAGACAGCTACCGATAGACTTAACACAGAGTTACCGATGTACTTACAGACAGCTACCGATACAAACGTAGAGCTACCGGTGTAAGTATAAATAGCTACCGATGGAAGAAGTCACTGATGGACAAAGCTACCGATAGACTCACAGCCACCGACGCATGGAGCTACCGATGCATGTACCTACCGACGCATGGAGCTACCGATAAACAGTCATTGATACACGCATGTACCTACCGACGCATGGAGCAACCGATAGAGTCAGAGCAACTAATGACATTGAGCTACCGATGTTCAAGCTACTAATGTTCAAGCTACCGATGTTCAAGCTACCAATGCTGATTACCTACCAATCACTCGACTCACTGAACCCGTACCTCGTACCTGCTGAAAAGAAATCTTTTCTGTCCCCTGATGGGAGATAAATACGAGAAGACTACATACCAGAAATATGCGCGAACGTGTGAAGAAAACAAACAACAAGAAGCGAACCAAAAAGTGCGGTGCATCCAATATACCAAAAAACGACACAAGCACGAGAAGAACATAGAGGAGCTCATAGACAATCAAGCTTACTCGAGGAGTGTTCTGTGCATACAAGAAGAACTTCATCGACTACATTCTCACCACCTGTGAACCTGGAGCATACGACACTCTGTTTCTCAACAGAAATGAGAAGAGGACTCAGACTCACTTCTAATCAAATCTAAAGGAGTCCAGAGCTATACTGAAATCACCAGAACCATCTCTAAACTCTACATCTCTTGATCTGTGATTTATTACCATTCATTTCGAGCAGTGTGTGTTATCTGCTATATCTAACACATACACTGTCTCCTGTACTCTAACTGAAGGATCTGTAAATCCTTACAAAACTCTTTCATTCTTTCTTTCCCACGAAGAACTGTGGTAGAGGTCGTGTGTGACCTGGACAGCTGGTTGCTGTTGTACTATTTCCCACGAAGAACAGTGGTAGAGGTCTTGGACCTGGACAGTTGTAAACTGTTGAACCCCGATCCAGGGTGTGGATCATTTTTATATAAACTTTTGAGAGGACTAAGTCTCGGCTTGAGACTGAACCTCTTGGTTACATTGTTGTGCCATCTATTTCAAAGTTTTATTCCGCTGCTAATCACTTTAAAACCAATACTGTTTTTAAAGTTACTTTGATAATTAAATTAGCAAGTGTTTATGTTAAGTGTAGATTAGTAAGTTAGTTTCAAAAGATAATCACACACTCCTGTGTTGATTAACTGGGAATTAATCAATCCCTTGAGAACCTAACAGAATCTCTACATTAATATAAATTCACTACAGTTTAATCTATTATATTGTTTGGGGGTCGTTAAGACATTGTTTTTAAATACAGAAATTTTAATTGGTACTCAATTCACCCCCCTCTTGAGTAATCCTCTCCGACCAACACTTGGTATCAGAGGTTGAAAATACTTTCTAAAAGTACTCTGCTTTTGAACTGTGATTTTAGTTGTATTTTAAAGTTCTTAAAATTTCTGTTATTTCTAAATTTTTATCTCTTTAAAATTTTCTCATCATGGACAATAGACTTGAGGGTGCTGCTACTAACCGGCCACCTTTCTTCAATAGAACTAATTATGCTCAGTGGAAGCTGAAAATGAAAATCCATCTAGAAAGCATAGGTTTTGATATTTGGACTGCTATTGAATCAGAATACAAAATTCCTACTACTGCTAGATCTACTTGGGATGAACCTACAAAGACTGCATACAATAACAACTGTAAAGCTATGAATGCCTTGTACTGTGCTCTAGGAGATGAAGAGTTTAATAGAATTTCTGCATGTAAAACTGCATATGAAATTTGGGATACCTTAGCTGTTTCTCATGAAGGAACAACTAATGTTAAAGAAATGAGATTGAACACCTATACTATCAAGTATGATAATTTTAAAATGAAGCCTGACGAACCCATTTCTGACATGTATCTCAGGTTCAACGAAATTGTCAATACAATGATCTCGCTGGGAAAGGATGTCTCATCGAAGGAACAAATTATGAGAATTTTGAGATGTCTACCTGATAGATGGAGAGGCACATCTGTCTCAATCAGAGAATCATGTGACATAGCTGCTCTACCTGTCAAGGAACTAATTGGCAAGCTGATGATGTATGAAGAAGAGCTTAAAGTGAACAAAGAGTAAGAAAATGAACATGCAAGAAAGTCTGTCGCTTTCAAATCCTCAACTTCAAAGAATAAGGACAAGGAAAAGCTTCAAGCTGTAGTTGAAAGTTCAAGTTGTGAAGACAGTGGAAGTGATTCTGACAGTGATGCTGAGATGGCTCACATTGCTAGAAGATTTAATAAATTTTATAGGAAAAAGAAGTTCTTCAGAAAAACAAATTATAAGGGTAAGTATGATCTCCAAGGCAAATGGAAAAAGGACTGGAAGAAGAATGACAAGTCAGATGATGTTGTCTGCTATGAGTGCAAGAGAAAAGGACACATTAAAGCCGACTGTCCAAAGCTGAAGTATAAAAAGAAATATGAATATAAGGACAATAAGTTTAAGAAAGCCATGAAGGCTACTTGGAGTGCTTCAGAAGACAGCACAAGTGAAGCTGAATCTTCAGACTCTGAAAGGAATCGAGCCAACATGTGTTTTATGACAAACACTTCTGAGGTAACTGCTGGAACTCCTGCTTCAAATTCATATTATTCTGGAGATGATTCTGAAGGTGATAACATGTCTAAATCTGAACTGTTTGAATACTGTGATATGCTGGAAGAGACATGTAATGAAATTAAGGATAAATACAAGTCATTAAAGAAACATCATGCTCTCACCACTACAGTTAAAACCGAACTTACTATTGAAAAAGAGAAAAATGCTCAACTGTTAAAAGAAAATACAGAACTGAAACTGTCAAATGAGCAACTTAGAAAAGACTTAGAGAAGTTCACCAATGGCAAGAATACTCTAACACAGATGCTAGGAAAGCAAGTAGCACCTAAATATACTACTGGTATAGGATACCAACCTGGACAAAGGAAAATTGCTAAAACTAGATTCATTTCTAAATCTGGACAGAATGAAGGTAATTTTGGAACTTCATATGTTTCAACCAGTTATATACATAGCTATGGATCTAATAAAGTTTATCTTTCAAAGCATGTCAATTCTACAAATTATATGAGACCCATTAGACAAATATGGGTACCTAAAGTGTTATTGGCTAACCTGTCTGGACCCAAGAAAATCTGGGTACCAAAATCATCTCCCATCTAAATCTGTTTTGTAGGGAACTTGCTTAAAGAGCTCCTGTAAAGAGACGTGGTATTTGGACAGTGGATGTTCAAGACATATGTCAGGAGACTTCTCTTGTTTCAAGAGTTTAATAAAAGTTGATGGAGGCTTTGTCACCTTTGGTGATAACTCAAAAGGGAAAATCATCGGCCTAGGCCAGATTGGTAACACTGATTCAATTTTGATTTCTAAAGTTTTATTTGTTGATGGCCTTAAATACAATTTATTAAGTATTTCTCAGTTATGTGATGATGGTTTTCATGTTAAATTTGAAAATGATTCTTGCAAAGTTTTTGATTCTAAGAATGTTTTGGTATTTTCTGCCTTAAGAAATGAAAATGTTTATGCTGTTAATCTGAATTCTTTAGCTAAGCAGAATATTAATTGTTTGAATGCTTTTCATAAAGAATCTTGGCTATGGCACAGAAGATTAGGACATTTCAACATTCACTCACTTAGAAAACTTTCTAGGAAAAACCTAGTTAGAGACCTACCTAAGTTAGAATTCCCAAATGATAGAGTATGTAACCCCTGTCAAAAGGGAAAACAACACAAAGTTTCTTTTAAATCAAAGAAAGAAGTTTCAACTTCTCAACCACTTGAATTGGTTCACATGGATTTTTTTGGACCATCAAGAGTTTCTAGTTTAAATGGGAAGCACTATGTTTATGTTCTTGTAGATGACTTTTCTAGATATACTTGGGTATATTTTCTAGCTCACAAAAGTGAAGCTTGTTCTTACTTTGTCAAATACTCCAAGTCTGTAGAGAACCTTAGCAGACTTAAGATTAAAACCCTGAGAAGTGATCATGGTCGTGAGTTTGAAAATCAAGATTTTGAATCTTATTGCTCACATAATGGCTATACTCATAACTTCTCTGCCCCTAGAACACCCCAACAGAATGGTGTAGTAGAAATAAGAAACCGAACCCTTCAAGAAATTGCTAGAACCATGCTCAATGAATATGGCCTCCCTATTTATTTTTGGGCTGAAGCTATAAATACAGCTTGTTATGTTATTAATAGAGTCTTTATTAGACCAGTTCTTAAGAAAACCCCATATGAATTGTGGAACAATAGAAATCCTATGGTTAATTACTTTAAAGTTTTTGGTTGCAAAGTATTTATTCTGAATACTAAAGATAATCTGGATAAGTTTGCTTCCAAAAGTGATGAAGGAATTTTTCTGGGTTACTCTATTTCAAGTAAAGCCTATAGAGTATTCAATAAGAAAACCAAATGTGTGGAAGAATATGTTCACATCAAATTTGATGAAACTGATCCACATGAGCCTAAAACCTCTCTTGAAAATCTTGAAGAAGACATATCTATTCTGGACCTTAATGATAAATCTAAAGAACCTGTTATAAAAGTATCCAGTTCTGGACTTTCTCCAGAATCTGCTTCTGTTGAACCCGAACCTATAGATGAACCTGAAATTTCTAGTCCAACCTTTACTAGATCAACGGGGATTCTAAAGAATCATCCTTTAGAAGCTGTTGTTGGTAATCTTGATAGAGGAACACAAACTAGAGCTTCTCTAAGAAACCAGGTTGAACATCAAGCCTTTCTTTCACAGCTGGAACCCAAAAATATCAATGATGCTATCAATGATGAATTCTGGGTAATAGCTATGCAGGAAGAATTAAATCAGTTTGAAAGAAACAAAGTCTGGGAATTAGTTGACAGACCCAAGGACACTTTGACAATAGGCACAAAATGGGTTTTTAGAAATAAAGTAGATGAATCTGGAAATATAGTTAGAAACAAAGCTAGAGTAGTTGCACAAGGATATATTCAAGAAGAAAGCATAGACTATGAGGAAACTTTTGCACCTGTAGCTAGACTAGAAGCCATTAGGATCTTACTTGCATATGCTGCACATCTGGATTTCAAGTTATATCAAATGGATGTGAAAAGTGCATTTCTAAATGGTTTTATAATTGAAGATGTTTTTGTAGAACAACCACCTGGATTTGCTAACCCTCATTTTCCAAATCAAGTTTTTAAACTTTCTAAAGCTTTGTATGGTTTAAAACAAGCTCCAAGAGCTTGGTATGATAGACTTAGCAATTTCCTTATTTCAAAAGGTTTTACTAAAGGGATTGCTGATCCAACTCTTTTCATTAAAAGAATTTCTAAAGATGTTTTAGTTGTACAAATATATGTTGATGATATTATTTTTGGATCTTCTAAACACTCTTTATGTACTGATTTTTCAAAAAGTATGCAAAATGAATTTGAAATGAGCTTAATGGGAGAGCTTAAGTACTTTCTTGGATTTCAAGTATTTCAAAATGAAAATGGTATTATTTTGAATCAAAGTAAATATACAAAGGATCTTTTAAAACGTTTTGGTCTGGATAGTATGAAGGAAAGTGAAACTCCTATGAGTACTACCTGTAAATTGGATGCAGATGAAACTGGGAAACCAGTTGATCAAACAAATTACAGAGGTATGATTGGTAGTTTACTTTATCTTACTGCTAGTCGACCTGATATTATGTTTAGTGTGTGTATGTGTGCTAGATTTCAAGCTAACCCAAAAGAATATCATTTGCTTGCTGTTAAAAGAATTTTTAAATATCTCAAACACACGGTTAACTTAGGTTTGTTTTACCCAAAAGGACAATCCTTTGAGTTAATGAGTTATTCAGATGCTGACTTTGCTGGTTGTAAGTTAGATAGAAAAAGCACATCAGGAACATGTCATTTGCTTGGAAAATCCTTAGTTTCTTGGTGTAGTAAGAAACAGAACTCGGTTGCATTATCTACTGCTGAAGCAGAATATATAGCTGCTGGTAGTTGCTGTGCACAAATTCTGTGGATGAAACACAATATTTTGGACTATGGATACGTTTTTAAACATGTTTCAATCAACTGTGATAACACCAGTGCAATAAACATCTCTAAGAATCCTGTATCTCACTCTAGAACCAAACACATAGATGTAAGACACCATTTCCTAAGAGATCACTATCAAAAAGGTGATATTTCTCTTGAATTTATTGGCACTGAACATCAATTGGCTGATATTTTCACTAATCCTTTAAGTTCGGATAGGCTAAGTTTCATAAGACATGAACTGGGAATGTTTAATCACAACCGGTGTGAAAATTCTCACCGATGTGAAATTCTCACCGATGTGAAATTCTCACCGATGTGAAATTCTCACCGATGTGAAATTCTCACTGATGTGAAATCCTCACTGATGTGAAATTATCACTGATGTGAAAATTCCCACCGATGCAAGTTTCTCACTGACGTAGAAATTCTCACCGATGTAAGTTTCTCACCGACGTAGAAATTCTCACCGATTTGTTTTTCTCACCGATGATTAACTCACACCGATGCAAAGTTTAAAACTTCTGTCTGCCGCCAAGAATACGAATCATTTTATTTTATTTTATTACTCTATTTTAAACGTTTATTTGGAATTCCTTAATGATAAAACTAAGTCTAAGCCACTTCTTACCTCACCGAGCTCAAAATCTCTCACCTTCGAACCTTAGCACCCAAATCGACCAAGAACCCTAAACCCGCGATGGCAAAAACCAAGCTTCCTATCGTCAGAGATGAAAGTGTAGAACCAAATGCTAAGAAGCAGAAGACACAGCATAAAGCCAGTGCTAGTGAAGTCAAAACTAGATCGGGAAGGCGACCAGTGAATCCTCACTTGCAGAATAGAGACATAGTAATCGAGAAGGAACTGTGCGTGGAATGGCTACTGCCTAGCAAATCCTTAGTGCTCGAGATTCTGGAAGACCAAAAATGGGTGGATTGTTTCTCGAATAACAATGGCCCATACTACCCGAAATTGGTAAAGCAGTTCTATGAGTTTGTAACCTTTGAGAAGTCTGAGAATGAGAATCGGGTAAGCTCTTTTGTAAATGGAAAAGAGATGTCTTTTTCTTCAGTAGAGTGGGCTGAGAGTTTAAAAGTACCACATGAAGGTGTCTCTGGGTATGTATCAAGAGAAATTCCACCTAGTAGTGACATTTTTGATTATGAGACTGCCTTACAAGAGCTGACTGGGAATGGAAATCAAAGGCAAGTGGTAGCTGCTGAAATGGATGGAGAGAATCGACTGCTTTTCAAATTTGTTCAGCATGTGTTGATACCGAGGAGAGGAGATTTTGCAAATCTGAGATATCAAGATATCTATCTTCTTCATTTGCTAAGACATGGTGTAAAAGTCAATCTGTGCAGATTGTTGATGCTTCAAATAGAAGACATGATTAGACCAAAGTCAAAGACCAATGCTTTGTTCTTTGCCAAGCTGATTTCAGTGATGATAAAAGTGAAAGAAATAGCTGAGTCTCAGGATGAGACAGTTGTAGTCAAGAACAATTTCTGCATCACCTCGACTGTATGTAAGTATATGAAAATTAACTGGAACCCATGGAAGGGAGAATGGGTCAGTGATGATCAGAAAATCTATGATAGGTTTAATCCTGTGGATTATCCCTCAAGACCAAAGGATATGAGAGATCCGAGTCTAAGACCTGATGAAGAGTAACCTGCTTATAGTGATGAGACAGAAGAAGAAGAAGAAGAAGAAACTCCTATGGATGTTGGAGGAGATCCAGACTTGCCCCCAAGTCCTGTTGCAGAATTGGTTTATTCTAGGAAAGGAAAAGTAGAGGAAGTTTTGCCTACTTATGAGGAAGACCAGTCTGTACCTCCCCAAGAAGAAGAGGAAAAGGAGAATGCATTTGAATCGCCTGCTTCTGGTAGGTTAAGTATGAGTCCCTTAATTGGAAACTCAGCTATACCTGCTGCTGAAGAAGAAAGAGATAGAGAAGAAGCTATACATGTATCAGAAGATCTTCTAGATGCTGCACCTGTAGAACTTGTGGTAGAAGATTCTGATGAAGAACGGCCAGCAGCAAAGGCTGTTGTGATACATGAGAATGCACCCATTGAGGGGGAGCATCAGTCTATGCTTGGAAATGTTACAGTAGCTGTTGAGCTTGGAGACTGGGTAGAAGACCCAGGGTTTATAGTCTGTGGATTGGATTATCCAGATTCTGACAATGAGATGTCTGTGGATAGACCAAAGACCAATTATGATCTTGCTGCTGAGTTGTTGCCAGACGATGTAGTCAGATTTCATGATTTGAATAAGCTGAAAGAGGACCTCAAATCCAGTTTTGTTGAAGAAGTGAAGCTAATGGAAACCTCTCTTGCATCCTCAATTAATTCAATAATGACTACTTCTGTAGTTAATTTGGCATCAGCAAGGGGATCTGCTGCAGTTGTCTCAAGTGATTTTGTTTCCAAATCAGATCTTGAATCCATGAAGAATGAGATAAAAGAATCATTCAGTGCTTCAGTTGCTGAGATGAAGGAAAGCTTTTATGAAGAAATGAAAATTCTAGAGAGATCCTTCGAGCTATCTCTGGCTTGTAATTTATCTTCCTTTATGTCTGAGCTTATGGAAGAAGTGAAAGAATGCCAGACTCAGTCTTCAAGAATCGAAGCTGATCTGGAAGCTCTCAAGACATCAGTTGTTGCTTTGGATTCCTATATGAGCTCCAAGTCTCAAGCTGACAAGGACCTAGCTTATGTGAAGAGTGTAGTCAGCCAGTTTGTCTCAGTATTTGAAAGTTTCAAAACCTCAGTGAAGGATCATGTTCAATTACAAGACTCTCAAGTTCAAAGCCTAATCAGTGGTTTGTCAAAGAGTTTTAAAGAAACTGTTTCCTTCTCTCTTGGCCCTCTCACATCCAAACCATCAGTTGATATGAACTCAGTTCGAGCAATATTGAAGGAGGAGATTGGTTCTATTTCAACCAGTGGCTCTGGGGACTCTTCAGAGTTAAGCCGAGTGGTGCTTTCTACAAGGGATTCTGCCAGAGAAATCATGAAGATAGTTCAAGATTTTATGAGAGAAGCCTCTGCCTCTCAAGAAGCCATAAAAAGCAAAGTGGACTACTACTTCTCCAAAATTTTCACCAAGCATCAACTCGAACACCACTTCAAGCTAATGTTGGAACACATGAAGCTCCCTCCAGTCACCCAAGCTTTAAAAGAACAAGTGAGCAAGCTGAGAGAACTGACTCCTGCCTTAGAGAAATTCATGGAGAACAAAGATGATTTCATCTCTGCTATGGAAAGAGGAGGAGGAATTATTATGGATTTTAGAAATCTGCTGCTGCCCTTCTTGCATGTTGATGCTAGACCAGTCATCATCCCTCCTACTTTGCCTGCTTCTGCCTCAGCTGCTTCCTCAGTCCAGCTGACTCCTGTTCAAGCCATTCAAAGCCTCAAACCAATGATCAACCAAAAATCTTCAACCTACAAGCCTGACTCTGTGTCAGTGGCCCAGCCTCCTTTGATCTTTTCTGGCATTCCCAAACCTTCACCTGAATCCTCACCACCCGAGCATCCTTCTGATCCCAAAGGAAAATCTCACATTGCAGATGCGGATTGAACCAGTGGACAAGCTTTTTGATAGGAATTCCTTTATAATCTGTTTTTGTTGTACTTTTTGACTACTATAATACAGAATTTTTTTTTACTTCTCTTGTTTTATTTCTCTCCTATATATATATATATATATATGCTTTCCCACTTTTTGATTATCACAAAGGGGGAGAACAATAAGAGAGGGGGAGAAACTTTTTATGAGAGAATAAGGAGGAGAACAAAATGAGAAATATTTTCAATGGAGAAAAATAAGGCATAAGGGGAGACACATTATCCTTTGTTTTGTTTCCATTTTTATCTCTGATACCTTATGTCTATATAGTACCTTATTATTTTTACCTCTGATAACTTATGTCTATATCATACTATTTCTATTATCTCTGATGCTGTTTTCTCTGAGAAAATTGAATTCAATATTATACTCTTTACTATTATATTCTCACTATGTTAAATGCCCATATTACCATATCATAAATTGTGATTATCAAAAAGGGGGAGATTGTTGACCTCACCTATTTTGATAATCTCAATCATGTATTTATTTGTGTTGAAAATCCCAATTATGTTTTCATTCTCTATGATATTGTTAGGTATTGTTGATCTATACTTTAATTCTTTCCAATCTGTGATCAAATCAATAACATTTTTTAAAAATAGTCTTTGGAATATGTTAATCATAATTTATCCATGTTCATACAAGTTATAAATTGATTCTAACACAATCAGATGTGTTCTGCATAAAACAGATGAGTAATCTGTCTATAGCTACTGATAAAGAGCTACCGGTAACCAGTCTACCGATAGACTTAGTCTACCGACAGACAGCTACCGATAGACTTAACACAGAGTTACCGATGTACTTACAGACAGCTACCGATACAAACGTAGAGCTACCGGTGTAAGTATAAATAGCTACCGATGGAAGAAGTCACTGATGGACAAAGCTACCGATAGACTCACAGCCACCGACGCATGGAGCTACCGATGCATGTACCTACCGACGCATGGAGCTACCGATAAACAGTCATTGATACACGCATGTACCTACCGACGCATGGAGAAACCGATAGAGTCAGAGCAACTAATGACATTGAGCTACCGATGTTCAAGCTACTAATGTTCAAGCTACCGATGTTCAAGCTACCGATGCTGATTACCTACCGATCACTCGACTCACTGAACCCGTACCTCGTACCTGCTGAAAAGAAATCTTTTCTGTCCCCTGATGGGAGATAAATACAAGAAGACTACATACCAGAAATATGCGCGAACGTGTGAAGAAAACAAACAACAAGAAGCGAACCAAAAAGTGCGGTGCATCCAATATACCAAAAAACGACACAAGCACGAGAAGAACATAGAGGAGCTCATAGACAATCAAGCATACTCGAGGAGTGTTCTGTGCATACAAGAAGAACTTCATCGACTACATTCTCACCACCTGTGAACCTGGAGCATACGACACTCTGTTTCTCAACAGAAATGAGAAGAGGACTCAGACTCACTTCTAATCAAATCCAAAGGAGTCCAGAGCTATACTGAAATCACCAGAACCATCTCTAAACTCTACATCTCTTGTTCTGTGATTTATTACCATTCATTTCGAGCAGTGTGTGTTATCTTCTATATCTAACACATACACTGTCTCCTGTACTCAAACTGAAGGATCTGTAAATCCTTACAAAACTCTTTCATTCTTTCTTTCCCACGAAGAACTGTGGTAGAGGTCGTGTGTGACCTGGACAGCTGGTTGCTGTTGTACTGTTTCCCACGAAGAACAGTGGTAGAGGTCTTGGGCCTGGACAGTTGTAAACTGTTGAACCCCGATCCAGGGTGTGGATCATTTTTATATAAACTTTTGAGAGGACTAAGTCTCGGCTTGAGACTGAACCACTTGGTTACATTGTTGTGCAATCTATTTCAAAGTTTTATTCCGCTGCTAATCACTTTAAAACCAATACTGTTTTTAAAGTTACTTTGATAATTAAATTAGCAAGTGTTTATGTTAAGTGTAGATTAGTAAGTTAGTTTCAAAAGATAATCACACACTCCTGTGTTGATTAACTGGGAATTAATCAATCCCTTGAGAACCTAACTGAATCTCTACATTAATATAAATTCACTACAGTTTAATCTATTATTTTGTTTGGGGGTCGTTAAGACATTGTTTTTAAATACAGAAATTTTAATTGGTACTCAATTCACCCCCCTCTTGAGTAATCCTCTCCGACCAACAAAAGGAATATTAAAAAAATCATAACATTTAACTTAAAAAAGTATGCAATATCTCCACAAAAACTGGGATCTAACACTTCATTTCATTTTCTCTTACAAAATCAATGTTTTTGACACAAGGGTTATATCATGGAAAGGTAAACCCTTTTTTATATTATTATTTTATTTCATGTTGTTTTTAAGTGGCTAAAAATGGTGAAAATATTTTAATTAGTTTCAAGATTTTACTTAATAATCTCAGTTTATGTTTGCTTGATGTCCACTTATTTCCTCATGATATTTAATTTGATATTTATGAATGGAATCTATCATAGTTGATACCTAATACACTGAGGACATCATGTGGTTTTCCAAACCCATTTCAAATTCAAATAAGGTTGTTGACAATCATCCTATAACAACTGCAACAGATTCTGTTAAGGAAAATACGTTTCATGGATTGTAGGACACTTGTTTTGGAATGTACACCCACTATGTCAAGGATGTTATGAGAAATTTCATTTTTCCATAATCTTTAACAACTTTTCCTCTAATCCCACTTAATAAAAAATAGAATAAATATTTATTGGTTGTTAAAGATAACATGATATACTCCATATCGATGAAAAAATTTGAATCAAAAATAGATTGTGAATAATATATACATGTAATCCCATACAATTTGAACCAACTAACATTGTTTTTATAATATTTTAGATCAAATGCTATAATATTACTTTATTATTGGTTATTTTTATTCTAAATCAAACATATTTTTGTATCCTCTTCATTTTCAGAGGAATATTTTTTTTCTACATAAGAAATTGATGGTGTATCCGATTAAAAATGAATTTTCTACTCTTTCTCAATTTTATAGAGATTACACTCGTAGGGAACCAAAAATGGATCCATTCAATGTTTTCTTTATAGGATTTCACCTCCCCATTCCCAATATAATATTTTTGAATGTTTCGAGGGACTCATTAGATCAAATCCTTTCCACTAATTTGGGTACTTATATAATAACGAAAACCATGTATGTAATGATCTTAATTCAGATGGAATTATCATCCAAATTTTCACAAATTTATATTCATTGTTAAGGAATTACTCATTTTTTCTTATAAAATTTAATATTTTTCATAAAAATTGGATTTTTTTCATCAATAACACATCCATTACCACATAAAGAAATGTGTCAATGTCAAACTATATAGAATTTGATAGGGAATAATATGTAGTTAGTCTAATTTAGAGGTTAATTATCCAAGGATTCATGGACCCTAATCCTTTATATATAATGATGTTGAATGTTGGATTAATGGAACATTCTTGGACCCAATCCATTATTTTCATCTTGAGAATGTTCCATAAAAAGGGATATCACCTTTTGTTGAAGAAGATAACAAGTTAGATCATGCGTAGGATATATTCCCCCTGAATATGGCCTCAAGGACCATCATCATATTTCACTATATGTCTTTAAAATCATTATACAAGTCTAATAATACATTGAATTCGTCATCCTCCAAATTCATGTCCCTCTAAAAAACAGTTGTGTCGTTATAGCCACCACCTTAATGATGAAAATGTTATGACAGTTCTTGGACAATGTCATTCATTTTATCATGAAAATTTATTGAATAAAGGTACTTCAATGGAGGGAATAAAATGGATAAATCCTTGTCTCATTGTTAGTATCGTATAGGCAACCAGTGAACGTTTTCTATACATGGTGCACCCTCTACCACATATAACATTTTTTATGAAATATGAAGTCTTATAAGTGATTGAAAATAAGAACCCAAAAACATGAGTCATAACCAGTCATTAAAGGGAACCGTAGTGGTTTTTAATTCAGGTATGAATTTTAATTTCATATCCATTTTTTCTAATTCTTTGAATATGTCTTCTTCAATTAGTTATGAGGTTCATGACATTAATTACACAAATGGATTTCAATGGACGTGGATTTCATCAATCTATACTTCATGGGAAATGGATATTACACTCAGTTTCAAACATTATGTTTTTTAGGGATCATCATACCCTTGGATTCATGGTCATAAATCTTCCATGGACCTTTCACTCATTTAAACAATATTTATACAACTATCTGCAATGTAAAATGTCTAGAATCCTAGAAAAATTGATAATTTTTCCACAAAAAATAAAAAATAATCATCTTTACTTGATTTATGTCCACTCACATAAAGACAAGGTGACATATATTATAGTGTTTATATCACAAATCCGTGAAGGTAAATCTATGAATGATAATATTAAAAATGAAGGTATATAGATTTTTGGGGGAACATTCAAATCGTTGTAGTTTATGAACTATTACCCATAACATATTATGATTAATGTTATCTATTACTCCATGATTGAGTAAATATTTTTTTTATTAGTTTGATATAGAAAATGAAGATCATATATGAGTTGTTCTATTCCCTATAACCCTATCCACCTCATATGTTTCATTTATGGTACATTCAGAACACTAAGAAACCAATTTGAAAAAAATATATATAGTTAATTACCTGAGGAAATATATTAATTAATAGAGATTATTTTAATTAAAAAATAATACAATGGATCTGAAAAAATGTGATTTATTTATATTTTGTAATCACAAGAGATGTAATAACAAAACATGAAGTTTTCAGGATAGGTACTTTTACAACCTAAGAGAGACAAACAACGTATCTAAATCTCTTGTTAGTATTATGCCATGGGACCTATGTAAAAAACCACTGATATTTCTCAGACTATAAAATTTAACTGAAAAAAAATAATTGAATTCTTACTAAACCTTTAACACCAAGAAACACATAAATTACCACTATATATACATCCAAGAGTTCAGTTATGGTAGGTAAATCATGGGTGGTTCTTCAAAAAAATGTCAAGACACTATTAGGGATCTCTCACAATTAAAGAATTCCCTAATAAATACTCTTACCAACCTAGAAAAGTTGAAAATATAGATCAAAAAAATTTGAACTAGATTAGAGGAGACATTGTAGGGAGATAACATTGGGATAACCTACGTAGTGCGTTGGGTCTTGATGATTTTAGTCTTCCTTTTACATAGATACAAGGAAAATCATCAAAAAAAGTTATTAAAGTCTTACAATTTTATTTCAAATGTAGATTTATAATTTAAGTTAAATTCCACTTAATTTTCATTATTTTCCCATGATAAAATAACCAAGTTCTATATACAAGTATTATCCAATAATTTTTTTACATATCCTCTATTGTTTTGGTTATAGTCTTCAATAACAGACTCACCCATATCCCCTGCAACATAGCATTAGAAGTAAATCATGTATTTAAAATTGTTATTAGTATAAAAGGTTCCACTAGTTTAGCATAATAGATGATGGAATACATAAAAACTAAATTATTGGCACCATAATTATTATGAAAATTTATATGGATAAATCATGTGACAGATTGAAATAGAATTTTATTTTTTGAATCATGAGATAATGTGGATTTTGAGAGTGGTTTGGTGAAATATCATCCGTAGAACCTTTTATTTAAAATTATTAATCATGATAATGGGTGATAAATATGGATTCATAGAATTTTTATCCTAACTCAATAAGTGTTATCCCCTATATCCTAGAATATTTTTCATTGAATAAGAGTTGTTTATTTTAGACATAAACACTTCTGTTTCAAATGGTGAGGTAAAAACCTTCAATGGAAGTCAAAAATTGATTCTTATATCTTTTTCTTCCGTAATATTATATGATCCTATTCATAAATGGTAGACATAAATCCATCCATGTATTAAAAAAATTCTAATTCATCATGGAATATTGATAATAATGAAATAATCAACACTAAATATAATTTATTATCACTAGAAGATGCATGGTTGTATTATTTAATAATATTAAAATATATCATTGAAGATCAATTAATATGAATCTAGTGGACTTCCATAGAATATCATTATCTTCTAAGATGATTTACATTCTTCATTTTGATTGGGTATTGAAAAAAATAATAGGAAATATAACAAATTGATAAATATAGTTTTTCTTATTCAATGATATGATCATTCTAAATAAAATTGTGCAATAATAAATTCCATTAAATGTTTCCCAATAAACAGGGACTATAAAATAGTCATTAATAATGTATAAAGTATCCTTAATGGTTTACTATTGGATTATAATAAAAAAGGTAAAATAAAATATTCCAGTTATTCATATATGGATTAAATGATAATATAAGTGTTATCAATATGATAACGTTTGATAATTTCATGAAAATCATGAATTTTAATCAATCATGGTATACAATGGAGGTATATTGATTATATGTAATATATTAAAAATATAAAAATATCAATATATCCACTTCTATACTTATTTTTAGATCTATAGAATCTATTTTCCTTTATATCCTCAAGGGACCCTTAACACCTTTTCATATACACATATGATTTAACACCTAGACCAAATCCTACACATTCTTTCATTTTTTTATTAGGTAGATTGATTTCATTTTATTTTTGGGTGATTTATAAACATAACCATTAATTTATTCACATACTGTCTCCTGATTAAGGTGGATAGTTTTCCAATCCGTAAGATAGAATCTTTAGTGTCAATAGATATGTACCATATTTTTGTCACATGTTTTTCTATACCATGTTATATTTATATGCACAGAACTCCATAGGCCCATAGTGGGTGATTCGTGTGGCCACACATGTGGCCAAACCATGTGTTGTGTCCTGGGGGATAATGCTTTGAAATTATTAATTTCATATTAATTAGTTAAAACTCATAAAGTGGTATCTCCTTTAAATTTCACTCACACCCTCACCCAATCTTACCCGATTCCATTTTGAGGATCATATACACATGCCACAACTCATCTTTCTACGTTCTTTTGACTCATCTCACTCCCAATTTTTTGTGTGATGTACACTAATTAGTGTTTTCCAGATCCTCCTCACCATTATTTTTTCCATTTACTTTGGGTTCCTTTTCCTAAAATTTATTTTTCATGGATTATAAAAACAAAAACATGATATGGGTGTTTTTTTTGATTCATAGTCTATAGGATTCATGAGGGTTGACTCAAGGATTATTCTTTCAAATTTAAAAAAATTATAATGATTACACACCAGATGAGGTAGGTTACCCTATGTGAGGGAAATTGAAAATAGAACAACAATTTCATGAAGGTTTAATTTGGTTATTTTCATATATTTTGAAGAAGGTACACTATTGAAACTGAAATTCATATACTGAATGGTATTAAGCCATTACTTCCATAAACTATCAATGTTTTACACATGGATTTATCATGATTAATAATTGTTTCAATATTGTTTGAATTATGAAGGACCATGATTGTTATTTTACAACCAATTTTATTTAAATGCATGAAATTTAAATAAATTAGAATGGTTTCGCCTTTCTTCCAGTTTTCTATATCTTATTAAAAGAAAATTTGGCTTCTAATGAACTTTAATGTGGTTTTTAGTTATCCTAGTTTTTTTGAAAATGTCTTATATACATATACATATTCAATTATATATATATATATATCCACTTATTATACATTTTTTAACACCATAAACACTCTAGACCTTAGTCAGCACATTAATAATTATATTTCCATGGTTTGAAGGAATGAAATCTGGAATGGATGATTAGTTTAGTAGTTTTAATGATATTAGAAACATAACGTAACAAAAATTACCACTGGAAATGTAACAAAGTACAATACATAACAACAACTAAAAAACTGCATCCAAGGATTCTCAATAAGTGATCTCCTCCCAATCATCTACTGATGGTAAACAAATAAATGTGGTGAACTCAAATTCTCAATAAGGGTTATTAATATAGAAATCATTACTCAATAATTACTGAATCATAAACAACATGTAATATTCAATATGGCATGGTTAACAAACAAAAAAATCTTGCAATTGATATTCTAAGAATGAATATTCCTCAATATATTTTTTTCATAGAGAAAATCTAAATGATTGTAATAAATGATAATGAATAATGAGAATTATTTTTAATTTGATGTCATGTGTCTGGAGAATAAAAACAAAATTCCATTAAAATGACTTAGTTATGTGGGTAGAAGCCCATATTAGTTTTGGAAACAAAATCAAATGGTTTTTCGCCAATTGATTGTCTCCTAAGACATGTCGATGTATAGTGGGTCTATAATGGTAACCTCCTGTCACTTCATATCCAAATAATTCAATATAAATTGATTTAACACATGTATAATATGTTTCCACTATATCAGTACAGAGTAGTGAATACAGATTCATCAATATTTCAATAATTTAAACAACATTCCAAATAACACCACATGTGAATGGGTACATGGCTTAAGGCAACAATCACATCCACGATACCAAAATATTTATATGTAATATAAATTTTAATTCCAATTATAAGTGATATAAAATGGGTAAAAGGTACACCATATAATAATTAATAGGTGCATCATACAATGAATGCCACAATGAAATAGAAAAATGACAAATGTCCCTTACCACATTGTATTAAATCGAATCGTATGTCCAAAAATTGCTAAACATCAATTAAATCATTAGATAAAATTTATATATGTAGAATAATGATATTATATAGCAATAAGAAGTACACATACCCATACATGAAATACGCGATGATCAATGGAAATCTCATGGAATTGAATGTGAGATGAGAAATCCCTTACAAACATTTTACCTTGGTAACAACTATTCTTGTGAGAACTCAAGGAGAGGTAAAAGGGTTATCCCATTATATATATCATATGGGAACCCTGGGGGAGTTGTGAAAACAACCCACATCAATAAGAATTAAAAATAAAAGGACACATCATAGGGGGAATTTTTTATTAAAAGTGATAGAGAGGATCCCAAAAACTGATTGTGTCATTAGAGTGAGGATGAATCCATGCCACATTTATCTGTGAAAAATATAAAAAAATAAATGTTTATAGAGAGTATAAAACAATAATCTAACATTTAAAAATATCCATGAAAAAACCTAACCAATGACATTGGTGCCTAAATAAAGAATTAAAATTGAGTTAATATATCCATTACAAAGAATGTATTATTAAATTGAGGACAAAACAAAGAAATAATTATGTGTGGAAAACAGAAACCCACACAATAATTATGGATATATATAATAAAACAATCATAGATAATTCACACATATTCTAGGAAAGACAAAACCATTGACTTTGTGGTTTAACACATGAATGGAAATTGAGTTATGGTATTCATTACCTTATGCTTGAAGGTGTTATTGATCATTCTCAATGACATGAATAATCGAATTTAACTTCATTAATTAATAAATGTGGAACCACTTTATCATTTAATTGATACGGTAAAACCTTTTATGTTCCATTAATGGGTTTTTAGGGTTTAATAAGATTAATTTTATTGTTTTGGAATCATGTTATTCCTTGGTTTTCATGAACCGTTTACTTGTATTCATGAAAGGAAGTTAGTTTGAAATGTGGATAAACATCCAGAATTGTTAATATATATTATTAGTGACAATAATGAGATATAAATTATATTATAATGATTTTGGTTTTATACCATGAGGATGAATCATTCGATAATTTAATGATAAACGCTTGGATTTAGCTGGGAGGTTTTGTGCATAATGAACATGTTTTGTTTTATTATTCCACATTTTGAATGTGTAAGAATTATAAACCATTAAATAAGATAAAATATATATACTATGATCAGTTTCAACAACCAAAAGGGATTCATGTAAAGTGTTGAAGTTAGTAATAAAAATTGAAATCTCATCTTCCTTGAGTGTGATAAATTTACTCATCGCGGATGTTTTTTTTCATTTAGAGTATAAAAGGAGGGAAATGAGAGATTATGATGAAATATTTCAATAGAATAACTAAAATATATTAAATTTAAGGTATATTTATAATCATTACACTTGGATGATGTGAGGTGAGAAGAGAGAAAATAAAGAACAAAATTTGGAAAAGAATTTGAAAGAGAATTTAAGAGAGGTTGACCTCTTGAGTACTCCTCTTTGAGAAACATCTTAAGTGATTTTTTCCATTTGGTGAGACCGAAAGGCCTCAGACGTGTGAAGAGGTGTTTGTAAGATTATTTTGATGAATTTATGAATGTATTAAATCTTTATTGGTGTGGGAGGAAGAGGGGGTGTGGGGTGGTTTATATACTGGTGGGGAAGATAGTTATCTTAGCATTGTAATCATTAATTTATGGTTTATTCTCAAGACAAGAAATAATGAGTATTACATGTATTGTAATAGTAATAATATCATGTGAGATCTAGATTTGTGTGCTCAAATCATTTATGATGTATGATATAGTTAATTTAATTTACATTGTTTTTATACGATAAATTTTTGTATTTTACTCACCAAATATTCAAGTATTTTAGAAAAATACTAAAAATTAAACCGTACCATTTTTAAACATGTAGAATCAAGAAATGACCTACATTTTTCAAAAATAATTTTTTTAAATATGATAAAATTAGTTTTTAATTAAAATCAATATTTAATCGAAAAAAACAGACACTTTAAATATTCATCTTTATTTTGAAGGTGCCTAAATTTTATTTAAAATTTCATTGGTATGGTTTCCATTCATAAGATTCATAATACTATTCATAAGTAAAATATAATATTCAAAAGTATAGGTAACTATTCATTAGGGTAGGTTACTATCTGCCTAAAATTATGTTAATTCCCTCTGACTCAAAATATCACCATGATCGAAATAATGTATGTCTGTTTTTAAAAATTCAAAAACATATAAGGGGGAAAATTATGCATAAAGGAAAGTTATGAATATATAATTAAACAATTTTTCCTGAATTTCAATTTATTTTTATAAATCCTTGAGTTGTTACATTATCCACACCTTATGGAAATTGGGTCCTCGTAATTTTATTTACATAATAAAAAAGCGTGGTACCATGATAATTGTGTTCATCTCGTTCCATCATCACCTTTATCACATAAATATAAGGTACGTGCATCCGAAAAATGAAATAGAGATCCATAAAAAATTATTTTCTTCATTTATACTGATACACCATGTCAAACCTGGGTCATATGGGTGTTAATATAAAAATAAATTTAGAATAAAATCATGTTTGGAATATAATTTAAAAACATCTGATAAAACTTGATTTTTATAAAATAATCAAACCTAGTTTGAGTTGAAAAAATCAATCAATAGAGATTTTAATATTCCAAATGTATGTGTTGAGTGAATTTGTTTTCAACGAAAATATAAATATGTTGCGCAAGGGTCTCATTCTTCAGAACTTTTTTCAAAATCATAATTTGCATCAAAATTTTGTGACTAGGTAAAATATTTGAAAATTACTTGACAATATTTACCATTATTGAAAATATGATAAGATTGAGAAAATATGATTTGTTTCAATACATCCCCGGATCCACGATTGTATCAAGCTATAGTGGAGGTGTTTGATATCACAAACAATAGCTTGTAAGTGGGTTTTATGTTAGAAAATGTTTCAGAATTTTTGAGACCTGACATCACAACAATTATTTCAATTAAATCATCAAGAAGGGATTTGAATTTCATTTGATATCATCCACATTCCATTTTTCACTTAATTTACATGATATGAATAGTTTTAAAACAATGTTTTATAAAAAATAATATACATTGAAACTAAACATATGTTTAACAAAAACTTATAATCCCTAATGTTTTCTATGAATATTGATTCATCTTATTCTATTAGGCACCATTTATATATAATTTCATACACTATATTATGCAAGGAATCATAATATATACTCACATATTGAAAAGTAATTTATATAAATTAAAATTCTATGCATAGATAATCTTATAAACATTGGTTATCTAAAGAAAAATTTTACACTGAAGTCCTATATAATGGTTTGTAAAGAAATTATAAATTATCCAAATCACATCCTTCAAGAGTGACAATACCAACAGTACTGTAATGCATGTTTTCTTGCACCGGGATACCCTAGGTCATGCATGAAACTACATGTTAGATTTTTAACTCCTAAGTATATCTATTACAGAGCCAACTCTACCTATTTGTATCTAGATGAAGGTGTATTTGATTGAAATATCCACATAATCTATTCCTTTAAAAAATTCTAGGACGATATTGGATGTTTTTCCTAAAATACTATATTAGGGATTTGTTCCTCAATATACATTTTCTAATCTAGTTTCCGTGTTTTCTAATAAACTTACTCTGATACCAAATGTAACACCCCAACTCCTCTAGACCGAAGCCAGTGCATTACTAATTACATTGACATGGTTGGAAGGAATTAAATCTCAAAGGAACAATCATTTTGATAGTTTTGAAAACCCCGTATATATATATGTTAGTCATATTACATTTTAAAAGGTAACAATGTACAATAAATAACAAAAAATAAAAATTTGCATCCAAAAAAACTCAATAAGTGATCTCCTCTTCATAACCCGCTGAATGTAAACAAATGAAATGGGTGAGATCAAATGCTTAGTAAGAATTAAAAATAGAGGAATCATGAGTCAATAAAAATTGAATCATAAACAACGTGGCATAATAAATATGGCAGGGTGAATAAATTAAAATCTCATGCAATTAATATACTGATAATGAAATTGCATCCATTGATTTTTTCATAGTGAAAACATAAAAGATAGTAATAAAATATATTTATTAAAGATAATTCTTATTATTTGGGTGTTATGTATCAAGATCATAATACCATAGTGCTGTTAAATATATTTAGTACTGTGGGTAGAAATCTGAAAGATATTTTGAAACAAACTCGACGGACTTGCTGCCAAATGATTATCTCATGAGGCATGTCGATGCATCAAGAGGCGATAGAAGGCCCCACCAATCACTACATGTCCAAATAATTCTTCATAAATATATTTAATACAATAACAATTTCCCATCTCATTATCTATAAAGAGTGTAGAACACATAATCATCAATATTTCAATAGTTAACAAATCATTCCAAATACACATCGTATCTGAAAGGGTATACGACATTAGAAAATAATCACATCCATGAAACCATAATATGGATATATAATTGAAATGTAATTTTAAATTATATGTGATCTGATATGGGCAATAATAACACCACATATAAATTATTTGGAGTACAAGAAAATATAAGTCACAATGAAATGGAATCTGAAACAATGTTCCTTAACACATTGTAGTAAATCAAATCGTGTGACCAAAAGTTAATAACAATAAATTGAATAATTAGATACCATTAATACAAACAGAATCATAATACTATAAATCAAAATTATGTACACATACAACACACATAATAAATAAGCAGTGAACAATGAAAATCTCACATAATTGATATAGAGATGAGAAACCCCTTACAGACATTTCAGCAAGGTAAAAGGTGTTCGCGTGTGGTATTAAAGATAGGTAAAGGGGGTATCCCTTCATTTATATATCATAAAGATAGAATGGGTTATTTTAAAAAACATACCCTATCATTATGAATATAAAATAAAAGGACACAACATAGGGGAAATTCATTAATAAAAGTGTGAGAGAGGATATCTTACAATGATCGTGTCATTAGAGTGATGATGAATCAATGACACATTTATGTGTTAAAAATATAAAACAAAAAATAAACGTGTATAGATAGTATAAAAAATTACTTTTTATTCACACATATCCATGGAAAAACATAACCAATGAAAAAGATTTTTAAGTCTTGAATGGAAATTGGGATAAGATATACCATATAAAAAATTATAATTCAATTGTGGATAAATAAATGACAAAATTATTTGTGACCAGAATAAACTCACATAATAAAATTATGTTTATATAGTAAATTAATCAAAGGTAATTCACACATATTCCGGGAAAGTCAAAACCAATGACATTGATGTTTACCAAATGAATTTAAATTGAGATAAGATATCCCTTACCTTATGATTGAAGGTGTTCTTGACTGTTCTTAATAACCTGAATAATCAAATTTTGCATCATTAATTAAAAATTGAGAAACATTTTCAGCATTTAATTGATATTTTATATCCATATTAGGTACATTATTATCCTTTTTAATGGGTTTATGAGGTTCTATGTTATTGTTTTGAAATAATTTTCATCTTTTGTTTTCTTGATCAGTTTAATTGTATTCATGAAATAGATGTTCGTTTGAAATTTGGTTAAACATAAAGAATTGTTAATATATATTATTAGTTACCTAAAAGAGATACTAATGATATTATAATGATTTTGGTTATATACCAAGAGGATGACTCATTCGATATGTTAATAATAAACTCATGGATTGAACATGGAAATTTTGTGTACAATGAACTTTTTTTGTATTATTATTCAATATTATTTGTGTGTAAGGATTAAATAACATTAAATAACATAAAATAAAAATATTATTATCTTGTTCAAAAATTAAAATGCTTTAATGACCTTCCATGAAGAAATTAATGAATATTCAAATCCCATATTCCATAAGTGTAAAAAATTAACACTTTTTAGATGTTGTTTGCAATTAATGTATAAAAGAGGGTAAAGTAGATATTATGATGAAATATTCCATTAGAATATAGAAAATATATTACATACAAGGTACTAGAATTATCATTTTATTTGGATTAGGTGAGGTGAAAAGACATAACAAAAGAATAATACGTCTAATTGAATTTGGAAGAACAGAAAAGTGAGGGACACCTCTTGAGTACTCCTCCATGAGAAACCCCTTAAGACATTTGTTTATGTGATTTTGGTGAGACTATCAGACCTTGTACATGGGAGAAGACTTGGAAAGTGTATTTGGTAGAATTTCAGAATGTCTTGAAGCTTTATTGGTGTGGGAGGAAGAGGGGGTGAGGGGTGGATTATATAGTGGAGGGGGAGAGTTTTCATAACATTATAATCATTAATTTACTATTTGTTCTCAAGAAAAGAAGAAGTATGAATTACATGACCTAGAATAGTAATAATATGATGTGAGTTTTAGATTTGGGTTCTTACATCAATCATGATGCTAGTAATACTTAATTAAATTTATATTGTATTTATACTGAAAATTATTGTATTTTACTATTCAGGAAAAAAAATAATGTATTTAAAAAAATTCCAAAAACATTAACCCTACCCATTTTGGACATGAAAAATAAAAAAAATGGAACTCCATTTTTCATAAATAATATTCTAAATATGATAAATTTAATTTTTAATTAAAATCATTATTTAATCCAAAAATCAAACACATAAAATATTAATCTTCATTTGTATGGTTCCTAAATTTTATTTTCATCTTCATAGGTATGATTACCATTCATTAGAGTAAAATTAATATTCATAAGGGTATGTTAATATTCATACGGGTAGGTTACTATTCATTAAGGTACACAACTATTCACTGAAAATCAACTTAATTCAATCACACTCCTAATATCACCCAGATCTCAACCATGTATGTCAGTTTTACAAAATTCAAAACACAGAATTGGGAAAAGTATGTTTAATGTAATGTTATAAATATATACATAAAACAATGATTCATAGATTTCAATTTTTATTTAATATACCAGGGGTTTTACATATTCAAATATGGTTTTTGGATATTTACATTAGTTAAAGTGGAATATATATCTATATTGAATTAAATTTGTGTCTAAGTGTAAAAGGGTAATTTAAAACAAGATGGATATTATTTCAAAGTATTTTTACATTAAAAAATTTATATTTCTAAATTTGTAGGAACAATGAGACATTGAATATTTGGATAGATGTTATCATTGGTTTTTGAATCAACTGTTAAAAATAAAGATATTCCCTTGAAAATGATTTTGAATAATAAAAATTATATGGTCTAGTTGGTACTTTTAATGGTAATATATTAGAATTTAATTCAAATATAGAATTCATCTAGTCTGGGGAGGATCTTACCATATATGGTGTTGGCTGGCGGGAATATATTTTATCATATAGTATGACAACATATGAATTATATATTGTATTTATTCTCACTTCAATACTTCACCTTTTAAATTATTAAGGGGATCCAAGGAATTGTACTATTATTTGAGATATGTTTTCATTTTATCGTCATTAGATGATATAGATCACCATTGTATTGAAATGAAATAGATAAATTTTCCATCAATGAGGCATGTTGTGGGAAACTGGGTGGGTTATAGACTGTGAATCTCTTCAATAGGATGAAATATAATTCTGATCTGAGTATATATAGGGGCTCTTCAATTTATGTTTTTGATACACAGATGATTTTTTACATAAAAAATTCGATCTCATTTTCAATATAACATATAAAAACTCCTTTCGAATATCATGAATTCCTTCAATAAATATTTTTTCACACGCATATTTCATTTTATAAATGGTTTTTTGGTATGTTTATATTTCACTAAAGACCATTTTTAATCTTAAAAGGGAATGTATAGGTCATGATTATACTTGATGAATCTCCAAAAATTATATTATTGGACAAATAAATATTATCATTTTTAGTATCCATTTTATTCTATATCTGGATCACTCATGGAGGTATTTTGGTTTTTTGATTGGTTGTGCCCCATTTGGTAATGTGCGTGTGTGTTTATCAAGTTGGTTAATTTATAGTCCCAATGATAAATTTTTTACTCTATTTTTTTGGTTTCTTTATGGGAAAATAATTCCTAACTGATCTATGAATGATCCTAGTTACTAGTTTCTATTCAGGGAGAATCATGAACACATGTTGATCCTTGTCGCAGACTGGCATTGGTGCCCAAATTTGAGTCGACCTGATTTGGTTGATGAAAAAATGGTATATAAGGAGTTTATACCTTTTTATTTAAGTATGTATCAATGATTTGAGATACGATCCTTCTAATTCTATAATTTTTCGATGGTATGTTCTTTATCACTTCTTATTATATGGGAATTTAATTTTTTATTTTTTTCCGAGATATTTTTGTCTTTATCCCATGATTGTATCTCAGATAATTTCAATGTTTTGGGTCTTTAATTGAGTGTTTATGATTAGAACTAAAAATTAATGGGTTATGTTTTTTGATCTATATATATTGGAATATATTTTTAGTGGGATCCATTTGGTGAAAAGTTACTATTTGTATTCTTGAAAACTGTATATTGACCATGTTTCCACATTGGTTACTTGTAGTAGAAATTTAAACTATTTGGGCACCGTCTACCATACGATGTGGACAACTCAAAAACACAATTTGTTATTTAAAATTGATTTTATTTTGTTCATATTTATATTCTTATGCTATTTAATTTTTTTCAATATATTAAGACTATTTTGGGATGTTTCTATTATGTTTAAAGTGATCTTTAGTTTATTAGCGATATGTTTTAAAATTAATAACCCAAAATTTATTGAGAATGAAATATAAATTTTGATGTATTTTAAAATGATTTACATGAATATGGAATGGAAAGTTAATTAGGGTTTAAAATGTTTGGGTTTGGTGATAAAATGGGGATTTATTATTTTTGTGTTTTTTTCAAAGGAAGGATTGGTAAAGTGACCCTCATTACATTTATTTGAACATTGGTAAGCCTTATAAAATTTCATCTATACATATATTTGTGGATGGGTGGGTGGGAGGTATGTATATATTTTCATGCACAGGTAGGTGTGTAAGTGTGTGTGAATTAGAATATACATATATTTTTCAAGGTAGATAGGATATCATTGATAAATTCCTTATTTACATATTTTGTATTTTCCTTCCATATATATTTCAAAACGGGAATAGACATTGAAAATTAGTTTATTTTAACACATTATAGTTTATAAATCAGTGGTTATTAAAAAGAGTGCATAGATCTTGATAATGAGGTCCAATGATTTTTTTAAATACAAATAAGCATGATTCAAATATAAACTCAAACTGGAAAAATTACATCAAATTGATCATTAAAATTTATTGTTCGTAATGATTGATGAGTGGGATTTGAAAATTTTGAAATGTGAAATATTTTGTTTTAATTTTTATAATAGTATGTTATTTTGATATTAATATTATTACTTTTGTTGATATAAATTTTTAGGACAAATTTATTGAGTTGTAATTCAAGAAATTCTAATAGGAATGTAATTTTTTTGTCTACCTATGAATTTCTTTTATGTTTTAGACTATTTCTCACATAATAATTTCTAGGGTTCATTAGGGTTTGAGAGTGGCTTCTTCAGTTGGAGACACCACATAGAAACATGATAGGGTGATGGGGAAATCATATTGAAAATATTTTCCTATATATTGAGGTAATATGTATTCTAGTGAGTCAATAGAGTGGATTCATGTAGTCTAGTGAGTCTTAAAATATTTTGAGACTCCTAACATTATAACGATAAAGACTATTTTGTGATTTCTTGAAGGTCTATATAAGTATCGGTGCAAGATACTGATCCCACCAACATTAAAAGTTTGTATTTGAAGGGAGATACTTATAACCATTTTATCTTAGTGATTCATTCCTATAATATTTATGGAAAAAAATATTGATTAGCTTATGATCTATAAACCAGGACACAAGGTAGTTAATCATTATGATGGCCATTTTAAAAAATATTTTTTACCTTTTCTTCGAAGGATGTGTTGAGAAAATAATTAAAGGATCATCATTTCATGATGGGTATTCACACATATATCATTTATTGAGTCTTATGAGCTAAGAATGTCCTATTTACGGGGGGAGTGGACAAGGAATATCTAGAAGAGTTATATATAATGGGTAATTTATTAGTGATAAGTGTATTTGTTAGATTTGATGTTGGCTAAGATTCCCCATCTAGAGGGAGGTGAAAACCAATAGAGTTTTCCTTTATAAACCTTCATTAATTATAGAATATCCTAAAAATAAACCTCATCTAGTGTGCTTTTAATAAAGTTATTGCATTCCCTCTATACCCATTTTTATTAATTTTACATGGATATTTATCTTCATCGATCATTTGGGACACCGTAAAATGTTCTTTAATCAAAATTTTCAAATGTGGAAGATATCCTCTCCAGTTTTTGGATCGAGATATTAATGCATGTATCATTTAGTTATTCCTCCTTTTTTTATTTTTAATTATTTAATTTTCTCCTATTTGATTTTTTCTAATTTGGAAGTTGATTAGTTTTTTGAGGAATTTTCAAATGTAAATTATTTTGGATTCATTTATGAAGTCACCTTGTCTGGAACATCTAGTTGTGGGGTTTCTTATTTTATCTTACTATATGTGGTATTCTATGATAGAAATATTTTTTAATATTGAGGATACCACCATAGAAGAATATAATGGTAAATCAAGTCATGTTACTCTATTTACATTATAATTATTTATTTAATCTCTTACCAATTATGATCCTAAAATTTGGTATTCTTGCACAGTGATTCAATTAATAGATACTCATGGAGAACCGAAAATTTCCACAACAATTTTTTAGGGATTTATATTTTAGTTATCAGAAGGTTTTTATGGTTTTTCTATAGATAGGAGTCAATATTTCTCTTTGGACTCATTATTTTAATATTTCAAGGTCCTTGATCACTCTAGATATATTTTTTATGTTTAATTAAATTTTTTAGGACAAAACATTTTCCCAATTCTCATTTTTAACTGTTTCAAGTCCTAAAAATGGAATGTCAGATTTTGTAATCTAGTATTCATGAAATGTGAGTTTCATACATAATAGTAGTTTATCCCAACATTGTTCCAGCACAAACTAATTCATCCTGATATTCTAGAGTTATAGACCCACATTATGGGGATAGTTTATAAACCCCTACCAACAAACTACACTATTATTTCATTTATTTACATTTATTATATAATTTATTATAATTCCAAGTGATTTTTCACTAAAAACCATGTTTTTCGACATGTAGAGAGTGTCACATGTTTATGGGACAAGGTTTTACAATCTACGTATCAATTGTGCAATAGCCTTTTCAATTTTAAGAGAACCAAATAAAATGGTTTTTTATTGGTCTTCCAAACCATGTGGAATACAATTTCATGGCTCTCTAAAGGCCTAGAGAGGAAGTGAAAATATTATACAGTTTGGAAACCATGAAACCAAAACATGAACATTGTATATGGTGTTAAATTAATGAAATTACTAGTTTTCAATTTTTGATTTATAACCCATAAATGGGGTTCTCCTTTCAATTCACTATCACCCCACCCTCTATCCTTTAATTTTTATTGATTGATCTGATATATACAACATGCGTCCTCCCACTCTAATAGTTGGGTAGTTTTCACTCTACATTTTTTTCCTCATCATCATAGGTTGGTGTTTCTTATTATCCTCATACATTATAAAATCTAATTTCAATTAATTTTCATCATATATTGTTAATGTGGCCTAGGTGAATCCTAACCCAAAATTGTTATTTTCATTGATTGATTCATAGAACCAATGGATTGTAATTAATTATTAAGGGACGATTCTTGATATGTTCAGTGAAGTTGATAAATTAGACCATATTTATGGAATGTTACCCTATATTGAAGTCATTATATATAAAACTACAATTACATCATGGATTTATTTGGATTTATCAGTATATAATAATGAATTTAAATTACTAAAATTGTTTTTTGATGTTAAGAGTTATTTTTTTACACTGTATTCCCTAACATCTCTATGTTTCTATTATGGGTTTATCTTCTTAAA
The DNA here is from genome assembly GCA_963277665.1 of Viscum album. Classification (NCBI taxonomy): domain Eukaryota; kingdom Viridiplantae; phylum Streptophyta; class Magnoliopsida; order Santalales; family Viscaceae; genus Viscum; species Viscum album. Next base: position 1,656,979,482 of record OY728138.1, on the reverse strand, counting down.
ACCTATTTTCAAAATTATTTGAAATATAGACAAATGTGGTAAATTTTAATTCTATAAATTGTTTTTAAGGCATCTGTTTGAATGTAATGATAATTTTTTGGAATGTCATCTAATTTACAATATTTTAACATGAAATAGTCAGTTTCTAATTAAAATTAACGATATTTCTAATTGATATTATTCATTTAAATATGGATTGTACCCAAATCCATATATATATAGGTACCATATTTATTAATATTCACACTTTTTTGGGTGAATATGTTCATTAGACTAATTGGTATATATATATATATATTGAAGTTCATATGTGTCTTTGTGTTAAGATTATAATTGGAACATGAAGGTTGTCGTTTGATATTTTTTATCCAAACAATAATTATTTATTTCAAAAAATAAATGCCTAATTAGAACCTTGAAAATGTATATTAATGTTCTATGTGGATTTGGAATTAGATTGTAAAAATTAGAATGTTCCATTAGAATTAATTTTGGAATTCCCTAGATGATAGTTCATATTCAGTAATTTTAATATTCTGAACTTATATATGAACACCTCAATGGAAGTACTCAAGTATATGAAGGGTATCCACATAGAAAATGTTGGGTTGTTGTCTTATCTTGCATAATGTCTTGTGATGACTCATGATTAAGATGTTTTTTGTTGATTTCGTCTGAATATTTCTATTTTATAATATCATGGAATACTATATATTATTGTTATAGTTGTTAGATAGTTATTTTTAGTCTCTATTTTAGAAAATAGAACCACATGGGAGGCATAGGGAATAGTGGACTGTACCACTAGTGTGGGTATTTGAGAGAATCCATGTTTTTTATAAATAATGGATCATATCAATTGGCTAACATATGGTTCTAAATCAAGTAAATTTATGGTTTATTCAATTGTTTTTTTTACTCCCATTGTAAATATTTTATATGTATGCTACCTTTATTTTCTATCACTATTAGAAATGAATTTCCTCTATCATGATTTCATAAAAAAATATTATTTTACATCATGTTTTATTTTTAAAAATGGTTTATTGGTAATTTTTTACTTATTTACGGAACATTTTTATATTTAAAATTAAAATTGGTTCATCTTATATATTCAGGTTCTATTTGTTTTCAAAAGAAATATAAAACATATTTTTATATTTTTATATTCAAAAACTAGAATGTTGTTGTTTTAATTTTAATGTAAATAATACATATTGGTTTTACTCTTGGAATTCATATTTTGTATCTTAGTGGTCACTCACACATTATCAATGTTGTTTATTTTTTTTATTTATCTATATTGATCTAGGAGTGTGCTCAGCTAAGTGATTTTTGGTGACCCATGAGGTAATGATGACGAGTGTAAAGTATGTTTCTTTTCTTTTTTAGTATATGTTTTCATCTTATTTATTTATTTATTATTTGTTTATTATTTATTTAATTCTCCAAATCGTTCTCAAATAAGATGTTCAAGATTCTCGAAAATAGATTTTAGCCATGTAGGATAATGAAGGCCTATCGGGCTATGTTGCCTACCAAATTATGTCCCTAGATCAAGGTCAAATTTGGTTGGTTCAGGACACATTATCATCTTTCATAGATTCAACTACTTCTAAAATAATTACTATTAAATGAATTCATTATATATGTATGTGTTATATACATTAAAAATGAGTTTTTTCATAGTTGTAGAACTTCGTTATTTAATTAATATAGTCCTTCATATTAGTCATAAGGACATTTACAATACTATATAACCGTTAGAGGAATTATATAAATATTTTTTACACCCATATGGCTTAGTAATGGGTAAATATTATGATATTCACAAGAATGATCATATATAGAGAGGGTCAGACATCTTGGATAAAACTATTTAAATAAAAACCATTCTAGAAAATATAAATTCTTCGTATAAGGCCTCTAACAATGTATTCTTCCCACTGAAACATAGATGTCAAAAATTTATTCACCATAAATTAGAATATTCATTTTAATAAACAATAAAATAGATATATAGTATCATCAATTTATTTAGATAGGCTTTGGTGGTTACATTTGGAATTTCCTTAGAGGATGCATGCGAGTCACTACATAATCTGGTTCTATAAATGTGTTTCTTCGTTCATGATTTTTCCATGTTGGTGTAACATCTACTAATGGTTAGGCTCATAATGCAGTTTTCACAATATGATGTTGGGTCATTTGGGTTGTGTGAAATGATGCAACAAATTATTGTTTTTATTTCTATTTCAAATCCAAAAACTATGTCATTAGATTTGATAAAATAATTTGGAATACTTGTAAAAGTAAATGAATAATATTATATATTAAAAACCAACTTCCTTATTAATATTATTCCCATATAGGTGGTAGAAATGATGAATAGGGTCACAAGGTGTGCTTGAAATTGTTAACATATGATTTTAATTTTTTTACTAATGGAACATGTGATAAAATTTTTATATAAATATAAGGTATCACATAATAATTTTAAGGCCCCAATGTACAAGATTAATGTTTCATTTATGTGGAGATTAATTTTAAAATGAATAAAATAAGTGAACTCTTAATGGGTTAACCATAAAAAAACTAAACTACATATAGTTTTTTCTATTGGAATCAGAATCTACTACACTGGTTAAATTATTATCATAAAATTATATTTTCCAATGATTAATTACACAATTTAGTTTTTAATGTAGTATTATTTATTAAAAAAATGTGATGTTGAAAACATTATTCGCATGCCTGTAAAAATTTAGTATATCTCCAGGAATCTAAATATTTTCAAGATGATATAATAATACTTGATCCATTTTACATTCTCTTTCCCCTTGGACACTTGGACAATGTATATGGATTCTATATCAAGATCCATAATTTTAGACCACCATGGTTATTGTTTATTATTGTTTAATCCTCTCACAAAAAAAATATATAAATGTGTATGAGTGAGGTAGGTAGATTTCATATATCAATATTATGTGATACATATTATTTAATTATATTTTTATTATAAATAAATATTTAATTTTAATTTTAAAAAGATTTATAAATATGGTTATATCTTATGATTTAGGGTTGTGGTGTGTATATATTTCACATAAAATAATATTCAATGTTCTGAGTGAGTTTTTTTCGAAAAAATATATATTTTCAGAATATATTTTATTCTCATTACCTTGATTTATTAATGATGAATATATTGGGAAATAAAGTTTTAATGGTTTTTTTTTATTTTGATGATATTTATATGAATGAGTCATGAGATTAGGTTTTTTTGGGGGGAAATATACATGATCATGTTGGTTTAATATAGTTTGGAGAGGTTTATTAAGGTGAATCTACATGACTATGGGGGACATCTATTTGGTGAGGATTTTTTGGGAAACTCAGCATGAGTGTTAGGGGACTTAGTAGGTTAAATAATGATTGTTAGAGAATCTTGACATGTTTTTGGCTACCACATCTTCTTATTGAAGGTAAGTTTGAAATATAATATTAAATATGGAGACCATGGAGATTTTTTAGAAATACAATTTGGGATTGGGGGTTATCAACAAGAACATGATAGTTTAAAATAGGTTTTCATTGGCTACATGTATGAGGTAAAATGGATGGGTTTGTGTAAATTATATTGTGGTATGAAGTGTATTATTATTATTATTATTATGAAAACAAATTTATTTTTATTATGACTTATAAAATATAGTTTTCAAAAAAATTCATGGTTTTAACATGTTTTCATTAAATTTAATTTAACTATATATTTTAATTTGTTATTTGGTTCATGGGAATTTATCTAGAAGAACTTCAACGTTTTTATACTCATTAATTTAATAAAAATGTTGTTGTAAATGTAGATCATATATTTCATGTGCTTTATATTATTGGGATTGATGATTCTAAAGATTAATATATTATCAGGGGTTGGATATTGGATACAATTTATGTTTTTTAGTGGTGTATTGGGATTTTATATAGGGATAAATGTGTCTTGTCAATTATTTGGGTTATTTTTATACATAAGTTTTTTTATGAATTTAAATCAATTTTATATTATATATTTTGTATAGATATGTATATGTGGGGTATTTGGGTGATATAAGATTCCAAATGAAAACTATATATTTGGAATAGTGTTTTATTAATGAGCCATTAATGGTCATGTTATAGAACCAAGGTCATGTTAGAATTAAAATTTAGCTTAGGTTTTTTTGTGTATCTATACAAGGTATTGATGTTATAAATGTTATTAAAATAGTTCTATTAGTGTATAATAGGAATGAATGTACAATGTTTTGTGACTTGGGATTTAAACTATAATAATTCAATAATAAATAAACTTATAATATGGATATATTTTTTATAGATGTGATGGCATATGAGTTTTCAATTTACATTGGTTTAATTGGTGTTATTTATTTGTCTATAATAATTTAACTTCTCTATGGAAAATTGCTATTTAAATTTTACCTCATTCATTATACATGACGGTTATATAAATTTTACCATGTATGTTTGAATTAGTGTAATTATGGATGCTATTTTAATACACTAAACGTTATAATACAAATAAAATGATAATCCCTTATTGTTATGTTTTTTTAAAGAAATTACATTGATGGATATTAGTTATTTTAAAATATGAAAAAATTAAAAAAATATTAACTTTGGTGAGTACATTGTTATGAAATAGAACATGGAATTTTTAGAATCTGTGGTATTTTCTGACTGGATGTTTAGATAATAGATTTTTAAATGAGACATGATTTCACTATAGGTTATCTCAATTAGAGATTATGAATCATAGTAATAGATTTTATAATTCCATATAATGGGGATTATGTTGAGGATTTTAAAATTAATCCAATATATATATATAAGGCTAACCAATTTATTTTTATAAAAAAACTAATTATTTCAATTTCAAATGTCCACAGTATTGGATTGGGAATTTGATATTTTTTCATACGTACAAAATATTTTATATTTGTAAGTATTTATCAAATTAAAAAAATGTTTTAAATTAACTATTTCAATGAAAAATTAAAATTAAAATTATTTTTAGGAAACTATTTATTGTGTTATAAGGATGATTTGGAAATTCAAAAATGAAAATTTACTAAAAAAATTATCATCTAATATATTCTATTTGAGTACAAATAGTTTTTCAATAAGTTTGATGTTTTTTGGAATATTTGGTTTGGAAAAATTTAACAGTAGGGATCATTTATAAATTATTATAGACAAAATTTACTTTTCCATTTGAGATATTGTTTACTTGATTAAAAAAATAATTATTTTAAATTTTTTTAAAATAGTTGACGTATTTTTTAATATTTTTTATTTTAATTTGAAACTTATAATATAAATGATATGAATTGTTTTTTAACATATTTGTAACACGTCTAGATTTTATGATATATTTATCTTTAATAATATTTATGTATTTGATAGATTGTGGTTCATGAAACACTGAAGTAATTTAATAATTCCTTATTATAAAATATACTGATATTTACTATATTTTAAATAAATGAAACATAATTTGTAAAATCTATTATAAAAATTATTTCATTAATTATTCATGGGTTAATAAAAATGTTTTATTATTTTTTTAAACAATATATTATTTATGTTTTATTTTGATGATAAAATTTTTAATTTTCGAATGTTAGTATGGAAAATGAATTTATTTGAATTCATCGATTATAATTTATCTAAGGGTTTATTTTTTGGAATTAACTATAATGAATGATTTTTAGTGAATAGTGAGAAATACGATTTTATGAGCATTATAACATTGATTTCATCATTATGATATAAACATGATTTAAAATTATTTTAATAATATTTCATTACAAAATATATGTCCATGGAGTATAATAAATTATTCAAAACTTTTATTTTAAATTTGGGAACCCAAAGATGTGATTTGTAAACTAAGAAATAATTTATTCTAATAAAAATATATTTATTGTATTTAGATTTAATGAGGCGGTTCGATGATTACCCTCAGTTTTTGCATCTTTATAATACCAAATAAACTTAATTTATTTAATTAAAACCAAATAATATCATGTATATCACCACTAATCAATAAAATTTGATAGAAATAAGGTTAAATTATAATATAATCATAAAAATACCTTTTCCTAAAAATGGTTTTTCATGAACTTATATTAGATTTATTCCATCCATTTTTTATAATTGAATATTTTAAAATATATTTAATTTTTGATTTATAATAAACAATATAATTTAATTTTTTTCTTCTTAATTTCTCTCCATAATAAATTGTTACCATGGAAAAAAATGTGTTACAATAATATGGGTTATAAAAGGGGTTAACCAATGTTATAAGGATGATAATAACACAATAAAAATTGTTAAATCTCATTGGTTTATTATTTTTTAAAATAAAAATTATTTTTATCAAAAAAATAAAAAATATTTTCCACTTTATTGAATTTATATGTATATTATAAAATATTGATTCATATATTTACGTGTTTTCCACCCATCTCAAATGTAACCACCTCTTCTCACTTATCCATGCCACATTATCACTATAGTTCAAAAATTACCATATGAAATCCCTTTCGAAATATTCATTTCACATCATAGATGTCCTGATCTCACCACATAATAATATGTAGGTGTCCAAATGTTTATTATATTGGAAAATAAACGAAGATGTGATAATTGAATTTATCGTTATATTACATGTTTCTAATAACCTTATCCTCCTCCAAATATCATATAACCATTTTTTCATGATTTAATCAGTATTTAACTACACATAATTGTTTATATGTTAATTGTACCATCATTTTATATTTCCATTACATCTAATTTAAAATAATGATAATCATCAATGTGTGGGAATAATTTATCATCTTCATGTTGTGATGCATTTTTTCTTCATCATCCTTTATGGATGATTATATATATGGATTTAGTAGATATACATTATTTATATAACAAAATTAAATTTCAAAAATGATAAAATATTATCTACCGAATTACCCCAACATCCTTTGTAAAACCATAACAACGCTCATACATATGTGTGGACTACCACCCCCACATTGGAATGTGATTACATTGTTATTTATAATTAAAATTTCTTATAAGAAATAAATAAATATATATATTTAACGAATATTTATGATATTTGTAATATTATAATAGTATATTAATGATTATATATATATATATATTGGCATCTATTTTTGTGGAAATGAAATCATCACCCATGTGTATGTATAGACTACTATCTTCATTGAGTGATGAAAATCATTTTCCATCACAAATTAATATGAATGGTCATAAAAGTGTAAATAATTAATAAATTTGTTAAATATCATATTATTATGATTCTATTGATGACGAAGAAATTAATATGGCCCAATGACTAGTATAGTCTAACTGAATGGTTCATGGGAAACATAACATTTATCAACCCAATGGTGACTTTAAGGAACACTTATTACAACATGTTTAAATTGTAATTATAATGGAATGATATGTTGTAATATAACATATAATATAGTTATAGTATATATTATTAATAAATATAAATATATTATTTGAAATTTTAAGGTTACATATGGAAACATTTATGACATGAGATTAGATATTATGTTGCAATCTTATTTTTATTTAGGATTATTCCTATTTGAAATTAGGTTGGTGAAATTATAACTCTATCAATCATATTCCCAAAAAATATTCTTATCCCATTTAAATTTCAATTATTTTAATGTTTTCCACTCATTATCTTATCATTGGTACATAAAATTATAGAGAAAATGTTCTTTATAAAATCCAATCTTATTTTTTAATTTTGATATGGGATAATTCTATTTTTGTATCCTTATTATTCAAATTCTTTTATAGGACTTTATAACTATTAATTAATTTATTTCAAAAAAATTAACACTACATTATATATCCATTAAAATTATGTAGAATAATATTTTCAACGTTTTTACAAACTACTCACATTTGGATTTTTACAAAAGTTAAAAAATGGTTCTCTTTTCACATATAAATCATGAATAGATTTTCCCACTGTCATATTCTTACTTTATAATGATTATTCAATTATAATTTACAATAATTTTATAAAAATTATTATTCCAATTATTCTTAGAATTTTTTTTATTATAATTTAGTTAATGAAATGTATTTTTTATTTATTTTTATAGAATATTATAAATGAATTTAGAAAAGATGTCTCTCATTATTATCGATATCCTTTATGTATTTTTATTATTAATTGTTGATAATATATTATTATACCATTAAATTTTTTTAAGTATTGGTTGTGATGAATACGTTATAAGGATGATTTCATGAAACAAATTTCTTTCCCAGGGTATAATTATGCAATAATTTTATGATGAATGTTTTTATGATATTATGTCTCAAATATGTATGATATTAATTATCTAATATGGGGGATCAAAAATATATATCCCACATATAAATAGTGTAAATATTTATTTCTCCTCAGATAAAATAAATTTTAACTTGTAGTTATCTGAGACTGGTATGGGAATATTTCCACAATGATATCCATGTGAGGCTTGACTATGGAAATTATGGGAATACAGAGTTAACCCATTAATATTATGGAATATTTCCACTATAATAGTTTTAGAATTCGTATTTGACTATGAAATTTGATTTTAATTATGTTTATATTATATAAATGTTCATCATATATTTATTATTTTCATAGATGGATAATTGCTGATTATTGGTGATTCCACACTCTTATGAATCTCAACATTCATTTTGAAAAATCCTTATTCAAAGACTCACAATTTTTTTCCTATGATATATTCATTATTTTTTCATAATTTATGATCAGGTTCTCATACCCTTATTCTTATCATGTTCTCATTTATGATCATAGATTGATATCTCTCATACTTACCCTTATAGAGAAACTATGATTTCCTTTTCTTATGTTTCCATTTCAATGATTTATGAATGAATGTTATTGAATAGGTTACACCAATTAAAGGTTATAGTGGGGAATAAATTTCTAACATGTGATTCAGTTCAATCATGAAACATGTTTACTATGAGTAAAATATATAACAACATTACAACTCTACATTTTTTGGTTGGGTATTATAGGGAATTTTAATGAATATTCAACTACAATTATGAAATATTTATGCTTGTCATTATTTGTTATAGTAATATGGTATCAGATAAGGGTTTAGTAGTATTTAAATATTATATTACGAGGAAAATTCACATTAAAGAAATGTAAATCTATAATGACCTGAATGAAAGTAGGATAAACCTAAATTGACATATGTCTATTATAAGATGATATAATTTAGGAAATTTTTTGAATGATTTTTATGATTATATTATTTATCACCCTGATTTTTAATAATTGATCGTAATTCTATTAATTTATGGATTTTATCAGTTTCTAGAACATAGAGTAATAATGTTAATAAAATGTAAATGGAAATTCAATGAATATCCTCATTAACAAAATATATTTAATTGAAGAAACAATAATAAAATATTATTTTTATTCCTGGATACCAAGTCAAGTTATAAATCATTCTGATATACAAATTGGATAAATGAGAGAGCAATAGACCAATGATTCCTTCATGAGATAATGATGACCTTACATTAATGGGTCATTTGATCGTATAGTTGTATAGTAATAGATCAATTTCATTACATAAATATGATCCATTCTCCAATTCTTATATAATGAGTAGATTATCATTGAAATTAATTGTTTTCTCTATGAATCATATCATTTGGAGAATCTTGTTACAAATATAAGGAATGATGAAAATATTAACAAATTGGATTGGGAATAGTATAATAGAGTATTTTTCAACATGTAATATCCCCAAACTATTATTAGAATAATTCAAAAGCAATTAAATGAGATTAAGAAGAAGGAAAATGAATACATTAGTACGTAAGAGGAACAAAATATTGGAATTTCATAGTGCACTCCGGTTTGTCTCAACAAACCTCAAAAATAGGAAATTATTATTTGTAAACATGAAACTATATATCTAAAATGAAATATATATATAAGCTCCAATAGTTGTTTTGAATAAATATTTTAATTTTCTCTCAACGTGAAAATGTAGATTGAAGTCTTACACTATTCATTTAGCTTTGGGTATAATTATAGAAAACAAAATCTTCAAAGATCATAAAATAATACAATCCATGGACGAATGAGAAAATGAATTTCCTTATACCCAAATTGTTAAATGTATCATTAGATAATATTATAGATTGTATTGGTCAATATTTTAAAATTTGAAAATAAATTCATTGCGAAAATAAATATTTGAATAATGTGAATATGTTAGACAATGAAATGAATGTAGAGAAATATGAACTAAATTTACAACCCACACTCTAATTCGATTATTATATGGAATAAAGAAATAATTCTAATAATTTCGTGAATATAATATATATATATATATTGATGTCATAAACATTTTATGCCATGATAAAAAGGGAAAGTTCATGTAGTCATAACCATAAAAGTTGTTCGTGATAAAGAATTGGTGAAACATACACATATTATCCCCTCTAGATTTGGAAATGAATTATTTATTTCAATTTAGAACAACACTTTGATATCTAAATAATGTTTTAAGTGAATAATATCTCCACCTTAAGGATTATATATTGAACTATTAGTTAAAAATAATTATTTTATAATGATAACATCTAATTTATATTACTCTTCTCTAATAGATTTATGTGGAATGTTTTTATTATAAATCTTAGTATTCTTACAATAGTTGAAATTAATGTGATTTTGGGAATCGATTAAATCTCTATATATAAATATCATATTGACGACATCAGAAGATAAGAAAAATTTGATATTATAAATCAACTTATCATCATCTATGTGTGTAAGGATGAACATGAAAATACAATGTAAGTTAATTTCATTAAATAAGTCAAATCTTCTATACATGATTAGTACATATCTCAAATAGATTTGGATAAAATAAAATTGAAAAATCATAGTATTATTTAAAAATATATTGATGTATTCCCAGAAGTTATTTTTTGTATTCCATTAATTCATCATGTTGAGTTTTATATAGTATTCATACATGGTGTTTTAAAAATTTCAAATACTCTTAATTGAAGATCATTGATGGATCTGATGACATTGAAGAAACAACTCTAGGAGAATATCAAAAATGGATTTCTGAAACTTAGTGATTCATAATGAATTGAAAATATTACTTTTTTTAAAGTGAGTTATGGTTCAATGAAATTTTCATCAATTATTAGGAATATAAAAATATCTCAATGAAAAAAATATCATATACCTTATATAGATAACATTTTTAATCAAAATTTTGGAGACAAATAGTTTTCAAATACTATCTTTAATTCTCTATATCATTGATTAATGGTCCTTAAGGAGGATATCAGACAATAGCCTTCCAAATTATTTATTATAATTATTATCTTCTAGTGATTCTATTTGGAATTAATAATTCCCCCTATATCAACATGGGATTAATGGATACAGTTTTTTTATATTTCCTTGATCAATTCACGGTATCCTTAATAGATGATATTCTTATATAATAAATGGCTACTTAAAAGAATCTAGATCTCTAGAGGATTTTGTTGATGACCATGATAAATGGTGAACTATATTTGAAATTTATAATGTGTGGTTTTTGGATACAAAAATTATCATTCCTGGATGATTTGATCACATAAGAAGGTATATATATATAAGCATCCTTCTAATATGGAAGTTATAAAACAATTTCCATAACCTACCATGGTGATTGAAATAAAATCATATTATTTGTTTGATGGATATATCCAGAGATTTCATAGAAATTACCAATCACTATAAAACCTAATAACCACATTTACATTGAATGGATCCTTTTTAAATTGGAGAAATGAATATAATGTAATGTTAATGAAACTAAAGAGATGGTTTGTCAGTTGAACATTGCATACACTACTCTTCAATGGATAAAGGTTGGTTGTAATAAATTTGTCATTGAAAAATTCATTTTTGGTGTTATTATATAGCTTAAAATGGTATTATAATATGCCTCATTATATATAATGGTTTATTATAAAAAGTATATAACTCTGGATATAAAGATGGAAGTGTTAATATTTTTTCATAAAAAATATAGATGAATTATCTATATGGTGAAATTTGTGATGCTTTTACAAGTCATAAATGGTTGAACAATATATTCAAATAAAAATATTTGAATTTTATCTAAATGATATGGTTTTAGTTGGGAAAAAAGTACGACTGATTAATACATTACAACCTTGCAATGGAGAATAATGTGGTTAATGCTTTGAATCAGAATGTACATGCTTTTTTTCCTTGATTGTGTCTGAAAGAGATATATATCTTATGATTTATAGAGTAAGGACCGTGAAATATTATAGAATGGGATAGATACTACCTTTCATATATTAATTTTTAACCATACACTAATATGATGATTAAATATGTGTGGGAAGATTATTTGGACATAAAAATAATCTATGTATTGTTCTGTATTTTATCACTGACCATGCTGGAATTTTGGGATTTTTAATTTTTTTTAGTTTCCTAAAAATTTTAAAATAGAAGAAGGATAGATTTAATGAAGTACATATCTCATCATTCACTATTAATAATAAAATCATGGTGATATATAGAGACCTCATGGATTATTTTTCATGGGATAAGAAGAAATGAGATATTGTGGATTTTTATCTAGATTCGGGGTATGTCAACTGTTAATGGTTGAACATAAATAACATAATTTGATGATAAAACTATTACCTATACTGGAATAGATATTTTTTGACACCTTTGATATTTAAATAAGAAACCCCAAGACATCTAAATTCAATAACATTATTTGTGATATAGCCAATCATCTTTCAGAGTTATCACATATTTTATCAAATAATATTTATCTCTTGATTATATTTCCAAAATATACATGAATGTAGAGGAATGTCTGCACAGAGTACCCAATTTTATTAATTTAATTATGATTTGAAATTTACCTAGAATTTATAAATATACATTCAATAAAACATTAATATGTAGTTGAAATTTCTCACTTATAATAATCCTTAGATATATGTTCATTTTAGGAGGACCATTTAAACCATATATGATATACTAAAATATTACTCAATGAATTCTAAATTTGATTGAGATAAAATAATTATTCAAGTTTAATTTTATTATAATAAAATTTTTAATTTCATTATTCATGTAGATCCCTATAAATCCCTTTACGTAAAGGAATAAAAAATCCTAACATAATATGATGATGTGAGAAATCAGATTCACATATGAACTGAACTAGTTGAGGAAATGGAAGCTAAATTAATAACTGGTCAAAATGAGTGTTTTACATATAACCATCGAGTGTATTAAGACATTTATGTTGGATATAATATATTCTTATTGGTATCTCCAAGGTGAATGCATATGTGACTAATAATGATCGGGTAGGTGAACTATAGATTTATGAGTTCCTATCATATCCATGATCATATTAGAATCATTACACATCTCTTAGATCATCCATCTGACATCTTCCAAAATCAAAGGATGTTTTATGTATCTATTTAGAAGATTTATATTTTTATGATCATAGTTTTTATCATGTTCAATGTATCCTTTTTTATATTATCTAATACATATCTATAAATAAATAAATAAATAAATAAATATAAATAAATAAGTGACTAAGAATGGTTTTAGGATACTTTGGAGATTTTTTGGTGCTCAAAACCCTGGTTTTTGTAGAAACATGAGGATGCGTATGGATGAAACATGTTGGGTAGTAACCATTAAAGTTATCCAAGAGATCCAAAAATAGAGGTCTATGGTGATTTTATCCATATTAGATTGGGATCATGGCCATGAAAACCCTAAAATTTATTTCATGTGTTTTTATTAGGGATTTCACATGGTTTCCCCAAACTCTGTTCCAAACATGTGAGGGTGTAAGGATCTTAGATAGTTATAACACATGGTCTATACACGGGTCATCAAACAGTTTAACTAACCATATGGTAGGGATTAAACATTAACTATTCCAACTAGACGGTCATGCGTGGTTTAGAAAACCATGAAGCCTTTTAGAAAGGATGAATTGTAATTCTACAAATTATTCCATAAATCCTTAGTCCTCCTTCATAGTCCAATTTTTTTACAGCTTCTCCCTATGCATGGATCTGCTCACCCCAAATAAATGATTTGTGAGATCTTCATCATATGTTGGCTTATTCATGTTTTATTTTTCACATTAGATATCCAACAGTATGTCTAAAATTTTTCATAATTATTTTTATTATTTTTTTCACAGTATCAATTGTTATATTCCAATGAGATAATTTTCATTTTTTTAATATCATGTTTTCATTTTCGATTTCCCTCATACCATCTCTAAATAATGTCTACTGGTTCGTTTTGACACTTCAATAAACCTATAGTTTGTTTATAAACATTTTCACTGAATTTCAAAATATATATAGCTTGGGCCATTTTTTCACTTGCCACAATTTCTACACCATACTCTGAAAATATGTCCTACAATAAATTAATTGTTTTGAACATGAATTGGTATTCTTTAGTCCACTGTAAAATGATATATGTTATGGATTACAACCTGAAAAACCCCTGAAGGCTAGTTTGATTAACACCATTGGAATAAGAAACACCATCGAGGTTCTGATATCTCTACTTATTAGTGGAATCCATTTTTCAATTTCATCATTTTTATAATGGATATGTTTTTCTCATATCCCATATGTCATTTATAAATATGAAGTAAAATTAATTTAAATAAATGAGTTTAAATGAGATTCATACCTCTTTGATTATTCTTATTTATGTAAATGGTTGTAATTTGGCATGGAAATTATAATGGATTTTGATTTGCACACATAATATTTTTTATATTTCATTAAATGTTTTTGAACTAAAAAGGGTTATTGTGTTATGGAACACATGAACCACATAAGAATTATGAAATTGGATTCTGTGGATAATCTGGATGGATCTAGATTTCTTGGACCACCTCATAATTGTCTGTTGGCCTGAACTAATTTCTGATAACATGTTTTCATTATATTTACTCCATAGACTAAATAGGGATTATTAACCAATTTTACATGGTTTCCTTGGCCACATAGGTCCGAATTATTATGATCATACATTAGATAAGCTTCTTGGACATGAGGAGGACCCCTTAGCCAATGGCCTTTAGTCCTAAACCATGTATGTCTAATAATTGATATATTCAAAACATGTCGTAGCTAATTGTTCCCTTTAATATATAGTAATTTTATATTATAGACATCCCATGACACAAATTATTCTTGTAGACCAGGATGTAACAATTTATTATCTTATAGAATAATCTAATTATACCTACACAATGTTATAACATATCTTCCTACACTAGATTTGTTCTAGGAACCATTGGTTGTGGCCTATTGTGTTTTACTCACTCCTTGTTAAGGCCACTGATTCGTACTTTGAGAGAATTCATTTATGCATGCAGGGATAAAAACCACACTTTTGTATAGATGATTGAATTTCAATACCTGGAAGGAGTAAATGTGTAGAGGACCGAGTTTATTCATGTCTTTCTATTGGAGATAGATTGTTTTATTTTCTTAATTTTTTAGCATTTACTATGTATTCCAACAAACATGTTACCCCATTTTATCACAAAAGTTTTTATAATCCTGACATCACAATTAAATATATGAAATTTGATATTTATTGTGTCTGGTTATAGTTATCTTGACGGTCCACTTCTAGTGTTTCAATTTATGTTTATTCTACTAATTCATCTATTTTCTCTTTTTTACATCACCCAAATAAAGATTTTATAGCATCCCCACTATACCATTATAGAATCTCACTACTAATCGAAAACTACTAGTATTAGGTTAGTGGAACATGGGTGCTATTAAAAACTGGTATTATTTACATATAAGTGAATTGGGTCCTCAATGACACAAGATTTATCAATTTATTTTCCTTATTATTACTATTTTTGGTTGGTAAACAGGAGACTATGATGTGTTCCAATTTGGTAATAAAACAGTACATGGGAGTTTCTAACCCATATATTGGGAAAAGACATGTTTCATGGTTTACTAATTTTTGTTCTAGATATATAATGTTGTGGTTGTATTATTTCCCACTTGGTTTACAAATGTGATTCCAAAAATTTATTATGACTGCGGATTTTTCCCTTGAACTATTAAGGAATGGAAGAAAGGCTCATGCATCATGATAGGTACCTATGGATTCACTTTTCATTCATATTCCATTATATATTTATTTAGTTTTCACCATTTTATATATCATTTTTTATTCCATGACTATTATATACATGATTTAATTATCTTTTCTAAATGATGAATGCGATTATTATTTTAATATACAATGTCTCTACATTATCCTGAATGATTTATTCCTATATACAATGATGGTCTCAACATAACTAACCAATTATCAAATTTATTATCAATGTAACAATGGTTAAATTATATTTAACTTTATTTGATTGAAATACAAGGGATTCAAATTATAATTTATAATTTCTGTGCATCTATAAATTAGGAATGTTCATTCATATAATTAAATCATCATACATTGATTCTCATATCTTGACAGTGAATATAGAAAATTCATGTATTAGTTAAATGGAGAAAAAATTGAAACATATAATCAATAAGACCATATTACATTGGAATTCTAAATAATAACACATGAATTTGGTATATATAAATATGAAAATTTTGATTTTGGAGAATGTAGTAATAATTTTTTTTATTAAATATGTATTCTAATTGATCCATATGGTAGATTTTCCATTAAAGCATTTATATGATACGCTATATACCAGTGCCACTACAATAAAATGTGTTACCTTGATCTAAACCATATCTTAGTAGTAGGTGATGGGAGTTTCTATAAATTTCTATTATAATATTATAATCTTTCAAGATGTTTCTTTCTGAGCTAGAAGGTAAGAATTAATTCTTATATTGGAATGATTTGAACCAATCTAAATCTGAAATCTAATTTCATTTCAATCAATAAATATTATATTATAGAATTTAATTCCATAGTTGATATATACATTAAGGATATAGTGACGTCGAGTTACAGGATGGTGGTGATGAAAATGATCCAAAGGTAGTGTGACCAACAATATTGATATTACCACATATAGTTCCACTTGCACCACCTCATGTACACTTGAGTTTGTCACAAATTCATTATTTCACGAGGATTTATTATGATTCATATAACATATGTTGGGTGTTCTCCATCCATACCCTACTATAGAAGATTTGAATGGATTGTTTCAATAGAAAAATTCACCTAATATTTTGGGGAATGGTGGCCCCAAATTTGTTGACTCATGGCTAGTGTACACATTAGATATTTTCAAGTATTTAGAGAAGAGTCCCATGATAAAGCTCAAGATTTATATTTATATTGTTACTGTAACCACAAATAAATGGTGGGATGTCATAAATTTGGATGATAAGCATCATGAGATGAAAAATAGGGATTTTTATTCAATATTTTATGATTATATATTCCCAGAGACACTAAGTGTTTATCCAAATTGTTTATTCATTTAGATTCAGATAATATATTTCTTATGAACTAGTCAGAGAATTTGAAATAGAAATAATTTGTATGTTTTGTACATGTTGAGGGTCAATTGACCATAGTGAGAAGATTTGAGGATGGTGGTGGTTACATAAGGAATTTTCAGGTGAATGTCTTTTGGATGACTAAAATTTGTAAAATGTTAATCAATGACTTAATATATTAGTGTGAATTTTGAAATGATGAGGGAATGGGGAATAGTTATTTAGTGGGTAGATTTGGAGGTAGTTCATTGAGTGTAATGAAGAATAACACTGAGTTTTCTCATAAGGGGCATATCAATCTGGTTGTATATACTAGTAGATTTATAGTATGCCATAAGAGTGGTAAGAATGATCATATAAATCCCAGTGAGATCAAGATCAATTTGAGTGGAGAGACAATGGAATAATCAGAAATAAATAAGTT
This sequence comes from Viscum album, assembly GCA_963277665.1. NCBI lineage: Eukaryota > Viridiplantae > Streptophyta > Magnoliopsida > Santalales > Viscaceae > Viscum > Viscum album. The sequence continues at coordinate 1,656,961,322 of OY728138.1, read as the reverse complement.
TTTTTAGTCACTTCCACCTATGAATAGGGGAAGAGAATATGAAACATTAGTCAATTCTATAGAGGGATCATGAACCCCAAGTCCTGTAGGTAGATGGAGTAATAAATCCATATAGTCTGAGGAGGAGGAGGATGTGGTAGAGGGAGCCATACTTCAAATATTTTGTGTCAGTGGAGTGTATGAACTCAGTGTACTCTCAGTTTGGGTTGATGGTTTCATATTGGGCCAGATATTTGTACTATAGAATACACATTATGAGAAATTTTCTAGACCAATTATAGTGCGAGGTGTGATTCTAGTATCATTCATATAATAATCTATATTATTTGGCATGTGCACATCTGAATACATTATATGTAATTATATCATGGAAAATCTTGGTCCCAAATTTCATTACATTAATAGAGATATAAATCATTGTAATCTGCTTGGAGTATAATCTGAACGTGTATTCCAATACAAGAATTTTCCATTGATATTGGTGGCTACAAATACTTTTGGATCATCTTAATCCTTGAGATGACATGATTTAATGTTATTCTTTTAATAATATAGTTAGTTACCATCCAAGCCCATGTGAAATTTTATCACTATAGAGTTCTATTTATATTCATAAGGATCAATGAATATATTCATAAAATATAATGATATTTCCATGGTAGTTGGATTGGACCAAGGTTTTTTGGGGTTTAGAGTGTAATCCTATATTGCTAGATTTTTTTTGTTTATTTAGGAACACATTAGTAAAATTTCCCTAATGCAAAAGTCTATTTTAGAAATGTCTTCTCTGATGATATATCTAGGTAACCTCATGTGAGAGGGGTGGATTTTTATATAGGTATGTTTCCTAGAGTAGCACTAATATCAATTCCTTTTTATAAGATGTATCCATCTATGTTTTTGTAACTCTAGTGAAATATTGATAACATAAAAGAAAATGGTTTTAACCCACCTAGTACTTTCCCATGGTGTTTACCCTTTCTTTATTCCATAAATGGAGATATGACCCTCAGACATTATGTAGATTACTGATAAATGAAATATATTACTTGTAATAATCGATATAAATGGCATCATATAGAAGACATATTTTATCTACTACTTGAATATTTGGACCTCTCGATGATAGAATTGTGTTTGTGATATAATTAGGTTTGAGTTAGGATATCAAATATAACTCATATAGCTTTTAAAAAAATGTATGTTTTTAATTGGAATTTTGGAATTTATTTCTCTCTCACAACTGAGTTAGTTATTTTTATAGACATGATGAATGTGGTTTCCCTCCCATAATAAGATTCATTAAATATGGTTATAGTGGAGTGTAAATTTTTGCATTCTTAATCTTCAAATGATTACAGTAAACACCTTGACATTGTATTAAACACACCATGAGATAATTATCTAGATCATAAACTCACAAATTCTATTTTTATACTGATATTGTTATCATCCTATGTCTCACAATCATAGATACTGGAGTATGTATGGATCATGAGAATGTACGATCCATGGGGTCATGGGACTATCCTAAGAATGTTCTCGATATTCAATGATTATATGGGATTTATGGATATTATAGGTAGTTTATTCATGAATTTTCATTACTATAAGAACCTTTTTCAAGACTGAATAAGAAGGGATTTTTGTTTTCCTTGTCAAACGCATGTTATAAATCCCTTGAAGAGTTAAAAAGAAGACATAAATTTATAGAGGTCATGATTTTACCTATTCATGGAAGTGTCCGTAGAGTATAGTTAAATGTAGGAAGAATATTGATGAGATTTTTTTTTACAAAATTGGAATGATTCATGTCCCACGAGTCTTATCAGTTCAGGGAACATTAGTGAAATTACCCAACATATTAGTATTAACATCCAATTTTGGTTTATTCTGTGAATTGTAGCCAGAATTATTTTTTATCAGATTGATTAATTATATATTAACAATACTGATGACTCAAATCTATCTTTACATAAAAATAATTGAATATCAGTCATTAATGACGATTTAAATAACTACATAATTTTTATGTGGAATGTTTTGATATACATGGGAATGGAAATACAGTGGCTGATGTTCTAAGTCGAGTGGCTTGTACCAAATTGGTTCAAGAGGCTGAAAGTGAAGATATGTTTATAGCGTAATTTTTTTATATTAATTTTTTTTCTATATGATCATATCGAGCTGCCTATACTCTCATAATTATCAGTGGCCTCTTCACTTTTGGGTAGAGTGAAAATTAACCAACTTTAATATCCCCAATGATTATTCATAAGGGAGAAATGTTTAGGTGAGGAAACACTTAAAGGTTGGTTTGTAGATGATGATGAGATCTTGAAAATTGATTGATGTGTATCAGTTTCTATATACTAGAATGATGAGTTTATTAGAGACTATTATGCCTCTACGTGTGAATTAGGTCCGAGTCATTCCAAGACGTATTGGTACTTACACAACCTATTTTGGTGTCCTCGTATGTAATGTTTCATAGCATGTTTTTAACTCTGTCTTCCACCTATTTGTAGTTGATTTAGAAACACCATTCACTTTTAGGAATTTTACAGCAGCCACCCATTCTTGATTTTAAAAAATAATATTTCTCAATGTATTTTATATGGGATTACTGATGTACCCTTCATCAATGATGATGTTTGGGTGATTGTAGTTAGATTAAAAAAGTTCATAAAATTCTCTCCCATTTGGGAGATCATTAATTAGATGTTCTAGGGATGATATATTATAAGTGGATTATATTCAATCACGGTTTTCCATAGATTATAATATCATATAGGGTGTATTTGTTTACACCATAGTTCAAGTGGGGGTTATATAATGTCCTTATCTCATTGGATCTTCTATGAATATCTTAACTCCCCTTAACTAATGGTTAGTCTGAGTATTCTATAAAGGTTTTTTAGGATATAATATGAGTTTTATTTCATGATTATGGATGTTTTGGGGAGAAACATATATATATATATATATATATTAATGAAATTTATTATAATTAATCCTTTTAGAAATTTAAAAATATGGACACTTATGTGGAACTATATGGTACGTTGTGTCTATCAAACCTATACTAGTAATATGTAGTAGATATAGTATTAATAGGACCTCATTTCTTTCAAGAGACATAAGAGAAGGTACAAATGGTAAAAAAGTGAATGAATACATCTTAGTCATGGAAAAAGTCTTCTGTCGATCCTTATTAATGACCTCTATGTCATTAGTTGGTGATCAAGTCATCATGCTTATTTTTACTAGACTAGGGCATGAGGATGGGGTCTAGCATCAGCAGTACAATGTGGCAGCTTCAGCGGAGACTATGGTGGTGGCATGTGTCTGCTATGAAATTATGCGTGGCAGGGGTTTATGGCTTTGTGATGGAACTAGGTGGGTGAGGAGGGTTCAGGATCTCCATCATCGAGCGAGGGCTTCTGCTGGTCGGGGCGTGCTTCGGTGGGACCTCAGGGTGGAGGCAGGCTTCGGGTGCGGGAGCGGGCGGCCCGTGGGGTGGAGGCGCATCGGTCCAGACGGTGTTGGGGTTGGTATCGTCGGCGGCTCTTGTGGGGGCCACGATGGTGCAGTATGCCCAGGTGCGGCGTGTTCGCTTAGCAGGCGGGATTGAAAATGGTGGAATGGTGGACATGATATTTGTCTTTCTAGCTTGATTGTACTTTGTGGTCTTGTTTTGTAATGGGGTTGTCTTGTTGGGCCTTCATGCCCTTTGTTTTAATTCTATATGCCTCTAGGACTTTGTGCTGGGTTTGTTTTGGGTTCACCCTTACCAAGTTTAAAAGGGATCCTGTTTTAATTTTTTTAATAGATATGCATGCCCCCAATCTTTTCTATTATAAAATAACCTAAAGAAATTATAAGATTTTATTGGATTATTTTATGTTGAAAAAAACATATTATATTAATAAATAAAATAATTATAGACAACATGAATTAAGTAATACATATTTTAAAAGTTAATGTTTCTACTATTTAAATGTGTAACACCAACATTAATTATGAAAATATCCTCTAATCTAACTGATCAACCACACTTGAACACTATAGTTCAAATGAGACCTATACAAATACAAATAAACACACCTCCCATGTATCCTAATTGTATTGGTCTCACTGAGGATAATTGTTCAAGTTAAAGGGAAATACTAGAAGATGAGGTAATTGACCATACAAATATATTTCGAGTTTATTTTTCCTTAACCTCTTACATATATTTTTTAACCATCATAAGATGGTTTAGTAGTTATATTTACAATATTTAAAAAATTTTATGTCAAAGATGTAGATATTTTCAACATCCATTAAATATAATGTAAAATAAAAACATATCTCATGCGTACGTACGAAATGTCATATCTGTGAATTGATGTTTTTTATTTTTCATCATTGTATCTCATGGAAGGTTATATAAATGGATTTAATAGATATATATGAAAATTATAACATTATTGTGATTTCTAAAAGATAAAATATTATCTATCTTCTTAATCTCCCATTCTTTTTTAAATAGTATCGACACGCGTGTGTACATGTTGACTTCCATATCAATGAGGGAATGTGAATTATTTTTCATTCGTGATTAAAATGGAAAGTAATAAGGTTATATATTTTGAATATATTGTAAATTTTCTATATTATTGTTATTTTATAAATATATATAATTATTTAACATTAATTATTTTTATTTTTTGGGAAATGAAAAAAACAATCATTCGTTAGTACGAACTATTTTCTTAATAATGTTTTGTAATTTATTTTTCATTACTATTTTAAATGAAATGTTGTAAATGTTTATATAATTAATAAATACGATTAATATGAAATTACGAAGATTATATATGGATGGATGACCATAGATGAAACCCTAACCACGCCGATCAAAAGGCGATCCTGGATTCTCTGTCCTTTACTGAAATCGTCACGGGCCTCAGTTATCATGTTGAATCATAGACCTAATAGAGTATCGCTCCAAAAAATTATCGGCATAAAGGTCTATCAGTGACTTCATTATCCAAATATGAGGTACATACTCTCTCTCTTCAGATCTTTTTTTTCTATCGTTGGTAATTTTTTCATGTGTCGTCCTTCACTTGTGTTTCTGCACAAAACACTAGATGGTATACATTTCACGAATTTTCATATAAGATTACATAGTTTGTCGAATGTTCTCTTTCGGTATTCCGTGAATAATGATTACTACTTATTCCAGAACTATGGTTCATTGTGTTTTGGGTGATTTATTATGAATGTTTTGAAATGGTCTCCTCTTTTTGAGGTTGGTTCAGCACCCCCATCGTGCCTCTCTGGATAAGTTTCCCGTGTTTACCTTTCTATCAATTCCAGATGAGTGATTTATTCCCCATTTATGAACTCTTCTAACACCCAACTAGGCTAGACTATACTGTATTGAATATTTCAAGACCTCAGTGGCTAGGATTTGTATAGAAATTGAAATCTCTCATGAATTTCCATCATGGTTTTGGATACAGAATGGAGAAAATTCTTTTCTATGAGATGTTTTCTTTGATCATGTTCTAGAATACTGTAAAAGATGTTCTAGATTTGGACATTTTGTGAATGAATGTAGGACTCAGAAGTAATCTCCTCCCCATCCCTCTCATTTTTCAATTTTTTTGAAAAGTATGCGTTAAAGTGGAGAAATTTTGTTCTAGAAGATAAACCGGTTAAAAGTACGAATGTTTTAAACTCAATCAATGATCATAATCCAAGATTTGTGATGGAAACTCCTATTGACATACCTAATTCTGAGGGTAATGTGGCTATTACTTTTGAAGTGGGTGAACCCTCTTATGTCTATGTTTTTGTGGCTTCTCAATATGACCGGGACTCTTTCCTGAAACAACATCACCGCACATCCTTACTGAATTCTGATGAAAGAACCACTCAAATTGAGGACAATTTCTTCAAATCAATCTATAGAAAAAGATAAAAGAAATCAGTGTATGATGATGGATTCATTTCTCCAAATAAAATAAACAATTAAATTTAGAGATTATTCTCATCTAGAATGAAAAATGGTCACTAGATCAGTTGATACTTTAATAAAAGACAAAATTAAATTTACAGGATCAATGAATGTGGTTCATATGTATGAAACCATATTTGGAACTTCCAGAAAAGTGGATACAGATTCTCCTTCATAGACTAAGGTTTCTTATCCTTCTGCACCTTCTAATTATAAAATGAATTTTGACTCTAACCCAGCTATAAAGTATGCAGAACAATATACTAATGAGATGGGTAAAGACTTAGAATCAAAAATGGCCAACCAAAGGATTAGAAATGGTGAAATATTAGCAGACGATTATCTTGATATCAAGCGCCAAATTTTTTGTAAGATTTTGGTGTATGAGTCTAAACACACTCTTTCATTTTTTATGATTTCTGTTGTTCATCCTGGATACATAGTTTTTATTTTTTATTTTTTATTTTTTTGAGGATGTTATTTTATTATGATTGCATCAATTCAATGAGAGACAAGAAAAACATCGATCATTGTCTAGACCTACGTTCCACCAATTATTTTGTAATTCAGTTTGAACTCAGAGATAGCTGCACAGATTGATCAGGGTATGTGACAAGAATGTTATGGAAGTTGATAAAAATTGGGGGATAACCTCAAAAACCATGATGTAGAAATCATATATGCTGCTGATGATGCAGCTGGGAAAACCAGGTCCTACGGACAGAATACCTTTGCCTCATTTTTCAACATGAGACATTGGAGATTTCACAGGTTTGTTGTACTTTTTTCCTGAGGTGAGTGATATTCCTTGATATATCCCTTGGTTTTTTCTTTTATTTTTGGTTTGTGTAAACTCATTACAACTCATGCTTTCCTTTTAACAATTTTGATTTAATAAATTTCTTTGGGGCATGAATTGGGTGACCAATTCATTTCTCTATTTGTAAAAGATAAATTATTATTATTATGTAAACTATAACTCCATGACCATGGTTAAAGTATTCAAACTAACAAACAAAAGCATGCATGTGAAGCCCAACAGTTTACACTGAAATTTTGATTTTATTTAAGAATTTGAAATGAATGGAAAATTTGAAATTACAATTGAATTATATATTTAATTATATGTACTAATATTTATATAATATAAAATTATAATAAATAAAACTTTATTATACATGGGTTTATGACATATTACATGGAAATTTTGGTCCTAAAAATTGTTAATATCATAATCTCATTTTTAATCTGAAGTGTTCATGTTTAATTTTTTTGGATATTGTAAACAATCTCTTTATTAAACCAAATGAATATTCAAATTTTATTTTAATTTATGATACATTAATTATTTTCATTTCATTTTCTTCTCATTGGTAGTTGAAATGATCATGAAAATATTTTCATGAAAAACAATCAATATTTCCCTTTATTCGGTCGAGAACCATTTTCATGTATATATGTGTCCATCAAAATGTTTTGTTGATGTTTATAACTATGAAAAGAATTTTAAAATTTTATTTTTTACTACATATTAATTTATTTTAAAATTATTAAATTTCATATTTTCAAATGTATTTCATATGCATAAATTTTGAATTTTAAAAATAGTGTGACAAAATGATCTATGTTAGTGTATATTGCTTAAAAAAAATTCTACCATCATGTATTTCTTGTTTCATGAATATTCATAACATGAATCAAAAAATTTACAAAGAAAAAAATATATACAATTTTCATGAAATTTATATTTTTAAAATTTACCAAAATAAATTGGATGTTTTTTCTTTATTCTCACTGTGTATTTTATATGATTTTTTAAAAATGTTTTTTATCTATATCAATATACAATAAATATTTTTATGCTTTTATTGTATAAATATATTATAAATCTATCAACTTTTTTCTATAGATGTTATATAGTTATAATGTTTTACAGATTATTTAATTAAACCAATTTTAACAATGGTTTATTATGCTATGATAAAATGACGAATATTTTTAGGATCATATGAAAAAAATAGGTATCTTTTTCCTTATATGATGGGAATTACCAAATGTATATAGACTATTAGTTAACAGGGTAAAGATTTATATCTCATTATAGATGTCAACTGGAGAGGGGAGTTGACATTGTACTTTAGGGGACTATGTCTACTATGATAGACATGGTAGCAAGAATAATCTATGGAAATGATTGGAATGGAGAGTGATCCCAGTCCACTATAAGGGAGTATCAACTATGATGGTTATGAGAGATAACCTTGTGTATAGAAATAAGTTTATTTCTTCTGTTTATACACAAAAACTTATTCCTTATACTAATTATATAGTCTCGGGGATTGTGTTTAGTTATTACTGAATTTGGACCCTGATGACTCATGTATCAAGTTATTACAAAACTATATTCCATGAATTTTGATTCATGGTCTATGATATATTCTTTATGTATTCATAAGTTATTATCTTGTTCTAATATTCTTATTCTTATATTTTTCTTTCTTATAATCGTTTATTGATATATAACATTTTTACCCATACAGAGTATCTAAGCTCTCCCATTCATATGTTATCTTTTCCAAAGGTTATGAATAAATTTGATTAGTATCATATGTCAAAGATAGAAAATTGGTAGAATTAATTTTGTTGGATATGTTTATTATTTTTCATTTAATATGTTAATTGTCTACCAATTATCTAATGATGCAAGACCATTATGATTCTTGGGAGTGTATTATAATGATATATATTGAATACTCATCTAAAATTATGTAGTATTTTTGTATATAATTATTGGGTCCAATTAATATTTCAATGGTAACTTTTTCAATCTATGGTTATTAGATTATGTTCAAGGATAGTTGGGTAGACAATATAATTATAGTTTATAAGTAATTATTGGGTTATAAGGTTGGTGTTCCCTACTCTTGGGCTTATTAACCCATGTTATAATTTTTTCTGTTTGAGTTAGGTATATGTATTGAGAGATTTAATGGGAGTAAAATTGTATTTTCTAATTTTAACAACTTCTTGGATTTATTTTTTAGTGTAGTCATTGTACATGATAATTTAAAGTCAGGAATAATGAAATAGGGTTTTTTACATTGGGTTTATTGTGTAACCATACTCTCTAGAAATGGGATAGGTTTGAAAAGTAATCAAAATAATTATATCCAATAATAGAAATTTACTAAATCCATATGAAAATAACGGGATATGGAAATAGACTTATGATAAACGGTTCATATTCAATGGGAGATGGAGGGATCATTGGTATGTGATAGTTATTTATGACCATGTTTTTTTGGTTAATTTGTTTTGGGTTTTCAAAAACATAATTTATAATTAATGAATGCATTTTTTCATGAACTATATTGAATATTTTGTATTTTCTTGTCATCTTATATATTTGTAGTCTTTTTTATCTATTAGTTGATGTTTTTTCATAACATTGTTATACTGATAAAATAATATATAAAAGGAACAATTGTGGTTTCTTTTTTTTTATGGTTTTACTTAGGTGTGCGTAAAATTATGGCATTGGTTGATTTCCATATAAATTATTTTTAGGTTTTGTGGTGGTATATTGGGATTTCATAAAATTTATAGGTGTATTTCCATGAAAATTAAAACATTAGTAAGAAATATTGTGGGTTGTTGTATTTATTTTGATAAATCGTGAATTCTCTAGTTAATATTTTATATATGATTTATTGGCGCATTATATGGGTTTTGTTATAGTAATAATTTCTATATGGGAATGTATTAGTTTTTTGAGAATGTGGATAATGATTATCTAGGGTATGAGATGTTTTATAGAATATTTTAATAGTATACTTTTGTATATTTGTTTACACTTTTGAAAAAACACAAATATTTTATAGTTTATGGTTATTATAGAAAATAATCAAGGGATTTATTTTTAATAGCTAACATTTTAGGGGGTAATTAAATCTTAACTTGTAATAATGTTTGGGTATTAAATCATTAGAATGTGTGACTTAAATTATGAAATTTAGGTTCATGAGACTAAATTTTAGTATAAATTACGTTTTTGGTTGATGGTGGTAGTATAATATAGTGGTTTTAAAATTATTATAATGGTTGGTTAATCATTTGGTCTACAACATTGTAACATTAAATAAGTTTATTTTTCACTATATAGTGGATCTTGGTCTGATTAATATTGTTTTTCAATAGATTTATATTTGGATTATGACATGCCCTGTCAAGGTGTATTAACATGTTATAAAATTTTTAAGGGAGTATCATCCAAGAATTTTCATAATTGAAACTTAAATGAAGTTTCCATAGTGGTCTGTTTTATTAAACACTCTTAATGTTAACACATGACTATTGTAAAAAGTTTTCTATACGAGGTGGTTTCCAGGATATAGATTTGTTATTATTTTGAGAAATTTTTTTATGACCTTGTCATGTTGAATTTGGGGTTTATCTTATATGTATTTATTATAATTTCATATAAGGGAATATGAATATGTTTTTATTATGTTTGGATGGTAAATGAGGGAATAATATATTCTTTTATATTTTTATATCAGGTTTATATGACATAAGTGATTACATTGGGATATGTTTCATAGTATTTTTGTTTATGAATGAGATAATATTGGTTAAAATATGTGATTTTTAAGTACTGTGACATGGTATGAATCCATGTAATTTATTAAAACATATATTATAAATTAGGATATAGAGTAATACCAAAGCAATATTTTGGTATTGATTATGTTTCATTGGTATTGGGAATCCCATAACATTCTATTATTTAATAGATATTAGATTAAAATGATTTGACTAAATGATATCATTTGAGAGTGAAAATCATGTCGCTGGGGAAAGTAGTTTTACCAACCATTTGAGTTTATAAAAAATATAATATGCTATATATAGTTATCCACATGTAAAAAAATAATTTAATGTTATAATTATAGTTTTATCGATTTTTATAAGTGTAAAATAATGGATTTATTCATGGTAAATGTTTATAGATGTGTTTTTTTCATGTTTTGATGTGATTGGGAAGTATAAAAATAGTATATTTAGGTTTTTGGTAGTGAAAATATAGTGTTTTGGAGGTTTTGGAATTATATAATTCTTGAAAAACTATCATGAAACTATCAATTATAAAGAAGTCATAAAATAGGTCATATAGGAGACAAGGTGTAGTGAATTGAATGGTACATGATCATTGGGACCCTGTATGTGGAAAAATATATTATAGTAAGGACTACAGAGTTGATATAAACATTCATTATAATTGTGTGGTTGGCTCATACAATCACTGAAAATGATACAAAAAACTTTTTTATTCGATTTTAAGATGAATTCTAATTCATTATTACCCTCTCACAAGGACCTATCAACCTAGGTTGATTTTGGGTGTGACTTTGGTGGATTCCTCCATCGAGGTTAATTCTCCCACACAATATGGACATTGTGTTATTGTAATAAATGTTATAACATATCTAGTTCTTCATTTCTAATTATTTTTTTCTATCCTATGTTTTGTAATTAAGGTTTTAAATGAGTCATGTAGAAACCATTTTAGTTGTTTTTTACATTTTTACAATGTGTTTCTAGATACTAAGAAGAGATAGATGATCCTATAATTATTGGTTTATTTTTTCATCATCGTCGTGATTGAGTTAGTTGAAATCTTATAATTTATTTTATGTGATGAATTTTACTAGCTTATATAATGGATTACAATTAAATATTTTAAATTTTTTTATAACTATATATAAATGTATTTATATATAGTACAGATTGCTTCTGGAATGTGTATATTTAAATGAAAATAATAGTATAATTTATAGGTGTGTGATTTTTTATAAAATGTATAATTAGATAAATTTGAGGTTAAGAATTTTGTTTATTTCTTGCTGCGTATGGAATGAATTATTTATATTATTTTTTGGTGAAATGTTTTAGAATATTTAGTGTGATTTAGTTTTGGGTTTAGGTTTTTTTTAATAACCTAATAAAATATGGGGTTATTGTTTTTTAAGAGAAGTTAGTGTCAGATTATCCATGTGAGTGAAGGTGCCTCATCGTGTTATGTAATGTTTAATTTGGAAACTCTATATAATTATATATACTTCATTAAGTTAGTCGAGTTTTGTTTTTGAATCGTTAATTGACCATGGTAACATTTAGGGACATGGTCGGTTGATTTGAAAACAACAGTTGAATGAGGGGGATCTGAAGATGGATTGGAAATATAATTTGACTGTGGGGTTTATCATTAATATTTTGATTGATGTGACATGTTTTTGGAGATACTTCTGGGTTAAAATTTTAAAGGGTCTTTTTATGTTGGTATTAAATTTACGGTTGTAAGGAATGTTTATTTATTCTTTTATTTAATGTAATTATATTGATATAAATTCATATACATTGTCTTAATTGTATAAATTTTCATAGGTTGGGAATGTTTTCCAAAAATGCATATGAGATGCATGGTTTAACATGGATGAATTGTATAGAATGTCATCATGGAAAAACTAATAAGTTATTTTATTCTTACCTTATATGTGAAAAATGTAATACATGAATAAGAGGATTGTATTGAGTTACATGTTACAGGTAATGAATATTTGATATATTTTTTGGATTATAGGGTATTTTTAGTAGAGATGGGTGCAAATTATTTTCGTTGGGAAATTGGGAATTTTCATATGAAGTTATTTTTATAGATTATTAAATTATTATTTTTACTTAATGTTGTTTTTATAGATTTTTTATGGATTTCTCTATGTTTTCTATATAATTATATAGATTTTGTGTTGAAATGTTGATATAATATTCCCCATGGTGTATATATTGTAACACCCCGAGATTTTATGAAAAATATTCTTTTTAATTTTATGGATGTCTTGTGTTGTATGCTACAACAAAAGGAGCTTTCACTACACACGTCCCTGGCTTGGCTTGCATTACACGCAATCACGACCTTCCACGATAGCGTGTGTTGTACGCAATACCAAGTTTCACTAAACGAGATATTATTATAATATTATTATGAACTAGCCATTATGAATAGTAATACCCACTTTTTGAAATTTTATTTTCCAAAATGGACTTCATTTTTGGATTCGGAATATCTAAATTATCCTAGGGTGAAATTTTGGTATTTTTCTGAACACATTCAATTTTTTATGAATAGTGAAAACACTCGGTTACTATTTAAAAACCGACTTTTTATTTAAATAATTATTTGTTTTATTTAAATTTATTTTAGGTCAAAATTGATACATAATACCTATATATGTTCAGTGAAATTCATTGGAGGCATTTTATAATAATTTTAGATATATAAAAAGTTTATTGAACTTTTCACCGTCTTTTACCTACCTCCTAAGAGAATTTGCAAATTCACATAAAACATAATTTTACCGCTTCTGTGAGTGGAATTTCGAAAATCTGAGAGACATAGTTAATATCAAGGACTAAAATGTGGTTCAATGAGATGAAAATAATTTTTGGTGAATAGTGACTTTTTACTTTTTTTTACCACTGTTAAAAGTAAATAGGGTTATTAAGGGAACAAATGTTATTATTATTACCCTAAAACATGTCGTAATTCTATTGGATAAGTGTAATTCGACCTAAAACAACCTTAGGAATGAAATATGACCATTTAGGTCCACTTGGATTAGATTAGGACATATAATATTAATATATTTAAAGAAGGGTTTAAATAGTTAAAATAAATGTTTAATAACAAAATCATTTTTAATATAGGGTTATACATAAGATAAATTAGACTATAAATATTAATTATAAAGCCCCAAATATTTCCTACATAATGGTAGTTTATTTATAATTTTTAGAAATTAAATAATTTAATTTATTTATGACACAATGATGATGAAGTAATTATCTTATTAAAAAAATATTGACATAATTGATGTTATAAACACCCAAATAAATCTAATTTGAGACTTTTTATGAATTCCACTAATTTTCTAGGTTAATATGACATGTTAGTATTGATTTAGTTAACTTTTTTCGAACTAACCATTCTATTATTATTTTCAAAAAAATCAATTACCAAATAGTGTCAAAATTGACATAAAATAGTTTTTAAAATAAATATTGTATTAATAATTGTTATTTTATTCTTGAAAATCTAAGGTTCGGTCAAATGACTTAGATAAGGTTATATATATTAATAATAAACAACTTGGGGATCGTTTGGCTTGTTATAGTAAGTTTATTAACCTTATAGTGTAAGAAAACAAGAAGACACGGTAAAAGAAATATTATTTAACTTAAAGTTAAATCTAAATGATAAGGTTAAAATAGAAACCTAAACTTGTCTAAATTATATTGGATGAGAGGATTTCTACCCATACCCACCTTAGCTTCGAAATAACTCAATTTTAAGCTACTAAAAACCGAATATGACTTTATAATAAAATAATATTGTTTGTTATTCCAAAGGTACCCCTCTCCTCCCTTATAAAAGGGCACCTCCTCCCTCTCTTCCTCACACCACTTCGAGCCTTAATTCTCAGCCAAACCCTGACAAATTCTCTTCTCCACTTCCCTAGAAACATCCTAGAGGTTTTGTCCCTCTTCAAAGAAAAATTTTAGTGCCCTCAGAGGAGGTCTCAAAGAGGCACTTCAAAGAAGTGGTAATGTCCTTTACCGATTCATTCAACTTTATTTCTTCTTCCACTTATTCTTCTTTAGTTGTTTCATTATCATGTAACAGCATCAGTATAAACAATTAAATGATATGTTATTATAATTATGAAACAACCATTTTTCACCATCTATCCATCCTACGGAATACGAAATCACCGTGCGTGCGTACGTACGGAATACCGTCTCCATGCCGTGGTGTAATCTATTTTCCACCACCACCTTACTTGGATGTGTATAATGGTGAAAGTAATGAATATATATGATTATTGTAAAGTGATATTTATTCTCTAATATTATACATACACTTTAAGGCAATTCCACGATCATGGGAATGATATCAATGCTCATGCGTACGTACGGAATACCGTCTGCATGACGCGATTCACATTACATGATAACCATTCAAGAATGATTATAAAGTATATATAATAGGTAATAATGAAATATATGAAATAATAATTCTATTTAATTTTTTCATATATATATTTATGTCAAATACTTAAATCCATTCAATTAAATAAGGAAACGAAAACATCGTTCATGCGTACGTATGTCCCACCATCTCAATGAACGGTGTATTTCTTTCCATTTACCGTTCCATTATATATAAGTATATTCTGAATATATATTATATATAAATCATGTTTTAAATTCTGGATTTAAGTAATCATGATCTAAGCAATCATATGAATAATTACAAGTTAAAACACGAACGAAAAATGAAACGATTTTACCCAAAATGCTACTTTAACATGAATTTACAAAAGAACGGGTTATATAATGTCATAAGTGAACCATATATGATATAATAACAATGAATATGATTCTGTAATAAGTCAATGACATTATTTAAATCATTATACAAGAGGTTTGGATACATACAAAGCATATCAGACCTAAGGTAAGGGATAATTTTGTAATCTCATTTTTATCCGAGATTGCTTATTCATAAGTATTTATTGGGGTTATATTTATCATCCATGTCCCTACTTTTTAAAAATGGTTTCATGTATGTTTAAAGTCCTTTTTACCCATTTTTTACTTTTACTACATGGTATGTAAGGAATCTTTCTTTTGTTTACGTTACGAGGTACTTTTTTACTTTTCCGGCAAAAGTACGAGAAGAATGTTTTTTAAATTATTTGGCGTGAATGGATTTTTACGGTTTTATAAAGCCTTTTTTTCATGAAGCTTCCTCGAAAATATTTCATTACTCATTTCAACAAAATCTTTTTCTTTTAAAATTGCATAACATTTTTGTGAAAAGAGAATGATTTTGAAGAAGAAAGGATATTTTCCTCAAGAATTCATTTCAAGGGTTTTATCAAAACCATTTTTCATCTAAGATGACATTATTTCATATGTGTATGTTTCAAATATCATGTCTCTATGATTTACATGGTTTCACTTTACTTATTATGAAATGATATACATTTCTTTTTTATGGAATATGTGATGATGGGATGATGTTTATGAACCCATTTTATTTATTGGGTTATGTATGTTTATTTTGTGGCACAAGGAAGAATGATTTAATTATGAGATGGGTGGGACCTATATATCCTTCAAATACATTGGGTAATGATTAATATCTCATGAGATATACATGTATGGAACGGTAAGATAATCCGGTTCAATATTACAGGACTGGAATGAGGAGTGAACTTGATTCAGAAAGGGACTTTGTCCACTAAGATGGTCTTGGAAGAAATGCCTTGACTACTATGGAAATCATTACATGTGCTTAATGATTGCCACAATTACATTTTTTTATTCCCATGATATTTTATCATGATTAATGTTCCCTTATGATATATGCCTTACGTACTTCCATGATTCTTGTCTTTTCTCAATATTTTGATGTTTAGATTTTATTTTCAAGTTATTGCATTCAAATGTTTATGGATTGTTTTATGTTCTCCATGTTTACCCTTACTGGGCATTTGAGCTCACCCCTTTTATGTTTTCTTTTCCCCAGGATATAAAGAAAGGTTTTAGGTAAGAAAAAAATGGGCAATATCTTTATGGGAGATGTTGATGATCTTTCACCACGATTAGAAGATTATATTACGAGTTTTCAAAGACACTAAACTATAACGGTCCTTGTGTGTCTGTTTTTGTTATGTACTAAGTATTCTGCAAAGGTAATGTAATGTCCATGTATGTCAAGCTCTGGGTCTCTACAGTTGGTATCAGAGGAAAGGTTTCGTCAAACTTTGTAAACTAGGATGCAAGAACTTTAGTGAGATCCCTAGAGATATATCTAAGGTATGTATAGGGATGTCTCTAAGGTTAAGTATAAGTATAGGTTATAGTCCTAGAATTACGGTAACAATCTTAGAATTAAACCTAAGATGTTAGATATTCAAGGTACTCCCGCTTTATTACGTTGTTTTCCCTAGAATGATTTTTGCCTCTCACACTATTATTTTTGGGTTTTAGACGATGGCTGGAACCCGAAAGAACCGTGTTGATCAATGTAATAGACAATGCAATGATTGTCCTCCTGAACAAACAAATGTTATGGGAGATGGAGTGCAAAATCTTATTTCTATACTTACAGAAGGTATGAATCATTATGGACTTCCATATTAGAATAGAAGGGAACAATATTCAATTGAGTCCTTCATGAGGCAACATCCACCTTATTTTAGTGGGTCTTCTGATCCACTTGTTGCTGAACAATGGATCAGTACCACTGAAAAGATATTTTTAGTTCTTCAATGTTCTAAACATGATAAATTCATCTTAGTAGTTTATCGTTTGGAAGGTGAAGCTGATCAATGGTGGAATATTATCAAGAATATGAGGCCAAGAGATGAAATGTAGTCCATGTAATGGGACGTGTCCAAGAACTTATTTTTCAATAAGTACATCCCTTGTATTTTTTGAAAAAATATGGAAAAGGAGTTCCTTGAGCTTAAAAAGAAGGATGATGAATCTATTGGTATATATGAAGTGAATTTTACAAGACATGCAAGGTATGCATCTTGTTTTATCATCCAACCTGAATGTAAAGTGGATATATTCATCAGTGGCTTAAAACCAAGTCTTCGAATGGTATTAGCTATAAGAGACTTCATTAGCTATGAAGAAATTGTGCATTGTGCTATTAAGGTAGAAATGGAAGTTGGTGTTACATATCCATCTCATTGTTTTGACAAGAAACGAAAGATGGAGTTCAAGGATAAATCTTAGAACAATGGTGAAAAGAATATGAATGTTTCCTTATGCTCAAAGTGTGGAAAGAACAATGGTGGAGATTGTCTTAAAGGGACTAGAAAATGTTTTAAGTGTGGAAAAGAAGGCCATCGAGCAGATGAGTGTCGAAGTAATGGAAAAAGGGTTAATAATGATGTGAATAAAGAAAAGACTGTAGAGAATGCACCACCAACACTTTAATGCTTCAAGTGCAAGGAAATGAGGAATTATGCTAATAAATGCCCTAATCCATGGGTTAATGATGATCAACGTGAGCAACCTCTTAAAGAAAAGGATAAAGAGAAGTCTCATGTGATCACTATTTGTGATTTTGAGTATGAAAATGATGTTGTGTAATGATTAAGTGTTTATGTAATGTGATTTCAAAATAGTATCATGGAAACACATTTATGGTATTTTGGAATTTTGGAATATCTATGTACTGGTTTTCAATTATTATATGGTACTGGTAACCATGAAAAAGTGGTTGAAATATATTTTTTGGAATGTAGATGATATGCGAATAATGAAGGGATAAGAAGATAATGAGATGTTTGATTGTATTCATGAGATCATGACTGATATAAGGACTATGTGATATTATGGTTTGAGTATATAGAATTTTTCGGATTTAGTTATATGGAAAGTGTTAAAATTTAATAACATTCATGTTTTCACTAAGGTTCACTGGGTATTCATTCTTCAAGATAATACATGATTAAGGTATTCACATGTTTGTAATTTGACCAACAAGATATATCTTATGATATATGGGGGATAAATGGTGGCATTCATGTGATTGTTATATGACATTTCAAGTAATCATTTTCTTTATACAATGAGCTTGGACCAAAGTATTTTAGATATGACTAAAGATTAGAATCGATTATGTTGGACATAAGTTATTATTGTTTAAGGATAGAAATTTTTTTCGATATTATTGATGGGATGTTATAGTAATGCAGTTTTAGAAAAAGGACAACATGCAGGACGAGCGACAACCCATCACGTCAGACAAGGCTGTGGGAATCGAACCCACAACTGAAGTGTGAATGGTCTTTATCACCTACCACTAGCCTACAAGAAGTCCCTGGCTAGTAGAAACTAGTTTTATTTTATTATGTGACATGACAGATGAAGTATAAGTTCTTTTTTGGACTCGTATACGATTAACCTTACCATATATGGACTTATGTATATTTGATAACTTTTGATAACCTTTTGTTTTAAACAGATGGAATGACCCATCATTCTATCACATGATCTGTTAGCACTTCACGAATAATAAATTAAACTTTATTTCTTTAAGAGATGAAGTGGAAATTGTTCAAAGCACGAACAACAGTGAGATTGTACCAAAATCAAGCAAGTATTTCTTCTAATTCAAATTCTTCAACTCTAGGGAAATGATCTTGAAAACCAAAAAATGTTGTCCTAGTGCCCTTATATTCGATGAATCAGATGGTACCCTAGATCATCACAAATATATGGCATTGTGATTGTTGGATTTTTCATAGCCATGTTCTCTACCACTCTCCATCAGAACATGACGGTTAGATTTCTCTTCCATATCCATATTTTCACCTATGTTCTCCTATGTGAAAACCCAGTGATTAGTTAATTTGGGTAACTTTTACGTTTCATACATTAGTTTTTAATGCCAGGTTTTGGTATTCCTTTTTTATGATGTGGGTTTCTATTAATGAATCTTCCGAGTGGTAAACCATTTATAACCCCGACGAATTTTGAGGGCGAAATTTATTTTAAAGGGGGTAGAATGTAACTCACCAAGATTTTATGAAAAATATACTTTTTTATTTTATTGATATCTTGTATTGTACGCTACACCAAAAGGATATTTCACTATACGCATCCCTGACTTGGCTTGCATTACACGCAATCATGACCTTCCACGATAACGTGTGTTGTACGCAATACCAGGTTTCACTAAACAAGATCTTATTATAATATTATTATGAACTAGCTGTTATGAATAGTAATACCCACTTATTAAAATTTTATATACCAAAATGGACTTCATTTTTGGATTCATAATATCGAAATTATCCTAGGGTGAAATTTTGGTATTTTTCTGAAAACTTTCAATTTTTGATGAATAGTGAAAACACTAGGTTACTATTTAAAAACTGAATTTTTATTTAAATTTATTTTATGTAAAAATTGATACATAATACCTATATATGTTCAATGAAATTCATTGGAGGAATTTTATAATAATTTCAGATATATTAAAATTTTAATGAACTTTTCACTGTCTTTTACGTACCTCCTAGGAGAATTTGCAAATTCACATAAAACATAATTTTACTGCTTCTGTGACTGGAATTTAGAAAATCCAAGAGACACAGTTAATATCAAAGACTAAAATTTGGTTCAATGAGATGAAAATAATTTTTTGTGAATAGTAACTTTTTACTTGTTTTTACCATGGTTAAAAGTAAATAGGGTTATTTCGGGTAAAAATGTTATTATTATTACCATAAACCATGTCCTAATTCTATTGGATAAGTGTAATTCGACAAAAAACAACCTTATGAATAAACTATGAACATTTATGTCCACTTCCATTAGATTAGGACATTTATTATTAATTTATTTAAAGAAGGGTTAAAATAGGTAAAATCAACGTTTAATAACTAAATTATTTTTAATATAGGGTTATCCATAAGATAAATTAGACTATAAATATTCATTATAAATATAAAGTGATTTTATACATAATAGTAGTTTATTTATAATTTTTTTACATTAAATAATTTATTTTATTACTGAAACAATGATGATGAAGTAATTATCATAATAATGAAATATTGAAATAATTGATGTTATAAATAAATAAATAAATGTAATTTGAGACTTTTTATAACTTCCAATAATTTTATAGGCTAATATGACATGTTATTATTGATTAGGTACCTTTTTTTGAATTAATAATTCTGTTATTATTTTCACCAAATTCAATTACCAAATAGTGTCAAAATTGACAAAAAATAGTTTTTAAAAAAAATATTATATTATTAATTGTTATTTTATTTTTAAAAATCTATGTCTCGGACAAATGACTTATATAAGGTTATATATATTAATAATAAACAACTTGAGGTTCTTTTGGCTTGTTATAGTAATTTTATTAACCTTATATTGTAAGAAAACAGGAAGACAAGGTAAAGAAAAATTATTTAACTTAAAGTTAAATCTAAATGATAAGGATAAAATAGAAACCTAAACTTGACTAAATTCTATTGGATGAGAGGATTTCGACCGATACCCACCTTAGCTTTGAAATAACTCAATTTTGAGCTATTAAAAACCGAATATGACATTATGATAAAATAATATTTTTAGTTATTCCAAAGGTGCCCCTCTCCTCCCTTATAAAAGGGCACCTCCTCCCTCTCTTCCTAACACCACATTGAGCCTTCAATCTCATCCAATACCTGAACAATTCTCTTCTCCCCTTCCCTAGAAACATCCAAGAGGTCCTGGTCTTTTTCAAAGAAAAATTTTAGTGCCCTTAGAGGAGGTCTCAACGAAGCGCTTCAAAGAAGAGGTAATGTCCGTTACCAATTCTTTCAACTTTATTTCTTCTTCCACTTATTCTTCTTTAGTTGTTTCATTTTTAAGTAATATCATCAGTATCAATCACAAACTGATATGTTGTTATAAGTATGAAACAACCATATTTCACCATCTATCCATCCTACGGAAAACGAAATCACCGCGCGTGCGTACGTACGGAATACCGTCTCCACGCCGTGGGGTAATCTATTTTCCACCACCACCATACTTGGATGGGTATAATGGTGAAAGTAATAAATATATATGATTATTGTAAAGTGATATTGATTCTGTCATATTATACATACACTTTAATACAATTCCACGATCAAGGGAATGATATAATCGCTCGTGCGTACGTACGGAATACCGTCTCCACGACACGATTCACTTTCCATGATAACCATTCAAGAATGATTATAAAGTATATATAATAAGTAATCATGAAATATATGACATAATAATGCTACTGGATTAATGTATATATATATTTATGTCATCTACTTAATTCCATTCAATTCAATAAGGAAACAAAAACAGCGTTCATGCGTACGTACGTCCTATCCTCTCCATGAACGGTGTAATTCTTTCCATTTACCGATCTATTATATATATGTATATTCTGAATATATATTATATATAAATCATGTTTTAAATTATTGATGTAAGTAATCATGATCTAAGTAATCATATGAATAATTACAAGTTAAAACACGAACGACAAATGAAATTATTTTACCCAAAACGCTACATTAACATGATTTTACAAAAGAACGGGTAATATAATGTCATAAGTGAACCATATATGATATAATAACAATGAATATGATTCTGTAATAAGTAAATGACATTATTTAAATCATTATACAGGAGTTTTGGATATGTACGAAGCATATTAGACCTACGGTAAGGGATACTTTTGCAATCTCATTTTTATCTGAGATTGCTTATTCGTAAGTATTTGTTGAGGTTATATTTATCATCCATGTCCCTATTTTCTAAAAATGGTTTCATGAATGTTTAAATTCCCTTTTACCCATTTTTGAATTTTACTACATGGTATGTAAGTAATCTTTCTTTTATTTACATTACGAGGTACTTTTTGACTTTTCCGGAAAAAGTACGAGAAGAATGCTTTTTTAACTTATACGGCGTGAACAAGATTTTTACGGTTTTATAAAGCCTTATTTTCATGAATCTTCCTCCAAAATATTTCATGACACTTTTCAAAAGAATCATTTTATTTTAAAATTTCATAACATTTTTGTGAAAAGAGAATTATTTTGAAGAAGAAAGGATATTTTCCTCAAGAATTTATTTCAAGTGTTTTATCAAAACTATTTTTCATCTAAGATGACATTATTTCATATGTGTATGTTTCAAATATAATGTCTCTTTGATTTACATGGTTTCAATTTTTTTATTATGAAATGATATCCATTTCTTTTATATGGATTATGTTATTATGGGATGATGTTTATGAAACCCATTTTATTTATTGGGTTATGTATGTTTATTTTGTGGCACAAGTAAGAATGATTTCATTATGAGATGGGTGGGACCTATATCTCCCTCCAATGAATTGTGTAATGATCTATATCTCATGAGATAGAAATGGCTGGAACAGTAAGATAATCCGGTTCAGTATTACAGGACTGGAATGAGGAGTGAACTCGATTCAAAAAGGGACATTTTCCACTAAGATGGTCTTGGTAGTAATGCCTTGACTTCTATGGAAATAATTACATGTGCTTAATGGTTCCCACAATTACATGTTTTATTCCCATGATATTTTATCATGATTGATGTTCTCTTATGATATATTCCATACATACTTCTATGATTAATGTCTTTTCTCATGATTTTGATGTTTAGATTTTATGTTCATGTTTTTGCAATCAAATGTTTATGGATTGTTATATGTTATGTATGTTTACCCTTACTCGGAATTTGAGCTCACCCCTTTAATGTTTTCTTTTCCCCAAGATATAAAGAAAGGTTTTAGGTAAGAAAAAAAGGGGAGAAGATCTTTATAGGAGATTTTGAAGATCTTTCACCACGATTAGAAGATTATATTCTAAGTTTCCAAAGACACTAAACTATTATGGTCCTTGTGTGTCTGTTTTTGTTATGTACTATGTTTTCCACAAAAGTAATGTAATGTCCATGTACGTCAAGCTTTGGGTCTCTACATATATTGGTGGAAGTGTTTGACTATTGATATAATGATGGTCAATGTTTTGAACAAATGTTCGATTAAAATTATTTTTTATCATGATGTTTAGTTTTATTAGGAAATTTTGATAAGATATTTCATAATATTAATATTATTTATGTATGTGGTAATTAAATAGTAATTCATAAATAGATGGTACTATTGCATATTTACATGTATAAATTGGATTTTGGATTCCCAATTTTATATAATTCTATTATAATAGATTTAATATGGGATCATTAAAAAATATGCATTGAAATATTATTTAATTATAAATATGTCATATACATATATATATATATATATAAATTGAGTTTCTATAAATCTAGGATCTTGGTATATCCATTTGAGAATGTCTAAAATATGTTATTCATGAATTATTTCCTTTTATCTATCTTACTCACTATCATTATGTATATATACAATAATTTATTATGAGATAAGGTTTTTAAATATGATAAATTTTTATAATTTATAACCTGTCATTATAAAAATTTATATAATTATGATTTGTAATTTTTTTTAAATTACCTTTGAATAAACTAATATATTTAATGTTATAACTCAAGTGAACAGGTAATGAAAATAAATTAAAAGTATACTAAATTACTTCACTGTTTACTATACTCTTGTTAATTTTTTAAGTGATTGTTAAAATATTTTGAAAGTTATAGATTAAGAAGGATATTTTTTCCTAAATTTAAAGGGATTGGATTAAAATATTCAATATAAATAACCCTCCTAAAAAATTTCTTAGGTGTTTAATGAATCTTTATTTTCTTGGCCATCACCATAACAAATATTCTATAATATATTATGTATAGAGGAAATTTTACCAACATCTGTGGGTAGAATATCAATGATTTTTTAGTTGGTTGATACTAGATAATAAAACATTCTATTATAATTTACTAAGGATAAAATTAAAAAAAACAATAAACCAAATATTAATTTATAAATTTATTGATGAATGATATTTATTTCATGATTAGTTTATCTCAATATATTTTATATCATATTTTTCAATTTTATATTTATCGTGGTCCATTAAGAACATCTTGAAATAACAAAAATAATGGATTGTTGAAATATATATTCAATTATTCATTATATACCTAAACCACCAGAGGATAACAGCATATCTATTTGTATTATTAACTAAAATGTTCAAATTATAAATTTATTAAGTTATTACAAACAACAGACCATATAAGGTTTAAATTTTACAATATAGATATTAAATACCAATAAAAATTCAATATAGACCAATTGAACTCAATTGACTAAATGAATAAAATTTAAAAAATTAATCTCCAATAATTTAATATTTTAATAAATTTCAGAAATTTCATTTTCAAAATTACAAAATATAATTAATAAAATCCAAGGTATGTTTCAATCCTGGTTACAAAAATTTATTTATAATCAATAATTTTATAGGGGAAAATACGTGGTAATTATAGCCATCAGATGAAAAATAATGTATATTACTGAAATACCAGAATAAAATATGATCTCTCTTTGTTCCTATAATAAATAATGATCTAGCATAAATTTTATTAATTATTTTGAGATTCATTTATTATATATTGAATAATATAATTATACAATATGTTCAAAGTGTCCATGTGGTATATTATTTGAAAGGGGTTGGAATGAGATATATATATACATATATGTTTGTGTGTGAAAAAGGATTGAGTGATTTTTTTGGAGTGTGTATTTATGGTAGTGTTGGATAAAAAATCCAAAAGGTTGATTATTAAATTTATTGATCATCTTGTACTACATTTTTAATCAACCACAAGGTTGAAAATAATTGATAAATCCAATAAAGTTTATTCTCTATATGGATGAGATTCATTTAAATTTAATTTTAAATTTAATAAAAACATATATTGAAATGAATTCAATATTACTTAGTTGAATATTGTAATATGTGGTTGGATTTTCTAAAATAATGAAGGATAAAAACGAATTGATGATTATTTATTAGGGCCTCAAATTATATAAAAACATGAAATGAAATGGTGGGAAGATCAATGATCAGTGGAGATGTCAAAATTTATGTAGAATTTAGAAAAGGAATAGTCCCCAAAAAGCATCATAATCACTTCATGAACAAGTACTTGGTCCATAAATCTATCATCACTAATGCTCAAGGATTGATGAGAATGAAATAGTTTGTTGTAAAATTGATGAGTACTGATCTTACTAGGTTTTTTTCAAGGTAATCCAGTCATCCATTGATGATTTTATCATTGGAATCTAAAATTTATTTAATCTGAGATAACCATATATTCCCTTCATTAATTTGATGATATATATTGTGATATCATTCCCAACTCATACTCCCTTCATGAGCCATCATTCAGTTGAATGGAATTCTATATTTAAACATACTCCTTGTGGAGAATCCATATAACTATTGTTTTTATCTAGAATATCGTATAATACCCCATTATAACGTCATAATATAAATTGTGGAATAATTGATAAAATTCCCAATATATAGATTTTTAATATTGGGAATTTTTAGCAGATCAAGATCTTCTTTCCACATAAGAAACCGCATGTAACAAAGATTCTTATATAAATAGAGAAATATTCTAATAAAAATGCATATTGAGTAAGATTCACATAAGGACCCTTTATTAAATATATACAAATGATGACCTTTTTTGAATGGGATATCGTTATATTAATACATATCTCATATGTGTTCTTATAACCATAGCACACATATGATACCTTTATGAGTCCCCTTTATGAGGATCACTTGAATCATGCTATAAGAAATATGGTTTATTCCCATTTAAAAATTTGTCTAATCTTATTGGGAGTCTCCCAATGATGTTTATTTCCCATATCATTGAGACACAAAACAAAAAAAAATAGATTCCCATTATATAACATCATGAAGCATCCTAGAAAAATAATTAGATTTATTTAACACCCTATATCATTTAATTTCTCCCACTTAGGTTGGATAAACCAAATTTCCATCATTGTATTCTTTTTCAATTGATAATACACTAAAAAATAAAATTTAATACATTCTCTAAAACAACTTGATTTCTATTACATGGGAATTGACATTATTGTATACCCCTTCTATCATGTAATTCATTAATAAAAGTCATATTTGTGTTTTTCATCTCATAACAGTAATAACCAAAATGTAATAATGATAATGTATTAAATTATTAATAATGTTTTATATCATGGGGATTACAATGAGAAAAATATAGGTTCGAGTTGCCCATATTTGTGTTTTGTGGTTTCTTATTAGATGACATGAGTTCAATTGATAATATATGAGAGGGTTTGTTTTCTAACTAGGTGTAATCACCAAAACAATTCCCATTTATTATTTCATTAACATGAATCATTATTGATCCAGATAAATACAAAGTCATATACGAAATTTCTATTCTATTTTTTCTTGAGAAATAGTCTGGAAAAATCATGTAACCACAAAACTCATTCTAAATATGACTCCTCCTGATAGGTGTAAGTACCTTATCGCTTATCAAAGAGATATAATCCATATGATACACCCATATAAGTGAAATATTTTCTATAAAATTACAAATGGAACCCCATGTACCATACTTAACATGTTGTAATGAGACAATATCTCACGTGGAGTCAGATTACTCTAGAAGATATACTCCATATGTGTTACCTTTATCAAAGGGGCGTGTTCCCTATAATTATTCTCCAAAAATGTATTCCTATTAAGTGTATTTACCAAAATACCATATTTTTACCTAACTCATTTATAATGCCTGATATATATAGAACACTCCCATGTAATCCACACTCAATATATTATTTCCGTCACTATCATGAAAAAACATTAAAGTTAAAATAAGTAAAACAACACAACAAATTTAAGATAATAAGGTGATATATCTCATATACGGTCAAATAAAATACATCAATCTTTGAATCTCATACTAGAAGGTATTTTATTCATATTAACTAGGATAGGTAGAATATCTCATTTAGGAATAAACCCATAAATATTTAAAATCACATTTCCACTCGGCCAAATTCCTTGTTAGAGCCAATAATATCTACATCCTTATTTCTATAATGATATAATCATTTTAAAACCAAATCTCTATCAAAATATATTCCATTTGAACTATAAAAAAACTCATCAGGATGTATATATCACGATCCTTAGAATCCTCACTTATGAGACTATATTCAATGTGATTCATCCTACATCAAATAATCCTATACCCAATAAGAAGAAAAATAATGGGACACCTATACTAAATTACAACCCCATACAATTCTATAATCCTTTCACCTAATATTATTTTTATAATGATATTAAACTGATTTCAATCATTCATGGTTGTATGACCCTAAAAGGAACTGAATTGGTCCTTCAAACATGACCTTAAAATATATTGTGTGTCTAGTTAATGGGAACAAAACCAAGTGGATCTAATTCTTTTCATATAGATATATATATATAATTTGTCTCTATGGTCCTACTCACATACTCACAACCAATTCCATATCTATTGATTCCAATGAATTTGAGGGTTCCCAGTAATATGGTTTCAATATCATAGTGTAATCAACTAATAGGAAAACGATGATGAAGGTATGATATATGTTCAATGGTACCTATGATAGAGTAAATCACATATATAAATATAATCACATTACTTATAATATTTTTTTTATACATAGAGATGTTCACATCATCACATGGTTTCGATCAGATCATTTCACCCGAGGTAACATGTCCTACATTGGTATTGGGTAATGTTTTACATAAAACTTTTAAATATATAAGGGAGTCTACAATTTTCACATAATTCCCCAAAATGTTTTCCATAAGAAAAAATTTACATCATCTTCACCAATGTGTATTACATGGTATATTTAATAATGTCATAATGACCGTCTTCTATAGGAAATTAGGTAAACATGGATTAAAAATAGTTATGGTGTGAGAAATATTCTGGGAAAAAATAAATCTATCAAAAATCCTTTAACTATTAATGAGATATATTGGAAATAAAATTAAATGTGACACAATACTAAGGGGTTTTATTTTTTGTGTCTCTTGATTCTCTCATAAATTTTTTTAAAACATTCAAAAACACCCTTCAACATAGTGTGATAGCATAATACAAGTTCTTGACATATAATGCATTCATCATGAAGGATATAACCTTGATAACCAAGAGGAAATGTTCATAAACTCATCACCGAAAAAAATTGGTAATCACCCAAGTGAGGGAGTACCACCTGAATATTATTATTCCTGGACTCTATGAAACACTTGAAATCATTCAAGCAATAATGCATCAAGAGTCACCACATCAACAATGGGCTATGAAGAAATTTTTAATGTTATTTACATCCAATAACTACTTCATTATCATATCCTTAGAGGAGGAAAATACTCATCTTAGATACCATATAGAGATATAGCATGCAGATAAGATATCCCTTAACAATGTCCAACAACATTATATGAGTTCACATACTACCAATTTGTATCTTCAATGTCATATAGTATGATCCCATCAATATTTAACTGAGGATCCCACCCATGAGATCCCATATATGATTATTCATATAAGGAAACATTATAGGATATATATTTATGGGAAATAAGACATAGAAGTTATGGAGTTGGCCCATATTCCTACCCCATGGAAAAATATCATCATCATACTCGGATAAATGTCCCCTTAGAGACTTATATCCCTATTCTGATTCATAAATACCTTATGAACACTTTATAGACATCAAGGGATGTGTCTAGCATAATCTAGAAACCTCCATATGGTAATAAAATATATGTTCTGTTATTCATGTGTCATACTAAAATATATTGATAGTGAATGTTGGATTAAAATTATATTATATTCCCCTTCCATTATAATAATTGTATTTTATCCCAATTCCTACAACAGAATAATGTTAGCACGTTATTTTGACAATAGAAGGGATGGATTATATCCCACTAAACATTCTATAGATCCACATCTTATTTGTGATACAACAAGAATATGGACATCATCATATTCAAGTATCCATTAGGTAGATGACCCATATTTATACAATGTATACAATTAAAGTATATTTCTGACATATCTATATTGATACTCAGAAAAATTCCATCATTCCCACTCCCATTTAGTATGATCATTAGTATGACCTATTGATTACTAAATAATATGATTGGTATAATCTTCCAAATCTAATAAAAAATGTATTATAGGAATTGACATCAACATTATGGATGGATGATATCCTTAAATAACTAACAAAAAATCACATTAATATATAATTCTCACTAAAAATTAGGGTTGTACTCCTTTTCTTCTTCGGACCAATGAATGACATCATCATATCTTGATATAAATTTAGATTCGGTATTATATTCCATCTCTTTCTATTGTGTCACATATATATTTTACGGTTTTAATAAAAGAGAATATACACAATCCTATTAAATATAATATAATCATTAGAATATCCCAATGAAAACATTAGAGTAACCTATGGGGGATCTGACCTATGAAGGTCATTAAAATAATTCAATGACATTAGTACCTCAATAGAGATGGATTAAGAATAATTATCACTAAAGGAAGCATATGAACCCAAAGAATTGTCTTATCCCAGGCCATATCAATGTGGTTGTTTTTTCAACCGTCTAATGTCTCTGAATGTTTTCATAATAACACACCATCATGTATTTAGAAGGTTAAATTACATGTTTTCATGAATAACCTCATATCATACTGTTATCAGTAGAACTATTGGTCCTCTATCTAGATTCCAAAATAGAGGTCCTCTCCTAGGAAATATGAAGATCAATCAAAAAAAATTATATTAGTTTGAGAAATAGAATATTTAATGTCGATAAAAGATCAATTTGTACAAATATTTTACCAATTAATTTACATGAAACACTTGTGATCATGATGTTCCTACCTTTGGAAACTAGGTCTCTCATCCTAGAGGTCCTTCTCATGGTATATAATGTAGAAATCCTCCCTAAATCAAGGTATTGATCTAGAATGGAACCACCATATGATATATAATATATATATGACCATGGGTTCCATCCTATGGATTCCACTCAAAAGTATATCCACATGGAGAAATCATGTTTGAATTAGAAGGTCCTCCTTATATCCAAACCACTCTATGTGGGCCCTATATTCAAGAGGCACTCAAGGGAGCAGGTCCAACAACACCAATTTACTCTTCCTTGACTAGAAATTTAACTTCTGAATTGAAGGATAATATTTGGAAACTATGATCATATTTCACTTTTAAATTGTGTACCCTTCAATGAAATAGAGTGGATTTTATCGAATCATATATCCCTTTGTATGGGGGTATGGGAAATGACTTCTATAGTCTGATTAGGTGGAGGAATCACTCAATGAGGATGAGAATAATTAATTTTTCATAAGGAAGAAACTGTCAAAATAATATATTCTAGTAATGATATAGACTATATAATCCTCAAAGTATTTAGCTATTGGTACATTCAAATAGGAATGTAAAAATTTCCTATGATTGAATAATAGGAAAATATTAATTCAATTAAAGATAAAATAATTATATTTTTTGATTATACCAACCACGTAATGATTCTAAATAATATATGATTCCAAATCCTATTATATATTCATTACATTTTATGACAATTAGATTTATAAAGGTAGTGTAGGGAACTATAATAGTCATGTCTTTGTAATTTAAAAACATGACAATGGTTTATTATGTATTCCCCAATGAATGTACACATTAGAGGCATAATTTAATATTGAGAACTATATATTAACCATTAATATATCCAAAAAGTACACAGAAATTGGCGTCATTTAATTTCGTCACCTAGAGCTAAGTCTCATGTCTAAGTATTGTATATCCTAGCAAGTCTATCTAGAATTTTTTTCCATCTATAAAAGTTAAAAATAGAACACTATGTGATATTGATATATCAATAGGATCTTCATCATAATAAGAGGAATATACAATTATCCTTTTATATGAGGAAAGAAAATCCCTTAACTAATGGAAAACATATGTGTAATGTATCATACTCATGAAATGTTAGTAATTCTATCCCATGAATAGAACAATTCCCGAAAAATTAGGAAATTATTTGGCGTTCTAATTATGTTAACCATAGCCTCTAGTGTTGGCGTATTTTTATTGCAACATCTTCCAACTCATATGAAATCAGTCTTACACACAATGGGGGAAGCAAGACAAGATAACAATATAATGTTTCTTCTAATATGTGACACATCCTATGATATGATGATTGTATCATTAAAATATCTTAAGGAGTCCCTTTGTAATACTATTCATAAATCCCTTTATGTGGCCCATCATTTAGAAATTGAAAAACCTCAAAGCGATCTCAGGTTAAAATGTTCTATCATGAAGAAAAAAACTAAGGGGTTATATTTTTTTAAAAAAATAAAAATCAAGAGGATACAAATACAATTATCCATAAGACAAAAAAACTGTTCCTGTATATTAGGTTCACATGGTTGAATACTCTAAGAGGGGGGTGAATCAGGGTATGACAGATTAATAGTTTATCTTGTTTAGATCATGTTTCATGGATAGAAAAAAACAATTATCTATTTATCCCATAGTAATATATAAACGGTTATGAAATCATGCATAGGAAACAATGTTTTTTTCTTGGTTCACCCTCATTGTGCTACATCCTTGGAGCATAAAATGGCAATTATCTGATGTACCAAATAAACTAAGGATCACTACTAATAATGAGTACAATGTTTTGGAAAGATATTCTATACTAAGGCCCACTGTATTGACAAGGTTTAGAGTATGGGCAATGCATTCCCAAGGGTAACTCTTTATGCCTATTTTTATGGATAACTAATAGTGGAAATGGTCATCATCATCATCTTTATATGCTCACTAGTCTTAAAATGAATCAAAAAATAGTTTATAGACATGAAGTTCAAGCACTGTTTATAGACACGTAGGTCCCTTCATTTACATGAATTCCTACATCATCAACTATATGTAGATGCTTTTTTGTCATTCCATTTTCACCCATAGAAGAATTACACATTCAAGAGTACATCTAGGTACCACAATATACTTTTTCTAACTGATTAGATGCTTTCACATGCATCATTTTGGTTTTCTCAAACCACTTGAATCTTCTGCGTACGATGTACAAGGAAAAGTACATGGACCACCTGCTCTGTGTACTGCTGCCTCTTTTGTGAACCTACTCCATCCATAGGCTGCCTTTGCCTTCACTATCACATACTGACTCTGTGAAACTTCTTAGTGAATATCCCTCTATCCGAAAATTGATATGTGTTCGTGGACTACCTTCGCTAACCACCTCCGGGTACCTCCATCGAGTATCACCCTCTATCCATGAAAAAATCATTGTTGGAATTCTTCCTTAGCTAAACCACTGGGAACTGTGCCTTCATATTCTATGAAACATGTCCTTTGGTAATTATATATCTCTACTAAAAACCATCAGTGCAATTTATTCTATTTGTACCTAAATAGATTTCACGGAATTATCCCTCATGAACCTCTTTTAGAAATTTCTAAAATTCCGTTAAAAAAATAAGTTCTCTAAGGATATTGGGTCTCCATAGTAATCATCAGGATTAACAATTCTTATATATGAAAAGATATATGAAAAAAATACTAATATTAGATTTACGAAATTTTCAATCCAGCCATCACCACATACTAATCCTTATGCTACCGCAAACTGCAAGCAACCCACAAACCATTTCGTATAAACATTCTGAATAATTTTTTTGTTCCTAAGAATTCAATCTCCTCTTCATTCGTCAATCAATTCATGTACCCTGTGACCTTCCTCCATGAACTGTTTTTGGATTCGTGAACCTCTCAAGCTTACCGTTCCTACTTCACCGCATACATTTCGCACAGCTCCGCGTACTGTTCAATTAATTCCCATTAAAAATGATATGGCTTTTTCAAAAAACAAAATCATACCAAAAACATTCCAAGAGGACACGTCAAGGGAATTTTTCCCAAAAATCTCCCCCATTGGGTTTTTTGATAACTCACCTCATAACAATACTACACATTTTGATAACTCATTAAAATTCCTTCCATCTTCAACCACCATTTGCTTCATGTGAATAAGATAGAAATCAATGATTTTCTCAACACATAATCTCATCCGACATGAACCATGATTTACATTAGAAACATGATTATAATGAAATGTTCATTAATGAATCACTACATCACTAATCAAAAATTTCCTACACCATACTTATACACTAATACCACGAAGCTTCTTTCTTCACAAATCTCAAATGTTTTGATTCTAATCACTGTTTAGACACTCCTAAAATAATCAAAATTAATTCTCTCCTTATGTTAAAGGCCTTATAAAAAGCTTTAGCTCAGCTTCAAATCCCCCAATCTTGATGCCCCACTTGAAAGCTTCTCCCCATGCCTTTCTCCCACCGAATAGTAAAACTTCCTCCCCCTATTTCATTGATCTTAAAGGTCACTTCAAGGATTCATGCAATAGGGTAAAGAACACATATCAGAATATTTTGGAAAATCACACCATACCTTAGGGAGAGGGGGTCCCACATACACTCTTTTTCAACTATGGGGATTCAAGTTGACTCCATGACCCATTCAATTCCTTTCAAAAGCTTCTCCAGGTAAGGCCTTTGTTAGAATGTGCCCAATTAGTTGTTCTGTTGGAATATACACCAACATCCCAAGAACTTTCTCCCCATTCTCTTGGATAAAATGATAATTTGTTTCAAAGTGCTTCTTCCATGAGTGATAAAATGGTATTTTGCACAGATTTATTAATCTTGAATTATCCCAATGAATTATAATAGTATATTTTACTTTATTTCCAATATCTTCATGTTTCTACTTCAT
Source organism: Viscum album (assembly GCA_963277665.1). Classification (NCBI taxonomy): domain Eukaryota; kingdom Viridiplantae; phylum Streptophyta; class Magnoliopsida; order Santalales; family Viscaceae; genus Viscum; species Viscum album. The sequence goes on along the minus strand of OY728138.1, from coordinate 1,656,926,685 downwards.
CCATAATTGTTGTGTTCAAGATTGAGTTTCAGAAATGTATTCATATTTTTAAGTGATCAAGGAAAGGAAATATTGTTTCATGCTTAACCATTACATACACAAATCTACAAGATAAAATTCACCTCATTATGTTGTTTTCCAATCATCTACTAAACCAACACAATCTGTATCGGTATACCCTAATAACTCTATATAAGATTTGTCATTATACATTAGGCCAAAATCCATTGTTCCCTTGATATAACTAAAAATTATATTTTTCTTTAATCATGTGGATATCCTTGGGATTTCATTGATAGATTACTTCTAGGCATGTGGAAAATACATTATCAGGCCTTGTCACTATTTGAAAAAACAAACATCCAATGATTTTCTTATATTATGTGACATGAACTATGTTTCCTTCGTCATCACGTGAAAGATTCATTCTGGTTGAAACAAGATTCATCATAGTTTTGGAGATATCCATTCCAAACCATTTCAAGACCTCATTGGAATATTAAAATTGAGAAATAAAAGTGACATTCCTTCCTTACATCACTTAAAAGCCAAGGGAAAAAGTCATCTCACCAAAAATTTACATTTCAATCTCAGTATTCATGAATTCGAAAACTATTTTCATTTTTCATTATCTTATCCATCATATATTATTCCATCGACATAAAACAACACCATCATCCATTGACTATTTCCATTGCTGAAATAAAAATTGTAATCAACACCAAAATTTTAAAAATCAATCTTCTTTAGTAACTAATCATGCCTCGAATATAATGCTCTTGGTGAATTCTTCAAAACATATAATTACATCTTCAGAAGACAAACCCTGTTATATTCTTCATGGATGAAAGAAACCATCTGGTTTCACAGTGTAAACTTCATCTTTGTGAACTCTATTTAGAGATGATAACTTAACATCCATCATAAATACCAAAAACATTATCTTCACTTCTATGGAAAATAATAATCTGATTGTCTTTAGCCTTGAAATACATGTGATGGTTTCATCGACATCTATATCCTCTATCTGAGAGTACCCATTACACACAAGTTGTTATTTGTTTTGAATCAAAAAAAAATCTTTATTCATTTTGTTGCAAAAAAACCAATTTTTCTGTATGAAATTTCAGTCTACTGGTCTTGAAACAATCTAACATGTTTGATTCTTTTCATTTTGGTCAATATATTCATTCATGGATTAAACCCAGTTCTCATGTCCTGCTATTTCATAAAAACATTAAAGCTCTACATATGATAAGTATGATGCTTGTTGAAAATTCATCATCCTCCTTTTTTGTGAAAGTTCTGTCTAGTCACCAATTATATTTTTCCTGTTAATTTTAGATCTTCTTTCTGGTCTCTATATAGACATTGACTTATTTTCATCATCATAATCTTCATCTAAATCATTCTCTAGAGCCGGAGAGTCTGTCGATCTGCTCATCTCTTCATCATTATACTTGTGAATCTGATCCTATATTTTCTGAATATTCTATTAATTTCCTACTATAGTCACATCATGACTTTCAACTCTCTCTCCCAGCCACTTATTGACGCATTTATTTGATTTTCACTTCTTTGAGTAGCCATGATATATCCATTCATCCGCTCGAGATTCAAATTTTCTTTTGTTTCTACTTATTGATAATGAAACATTAACATTTAATTAATATAAATTACTTCAATGATGGATTCATTCCATACAAAAACTCGTATGGAGACCTCTATTCTTTTGGACAATGTAATGCTCTATTTGAAGTGTATACTACTGTCATTAATGAATCTTTCCAAAATTTCTGTAAAATGTCTTTCTTAAAGAGCATTGTTCAAGCCATGTTGTTGATAATACTATTTATTCTTTCAATTATCCATTCTCATATAGAGTTCATACTATGTAATGTTTATTCCTTTTAGCATGTTTCTTGAGATAATCATCCACTTTTCTATTTTTTAAACACTGTTCCAATATCTGTTCGAATCATCTGTATTTTCTGACAAAGATTCTTTTCACATTCTCATCGATATTAGGTAATTCATTTGAAAACTTCAGATTTGTTGGTGATTATTGAAACCCATTCCATTCTTCTATAATCATCAATGAAGAGGGATTAATATCTCATCCCATCAATATCCCTTGATGGTATTTTCCAGACACACATCAATATTTACATATTAATGCAGCCTCATTGATTTCTTCTTTTTGTTCTTATATATCATTCAAATGATATTCCCATATTAGCAGGCATTGCACATATGAGTTTGATCACATAATAATATAGGGAGATTTAGATATTCAATATGTTTTACCCAATCATCCATGGAAATATGGCTTATGTGGCCAAGACGCTTAATCCATAACTTGTTTTCATCATACATGGATAGAAAACACATATCTTCTTCTCCAGTCATGTGGTAGAGATTCACTTTCGCACACTTTTCTTGTTACCCAACAACAACATAATTTTCCTTGATGATACATAATTTCATGGAAAAACATATGACATGTCCCAAGCACCCAGTTAAAAAACACTAAAAAAGTTGTGACTAAGCCCCTCAATAACCAAGACATTTTCCGGTCTCATGTTTCTCCACCAAACATGGATTTTCCTGAATAAATAATTTTTAGGCCCTCATCATTACCCAATAATACAATACCTTCTTTATCATACCAGATTCTAGTTATGATATTATTATTTCCCATCATATGGGAAGGGAATTAACTGTCAATTATCCATATACCCATGTGATTTTTTCTATTGAACTCAATTTATAAAACTACGACCTTCTCGATCCTTTTCATTGTTAAGAATGTCTTTTAATTAATTCCGGATCTTTAACGACAATCTTGATATTCATCAGTATATGATGTACTAGCTTCGACCTGTTGAACTGAAAATCGAATTTGAATTTTTAGATCCAATGATGAAACACTTGGCTTCTTCTTAGGATAATATTTAGTATACCTCGACCCATTCCTCTACATTGTTGATGTGGAATATCATTCCATAAGTTTGGGTCCTTTACACCTGAAATAGTGACCCTAAAATGATTACTTGTAATTTGGAGCTCTATACGACCAAACATGTTGGTCTTGTTTCGTATGGTACATCTTTTCTATAGATCATACATTTTTAGAGTTTCCCATCATACCACAACAACATCATTTTATGTGATCTACATTCATATGTGGGAATAAGGCACCACTAGTTGTCCATTGGGTTCTCTGAATCCTTTGATTCTGCATTATACCAAAATAACTATTCAATATTGTAGTAGGTTTTTGTAGTGTAAGATGAATTTTTTTCCTATTTTAGATCAATCCCCATACTAGATTTATCATTCAGAGTGGAATTGTGCTTCTGTTGTGATGAACCACTCTACTCAAATATGGTCTTTTTTGTGGCATGTATGATCTTATTTCCAACCAGTTTCTTCTGATTCTCGATTGTTTTTACATAGACTAATGAATTCCCCTTATAGTTGACCGAGACATTTGATATGATATTTTCTAGTTTTATTCAAACTATCAATTTCAATTTTAGGTTCTTCAATTTAATGTTTTTTGTAATCCAAATTTTAGGAGCTCTCTAGCACTAAAGACCTCATATTTTCAATTTCTCCATTCCAATCATAATTATCTTCTTCCTACTACTGCATCAATATTATGGCATCATAAACAACTTTTTTAGATTTCGTTATTTTGGATCTCATATTATCTACCTATTCAAGGGAATCATTTAATTAATCCTGAAGATCTACTCTTCCTTAAATTTATCCTTGTCCATTGTTACTTTCTTCGCTTGAAAATGAGTTTATGACAATTGCCACCAAAGAATCAATTTTATATTCTTTACAGTCCTCCAACACTTATTCCTCAGATTCTAATGAACATTCTTCCTCTTTTGAAATTATTTTTTTTAAGAACATTCACCTACTACATCTCCTCCCATTCTAATTTGATGAATACTTCTTTTGGGGTATTTTATCATTTTATCTATTTTCATCATTAACCTTTTAAGGAAAATTTTCTAGAAAATTTAAAATCATTCCACATGAAATAAATGCAAATGGAATTTTACCTTTGAACATATCTTTTCCTCTTTGAATATTGTAGGAGAGATATAATAATACATCTTCCATATTTTCCCCCTCATGACTATTGTCAATATAGAGATTCTTCATGGCCTTGAATTACACTTCGTTTGAATTCCCTTTTTCCACTACATCTTAATCTATGATTCTTATTTCATATGCTTCAAGGGTACAATATAGGATATCTAGTGTCATATATTTTGGGACTTTTCCTACCAATACTGGAACATATGGATTACATTGTGGTGGTTGTTTCCTCACGATACGCTTCATAATATTTATATCTTCAATTACTTCTCCAAGACCCATCATGTCTTCCATAATAATTTTTGTCATGTCCATGAATGCATTAGAATTATCATTTTTATTCCGTCTGAGATCCTCATACATGTTACATAGAACCTTCATATTTTCTTCTTAGACAATTGATTCACTCTCATAAGCACTCTACAAATATTCCCACATTAAATGTGATGCTTTACAGGACATCAACTTCGTATAAATTGAATTTTATTGGGCTCCGACTAAAAAATTATTCCCATTAACATCAGCATCAAATTACATTCTTTCATTTTTTGATAAACCACCATTATTAAATTCAGCTGATATTCCATGCGTATCTATTGTGAAGACATCCATCCCTAATTATTAGAATATGGGCTTAATCTAATTCTTCCATAGTTGAAAATTATTATCGTCAATGATCATAATTCCATTAGGATTTACCACCTATATTCTTCTCCTCAATAGAGAATGACTGACATTCAACCATTCCTACTAATATGAATTGTTATTTCCACTAGTCCGAATTCCTTGAGAGGGGGGGGGGTGAATCAGGTTATGAATGATTAAAAAATTCTCCCATTTGGAACTTGTTTCATTGTTAAAAAGTATTCTATTATATATTCCCCTCTTAGAAATATATGAATTGATATTTAATTAGGAAGATGACACAACAATTTTTAGTTGGTTCCCCTTTACCAGGCTAAGTCCATGGAGCATGCAATGGTAGTTTTCCACTATACCAAATACACTATGGCCGGGCTACATCTTCTATACCCATGATCACTTCTTTTACAAGGTTTAGGATCTGGACACTGGATTCCCAAGGGTCACTTCCTATTCCTCTTACATTGGATCACTACCTATGTAAAGGGTCACCATCTTCCTTTCCCGGTGCTCACTGCTCTGGAATGGAATCCACACATTGTCTATTGACTTGTAGGTAAAACACAGTTTATGGACATGTATGTCCCTTCATTTTCATGAATTCATAAATCCTCAAAAATAGTTATATTCTTTGTTGATTCTCCAATTTCACTCATAGTGTAACATCCCAAGCTTCCATGGTACGCTTCCCTTTGAATAATACAGTAGTGTGTTTTGTATGCAACTTCGAGTTCTAACACACACCACAACCAATCAAACCAGTCGTTATGAATAGTAATTCCCATTTATTGATATGTTGTAAATTTTATCTTTCAAAATGGAATTAATTTGTGGATTCAAAATATTTAAATTTTCCTAGGGTGAAATATTTGTATTTTTCTGAAAACTTTCAATTTTTGATGAATAGTGAAAAATCACTAAGTTATATTTTAAAACCGAAGTTTTTATTTAAATAATTTTTTATTTTATTTAAATTAAATTATGGTCAAAATTTATACATAATACCTATATAAGTTCAATATAATTAATTGGAGTTAGTTTAGAATAATTTTAGTAATATAAAAAATTTATTGATCTTTTCACCATCTTTTACCCACCTCCTGGGTAAATTTGGAAATTCTCATAAAACATGATTTTACCACTTCTGTGAGTGGAATTTCGAAAATCCGAGAGACATGGTTAATTTCAAGGAGTAAAATTCGGTTTAATAAGATAAAAATAATTTTTGGTGATTAGTAACTTCTTACTTTTATTTACCATGGTTAAAAGTAACTAGGGTAATTAAGGGTAAAGATGATATTAATATTACCCTAACACATGTCCTAATTCTATTGTACAAGTGTATCTCGACCAAAAAAACCTTAATTATAAAATATTATCTTTTAGGACCACTTGGATTAGATTAAGACATTTATTATTATTTAATTAAAAAAAGAGTTCAAAGAGTTAAAATCAAGGATTAATAACTAAAACATTTTTAGAATAGGGTTATACATTAGATAAATTACATTATAAATATTCATTAGAAAGCTAAAACGATTTAAAACATAATTGTATTTTATTTATAATTTTTAGAAACTAAATAATTAAATTTATTTATTACACAATGGTGATTCAGTAATTACCTAATTATAAAAATATTAAAATAATTGATATTATAAATATCACAATAAATGTAATTTGAGAATTTTTAAGAATTAAAATAATTTTATAGGTTAATATGACATATTAGGACTGATTATATAAATTTTTTTCCAATGTAATAATGCTGTTTTGAAATTATCAAAAACAAAATACCCAATAGTGTCAAAATTGACATAAAAGAGTTTTTAAAACAAAAAATATATTATTAATTTATATTATATTCCTAAAAATCTAAGGGTCAGCCAGGAGGCTTAAATAATGATAGGTGTATCATTAATGGTTCATTTGGGGGTCTCTTGGAACTTTATAGTAAGTATATTTACTATATAATATAAAAAATACAAAGAGACATGGTAAGTGTCAAACTAATTAACTAAGAGTTAAAACAAAAAGATAAGGTTAATAAAGTGACCCAAACCAGGCTAAACCTATTGGTTGAGTGTTTTTTGACCAATAACCACATTAACCTTTAAAAAATCCACTTTGTAGAAATTAGAAACCGAATATGAATAAATTATAAAATAATATTTCTAACTTTTCCAAAGGTGCCCCTCACCCCTCTTATAAAAGGGAACTCCACCTTCTCTGAATTTCACACCTTCATAGCCTTTGGACTTGGCCAACCTCTGCCCAAATACCCTCGAAAATATCCTCACTTAATCCTATTGGCATTCCTTTAGTAATAAATCCAACCTAAGGAGACCTTTTGATCAATTCAAATGGAAGAACCCAAGAAGAGATAATGTTTTCACCACCCTCTTTGAAGTTCCTTTCATCTTCAACTTCTTTTTTATTTGTTATTTCCATTCTAAAATAATAAATCCAGTATCTTCTATATACATTGATGTTATTATAAATATGTTACAACCATATTCAATATTCTATCCATCCTTTGAATGACATGTCACAATACGTTCGTGCATACGACTTACTGTCTCCACGTCGTGGTGTAATTGTTATTCAATATATTATTATTTGGATGGGAATAATAATGATGTGTAATTCATGTAAATAATAAATATACCATTATAATGATACTTTATATATGATATACCATCCAATTATATATTATTTTAATATCAAAATAATGTTATTGTCGCTCGTGCGTATGTATGGACTACCGTCTCCACGAACGCGATAAGATTTATTCCCCATCGTATCCATTCAAGAATAATTCTCATTTGATGATTCAAAGTAATTTTTATGAACATTATATCATTCTGGATATGAATAAGATACAACCTATCCATAACAAACACGACTTATGTAACAAAACATGTAAAAGAAAATGAGTATGTTAACACCCGAAACGATGATAATACTAAAATATTATTAACAAAGCAATATTAGAAGATCACATATGATATTATAATTATGTATATGGTTAGTGTATAATTTAATAACATTGTTTTAACTATTATACAAGAGGTTAACATACCATCTAATAAGGAAAAGTACTAGGTAAGAGTTTATTTCCCAATCTCTTAATTATCTGAGGTTGTTTATACGCAATTATCTACTAGGACCTCTTCATCATCCACATCCATGTTTCATAAAAATGTATTTCAAATCATTCTAAATATTTTAAAGACAATGTTATAATGTCATTTATAACCTTTTTTTATTTTTATAAGATGTTTATAAAGGAATCTTTCTGTGATTTTCCAAACAAGTTCCTTTTTAACCTTTTCGACAGAATTAAGGTAAGAATATATTTTTAAACTTATACGGCGGGTGCAGCTATTTTACACCATTATAAAATTGTCAAAGATTCCTTTACAATATTATATGAAAAATTTTAAAGTAACTGTTTTATATTATAATTATGTGACTTTTAAATGATTTAAAAAAAGAGATATTTATCTCAAATAGTTTGATTTCTCCTATGTTAACATAATTTGATAGATTTTAAGCTTATTTGAAGTTGATTTATTGTGATACAAAAATTCCATATTGTATTGATGGTTTTGTGATATTTTTGACTATGGATGTGTTATTTTATACAATTCATGGTTTATGGAAAAGTATTGACATTTCGTATGTTTGTTTTAATATGCATGATTATGTTATGTTTAAACCTATTCATATGAGGAATGTATAGGACTTAATAAGTGACGGGTGGAGCCTGCTATAGCTTCTCAATGAATCGGTAGGTCTCACGAGACAAACTAGTGTCTTGGAACAAAGCCTTAAAAAAATCATATTTTTAGTCTTAGCACGAGGCCTTGGCTATGTGGTTGTGATAGTCTGGCATTATGCATTCCATCATTATGAAAGTGGTTATTGATATTTCACGTGATTATTCGACTAGTAGAATAACCATCTGAATAAGTAAATGGAATTATTTCATTTTATCTTTTCCATATTATTCTGAAGTTCAATTTTAAAAGGCTTTTGCTTTAGTTATACATTGACTTAAATTTTTATGCTTATTTATGAATGTTTCCGCTATATTGTTATCCTCACTAAGCATCTGAGCTCACCCCTTTCAATGTTTTATTTTTCCCAGGATGTGAAGAAGTAATTTATGAATGACATGCAGGGATAGTATGAGGGGATATGAAGACAAGATGTTGTTTTTGTAGTTTTCACTTTATGATGTAATGTAAACTTTATGAATGTATCTAGTTATTACAAGGCTACAAAACTAATCGGTCTTTAGAGACTTGATCATTTATGATCATGACAATATTATGTAATAATACACCGACTCTAGGTAATTGGGGTCAGTGCATTACAGTTGGTATCAGAGAAAGTTTAGTACAAACCTTGGAAGCTAGATTTAGAAAAACTCTGATTAGAGCACATATCCCTAAGATAGACTTTGAGGATTATTATAGAAGAACTTCCTAGAATATTGATATTGTAGAGATTTTGTGAGTTTTCTGAGAAATACATCCCTGTCTCGATATGAGCAGGTAGAGGCAGCTGAGGCACAGATGTACCTATGTGTAAAACCTGAAAACACAGCTTTGAGCTAGACTCGAACGGGAACTGGTGCACGAAAATGGGCCATGCTGCACTCTTGGTTGCGACCCTCCCAGGGGATATGCTTAGGATAATTCTCATTTTGTTTACAATCCATTATGAAGGGTTTATGAGTACATAATTCCTCAACAAAAACATTATTAGTATTATGGATAATATCCATTAATAGTTCAATTTATGTTAAGTGTTTTACAAGTATGGAATTATATATTTTGATTCAAAAACTGATCTAGTTTATGCCATTGTATAAAATGGCACCTCGTGGAAGAAATGGAAACCATATCAATTAATGCACTCCATGTAGGAATTTCCATCATACTCAAGATAATTATAATGGAGCTAGTGATACAACTGGTGCTGATCAGCTAATCACCATACTGGGACAACTTACTCTGGTTATGAATAATTACCTTAGCCATATAGAGCACCCTGATCTGTAGTTTGGAGGATATATGTTATATCTCTTCATGAGTCAAAAAACACCAACATTCAATGGGATTACAAACCCCTTAGTAGCTGAAAAATGGATAAATTCCCTAGAGAAAATATTTCAGGCTTTGGGAGTAATGAAAGGGGAAAAGTTATCATGGCAGTTTACCACCTCACTAAAGATGCTGATCAATGGAGGTCCTTGATTCAAAACAAAAAGGATGACGCAGTAGTAGCAAATATGGAATAGAGGGAGTTTAAAGAACTTTTCTTCAAAAAATACTTTCCTCGTGACCATCGAGCAGATATGGAAATGCAATTTTTGAGTCTAAGACAAAAGGAGGATTAGAATGTCACAAAGAATGAGGATAACCATACAAGGATAGAAAGGTATGTTGAAAATTATATACGTAAACCAATGAGTAAGATTGATCATTTATTTTATGTGTTAAAACGGTTTCTCTATCGAGAATTAGTTTCACAAACCTTGTCGTTGTACTAAGATATTTTCTCATGTGCTATCAAGACATAAAAGGAATTCTCTAAGTCTTATGACATAAAAACAAAGCACGAGAATGAGAGATCTGCTGATCACTCTGGGAATAGAAATAAGGGGAAGAGGGGAAATGTTAAATATCCATCCTGCAATAAATGTGGGAAGAAACACCTCGCTACTTTCTTAAGAGGAATGAGAGTCTGTTACAAATGTGGTGAAAAAGGCCACCAAGCTTGTGATTGCAACGGGAAGAAGGAAGCTACCGATGTACAATACTACAATTGCAGGAAGATGGGAAATTATAAAAATGAATGTCCTAAGCGTCAGAGGGAACATAACTCCAAAAAGGCCAAGTGATCAAGGCCAAGATTATGTTATCACTACTACTGAGGTAGAAGCTCCGAGAGACTTGGCGAAAGGTAATTTAATGATTTCATCAAGTTTAGAAAATGAATTATTTGAATATAGATCATCGCATTGTTTCATATCCTCCTAGTTTGCTAAGAAATTTAGATATTTCCAATTTTATTTAACAAGGGAGTTGTCAGTTAAAACTCCTAAGGGATGTATCATTGCAACAAAGTTTTGTGAATCAGTCCCCATTAGAGCACATAAATGTTCTTTATCCACTGATCTCGTCATAATACCTATGATTGAATTTGATATAATCCTCAGTATGGATTGGATTTTGGACCATGATGCAAAAATTTATTGCAAGAAGGAGGAGGTTAATATTTTTGATGATGATGATAAGTAACACCTTATCTTTAGAGCGGAATCATCACCAAATAATTCTTACCTATATCCACCCCCATTAGCTCAAATAAATTGAATTATTAGGGTGGAATAAAATGAAATGATTGTGGGTGAGTAAAGGAATGTTCAAATATAGGATGTACCTATTGTGAAAGAATATGTATCTGTGTTTCCAGATGATTTACCTGGACATCCTCTAGAACTATAAGTTGAGTTTTCCATTGATTTAATTCCTGGTTCAAGGCCTATATCGAAGACCCCTTATAGAATGGACACTATGGAATTAGTTGAACTAAAGAAACAATTAGATGAATTGAGTAATAAGTGATTTATTCTCCGTAGTGTTTCTCCATGGGGAGCCCCTTCCATTTTTGTTAAGAAGAAAGATGGATCTGTGAGGTCATGTATTGACTATAGAGAAATCAATGCTATAAAAATATAGAACAAGAATCTGTTACCTCACATTGATGATTTATTGGACCAACTACATGGATCTAAATACATTTCAATGATTGACCTTTGATCTGGATACCATCAGTTGTTTGTGAAGAAGGTAGACATTCTGAAGAGAACATTTCGAACCAGGTACAAGCATTACGAGTTTACAGTAATGCCATTTGGATTGACTAATGCACCCATTATATTCATGGATCTAATGAATATAGTTTTCAAAGAATATCTAAATTAAATTTTGGTTGTATTTATTTATGATATCTTTGTATACTCCATAAGCTACGAAGATCATGAAAATCACTTGCGCATTATCCTGAAGTCTCTGAGAAGACATGAATTATATGGGATGTTTAACAAGTGTGAATTCTAGATTCAAGAGATTTCTTTTCTTAGCCATATTGTCTATAAATATGGAATCTCTATTGATCCTTCAAAGATCATGTAAATCCAAGAATGGCATGCACCGACGAGTATAACTGAGGTACGCAGTTTAATCGGTTTAGTAGGTTATTCTCAACATTTCGTCAAAAAGTTTTCCCGGTTGGCTAACCCATTAACAAAGATCACACATAACGGGGCTAAATTTGATTGAAAAAAGTGCGTGAAGAATGTTTCGAAAAAACTGAAGAGAAGATTAGTCAATGCTCCTATATTAACTCTACCATTAGGGAATGATGGTTTTGTTATTTATATTGATGCACCGAAAAAAGGAATTGATTTTGTCCTTATGCAGAATGATAGGGTTATTGCCTATGCATCACGACAGTTGAAAATTCATGAGATAAACTATAATACTCATGATCTCGAGTTAACTACAGTGATCTTTTCTTTGAAGATATGGAGACACTACCTTTATGGTAAAAAAAGTGAGATTTATACTAATCACAAGAGATGAAGTATATTTTCTCACAAAAAGAACTCAACATGAGGAAAAGGAGATGGCTTTAATTACTCAAGGATTGTGATTGCACGGTACACTACCACCCGGGGAAGGCCAATAAGGTGGTAGATGCTTTGATCAGAAAAGATCATGTAGTTTTGAACAATATGAGAATTGAAAGGGATCCAATTTCCATGGATCTAGTGAAGATGGACATGGGAATAACCATGGAAGGGGAAACATCAATGATTTTTCAATTGGTTTACAAAGAATATTTACTAGAAAGGATTAAGAGTTCTCAGACCAATGATGAAGAATTTTAAAAGAAGATTAAGGTTGTGAATGATGGGAGATTGAGAGACTTTGTGTTTGAAGAAGGAATTTTAAAATTTGGGAAGAGACTTTATGTTCCCTATATACCTGATCTGAAAAGGGAATTGTTAAATGATGCTCATAGATCCAATTTCTATATACACCCTGGGAGCACCAATATTTATAGAGATTTGAAGGAACATTTTTTGTGGGACAACATATAGAGGGAGATTTCTGATTTTGTGTCAAGATGTATGGTTTGTCAACCAGTGAATGTTGGAAGGCAACATCCTGGAAGAGTAATGAAACTTCTTCCCATACCAGAGTGGAGATGAGACAATATAATTATTGACATTTTCATGTGGCTACCAAAGACTCCTAGAAGGAATGATGAAATATGGGTTATTGTTTATCGTCTTATTAAGTCATCACATTTTCTTTTTATAAGAGAAGATTTACCACTGGAACATCTAGCAAGACTATATATTATTGAAGTTGTGATACTTCATAGAGTACCCCTATCGATTGTTTATGATCGTGATCCCCATTTTAATTCATGATTCTAGAAGGGTCTTTAGAAGGGATTGGATACTAAGCTTCGTTTGAGCACTTCCAACCACCCTCAAACAGATGGACAATCATAACTGAATGTTCAAACCTTAAAAGACATGTTGAGATCTTTCTCACTTAAATTTCAGGGTATGTGGGATTAATATTTACCTATAGTAGAATTTTCCTATATGAATAGCTTCCATTAGAGTATTTAGATGGCACCATATGAAGCGTTATATAGAAAGATATGTCGCACACCAACCTGTTGGGATGACGTTGGTGAAAGAAAACTTGTAGGCCCTGAACTGGTGGAAGAAACAATGGAAAAGTTAAAGGAAATCCAAAACCACATCAAAGAAGATCAAAGTAGGCAGAAGAGCTTTGCTGATAACCGAAGGAAGGATTTGGAATTTCATGTAGGAGACCATGTTTTCTTGAAGGTATCTACATATAAGGAGTTATACCTTTAGGTAAGATGGTTAAATTGAGTCTCAGGTACATCGGACATTTCAAAATTCTAGAACGAATTGGGGTTGTAGCTTACTGTTTGGCAATGGCACCCAGTCTCTCCAAAGTTCACGATGTGTTAAACATATAACTAATGAGAAAATACATGCCTGAACTAACACATGTACTCACTTATGAGGAATTCGAACTGGAAACCGATCGGTCTTATTGCAAAGAGTCCATCAAGATTCTTGATACAAGAGAACAAGTGCTGAGAAACCGAACGACTCGTCTGGTAAATGTTCTATGGAAAAACCATAAAATGGCATAGGTAACGTGGGAACCCAAGGAACTTATGATGAAGAACCACATGAGTCTTTTAATGTGGTAGTATTCTAAAAATTTCTAGAATAAAATTAATTGATGGATGGTATAATGTAACATCCCAAGCTTCCACGGTACGCTTCCCTTTGAATAATACAATAGTGTGTGTTGTATGCAACATCGAGTTCTAACACAAACCACAACCAATCAAACTAGCCGTTATGTATAGTAATACCCACTCCTTGAAATTTAACAAATTTTATCTTTCAAAATGGAATTCTTTTTTGGAGTTGATATATCGAAATTATCCTAGGGTAAAATTTTGGTACTTTTTTTGAAAACTTTCAATTTTTGATGAATAGTGAAAAACACTATGTTATAGTTTAAAAACGAATTTTTTATTTAAATAATTTTTTATTTTATTTAAATAAAATTAAGGTCAAAATGGATACATAATACCTATATATGTTCAATGTAATTCATTGGAGTTAGTTTAGAATAATTTTTGATAAAGGAAAATTTTATTGAACTTTTCACCGTCTTTTACCCACCTCCTAGGAGAATTTGGAAATTCTCATAAAACTAGATTTTACCGCTTATGTGACTGGAATTTCAAAAATTCGAGAGACATGGTTAGTATCAAGGAGTAAAATGTGGTTCAATAAGATACAAATAATTTTTGTTGTATAGTAACTTTTTACTTTTATTTACCATGGTTAAAAGAAAATAGGGTAATTAAGGGTAAAAATGATATTAATATTACACTAACACATGTAATAATTCTATTGGACATGTTTATCTCAAATATATACAACCTTTGGAATAAAATATTATCATTTAGGTCCACTTGGATTAGATTAGGACATTTATTATTTTTTAATTCAATGAAGAGTTAAAAGAGTTAAAATCAATGTTTAATAACTAAAACATTTTTAATATAGGGTTATAAATAAGATAAATTAGATTATAAATATTAATTAGAAATATAAAAAGATTTCCAACATATTGGTATTTTATTTATAATATTTAGACAATAAATAATTTAATTTATTTATGACACAATGGTAATGTAGTAATTACCGAATTAATTAAATATTAACATAATTGATATTATAAATATCAAAATAAATGTTATTTGAGATTTTTATGAATTCCACTAATTTTAGAGGTTAATATACCATATTATTAATGATTATATAAAATTTTTTAGAAGTAATAACGCTTTTATGAAATTATCAAAAACAAAATACCCAATAGTGTCAAAATTGACATAAAAGAGTTTTTAGAACAAATACTATATTATTAATTTATATTCTATTCCTAAAAATCTAATGATCGAACAATAGACTTAAATAATGATAGGTGAATCATTAATGGACCATTTGGGGGTCTCTTGGTAGTTTATAGTATGTTTATTGACTATATAATATAAAAATACAAAGAGGCATGGTAAGTGTCATACTAATTAACTAAGACTTACAACTAAAAGATAAGGTTAATGAAGTGAACCAAACTTGTATAAAACCTATTGGTTGAGTGGTTTTCGACCTATACCCACATTAACCTTTAAATAATCTACTTTTGAGCCATTAGACACTGAATATTAATTTATTATAAAATAATATTTATAGCTTTTCCATAGGTGCCTCTCACCCCTCTTATAAAAGGGCACTCCCCCTTCTCTCAATTTCACACATTCATAGCCTTTAGGCTCAACCACCCTCTTCCCCAATACCCTTAAAATAATCCTCCATTAATCCTAGAGTCCTTTCTTTAGTCATAAATACAACATAAGGATCCCTTTTGATCAAATCAAAAGGTAGAACCCGAAGAAGAGGTAATGTTTTCACCACCCTCTTTCAAGTTCCTTTCTTCATCAACTTCATCATTCTTTGTTATTCCCATTCTAAAATAATAAATCCTGTATCTTCTATATACTGTGATTTTATTATAAATATTTTACAACCATATTCAGTATTCTATCCATCCATTGAATGACATGTCACCATACATGTGTACGTACGGCTTACCATCTCCACATCGTGGTGTAATTGTTATTCAATATATTATTATTTGGATGGGTATAATAATGATGTTTAATTAATGTAAATAATAAATATAACATGATAATGATTCTTTATATATGATAAAACATCCAATTATATATTATTTTAATTTCAAAAGAATGATATTGTCGCTCGTGTGTATGTACGGACTACCGTCTCCACGAACACGATGAGATTCATTCGCCATCATATCCATTCAAGAATAATTTTTCATTTGATGATTAAAAGTAATTTTTGAGAAATTTATATCATTATGGATATGAATAAGATACAACATATCCATAACAAACATGACTTATGTAACAAAAAATATAAAATAAAATGAGTAAGTTAACACCCGAAATGACGATAATACTAAAATATTATTAACAGGTCATTATTAGAAGATCATATATGAAATCATAATTATGTATATGGTTCTTTTATAATTTAATAACATTATTTTAACTATTATGCAAGGGTTTAACATACCATCAACTAAGGAAAAGTACAAGGTAAGGGTTTATTTCACAATCTCCTCATTATCCGAGTTGTTTATAAGTAATTATATACTGGGACCTCTTTATCATCCACATCCATGTTTCTTTAAAATGTATATCAAATCATTATTATTATTTTAAATACTATGAGATAAAGTCATTTATAACCTTGTTGAATATTTATAATAAGGTTATAATGAATTCTTTCTATCGTTTTCTAAACAAGGACCTTTTTATCCTTTTCAACAGAATTAAGGTAAAAATGTCTTTTTTAACTTATACGACAGGTGAGGCTATTTTCCACCATTATAAAATCATCGAAGATTCCCATACAAGATTATAAGAAAATTTTCAAAGTAAATGATTTATTTTATAATTGTGTGACGCCTAAATGATTTAATGAAAAGTGATATTTCTCTCAAATAGTTTTGATTTCATCTATGTCAACATGTTTTGATGGATTTTAAGTTTATTTGAAGTTGATTTATTTTGATACAAAACTTCCATATTGTATTGATGGATTTGTTATATGTTTGGCTGTGGATGTGTTATTTTTATACCATTCATGGTTTATGGAGAAAGTATTGACATTTCGTATGCTAGTTTTAATAAGAATGTTTATGTTATGTTTAAACATGTTCATATGAGGAATGCATTGGTCATAATAAGTGATGGGTGGATCCCACTATAGCTCCTCGATGCATCAATAGGTCTCACGAGAAAAAATAGTATCTTGGCACAGGGCCTTGACAAAATCTTATTTCTATTCTTGGGAAGAGGATTTGTCTATGTGGTTTTGATAGTCTATCATTATGCATTCCATCATTATGAAAGTGGTTATTGATTTTTCATGTGATTATTCGACTAGTAGAATATCCATGTGAATATGTAAATGGAATTATTTCATTTTATCATTTCCATATTATGCTGAAGTTCAAGTTTAAAATTCTTTTTTTAGTTATACATTGAGTTAAATGTTTATGCTTATTTATGAATGTTTCCGCTATATGTTTATCCTTACTGAGCATCTGAGCTCACCCCTTTAAATGTTTTATTTTTCCCAGGATGTGAAGAAGTAATTTATGAATGACCTATAGGGATAGTATTAGGGGATATAATGACAAGATGTTGTTGTAGTGGTTTTCACTTTATGATGTAATGTAAACTTTATGAATGTATCTAGTTATTCCCAGGATACTAAACTAATCGGTCATTCGAGACTTGATCTTTTGTGATCATGGCAATATTATGTAATAATGCACCGACTCTGGGTAATTGAGGTCAGGGTGTTAGAAATAGATTAATAATACCATCCAATGTACTTCTTGGTACCATAAAATACTTTATGAAACTGATTTCAATATATCTCTAGCTTCCTGGTCCGTTTCGCAAACCACCCACCTCTTTCACGTACTATGTACCGAGAAAAGAACACAGACCACCTTATCTGGGTACTACTGCCTCTTATTTGATCCTCCTCTCTATATGGACTGCATCTTCCTTCACTATTGCATACCTCCTCTACATGCACATTCTGTATACCACCAAAGAAAACATCCCTCTGTCTATGAACATTTTATCTATTCACAGCTGCCTTTACAAACCGCATCTGTGATAATTTTCTAAGTATCACCCTCTGTCAACAAACTATTCACTATTTTCAGACTTCCTTCTCTAACTAACTATATACTGCAACTTCTTCCTCCAAATAACACATCTATTGTGAATTACTAGTCTCCACAAAAATATTTGGTAGAATATCGTACACGCTAAACACTTTTTCTTTCAAGAAGCTCTCCATCACAACCTTCATTCGGATATTGCTGAAATTACTTAAAATAATTATGTTCTCTAATGATATTTGGTCTCCATAGTAATTGGTGGGATTGAATAATCTTATAAAAGAAAATATATGAGCAACAACTTTTAATCCATGATTTACCAAATATTTAATCCAGCCTTCACCATGTACTAGTATTTTAACATCTGAGAACCCGAAGCTACCCACACACCATTTTTCATACGTGGAAAACATACTAGATTTGTTCCTACATGGTCGATATTCTCTGCCATCTTCATTCCATCTACATTCCACATCACCTTCCGGAGAAAACCATTTGGGGTTTCATGAACCGCTCTAGCATACTATTCCCACTGCACTACATACCATACATCATGCTCTGCATACAATTCCCGGAACATGGTACGTGGTCTATTAATTGAGGTACACAGTTCTCACCCTTTTAAAATTTTCATAACCATTTTAATAATTTTCAGTTATGTTAATAAATCCTTCCTTTTCCTAAATCGAACACCTGATTTTGAGGCCCAAATATTTGGCCAACTCATTGAAATAACGCCACCATAAAAACATATATACGGCTAACAATAATCACTCTCATTCATGATCATATGTCTCTATCAACAAAAATAATGATACCCAAAAAATTCCAATAGGTCACATCGATGAATTATTTCCAAAAACAACATTATACAATAACACAATCAATGTCATAACCATAACACCAAAAAATAACATAGAGGATAGTACTGGTGTTGAAGAGAATAATAAAGAGACCATTATATAAAATATAGACCATAATAAAATTGTTACACAAGGTATGTGTAACCAATATAAAAGGTAATATCAAAAATTTTGGGATCCACTAAACGCATAGTTGAAACCGCTTTGGGAGCTTCATATATCTACAAATGTTATAATGTGTCCAAATAACACACACAATGCTATGAAACAATGGATCATAGATCTTATGGATATGTTCTCCTAGTATGAATTCGAGTATCAGTATATAAGGATGATTAACAGTAAATTAATTTGGGGAAATACTCTTATTGATTATAATATCTAGTTACAGAACATCATTTCCCCTATGAGGGACAATCCACAAAATTAGAATGATTCCCAACTTATGAGGGTATAATTTAATCATCTATAAATTTATTTTCTAGGTAAAACATTTTGTTTAAAACTCAAGGTGGAATATTATAAACAGTTTCCTCTACTAAGATAGAAGTTTGATATATTTATTGTGCGATACTGTAGGATTTATTGAACAGGAATTCAATAACACACATGTACGAGCCATCCATACCAAGATCCACTTTCCACCTATACTAAAGTTATTTCCTATCAAATAATCTCTTTATAACATCTTTACTCTAAATATTCAATGCAAATATATATAGAACCCATAGAATGATAATAGGAACCAATTTAGAAAAAGAAAACAAAATCCTAAATAAGTTGATAAGACATCTTACCAACCCATCTTTGGGAACCCAACCTCTCAGGTCTTCAATGGAACAACAGACCAGATGAAATGACTAACAGATTATGTGTCATGATGAGGCCCCAAGATGGGAAAATATAGAAAGTAATAAGAACCCATGCTTATATATTTTCTACCAATATTATATGTAAAAATGCGTGCCTTGTATATAAACCTTCTAGTTTGATCCATAATGGGTTATGATGACCTTTGTAGTTATTTTTAATATCAATTCCCAAAATTTATGAGAAAATAAATGATCCAAATTCTCTAAAAATTAATGTATTACTCGAATGATAAAGATTCATATTTTTTCATTATTTGGAATGGTATAACATACTATCAAAAAATTCAATTAGGAATAAAACAATTACTTGAGATATTCATTTCAAATATATGTGATGATTTTTAGAATCTAATGATTCTAATAGAATTCCATAGTTTATTATTATAGTTCATGGTAGATGTGAAAAGGACAGATTTCTTTATTTGATTCACATAGGTTCAACATAATGCATCATCTACAGCTTAATGAATTTTAGTTGGGAATGAAAAAACCTAATTTTTTATACTTAATCCATATAAGGACATATATTTTTTATTAAATAAATATTACATAATTTTTATTATAAAAACATAATTGCGATACAATCTTTGATCCAATGGTTAAATATCATAGGTAGGTTAGGATCAATACTAATGTTTACATAATAAAACAAAAAATCAATTACATCCATTCCACTCTATCGTATTAATGGTGGTTGTATTATCATTAGTACATGTAGTCACATTGGGATATACATAAAAAAATGGTTGATCTAAATGCCTAGAAAGTGGAGGTATAATATGTCATGAATTAAGGGCATAAATCAAAATAAAATGGGTGAGCATTATTATATAATAAAAAAATGTTTAATCTCCATAGTCATGATGTAAAAATTTGATTGAGGTATGGAGTCATTTAAATGAATAATATTAATATTTAGTTCTATATGGTCAAATACTACACAACGTTATGAAGACAGCTAGCATCCTAATAACATGTGACATATGTTTGTACATCATTACATTATCATTGTGATTTTTTTTCATTATTTTCAATCCAATTTCACATAATCTCTTTCGATATATCAAATTACTTAAGTTAATGTTGGTATATATAATTATGGGAATACCCATTACAGGAAAATATTTACAATATTGTGCATTCCATAAGGAAAGTATAATTATCGTAGCCATGAAATTACCCATCAATGTGAATGGGTTTCGTACGGGTTTAAAAAATAATAAATTCATGATTAAAAATTATGGTTCCCAAATGAAATTTAAAATCACACATTGAAATAAATGTTTATTTCAATATTAATAAAAATTAACACATTAGAAATTGATGATTTGTTTTAGAAACAGGATCTTTTTTGGAAAATAAATTTATCTTGCAATAAAATCTATGTGGAAAAAATATATACGTAAAGTAAAAAAGGAATAATTATGAAATGAAATTTATGTCATATTAAATGAATATCCATACTAAAATATATATGAAATAGGGAATCCCCACATAAAATGTTAGTGTTTGAGGATCCCCTTAATTGAAATCACAATTTTTTTGTCGCTTTTCCTCAATCGGAATAATAAGCATATTTTTATTAAAAAATTGTTCAATAAGTTAAATATGTTCATATTTTCCCACTATTATTACATTTTGAATATATTATTCATTTTTCATAACTTCTTTTTAATCATTAACTATTTTGATATCATGTTTTAATTAATTTTTTCTTTTTTTCGATTTCACTATTTTTATATAATTTAATTTATTCATATGTATAATTAAATCCAAAAGATTATAATACATGTAAGTAAATATTTATAAATTATATATAACTCATATTGGTCATATTCTAATTTTTTATACGAATTTTTTTGGAAATGTCTCTATATGTGGATAGTTATCCTTTATTAGGGCATTGTCGAAAGAGAGGGAAATGTAATTTTAAAATTTATATATATAGGAAATATGATACATAAATTATATCAAAATAATTCATAAAATATTAAATTACTACATAATTAATACTAAATATTTTTATGTTGTAGTAAGAAAATAAATTTATGAAGTGGAAAAAATAGAATAGTTAATAAAAACATACTTAATCCTTTTTGTAGCTTCTAATATACTTCCATAAAAATTCATTTATGTTCAGAGTAGAATCAATCAAGAACATACCTAAGGATAATATGAGGATTAATATGAATTAATTTGGCTAAGTATAGTATTTTTATGGCGGGGATGACTGGTTTGAAAAGAGGAAGGAGAGGGGATATTTATACTTTAAGAGTTGGGTATTTTTAGAATAAAATATTAAAAAATACTATATATATGGAAAAACATACAATAATTATTTTTTGAAAATAAAATTCATATATAATAATAAGGAAATGGTTTTTATGACATTAATCCCTTTTATAAATATAATTCCTTAGTTTATTGAAATGGAATGTTGAACGAATGAAAAAGTAGTTATTTTAAGAGATCACCTTTGACATTAAGATTTGAAAATGATTTTTTTGTTTGCAATTTATGTGTTGTAATTCTAATAACATACTTATAAAATTAAAAAAAAAATATTAAACACAATATTGAAATTTATTAGGTTAATATTATATCACAAATGATGAATTTTTTGACACAATAGTCATATAAAAAACTATTCTTCTATTATTCACCTGAAAATTGATTTCTTTGGGAAAATTTCCCTAAAATCACCCTTCAAATTTTTTTAGGGGTTGATTTAAAAAATATTATTAATTTTCTTTAAATAAATAAATATATTCGATAATTTTATGTTTTAATATCTAAATTATTTTTTTATTAAACACCATATAACAAAAACTACTAAACATGTTCTTTTATATTCATTGAGTTCTTCAATCATGATTCTATTTTCGTTGGACTTATAATATTTATATTTACACATAATATTCATGATAAATTTTATTTATGTAATAATTTATTATTTTGAGGTAAAATTACTTTTCAAATAGTCAGGTTACTATTCCCATTTGTTAGGTGACTATTCACAATAAACATGTTACTATTCTAATGTTCACATTACCACATATATATTCCACTTAATTTACGCACTCTATATTCACTAAAATTCCTCAAAAAGATATATATACATATTATAATATTTATATTGGTAATATGATATTTTTCTTCATTACTATAGTGTTGGTCATGGTGGTGATGACCTGAACTAATTTTGGAAATTCATATTTTTCTATTTTTGATATTCTATTATATATTTTTTCCCAATTGAATTTATTTATTTTTAATTAGTTTCATAATGAAAAAATTTAATCATTGTTTTTAATGATATTGATTTTTTATTGATATATATATATATATATTATGTGTATAATATTTTATTTTATTATGCAACATGAATTTATTCAAGAAAAAATATAATTATTAATCATTGGGTATAATATTACCCCCCCTTTAAAAATTTTATCCTTGAAATTTTAACCCATTTTAACTGTAGATAATGGATGAGGGTACTTTTATTTCATTGTTTCCAAAAAATCCCATGGGGCTTATTTATACTTAGGGTTCCACTGAAACACATTAACAAGTTAAGTAGTATTATTGAATTTAAAATTTTCTCCACAGTCTGAGATCCTCACTAGAAGACCCACATATGAGAGGTAATTCTTAGGATATACCACCTTTGGATTTATTACATGTGAGGGATCATGTATGTACATTCTCAAGAGGGATATGTGGAACACATCATGGACATGATCTATTTAATATGGAAGTTATATGTGATTGAAAACTTATCATAGGTGATAAAGGATATTAAAGGGGATAATTTACCTTGTGATGAGATTTAACATCATTCCAAACCACTTAAACATCTAATATGATGACAATAGAATGTTTTTTTTCACACACATCAAACCCTCTATCCCTTTAGTGGTTGTAATAATATATCGTATGAGATCTATATTTATTTATTCATATTGGAAGGAATGAACATTCTCTATCAATAGTTTCACAAGATCCTGTTCTTTTAGGTTTCATTTCAAAAATTCAACGCCATAATTAGGAGTTCCAAATTTCCACCCGTACAGTGCTTCAAATAGATCCATTTGAATAAATGAGTTAATGATATTATAGTATGAGAAATGATCTAATGTTAAATATTTATCCCATCCTCTTATAAATTCCATTGATAATTTTTTGAGCATGTCCTCGAGAATATGAATAGTATTTTTTGTTTTTCCATCAGTTTGGGGGAGATATGTCATAATAAAATTAATTCATTATTTAAATAATTTTTAGTAATTATCGTGAATATAGATCTAAACCACAGATCAAGATCATATATGATAAAAAGTGAAACCCCATGTATCCTCATCAATTTCATTTCATATATCAAAGAATGTTGTTCTAGTTATACATTTTTTAGATTGTCAATAAATAGAACATTATTGATAGATGATATACAAAAATCCAAATGGAATTATTTATTTTTGATTTACTTAGGAGAGCAGTCAAAAAGTCATGGGTGATATTAACTTATTTCCACATGGGTATAATAAATATTTTAATCATCCCCTTTCACTTATATAATTATACTTTAACATTCTAACTAACCAATCACTATAAATTGTAATCAAATTTCACCTTCTTTATGTTGTCCCACAAAAATTTCTCCCCAATATCACATTACATCATAGAGCATCCATTAAGTATGAAGAATTATTTACTATGAGAATTTTCCAATAAATATTTCTTTATAATTTGTATGTAGACACACAATATATATTTCCAAATTGAATGTGTCAATTCACATTAATTTAGAAATCATGATGATTTTATTCATCTTCTGATTTCAACTTTGTTTTGACGCTCCAAATCTCCCATTTGACCTCATTGGTCTTCTATTAGAATGATGTTTGTGCAAAAAAAATTGAGGTAGGATTAATTCCATACCAATACAATCTCAAATTCCACACATTTCAAATCCAAGATGATAAGGTATTTCTCAATCGACATCATAGATCGAGTAGCAGGTTATTTTCTTTTAAAGGAATCAACTAACTTTTTCACATTCCAAGGATGGTGGGGAATATAAAATTTAGCATTTTATTTTCTATCACCATATTCTTTGAAACATGTTGAGACCGATATATGGGAATATAATCTTTTGACTCCTTTTATTAGTATATAAATAAAAATTTTTACCATATTGGTAGTGCTTCCAAATATTTAGTCTGAAGATCATTGTTTCTAACTCTAGATCATGTGTCAGGTGGTTATGCTTATGTTTCATAAACATTCGTTTTACATAGGCTATGAATTTTTCATTTTGTATGATTATACATCCCAAATCGTTTTGTGTATAAAAATTTACATCACCAAACCTTATCCTCATATTGGTAGTGCGAGTACAATCATAGTGATTAACCTCATTTTTATATCTATAAATATTTCCACAATTTCTTCTATCCAAACACACATCTCCCCATTCCATGTTAAATTTGATGGTGGGAAAGAAAATCTTGAGAAATGTCTTAATGATAACTGTATTACATATATAAGATAATAAATATATGGATTTTATAATCACAATTACATAGGATCCATTTGTCAATTTACATTTTTTGAATGGCCTACTAAATTTCCCTCACTTTGGATCATATTTCACATGATAGTGGCCTAAATTATCAAAAAAGTCAAACATTATAAACATAAAATTCATTCTATCTTTCATTAATGTCACCATCACAATACTGAAGTATTGATTGTATTTATACTAAATCTTTGATTATATATTAATATTTTGAATAAAGAATAGCACAAATTTTCTTTTATTGTCCATAAATAATTTATTAAACAAATCCATTTATTTTTTTGGTGAATTGGTATTACTAGTGGAAAACAAGATGAAATAATAATTTCCATACAATGTACATAATGTTTTATTAAATAATATTTTCTTTCTTCACACACATATGATTATATCAAGAATGAAGGTATAATAGTGAGGGAAACTATTCACAATGAAGATGATCAAAAAATTCATCAATCCCTATTAGAGGATACATTTCCATTATGGTCATATTTTTCAGATCTTGGTAATTGTTACATGGCCCCACTATTTAGTTCTTATTCATGAAAAAGTGAAATTGTGTATCCTATTGTGATGCACTAGGTAGTATGAACCCTTTCCAAATTCTATTACAGTCACCTCTTTATGTCATCTACTTGATTCAAGGCCATCATATATGGGAATTTTAAGATAGATGTTGTTCTAGGTATTTATTCGATAAATTAAAATATCTTACCTTCTTGGGAAATTCATGATAACTCATGGTGAAATATATTACATAATTCCCTCACAATGGGATTTTCCTCAAGGATGGTAAATTAAAGCAACTAAACCATTTGGGAATGATACGATTCTTCAAAGGGTAAAATCAACCACACCAGTGATGGATTTTCCAAATCAAATTCATGATCATCCTTGATATTTTATATGACTGTGGGGTGGTTTAGAATATAGATATATATATATATATATTATTATAGAATGTTGATGTCGACTAAATATAGATAGATCTATCTAATGCCCTTTATATATTCAAATTCCACTATGGGAAGGATTATTTAAATTTCCTAAAGAATCATTCCACTTACAGAAGATTAATAAGTTTTCAACACATTGGAATAATTGATCATACCACTTGGTGTTTTTATATATATCTCCACTTAATGGTATTATGGTTCTGGTACAATAGTTCTAGAAAACATTAAAAATATAGATAAATGTGTATAATGAGAATAATATAAAAATTTTGACATTATTACGTGATGATGATGAGTCCCTAGTGTGACTTCATTTTAATTAACCACCTTAGTATTGGGGATGGAATAACATTTATCCAAACTTTTAGACTGTAGTGGTTACTAATTCTAATTACATCTATGGAGCAGTGGTTTAGTACTTCGGATTATTTAATACCCTTCTTCTCTATAGTTGACACATTGAACCATTAGTGGTACTTTCTATTCCTCCCCCACATTGGAAAGATTCACGAGGTTTCTTGGTCATTCAAGAGCTTGGTGGCCTTCTCTATAATATTTTAATCCATTTACCTATCTAATTAAAGTTATTCCCATGATTATTCATAAAACAATTTATTTCATGTGGATCATTGAGCCGTCTTTAGAACATTTTTATTACATCCACCAGACTGAATCTCCTTATATGTTTTTCTTATCCCCGCATAAATTAGAAAATTCTAAAAAATACATCAACACTTGTTGATAAAATCAAACAATATCTTCATAATTCCAAAAGTATATTATTTAATGATCATTTCAGTAGTTTGGCTTTAGAACACTATAAAATCTATATATTTTTACATCATTATTGATTAAATAAACTGAGCCTAATCTAATAAGACTCATACCGAATAAATCAAAATAAGTGAAAGACTCTCCATACATATTTCATAGTATTTTGTAATGATCTTGCCAATAGGTTTTGATGATTTTTTGGAAATTAATTATTGAAAAACAACTTCTTTAAGTCAACCCTTACAATTTAATCTATTTCATCTATTATGTTATTATTATTCATTATATACCACCACTGATCTTACACTCTATCTAAAAGATAGATGGATAGAGTATCCTTTTACATTTATGAATAATGGAGAATTGAAAATATATTCTCTATTGAGTTATACCACTATTTAGAAAAAAGTGGATTGAAAGATACACTAAATGTATGTGTTTATTTGTACTGAAATATTTGATAGCTAGTTTCTCCTAATTAGGAAAAGGATTACATTCCATATTGTCTAGTTATTTTTAATAATAGGATAAAAATATGTATGAATCATCATGATGTTTTTAACACCACATTCCATTCCATTTGGTGTTTTATTCAGAAAATTATTGCATTTCCTAAAAAAAGTTTTATTAGTATTGTTTCTCCTTGTTCACCCCATTTCCTATAATATAAAAGGATTGAACATAAGTCAAGGATTCACGAATAAATAATTTATCATTTTGGGAAATTAATTATAATGGAATATAATATTAAATCCCTAGGATAATTATTTTTTATTACCTACATTTCTAGAATCATATACTTTAATAGATATATATCATTACAAGGAGTAATTACTATAGCCCTATATCCATCTTAATGGTTGGTAACAATGGTTGTGATAAACTAAAGCAAATCCTCTGGAAGATTCTAACCAGGTTTGGTGTAATGCCTATTGTAATAAACTAGTTCCTGATTGATTTGATCTCAATAAGATATGTTTATGTTTTTTATCTTGGTATATTTGTGTTAGGGCCACATCCACTTGTAATATCAATATAAGGAATCCATTTTTTAGAAACAGAATGCCCTTATAGATTTGAAAAACATAGGAAATTTAAATATACCTAGATTTATCATTAGGATTATCGTTTACAATTTTATAATCCAAATTAAAAAAATTAATAAACAATGCTCTGATAATAACTATAGAAACCTGTCATTTTCAATAAAAAATTATCATATCATTTTTTTTGGTAAAAACATAATAATGATTAAATAATGGATACAATGGAATAATATATTTGGTAAATTTGGCTCAAAAATACTATTTCCAAATTAAATGGGAAAATTATTTAATTCTTTCTTCTCTATACTCTTAGTCATCCCCATATTATACTTAGTGAACATATTCACCTGATGATAGACATCAATGAAATTAGTGATCTAAAATCCTAGTAAGGGGAGGTAGGAAACATAAATGAATCAGAAGTTCGTGGTTGAGAATAATCAAAATATAATAATAGTTTTTTTTTCTCCTTATAACGGGGGAAATGTATTAAAAAAAGTAATTTTGGATACAAAAAAATAGAAAACATCATGTCTTGATAGTCAAATAATAGATATATATTTGAACAAATATGTCAACATGTCCATTAAAAACATATGTCTAAAAAACATAACATCATAATTGTTAAAAAATATATCATAATTTTAACACATATAATATTTAAAATCATGAGGTAAATCACATCACCCAACACATTGGCGTCATATATAATTTTAAAAACAACATTTACATCATAATATTTATATAATCAAACCTGCCACATATAACCTATAATATTTAATGTAATGAAAAACTAACAGAAACAAGTGGGATTCAAAATTATTTTATAAACAAAACATTAATTAATAAAATTTTGAGTTCCTAAATTTAATATTTTAATCATATTTTGTATTTAAATACCAATTCCCTTTGTATAAGAATAAACATAAGAGAAGTTGAATATTTATTTTAGAAGAAAAATAATTTTTTATAAATTCATTGTATTTGGTTTAAAAATATAGGGGGGAAACATATATTTTACCAAATGAAAATATAACAATATTGAAATGTTATTTAAGGAATAAAAAAATATCCAATCTAATATTTATGTAAATGATGGAAAACCCAAAAAAGGAATTGGTTTCGAGAATCACCATACCTTAAATCCCACACAAGATTGATGATTTTCTACCATTGGAATAATATAATAAAGATTATTAAAAAATATTTCTCCAAGTGACTTATTTTCATTTTTTCTATAATTTAACAATTATAATAATTTTATTAAATTTATTAAAATAAAAATTATTCTTGAATTTTATGTCATGTTTTTATTAAATTGTTTCAATAATTTTGAATTTCTTTAACTCAATGTAAATTATACATAAGTATAATTAAATATATAATATTTTAATACATTTAACAAAATATTTGTATATTATAAATAATTCATATTATCCCTACCTGAAGGTGGTTATAATTGTAACATCAAAATGACCTTGTTGGTTGTCAATGTATCTTTCATAAGACAATGTAGAGAAATGAGAAAAAACATTCAATATTAATATATATGGTAAATATGATAATTACTATAGGTTAAAATAATTAATATAATTATAACCTACTTCATAATTTATCATATAAGGTTGGGGTTTAAAATATTTGGTTAAAAAATAATGAGTTGAAAAAAATTAATATTTAATCGAAACCTAACTAAACCTCAATGTCACTTCTCTTATATGGCACTAAAAATCCATTGATTATGTGAGTCGGATTACTCTAAAACATTACTATGAATTATTAGGGGCTTTAGAAGAAAGATTTTTTAGAGTATTATCATTTTATATTGTGGATATTAATATTGTTTCATGGAGAGAGTGGGTATATTTATACTCATAGAGATTGCACTTTTGGGAATAAAATTCCAAATGAAATATTATATCAAAGGTAAAAACATGTAATAATTAATTTTTTGAAATATAAATCTTATATAAATATAATATTTTGGATTGTAAGTACTTAATTCATTTTTAATTTGAATTTCGTAGTTTATTAAAAATTAAATTGGAATAATTAAAAATGTTATTTTAAAAGATCATTTTTTAGCATTATGTTTTGGAAAATTTTTTTAGGTTTATTTATCTTAATAAATAACATATGTAGTTAAATATAATTTTTTCAAACAACATATTATAAAATTTATCAGGTCTTCATTACATCATTAATGATGTATTTTCAGTTATAAAAGGTATGCAAAAAATGTATTTTTTCTATTCCCCAGAATATTCAATTGTTTCAAAAAATTAATAAATGAATTCCTTGAAAAAATACAATATAATAATTTCAAAAATGATACTAATTTTATCAAAATAAAATTATAAAATTCATAGATTGAATCATTAATATATAAATTATTTTTAAAAAAAATACTATAAACACATTTTATTTAAAGTTTCATAATGTTTTAATTGAGTTATTACAAATGTTTATCATATTTTGATATTAATATATATATATTTACATAAAATAATCATGATATATATTTTTTGTTAAAATATTTATTATTTTCTACTTAAAGTAAAATTCTTATTGGTAAGTTACTATTTCCCAGGTTCTTGTTACTATTCCAATGGTCACATTACCTCATATATACACCACATCATTATTTGAAACAATAATCCATAAAATTCCTCCCATGGTATTATATATTTAATTTATAATATTTTTATTGGTTTACCAATTTTTTCATTTTTTTCAATAACTTTTCCATGGGGTGATGAGCATAGATGATTGGGGAGATCCATAATTTAACTTTTTAGCATTTATATTTTATATTTTTTCACTATTTTTTTTGTTTGGTATTTTAATTGGTATTTTATATGACTAACGTAATGAAATTTAATATCGAGACAAATTTTTATATGTATTTTTATATATTTTTTATGTCTATAATATAATATAATACAATGATACACACATATATCTAGGAAGATAATATTACTAATAAACACATAGTCATTACAATTAAGATCCTACAATAACCCCAAAACCTAATATTCTTTAATATTGCATGGTACCACACCTTTTACAGAAACAAAAAAAGAAGTGGCCCTGATTTGAGGATGTAATGAAGAAAATGATTCTACAATTTTATGTTTGGATGAATAAAGTGTATTATTTTATATAATATCATGTCCCAGGATATTCAGTGATGTTATGGGAAACAACATGCTCAAGTATCTCAACGTAATAATACACAATATTAATTATGTTAATGGACATATAATCTATTTACCCCACCATAATATGCACATATATAATATCCATGAGTTCTTAATATTAAAACATATCTCTAATAATAAGGTTGATTTCAGAGATGTAAAATTTAGAAATCCACTAGAATATGTGACTTGTGTGATTTCCATCTTGTTGGATGATCAATGAGGATTTCATGAAATTTTGAGTAAGGGAATGAAACTTTTTATTGACTGGATAACATGAAATTCATATAAATCTCTGATGATATCCTCAAAGGACAAGTGAATCAAATATTTCAACCCTATGTCCCTATTATATAGATGAACTGGATACTTTTTAATAATATTCTAAAAAAATTATCATAATTAGTGTAGGGAATATTATAAAATATCCTATTTAAGTATTAAAGTCATTTTAGACTCAACATGACTTCCTTCCTTCATCATTATGTGCATGAGAACCATCCCATAAAATGATCCAATGTTAACTTCCCCATCAACCGAGATCGTCATTACATTAAGTACCACTATACAGATCTATCAATGTTATGAATTTAAAAGAAACATTATTCAATAAATAATAATATTAAATGAACATGTTACCTACCCATGATACGAGAGGATTATCGAGAGTCCCCATTAACTAAATAGGTTAATGAATACATTTCCAACATGGACATATTCATTTTTGAAACATATCGGTTGCAGAAAAATTTATTATAGAGTCCTATATAAATGAAATTTAGTGGAATCAAAAAGAGAACTAATCCAATCATTAATCATTTAGGGCCAATTCAAAACCAACAATAATAGAGTTCTCACTTTTAATTGTGCATTTATCTTATAAGAATTAGAATATGGGAGATTCATATTATCCCAATCCATAGACAACTAAATTTTCTTATATTTTTTTCAAAGGAATGATTCATCGTCATAGATAACAGTAGGTTAAAAACATAAGACAAGGTATCATCTTAATAGTGGGAAATGAAGTTCCCGAAACTAAACGCCTGATAAATTGAAAAATATTATTATTTTACCATCCAAACATTTTACATCAATTTTCCCATTTACATTCAACGAAGAGCTCATAATTTCTCATCGAGACCCCATTAAGAAGAAAAAAATTTGGAGATGAGGTAACTTCTATTGAGGCATATACTGTAGCTATTGATTTCTCTATAATCATATCATATAAAAGCATGGTTATGATGTATATGTATGTATATATCTAGATTTCATATAAATATTGGAAACCAAATTACATTGACGCATATCATAAGCTCAACAATATTTGTTTCATAATTGACCTCATAGAATTATAGACCCTTGGATTAATTGGATATAGTGTGGTAGTCATGTCTACTTCAAATATAACTATCCAAGGATATAAATTATTGAGAAAAAACATCTTAGCCAAATTATACTCAAATATGAATTCATATATCTCCTCTAAAACAAAATTTTCATGGTTATCAATGAAACATAGATTTCAACACACTGATATGAAGTGTGTTGCTCTATAAGTAGGTGATGATACAGTAGTCATAACATAAATGACTGAATTAATCCATTAATAAATAGTTTAGAGTGTAATATTTTTATCATTACCCTTAAGAATATTTGAAATATTATATATTTATATATATATTTATATCAATTTTTGATAAATTAATAATTTATAGATGATGCAATCTACCTTGATTTCTGGAATAATCTAGAAATGAATCATTTCTACCCATTTAACAAATGCAATGAAGTCTATATCCAATTTTAAAATATATCAACAAAATATATTTTAATTTAAGAAGGCATATGGTTATGTAAATACAATTTTAAAATTCAAATAATTTCATTACCATCATATCAGATGAATGTTAAGATCATTTTAATACCGGGAAGCATCCACAATGAATGAAAAAAAGGAAACCAACCCATTAATGTGGAATAAAATAATTCACGATATCCTTGGACGAAAGGAATAACTGCCAAATATCCATACCATGAATGGGTGTCTCTTAATTCAATTATAACATAAGATGTGAAGAAGCATATGAGCGTATGTTTTAAGAAAAGTTTCTCCCATATATATGATGTTAGTAGCATCATACAGACCACATCATATGGAAGAATGATTTAACATAAGAAGAGATAATAATTCATATAATGATAAATAAATCCATCATTGTCATAAAGGTCTAAATATTAACAAAAACATTTAATTTTATTATCTAATGGTGATAACTTGTAATGAAAAAATAGATAATACACTTATGTAATCCTTTGAATCAAATGATATATACACATATTCTATCCATGATGATTTTGGGGAATAAAGATATAATAAATAAGACCTTCCAAACAATTATTCACATGCATCAAAACCCTTCGAATATAGAGAAGCATCATCCTTATTCAATAGAGATGAAAATATCATCATGGAATATTTTAGATCCAAAATACCACATCATCTTACACTTACATTTTTATTGAAGAGGAATATGGAGAGGAATAATATTATATAAATTTCCTTATATCATCTTATGAAATGAATATCTAGTATGATTGATGGGATAAGAAAGATAAATAATAGAATATTGGAATATATATGGATTTTTTTATGAATGATTTCATTTAAACAGAGGATTAAGAGTAATATATCCTTTAAAGGCATAATTGGGATTTATTAAATTAAAATTACATAGAAATTCCTATACATGTTCTTGATGTGTCTCTCAATCCTTTGTTCCTTCTGATAATCATTATTATTATATAATGCTGGTTATGAGAATGAATCCTACTTGTTCTACAAATTTAGTGACCCATGTTGATGAGTTTATCAAATACATCATCATTTGGGAGGTCCAATAACTAAAATAGATCAGAAAAATTGTATAGATCATGAAGATGCATGGTAATATCAAGATTTACATTTCCTTTTGATATCTCAATCAGTATTTATCAATGTTTTATTTCCTAGCTGTAATAATTGAACATATTTTTTATTCCATTGCTAGTTTCAAATACCTATTCTATAGTGAACTATTCTACAACAACAACCAAATTCATATAAACCAACAATAAAAAATGGAAACCAATTTCATTTCACCCTAATGGGTATATTACTTTTGATTAGTTCTATTAATCATGATTCTTATTTGAAAGATATATTAACGTTCCATGCATTATATTTCAATCTCTTCATAGGTAAAATTAATGAGTGTTATAGTAAGGATAATGTTGTCAAATCCTAAAAAAATTGTTATAATCATATTATTATACAATTTTTTAGTAAACCCTGAAAATACTACATAAAAATGAATCACCTAAACTACAATTTTTGGGTGACATGGATGTAATTATTCATCATTATATAATTCCATCATAACATTTATGTCTATCCGAATAATATCAAGGAAGTTATTTGCATTCTATAGAATCAAAATTTCAAATATTTAAGAGGGAATCAAGGATTCCATGACATTATCAAACACTTTATATAAATCCATAGTGTAATGTTTTTACCCTTCATAAGTCTGATGAAGAAGTGATCTACTAATTAATAGGATGGATGTTTTCATATTTCTTTTGATGGTATAAATCAAAATATTATGATTCCCAAGGTAATTATGCATCATGTATTTGGAAATATATTCATATTTTTGGGATACCTTAGAGTTATTAGTTTGTTACTTTCTAGAATTGTAAAATAATTCATTAAAATTAAATTGATTCTATTAACATTGGAAAAAATGTTGGATACTGATACTTGATACTATGAAATTGAGAAAACAATTACTTTCATTAATATTTACATTAATGAATATAAGAAACTACCTACAACAATAAGTGAATCAAATAGTATTGAATATTAATTCAATAAAATATATCATTATTCATCCATTGTTTAGAAGACATAAAAACTAGAGGGTGGTTGTATTGAATAATATTTTTATTTAGAATTTATCAATGAATAGAGTTAAAGGGTAGACATTGTCACAATTTCATACATTATACCAAAGTATAAAAATAACACTAAAGAAAACTAAACATTCTAATATCTAGGTTATATATATATCACTCCAAAATATGAAATAATCATTTTTATGGTGACACTAGAATATAAAATATATGAATTTTGGAAAATTTATAACCCAAAATTGTTTTATATGAAATTTTATTCATCACTCTAGCTAAATAAGTTTTTCTATATTCCTTTATAAATTATAAAGGATAAAAATGAAAATGAATTCTAATAAAAATCTATCATTGAAATATTATATCATTCTCTATGCATTCTAATGTATCGATTGAGTATCTGTGGTGACTAAGAGTTAATGAAAAAGAATATTAATGGTGTATATACCATTAATAAAGAATTATTTATCCATATTCTATATTACATATAATTGTTGATGGTAACATTTTACCTCTTAAACGATTTTGTCTCATAACATGTGAGTTTATAACACTCACGCTAATATATTAGATATTAAATTTACCTATCTAGTGGATCCATAATTGGATGAAATCATCATCCAACTCATGAACCACAAGGTTGTCTCTCAATTGTTTATAAAATTTAATTGAAATATAAAATAATAAATCCATCTAAAAGAAACAAAATAGATTATCATAAATAACTAAAAATGATATTTTATTGGTTTTACCCCTAAAAAACTACATTTGGAGCGGATTTATTCCATCAGATTGATCTAGAATTATCATACGATGTTCCGATTATTACATTTTATCCCATATTATATCACAAAATCTTATAATGTCCTATAAAAATGTGGATTTGATAGATTTATCAACATATAAATTCATAGAGGAGAAATCACAAGTTTTTGTTTAGATCAAGAAGTAATATGTAAGGATAATTGGTTATGATAAATAAATCTCAAATAAAATCAATGGTCATAGATATTTCTAGAAGAAGATGATACAATATTGAATGAAGTTCACTTAAATGTTACATTCATTCCAAATATAGTCCATTTTAACCCATTAAACACCAAAGTTATTTCATACTACAAAATACTCTTTTTCATTCATTTTTGGGGATGTAATTCTTCAGAAAAATATATGATGTACATGTTGGTATATAAAGATCATTTTTAATTCCATAAATATCTTCAATAAATGTACCAAGGTTTTTTCCATTAAATAGGATCAAATTAATGTTATCATAAACTGTATAAATATAAAAATCATTAATAAATTTAGTTTCTAGAAAATAATATTAAGAGACAATGAACCCAATTTCTATTATTTTAAATTTAAATGTTTTTATTTGAAATAAATCTTTTGATTTAATCACAAACCATTATTATATGAAGTTGAAATAAACATGTACTGATCTTCAATAAGACCATATCCAATGTCCATGAAAAAATGGTGGATAATTATAATAAATAATGGCCTTATAAACATCTTCATATTTGGTGGCTTATCACAGAACAACCCATAATGTCATGAAATATTTCTTATATTACCATGTATATTGGATAAAGGTGGTTCAACCCATCAATGTCAAGGTTCCATTATATTTTGTTTCTATCATCAATCATCTATCAAAATATGAATAACCCAAAAAAGTCATGATTAGTTGGAGAAACACGATGAGAACATGTTGTCTACACTACAAATCCTAATAATATATCTCAAACATATTGGTACAGAGTTAGACTAGAATTCATACTACTATTAATTCATGTAAGGGGAACTATTGTTATCTCTCCCAACAATGATGACATATATTATGAAAATATAAAAAATTGAAATTAATTGGGAGAGACCATGTGTTATACACCAGTTATAACCCATTGGACAATACACCATGATTATGATAGCTAGAGAATATATAACCCCTACCACCAATGAATGTGTTATTAAAAAATAAATTTAATTACATAATAAAATTTCAGTAATATACTATTAAAATTATGATAAAATTTATTATTATACATCCTCACTTTAATATGAAAAAATCAATGTCCAAAACATAGTTGTATAACTATGGAGAACATGGACCTTACATCCTTGTTAATGAATGTAACTCTATATTTTTTGTGTTAGAATTTTTCCCGAAATGTGCTCATACATGGTATGAGTAAAATTATAATTTACTCATATTTCTCACTTGAATTATTAGTATATGATATTAGAGTTCATATTTTAGTATCATATTACCCTAATTTAGATGCACCATGGCCAATGATAGATAGTAAAGTCATAGATGCATTATATTATTTTGTGAAACCAAAGGACAATCATATATGACCTCTCAAGATGTTTTCATATGTTTGTAAGATCATTTTTTATACATAAGATCTTGATCTATGTATGAGTCTTTAGTTTATATTCTCTTCCATAATATTTCTGTAGGAACAAAGATGGAATTCAATCCTCATAATAACTACATGTGTCTTGATTACAATTATATCTGAATACATATTGATGTATAAATACCAAAACATCCACAATGTCAATAAAGATCATGTACCATTTTTTTATCCGAGAACACTCAATTGAGGATGTTTTCACTATAATTTTTTAATAATAAAACATGGTGTCCATAATTGACCCAATGTATGAAAACTTCATATAAGATGGTTCATGTTCCCTCGATATATAATATCATTAAATGATCCAGTATCCTATTATCATCCATATATTATTCTCAAAGATATTGTTCCCCAATGAGGATACATTTACTAATTCACACCAGTTTGAATCCTTCCTTGACACAAAAAGTTTCTTATTTAATTCCTCTTCGATTTGAAGTGAACCTGTTATGTATATAGTAGTGGAATATTATAATAACTATTTATTGATTTGTTTTGTTTAATTTAATATAGGTAGTGAATCCTAAATATTTTATCTCAGGACCAACTTCAAATCTTAACAAAATATCTAACGTCATAGCAGTGATCAATTCTCTTCTCTCATATCATGTTTTCCTCGATGATCCATATCTAGGTGAAGATATAATATTTTTTCCGTATTCAGATTAATGGAATACCATATCATGGTCCAAAATAAATGAATATATATGGTTTTGAGCAGATCATTTCATGAAACCTAACCCTCTCATGTATGATTTGGTAATAGGAATTATGCTCTCTTTGGAATAGGGTTTTTGGTAATTCCCTTAACCACAATAGATCAAACCCAATGACTTACATTTTTACGTTGGCATGAATTCATGATTAAATACCAAAGGACCAAATAGTTCATTAGGATTGACGAACTTGTGACATTATTAGTACCCTTATTAAATTTTTAAATATAAACAAAACATAACAACAGAATGTAATTTCCTTCCTTGAACTCATTCGAAATTCTCCTCCTTATAACTAAGAGAGATGAATCAACTAATTGTGATCTCAAATGCTCAATAAGGGTTAAATATAATATACACAATGATGAATCAATGTTCATAATCAACATGTAATGGTAGATAACTTAATATACAGTCCATTTAATTTATAAACTTAGAATGAAATGAAACCATATATTTTTTATAGTAAAAATTCTCTTGATAAAGAAATATCGATTTTAAAAGAATGAAATTATTAATTATTAAAAATTATGTATATGTAAAATGAACTAAAATAATCTATAAAATTTAATACATATATAAAAACACATTTAATTTGGAAAACTTTTTTATCTCATGAGATCTTTTGATGCATCATGGGGGTATAAAATTATAGCCCACACCCGTCAATACCTGTCCAAAGCATTCTTCATATATAGAAAAAAGTATTAAAATAGGTTTTTAAATAAACGTGTACCATAACAATTTGAATCCTTAGAATACCATAATGATAATTAAATTCATCATATGATATATTAATGGGCATGTATATACACCATAAAATATTTGGTGGCTATATAACATCAAAATATTACTCAACGAAAGGAGTTTATGAAAATGTCCCATAAACATGAATCCATTATGTGCATTCACTCTAAATCCATATAATACAGGAAGAAATGAAAAATGAGATAATAAAATCTCACTTCACACAAATCCTTATCATGAAATATTAAATGAAATAGATTTTTAACCCAATGAATGAAAAATTGAGTTCATAAATAAATTACCACTTCTAATCAGGAAAATCATAGGCCCCATAAAAGTAATAATTTTAAAATTTAAAATTTATTTCAATTACATTGATTGTATAAATGATATTAAATATCAAATTGAAATATACATACAAAAAAATGATATATGTGGTGAATAATTACTATATATCCAAGAAGTAAAATTAAAAGAATAAAATCATTACCCCATGCTTCCCTTTATCTGTGGATACATTAACTCTTATATAATGTTTTAAATAAATTTATTAACTGTCTATACAACTAAATTAATATTTATAATACATTCTGTGATTATTTTGTATCATATTATGACCCATTCATTACTAATATTTTATTATTTTTATGTTTTTTGTTGCATTTGTTCCATGGTTTAATAATTCGTTAATATTTTATAAATTATTGTTGTTCGGGAAAAATGGGATTAAAAAACATTGAATTTTATTAATTGACATAAATATTTATTAAGGGTACTATTTATCATTTTTTTCTTACAAGTGGGTGATTCAATAGATAAAATGTCAATGATAAATGACTTATTCATTTTGGCAGTTTTAATAGCATCACGAACTATTTTCATTTTATTTAATATTATGAGTATATATTAGATCAAAAACATGAAATAATATATTAAATAATTATAAAAGATATTATTTAACCATAATGATAGTTTTTTACCACAAATTATGCCGATAATGGAAAATGAACATAAACATGATTCTTGGAGGTGATTAATCGACATAACATGAGTAATATTTTCATTTAATTAAATAAGATTAGGTAATAAATAAGATTTATATTATATATTCTATTTTAAAATAAAAAATAAAAAATTTAAATGATTATGTAAATATTATTAATTGACGGATGAAAGAGATAATGATTAATTAATATATGAAATAAAAAATAAGAGATGTTTATTATGAAAATTATCCCATGAATATCTCCTCTTTGAGAGACAGTTGAGAAAATTGTAATTGGTATTTCGGTGATACAAGAAGAAATTACATGTTTGGAATGAGAGGAAGAGAGGGTTCGATAGAGATTTGAGGATCTTTGTGAATTTTGGGTCAAAATGGGTTGTTGAGGGTGGTATATAAACTTAAGGAGAGGTGGGTTTAAGTGAATAAAATAATAATTAGTTTGTAGTAAAATAATACCACATTTAAGAGACATTTAATTCAATGAATTGTATTGAGAGTTATATTTTGAAGGCTTCTAGGGTGGATAAATACCTTAGACAATGATTATAGTTTTTAATTTTTAGGCATGTCAAGATTTTACCTCCCAACTACGACCCATGTAAATATTTTACCAATATTATAGTAAATAATATTTTTAGCATGCTACATTTTTTATACCTAAAAAAGAACATTTCCATAAAACCAACTTTTTACCCTCTTATTCAGAATATGGAATCAATATTACCCAATAAAATTCACATTATTTTCTATGTTAGATATAAAATTAATCACGTAGACACAATTTTAAATGTGGTGTCATGAATAGAAATTTTCCATACATTGAATCATTTTTTATTGGATTTTATTGTGAAGTTTAGTTTAGAGAAATAAACATCCTTTATAGATCTAAAATTTACCAAATTATACATTTGTAAAAATTGAAATAAAATTTAGCTATATAAATTAATTAATAGGATAATCATTTCTTAATTAAAATGAAATATTGATGACTATTAATCATAAAAATTAATCATCAATAAAAAATAAAAATATATTACCCTAATATAATTTTGACAATATATTTATAGAAATTAAATTTCTTACATAAAATAATACATATAAAATTGTCAGAATTTATATTTAATATAAGTTTTCTATCTAATGATGGTATAATTGACATTAAAAAATATAGCATTTGATAATTAGAATTGGATTTATTCTAATAATAAGAATATAAAAAATATTGTATTAATTTAAAAAAAACATAAATCAATATATAATATAATAATATCATTAATATCTCTAACTAATAATTATCAATTTAAACATTAATATAATAATCCATTGTGGTCAAAATAATAGTTTTTTAATATAATCATTTCTTTTGTATGATTTGATTTTATTTTAATTAATTATAAATTGGTAATCAATGAATTCATTTTAGAAACATGTTTCAAATTTATTTCTATAATTTATTTAATCTCATCCATTCCTTCCACTAATTTTACCTGGTATTAAATTTCATAATTATGTAATAATACTTCAATAGTTTTTTATGCTCAATGTTATATGTAATGTAAGCTATCAAAAAAATTTAATTTCAAACTAATCTTACCATAAAATTTTGGGTTGTTGAATTACCAACTACCTCAATATATTTTTTCCTCATAAATTTAAAATTTACATAGATAATCAATGTTTGATACTTGATAATTTCATTACGGGAAACCTATATCTAAAATAGGGTTAATTAAACATACTCATAATAAGGGGGAATGTGAAATTTGAATGACACAAAAAATATAGGCATTCAAATAGGATAACGTAAGTGAAATATGAAAACTATGATATGTGAATGAAATATAACCATCATGTTCTAATGGAGATTTATATAAAATATGGTAATATGAAATTCTACCATAAAAAATAAATCTATGATTAGTTAATGATGCCATTAATTTCTTGAATTTAATATAAAAAAATTTTCATTTTTCATTCAAAATTTCATTCCATGATTTCAAATATTCTTTTACTATAAATATAAGGACTCAAAACATGTAGACATACTTTATAAATTTCCATGTCATATGCAAAGTCTCATACTTTGGTTTTTCTCATATCTAATTTCAATTCATCCCTTACACTAGATAATAGATATTCAAGTTGAACAATTGATACCTAAAGAACATTAACAAATAATAATATCCAAAAGTAATTCCATCATCCATTAAATTATTACTAATAACAAAATCGGTAGAACATGTTATCCAATATGATAAATCATATATTAACCTTATATAATAATAAACAATGATCAATTTAATCTAATCCATAATTTCTAATATGATGTCTCTTCTAAAATATGTCTTTCTTAATGCACAGAAAAAAGTTATATGGAATTTTTCTAAATTTATAAAATCTACTAAACAATACAATTTCTATAAAAACATAATTTATATTTTTTTGTTAAATAAAAAATATTAATACGTTTATTACCTTAAAATCTTAATAAAAACAAGAATGTTCCCATAATAATTCTTATTTTTATGAATATATTCCATAAATACAAATATATATTAAACTATTAAAAAATAACATGAATCATCATATCAGTAACCAATTTATTGGATACAAATAATATCCCATAATCTTCTCTTTATAGTCTCAACATCATGCCCATGTTAGTGGTAATAATAAATTTTAACGTGTGCTTTGAAAAATATAAAAATTCCACAAAATCATTTTTCATGGTCATTAGTGCCATTAATCATGTGATAGTAAATCCAAAAAGAAAAAGTATTATAGAAAAATCCTTATACATTTAATATTTCTTATAATGATAATTTCATACAAAATAATACTTGTTTATAAATAAAAAAGAAAAATTATCATTCCATTTCGGTAATATCAATAGAAAAATCATGTAATTCTTCCATTATCTTAGTTGGGAATTCATTTATATAGTGACCAATATCATTATAGTTGAAATAGTTTGCATTTAATTATTAATTCTTTCCCTTTCTACCACGAACATTAAGACCATTCAGTCCAAATTTGTAAAAAACAATCATTCCCTCAAGGAATGTACCAGGTGTTTGTTTCTACAATTCTCCCATGTGAGAAATTCCTTTATTCCATTTTTTCTTTATATGTCTCA
This sequence comes from Viscum album, assembly GCA_963277665.1. NCBI lineage: Eukaryota > Viridiplantae > Streptophyta > Magnoliopsida > Santalales > Viscaceae > Viscum > Viscum album. The sequence goes on along the minus strand of OY728138.1, from coordinate 1,656,883,193 downwards.
TAATTCATCATGTCATTCATCTCGTTATTTCCATTAATTTTATATGACGTAGTTAATAATTTTTATGTCTTGATATCACATGAGACAATATATTTCAATGATGAATTAGTATTGGAGAATATTTCCCTTTATAAGAGTGGTTATAACCAATCAAATAAAACAATAATCATACTTATTGGGTTATGTATATAATCCACAACATGCCTTGAAAATATTGTGTAGTTCTCATCATATTTATAAGTATTCTCATCCTAATTTTGTTGCAGACTCAACAATTGATTGTCTATATCTATTCATTGTTGACAAGGGACATATTTTTATATGAAATGATCTTTAAAAATCAATACTTCTAATTTTTTCTATATACACATATTCCATAGTGTTTTTTAATAATATCACCATTGATCCTCATATCTATAGCAATGAAAAACATTCATGAAAACATTATTCATTTAATTAATTCCCAAATAGGGAATAAAATTCTCTAAAGAACATATCAATAGAAAAACATCAAATGGATTGGTATTCTTGTGCATTTATAGAGGGTTTTTCCACATGGAGAGTTCTAAAATTGTTACTCTACATTGTGGATCAGGGAGATCAATAATGGGAATGGAAATAACTTATATCATTAGTATGTTTTCCCAATATAGTTATAATTTTTTCATCTCTAGCTATAACATTAGACCCAATATCAATACTATTACATTTTCAAGGCGGTAAATCCATACATGGATGATGTTTATTGATATTTTTCACATTCCTTCATCTAATATACATATTTATATTATTTCATACCACAGATTAGATCAAAATCTTATAGAATATAATATATAATCTCAAATCCTATGAAATTCATAACACATAATTAATATTTTATGCAGATATAATCTCATAAGAATTAACATGGTTTCTTTTGGTTGTTCTTCAAAATGTATCGTAATGAAATATATTATGGTTATGTTTCCTATACTATGATTTCCTAAATTTAGTTCCCTAGGATTCTACTAAATTTTTTCTAATACCATCTTTAACTACCCATACATCATTATCATAAAGATGTTTGCATACTTTATTAAATATGTATATAAAAAAGATTATAATACTAAAGTAATTAATTATTTAGGAGCCATGAATTACTAGATAAATTATTTTTACCCTTATTAAATTTATAATTAAAACCAGAACATGACAATAGAATGTAATTTTAATCCTTGAACTCATTCAATATTCTCTTATGCAGAATCTGGTGAAAGGAAAAAAGTATAGGTGAAATCAAATTCTTGGTAAGTATTAAATACATTGTATCGTATAACAAATCGATGGGAATAATTGACATTTAAAGAAGAAAAACAGATTCCATTGAAAAAAATATGATTAAAAATCATACATAGATTTTTTTCATAATTAAAATCCTTGGGTTATTGATACTAAATAAAAAAATTAGTAATTGCTTAATAATTGGATTTCATGTATCTAGAACCTGAACCAATACCATAAACGTTGTTTAATATATAGTTAAATTTCTCTTTATTTTTTCTAGCTATTTTTTCTCAATAGACATTGTGATGCATCGAGGGGATTTATAATGATGGTCTCCACCAGTCATTGTAAGTCCATAGTAATATTTATATATTAAATAATCGAATTGAAAATATATTTTTAAATACAATTGTCTAGTTAAATGTTTAGACATGTGAATACAAGGATGATAATGATATTCCAGATATGATATCTCAAAGGGGTTGTGTATACACCCCCATAAAATAAGGTGGGGGTATGACATCAAAATATGCATAAAAAGGTGTTCAAGGAAAAGTCCATTAAAAATGAATTTATTATCTGGATTCATTATAAATCCTCATAAAATAAGTGGAAATGAAACAAGAGACATTTAAAATACTATTCACAGATAACCTTGGCTTGAAATATTCAATGGAATTGATGTTTAACCTAATTAATGAAAATTGATTTAAGAAATATCTTACCACTTATAACCAGTCAAATCGTATTCCCAAAAAATTTAATAATTATCAAATTAATCATTGAATAATATTAATATATTGACATTCATGATATAATTAAAAAATAGAAGTATATTAACACCAAAAAAATATATTAGTTGTTAATAAGTAATATATCTCATAGATTTAAATGTCATATGAAAACATTTGTACCACATGTTTCCATTTAGTTGTTTTAAATTTTAAATCCATTATAAGTTATTAAAGAAAGTTATTAAATCATTATAGAACATGATTCACATATATAATATCTTATGTTGTGATTATATAACATCTTTTGTTCTAATAATTAATAATTGTTCTGTATTTTCTTGTATTTTGGTGCTTCTGTACCATGGATTAATGAATTATTCATTTGTGCAAAATTATTTATTTTTGTGGAAAATGGGATTAAAACACCATAAGTAGAATAAAATTTGATAAATTAACTTAAATATTTTTTAATGGAATGATTCATAAATTTTTCATACACAGTATGATTCAATGGATAAAACATTAATTATAAATGTTTAATTTATTTTAGAAGTTTTTATAAAAACCACAAGAAGTATCATTTTATTTAAAATTATGTGTTTATATTAGTTATAGAAAATTAAATAATTTATAGTATACTTATTAAAATATTTTTTAACTTGGAAGTTTTTTTATGACCATCCATGATGGACATATAGATGAATGAACAAAAACATTATTCACAGAGGAGATTAAACTACATAACTGGAACAATAGTTTTGTTTCATTGAATACAATGAGGTAATACAAGGGATGTATATATGATATAGCATTATAAATATAAAATTATATCATGTACATGATTTTTAAATTAATATTTATTTTTTTGTTCAAATATACAATTAGAATGTAGAATAAGAAATGAAAAATAAGAGGGGTGTACAAATTAAATATCACCTCTGTTAGAGACCCTTGAGGACCTTAAAATTCACCTTTTAGTGAGGTGAAGTTTCATTGGATGTTGGTAGAGTGAGGATGAATTTTTTTTAAAAGATATGAGGAGATTCAAGTATTTGGGACAAAATTGGATTGCGAGGGGTGATACCTTTACTTGATGAGGTGTATCGTTAAGTGATTAAAATAATGATTATTTCATAGTTAAAGCCAAATACATTCAAGTTGAATTAATTTAAAAGAAATATATTGTTAATCAATGATGTGGAAACATTTAGAGTCCATATATTCCTCAAGAATAAATTAAATTTCATAATTAATAGGTATGTTAAGACTTTATATTTTATCTTTAACCATTGTTAATATTTGACCAATATTAATAAATAATTTTTTTACCATGGTAAAGTATTATAACTAAATATTAAATTGACAATAAAAAATAATTTTAAATTTATAATTCTAAATATGAAATCCATTTTATCAAATGGATTTTACATAATTTTAAAAATTCAAATTAAAATTAATCAGAATAAAATAATGAAAATATGGTTTTTAAAAGTGAAATGATCTAATGTTAGAAATTTTTTATATCTGGTATCAATGTGAAATTTATCACAATAACCTAAATAGGTTTTATTAATGTATAAATTAACAAAATATAATTTAAATCCCTATTTAATACTTTATTAACTATATAAATAAATTAGATTAAAAATATATTTTTATTTAAATTTCATTATTTTTATATATTCATAAAAAAAATTAAACTCTTATAAAAAATTAACAAACATTTTACAGTATGATAATATTAATATTAAATTGAAAAAAATGAATGTTATTTTTCCATATAAATCTTATATATGTGTGAATTTATACATTTCAAATAGGTGTTCTGTCAAAAGATGGGGGAATTTTCTTTTAAAAAAATATCGCTTTTAATTCATAAAACTGGATTTATTCTTATATGAAGAATATAATAAATATTGAATGAATTTAATTTTTTATCAAATATAAAATATATATTACAAATTAATACCTCTCACTAATAGTGATTGATTTAAATTAGTAATATAAAAATCCATTACGGTCATAAAAATATTTTTTTATATAGAAATACTTAATTTATGTTCAAAAGACATTTATTTTTAAATATAAATAATTTTAATTCAATAAATTTAGTTTATAAACAAAAATAATATAAATTTTCATAATTTATTTTTTCTATTTTATTCCCTTCCATCCAATAGATAGGTGATAAATACGATAATTAAATAGTAATATTTTAATAGTTTTTTTATGATCAGTGTTATGTGTAATGTATGTTTTCATATATATGAAATTTTAAAAGAGAAACAATATAAAATATTAGTGTATTCCAATTTTTTCCAAAATAAATGAATTTAAATTTCCCCACTTTTTTATCTTTGTTTGTGGGTTTTCTCATTTTCATTGGATTCACTAACATTCCAACATTTTAATGGGAAATGACTTTATTAGAGGATATTAAACTATTCAACATGTGATACATCTTACATGACCATTACTGGGTCATAGAGGCTTCCATTGAATTTGATATTCTCCCTAAATAATAGCCATATCTATGTAATGTTTCATGGTGAATGAATTTCATGAATCCATTAGTTTTCAACAATAAAACAGTTTCTATCTATAGAGTATAACTATGTTATGATTGACTACCATAATATGGAATGCATGGGGATCTATGATATATTTTGGTTCTAAAATTAAATTCAAGAATAACAGATTTGATCTATGTTTATAGTCTCCAAATTTATATGATGTCTTATTTCATTAGACTCTAAATTAATAAGGAACATCCTTAATATTTCAGAACTATGTTTATTTTAACTCCTCTAACTATAATATATGCAACTATGTCTGGATTACATATCTCATGAAATGTTAAAATTACCCATCAAGTCCCTATATTTCCTTAATTATTTTATCCTCACTCGTACAATTGGAATTCCACTAAAAATTTCTGGACAAAAGATAAATTTTTCCTATAATTCACAATGCCCATGGTCATTTGTATAATAATGAAATACATTATGAAATTTGATCCATCATATAATACTTTTACCCAATTATAGTGGCATTTACTATAAGGACTAACGAGTTTTCATTTGATCTATATCCTTTCGTTATCTTCACTAGAACATCGCTCACAAACCATGAATCAATGATGAGAAAATATCCCTCTCCTATATAAGATTTAATGTAAAGAAATATGCATCAATATAGTGTTATTTATCCGTAATCCAATTCTATAAAAATACCCCTTAACAAAAATACATTTTTAATTGATAAAATATTGATATGTTCACATTTTACTGTACAGATGTAATAGATTGTCTTGGATTCAATTTGAAAATTCAACTATAGATTATGTTACTATCATCTCATGGTGGGTTCACAAAAATCATTTCCGAATGATGATAAATATCATGGTATATTAACTCAATGTCTTACAATGACCGTAATTACACTATCAATCTTATCCTATAATATTGAACTATATGATATATGAATTATAATAAGGATTTAAGTACAGTAACATTATTTGAAGGAGGGATAATTTTATTATTAAAACAAACCAACATGTTTCTTCTACCTCACATGTTTTATGTTCATCATATTTTTGAAATGTTGATAAATATAAAATCATATTCCAAAGATTCATGTAGAAAAAAAATGAGCTGTGTGAAATAAAATAATTGCATGGGAAATAAATTTTTCCAAAAAATATGAACATTCACTATTATAAATCTGAGAAGGGAAAATATAAAATTTAAATCAATGCAAATTAAATGATAAATTTAACAAAATTTAATAAATACTAATTTATGGAATATTGGTTATTATAGGAAATACTACATAAAATAATATTATTAAATACACTCTATTAGAATAATGTATGAGGTAGATATTTAATTCAGATCTATGGTATTTGTAACATTAAATATATCATAATGTATTGTTGATTTTATCGTTATAAGAATGGTTTTTTTCTTATACCTAGAGTACCTGAACATATATTATCGATGCGATTAATGTTCAATCTTAGAACACATTTTTTCTATTCTTCATAAGTAATTGATAATGAAATATTATTAAATCATATATCATCATATCTCCATAATACCTTGATCATTTATGATCACTGAAAGAAGAATTACAAAAACAATACCATGATATTTAAAATAAAACCTCCCAAGTCATAGATCATACTATGTACATAGTAAGGAAAAATAATCAAAAGGGAACAGTGACAACATGTTGTTAAATAGTGAAACCCATTTTATAGTTTCTCTATTTCTCAACATGAGTGATCATCACCTTCTAACGCTTGAGGTTATAACAATAATTATTTATAGCTTTGTAACTAACATAAATGGTTGGATTCGAAAAATCAAAGATTCAATGATAACTACACTAGTAGAAACTTTTCCATCTACTAATAGACATAGAAGATGGCTTTATCTACTTATGTGGATAACAAATATCACTATAGTTCAATTAAATCAAATTTTGTTAAAAAGTTCTAATGAATAATTTAAATTATAGAAAAGAATATATGATAATGAACGAAAAATTTATATAAATATTATACATATAATAGACTATTAGAATATAAAAACTCTTTGTAATTGTCTAGTCATATGTATTTGATTCTTTTTATTATTTTTTAAAACATATTATATTCATGAGAATTACTTTAATCATGGTTGAGGTAATCAAATTTTATATCATCAATTTAATATTAACCATGCACTCCTATTAAACAATATATTGTGCAATTAGTTAATATAATTAAATTTATCTTATCAACCAGTATTTCTACTCAATTATTAAAATTTCATATAATATTATATATCTTCTTTAATTATTGATCTTTTAAATTATCTTTATTAATTTATGATCCATGAGAGTGCTTATTCAAGATCTAGTTTTGTGAATATTTACAGAAAGAGTTACATAGATCTTTATAAATTATTTTTGGATCATCATATGATAAACTCTCTAAGAGATAGTTCAACTGAAAATAATCATAGTATAAAATACATGATCCAAAACATATGAATTTAAATGTGATAGATAACATTGATATTAAATTTATTAAGACCCAAAAATCATTAAATTATTCTATGATTGATATATAAATGTTCATGTGAAAATTTATAGTCAAAAAATATATTATACAAATAATTTTAATGAATTCAACTTATAATTTATTAATATGAAAATATGAGTTACATGATAATTCAAAATGTAATTATCATTAATGAAACCCATATAAAAATTAAAAATATCTTATGATATATTACCTTTAATAAGTTTTAAAAATATCTCATTTTTAAGAAAAATGAAAACATAGAAGAATAAATAAGAAAAATATATGGTGGTAATAGTTAAACCACCATGAAGTTATATTAGATTAAAAATGGATGTATTATTATGATAAGGATGGTTAAAAGAATTTTTCTGCTAAATTTTTTGATATTTCACTAATATGTAAAAATGAAACAGATATAGTTTTTATGTTAACATAATTGAAACATTTATGTAAATATAATGAGAATATAGATGGAAAAATAAAATAAATAAGGAAAAATTAAAGAAAACTTAATAGATGAAAATTTCATTCCTCTTAATTTGATGAGTTTTTTAATTTTGGAATATATTTAGAATAAAAATTAAACTTAATATCACATTAGATCAATCACAAGAAAAATATTATTTTATTATATTGAATTTATCAAACTTGAATGGTTTCTAAAAATATCAGTAATTAAATTTTGGTTATAATTATGTAAATAACTTTATAATCATTTTGAGTTTAATCCCTAAAAAAGGATTATTTCATATATATTTTTTCTCAAGAGTAATTTTCTAGGTTCATAGCCAATTATGTATCCCTAGTAGTATGAAAAATGATTAAATTATTATTAAAATAATAACCAAAATATAGGTTGTATGTTTCATTGACAATACTTGAGTAAAATAAATATTAGACACTGCATATTAATATTCAGTAGGGGAATGTTCTATTGAAATATGTCTCTTTATTGAACAAAAATTTAATGCTTATCAAAAGAAATATAATGTTTTTAAAGTGTATTTTATATCTAATATAATACCTCTATTTTCAACATATGAGTAACTTTAAAAAAAATAATTTTAATGGTTCATTAATGTATGGTAAAATACATATTATCCATTTTAAATGTGATTCGATCATATTATCCTAAAACACATAATAAAATAATAATAAACACATTATGTATGTTTGACATTCTTTATGATATATCAAACTTATAATCACAATTAAATAATTTTTTTATCTCATTTTTTAAATGATTAATAATGATAAATTCTAAAAGAATGTCCTCTTTTATTCCATATACATTATATAATGTTGAAAATAAAAAAATTATTATATCATTAATATATGTATTTTGAATAACAATTTTTCCTTAAAATTATATATAAATCGGAAAATCACTAAAAAAATAATGTCCTATCACCATGCTCAATTCGAAGAAATATTTTATACATTCATAATAATTAATTGAAATATATTATTGAGTCTAATAAAAAGTAATAAAAGTTATATAAATGTCAAAAATTAATATTATATTAATTTTTTTTAAAATTATTTGTTTTAGAACATTCATTAATAATATTATTTTTAAATTAAATAACTAGTAATTCAATAATACCAATCTCTTAGGTATTATTTATGTCCGTATACCTATTAGGTATTTTAAAAAACAATTTAATAAAATTTAGGGGCATCAAAACCAATATTTGTTTCAACATTAACATCCTATTGAATGTATCGATTATGAAATTATCTTTTTATATCCAATTGAAATAATGTAAAATTCAATTATGTTGAAAATTATTATAAAAATATTATATATTCAAATATTATTACCCATGAAAATATATCAAAATAGGATATTCCTACATCTTGACTACAACACTTAGAAACAATTCTTTTTTACATCTAACAACATTTTCATTCACATAACATTTTTTTCTAAAAATAATAATTACTCCAATAACCATTATATCTCTTATGTCATATAGTTATTGTTTAAAGTCTATTACATTCAAATTGGTTGTTCCATTCAAGAATATCCCTTATCAACCATTAATAAACAATGCATTGAACAATCATTTTATTATTTAATTGTGATAATAATATATATTGATCATATTAATTTCATATGAAACTAGAGTTAAAACTATTTTCCTGATATCAAAAATAATATTATACATTGAATGAATATTTAGAGTCAAAAACTTTTTATGTAAAATTTTAATTTTTTATTTATATATGAATTTACATCATCATTAATATTTAATTATGCGTATTGAGAAGTTCAAATTATTAATTTTGAAGGTTTTTCTATATATAGTTTCCAATTATATAGTAATAAAAATTGAGTACATTCAAAAATATCAACTAAATTATGTACAAATAGTTAGTTAAAAAAATGGTTAATATTCATTAATCATTAAATTAATTATTTCTTCCAAAATATTTTACCTCTTTTAAAAATTCTATAAGACTCTAATATATAATAGAATAAAAATTCCTCCATATGGATTATGAATATTTTTAAATATGTCCATTTTTATTAAGAAATAATACTTTAAATCAAAAGTCACAAATGTAATATTTTTTCATTCTTCTATACTAAAATTATTTTGAAATTTGATTGCTAATGTGATTTAATAAACTATATTAATAACATATAAATTAATACTCATATTCTAATAATAAAAATGTGTAGAAACCAAATACTCAATATATAATGTTTAAGTAATTTTATGAAAAATCTATGTTTTTAATGGAACTAAACCATTTTACAATATTGTTTTATCTGCTAAAAAATTGCAATTAATACCATCATTAATTCAAAAAGGTTTAAAATTTCAGTTCATGAACTCACCACCATGGTCACTCTAGATAAAATTCGATGGTATGATATTATCATTTTGATCTGTATAATGAAAAATCATAAATTTATTAAGTGACTTTTTTGTGTGTTAAAATATCACCAATTAAAAATAGTGTAATAATAAATAGATTCATAGTGAAAATGTTTCTAAAAAAGATTCTACAAACATATAAGACCAAAAAATACATGTTCCCTATTTAGAATGATTTTGAATTTTAGACAACTCATTTATATTTAAAAATGGATTTTTTTATTACCAAAATAATTATAGATAAATACTCTAGTCGAATTAAACATATTTTCTAGAATTTCGCAAAATTGCCCATTCCTATATTTTTAGATCATATTATAAAGACATATATCTCTAGACTTATATTCCATAAAAGACAAATCCTTACAATCAATTAATCAAGTTATGTTTTTATGGTATATGTCTTCTAACTCAATTGTGTAAACATTCTGATGATATTAATAGATATAATGAATGACCCTTCACAACCTTAAACAATAAAATTATTATTCCATAATTTCCAAATATAATCATCTTCAAATTTATAACTAATGTTTATATGGTTTTTCATAATTCCTAAAACGTTTAAAACATTAATAATTAATATCTTTTATATAAAAAAAACCTAAAAAGTTATGAATGATTCCATGTTTTTATTCTCTCTTAATGTGCATCATCCTTTATTCAACATTTAAATATTTTAGACGTTATACTTTTTCAATTCATATGTTATAAATTCCTATATATATACACCAAATTATTAATTTTTTTGGCAGTAAACATAGTTTCATGAAAAATAAAAAACTATGTTCTTAGTACATGAACAGAATTCAACAATGTAATGTGAGAAAACAATATTTTATAAACCCACATCATCCCAACTCTTCTATACTGAATGTAATTTTTTTCATTAAAAATAAATTCATTCTGAAAACCAAAACATTGAACTCAGCCAAATGAAAAAATCATTCTACTAACATCCCACCCCCCATGACATTTAATTCCAAAATGTCGAGTTTTAGGTACAATGTAATTTGATTTGAAATAAGGATTATTAGAAGTATAAAAAAACCCATTATTAGTAACATATGATATATTATGTTTAAACACTCTATTCCATTACTTTTATAAAATAGTAATTACTTTATTTCATTCTTCATTAGTTTAATAAAATCTGGTATAATATTAGCAATGTTCTATTATGCATTTAAAATCACATCTTAGGAATCATTATTATCAGATCTATATATTTTTAATATCTGATATGTATCCCATAAATACATATTACTATCTAGATTATTTATGAATATTATTGTTTGAGAATTTCATTTATCACTATCTTCCAAACTACATTGAGATGAATGCATACATTTATTCATTGAAATATGATATTTAGAAGCACTTGTAAAAGTCTAAAAATTATCATATGTAGGATTACATGAATTAGATGGAAGATCCACTCCATTATTCATTTTTTCATTCTCTTTATTATCATTTTAGTTTCCTATCATTTTTCATTATAGTTCTAATTAATTCATCCAAACTTAATATATACAGGTGATTATTATTATCAATATTTAACCTCTTGGGATCCTATTATTTCATAATTTTATCAACAATATTTTAAAAAATATTTTCCTCTAATTTATATTTATCACCTAGATATTTTAAAGTTTTATAAAATTAATAAATAATTTATACATTTGGGATGCTATTTCAAGATTTAAAAAATCAAAAGACTGACAATCTTCTCTCAACATAGATAAATGAGTATCCAAAAATTTTTGTGACCCAAATTAGTATTCCATAACTTCTTAAATCTACCATTTTTCATTTCATAAAATAATATCTACTAGTAAAGGATCCTAGTCATATAACATAACAAATTATTACAAAAACAGGGATTAATTAGATATTATAAATTTTCATCGTGTAAAAAAAGAACAATGTCTTTCTTAGGAAGTCTGTATATTCCACTAATCATGATAAAATATTCAAATACATTATAAATAATGAAATACATCATACAATCAACCTACTAATACAAATATTATATATTAATGATACATCATATGTTTACATTTTTATGTGTTACATAAAGTAAAAATTATAGAAAAATTATTTCATCTACCATCATGGTTAGTGTATGGAAATTAAGATGAAAATCAACAAATCTAATGAAAAATCGAATTTAACAGAGAATAATTTAAAGGATTTCTCTAATAGAAAATTCAATCACATGATTTCAAGGATGTTATAATATAATAATGGTGGTGAATATTATTAAATGAAACATACATGCATATTCCAACTGCAGAATTTTAAATTTATTAGATTTATCACATATAGATTAATTAAACTGTTAGATATAAATATTTCATGTCATAGAAATGTACTCTATATGAAAAATAGTAATTAAAATCATTTTTTTTAATATTATATAAAAATATTATAACATAAATCAGTGTTGTGGAAACCAAATATGTATATCAATGATAATACAGAGATGAATTTTATAGAACTAAAAAAATGTATAGAATATCTGTTTGAAAAATGATTATACTTGAAAGGATATTATTAATACTAAACTTTTAGAGAAAAGTGTAAGGTATATCTTAAAACCAGCACTATGGTAAAATGAATTCTAACCTATCCTATGTTATAATATATTTTATACCAAATAAAAGGTCTTTCATACTATTCACATAATTCATCAACATTACTAGTTAGGAGGTATAGTGTTTTATCCCTAAAAACAATTTCTTCCTTAACCATATTGTCCCCGATCATTCATGGATAGTTAATGTATGATCATATTATCTATGAAATCCATTTATCATGCATGATATAAAAAATAAATATGAAAAGGTAAAAATTATGAAATTTATATTAAATCTTCGTTATAAGTATCTCTTAGTAAGACTCAAAAATAAAAACTTTCAAAAGAAAAAAATTTCCACAAGTTATGGAGGTATTGAATTGATTATATGATTGTTGGAGTTTTCAAATTGAGTGTTCATCACATTCTAATAATGTATGATCTGTCCCTATTTATAGGTAGTGTTATAACTGAAATTAGAGGCCTAATTGCACAACCATTAGAGTCTGTGGTAATAGTTTTGGTACCGAATTTTTCATCTACCAGTGGACTTATTGTTTTTATTTAACAACCTATGTAGTTATCATGTACCACTATAATTCTCCTAAATCCAATGACATAAAGATATTATAAAGGTTCAGAGTAATAGAATTTCATTAAATATAAATGTATATCTAGTATTTTAGTTATTGGAAATTAATTCTACCCATATGAAAGAAAAAAAATTAATATTCTGTTAAATCACGATTCTCTAATGTGTATTTTGTTATAAAAAAACAAATAAAAGAAATGATTCTTTGATACAAAAATATGGTCCATCATGAAGGACACCGGGACACCCTGAGAGGGGAGTGGTGAATCAGGGTGACAAATTTTTCTTTTAATGTGGTGGATCCTATTCCAACATTGGTAGGAACTTGTTGAACCTGTATGATGATTATTATTAGAAAGAAAACATTCACATGCACAGAGAGGACACATCACTTTTTACTTGGTTCACCACTAAGGGCTACGTCCAAGGAGCCTACGCCGACAGGTTGTCGGTTGTACCAAAATCCACTATGCTTCACTAGCTATAGATTACAAATCTTCGGATATAGTCACTCTGTCCCAAGCTTACTTCCTTTACAAAATATTAGGAATAGATCACTGCGTCTCTCGGGTCACTCCCGTTGACTCCCCTTGGCTCACTACCGTTGGTGAAGTCCCACTCAGTTTGTAGACGTGAAGGTATCTTCATCACTGCATAAGAATGCATCCTACATTGTATGTAGATGCTATATTTTGTCCAATTCTCACCAGAAGATGAAAAACAATTTGCCCCGAATGTATTGGGTAATCTCCTGGCTTTCGTGCAGCTCCAAACAGACCGGCGGGCTTCAGCAATACATGGCGTGCTTCTGTGACGACCCAAAGTTTCATTAATGGAAAATCCCTCTTGATCCAGTTTAATTTTTTTTTATGAAAAATGTTTTTATAATATTTCAACTTCTTTAGGTTTTACGTTAAGATTTGTGACTGTTACTTTTATAGCCGTTGAACAGTGATCATCTGGGTAGTTTAAATATAAGGCTTTAACGAACCAATTTTCTACTCAGACAAAGGAAGCGATGACCTCATCCAGTAGAATTGCCCCTTACGAAGCCCATTTGTCGGAGCTCGGAAAGGAGGTGGCGTCTTTGGGCTTTGCCCTTGACCAAGCCCAAGCTGAGTTTCATCAAGTCAAGCTCGAACGCGATGGTCTACGGGAAAAATGGAAGTTGATAGAGATCACCACTCGAGCGATGTTATCCGAGCAACCCCAAGAGTCTGTCACCATCGCACACCTTACCCTTAGGTCTTATGCGGCTATTTTAAGAGGTTATGTAACAAATAAGTAGCACCATGTTCATGTACATTATTTTTGTATATAATAATGAATATAATTTCTAGTCATTTTTGATGCATTGTAATGAGTTTTTAAAGTACAAATGATGTTTTTAGTTATTATTTAATTAAGAATTATATTTTATTAAATTAAAGGATTTTTGAATTAAATAATATTTTAATAAAATATTATTATTAATATTAAATTAATTTTTATTAAATATAAATGATCTTATAATTTTATGAATGCAATTAAAATTTTTATTAAGGTTTGAAAGCCATTTCTGTCAAAACCCGTGAATTTTTTATAAATGTCGGTTTTTATTTTAAAAGTGAAAATTCACATATTTAGAAAATTATTTAGATAAAATAAATATTATTTTTGGAATCAGGATGTCGAAATTATCCAACGGTGAATTTTTCATAATTTTCTGAGACAATCAAATTTTTGGGTAAAAATTAAATACCATTTAAATATATAATGTGTTTTATGACATCATAATGACCCAATGGTGATGTAATAAAATACCATAATCCTTATGTTCGGCCAATATGTGTTTTATCATTAAAATAATGAGGTTTTGGGTTTGTTTGACTCACTTTTCAAAGCATTAATGGAGCCCTCAAGACTTATTCAACAATTTTCCTTTTTAAATTAATTTCCATGGGAGTGTGACTCACCTCCACATAAGCAACCCTAATTTTTTTATAAGTTCGGACCTTGGCCTTGTAAAATATTGTTTTCCTCTTTCCTTTTCTAGAAACCATGGGCAAATACCATGGGATGGTTTGTGGTTTGGATTATTTTAATATAAGGGGTCCCAAACCTAAATAATAAAGAATTCTCTCACCTTTCCTATATAAACCCACCCAAGCTCCCACTTCCTCCTCACTCAAAGCCCTTGAAGTTCGTCCAACCTCTGCCCTACTCTCTCTAGAATCCTCACAAGGTGCCCCAAGCTCCAAAGAAGCCTCTCACAAGCCTCTCTCTCGGCTTTGGAAGCACACTTCCAAGTAAGGGTTTTTCTTCCTTTCTCATTTTTGTCAATTTTCTTTAAGTTGTATTGCCCTTTTAATTTCAATTATGAATGTTGGGGTATGGTTTCACACCTCTCCCATACTGCCCTCTTATTGTTTTAATGATGGGAGACCCCTTTCTCTCTCATTAAATGCCTCCCATGTACACCCGTTACTATGCCGAAATTCCGAAAGGAACTTCTCTCTCTTCTTTTACATTCAAACAATACTTTTGTATCATGAATCTAAATTCCATTTCTATTGTTGGTACATGTATATATATGATCTCCTTACTGTCCATTACATGTAAATATGATTAGGAACCCCTTTCTCTCTCATCAACCTTTTTTATGAAATCTTATGTCATGCCGTTACGCTGCCGAAATCACACCGATTTTCTAAGCCAATATCATTGTGTAGTGAATACCATGCCCATTTCTCCATCAAGGGTATTCACCTTTATGCACGTTTACTTATTGATTGTAAAGTTTCATGTATGAATTCCACATTCCTTTATCGTGGAATAAATTATTATGTTTTATGAATCCATGTTTTATGATCCATGTGGCACACTTATGCATGAAATGAAATGTTTAAGAAGGGTGCGCCCTGATAGCGCTCCAATGCATTGGGTAAAGTATAGTATCATGATACATCATGTGCAATGAGTGTTGACTCATTCTAATTCAAGTGCAACGAGGGTTTACTCGTGCTTCAAGTGCAATGAGGGTTTACTCATGCTCCATGTGCAATGAGCCTTGGCTCATGCTAAATCAATGTTAAGTGTTGTTGCCACATTTCCATGTTATGATTATCATGCTTTATCATGCCTTTATGTTCATGTCTCTCTTATTCTCTATTGATATGCCTATTGCCTAACATGTTTTGTACTCCTCATGTTATTCATTGTGTACTCCCTTACTGGGCTTTATAGCTCACCCTTTTTTATGCATGTCCTCAGGTTATCCCATGCAATGCTAAGTACGAAGGAATGTAGTGGTCATGTAAAGGGAGTTTTCAATAAGGATGTTGTATTGCAAGTTTAAAGTTTTTATGTAACGATCCTAAGCCCCAAATACACTAAACCTCTCGATCTTATTTGTTGTATCAAGTGAAGTTTTATGTAATAAAGCATGTTTAAGTTGTAATAAAAAAGAAGGGTTGTCATAGTTGGTATCAGAGGATAGGTTTAGTTATTTTTGGGATTAGGAAACCCAAGTAAAGCCTTAGATACAAGACTAAGCATAATAAAAACATCCCTAAGTTTTGCTAAATACTAAGTAAGTGTTTTATTAAACAAATACATCCCTGTCTGGACACGAGCAGGTAGAGGCGGCTCTGGCACAGATGTATCCTAGGGGTAAAACCCGAAAACACCGCTTTGAGCTAGACTCGAACGGGAACTGGTGCACGACAACGGCCTTGCTGCACTCTTGGTTACGACACTCCCGGGGGATATGTTTTGATAAATTCACAATCTTAGTATGAACCTTTATTAAGGGAAAAAGTGCCCCTAAGAATATATGTTAGAAGAAAGATCATGAAAAGCCTGGATTGAATACTATAGAATCATGAGTTAAAGAGATTAAAGTTTATTTATAAGTCATCAACTTTTGTCTTTGGATTACCCTTTATGTGTTACCCCTAACATTCCTTTTATTCCAGACAATGGCCGGTAATAGGAGAACTCGGGCTAACAACCGTTGTGAAGATCAGTGTGATGATTGTACTTATGAGATACCCAATCCAATGGGAGCGGGAATCGCGAACTTTGTCACGCTTCTCTCTCAGCTAACTCAAGTTTTGAATAGAAACACTGGTCAAGAGGAACGTTCAACCCCCCCTAAGAAAGAACAAGTTGCTATTGAAAGCTTCATGAGACAAAGGCCTCCTACTTTTAGTGGATCATCCGATCCCACGATTTCTGAACAATGGATCAACTCCATTGAAAAGATATTCTCCATCCTCCAATGCTCTGAAAAAGAGAAGGTTCTCCTGGCGGCTTATCGTATGGAGGGTGAAGCTGATCAATGGTGGACGTTGATCAAAAATACGAAGCCTGAGGAGGAGATCAAGGCTTTGGAATAGAAGGTATTCCGGAAGATGTTTTTTGATAAATATTTTCCACGTACCCTCCGTCTTAAGATGGAAAGGGACTTCCTTTCCCTCAACAAGAAAGATGAGGAATCTGTGGGAGCGTACGAGGCAAACATCACAATGCTTGCACGATACGCTTCCGGCTTTGTCGTTACCCCCGAATGCAAGGTTGGCCGCTTCTTTGGTGGGCTGAAGCCTAGCTTGTGGAAATCATTAGCGATCCGTGACTTCGACAGCTATGAGGAAATTGTCCGATGTGCCCTCAAGGTTGAAATGGAGATCGGAGAATCACAGGGGTATCATGGGGACAAGAAGCGAAAGGTGGACTTCAATGCTGGTGGTCTGATGGATAAATCCAACGGCGCTAAGAAATTCCAGCACCCCACTTGCCAAAAGTGTGGAAAAAAACACCCTGGAAATTTCCTTAGGGGGACAAGAAAATGATTCAAGTGTGGAAGAGAAGGGCACCTAGCTGTTAACTGTCAGCAAGAAGGACCCGCGGCTGCGACGGAGGGGAGGAACGCTCCGTTCGAACCTCAACGCGTTGTTCAATGCTTCAAATGCAAAGAACCGGGTCATTTTGCGAATCAGTGCCCTAATCCAAGGGTTATCAGAGGCAATCAACAACCTCCAAGACAGCAAGGAAGAGCTTTTGCCATCACTTCTGCCGAAGTGAACCCCGACAACGAAGTGGTGACAGGTACGCTAGTTATTCATTCAAGAATAGCGAACGTAATTTTTGATTCAGGTTCTACGCATTCTTTTATATCTCAAAAGTTTAGTAGAACAATCCCTGCACCACCACAAATCATGGAAGTAAAGATGTCGGTGAGTACGGCAAATGGGGCAATCATTGCATCCCATGAGTATAAGTCCTCCCCTATTATAATCTGTGGATTGAATTTCCCGGCGAACCTCATCATACTCCCTTTGGTGGAATTTGATGCAATTCTTGGCATGGATTGGCTTTCCTTATATAGAGCCAACATAAATTGTCGGGAGAGGGAAATCACACTCCATATGGAGAATCGACCCCCGATTCTTTACAAGTGTCAGGAGGAAGATGAATCTCCTTTAGCTCCATCATCTCAAGCATGGATATTACTGCCTTATGAGCACGCATATCTGGCTCAGATGATTGAGTCCAAGGAAGAAACCACCCTTGAAGGAATGCCTATTGTGAGGGAATTCGCTGAAGTATTTCCCGAGGAACATCCTGGTCTTCCTCCAAGAAGAGATGTTGAGTTCTCAATTGAACTTATACCTGGGGCGCTACCAATATCCAAGACTCCATATATAATGGCTGTGGTTGAGCATGAAGAACTGAAGAAACAACTACAGGAGAATCTGGATAAAGGGTTTATACGCCCAAGTGCATCACCATGGGGTGCACCAGTCCTCTTCGTCATGAAGAAGGATGGGTCAATGCGGCTTTGCATCGATTATCGTGAACTTAACAAAATCACGATAAAGAACAAGTATCCTCTCCCAAGAATCGATGACTTGTTTGATCAGTTGTGTGGAGCACAATACTTCTCCAAGGTCGACTTGCGGTCGGGATATTATCAAGTAAGGGTGAAGAAGGAAGATATCCCCAAGACTGCTTTTCGTACAAGGTACAGGCACTATGAATTCATAGTAATGCCTTTTGGACTCACCAATGCTCCAGAAATATTCATGGACTTGATGAATAGAGTCTTTAGAGATTACCTAGATAAATTTGTGGTAGTCTTTATAAATTATATTCTAATATACTCCAAAACCAAGGAGGACCATGAGGAGCATTTAAGAACTGTACTGGAGACTTTGCACAAGGAGAAGCTCTATGCCAAGTACAGAAAGTGTGAGTTCTGGTTGAAGGAGGTCTCATTCTTGGGCCATATCATCACAAGCAATGGGATATCTGTGGACCCCTCCAAAACAGATGCAATTGAGGGATGGCCGAGGCCAACATCGGTAACTGATATCCGTAGCTTCTTGGGGTTAGCTGGATATTATCGACGATTTGTGAGGAACTTCTCAGGATTGTCCAACCCTCTTACCAAGCTAACTCGAAAGGGAGTAAAGTTTTCTTGGAGTGATGAATGCGAAGAAAGCTTCAAGGAGTTGAAAAGGAGGCTTATCACTGCACCTGTGCTCACTTTACCCACAAGTGGGGAGCTTTTTGTGGTATTCAGTGATGCTTCGAAGAAGGGCTTAGGATGTGTGCTGATGCAGAATGATAAAGTGATATCCTATGCCTCAAGACAGTTTAAAATCCATGAGCGAAACTATCCAACGCATGATCTGGAGTTGGCGGCGGTGATCTTTGCCTTGAAAATCTGGCGGCATTATCTCTATGGAGAGAAATGTTAGATATATACTGACCACAAGAGTCTTAAATATATATTCACACAGAAAGAGCTTAATATGCGCCAGAGAAGATATATAGAGCTCATAAAGGATTATGACTGTTCAATACATTACCACCATGGGAAGGCGAACAAGGTGGCGGATGCCCTAAGTAGAAAGGATCCGGCAATTCTATCAATGATGAGAATTGAGAAGGATCCGATCTTCTTAGACTTGATGAAGATGGACGTGGGAATCATAAAGAAGGGAACATCATCAATCCTTTCACAAATTATTGCTCAACCATCTCTTTTAGAAAGGTTAAAGGATGCTCAAAAGGATGATGCGAGAATCCAAGAAAAAGTGGAAGCTATCAAAAAGGGAAAATCCTCAGAGTTTAATGTTAATGAAGAAGGAATTGTGCGGTTTGGGAAAAGACTATGTGTCCCATCAAGTTCGGAGCTGAAGAAGGAACTTTTGGATGATGCACATAGTTCAAATTTCTCTATTCACCCAGGGAGCACAAAGATGTATCGAGATCACCGAGAAAACTTTTGGTGGGATAATATGAAGAAGGAGATCGCCGAATATACATCAAAGTACCTTATGTGTCAGCAAGTGAAGGCAGAGAGGCAGAAGTCTAAGGGGATGATGCAACCATTGCCCATACCAGAATAGAAATGGGAGAACATCACCATGGACTTCGTCACTGGACTTCCAAGGACATCCAAAAGCAACAATGCAATCTGGGTTATTGTGGATCGTCTTACAAAGACTGCACACTTCATTGCTATTCGAGAGGATTTCTCTTTGGATCAACTGGCACGGATATATATCAGGGAAGTGTTACGGTTGCATGGAGTACCACTATCTATTGTGTCGGACCGAGATCCAAGATTTACCTCTAAGTTTTGGAAGAGTCTTCAACATGCTCTGAATACGGAACTGAACTTCAGTACGGCCTATCATCCTCAAACTGATGGCCAATCCGAGCGGACTATCCAAACACTTGAGGATATGTTGAGAGCGTGCTCAATGGACTTTAAAGGAGGATGGGATCAACATCTTCCTCTAGTTGAGTTATCTTATAATAATAGTTTCCACTCGAGCATCCAAATGGCACCATATGAAGCCCTGTATGGGAAAAGGTGTAGAACACCGGAATGTTGGGATGAGGTCGGTGAACGTAAGCTGCTTGGACCAGAAATGGTCGAAGAAATGGTGGAGAAGGTGAAAACCATTCAGCAGCATATCAAGGCAGCCCAATGTCGACAGAAGAGTTATGCAGATAATCATCGACGAGACCTTGAGTTTAATGTTGGAGACATGGTGTTTTTACGCATATCTCCGTGGAAGAAGGTCATGAGGTTTGGAAAGAAAGGGATGTTAAGTCCAAGGTACATCGGCCCATTCGAGATTCTTGATCGTGTTGGGGATGTGGCCTATCGACTAGCACTTCCACCTACTATGGCCAAGGTGCATGATGTTCTCCATGTATACCTCTTAAGGAAGTACATACCAGACCCTTCACATGTACTCTCTTCCGAGGTGGTACAATTAGAATACGATCTTTCTTATGAGGAGCAACCAGTGAAGATCTTAGATCGTAGAGAAAAAGTTCTACGAAATAAGACAATGCCCCTCGTCAAGGTGTTGTGGAGAAACCAAAAGTTTGAAGAAGAAACTTGGGAGTCGGAGGATACGATGAAGCTAAGTTACCCACATTTGTTTTAGTGTGGGAAAAGGAAAATTTCGAGGGCGAAATTTCTTAAGGGGGGAATGTTGTAATGACCCAAAGTTTCATTAATGGAAAATCCCTCTTGATCCAGTTAAATGTTTCTTTATGAAAAATGTTTTTATAAGATTTCAACTTCTTTAAGTTTTACGTTAAGATTTGTGACCGTTACTTTTATAGCCGTTGAACAGTGATCATCTGGGTAGTTTAAATATAAGGCTTTAACGAACCAATTTTCTACTCAGACAAAGGAAGCGATGGCCTCATATAGTAGAATTGCCCCTTACGAAGCCCATTTGTCGGAGCTCGGAAAGGAGGTGGCGTCTTTGGGCTTTTCCCTTGACCAAGCCCAAGCTGAGCTTCATCAAGTCAAGCTCGAACGTGATTGTCTACGGGAAAAATGGAAGTTGATAGAGATCACCACTCGAGCGATGTTATCTGAGCAACCCCAAGAGTCTGTCACCATCGCACACCTTACCCTTAGGTCTTATGTGGATATTTTAAGGGGTTATGTAACAAATAAGTAGCACCATGTTCATGTACATTATTTTTGTATATAATAATGAATATAATTTCTAGTCATTTTTGATGCATTGTAATTAGTTTTTAAAGTACAAATGATGTTTTTAGTTATTATTTAATTAAGAATTATATTTTATTAAATTAAAGGATTTTTGAATTAAATAATATTTTAATAAAATATTATTATTAATATTAAATTAATTTTTATTAAATATAAATGATCTTATAATTTTATGAATGCAATTAAAATTTTTATTAAGGTTTGAAAGCCATTTCTGTCAAAACCCGTGAATTTTTTATAAATGTCGGTTTTTATTTTAAAAGTGAAAATTAACATATTTAGAAAATTATTTAGATAAAATAAATATTATTTTTGGAATCAGGACGTCGAAATTATCCAATGGTGAATTTTTCATAATTTTCTGAGACAGTCAAATTTTTGGGTAAAAATTAAATACCATTTAAATATATAATGTGTTTTATGACATCATAATGACCCAATGGTGATGTAATAAAATACCATAATCCTTATGTTCGGCCAATATGTGTTTTATCATTAAAATAATGAGGTTTTGGGTTTGTTTGACTCACTTTTCAAAGCATTAATGGAGCCCTCAAGACTTATTCAACACTTTGCCTTTTTAAATTAATTTCCATGGGAGTGTGACTCACCTCCACATAAGCAACCCTAATTTTTTAATAAGTTCGGACCTTGGCCTTGTAAAATATTGTTTTCCTCTTTCCTTTTCCAGAAACCATGGGCAAATACCATGGGATGGTTTGTGGTTTGGATTATTTTAATATAAGGGGTCCCAAACCTAAATAATAAAGAATTCTCTCACCTTTCCTATATAAACCCACCCAAGCTCCCACTTCCTCCTCAATCAAAGCCCTTGAAGTTCGTCCAACCTCTGCCCTACTCTCTCTAGAATCCTCCCAAGGTGCCCCAAGCTCCCAATAATCCTCTCACAAGCCTCTCTCTAGGCTTTGGAAGCACACATCCAAGTAAGGGTTTTTCTTCCTTTCTCATTTTTGTCAATTTTCATTAAGTTGTAATGCCCTTTTAATATCAATTATGAATGTTGGGGTATGGTTTCGCACCTCTCCCATACTGCCATCTTATTGTTTGAATGATGGGAGACCCCTTTCTCTCTCATTAAATGCCTCCCATGTACACCCGTTACTATGCCGAAATTCCGAAAGGAACTTCTCTCTCTTCTTTTACATTCAAGCAATACTTTTGTATCATGAATCTAAATTCCATTTCTATTATTGGGACATGTATATATATGATCTCATTACTTTCCATTACATGTAAATATGATGAGGAACCCATTTCTCTCTCATCAACCTTTTTTATGAATTCTTATGTCATGCCGTTACGCTGCCGAAATCACACTGATTTTCTAAGCCAATATCATTGTGTAGTGAATACCATGCCCATTTCTCCATCAAGGGTATTCACCTTTATGCACGTTTACTTATTGATTGTAAAGTTTCATGTATGAATTCCACATTCCTTTATCGTGGAATAAATGATTATGTTTTATGAATCCATGTTTTATGATCCATGTGGCACACTTATGCGTGAAATGAAATGTTTAAGAAGGGTGCGCCCTGATAGCGCTCCAATGCATTGGGTAAAGTATAGTATCATGATACGTCATGTGAAATGAGTGTTGACTCATGCTAATTCAAGTGCAACGAGGGTTTACTCGTGCTTCAAGTGCAATGAGGGTTTACTCATGCTCCATGTGCAATGAGCCTTGGCTGATGCTAATTCAATGTTATGTGTTGTTGCCACATTTCCATGTTATGATTATCATGCTTTATCATGCCTTTATGTTCATGTATCTCTTATGCTCTATTGATATGCCTATTGCCTAACATGTTTTGTACTCCGCATGTTATTCATTGTGTACTCCCTTACTGGGCTTTATAGCTCACCCTTTTCTTATGCATGTCCTCAGGTTATCCCATGCAATGCTAAGTACGAAGGAATGTAGTGGTCATGTAAAGGAAGTTTTCAATAAGGATGTTGTATTGCAAGTTTAAAGTTTTTATGTAATGATACTAAGCCCCAAAGACACTAAACCACTCGATCTTCTTTGTTGTATCAAGTGACGTTTTATGTAATAAAGCATGTTTATGTTGTAATAAAAAAGCAGGGTTGTCATAGCTTCACCATGCCAGGCACGCAAGTCCCAATAGGGCGCGCAAGTCCAAACTGGTGCGCAAGTGTAACCAAAGCACTTGTGTGATGCTTCCTTCCCCAACCACAAACTTGCGTGGTCCACTTCCTTTCTCTCCCAAACTGCCTAGGGCGCGCAGCCAACAACCAGCGCGCAAGCTCTACTTGCGCGACCCAACAACCACTTGCGCGTCTCAACCACCTACACGACGAGAGCTCGAACAATCACTAAGCCTTGATCTCCGTAAGAAATGAGGAGGGGTCGACCTATATTTATAGGAAAACTGGACCCCCTGCACGGAGGCGCACAAGTCCCTCATTGGCACACAAGTCTCGTCTCCCGTAACCTCTGTCGCGCAACTGACTTGCGCGACCCAACCAATACTTGTGCGAACCTTTTCCCTTTTCCATATTTTGATGTTCTGATCCTCAACAACATATGGAGCGCAAGTTTCCTATCCTCCAAGACCTCGGCGCACAAGTCCCTTTGCCAAAAACACTTTTCGTTATTTGTCGATTTTTAGGCACAAAAATTTGGCAAACACTGGGAAACGACGCCACCTTCACTACTGTAGTCTGTTTGAACGGTATGATCTCTTGGCTGGTACACATTTTGAACTTCCACTGAGGATTGACCGCAAACACAAACCATACGCCAAATCATGATGTGAATACCCTGGTTCCAACACATCATATATTTATCTAAAATATTTCGAGTGGTTATTTATATATAACCCACATTTCCTAAAATGAAATCTAGATACACGTAAAGTTTAATGATATATGGGACTCCACAATTGGTTAAAATCACCCTTTTCTACAAAAAATACTACTAATTTTTCTCCTCATATTTATATTTTTCAATGAACTAGGAAACTTCCTTAGACAAAACAATGGAATATCCTCTACTAACAAAATATTGTAAAAATTAGCCTCTCTTATAATAACTGTACATGAAATTATTATAGTTATTTACATATATTTGGTGATGTCTAAACCCTATATATTGGGACCTTAACACAATTAATTATCAACAAATACTCATTCATCATCCTTAAATAGCCTAATTATATCTAGTTCAAGATAGGGAAATATGGAATAATTATTTTATAATTGATTCCATATGATAAAATTTGTTCCTTAACTATTTGAATCAATCTAATCATTTCAGGTTTGTTAGTAAAGAAGGTATCCATATACAATGTATATATATATTTGATAATGACCACTGCTTCCACCGTATTTATCCCTACCAGCCGAATACATAACATTACTAAGGTGAAGATCGTATTATTTTTATACACCTATGATAGATTCATAGTATAACTCATAATTAAAATATTTCAAAGAGGTCATCATCTATGAACATATCCCATCTTGAATTGTGGAATCAATAAATTTATAACATGATTAAATATTTACAAATTCTCATTAATATGTGACATAGATTCCTTTTTCCTTGATCCATATATAAGATGACAAATAAAAACTTCTATTTAAATTCCATGAACAATATCGTTATATTGTGTTCTCCCCTTACTAAGACGGTGGATAGTTTCCTTCTGATCCCGTATTCAATTTTGGGGTTTTATTATCTATGGATATGTATGTGTTCTCACATGCATTTGGCCACATAACTAAGGCCATAAACTAGGTTCACAATTTGATAAAATTGGTTATTCCTGCATTGGGATCCAAATTAATAATGTATTTCAATATGTGATCTTCATTTATGCTTTGTAATTCATTTTTTCACTATTTTTTGAGCTTAAACAACAGTAATATATTTTCAAAATTTTGTTAACATAAACATTATCCCCTAATGGTCCAAATTTGATGAAACTTAAACTATAAATTAAAATTAAAGATACATAAAACATTCCATCATAGAAAACCCAAAAATAATTGAATAATATAATGTCCCCTTCATTGGTAACAATTTTTTTGACCTATAAAATGTAATCATTTAGAAAAATAAAATACATAATGATTTGGTGGGCCATTGTATGGCCCAAGACAAATTCTTGATATGCATGATGGATTATCTAGTTAAATAAAATGTTAGAGTAATAATAGGTTTTAAATATTCACATTGTATATGTTTTTACCACATAATAGAATAAATTTGAGGGTGCATAAACCCTTATTGAGTTCCCATCATTCTTAATCCCACTTCATTTCTAAACTGACAGAATCCACTAAAAACAGTAGCTAAAATTGGAATTGAGTGTATCCATCTCTATGGGACACTAGTGTTTTGTAATTATCAGAGGGGTCACTATATTTTACATTGGGGACCATATGAATCATCATCTTGAATAAGTGGTCATATATTCTATATAATCACTAATAAATCACATTTGATCCCATAATTCAAATATGTTTGACGGTCATCGCTATAGTCATTTTCATTACATGAATTTTAAATTCTACTGTTGAAACATTTCTGATCCTCATAACATGACCGTAGAATGTATCCTACAATAGTATTAGTACTACATCATAAATTTCATGAACCCATCTATAATATATTATATAATAACATCTAGAAATAAATTCATATTATATTTTCTTTATCTTTCATTATATATTATCTCACGCGTTGTATAAATTTTATGACCTTACATATCATAAAAAATTTCCCAAATCACCATGACCATAAAGAACATGAAATATTCTGTATGGTTATCTATATTGGTGAAATTGGTTTATCTACTCACATAGGATTATCATCATCAATTTTTCTTAGATAGACTACCTTAGTCTATTCCAACATTATAACACCTTAAATACCAGCCAAATTGGTCAGCTTGCATGTCTCTAAACTTCCTTATGAAAGAGTTTTCACACTCCCCTTATGGAAAAAACACATATTTAATCATTTCAGGATGTTTAGTCTCAACTCACTGGTCATTAAACCTTCATGACCTAGAAAAAAATTTCTTTTTAAAATAAATTTATCAAAACTTTTGTCACGGTGAATAACAACAAATGGGTGGCAAGAAAACACAATGATGATGCTTATTAAGTATCCACTATATAAAACATAGCACATAATTAGGGATAACTATTAAGTGACACCATGATTTGTTGGTTCAACATATTTCCAAAAAATAGTAAATAAATTATCAATAGGATCCTTGAACTATGAAAATGTTAAGGATCTCTATCATTCCCACCATATTGGTTTTGATATTTTGAGAAAGGTCGAAATAATTTGATCCATGGTTACTTAATCCCTTTGTAATAGTGGATTCCCCACTATAGGATTCCACTTTGTGATTGACATCATCTAGAGTTATCCATTTCCCACATCTGAATAGACTCACTCTTATATAAGGAGATGGTACATATGCATATTTTTTCCCATGAGAAAATGCTATGGAAGGAACCATTTTCATATATAAACTCTATAATAGAGTGATTGTATAAATGTTGATAACAGTTCATGATAAAACACAAAAAAAAATTATTTTACTTATCCAAATTTACCTAAAATAGTGTATGGTGATGTTATATAATATTACACTATTCCATGATTAGAAATCTAGGAGTAAACATTCATTTTTACTCAAGTTGTTGGAGATCAGGATTAAAATTATTTCAATAACAATTAATGTTAATGTGTATTCAGTTATCTTATTATAATTATTAAAGTGTTTTATATATTATTAGGAATTATTGATATATATTGAAAAATAATTGAAAAATTAATTATAATTTCAAAATATTTGGTTCCTTCATTGGTCAAAGAAAAAGAGTAACTTCTAATATCCAAATTCTCTCTATGTAACTTAATAAAAAATACTACAAAAAACAACTACAATAAAATATAATTTTTCAACTAAGTAAATCATCTAACATTTGTTGAACAATCCATATTAATCTTTAAATATCCAATCACTATGTATCATTATAAAAACTGAAATGTCATGTTTATGTGTATTTATTTATTGGTACCTTCAATTTAATGTAAAAATAAGAAATCCATCTCTAGTAATTTTCATTCATCTAGTTGATGTGAGTTTCATACACTTGAAACTCTACAATTTCATAAGAATCAAAATCATGATGTCATGAGTCAACACTAATCATATAAATTAACTCTTTTGTAACAACTCTACATCTTATTCGTAATTATTTTTACTATCAAATGAGTGGTGGTATCTTTCTTGGTCAATCAGTTGGTCTTAAATAAAAATGTCTTATGAATTTTTTTAATTGGATTCAACTATTTATATCAACTCATAGTCATTCTATAGAATATTTAGTGAAATTTATCTACCTTATTTATAATCCCCTATAGATTTGGATCCATATAATGATAATTACTTGGTGGTTGGAAAAAATCATCACCACTTAATCACTGATAGTGAATACGAGATCCAAACTACGGTTACATACTTTCATATGAATATAATACACACTTATTTTTTTCCATATGATCTTGATCTAACTATTCATATGAGTATGGAAAATTAAATTGTATACACTCCACATTTGGTTTGATGAATTGATTCATTAA
The DNA here is from genome assembly GCA_963277665.1 of Viscum album. NCBI lineage: Eukaryota > Viridiplantae > Streptophyta > Magnoliopsida > Santalales > Viscaceae > Viscum > Viscum album. The sequence goes on along the minus strand of OY728138.1, from coordinate 1,656,854,375 downwards.
ATATGATATCCATCGATGAATCACTTTTTATAGAAAATTCATATTTTAAACAATGATATAACCAAAAATATCGATTACAAACACGGGTTATTCCTTGTTTTCATTACAAAATGGACATGAAAATGAGTTTTCCCAATGGTGTACTAGAGTATTGGGTATAGAATTTATGTTTTAGTGATTTAATCTAGGATAATCATAGTTAATGTACCATAATAAATAAATTATTTAGTTTACCATCATAATAGATATCTGAATTCTCCAACAACATAATGCTCTACCCATGAACTGTATAATACCATGATAGATTTATCGGATAAATTTGGGAGGTATAAAAACCACAAAATTGGTGGTTTGTCGTTTTAAATTACATCAATGGTGGAAGATGATATCAGGGTTATAATGACCCACTGTTTTATCAATTGAAATTCTATTATTATAATTAAGTCATATAAAAACATGAAATCACAACTCAAAGAACTATTAAGTACTATTTTTCAATTAAACATAATATTATCATTTAATTTATTTGAATTTTTAATTTATGACAGAAATGGTTGTGATCAGTATGATGTTTGGAGTTCCAAAATTCAAAATCAATAATTTTTAATTGTATTGTTACCATTATGAATAGAAATACAACATTTATGAATATTAATATGACCCTCATGAATCGTAAATCATCCAACTAAATATTAACATTGCCAATTAATTTTTAATTAATATTTTTTCATCTTATAAGTGACTATATGACATTGTTGGTATCTTTACCAGACATGAATATTTAATTAAAAAAATATTACTAATTTAATAAATAAAAAAATAAAATTTATTTTCAAAAAATTTATTCATAAAACATTCGAGGATTTATAATGATAAAATGTTAATTTAAGGAGACCTAATTTAATTTTTCAATGTATTATAAAATCAATTATAATTTTAAAATATGTATTTTTTTAATAAAATGATGATTTTATATAAAAATTTAATTTCCCAAATTTGGAAAATTATTTTAATAAAATGGAGTAAATTTTCTTCATTAGACACATCAGAAAATGGTTATAGTGAATTTTTTGGTTTTTTGAAATATTTTAATTTTTGGTTAATAGTAAAATACAATAATTTACAATAAGTGTTAAAAGGTGAATATCTGCATCATGATTTTGTCATGGATGATGTAAATTTCCATTGGTTTGAACTCACATGAACATATTACTAATTTTCTCCTGGAAAAATCATTATATATTTCCCTATTTATATATAATAATCGAATCATTAAAATATTAAGAAACCCCCCCCCCCCTACACAATGAAATCCACCCACACTCCCATATTCACTTCACTCATCTCTAGCCTTGAGCCTAGAATAATTTCAACAAAAATATCTCACTAAGATCGTTCCCCACATCCATAATCCATCGGTCTCATAAATGACAATGTGCTCTCCCCTTATTATGCTATCAAGGTAGATTAATTTTAGTGGTAAATTCCACATTTCATATCATTTACATTCATTTCATGTTTCCTTATTTACATTTCTATCCTTAACTCAACTCATAAAAATTGTTATTCAAAATATAGTAAATTGTATTTAATGGATGTTTGTTATGATAATTTAATGAGTTATTATTTTACCTCCTTTACCCTTCTTTTATATTAATAGTAAAAACACCATCTGAGATGTGTTTACTTACCACATTCAAGGAAGACATGTTTACAATTTCCTTTTCAACATTAAATTCTATCCGTGAATCTATTATTATATTTTTAGGAGACTATTATATATTTATAACGTCTCTTCTATGGTTTTGGAATATTTTCAACACATTTCTTTTGATTTATAAATCAATATGTGTTCGTTGTGATTAAACAAATCACCAATTAACCCAACAAGTTATCAGTAATGTTTAATTTAATGATTCATCTTCAATCCAAGTATCCAAATGAAATTTTCAATCATGTAACCTTCTAGATGTTCAATAATAAAATAAAACACCTATTCTGGATAGCCTTCCTCATTTTACATGATTTTCCTTTCATGTATATAACTTAACTAATCATGAAACAAATGGACTCGGATAGTGGAATTCAACTTATTAACCACTAAAAAGAAAATTAATGAACTTCAAAATGATGTAGTAAATGAATTATATTAATTAAATGTTATGAAAATTATTAATTAATTAACATATTTTAAGCATTAAGGGCATTAATACATAGTGGATAGCACAACTAGAATTAAGGAAGTGGATTCTACCTAAACCTCCATTATTCATTCAGGTAGACCTATATTTATTTATACCCAAATGATGTTATTTTTTATTCTTATGTACATATATTAAATATTGTTTATATTATCTGAACTCATTTAAGAAGATACATTCATCATTATCTATTGGGTATATACTTGTTATTAAATCATTCCCCCCAATACATCATGATAAGAAAACTTATATTAAGGGAACATCACGAATTCTTACCCAATGTTTGGTGAACTCAATAATTTGTTTTATGTTAAAATTGTTTTAATTAAATATACTTTATATTATAAAAATATTCTTGTTTCACTTCCGGTTTTATATAAAATATCCTTCACTTTTCTATTTTAAATGCTCTTTAGAATTTTTCTTAAAACCCCTACAAAATGTTTTAATGCTAGAATTTCATATATACTCTTCCTACCTATTGTTAAATATGTTTGATATAGCATAAAATTATATTTTCTTTTTTTGCCTTACTATTATCCATTTATGATAAATTCCTTTCTTTCATGGCCAATTTCTTGATACGCTTGTTTATTATACTGTATCCCATGATTAAGATATCAATTTTCATCCAAGGGTACCCTTATATTTATAAATGATTGATTATACCTGATTATATATGGGGAAGTAATATTCATTAACATATTATTATGGGTGTTCCCATATATCACTGACGTGAATTGGGTAAACTGGAGTCTCGTGAGATGTTTTGTTCAACGGTCTTGGTGGTTAGCATTGACTCGTGCGACCAAGTGCAAAGGTCTTGGTGGTTAACCATGACCGGCACTCCTTTTTTTGCAATGAGCCTTGAATCATTTTAAAGTAAATTTTTCTATTTTAGCCAAATTTTTATGATTCCATTATTATATGATATCAGGTTTATATTTTATAATTACACATGTAGCATACTTTTTATATCATTTTCACATGCCTTCTATCCCATGTGCTAAAATTTTATTATTATAATTATTCCCATTTTAGGATTTTATCTCATTTTTTTCATGTTATCCCTAGGTTATCCTTTAATTATGTACGAGAATAAGGTATTTTAGAATCTCTTTATGAATTTTTAATAATGAAGTGTATTATTTGCTCCAATGTTTTATGTTTTTGGAACATAGTCTTCGATGACAGTAGACTTCAAAATCCATTGCATGCAATATGTTTTTATATTTAGATTGAAATAATTTAATTATATTTTTATGGATAGGGTCTTTATAGTTTGTAGGAGAGGATGGTCTATTTATTTTTGGACAATATAAATATAGAACATTAGTAAGAACATTATGGATGATACTATGTATACGAAAACATCCTGATCTTTTTGAAAGTTTAGAGTATGTGGTTTATAAACAAATACATACCAATTTGGTTATAAACTGCTAGAAGTGCCTCATGCATTGATGTACCTCGGTGTAAAATTCAACAACACCTCTTTGAGAAAGAATCAAAATTGTACTATTGCACAAAAATTGTACTTCCTACACTATTTGTTTGACACTCCCATATAATATTCTTTGGTAAATTTACGAGCATGGTACAAACTCTTATTAAGGGAATAAAAATAACCCATAATAATATATTTAATGATATAGATCATGAATAACCTAGATTTAAACCTATAGAATCATAATTTAGAATATACTTCTCCTTTACATGTTTATCTTTTTATGTTCAATTGTTTCTTTTTATGATTTACAACTATGTATTAAAGAAAAATTATTGTACATTTTTTTTATCATTAATGGAGGGAAATAGAAGAACAAAGGCCCGTAATCAATGAGATTTTTGAATGTGATGGTATCTATAATGATATGCCAAATATTGTGGGAACAGGTGCTCATAATGTTTTTACATTACTTACACTACTAAATGAAGTTATGAATAATTACTTGAATCATGTGGAACACCATCCTCATCTATAGAATGATTATGTTTCAATTAATTCCTAAATGAGAAAAAGGCCTCCCAATTTTAGTTGAAGGTCTAATCCCATCATACTATAATAGTAAATTAACTCATATGAAAAGATATTCTCTATCATCCAGTGCTCAGTAAAATTGAAATCCATAATGCTGATTTATTGATTTAATGGGGAAGCTGATTAGTGGTACAAACTATTCAATATTACAATGTCCAATGAAGAAATTGATTCCATGTATTGGAAGGAATTCAATAAAATGATTTTCAAAAAATATATCCCCCATACCCTCTACCTTAAGATATAAATATTGTTCCAGGGACTGATGAAGAAGGAAGAAGTGTCCGATAGAATGTATAAAGAAAAATTCACAAGGATTGCAGGATACACCTCCCACATTGTCATGAACACTGAATGCTGGGTGGATCTCTTCTTTATTGGAAAATTTTTGAGTCTATTAAAGCATTGGTTATTGGATACATTGATTGTTATGAGGAGATAGTACATTTTTCCCTCAAGGATTAAATGGATATTGGGGAATTTCATTGGTATCATGGGAATGATGAAAATTAATTAAGTTGGGGTCCATTATGGTTGGTTCGGAAAATAAATCCCATGGTGGAAAGAAGATCGAACATCCCATGTGTCGAAATTGTGGGACAAAGCATCCTGTGAAATATCTAATGGGAACCCGGTAATGATAGAAATGCTGAATGATGGGACATATTGAAACAAACTAATGAAGGGTCATGTAGAATCCTATTAATGTGAAGGAAGAATCGAATGTTAAAATAAATTATCAGTCATTGCTGTAGTGTTAAAAATGAAAAGAGCCTAGGAATTATGCGAACAATTTCTCTAAGCCAAAGTTTTTAGTGGAAATAAACAGAATCCCCCAAGGCAACGTGGGATGGATTATTCTATTAATACTACTGAGGTTGAGATAGAAAATGATGTGTTGACAGGTACTCTAGTTATACATTCAATAATATTATATGTACAATTTGATTGTAGTTTCACTCATTCTATTATATCATGAATATTTAGTAGAACAATTCACACAACACCTAAATATTTGGAGGATAAGTTATCTTGGAAAATATAGAATGCAAAAATTATTTTTCCCATTATTTATTACTCCACGCAGGTAAATTTATTTAAACAGAACCTTGAAGAAAATATTATCATATTAACTTTAGTGGAGTTATATGATATCTTTTTCATGGTTTGGTTATCATTATATAAAGCCAGCATCAAATGTAGGGAAAATGAGTTCACTCTTCACATCCCAAAAAATATTCAAATTCCTTAATTGTATAAGGAGTAATATGAATATCCTATAGAATCATTATTTCATGTGTGGATATTACTACTTTATGTGAAAGCATGTCTAGCTCAAATGAATGATACGTAGGTTGTGATTATTCGCAAAGATATGCACATCATGAGGGATTACACTGATGTATTCCATAAAGAGTTGTTTGGTCTTCCTCCTGATCTATAGGTTGAGTTATCAATTGAAAAAAATCCTAGATCCCTTGAATTATCAATGACACCATATAGAATGGCCATTGTATATCTAGAAGAGATACAAAAGCACTAATAGTAGAATCGCCTAAATGGATTTATACGCCTGAGTGCTTCATCAAGGGGTGCACTAGTCCTATATTTCATGAAAATGGATGGATCAATGTGCATGTTCATTAATTATATTGAACTCAATTAAATCAGGATAAATCACAATTATTCCATACATCATATTGATGATTTGTTTGATCTTCTCCGTGGGTCCAGTTATTTCACTATAGTTGAACATTGGTCAGGATATCACCAATTGAAGGTGAGGATAGAATATATTCCCATGAAATCATTTCGATCGTTTTATGGAAACTCTGAGTTCATAGTAATTTCCTTCAGACACACTAATTCTCCAGAAATTATCATTGATTTAATGAATAGTGTCTTTAGATACTACCTTTAAAAAATTGTTGTATTCTTTATTGATACTATTTTGATATACTCCAAGACTAATGAGGAACATGGGGTGTAGTCGAATACTGTAATATAGAAATTGTGATGGGTGAAAATATATGAAAATTATAATAAATGTGACTTCTGGATAGAGGAAGTGTCATTCTTGGAGAGTGTTATCACTAATAAAGGGATATTTGTGGATGCTTCAATAACAAAGGATGTGGAAGATTGGACCATGCCGACATCTGAAATAGAGATCCAGACATTTCTAGGACTATATGTTTTTTATAAATGATTTTTTAGGAACATCTAATGATTTTAAAACCCAATGAACAAGCTGAAAGAGAAGGGGGTGAAGTTCGTTTGGATTGAAGAATGTCATGGCTACTTTAAGGTGTTGAAAAGGATGTTTATCACTTCGACAATACTCACACTCCCAATGAGTGGAGAAATAAATGTGGTGTACAATGATTCATTAAAGAAGGTATTTCATTGTGTGCTAGTTAAAAATTATTAAATGATATCCTTCTCCTCAAGGAAGAAAGAAAACTACATGGAAAAATATCCTATGCAAGATGAAGAGTATTCAGCTATGATCGTTTCATTGATAATATGGCAGAATTATCTCTATGGGGAGAAGTGTGAGATAAATAATTATCACAACTATCTCAAATATATAGTCACAAAAAATAGAAAAATATGTTCCATTTAATATGGTTTGATCTCATCAAGGATTATGACTGATATATCCACTACTATCCTGGTTAGAAAAACATGGTGGCGGATGCTATAAGTAGAAAGGATCCTACATCATTATCAATGATGAGAATGGAAAAGGGTCAAATCTTTAGAAATTTTTATAGGATGTAATCGGAATCATAAGGGTGTAAATTCAATAAACCTTTCTCAAAATATTTCTCAACCATCCTTCATTGATAAAAAAATGGATGCTCAACCAAATATGGGGGGATTTAGAGATGGTTCGAATCCACCTGAAATGGAAAATCCTCTCAGTTCAATACTGATGAGGAATGATTTTTATGATTTCAGATGTGATTATGTGTACCACACTATCCATAGGTGTAGAAAGAGATTTTTAATTATGAACATAGCTCTACCTTTTATATTCACCCAGGGAGCACAACGATGAATCGAAATCTCCGAGAGAACATTAGGTCCGATAATATGAAGAAGGAAATTCATGAGTATACAACAAAGTGCCTACTATGTGAACCAGTGAAGGCTAAAACATAGAACTATATGGGGATGATGCAACCACTACCCATACAAACATGGAAGTTGGAGAACCTCAACATGGACTTTGTCACTAGAGTTCCATGGACATCCAGAGGAGAAAACGGCATATGGGTCATTTGGGATCGTCTTATCAAGATAATTAATTTTATCGCTATTCCAGATGAATTATTATTGGAAAAAAATGCATGGATATATATCATATAGTATTTAAGTATTTAGAGAGTACCGCAATATATTTTATCTGATATAGATCCAAGATTCACCTCGATGTTCAAGAAAAGTATCCAACGTTCTCTATACACTAAACTGAACATCATTTTGACCAATTATCCTCCAATTGATAGAGAATTTGTGTGAACTATTCAGACACAAGAAAGCATTTTGAGATCATCTTATATTGACTTTAATGAGGGATGGGATCATCATATTACATTGGTCAAATTCTCCAACAATAACGGGTTGCACTATAGCATCTGAATGGTTCCATATAAATCCCTTTATGGAAAAATGTGTAGAACACTTCCATGTTGGGATGTATTTGGTGAGTGTAAGATTCCAGTACCAGAAATGCTTTGGGAAATGGTGTAGATGTCGAAACCCATTCACCATCACATCAAGGATTCCAAAAGTCAAGAGATGTGTTATGAGGACTATCTTTGTTGAGACCTAGAGTTCAATGTTGGACCCATGGTATTCCTCACCATATCACTATGAAAGAAGGTAATGAGGTTGGGGATGAAATAAATGTTATGTCCCAATTACATTTCCCCCTTCGAGATTCTTTACCTTGTTATGGATGTGGCCTATCTAATGCCACATCCACCTATGTGGTCTAAAGTACATGATGTCTTCCCAGTATCCCCCATAAGGAAGAACACACTAGATCCTTAACATGTACTCTCATCAGAGGTGGTACATTTGGAGAATGATCTTTCTTACAAGTAGCATCCAGTGAAGATCTTGGATCATACAGTTAATATTTTACGTAACAAAAATTCTCCCATGGTCAATGCACTACGGTGAATCCATATGTTTGAAGAGGCAACATTGGAACTGGAGGAGCCCAAGAAAGAAAAGTACATGCACCTATTTATGGATTAGAATAGAAAATGAAACTTTGAGGGACAAATTTCATTTGGGTAGAAGAATGTAACAAACAAACATTTTATCAATGGAAATTAAATTATTATAAATTTTTTATATAATCATATAAAATCACAACTCAATAAACTACTATGTACTATGTGAACATTAAAAAAAATATTGTCACTTCTGTTATTTTAAATATGAAAATATAAATTACACTGTTGCGAGCAGAATTATGGTTTGGGTTAGGTCAGACAAAATTAATTTTTTTGATCAGTGATTTCATCCTTTTTATATGGAAAAGAGAATTCATTAATGACGACTATCAGTAGAAGTATAAGTGAAAATCCATGAAGGGAAAGTGTCCAACCAGATCTGGTTGGAGTCAAAAGGGATTGAGGACGCAAGATGATGTATCGTGTTGTTTCATTCCCTTTTGGAAAAAGGACAAGGTGCAAAATGAGAAGAATTGACACAACGAGAGAATTATCCTAATGAAGATTACAAAGGACTGGAGCCTGCTATAGTTGTGGTTTATATCATCAATAATAGTAATTCAGTCATACTCAATAATAATATCACTTCATCCACAATCTATGGAAAGCAACATACCAGCAAGGATGGCCATGGCCTCATTTACAGCTGGTTCGCAGAAATCCTGGTGTGGTTCATATTTTGTAGCCAAGATTTTCCCCAGATGATTATTGACTTGGAGGCCTAGGGAAACAAGCCCAATCATTGAAAGTGATGCAGCCAAGTTAATCTTAAGAATCCCTTCAGTTGGGGGTTCCAATGAGAGGGAAGGGAAAGGGTAACACCGAGCATAAAATTTCCTTTGTGGTATTTCTAGCCCTCAATCCAAGAAGTGGCCCATTCAATCAAAAAATCGGCGGCTTTGTGAACTTGATTAAAAAAAGCATCCTTACGCCGGACCCAAATAATCGAAGCTGAAGTGCAAAGATAACCTGAAAGAGTCGGGGAGAGGGAGGAGAACCAGCGCGTCATAAAATCAGGAAGGTCAAAGGCCAGATCCAGAGAAGCGGCTGAAGTCAGGTCCCATATATTCCAAATATGCAGATCTCTTGGGCAGTGAATGATGGCATGCAATGGAGTTTCAGGGATGTTCATGCTGAATGGAAAAAATTCAGAGCTGGTCATATGATGGTAAGCGAGAAGGCTCATGGTTGGGAGAGTACTCGTGGAAACCTGCCACCAAAATTCGGGAATTTTAGGGGGGCACATTGAGTATACAAATCTATTTCTGAGGCCCCTCATCCTAGCCGCCTGAGTGGTTTCCAAGATCCAATCTTTATCCATACTGCACCGTGTAATCACCCGAGATGTCATTGATCCAGAAAAGACGATTGGGGCCTCTGTCAGGGAACCAGTGAATGCTAAGGATAATTCTTTGGTCCATTTCATTAAACCAATCCATGATCTTTTCCAAACACCACCCATATCCCTAATCGGAAAGGAGGGAGCTGAGAGTGGCATCTTCAAGATTTGGTTGGACGGGGGATAAAGCCCCCAAACCATCCTGATCGAGGAGCCAGGGATCAGTCTAGATATTGAACGATGAGCCAGTCCCAATCCTCTAGCCCAGTCCTTTTTTCAGGAGCTTTTTATCCCCCCAAATGCTTCTCCATAGGAAGCTGGTCTGGGGTCCAAGAGAGGAATCAAGGAATTCTGTGTGGGGAAATTACTTAGCTTAGAGAACCCGCGCACATAGAGATGATGGATGATTAACAAGGTTCCATCCTTGTTTGGACAACATTGCATCATTGAAGAGAAGAAGATTTCTGAATCACATCCTTCAGTCTGATTTGGGTTTGCAGAGTTTCTCCCAGGAAATCCAGTGTGGGTGATTCCAACCATCATTCTTCCCCCACCTGAAATTTGCAGTGTGTGTGTGGATATGGTCGACGATGAATGTCATGAGCATAAACAGGGACATAAAGTAGATGGGAATGGATTGGATGAAATCTTTGATGATGGTCTCTTTTCCAACATTAGAAATTCTATTTGGGGGCTAGCTAAGAATTTTTTTTCTCGATCCAATCCACAAGAGATGTGAAGATTTCTTTTTTGGATCGACCAATCATTTTGGGCAGCCCAAGATACTTCTGATGTTTCACAACCATATGGATACCAAAAAATTCGCATATCTCATCCCTCTTAGAAGGAGTCACCCCTAAACTAATTGTTTTTCAGATTTTCTATGATTGATTGACTGGACAGACGCCCTCTCATACTGATGGATCGCATGACTGATCACCTGACATTCATTAATTTTTTCTCTAGAAAAAATGATGTAGTCTTCAGTGAAGAAAAGATGCGACGCTGGTGGGATGACACAGGAGACCTTTTCCCCATGAATGGAATTAGATAATGCATCCCTGAAGATAAGATTAGAAAACATGTCAGCCACCAGTAAGAAGAGAAAAGGGGAGATAAGACCTCCCTGGTGAAGACCTCGGGATGGGGTGAATCCTCTGGTGAGATCCCCATTGACCTTGATTTTTAAAGAGATGGTTGAGATGTAGTTCATGACCATATCAGTCCATTTAGCGCAAAATCCCATTTTCTGCATAACGACATGAAGGAAGTGCCATTACACTCTATCGTAGACCTTAGTCATATCTAGTTTCCAGGCATGGTTCCTCTTTTCGCGGTGGAGCAGGAATTCATAGAGTGGAACACTTCATGGGCCACAATTGCATTATCAGTGATCAATCTGTTGGCCATGAAGGCGCTCTAACATTCAGAGATAATATATGGTAGCCAAGGTCGCAACCGATTGACAAGGATATTTGAAAATATCTTGTAAGATACATTGCAAAGGATGATAGGTCAAAAACATGGGATTGTCAAAGGTTTCTTTATTTTGGGGATGAGGACAAGGACAGTTTCATTGATAGCAGTAATGCTAGAATTCCCAACCCAGATACTTTTTATCATGTGAAGATGTTGGGACCGATAATATGCATGTATTGTTTAACGAATAGGGCATGGAAACCATCCGGTCCTGGGGCCTTAGTTGGATGAAGATGTTTCAGGGCCAGAGGTATATCGTCACCCGTCACATCTTTTATGAGATTCCTATTGACCTCATTGGTGATCACAGGTTTGATACAATCTTCCACCTCGGCAGACATGAAAGGGGATCCTGTAGTGAAGATGTTCTAAAAATAGTGATTCAAGGCCTCATGGATATCATTGGTATTAGAAACTTTGCATCCATTAGGTTGTAAGATGCAAGTAATAGTGTTTTTCCAACGTCTGGATGATGCTTTCTGGTAAAAAAAACCTAGTATTAGCGTCCCCTACTTTAATGTGAATATCCCGCGCCCGCATAGCCCAGAAACTTTTCTTGACATGCAGGGTCGTGTCCAGCTCTCATTGCATGGCTCCAATCTTAGAGAGAATGTGATTGGATGTGGGATGATTAAGGAGATTGTTTAGTCTCTTTTTGAGGACACCGCAATGCCGATTGGGGTGGTAGATTTTCTTATTGCTCCAAGACCTCAGATCAGTTATGACCTAATAGAGATTGAGTCACACATCCATCTGAGTGCTTTTCCATCTTGATTGGATCACCTATTCACATTCCTGATCTTTCGACTAGAAGATCAATAATATGAAGGGTCTGCTGAGTTGTCTAGTTTGTTTTCCTTGCGTATTTTCAAGGAGAATTGGATAGTGGTCCGAACAGTTAAGGGAAATGTGGCCGTTATGAAACATGTTGAACAGATTAATCCAATCAGTAGAACCCAGAAATCTATCAAGATGCTTCGCAATGCAGGTTCCTTCACTACTGCCACATAACCATGTAAAATAGTTACATGTATACCCGAGATCTGTCAAGTCTTCCCTAGTGACCGCATCCTTGAAGTTTGACAACGAATCTGAGGGTTAGATGGTTCCTCCCCTATTTTCCATATGGAACATAATCTAATTGAAATCTCCTCCAAAGAGGATAGGGCTCGGTAAGTCAGGTCATAGCTTGCAAAGAAGATCCCATGACTTCTTCTTATCATTATGGGATGGCCTCCCATAGAATTCCACAAAAATATAGGTTTGGTGAAAGTCTGTTTGAAAAGTCGCTGCCACATGGTGCAAGGAGAAGGATAAGATTTTTTCGTCAATATTATCCTTCCAAAGGAGACAGAGGCCCCCATAGTGGCCTTGTCTGGACACCGGAAAACAGCCTTTGAAACCGCACTTCTGAGCAATACCAATGGTGTCCTTGTTTTAGAGTCTGGGTTCGGATAGGAAAACCATATCAGGGTGACATTGAGCACAGTTGCACTGAAGCATGCTAACCGTTCAGTGGTTTCCAACCCCATGATAGTTCCAGCATAAGGCAATCATTTCTCTAGGCGGGGTTGGGTCTCACCCGCCGCCACCTTTGGTTCCTTCAGACTTGTTTCTCCGGTTGTCGTTTTCCATATTTTGGTGGGATACCACCGTAATTGACATGTTTCATTTTTTATTTTCTTGACCTCGTATTTTGGGTCTTCGGTGTGACCATGACTCTCCCCACGTTGCATCCTTTTACACGTTCGACAGGTAATTGGGCCCAGTATTGGAGTTTCCATCATTTTATGGACCTCCATTGTTAGAATGCCTACTACGGTCGATTGTGGGTCCTGATCCTACTCTGGTGGTTTGATGTGTATCCGCATTGGTTTTGAGCCATGTGTTGGTTGTTATTTTTTCTTTGTCGCTACCTTTGAAGATGATTTAGTATTGTCCTTCCAGGTGTAAGGATGACCTCCAACTTCTCTCTGAGTAGTCAGGCCAACGTTAGGAAAATATAGTGGTCCTACCATTAGGGTTTTTTCAGGTATGGGTTCCGCCTGACTGGGATGTTCCAACATAAGATGGTCACAGTCCTTTTGTTTTTCCATCTCAGGGATGAATGCTTTTCTATTCGTTTTGGCAGGGATCCAAGGACCATATTGGAGGAAAATGTTACCTGATTCACTCTTCTGTTTTTTGGTGCACGTTCTATCTTGATGGCCAAGGTGACGATAGAAGAAACAATGTATTGGGAGCTTCTCGAACTAGAATGATAACCAAGTGTTGGAATCTTCTATTTTCAGGAAGATTCCCCTCATCCGTGGCTCTAACAATTCAATTTCTGCCTTGTCCCAGACCTCGGGGCCCCATTGTAATGGGTCAGAGAAATCTCAGTCAAGAAAGTGACCTAAACTATCCCCAATTTCTCTCATGATTCGTTCCATTCTTACATGGAAGGCGATTCGTTTAATTTTTACCCAGAAGGGAGAGAGGGTTAAATTAATTCACAGGATATCGTCCCCTAGGTATTCTTCCATGAGAGGAAGTTGATTATCAAAAGACCATGGTCTACCGTCTATGATTTTGTCTCTATCTCTCTCATTAAAAAACTCAAAGACGAAGAGATTGATCCCAGCTTCCCGAATAGACACTCATGCATCATGTTTCCAGTTTTTCGGTAGAGTGTTTTTGAGAGCCCCCTGATTAACCGATATTCCTTCCAAGAACTTTCCCACCACGAGCGGAGACAACATCTTTTCCAAGAGCGTGTTTTCGTTTCTCCGTGCCTTGATCATCACCTTTTTTTCAGTTAGGGAAAACCTCTTCCATTGATTAATAATTTCCGCAGCCATAGAGAAAAACCAAACAGTGGAGAACACAATACTCTAAAAGATTTCCCTGGACCGGAATCCCCCTCGCGGCCGATGACCCCTTTGTAGTCACTCAAATGTCAAAACTTCATGAAAGGTGTTTTCGAATCAAACCACAACACAGTGGAGTATTGCAATTCATGGTTACGGAAAACCAACCATAGGTCATCGCCATATTTACCACTTCATCGCGGATCAAAAACCTGCACATGAGTTTCACAGCAGCCACTTCGCAAACACTCAATGCGGTGGAACTTCGTGGACAGTGGTCCGCAAATCAGGCACTATGCGGTGGAACTTCACAGCAACGTGGGAGCGGCTACCGCCCATAGAACATTTCCATCCTCATCGAGCACCAAAATAATGTTCATCAAGCACCCCACAGCAGGACGTCGCGACGAACACTTGCAGTCACACAACGCGGTGACTCAACGAGGAAGGGGCTTCGCGGAGCAGACCACTTCGCGGCGAAAGCTTCACAAAAAGTGAAAATGACAAACCACCTACCAGACCTCACTTGTCATCATGGAAGCAGGATGCAGGGAGAAAAGCGCAAAATGGTGTAGAAGACCACAAACTCAGATGGATATTAGATATTCGGTGTGTTCAGAATTGAGTACAGAAGTGGATGTGCTATTAGGGTTGAGTTTTCCATGAAATTTGGTGTTTTTCTCAAGCCAGGATTGCTCGGATAAGAGAAGTAGGTGAATTTTTCAGTTTTTGGGATCTGGGATTTCCCACTCTCTTCAGATCAGGCACCGACGAGGGATGAAGGAGACAGAAGGAGCCTCAGGACCCGAGGGGGGGGGGGGCAGGATCTGCACCTAAAGGCGAATTCGAGCAGATGAAGATGAATCCCAGATCCTTTGCTGAGGGTTGTGGGGTGGTACAAAATGGAGGAAACATATCACTGTCACCGAGGAAGAATAAGGAGCGGTGAACCGCAGAGCCGAAGCGAGATGCTCAGAAGGAGACGGAGTCGCCGATACCCGGACGGACAAGGAAAACTCGAACCAAGGAAGCCCTAGTAGAGAAACTCTCAAGTGGTAGAGAAGTTAGTGATTTTTGCCTTTTTACTATTAATATGACCAATAAGAATGGTAATTTGAATTTTATGAATATTAAATTGTCAATATAAATAGAAACCTTAACAATGAAATTATAATTAAAATTTATACATCTTATAGGTGAAAATATGAGAGTGTTGGTATCTTTTAGGTCAAAAATATTTAATTAACACATTATAAAAAATTTAATACAAAAAAGAAGAAAAATTTATTTTCATAAAATTTATTCATAAATTATTCGACTAAAATCTAACGATTATTGTATAATTATATAAGACATTATTTAAGTTTTTAAATGTATTATAAAATGGTTTTTAATTTTTAAATATGTATTTTTCATGTAAATGAAGACTTTATTAAAAAATTAAATTTCCAATATTTAGTAATTTTTTTTTCATAAAATGGAGTTCATGTTTTGATTCTAATAATCAAAAAATGTTTAGGTTGACATTTTTTGTTTTTTTTTGGGAAATTCCGGAATTTTTTATGAAATGAAAATATACTAATTTAAGATATGTTCTAAAACAAGAATTTGTAAATCGTTCTTGAGACATGGATGATGTAAATGGTCATTACATAAAACTCACATGAACTTTGTAGTTTTTTTGTCATGTAATCATATATATATCTTGTGAAATGGTAAAATTGTGAACTTATTATTAAAATAATAAGAAAACAACCCTCCCCACTACTATAAAATCTCCCACCATACCCTCCTCTCTTTACTCCACTCAATCCATATTCTTTGCCTAAATTATGCTTATATTTCTACCTAGGATACTCCCCAATGTCTATATTCCCTTGATCTCTTTAAAGACCGTATCCTATTCCCTAATGTGTCTCTAAAAGAATAATAAATTAATAAGTTAATTTCTTTTTTCAATTATTTTTTTTTCCTTTCATATTTCTTTGTTTTCTATTCTATCCATACAGCTCCTCATACAAATTTTATGAAAAATGTAGTATATTATATGTAATGGATGTTTTTATTGTTAATGGAATATTTTATTATCAAATTTCCTTTACACTTCTTTTATACTACTCGTAAAAACAACATCCAAGATGTGTTAATTTACTATATTCAAGGATGATGGGTATTCGTTTCCCATTACTGACATCAATTAATGTCATGAAAAATTTGTTATAGTTGAAGTATACTATAATATATTTATAATGTCTCTTCTATTGTTCTGGAATCTTTTGTACAGTTGATATAGATTTATAAATCAAAATGAGTTTCTTGTGATAAAAACCCCACCACTTAACCCAAAAGGTTATCATTAATGTTTTATATAATGATTAATCTTAACAACAAGTATCAAAATTAAATTTACATCCATGTAACCATTTAAATATTTAATAATAATATTTTACTCCATTTTTGGACAACCATCCTCATTTTACATGATTATCTGTTCATGTATATAAGTAAAAGGATCATGAAACAAACAGACCTGAAAAATGAAATTAAACCTCTTAACCCATAAAAAAATTCATGAATGAACATAAAAAGGTTATAATAAATCAATTTAATGTAATATGGTTTTGTAATTATTAACAAATGAAACTAATTTCATCATTCAGGTCATGAATATCTTGTTGGGAACACCATCCGACATAAGGTATGAGATTCTACCCGAACCTCCATTATTTCTTCGGGATTCTCAAAATTTATTTCGACCCAAATTAAGTTATATCTTATTTTCATGTACATAATCTAAATGATTTTTATATTATCCAAACTCATGTATCAAGAACCATTCATCATCATAATTTTGGAATATAAATGTTTTTGAATGATTCTCTCTTCAATATTTCCTGATAAACCAAACCAATTTATGGCAACTCCTCAAATTCTTACCCAATATCAAGTGCACTATTTTATCTATTTTAAACTAAAATTGTTTAAATAAAATCAGAAATTCTATTTTTAAAACAATATTGGGAAAATTATAGTTTTATATAAAATATTATTCTATTTTCTATTTTAAACGAACTTATGTATTTTCTATATAAATGTTCTATAATGTTTTAATGAAAAAATGTCTTAAATAACCTTATTACATTTTTTCACATCTGTTTGACATCACATAACAACATAAATGCCTATTTTAACTTATCAATGTACATGTATGATTAAAATTTTTTATATCATGGAAACTTTTTTATACTCCCATTTATTATGCTTTGTCTCATGATTTTGATACCCATTTCATTCTATGTGTACTCCTATGTTTATGTATAATTGATTATGTATTGTTATATTTATGGAATGAAAATTCATGAACATTTTATAATGGGTGCATCAACATTAAACTCTAATTAATTTGTTAAATTGTACTCTCATGAGAATTTTTATACAATAGTCCTGCCGGTTATGCAGGAATCATGCTAAAATGTTCCATGGTTGTAGTGGTTAACCATTACGTTTTCTTGTCTAAGTGAGAAAAGCCCTAATTTGTCTGAATTTCATTTATATGGTGCTGAATCATTATTATGACTCCATGGATATATGATACAATGTTTTTATGTTATGATTTCACTTCTTCCATTAATTTTTTAGAATTATTCCATGCTAACTAACCCATGTCCTAACGCTTTGTTATTATTATTTTTCCCTTACTAGGCATCTAGATCATCCATATGTTCTTATTATATGTATGTTATTTTAGGAATAATTATGACCCAAAAGGATTTTAGTATCTATTTAAATATATTAATTTAGGATATTATTTATTTAGGTCCATGTGTTTAATTTTTTGTAACTAGTCATCCACAACACATGAATTCATAATCCATATATTATTAAATGATGTTTTATTACACCTAGAATAATGTAAAGATATTTATAAGAATAGGGTCACTATATGAGTATTTTTTTATCCTATCTACTGTGAAGGAATGTATAGAGACCCTCTATAAAAATCTCAATAAGTTTAAAACAAATCAATGGACATATAGTTCATAGATGGCCATCTTATTTTCCTGAGCTACAAAAACCTTATCCGAGAATTAAATAATTTATGAATGTTTATTATAGGTTTAGAAACTATTATAAATAACAATTTATGAACATAATTTGTAGAAAATGAATGATAATTTTATATCATTCCTTAATAAGTCAGTTAACCCACTTGTTTTTAAAGACTTCATCCAATCTCTGGATATGTTTATCAACTAAAAATTAAATGAATAATGAGTGTTTTCTGAAGTTTTACAGTACTCATATCACATGATTGATAAATCTACATGACAATACATGAATTAGAATGGTTCACTAATATTGTAATGGGTCCTTATTAGTTTTATATTTAACAATATGTGATAGATATATATTATAAATGGTACTACCAAATTAATCAATTATCATTTGGTCAATACAGGTACCATAAATAAGGTGTTAACCCTAACTCCAAAACGAGAATTTTCATTAATGAATATATATTAAATAAAAGAATTTATGGAAATACTACTAGTTTGAGGATTAAGACTATGTACGATTTAACATTATAACCTCATGATGTTTAATAGCCAAATTTATGGGTAACGAAGTTTGAAAGATCGATATTATATGCCTTTTAAGCTTTGGATGTCATCAAATGATTCACATTTGGACTTGGTCATTTGGAATAAATGAATTTATCTTAAAATTAAATAAAATTTAATATGGATTGGGGATGAAGATAATTTATTAATTTCATTTTTAAATTAGTTATGAATTTTAGACAGAGGATGGATAATCTAATTGTCCTTCTAAACATTTTTCATTTGAAGTAAATCATCATATAATTTCATAAGTATTGGTATTTGTCATGATTATTGGATTCCTAATTATTAACCCTTTTCAAATCATGTGGTAAATTAATTTTTTTATGATCATCGATGACCATTAATCATATGAGAAGCTACTTTAGTTGATGTAACATACACTTGGAGATCCACACCGCCCCATGGAAATCCACTACTTGTAGTTTCCATGGTAATTTGTTCCAACTCTAATGTTACCAGAAGGACCAATCCAATTCATTAGAGAATATTTTACCTCAGTATAGGTTTTATAATAATCTCCATTATATGTCAGTATTTCCATTTCTGTGAAAATTATGGTTGAATAGTTATTAGTAATGAGTTGTTGGAATTTATCTTGATTAACATTCAATAATGGATATCTATTCAGAATATTGGAATTTTTATTTGTGTGTTCATAATTTACTAGACCTTGGAAAATATTTTTTCATATAAAAAAGGAAAAAGTAAATAACGGTAATGGTAAATTATGATTATATATAAAAATAAATATATCACATGTATGAATAAAATTTATATAGAATCTCAAAAATAAAAAAAAAATAATTTAAATTTTATATTATGACAACATTATTATTTAAATCGTTTTATAGGAAGTCATGGTCTCATCATAAACCCAATGTTCTTCATGTGATGGTATCCACCCTTTCAACTCAATTTATTAAATAAGAAATAATTTTAGATCCAAAAAAATGTCCATATAAATAATCATATTTTCATGGAAAATTTTACTGAAATTCAAAAAAATTACTTTTCATATATAACCTAATGGAAGTGAATAAATGATGCCCAAATATTATTATGTTATAAAAACCCTAATTTATTATGAGATCAGTTCTATTTATTTTACATGAATATAATCATAAATGGAGAAAAATACTTGACGGAGGATAGAATAAGATTCGGATTAAGAGATATCCTTTGAAACTTCTCTATAAAATTGAATTTTCTTAAGTAATATAGATTCATTTGTGAAAAATATCATTTCTCCCCAGAAATTATATAGTGGGTATCTCCTCTATAGGCATAGTATGCATTTACTATGCGCCAGAATGTTTTCTCATAATTACATTATTCTCATGCTAATAAATCCCAATTCTGATCGGGTCATATTTTTATAACATCTTAGACTATAAGAACCATGGATATATAGTTATATTAATATATTGGGAAAAATTAAAATATTTTTTTTATGATACCATAATTTTTCTTTGATAGAATAATGGATACAATCATAGATTAGATTTTATAACAAAAGATACAATACTATCATATTTAATGAACATTTTTATACCTTCCATCATATCCTTGAAAACTGCACTCAGTTCATATATAGTTTTCCTAGAGAAAATAAAATATATAAGGATTACCTCTTATTCCAAATAAAGAATAACATATATTAGAAACTATCATAATAGAAAAATGGAATAAGGGATATGATATGATTAAATAGAAAACATGAACTCATAATCAATTTTAATAAGGTGAATGGTAGATCCCTGATAAAAAAATAAAATCATGTATTAAAATAAACATTGATATAATACCAATGTATTGAATAATTATAGAGATAAAAATATTATAAAGGACTAGTGCAAAAAAACTATATATTAATTTAGTTATGTATACACATTAACCCATTTATTTCTTATGATATATGTTTATTAATCAAGGATATATATAATTCTATTCTGTAATTTTCACCTAATTATTTCCAATTAATTAACCAAAACATTTCATGAGACCCATCATACCATACCCTATGTAACATATAGATAGATAAAAAACATTTTAATTCATATAATGAAATAAAAATAAAATAAAAACATCCTAATTTAGTGGTATAATATGGAATTCTAGGAAAGCAGTCCTTCATCAACATAACTATTAAGGGGTACCATCAAACTAATAAGAAGTGAAAATATCAAAAAAATATAGACGACATGGTATATTAAATGTTTGAGATTGTACACAAGAAAAATGTAATTGGGATCAATAGTTTTTATTTGAAGGGGAATAATGATTTTTTCAGAATAATACTTTATCATGGTTCATAAATAGAGTTTAATAATTAAACATATTAGACCATATTTGTTTCCAACCAATTGTTCAATATTTTTTCAATAATAATGTATTATTGTAACTTCTGTGTTGATGGCCAAACAACCCTTTTCACAGTGATTAACCCTAATTAAATAACGTTGATGGACACATCAAATTTCCGGTATTAATATTAGGATGTATTTTCTAGGAAACTACATGTACTTTTTCTTTATAAAAATTTATGCTGGTTTTCCATGCAAGGGATATATAGATCTTTATAATAGTTTTAGTAACTCTTTAATAAAAAGAATATGACGATGGGATAAAATTATATACTTATAAATACACTAAAATTAAATATTAATACATAAAAAAATGTCAACCATGTAAATATATTCTTCAAACAATGGATAAAATGCGATGAACATAACATGAATCCCAAAGGTTGAAAAAATGAAATAGAATAACCTACCTATGGATTATGTAAAAATTAATTCAAAAAAATTGAAAAAAATTGATTAATATTTATATTCAAAAATAATTAATAATGGAATTTCATGACATAATATAACACATAGGTATTATAGAAAAAATATGAAGAATTTTTTTATAAACTTAATATATATCTCAATGTGAGAAATTTGAGAAGGACAATTCATAATTTTTATCCTGTCAACAGAAAAAATAATTTAAACTCATGTATAAGTAGAATATTATTCATAATCACTTAATTAAAAAACTAAATCATATATATTTTCATTTATAAATTTCTTAAATATTATTTCTCAATATAAATTTTAACTATTTTCCACATCATGTTATGCTATTTTTGATCTTTTTCACAAGTTTCATAATAGAAGTGTTTTTATACACGATTCAAATAAATTTCCTATTTATAAGGTTTTTAAAATTATTATTATGGATAATTTATAATATTTAATTATTTTTAAATATCTTTTATGAGTTTTCTAAAATTAATCATCATAGATGAAATCTCAAACATGTAAGTTTCGGTGATTCTTGATAACAGTAAACTGTTATCTGGATTGATTAACTTTGTATTTATATAACGTATCTATAACCAAAAAATTATTTTTTAACATTTATATAATAGTATTATATTAAATAATAATTCATAGTCCTCTATTACATAAATTCATCTTATTGTTCTAGTGGTAGGGAAAACTAGCCCAAACTTGAACAACGTTGATTAATTAGTGATTACGAACTTTCATAGTCATAATATAATTATTATATAAAAATAATGACATTATTAAGTGTTTATTATGGTGATATATCATAATATTTCTGAATTTTAAGTATAAAATAATTTATAAAAATTCATTTCAAAGAATGAAGAGATATAGTTGATCATAGAATGATTAATTTAAATAATTCATTTATCTACGATCATTTATAAATCATATCAATAATAGATTCCCATGTTTTTCATACTGTATCATTAATTATATCATTAGAATCATATTTATAATAAAATACAATACATATTTTCATCAATTAATTGATGTAATGGAAAACGTAATATGTGGTTTCCTGGATGCAATTGTCCAGACACACACATGAATGATGATTTCATATTCACAAAATTAGAGTAAGTAATAATATGATATAAAGTTTTTATAATTTTCATACAAATCATTATTATATTTCAAATCACATATTAAAAATAAACTAGTATGTTAGTGAAAAAAATAAATGTGTAGCATCTTGTAAGTGGTAGTCCACACAATCCATGAATGAAATTATATTTTTATTAATGGTTCGGGGAATGGATTTTAATATGTACACTATCATTATAATATCCTATCGATATAGTACTGATACTAATAATACCATTTTAATATTTTCATATGTAATTTAAGGAATACAATGATAATATAATGAAATGTTAATGATAAAGAGTGTTAAAAAAAGATATACCGCACTTCTGTGGTTATCTCCTTTGCAGTCCAGGTTTATCCTAAAGGGATTGGTCTTTTCAAAAGACTGAAACATCAAAATATTTTCAAAGAATATTATGATAATATTTAGTAATTATGTTATACTTGTATTATTGTTATTTAATTTGAAAATATATGTTCCCATTTTTAAATTGAAAATGGTGAAATGTTTTAAATATGAATACACTTTCAATATTGGGACATCACACTCATGGAATGTAGTTTAAAAAATTTTAAATAACGGATTATTAAAGAGATATTTTTTATAAACAACTCTTACAAAAAATTATAAACGTGATTCTATATGTTTATTATCTCTTGACACCTTAATTAACTAAATTTACCACTTTACCGAAAACCTTTTTAGCCACTAGTAATGTGAATATATGTATTGAGACATGAGTTTTCTGGATTTTGATATTTGAGAGGAAATTCGAATTTTTTTCTATGGTTCTCATGAGGGGTAAAATATTCATTTTACCATAGAAAATGGTCTCAGAAATTTTTTTTGACTATTCTATTGATCCAGAATTCGGATTTTTACCCTAGGACAATACTTTGGTGGACTTCTGATGACATAGTTTTCACCAAATATTTAATATTAAATTTAAAAAATATTAAATTTGTTGAGTAGTTTACGATGTGTTTAACTCTTTAAAATAGTGTTAGATTGATATTATGTCATCATGGTTGATTCAACAATGAGGGTATTTCATATGAGAGATATAAAAATTCTTCAGGTTTTGAGACACAGAAAGGAAGTTAAATTGTTAATTTCTTAATTAATTAATTACTTTAATTAAAAGTGTTCTACCCCCACCATTTGGGTATCCCACAAATGGAAGGATAGAGGAGAAGGTTATCCCTCTCATGAAATTCACAGACCAATAATAGGAGGACGAGAGATATCATAATACTTCTTCCTCGACATAGATCAATACTAGATCGAGGTGAAATAACTTTTCAGTGTAGATTTAATCCCAATGCATTAGAATTTAATGCATGAGGTAGGATGTTTTTATTTTTTATTCACCAAAACCCACATAATTGTTATTTTTTCTGTTTCATGAAACTAATTATAGTTTCTAGAAACCTTATTGGAGGATGATATATGATTTTTAAGGGAGAATTGTTGTTTAAGGGGATTTGTAGAGATTTCCAATTTAGAAATCCCAACAAGACGTTTTTTTGTTCAATGAAAAAACATTTTTCATTCTTCCTATTTGGGGAAGAAAAAATTTCTATATTTACACGATGTGTACTCTAAGTACATGTTTTATAGTCATACAGGGATATGTGTCTGGCTATGTGAAAAAGAACACGGGAATATTGATTTTTGGAAGTAAAAATTTTGTACATTAAGTACACACTGTGTAGTATTACATTGGAGGATCCCAGGTCCCTATGGTTGCCTAAAGGTATATCTCCAGGAGTGTTATTAGATTCCATTCCATTTAATCTAAATTTAATGCCATGTATTACTTCTAGTATAGAGGTTTTGGGTATTATGGTCCCTAGAAGTCAAAATTGGGCATGTAGGTAGTCCATTCTGAGCATTTTTCACATATTTCACAATGGTTTTTTCATTTTGACATATATATGGTGTATAAATATTTTTTATATAGATATAGTATATAGAGAGGACTTCCTTGTGATTTTTATTCAAAATCCATTTCTGGGGTGGCATTGGATTTGGGAGACCCAGGTGAGGGTTGTGGGCTCATTAATAAAAATGTCATGAGTATACAATGGAATTTTGAAGGTGGTGTCTTGGATAAATCCTAAAGGATTGTTTTTGCGAATTATCTATGGGATTATTAAAGATTCTATAAAAAATTAGGGCCAGTGACACGAGGTTTGGGAAGTTAAGGTTTAGATCCAACACTTGAGGAACTGGGTGGATGGAGCCATTGGAGCCTCGTTGACACCATATGATTTTGGACGTGGAAGAATTTCATTGTTGTCTGGATTTTTGTATGAGTTACTCTGGATGATTCTGTTTATGGTTGAGTTTCTAGTTAATAGATCATTATATGAAGTGTCTGATGGTTGATAAGGCTTATGTGGCATTGGATTGATTTTAGAAGCCTTGGTGACTTGTCATTAATCATTGATTAGTTAATGTTCATTGAGAAATGCATGATAATGTTTCCTATGTTAGGGTGTTGCATGAGTGTTGGGGGTTACCTGTGTTCATATAGGATGACTTTTCTAGAGTGCAAGTTCTATGGATCTATGAGGGGATGTCTCGGTTTATATTGGGATCTAGGGTTCCGTTACAGGGGATATTGGTGGGAGGAGCATGAGCGAGTGTGTGTGATTATGTTGTTCAGTTATGGAGTTCCATGGGAAACATTATTATGTATGAGTCTATGGGAAATGATGATACTAGTTGGGATAGACATATATCTAGATATTGTTATGTTTAGGATCGTTGAGGAGGAGACCTATATTACCCCACATGGCAGTATAATATGGATTGGTAGCGGTGGTCTGGAAAACATTTTTTCATAATGATTGTTATGATAGATAGAAATAGACATATGATCCATGGGTATGGTTCTGGATAGTTGTGATAGAGATATTTGCACAAAGGCACTGTAGTGATGCTGGAATTCGTATATGGTTTGAGTGTTGTACTATTTTTTAAGGAACACAATGTTATAATGATAGATTTGTATTTTTGACACCACCTATGTCTGGTTTGTGCTGGATTGAACTTCTGATCAAAATATATACACTACAAATATGGTTTTAGACTAAGGCTATGTACACGTATAGTTTACTGAATGGATAGTTCACAAGACTAAGGCTCTAGGCAAGGACAGAATTCATGTGGAGTATAGAGGATGAAAAAATGATCCTTCTACTTGGGTTTGGGTTAGAATGATGATGTGGACCCCATTAATGTTATGGTTGATGGAATGAGGATCGTTGAATATATATTATAATACTAAGATGGTGTCAGACTAAGGATCTAGGCATTGATATTATATGCTAGTTATTGGTTTCTAGACGTAGGCTATGGGAATTGATGGTTTACCATCAACGATGGTCGGTGGACTGACACTCCGCATCCACGGTTAGGTTCTTGGACTGATGTTCCAGGCATGGTGGATTTGATAAATATGGATAAGAGTCTTGATTGATGTACCAACAATGGTTTATATTTTATATGGAATGTGGTTGAGAATGATTCCTAGTTCTTTATGGATATGGTACATCAGATATTTATTATACTGATGTTCAAGATTGGTATTACTATTATGTGGAAATGGTGAACAATTTTTCAATGATCCATGTATGGGATAATTTATAGTTTTGAGGGCATGGTATGGGAAAAAATAGACTAGTATCATGGCTGAAATGACAATCGTAGGATGTGAACATGGAAAATCAAGGTTCAACATGATTACCATGTCTATGGAGCCAACTTGTTGTTTTGGATGCATGGACCTAATGATGATCTCCAAGAAGTTAAAAAAATGGCCTATGTATGTATGGTCAATTGAGGTCTTGGACCTATACATAATAAAATATTAGTTATATTTTTTTCCTATTATATATCTACTAGGATTCCAATATGGAATGAGAACACACTTATTGCAACAATTTATAGGTTCTCCATTGGGGATGACCTATTGATATTTATTTCTCACCCATGTTTGTGAACCTCTTCATGCATACATGCCTTCTAATTAGTTTTTTTGTTGAGCATGTATACACGATGGATAGGGAGGAGGACATAGATATAATGGTTGAGTGGGATGCATTAGTGGAGCATAATGGTGGCGTTGGAGTAGCTTGAAAGTGTATTGTAGAATGGGTATGAGTTACGACCATTGTTGGCAGTGTGGGCTATTATATTTACTTTTCAAGTATTTATTTCTATTTGTGTGATCAGCATCGTGGGAAATCATTTTTCCATTTAAAACATGGCTATTTGGTCCATAACTATATTTTTTATTACAACACCTTTCTGTTTAAGTTTATTTATTATACCCCATTACTATTATTTTCCTGATATTTTTTTATTCTCATCTTGTTGTTCCCACTAATATGGGGGCATAGTCTCCTCATAGATACACCATTGATGCTATCTACTAGTCGGATGCATATGGAATAAGTGGAGTTGATCTTGAGGTCTTGTGGAGAACTAGCTAGGAACATCGATTTTGTGGCCACCGGGATGGGATGATACAATATGGATTTAGAGGATTTACATTCCTTTTATTTCACTATTTTTGGATAGGTAGATAAGAGAAATAGAAAGGTGTATCAAATTTTGATTGATATAGGGTTGGTGCATTGTGACCACCTGTTTTAGTAGGATTTCCATTTTACCAAAGACTGAGATTGATGATCTATATTTGTGATGTTATGGTTGTATATGATTTTCTCTTCAAGTGATGTGTATGTTGGTAGTATTTCTTGGTTTTTTATTGATTCAACGCTATGAGAACAATAGAATGTGTCTTATGAGTTTTATTTGACTGCTGGCCTGTAGAGGCAAGTGGGTTCTCATGAAATATGATAGGCACATTTATTCCTCATGCTATATTCATAGTCATGTGTGTTTTTATGAATTTACTTATGATGATAGGTTCTCTAGATCTATGATGAGATTAATAATGGTGGTGGCATATGTTTGAATTTTGTGTGTGTTTGGAATAGTGACCCTAGTTGGTTAGAATGGTATCAGTCTAAGGTTGTGTAGCCCTAAATAGTTTTGGTTGAGGATGATAGTATGTATGAGTACTCTAAAGAGGGGTATCACGTGCAGACTCCCAGATAAGATGGTCTCCCTATTTGAATGATGTTATTTGGTATATGAATTATTTATAGTGTGGGACCCTAGTGAATGGGGTTTTTTTAGTTTATGTCATCCTATTATAACACAGGGTTTTTTATTTCCACTGAGTTGTGGCCTTCTGTGAGTTTCCATATAGCTAGGTTGGAGGACCTAGAGCCATGATGTGGGACCTGATTGGTAGGGAAGGTTGGGACAGTTGAGTGAACATTAATATGTGACTCCCTAACAGGGAGTTAGGGTCCGTGGTTTTTTAAGGGTGACCATTGAGAAGGTTTGAATGAGTTATGGGGAAAATCGCATGTATGATCCAGATTTAAGGGTTTTGGACTCATGAAATTAGTGAATAAAGGGCGCAACTAGGCTTTATTTTTTGGTTTAATGGAAAATTTTTTTTGATGGTTTTCTTCTGTGCTTGTGTCTATGAATATTGGTTGGTTTCTAGATGGAAGGTTTTTAGGCACCCTACCAAGAAAATGGTTTTGTTGGTGAGTTAATCCTAGTATATTTAAGTTGAATGGTGAGCACAAAAATTGCTTGATATTTCTTGGTTCCCTCATGCGAGATGATTCATAGTGATATCTATTTGTTGGAGTCAGAATATGTTTTGTGTATAAATTACACAATGATTTGTAATCGATATGTGATATAGGAAACATGGAGATTCATGCATGGGTGTTTTATTTGTATCGTAGGGTATATGCATTTGATGTTACCAGACCGTACATCCAAGGTGATATAGTTGGGATAGAGTCAATGAATATTATGCAAAATTATTGAAGGGGTCATGAGAGGCTTGTGGGAATAGTGACACATGGCCTTGGGATGGATCTACGATTGTGGGTAAGGATGAGGTTTGATAGTATTCATCAATGATGGCTTAATATACTAGTTGTTTAGAGATGATAAATATAAATATCTAAGGATCATTGTGAGTATAATAGAATAAAATAGTTTTTATACCATGCCATATATTTTTTATGGGTATATAAGGGGGATCATATGAGGTTATCCACATGGAGCGGTGTGTTTGAAAGAATAGGGTGGGGAGAGAAGCAATGACTTCTAGTGGTGAAGTACTTATTTTAGGTAAGTTATTGATGAATACCATGGGTAAATTTCTCGGATTCCAAGAATTGTAAATAGTAGAAATTTATTATTGTGTATCTGGTGGTTTCTATGTGGCCATGTATAACAGAAGGGTTAGTCATGATTAATGAATTGGTTGTGGAAAAGATGTTTGGACTGAGAAAATGATAATGATAATCCTATGATTAGAAGCATCATTCGGGGGCGTGGCCTTCTTGATTGTATGTTCAGCGATGTATTTATAACCATGCTAAATTGTTTTTTGGACTACTGAGAATGTTTTTTGATAGGAGACTTCCACAATTGGTGGTGACGTGGATCAGAATTGGAAAATATATGTTCAGTTATACGATGGGGAGTGACATCATTTTGATGAATAGTTCTAAATTTTTATGTGATTTATTTGGATGGAAAAGTGTGGTTAGGAACTTCCCTAGTAGGTTTTTAATGGTTGAAAGACGTGGCTTGGACTATTAGGGGGTTTTATGCCATCTCTTTATAGTTATGAAGAGAAGCATTGATGATGTCATAGGGTATAGTAGAAAAAAATTTGAACATTTTTTGATGAACTATGTGGGGTAGGATGTGTGGTTAGAATACCACCATAGATTCATGGGGATGATAATATGTGTGGTGGAGAGGTTCTAGAGACATGAGTTTTCTATATTTTGACATTCGAGCAGAATTTGAATTATTGATCTTAGGTGCTCATGAGGAGTAAATTGGTCATTTTACCATAGAATATGGTCTCAGATAATTTTTATGACTAATTTTTTGGTCTCAAATTAGTTTGATTACCCTAGGACCGATTTTGGTGAACATCCAAGAACTAGGTGTTTTTTTCTAATATTTACTATTTAATTAATTAAATATTAAATTAGTTGGGTGGTTTCAGGAGGCCTTTTCTCTTAAGGGGATTTTTAGATTGAGATTCTAACTCAATGATTGATTCTAGAACATGTGGTATTTCCTATGAGGGATATAAACTCACTTCGGGTTCTAGGACTCGGGACAAGTGACAATTTGGTAACTAATAAATGAATTAATTAAATAATTTAATTTGAAGAGTTCTCCCCACCCCCATTTTGGGTTCCCAAACATAGTAGGATAGGTAAAATGGTTCTCCCCCAAGAAAAATTTTTGATCCATGAGAATGAGGAATGGGAGATGCTCCCAAATATCATTCTTGATGTAGATCAGGACTACATAAACGTGAAGAGGCTTCTAGAATTTGATTTAAACCAAAACATTCAGAATTTATGTGATGAGGTTGGCTAGTTTTATGTTGTACTCCCCAAATCCCATATAGTTTTTTCTAAATTCTTATTATAGAATCTATAGACTTCATGTGGGTCGATCATTTCTTGTTTAAAAAAAATGGGGATTTTGGGAAGTTTGACTGAATTTCCATTTAGAAATCCCAAAAAACAAGTTCTGTGGTTCTATGAACACACACCATGTGTTCATCCTATTTTGAGAAGAAATAATTTCATAATTACATGTCATATAATCTGAGCACATGTCCTATGATGCTACAAGGATGTGTGTCCATCTATGTGAAAAAGAACATGAGAAGATGGTTTTAGGAATGTACTCATCATGTACTTTTCTAAGAATACTTATATTGGAAAAAAAATTATTTTTTATAAAATAATCTTCATATTCTGAATGAACTAATTAATACATTAAAAATAATTTTTCCAATTATATTTTTGATAATGTGGTTATTTCTATTCATTCTCACAAATTTACTAGGAATGATATAATGGACATGTTAAATTATAATATTTTGGAACATGTTTGAGGATAGTATTCATTAAATTGAAAGCCATAATAGTGATTAAATTTATTTAGAATTATGAATACCAAAAAAATATTATTTTTTACACTCTACAACCCTTAAATTGAATTTCTACCTAAAAAATAATCACTCAGTCTTATGTGTTTTAAAATCTAATAATTTATTTATAGAACCCCAAATCTTACAAATAAATAATAAAACATCCCATAAATAAAATGTTGAAAACATAAAATGTTTCCTAGAGTGATGCATATATATATATTTAAACATAGGGAAATCGAAATTATAAAATTAAAAGATATATTATTAACTAAATATTAATCCACTAAAACTAATATAGAGTGATAGAGAACACATTCAACATATTTGTAATGTCCATAAACCCATAAGACAAATTATTTTGAAAATGGACATCGATATCATGTGAAATGTTGATAGTAAGATAAAAATTATTTAAAAGAAACATTTGATAAGATATACTAAAATGATTTCACTTTTTAATTCCAATCTAAATCAATGGGTTTGTCTTGATAATTTTATGTTTCATATCGTTCTCCTAGAAATGATGTGGAAATATTAATGTCAAAAGTACTTGTGGATAATAATATTTATAATGGGATGATTAGTCATTTCTTCTGTCTACATTTATCATAAAATATTCATATAAAATGTTATTAAATATTCATAAATATTTATATAGGAATGTAATTTATTAATATCTAATTTATCAAACCATGTTTAATGTAAAATATTTTTAAATGGTTACCCTTATAAACCATCATAAATATTAAAGTCCAAATATTTTGAAATAAGGTTATTAATTTTTAAAAATAAAATTATCATAAATGCCCAAAATATCGTTACATAGCTCTTAATTTTCACACACAACACATATAAATATCATTATGTTCTATTCCCTTAATATATAGAAATTAATTTACGTATTGTAAAACCATTGTGAAAACGTGCATAATCACACATAATAATTCATTGTTCATTCCATAAATAAAAAAAATCAATAAAAACAATCCAAAAACCACCTTTTCATCATATTAATAACCATATACCAGGTCATCAACACGATTCCATTTATTTAAACAATATAAAACATATATTTTTCTCATTATTTCCCCAAAATCATTGGAATATTTTTGGTTTATTATTCCCTAAATCACGTGTTCACAAAAATATTATTTTTTTATAGTTTGTTGTAACATCTGTTCAAGTATTAAAAATAACTAATTTTATGTGGTTTCCATTGGATTTATTTATGGAACCATAAACGGCCATCATTTATTTCGCCCAAAATGGACCTTCATTCCAAATGCAGGTGTTCATTATGTCTGAAATTTACAATATTTATGAACATGAATTGGTCAAGAGCATGAGAGGTTGGACTCACTAAACCATTTTGGGGGAAACTATTGTCTACTCTGGGACTCTCGTTATTTTTAAGATATTTTTATGAATCCTTATTAATTTTCCAAGAATAACATATGATTCCAATAAAAATTAAGATCACATATTTACATGTGTAAAATTTATTATCAATCTGTATATATTTGAGATTCTTCATTAATGGATATATCTGAATGTATTTGAGGTTCTCCATCAATGTTATCCTATGAAATACTACATAAAGATTCTTTTAATCATTATTATGATGATACTAGTGTTTAAACCACTTAGTGGGGGCACTCTGGAATTTATTTTCATCCAGGGATACGATGGGTTGCTTTAATATTTGGATCATACCAATGAAATAGGTTACCTGTGTTTCCTTGTGAAATAAATCAGAACCCTCTTAGTTCAATGCTACTTAATGGATGCATCATACCTATTTTGGTCATGTGATGAGGACCTCTAATAAAAATTTTCTTAGTCGATGTTTGGTGTGGGACTTATGCCTAAGCAGACCAAGGAGCTTGGAATGAATATGGGTTTTAATTTAAGATTAGACCATGTTGGTAATATGCACCATAGAGAACATGGTTGATTTGTTGTTTTGGTTTTGAACCTCATGGAGGCTTCCTACGTATCCCAATTAGATAGGAATAAAATCCTACATAGTTCAATGAGTCTCATAGAAGATTATAGTATTATGAGAGAAATGGGTTGGGGATTTGTTCTAGAAAAAATGCCTTGATGATTTAAGGTTTTAATTTGGGTCATATTCCAATGGAGGGTTCCCATATTAAGAGAATTAGGGTTGGCTTCCAGAAGAGGATATCCAGTGATCTTGTTCCTTAAGAAGGCATCGTATATATCCCAATTATGATGAGAATCCCTATTATATTAGTTCATTAGTTGATGAATATTTTGAGATCATGAAAAATATTTAATCCCACATGACTAATGCTCTATGTGAGAAACAATAGGATGCCAAAGATTCAATAAATGAACCCATAGTTTTCCTCAACCTCATGTGGAAGAGGTTGTTCCTATGGCGTCTAGGGTGGATGAGGAACAGTCAACCCGATAATAGGGAAAGGAGAAAAATCTTCCCTCTCTACAATTAACATTTGATAGGGTTCTAATTAAAGGAATTAGTGAATGTGGAGGAAGTAGAAAGGATCAACACTTCATCCTCCTACATGAAAGGTTAGTGGATTAGTCCAGTATGGGTACCCTAGTGGATCTCGGTAGAGGATGGAGATTTCTCTTTTTCTTTAATGGTTAAGAAAGTGTAAATTGTACCTTCTCTACTAGTGACTTGAGGTTCTGGGTTTTAGTGATGAGAAGGGGAAGTCATAAATAGAACCCTAATATTACAATCTGGGAACTTCCTAGCACAGTTCCTGAGGGAATGTTCTTTGTGTCAACAGACATAGAAACCCATAGACACTACATGAATCCTAACCCCACTATGAACCAAATGTGGGAATCCTATAACTACGGAAAAACAAACACAAATAGGAGACATGCATATGTGCCTTTCCCAAAGTATTGATAAGTCATGTGGTTCTGTTGGTGGTCTCAACAGAATCCCTATAATATGAAGGAGCCGAAAAATAATAACTCTTTTTATGAATACATTTTAGTAGAGATTGATGTATTGTAGATGGAAGAGTGTAGGTGAATCAAATTGGGGTGCTCATGTAGGTATTGGCGCACAATTATGGGCAAACGAGTAGGCTTGGGTGACCTAATGATGACTTAAGCAACGAAAAAACTAGAATAAAATACATGGGAGAGTAATTACTCATGCCATTAAGAGTATTCATACATATTCCAAGAAGTGGGGTGATCAATTTCCTCTGAAAGTAATATATGGTGTGAATGTGTTTCTGATTTAGGGAGGTTGGACGCTTTATGATCTAAAGTGTTATGAATTTCAAACAGTAATAGGAATTATGTCCAATGATCCTACTTCCAATCCACATCACTAGGTGTTAATGATCTACCATGAATGTTTCATACGACATGGGAGAAGCACTAGGGCGACTAGAGCAGCAATGGGGCTTCAGGGATATTCATCCATGCAAATGAAGGCCCCAAGGGTCTATATATAGGCAAAAAATACAACCTTTGTTAAAATAAAATTGGGTGCTCAATTAGGTTGCCATCCATATGGGGGCACACATGTAGATTGTGGGACGACATCCCCTTGGTCTGACTATAGATATTTCAAGCTCATGAATTTTCAAATATTGATTTTCTTCAAGTGTTTTTTCCTCTTGTTTATAATGAATTTCCTTTCGAAATTTTGTAGAAACCATTATGGAACAGAGTGTCAACAACCCCCCTCCCCCTCATTATTGGTTCTATAATGAAAATAGAATCCTATACTGAGGTAAGGTATTGAATAAGAAAAAATTAGGGTACTGGGGTGTGCATGTTTTAAGAACGCATGGAAACAGGTCATGCAAGTTGGTAGGGAATATGATCCTAACACGTTGGGTGACATGAATCTATTACATATATCAGATCCACTTCCATGAATATTATCCTGTCTTTCAGAATATTATCTCTCCGCATGCAAGATCTTTCTCGCTCAGACACATCTGTTTAGTTGCACATAGGCAATATGTTTTTTTATTTGTGCGCTATAATGGGGGCGTTATAGTTTCACACTACAGTGAAAGAGATTATCTAAAAGATGAAGTAATAGAATATGCATCGAAAATAATTCATAAAAGAAATACTATTGATCAACACTGATGAATTCTAAGAAGCATTGTCCCGAGTTGATTATAATAATATGAAAAATTTAAAGAAATAAAGTACAATATTAATGAAAAAACTATTAATCAGTTGTGTCTTCAATAAGATTTTGTTATCATCACAAGAGATCTTGACCAACTACAAAACTCATTAGGATTAGTCTAGAAGGATGGTTCTAGATCCATTGAAGATTCTAACGAAGAACCCCACAATGCATGTTTTAAAATAAAGAAAATATGTTTATGGTCGAATAGCATTGACCATATGTTTTTAAATTATATCCCAAAAAAACATAGCTAAAGAGAATTTCTCAAATATTATTGTAAATGTATCTGAGTGGAATCATGAGACATGATTTTTATGGTCACAAAATCTAAAACATATATAAAAATAAGGGATGTATCTTCATTGAAAAAATATTCCATTATTTGATAGATCAATTATGGAAATTGAGTTATGTAGAGACAGCTAGGGAATATGTTTCATAGTCAAATATTAGAATAAATTTACTGACATGCCTGTTATGTTGGAAACATATGAATGGAAACTAATGGGCACGTACTATATATTAATGAAAAATAGATCATAGGAATTTTACATTTTACTATTGACCGAAATGAGAAAATAAGATTGGGGTCACTCAAGACCACAATGGGTGGTTTTTCCAAGGATGTAAATTTTATGAATAAAGGGTTTTCTATGCCAACATATGTATTGAATAAGAAGACCAATTCTACAAAAATTTTGAGTATGAGGAATGATTAAAATTTTACAGAATGGAGAATTTATGATATTTTACTTTGTAGTTTTAAGTCATGTAGTGAGGAAAAAAATAACAAGCTGATTTAAGTCATGTAATTAGAACATTATGAGGCTTTAATTTATATTATTTATCATGGACAAAAGTTATGAGACTCTCCCAATTTCATTATAATTTTTTTGAAATCAAATTAGCAAATTCATGTATAGAAGAGAAAATTGTAAACAAGGATTTGGGATTTTCATTATACGAAGAATGATATAGGAAAAGGGCTCAGTGAAATTTTGGATGTATTTTTTGAGAACAAAGTTACCATTATTTGAAAAAATTATTATGGGGGTTTTATTATGATGGGCCAACTAGGGAATGTACTACATAGTGAAATAGTAGAATATTTTGATTGAATGTCTTGTTATGTAGAAAACATACAGATGACCTCCTAAGGGCACATACTCCATAGTCATGCCAAAGATCTCTTAGATGTTTGACATTCTATTGGTAAAAATTGAATAAGGTTTATGAAGATTTAAATTCTCCAAATCATAGTGTCTAGTTTATGTAGAAGGGTACCTGAATATGGAGAGGGTATTTTCAATCATGGTTTCCAAATAATTGGAGGAATAATATTTCTACGAAGGTCTAAACTAAATATAGGAAGTACGATGTCTGTAGTTTTAGGCCATAGGAATAGGAAATGAAATTGAAGAAATATATGATATTTGGTCATGTGATCCAAGGATGTTTCATATTACATTGAAATCATCTAGAGAGAGAGGGAGATGTGTAAACCATTGTCTTGAAGTATTTATGAATGAGAGAATGATAATGGTAAAAATATACATGAAATACTATTTTAAAATACATATTCTTTTATATTGTCATGATAGTCTGAAGGGGACAAAGACATTATAACCATGAAAGAAGATACCATCATTTGATAGACCCGTTATGTGGTCTATATTATGTAGGGCCAATTGGGGAATATGCTGCATAGAAAAATAGTGGCATCTTTTGACCAACATTCCCTTTATATAGGCATCTTATGCAAGGCCAATTAAGTACAAATACATTATAGCCATGAAAAAGAGAACTCAGATATTAGAAACCCTGTCACCAGAAATTGTAATAATGATTCTGAATATTTGAAATTATTCAAGACCAAGAGTGTGAAATATGGGAGGGTTTAATGCTCAATGCATATGTGAAATATTTGAATCAATATTTCCAATGAGTTTTAAATCCATTTCATGTATCTGACTCATATGTAAAGTGGAGGCATGGTTGATTCTTGGAGGGTTCTCTGAGGAGAGAACATAATATAAAAAACTTCTTATATTGATTTTTTTAATGTACTCACAAATGTGGGGGAAAAATATCCCCCCCTGGATTGAACTAGGATTTAAGGCATAGTCATGAATACCTATCTCAATGGGATGATAATCAATCCAAATGTAGTTATTAAATGGACAATGTAGTTTATTGTCATGCGGCTATGACGTATGTTGTTCCTTTTTTAGTCTTTCATCAAGGACCATTGATAACCCCAAAAGGTATTGAGACACCTTATGTATATAGAGAAGAATTTTACCTAATTCCTATGCCCATGTGAGCTATAATCGGTGTGATAAACAAGGAATGTTAATGTTTTATTCTGTAACAAAAAGGTAATAAAAATTGCAGAATAGAGTTATTATGATTATGTATTGGCTAATGCAGTGCCTAGGACCCAATCTAACATCATATATTGATAGAGAACCAATCAATCCCTACATAGATCATATATTTTCATGCATTTTAATGTCATGCTGTAATGATGAAGATGCGATGATGTGAGATGAAAGACATGTTATAGTTGGAGCAAGGAATAAAACCCAAGTGTCACTACTTTCCTTTTTTGGGGAAAGAATCAAACCATATGTAATTATTTAATATTGTCTATGTTTTTTTATTCTTTTATAATGAATAAATTTGGGTTTTTATATATTGGTGGTTCCCATGTTGGTAGATCTATTCCATTCTTCATATATTATATAGATGATAATCAAGCCATACGTAGTTCTTGAAACAATCATTTTGCACACCAATTGAGTTTGATTTTGGGGAAATGGGATTTTGACACGTTCTAGAAGAAAAGTTAAAAATAATACACAAAATGCTATAATGATCGAACCATGTATCTTAAGGGAACACTTTTTGTACATCTAATTATTATACTGGAGGAGAAAAAGGAATAAAAATGTGGTTTCAGTTGGGACCAATATTATAAATTTCTTCTATGTATCTCAAATAGATGTCAATCAAACAAAACAATGTTCTTGAAATGAGGTCCATATGTAGATTTTATTCAGATATAGGGATGAAATGGACTCATTAGATACTAAGGAGTCACAATGAAATCAATGATTCTTTCATATGGAAGATCATAACATCGTGTAGTGAAGACGTAAACTTTATAATTTAAGGTCGTGTAAGGAGGAAAAATTATGTAATGCAGTTTAACGTTTTTCAACAAGGACAATGATGCTAATCATTTTATCATCATGTTATACTGACACTTATTGTTGTTATTTAGTTTAAAGTCATGAAAATACAACAATGTACTGTTTATATTTATGCCATAAAATGTGGACAATGTACTATGCATTTTTTAGGTCATGTAGTGAGGACATGTGCTATGTAGTTTTATGTCATCGAGTGACAACATTGTGCTCTCCAGTTTTAAGTCATGTTGTGGGGAAATGTACTGGGCAGTTTTATGTAATTCAGTGACAATATGGTGTTATGCAGTTTTACGTCATGAAATGATGACATTGTAATGTGTAGTTTTAATTCATGGAGTTAAAAGCATTATACACTACAATTTTATGTCATGTAGTGAGGACATGTATTGTGCCGTTTAATGTCATGTAGTGAGGAAATTGTACTGTACAGTTTTAATACATGCAGTGAGAACATGTACTGTGCAGTTTTAAGTAATGTAGTTGGGATATTGTATTGTGTAGATTTAATTCATGCAGTGATTACATTGTACTGTGCAATTTAATTTCATGCAGGGAGAATATCTATGCAATTACACAACATATTTATTCAAGAATCTTTCATTTTTTGGAGTTGTAATTATCTATCAATCCATTAATATTTTGGTTTAATATCCATTTGAGAAGACCTTCTGGGTAAAATAAGTTAATTCCCACTTTGTCCAATGATTTGGATGATTCATTCATTGTATCATTGGATTCTTGAGGAGAAATACAAATTATCCTTGATGAAATGAATGAATGCGAACATTCTTCATAAAGTTTTGCGTTATTCTATTCTGATAGTCTTCTAAACGATTCAATGTGCACATTCCTATTTCTCTTAATCATTCCATCTCATCAAACCATTTCTAAGACTTCTCATCTGATGATAACTGATCACATATTTCCACTCTGAGTGAAAGAAATTGAATTTTAATTGGAAATATTTCTTATGTTTCCTACCCCAATTAATATGTGGTTGCATGTGTGGACGAATGGGTAGTATTCTGATAATTCTATAAAGCACAAAAATGTTTATCTGACACTTCTTTTTTATCTTTATCCACCATATTCTAAGAATTATTAGATATGGTTTTCTTGAAGTCCTCTATAATTCCATTGGCCACTGCATGATAGAAAGATAAATTGTGGGATTTGATATTGTGCTCCTCATATAACATCATTACCTCAACAAAATAGAAATTGGTTCCATTTTCCATCAATAAAGTATGAGGGACACCAAATCTAGTGGGGATTTTAGTTATGAGAAAACTAACAATGAAACTTCCTCTGATTTCATTGAGAGGTTTTGCTTCAGCTCATATGGAGAAAAAGTCATTAGTAGTAAGAATATACTTTAACTTATTAACCTTAGCTAGTGGATATGGACCTAAGACATACATTCCCAATGTGGAAAAAGTCCAGGAGTATGTAACTGTATGTAACTTCATTGAGGGTTAATGAATGAAGATGGCATGAACATGAACGGTAAGAAATTTCATAGTGAAATAGATTACATCCTCCATCATTGAAGGAAAAAAGTATCCAAGCGTACATATTTGAACAGAATGACTATTACCATACTTGTGGGCACCAAATGCTCTACAGTTCACTTCATTAATTACAACTACAATTTCTTCTCCATCAATACAACTGAAGAGGATTCCTTCAAGTCCTCATTTGATGAAAAACATTTGGGGCTATGGACTATTTTAAATAGTAAAATCGGCCACTCATCATCAAATCTGTTTTTTTCATCAGTATATTGTAAAAGTACTCCATTTTGACGTTATTACGTGATGGGTGTTCCCCATCCTATGGTGTGACCATATGGCTCAGAAAAATGGCTAATTTTATTAATTTTACCCATTCTAGTTTGAACTAATTTTTACACCATGAAGATGGTCTATACTGACGATGTTCTCATCTACATTTGGATCTGCCAATGTTATAGCAGCAATATCCTGTGCACCATCATGGCCATTTTGTAATCACTGCACATACGACAATGTCGGATCTGAGTAAAATTCATCCACTAATAATCTGACGTAATAACAAAATGCCTTTAACTCTTCTTTTCTAATGGAACAATCACCATTGATTTGTTTTTTTACTAATTCTCAATCACCATTCACAATCATGTGGTTCACTTGTACCTGAAGGTCCAATTCCATACCTACAACGAGAGATTGATATTAAGCCTCATTATTTGTTCCACCTTCTCAAAACAGGAAGGAATAATGAAACACTGACTTTTATGGGTAGATAAATACAATTTTTAACCCAAAATTGTTGAGTTTAGGGTTTTCCTTTCACTTACCTATTGGACTTCTTGAGGCACCATAAAAATACATTTCCCAAGTTTGTGATTTATCTTGAATAGAGATGTTTCCTACATCAGGATGCTGAATATTTAATGATGTATCTTCGACGGATGGGTGTTCAACAACAAATTCAGAAAATGCTTGGACCTTTAATTCATTTTTTGGCTCAAATTGGATATGAAACTCTTCCAAAATAACTTCCCACTATTCCAGATGCCCTGTATGCATTGGATAACAAAGGATATACTTGAGAGGGTTAATGAGAGACAACAATTGGACCTCAAGATGTTTCATGTAGTGACTCAATTTATGAATTTTATAAATTAATGTTAGGCATTATTTTTGATTACATGAATATTGAATTTCAATATCAAGAATAGTTCATTGAGATAGTAAAGTCTATTCTCATTTCTAGAATCATTATTTTGGGAATGGAAGGCACACAGTGACTGCTCTAAATACATCACAAAAAGAATAATTGGTCTTCCTTCAACAAGTGGAATTAATACTGGAGGGCTCTATAGATATTTATTGAGTTTATCAAATGCTTCTTGGCAGTCTTCGGTCCATTGATAGGTGACTCCGAGCTTAATTAATCTGGTGAAGGATAACACTTACATTCCAAATTGGCAATAAAGCACAGAATATAGGACAAGTGTCATTGGAGACCTATTAATTATTTAAAATTTCTTTGTAGTGAGATTCCAATGATTGATTTTGTTTTCATAGGATCAACTTTGATACCACGATGGCATACAACGAATCGGGTGAAATTTTATGAGGTAACACCAAAAGAACATTTCAAGGGGATCAACATCAAATTGTGTTGGAGATGTTCATTGAATATGGTCTCTCGATCATCCATGTTATCTGAATTTTGTCTTTATTTAACCAGAAAATCATTCACACAACATTCAGATAATTTCCCTAAGAAGGGTTTGAAGATATGCTGCATGGAATGTTAATACATTGCACCTGTATTCATTAAGCCAAAGGGAATTACATGACAGAAAAACACTCCTTGAGGGGCAATGAGTGCTTTAGACTCTTCAACCTATTGGGCAATTCAGTTTTGATTGTACCAAGAATAACCATATATGAAAAAAGGATATTCATATCCCTCTTTTCCATCAATAAAAATCTATGTGATTAGAACTGTAAAGCCATCTTTAAGAAAATTCCTCCTAATATCATTGAAATCATTGTAAAATCTGATTTCCAAATTATTATTTTTTTAATTTTTCAAGGATGGCCCTCCATTTTGGATATTCAACCTCATTTGAAATGTTTGCATTGATATGATTATCAACTTCAGCATAAATTCTAGAGGCATGAGATTGGTGTTTTCATCTTTCACTTTATTGAGTCCTAGATGTTCTTCTAGAAAACCCAGTTGATGAGTGGCTACATTAGGATTACAACCTGGAATGTTTATATAATTAAAAGAAAATTTTACTTGATGTTTCATTAAAAATTATATATACACTTCATGATCACCATGAGTCATGGAAACACTAGTTATAGTGCGGTGTGGATCTTCTTCTATACCCAGATTTATTTCTCTGAGCTCATCTGCAGTGGTAGAGACACCTTCTTCAAATACTAGATAAGAATCCCTATGATCTTCCTCTTCTTCTTCATTATTTGATAATTCTTATATACCTACTTGAATAGAATATTATGAAGCAAAAAATCCATAGTTAATGGAGTAGTTATTATTTGAACATCCTGAAGAAGACCTCACAATTTCTGACCCTTCTGATGATGAATGGTCTTCCTGGGGTAATAAAGGGGAGATGATGGATTTGGAATCAAAATCGTTGTCTTCCTCTACTATTTCTAAAAATTCTTATATTTTCATTAATGATGTAGGGGCATCCTGATGATCAATGGATGGAATAAATGCATCTACATTTAAGGTTTCACCACTGCTTGGTGAATCAACAATTTGTATCCTACTGTCTGAATCAATTACAATAATTGGCATTTTGTAAGCTACTAGATGAATCATAGGATTTGGGTTTACCTTTCTATTTTATAATTAGGTTACTCATAATTTGTAACCAAATGTATGATTGGGTTTTCTGGGAAAATTTACAAACCAATCAGAGCATTAATTCGGGTACCTCCTTTTCCATAGACTCCACTCTTTCATGTGGTAAAATTATACATCCATGTATTGACATTCACATGTTTTGAATAGAGCCTTGTCACCATTAAATGTCCCAATTTATCCATTGAAACAGTAATTGAGTCCTTGATAGTAATGTGAAGGTATGTCCACATATTGATGTAGCGAAATCCTTCATAGAAGAATGTTGAAGGTTGTTCCCTGATGAACAACCATGAAATATGAATTAGAAATAAGATTCCCCAAACTGAGTTCTGCGTGTAATCCCGCTCAATTTTTCTTTCTCATTATTGTCATATCATTGAAACATTAAAGCAGATGGATATAAGTCAGATTCAGTGAGGCCCAATCGACGATGTGTATGAATAGGAACTAGATCGTCTCCTATGACATTTTCAATATAGGCTCATCAAATTTCATTCTCATTAACTCTTCTAGAATTATACAAGGGCCTGGTATGTCCATGAACAACATCATCTTCATATTAATCCGAAAAAGATATATTTCCATGACATTCTATAGGATCATTCCCTATTCTATAAACCTCCATTGTATCAGCATCAATTTCAAAACTCCTAAGGACATGAAAAAGTTTCAATAAGTGATTCTCATAGATATTTAGATAGAATTAAGGCATCCAAAATTTCAAACATGTCCAGTATCTGGACTAGGTAATTAAAAACAAGAAACGTTGGGTCCAGATGTCTTTGTTTCCCAACATGGTGATTTGGTTTTGCAGGTGCCTTGGATGTTGACAATTCTGATATAGATGTAACTTGTGTCGGAGCATAAAATGGAATTACTCCTGGATATGGTAGATCATACTAAATAGGTTTATCTATTTTCTAAGAAGAAGATGGTGTGGCCTCTAATCGGTCCTCCAAAAAATCATGTCACGACCGAACATATCATGCATTGAAGAATCATCATGTTCTTGTAGAGATTGTAATGTGTAGTTTTAAGTCATGGAGTTAAAACCATTATAAACAATAATTTTATGTCATGTAGTGAGGACATGTATTGTGCCATTTAATGTCATGTTGTGAGGAAATTGTATTGTGCAGTTTTAATACATGCAGTGAGAACATGTACTGTGCAGTTTTAAGTAATGTAGTTGGGATATTTTACTATGTAGATTTAATTCATGCAGTGATTACATTGTACTGTCCTATTTAATTTCATGCAGGGAGAATATCTTTGTAATTACAAAACATATTTCTTCAAGAATCTTTCATTGGTTGGAGTTGTAATTATCTCTCAATCCAATGATATTATGGTTTAATCTCCATTTGAGAAGGCCTTATGAGTGAAATAAGTTAATTACCACTTGGTCCCATGATTTGGATTCATTATTCTTTGTATCATTGGATTCTTGAAGAGAAATAAAAATTATCCTTGATGAAATGAACGAATGCGAACATTCTTCTTAAAGTTTTTCATTATTCTATTCTGATAGTTTTCAAAATGATTCAATGTGTGCATTCCTATTTCCCTTAATCATTCCATCTCATCAAACCATTTCTAAGACTTCTAATCTGATGATAAATGATCACATATTTTGACTCTGAGTGAAAGAAATTTAATTTCAATTGGAAATATTTCTTTTGTTTTATACCCAAATTAATATGTGGTGGCATGTGTGGAAGAATGGGTAGTATTCCGATAATCCTATAAATCATAAATAAGTTTATCTGACACTGCATTTTTATCTTTATCCACCATATTA
Source organism: Viscum album (assembly GCA_963277665.1). Taxonomy (NCBI): domain Eukaryota; kingdom Viridiplantae; phylum Streptophyta; class Magnoliopsida; order Santalales; family Viscaceae; genus Viscum; species Viscum album. The sequence goes on along the minus strand of OY728138.1, from coordinate 1,656,810,002 downwards.
TAATAATTATTAGATATGGTTTTATTGAAGGCCTCTATAATTCCATTGGCCTTCGCATGATAGAAATATGAATTGTGGGATTTGATATTGTGCTCCTCATATATCATCTTTACCTCAACAGAATAGAAATTGGTTCCATTGTAAATCAATATAGTACGAAGGACACCAAATCTAGTGGGGATTTTAGTTATGAGAAAACTAACAATGTAACTTCCTCTGATTTCATTGAGAGGGTTTTCTTCAGCTCATATGGAGAAGAAGTCATTAGCTGTAAGAATATAATTTATCTTCTTAACCTTAGCTAGTTGATATGGACCTACTACATCCATTCCCCATGTGGAAAAAGTCCACGAGTATGTAATTGTATGTAACTTCATTGAGGGTTAATGAATGAAGTTGGCATGAACCCGAACGGTAGGAAATTTCATAGTGAAATATATTACATCCTCCATCATTAAAGGACCAAAGTATCCAAGCATACAGATTTGAACAGAATGACTATTACCATACTTGTGGGAAACAAATTCTCTAAAATTCATTTCATTCATTACAACTACAGTTTCGTCTCCATCAATACAACTGAAGAGGATTCCATCAAGTCCTTATTTATTGAAGAACATTTGGGGCTATGGACTATTTTAAATAGTAAAATTTGCCATTCATCATTGAATCTGTTTTTTTTCATCAGTATATTCTAAAAGTAATCCATTTTGACGTTATTATGTGATGGGTGTTCCCCATCCGATGGTGTGACCATATGGCTCAGAAATAGGACTAATGTTTACACCATGACGATGGGATATACTGATGATGTTCTCATCTATATTTGGATTTGCCAAGGGTATATCAGCAATATATTGTGCACCATCATGGTCATTTTGTAATCGCTGCACATATGACAATGTCAGATCTGAGTAAAATTCATCCACTAATAATCTGATGTAATAACAAAATGCCTTTAACTCTTCTTTTCTAATGGAATAATCACCATTGATTTTTTTTACTAATTCTCAATCACCTTCCACATTCAAGTGGTTCACTTGTACCTGAAGTTCCAATTCCATACCTACAATGAGAGATTGATATTCAGCCTCATTATTTGTTCCACCTTCTCAAAACAGGAAGGAATAATGAAACACTGACTTTTATGGGTAGATAAATACAATTTTGAACCCAACATTGTTGAGTTTAGGGTTTTCCATTCCCTTCCCAATTATACTTCTTGAGGCACCATAAAAATACATTTCCCATGTTTTTGATTTATCTTTAATAGAGTTGTTTTCTTCATCAGGATGCTTAATATTTAATGATGTATCTTCGATGGATGGGTGTTCAACAACCAATTCAGAAAATGCTTGGACCTTTATTTCATTTTGTGGCTCAAATTGGATATGAAACTGTTGCAAAATAACTTCCCACTGTGCCAGATGCCTTGTATGCATTGGATAACAAAGGATATATTTGAGAGGGTTAATGAGAGACAACAATTGGACCTCATGATGTTTCATGTAGTGCCTCAATTTTTGAATTTCATATATTAATGCTAGAAATTACTTTTGATTACGTGAATATCGAATTCCAATATAAAGAATAGTTCATTGAGATAGTAAAGTCTATTATCAATTCTAGAATAATTATTTTGGGAATGGAAGGCACACATTGACTGCTCTAAATACGTCACAAAAAGAATAATTGGTCTTCCTTCAACATGTGGAATTAATACTGGAGGACTCTATAGATATTTCTTGAGTGTATCAAATGCTTCTTGTCAGTCTTCTTTCCATTGATAGGTGACTCCCATTTTAATTAATCTGGTGAAGGATAACACTTAAATGCCATATTAGCAATAAAGCATAGAATATAGTACAAGTGTCATTGGAGACCTCTTAATTATTTAAAATTTCTTTGTGGTGAGATTTCGATGATTGAATTTGTTTTCATAGGATCAACTTTGATACCTTGATGGCACACAACGAATCGGGATAAATTCTATGAGGTAACACCAAAAGAACATTTCAAGGGGCTCAACATAATATTTTGTTGGAGATGTTCATTGAATTTGGTCTCTTGATCATCCATGTTATCAAAATGTTGTCTTTATTTAACCAGAAAATCATTCACACAACATTCAGATAATTTCCCTAAGAAGGGGTTGAAGATATGCAGCATGTCATGTTGATACATTGCACCTGCATTGATTAAGCCAAAGGGAATTACATGACATAAAAACACTCCTTGATTGGCTATGAATGATTTATACTCTTCAACATATTGGGCCATGCAGATTTAACTGTACCAAGAATAACCATACATGAAAAAAAGACATTCATATCCCTCTTTTTCGTCAATAAAAATCTATGTGATTAGAACTGTAAAGTCATCTTTAAGAAAATGCCTCCTAATATCATTGAAATCATTGAAAATTCTGATTTCCACATTCTTCTTTTTTACTTGGTCAAGGATGGCCCTCCATTTTGGATATTGAACCTCATTTGAAATGTTTTCATTTATATGATTATCAACATTAGCATAAATTTTTGAGGCATGAGATGGGTGTTTTCTTCTTTCTCTTAATTGAGTCCTATATGTTCTTCTGGAAAACCCAGTTGATGAGTGGATACATTAGGATTACAACCTGGAATGTCTATATAATTAAAAGAAAATTTCACTTGATGTTTCATTAATAATTATATATACACTTTTTTCTCACCCGGAGTCATGGAAACACTAATTATAGTGAGGCGTGGATCTTCCTCTATACCCATATTTATTTCTCTGAGCTCATCTACAATGGTAGAGACACCTTCCTCAAATACTGGAGAAGAATCCCTACGATCTTCCTCTTATTCTTCATTTTTAGATAATTCTTATATACCTACTTGAATAGTAGATGAAGAAGAAAAAAATCCATAGTTAGTGGAGTAGTTAGTATTTGAACATCCTGAAGAAGTGCTCACAATTTCTGACCCTTCTGATGATGAATGGTCTTCCTGGGGTAATAAAGGGGAGATGATGGATTTGGAATCAACATCGTTGTATTCCTCTAGTATTGCTAAACCTTTTTCTATTTTTATTAACGATGTAAGGTCTTTCTGATGATCAATAGATGGAATAAATGCATCTACATTTAAGGTTTCAGCACTGCTTGGTGAATCAACAATTTGTATCATGCTGTCTGAATCAATTACCATAATTGGCATTTTGTAAGCTACTAGATGAATGATAGGATTTGGGTTTACCTTTCTATTTTATTATTAGGTAACTCATAATTTTTACACAAATTTATGATTGGGTTTTCTGGGGAAATTTACAAACTGATTAATGTGATTTTGGGGTACTTAGGTGTAGCAGAGTGGCTGAACAAGGTCGTCTCTCAAAGGAGGAAGTGAATTTAACAACTTATTAAAGGTATTCTAAAACAAATAAAATATAATATAATAAAAACACTAATTTAAAAGATTGGGGTTTGTTATATTTTATGAAACTAGAAGAATTTTTCTGGAAGAAGATTGTTTTTTTTTGTTTTGAAATGAAGTTCGATTGAAATGACACAACAAAAATATGTTTTTTTAGAAATCTATTTTAAAAGGTGTAATGATCTAACTCTACCTCTTAATTCAATTATTAATAGTTATCATTTAAATCAATATCCACTTAATTATGATCCCCTAATTTGTTATCCCTCGAACCCTACGAGAGTTAACTTAACCACAAAGATGAAATTACTTAAACCCTAGGCTAGCTTCAGAACACGCAATCGCAGCACCCTTCTTTGATATTTTTTATATGGATAGATTATGGTCAGTGGTTAATTAGAGCACATATCCATTCTGGAAATGATTTTTAATTGTGTTTAGGGATTATATTTTAACTCTACAAATTTATCCCGTGTGGTCCTGTATTACCGATTATGATTACGCTCTCACAATTTACACAAAATCCCGACCTCACGTGTTTTTGTGTTAATTGTTAAATTGATTGCTTAGTTTCTTGTAATTTAAAAACACAATACATGTATCATATTATTTTAATTACAGTAGCTCATTGATTCAAAATAATTAAATGAAGAGGGTAGAAGATAGATCGATTACTAAAAGACTACTTTTCCATGGGTGGCGTAATCATCGTAGAAGCGTTTTGCATGTGGAATGGTTTATAATGGGTATAACCCAATAACATTTCTACACAAGAATTCCAGCCTAAATAGAAGATTAAGAGAAGAAGAAATTAAAACAAAACAGAAGAAAAGAGAAGATATAAAATAAGAACAAAGAAGTTTATTACACAAACAAAATCATTATAACATGGAGGAGGAGAAGAAGGCTTTGTCGAAGGGATCCTTGATTCAAGAGCTACCCTTATTCAAATGGTTGGAAAATTGGAGTGGATACACTTATCCTCTTCCCTAAACTTACCAAAGCACGTCCCACCCCTCCAAATGAGGAAAACTACAATTTATTGAGGGGGGGGGAGGATTGGTTACAAGTGGTTTCAAGTGTGAATGTGGAAATTCGGACAAATATTTTAATTCCAATTGCACTGCCCATTTGACCACCAAAACGCGTGAACAAGCCGGTCTTCCATTAGGATAATATTTGAGGATATGGGTGATATATCACCTATATAATTTTGGGCTTAATCCAGTCCCAGATGAAAGAGTTATGGCCGAAATACAGAAGCTTCTCCATTCTGGCGAGTCCAGCCCAACTTTGAATTTATGGCCCATTTTGAACAAGTGAATCCACTCTTTAGCTTTAGTGTCATGAATAAAAGTTGTAGATAATTATTTCAGAAACACTGTTAGAAAATTTCAAATTTAAATAATACGTATAAAAATATTTAGCTCTGAAATACTATAGTGAACTATAAAGGGTAAAACTGGAATTTTCATCAAATATTCAAATAAACAATCTAATCCAAAATACATTCTAATTAAACATATTTAACATAATGTGAGGAAATTATATCATTTATTATCAATAAAATATTCAATAAAATTGTGTTTTATCAACTCCCCCACACTTACCCTTTTGCACTCCTGAGAATAACCTCATATCAAGTAAACATCAATATCAAATCAAAACCAATTTTAAAAAACATATCCTTGAGATCAAACAATTACACACCAAGAAACAAAATATATAATGTCTCATTAAAAACCATTATTTCATGTTCTTCATTTATATAATTCAATATATTTCCACATTATTTATTCTCCCATGCACAAAACACTTACCTCGCTTGAATTTTCTCTCATCACTCAAATATCTATTTTGTTTTGCAAGGTCTTTCTCATCCAAACTCATAAAAGGGTCACAATAGGCTTGATAGATTCCTACATCTCTACCCAATGTGAGTCAAAGACATATGTTTATCATGAAGAATTTTTAGTGTTGTTATGTGGCTTTCGGTTGGTAGGATTTAGATGTGAAAAATTCTGAGGCTGAATAATGAGGGCTTGACTCTTTTTGAAGCAAAATTGCATTAATCTAATTTTCACTTAAATATGGTATTCTCCACAATACCCATAGTATCAATTCAGGTCCATCATCATGAAAAGTCATGAAAAGTTTACACCATTCATCATTTCAGCATCAAAAATGTCAATCTTCTCAAACATGATTTTCTTGAGATCTCCAGATTGGCACAACTTTCCACCTCAATTAGAAGCTCCAGAAAAGGCACAACTTCACTTGTCATGAAAGCTCCAGAAAAGGCACAGATTTCAATATAATGACTTTCTTCAGCAACAAACACATCTCGTAAAAATTTAATTTTCCACCCAAAGTATCATAGAATGTGGTGGCACAACAGAAGATAGATTCCCTCACACTTAAGCTCAACTAGATTATGCAATTTCACTTCAAGAGATGGTTGGATAGGGAAAGTAGGCTTGTAATGTGGCTTACCTAACAGGTTGTGCATGGCTTCTAAGGGCTACAAGGATTAAATGTTCATGTTAGGCCATTATAAAAAAGGATTATTCGAAATAGGGGCTTTAATACCTAACAAATGCCTCAATCATTTAAACATAAGTACCTCAAACCCTCAAGTCTTGGCAGGAATAGATCAAGTTATGGATAAATCAATCATGGTTTGGTTCTATCAAGAAGTTAGGTGAAGGTAAAGAATATGAAAATAATGGTTCAGAAGCCTCACAGGAAAGTGATTTCAAATATAATGACAGTGAGATGTGGCATGGGAATCAAAATTCAGTTTACTTTTCATGAAATTACTAAATATTTGAACATGAAACAATGTCATTTTCAACATTCATTTAAGCTCAGTTTCATGGGATAAATTTTTTCACTCATTGATATGCATTTAAAAATTGTGATGAGAATCATTTTACCTAAATAATTTCAAAACACAACGAAAATTGGAAAAAAATAATCACACAAAATTTGAAAAACACACAATTTTTTTGGTTTTTTTAACAGGAAAACAATTGAAATTACTAAACTGAAAGGTTCCCTTTCCCACACTTAAAATATTGCATCATCCTCAATGTGAACCCATGAGATGATATATGCACATGAAATGCAGAATTTTTAAATATGACAAATAATATAAAAGTGAAAGGGTTAGGAACAGCCTGATGTGCTCAAGTGATCATGGGGTCATGTAGTGTGATAAAATCCACTACATCAGTAGGAAGTCCCTCAATGTACCTCTTCAAATGTTTCCCATTGACTATAAAGCTCCTTCCAGTGTCCTCTTATGTGATCTCCACTACACCATAAGAAAAAACATTAGATACAATATAAGGACCTAACCATCTGGAACGCAACTTACCAGGCATCAACTTCATTCGTGAACTGTAGAGAAAGACATTCTCTACAACATAAAACTCCCTTTGTTTGATCATTTTGTCATGATCTACTTTTGATCTTTCCTTGTAGAGCCTTGAGTTATCATATGATGACAGTCAAATCTCCTCAAGCTCTTGAATTTGCAACTTCCTTTGAATTCCAGCTTGGGACAAATCCTTGTTGCATTTCTTTATAGCCCAAAATGCCCGATGCTCGACTTCCACTAGGAGATGACATGCTTTCCCAAAAACAATCCTAAATGGGGACATACTAATGGGTGTCTTGTATGCTGTCCTAAAATCCCACAATGCATCATCCAAGTGCTTGCTCCAATCCTTCCTATTTGGTTGCACGGTTTTCTCCAAGATTTGTTTCAGCTAATGATTTGAAACCTCAGCCTGGCCATTTGTTTGGGGGTGGTATGGTGTTTATGTTTTGTGTGTCACCCCATACTATCGAAGGAGAGAAGCGATCTTCATATTGAAAAAGTGTGTCCCATGGTCACTGATGATGGGCTTTGATACTCCAAACCTGCAAAAAATCTGTGCTTTGACAAAGTCTACAACAACATGAGAATCATCAGTCCTGGTGGCCTTGGCCTCCACTGATTTACTCACATAATCATTAGCAACCAAAATATAAAAAAAATAAAGGAACTAGCAAAAGGACCCATAAAATCAATGCCCCATACATCAAAAATATCATAGAATAGTATGGGTTGTTGGGGCATCTCATGTCTCCTAGAAATGTTCCCAGTGTGTTGGCAACGAGAGCATGAATTACAAAACACCTGGGCATCATGGAACACGCTAGTCCAATATAATCCAGAGTCCAAAACCTTCCTAGCTGTCCGTTGGGGACCAAAGTTTCCACGACAAGCAAGTGTATGACAGAAATGCAAAACATACTCAAACTCATGATCAGGAACACACCTCCTAATGACTTGGTCACCACACATGCGCCAGAGGTAAGGATCATCCCACACATAATACCTAGACTCACTTTTTAGTTTTTGGACTTGATGTTTCTTTAAATTTGTAGGGATTTCAGAGGAAACAATGTAGTTAACTAAATCTGTATACCAAGGATGCATACCTGAGATGGAAAGAAGATGCTCATCGAGGAAAGTGTCCCAAAGGGGTACCTGGTCCAAGGTTTCATCCTCTAGTGTGTGAGAAGACTACTCATGCGGTCTGCCACCAAATTCTCTGACCCTTCTTGTCCTTTTTCTCAAGGCCATACTCTTGAAGAAGGAGCATCCAACGAATAAGTCGTGGCTTTGCATCTGGCTTCTTCAGGAGGTACCTCAAAACTTCATGGTTAGAAAAAACAACTACTTTAGAGCCCAATAAATATGAACGGAATTTATCTAAATCAAATATGATAGAAAGAATATCCTTTTCCGTAGTTGTGTAATTTGATTGGGTTGAATCCAGTTTCCTCGATATGTGAACATCCCTCCACCCTCTGAGATAAGACAGCTCCAACCGCGATGTTGGAGGCGTCACACATAAGCTCAAATGGAAGGTCCCACCGCAGGGGCTGTATGATCGGAGGAGTGGTCAGACACTTCTTTAGCTCATCAAATGATACCCTGTATGAATCATCAAAATTGAAGTCAATATCTTTTTGAAGCAGTCGAGATAAGGCTAGAGTGATCTTACTAAAATCTCTGATGAAGCGTCGATAAAATCCAGCATGTCCAAGGAATGATCGAACATCACGCACACATGTAGGATATGGGAGGGATGAAATAATGTCTACCTTAGATTTATCAACATCAATTCCACGTTGTGAGACTATATGACCTATGACAATGCCATGATCTACCATGAAATGACACTTTTCAAAGTTCAGGACTAGATTCTTCTCAATACAACGATTCAACACCTTTCCCAAACTAGAGAGACATTCATCAAATGAGGACCCATAAACTGTAAAATAATCCATAAAAACCTCCATGCAGGTCTCAATAAAATCAGAAAAAATACTCACCATGAATCTCTGGAAGGTACCTGGGGCATTGCAAAGTCCAAATGGAAACCTTCGATAAGCAAATGTACCGAATGGGAAGGTGAATGTCGTCTTCTCTTGGTCCTCTGTTGCAATGGGAACCTGAAAATAGCCATAAAATCCATCCAAGAAACAATATTGTGTCTTCCCATGTAGTCTCTCAAGCATTTGATCAATAAATGGGAGGGGGAAATGGTCTTTTCGAGTCGAATGATTTAGTTTCCTATAATCAATACACACACGCCAACTGTTTTTCACCCTCATTGGAACTAACTCATCTTTCTCAGTTTTAACAACAGTAACAACACTCTTCTTAGGCACAACTTGAATTGGACTTACCCACTAAGAATATAAAATGGGAAAGATTATACCTGCCTCGAGAAATTTCTCAAATTCTTTTTTAACAACTTCCAGGAGGGTGGGATTGAGTCTACTTTGTGGTTGTCTCACCGGTTTAGCCCCATCCCTAAGAAAATCTTATGCATGCAAATGGAGGGGCTAATACCTGATATGTCAGCCAAGGTCCACCAAATCGCCCTGATGTTCTCCCTCAAAATATTCAAAAGCTTTTATTCATGTTCAAAAGGGAGATTGTTAGCAATGATAATTGGTAATCTCTCACCACTCAACAAGTATGAGTATTTCAGATTTGGTGGCAATGGATTGAGTTCTAATGAAGGAGGGTGTAGTATGGATGAAGACATTGAAGGAACTGAAATATGTGCACAAAGAGAATTAGTATCAGAATAGACATTATCAAAATCATAGAATAAAGCATCAAATTCATCAGCATACTTAACAGCCATGTCATAATCAGGTTGAACATGATCGAAATCAGAATACGAATCCACATCAAAATCAAATCCAAGAGAGGATAGTGTATCAAAAACATGTGTTGAAGTGATCTTAGACATCAAACTCAAACCAATAATCATAATCTCCCTAAACATAGGACAATCAAATTCCATGGAGTTTTTATTTGGTGGTTCAAAATGGGAGATAAAAAATGCTTTGTGATCCTCTGAGGGGTACTTCATGGAGTCTATAACATTAAATATCACAACTTCATCCCCAAATTTCATGGAAAGTGTACCATCATTGACATTTATGATAGTTTTTGTAGTTCTGAGGAAGGGTCTACCTAAGATAATGGGGGCATGAGAACTTACATGATTATCCTCCATGTTAAGCACGTAGAAATCTGCTGGGAAGATCATGTCTCATACCCGGACAAGTACATCCTCAAGGACTCCCGCTGGATATGCCGTATCCTATTCAACAATTTCACCACTAATCTTGTTGGATTAAACTCACCAACCTACAAGGAAGAGAATACAAGGTGAGGCATCACATTTATTGAAGCTCCTAAATCACAAAGAGCATCAGAGAAGAGCAACTCCCCTATGGTACATGGGATGGTGAATGTCCTGGGATCCTTGAAATTTGTTGGCATTGCTAGAGTTGGTGTAATGAGTGCTGAGACATTCCATCCAAGGTTGATCCTCTTATTTACCTTGATCCCTCTCCGATTGGCACAAAGTTCTTTTAAGAATTTCACATACCTTGGAATTTGCTTAATGGCTTCAAGTAGAGGAATGTTGATCTCCACAAGCTTGAATGTGTCAAAAACCTCCTTTTTCATTGCTTCTCTAGCCATCTTCTTGGTTTGAACAACCCTATTTGGAAAAGGAAGGGGTATAGGAGGAACATCATCAATCTTTTTCTTACCTTTATCTTTCACCTTGGATTGCTCATCAGTTGGTATGGAATGCGGCTTCTCCGGAGTTGAGGTGAATCCCGGTGGAATGGTAGGTACAGATTTATCATTCATTTTCTTCCCACTTCTCAATGTGATGGCACTAACATTCCCCTTTGGATTTGGAGTGGGTTGGGAAGGTAGATTTCTGGAATTCTTTCTTACAAGTTCATAGAGGGAGGTGGAAATCTGGCTCATTTGAGTTTTCAACTCCCTCAACTCCGAACATTGACTCTTCAGGTCATTCTGTTGATTAAGAACAATTTGCTACAAAAGATCATCTGTATTATAATCTACCATTGGTGGAGGATTCCCTTGTTGCTGACTCATTGATGTTTGAGCTTCGAATCTCCTTTGGGGTTGTTGGAAACCCTGTTGGTAAGGTGGAGGCTGCTGGAAGCTTGGTTGAAAAGGGGGCCTTTGTTGTTGTCTAGAGCCATACTCATGTCTGACAGATCATCCCACCCTTGGTTGTATGCTGGATCAAACTTCTTTTGGGGATATGGTTGTTGTTGTTGCTGCTGATATGGTCTCCTAGGGAACACTACTGCACAATCTTCTGTTTCTTGGAGTTGTGGGCAACAGTCAGTTGGGTGGATTGTCTCAGTGCAAATAACACAAGCCCTTGAAGGAGGGGGTAGAGATGTCTTTTGTGCCAAACCAATTTGCCTCACCATAGTGGTCAATTCTTCCAACTTAGTATCAATCAAATGACTTTCAAGAGATGAAGGACTTACCTGATGTACTTCCCTGACATGTGGTGTACCTCTATCGCCAAATTGTTGGGAGTTTTGGGCCATCTTGTCGATCAACGCACGTGCATCTACTGGTGTCTTTTCCACCAATGCTCCTCCAGCCGCAACATCTACCATGATTATCTCCATAGGTGTGAGTCCTTCATAGAAGTATTGGATGAGTAATTTCTCACTGATTTGTTGATGTGGGAAGCTTGCACACAACTTCTTGAATCGCTCCCAGTACTCTTACATTGACTCCCCTTGGGCTTGCTTGATCCCCGATATCTCCTTTGGAATGGATGTTGTCCTTGATGTTGGAAAAAATCTTTGCAAGAAAAGTCGTTTCAAATCATTCCAACATGTTACATCTTTAGGTTGCAAATAATATATCCAATATTCTGCAGCTCTATCAAGTGATAATGGGAATTCTATTAATTTAATTTGATCTTCAGAAACATTTCTTGGTTTTAAAGTTGAGCAAACCACATTAAATTCCTTAAGGTGTTTGTTGGGATCCTCACCAGATAAGCCATGAAACATTGGAAGAATGTGAATTAATCTAGATTTCAATTCAAAGTCTGATTCCAGATTTGGGTATGCAATACAATTTGGTTGATAGTTAATATCTGGTGCAACCAATTCTCAAATGGTTCTATTAAGTTCATTTCCATTATTTCCAGCCATTGGTTCTTCTTTTATGTTTTATTTTGAATAACGTCCAATTACAATGTTTCCAGAAGAGAGGAATTCACCAACTGGTTGAATATTGAAACTTCCCGTAGACTGAGAGTGTCTGATTCGTGCCCTAAGGCTGCGTTCAATCTGAGGGTCAAGATCTAAGAGATCTTCGGGATTAGTTCATGTCATAAATCAAATAAAAATGAAAAGAAAGAAAGTGTACCATAGTAAAATAAAAATTTGAAGTTGAGTTGATGGTCCAAAAAGAATAGAAGAGGCTGAAAAAAATAAAACTTGAGAAACAGGAAAGATGAAAGAGAGAGGTGAAGAAAATAATAAAATGAAAAAAAAAGAAATACCTCTAAATGGTTGAATAAACTTCTTGCATCCCAAGAAATGATGCCAGTTTGATAGAGCACTGTCGTGGGCGCCCTCAAATGATTAATGTGATTTTGGGGTACTTAGGTGTAGCAGAGTGACTGACCAAGGTCGTCTCTCAAAGGAGGAAGTGAATTTAGCAACTTATTAAACGTATTATAAAACAAATAAAATAGAATAGAATAAATACACTAATTTAAAGGACTGGGTTTTGTTATAGTTAATGAATCTAGAATAATTTTGCTGGAAGAAGATTGTTTTTTTTTGTTTTTAGTTTTGAAATTATGTTCGACTGAAATGACATAACAAAAAGATGTTTTTTTAGAAATCTATTTTAAAAGGCGTAGTCGATCTAAATTGACCTCTTCATTAACTTATTAATAATTATCATTTAAATAAATATCCACTTAATTATGATCCCCTAATTTGTTTTCCCTCGAAACCTACGAGAGTTAACTTAACCACAAAGATGAAATTACTTAAACCCTAGGCTAGCTTCAGAACACGCAATCGCAGCACCCTGCTTTGATTGTTGTTCCAATGATAGCTTATGGTCAGTGGTTAATTAGAGCATATATCCATTCTGGAAATGAGGTTGAATTGTGTTTAGGTATTATATTTTAACTCTAAAAATTTATCCCGTGTGGTCCTGTATTACCGATTATGATTATGCTCTCATAATTTACACAAAATCCCGACCTCGCGTGTTTTTGTGTAAATTGTTCAATTGCTTGCTTAGTTTCATATAATTTAAAAACACAATTCATTGATCATATTATGTGAATTACATTAGCTCATTGATTCAGAATAATTAAATGCAGAGGGTAGAAGATAGATCGATTACTAAAAGACTACTCTTCCATGGGTGGCGTAATCATCGTAGAAGCGTTTTGCATGTGCAAGGGTTTATAATGGGTATAACCCAATAACGCTTCTACACAAGAATTACAGAACAAATAGGAAGATTAAGAGAAGAAAAAATTTAAACAAAACAGAAGAAAAGAGAAGAAATAAAAGAAGAAAAAAAAGTTTATTACACAAACAAAATCATTACAACATGAAGGAGAAGAAGAAGGCTTCGTCGAAGGGATCCTTGATTCAAGAGCTACCCTTATTGAAATGGTTTGATAATTGGAGTGGATCCACTTCTCCTCTACCCTCAACTTCCCAAATCACGTCCCAACCCCTCCAAATGAGGAAAACTCCAATATATAGATGGGAGGGGAGGAGAGTTTACAAGTGGTCTCAAGTGTGAATGTGGAAATTCGGCCAAATATTTTAATTCCAATTGCACCGCCCATTTTACCACCCAAAAGCGTGAATGGTCCGGCCTTCCAGAAGGATATTATGTGAGGATATGGGTTCTATATCGCCTCTAGATATTTGGGCTTCATCCAGGCCCAGATGAAGGAGTTATGGCCGAAATACAAAAGCTTCTCCATTTTGGCGAGTCTAGCCGAACATTGATTTTATGGCCCATTTTGAACAAGCGAATTCACTCTTTAGATTTAGTGTCATGAATAAAAGTTTTAGATAATTATTTCAAAAACACTGTTACAAAATTTCAAATTTATATAATACATATAAAAATATTTAGCTTTGAAATACTACAGTGAACAATAAAGGGTAAAACTGGAATTTTCATCAAATATTCAAATGAATGATCTAATCCCAAATACTTTCTAATTAAACATATTTAACACAATGTGAGGAAATTATATCATTTATTATCAATAAAATATTCAATAAAATAGTGTTTTATCAACTCCCCCACACTTACCCTTTTGCACCCCTGAGCAAAACCTCATATCAAGTAAACATCAATATCAAATCAAAAGCAATTTTAAAACACATATCCTTGAGATCAAACAATTACACACCAAGAAAAAAAAGATATAATGCCTCATAAAAACCCATTATTTCAAGTTCTTCATTTATATCATTCAATATATTTCCACTTTATTTATCCTCTCATGCACAAAACACTTACGTCGCTTGAATATTCTCTCATCACTCAAATATCAATTTTGTTTTGTAATGTCTTTCTCATCCAAACTCATACAAGGGTCACCATAGGCTTGATAGATTCCTAAATTACTACCCGATGTGAGTCAAGGACATATTTTTACCATGAGGACTTTTCAGGGTTTTTCTGTGGCTTTCGGTTGGTAGGATTTAGATGTGAAAAATTCTGAGGCTGAATAAGGAGGGCTTGACACTTTTTGAAGCAAAATTACATTAATCTAATTTTCACATAAATTTTTCTTCTCCTCAATCCCTATAGAATCAATTCAGGTCCATCATCATGAAAAGTCATGAAAAGTTTACACCATTCATCATTTCAGCATCAAAAATGTCAATCTTCTCAAACATGATTTTCTTGAGAGCTCCAGATGGGCACAACTTTCCACCTCAATTAGAAGCTCCAGAAAAGGAATAGCATCACTTATCATGAATGCTCTAGAAAAGGCACAGATTTCAATATAATGAATTTCTTCAGCAGCAAACACATCTCTTAAGAATTTAATTTTCCACCCAAAGTATCACAGAATGGGGTGGCACAACACAAGATAGATTCCCCCACACTTAAGCTCAACTAGATTATGAAATTTCACTTCAAGAGTTGGTTGGATAGGGAAAATCGTCTTGTAATGTGGCTAACCTAACAGGCTGTGCATGGCTTCTAAGGGAAAAAAGGATTAAATGTTCAAGTAAGGCCATAATAAAAAAGGATTACTTGAAATAGGGGCTTTAATACCTAACAAATGCCTCAATCATTTAAACATAAGTACCTCAAACCCTCAAGTCTTGACAGGAATAGATCAAATTCTGGTTAAATCAAGCACGGTTTGGTTCTCTCATGAAGTGAGGTGAATGTAAAGAATATGAAAATAATAGTTATGAAGCCTCACAAGAAATTGATATCAAATATAAAGACAGTGAGATGTGGCATGTGATTCAAAATTTAGTTTACTTTTCATGAAATTACTAAATAATTGAACTTGAAACAAAGTCATTTTCAGCATTCATTTAAGCTCAGTTTCATGGGATAAATTGTTTCACTCATTGATATGCATTTAAAAATTGTGATGAGAATCATTTTAGCTCAAAAATTTCAAAAAGAAAAAGAAAATTGAAAAAAATAATCACACCCAATTTAAAAAACACACTTTTTTTGGTTTTTTAACATGAAAACAATTGAAATTACTAAACTAAAATGTTCCCTCCCCCACACATAAAATATTGCATTATGCTCAATGTGAACCCATGAGACGATATATGCACATGAAATGCAGAATTTTTAAGTAGGACAAATAATATAAAAGTGTAAGTGTTAGGAACAGCCTGATGTTCTCAATTGATGATGGGGTCATGAAGTGTGATAAAATCCACTACATCAGTAGGAAGTCCCTCAATGTATCTCTTCAAACGTTTCCCATTGACTGTAAAGCTCCTTCCAGAGTCCTCTTGTGTGATCTCCACTGCACCATAAGAAAAAACATTAGATACAATATAAGGACCTATCCATTTGGAACACAACTTACCAGGCATCAACTTCATTCGTGAACTGTAGAGAAGGACTTTCTCTCCAACATGAAACTCCCTTTGTTGGATCATTTTGTCATGAGCTGCTTTTGATCTTTCCTTGTAGAGCCTTGAGTTATCATATGATGACAGTCGAATCTCCTCAAGCTCTTGAATTTGCAACTTCCTTTGAATTCCAGCTTGGGCCAAATCCATGTTGCATTTCTTTATAGCCCAATATGCCCGATGATCGACTTCCACTGGGAGATGAAATGCTTTCCCAAAAACAATCCTAAATGGGGACATACCAATGGGTGTCTTGTATGCTATCCTATAAGCCCACAATGCATCATCCAAGCGCTTGCTCCAATCCTTCCTATTTGGCTGCACAATTTTCTCCAAGATTTGTTCCAACTGATGATTTGAAACCTCAGCCTGGACATTTGTTTGGGGGTGGTATGGTGTTGATGTTTTGTGTATCACCCCATACTTTTGAAGGAGGGAAGCAAACTTCCTATTGAAAAAGTGTGTCCCTTGGTCACTGATGATGGCCTTTGGTACTCCAAACCTTCAAAAAATCTATGCTTTGACAAAGTCCACAACAACACAAGAATCGTCAGTCCTGGTGGCCTTGGCCTCCACCCATTTACTCACATAATCAACAGCAACCAAAATATACAAAAAACCAAAGGAACTAGTAAAAGGACCCATAAAATCAATGCCCCATACATCAAAAATCTCACAGAATAGTATGGGTTTTTGGGGCATCTCATGTCTCCTAGAAATGTTCCCAGTGTGTTGGCAACGAGAGCATGACTTACAAAACACTTGGGCATCATGGAACAAGCTAGGAAAATATAATCCAGAGTCCAAAACCTTCCTAGATGTCCATTGGGGTCGAAAGTGTCCACCACAAGCAAGTGTATGAAAGAAATGCAAAACAGACTCAAACTCATGATCGGGAATACACCTCCTAATGACTTGGTCACTACACATGCACCAGAGGTAATGATCATCCCACACATAATACCTAGACTCACTTTTTAATTTTTGGACTTGATGTTTCTTTAAAACTGTATGTATTTTAAAGGAAACAATGTAGTTAACTAAATCTTCATACCAAGGATGGGTACCTGAGATGGAATAATGATGCTCATCGGGGAAAGTGTCCCGAAGTGGTACCTAGTCCAAGGTGTCATCCTCTAGTGTGTGAGTAAGCCTACTCTTGTGGTCTACCACCAAATTCCTTGACCCCTTCATGTCCTTTTTCTCAAGGTCAAACTCTTGAAGAAGGAACATCCAACGAATAAGTTGTGGCTTTGCATCTGGCTTCTTCCGGAGGTACCTCAATGCTGCATGGTTATAAAAAACAACTACTTTAGAGCCCAATAAATATGAACAAAATTTATCTAAAACAAAAATGAAAATAAGAAACTCCTTTTCCATATTTGTGTAATCTGATTGGGTTGAATCCAGTGTCCTCGATGCATATGTGATCACATGTGAACGTACCTCCACCCTCTGAGATAAGACAGATCCAACCGCGAAGTTGGAGGCGTCACACATAAGCTCAAATGGAAGGTCCCACCGCGGGGGCTGTATGATTGGTGGAGTGGTCAGACACTTCTTTAGCTCATCAAATTATACCCTTCTTGAATCATCAAAATTGAAGTCAATATCTTTTTGAAGCAATCGAGATGAGGGTAGAGTGATCTTACTAAAATCTCTGATGAAGCGTCGATAAAATCTAGCATGTCCAAGGAATGATTGAACATCACGCACAAATGTAGGATATGGGAGGGATGAAATAATGTCTTCCTTAGATTTATCAACTTCAATGCCACGTTGTGAGACTATATGACCTATGAAAATGACATTCTCTACCATGAAATGACACTTTTCAATGTTCAGGACCAGATTCTTCTCAATACAATGATTCAACATCTTTCCCAAAATAGAGAGACATTCATAAAATGAGGACCCATAAACTGTAAAATCATCCATAAATACCTCAATGCAGGTCTCAATAAAATCAGAAAAAATACTCTCCATGAATCTATGGAAGGTACTTGGGGCATTGAAAATTCCAAATGGCATCCTTCTATAAGCAAATGTACTGAATGGGTAGGTGAATGTCATCTTCTCTTGGTCCTCTACTGCAATGGGAACCTGAAAATAGCCAGAAAATCCATCCAAGAAACTATAGTGTGTCTTCCCCGGCTAGTCTCTCAAGCATCTGATCATTAAATGGGAGGGGGAAATAGTCTTTGTGAGTGGGATGATTTAGTTTCCTATAATCAATACACACACGCCAACTGTTTTTCACCCTCATTGGAACTAACTCATCTTTCTCTTTTTTAACAACAGTAACACCACTCTTCTTAGGCACAACCTGAATTGGACTTACCCACTGAGAATATGAAATGGGAAAGATTATACCTGCCTCGAGAAATTTCTCAACATCTTTTTTAACAACTTCCAGGAGGGTGGGATTGAGTCTCCTTTGTGGCTGTCTCACCGGTTTAGCCCAATCCACCAAGAGAATCCTAGGCATGCAAATGGAGGGGCTAATACCTGATATGTCATCCATGGTCCACCCAATCGCCCTGATGTTATCCCTCAAAATATTCAAAATCTTTTCTTCATGTTCA
The DNA here is from genome assembly GCA_963277665.1 of Viscum album. Classification (NCBI taxonomy): domain Eukaryota; kingdom Viridiplantae; phylum Streptophyta; class Magnoliopsida; order Santalales; family Viscaceae; genus Viscum; species Viscum album. The sequence continues at coordinate 1,656,791,452 of OY728138.1, read as the reverse complement.
AAAGGGAGATTGTTAGCAATGATAACAAGTAATCTCTCACCACTCAAAAAGTATGAGTATTTCAGATTTGGTGGCAATGGCTTGAGTTCTAATGAAGGAGGGTGTAGTATGGATGGAGACATTGAAGGAACTGAAATATGATCACAAAGAGCATCAGTATCAGAATAGACATTATCAAAATCAGAGAATAAAGCATCAAATCCATCAGCATACGTAACAGCCATGTCATAATAAGAGTGAACATGATCAAAATCAGAATATGAATCCACATCAAAATCGAATCCAAGAGAGGATTATGTATCAACAACATGTGTGGAAGTGAACATAGACATCAAACTCGAACCAATAATCATAATCTCCCTAAATATAGGAAAATCAAATTCCATGGAGTTTTTATTTGGTGGTTCAAAATGGGAGATAAAAAATGCAGAGTGATCCTCTGAGGGGTACTTCATGGAGTCCATAACATTAAATATCACAACTTCATCCCCAAATTCCATGAAAAGTGTACCCTCATTGACATTTATGATAGTTTTTTGCAGTTTTGAGGAAGGTTCTACCTAAAATAATGGGGGCATGAGAACTTACCTAATCATCCTCCATGTTAAGCACGTAGAAATCTACTGGGTAGAACATGTCTCTTACCCGGACAAGTACATCCTCAAGGACTCCCACTGGATATGTCATAGCTCTATTCGCCAATTGCACCACTACTCTTGTTGGCTTCAACTCACCAACCTGCAAGGAGGAGAATACAGAGTAAGGCATCACATTTATTGAAGCTCCTAAATTAGAAAGAGAATCAGAGAAGTGCAACTCCCCTATGGTACATGGGATGGTGAATGTCCCGAGATCATTGAACATTAGTGGTATTACCAGAGTTGGTGTAATGAGTTCTTAGACATTCCTTCCATGTTTAATCCTCTCATTTCCCTTGAGCCCTCTTCGATTGGTACAATGTTCTTTTAATAATTTCGCATGCCTTGGAATTTTCTTAATGGCTTCAAGTAGAGGAATGTTGATCTCCACAAGCTTGAATGTGTCCAGAACCTCCTTTTGCATTGCTTCTTCAGCCATCTTCTTGTTTTGAACAACCCTGTTTGGAAAAAGAATGGGTTTAGGAGGAAAATCATCAATATTTTTCTTACTGTTATCTTTCACCTTGGATTTCTCATCATTTGGTATAGAATGCGGCTTCTCCGGAGTTGAGGTGAATCCCGATGGAATGGTAGGTATAGATTTATCGTTCATTTGATTACCACTTCTCAATGTGATGGCACTAACATTCCCCTTTGGATTTGGAGTGGGTTGGAAAGGTAGATTTCTGGAATTCCTTCTTACATGTTCATGGAGGGCGGTGGCAATCTGGCTCATTTGAGTTTTCAACTCCCTCAGCACCGAACATTGACTCTTCAGCTCATTCTGTTGATTAAGAACAATTTCCTTCATAAGATCATTAGTATTAGAATATACTTTTGGTGGAGGATTCCCTTGTTTCTGACTCGTTGATGTTTGAGCTTCAAATCTCCTTTGGGGTTGTTGGAAACCCTGTTGGTAAGGTGGAGGCTGCTAGGAGTTTGGTTGAAAAGGGGGCCTTTGTTGTTGTCCAGAGCCATACCTCATGTCTGACTGATCTTTCCACCCTTGGTTGAATGCTGGGTCAAACTTCTTTTAGGGATATGGTTGTTGTTGTTGTTGCTGATATGGTCTCCTAGGGAACACTACTGCACAATCTTCTGTTTCGTGGAGTTGTGGGCAACAGTCAGTTGGGTGGCTTGTCTCAGTGAAAATACCACAAGGCCTTGAAGGAGGGGGTAGAAATGTCTTTTGTGCCAAAGAAATTTTCCTCACCATAGTGGTAAATTCTTCAAACTTAGTATCAATTAAATTACATTCAAGAGAAGAAGGACTTACCTGATTTACTCCCCTGACATGTGGTGTACCTCGATCAACAAATTGTTTGGAGTTTTGGGCCATCTTGTCGATCAATGCACGTGCAGATACTGGTGTATTGTCCACCAATGATCCTCCAACTGCAACATCTACCATGCTTCTCTCCATAGGTGTGAGTCCTTCATAGAAGTACTGGATGAGTAATTTCTCACTGATTTGGTGATGTGGGCAGCTTGCACACAACTTCTTGAATCGCTCCCAGTACTCATACATTGACTCCCCTTGGGCTTGCTTGATCCCCAATATCTCATTTCGAATGGATGTTGTCCTTTATGCGGGAAAAATCTTTGCAAGAAAAGACGTTTCAAATCATTCCAACATGTTACATCTTCAGGTTGGAAATAATACATCCAATCTTTTGCAGGTCCATCATGTGATAATGTGAATGCTCTTAATTTAATTTGATCTTCAGAAACATTTCTTGGTTTTAAAGTTGAGCAAACCACATTAAATTCCTTAAGGTGTTAGTTGGGATCCTCACCAGATAAGCCATGAAACATTGGAAGAAGGTGAATTAATCCAGATTTTAATTCAATGTCCGATTCGAGATTTGGGTATGCAATACAATTTAGTTGATAGTTAATATCTGGTGTAGACAATTATAGAATGGTTTTATTAAGTTCATATCCATTATTTCCAGAAATTGGTTCTTCTTTTATGTTGGATTTTGGATAACTTCCAATTCCAATGCTTCCGGAAGAAAGAAATTCACCAACTGGTTGAATATTGAAACTTCCCGTAGACTGAGAGTGTCTGATTCGTTCCCTAAGGCATCGTTCAATCTTAGGGTCATGATCTAAGAGATCATCAGGATTAGTTCATGTCATAAAACAAATAAAAATGAAAATAAACAAAGTGGACCATAGTAAAATAAAAATGTGAGGCTGAGTTGATGGCCCAAAAAGAAAAGAAGACGATGAAACAAAGAAAACTTGAGAAAGAGGAAAGATGAAAGAGAGAGGTGAAGAAAATAATAAAATAAAAAATAAAAGAAATATCTATAAATGGTTGAATAAATTAATTGTGTTCCCGGAAATGGCGCCAATTTGATAGAGAGCTGTCGTGGGCGCCCTCAAATGATTAATGCGATTTTTGGGTACTTAGGTGCAGCAGAGTGGCTGACCAAGGTCGTCTCTCAAAGGAGGAAGTGAATTTAACAACTTATTAAAGGTATTCTAAAAGAAATAAAATAGAATAGAATAAAAACACTAATTTAAAGGATTGAGGTTTGTTATAGTTTATGAATCTAGAAGAAGTTTGCTGGAAGAAGATTGTTTTTTTTTGTTTTTAGTTTTGAAATAAATTTCGATTGAAATGACACAACAAAAAGATGTTTTTTTAGAAATGTATTTTAAAAGGTGTAATCGATCTAACTCTACCTCTTCATTAACTTATTAATCGTTATCAATTAAATCAATATCCAATTAATTATGATCTCATAATTTGTTATCCCATGAAACCTACGTGAGTTAACTTAACCACAAAGATGAAATTACTTAAACCCTAGGCTAGCTTCGGAACACACAATCACAGCAACCTGCTTTGATTGTTATTCTAAGGATATCTTATGGTCAGTGGTTAATTAGAGCACATTTCCATTCTGGAAATGAGGTTGAATTTTTTTTAGGGATTATATTTGAACTCTACAAATTTATCCCGTGTGGTCTTGTATTACTGATTAAGATTACGCTCTCACAATTTACACAAAATCCCGACCTCGCGTGTTTTTGTGTTAATTGTTCAATTGCTTTCTTAGTTTCTTGTAATTTAAAAACACAATTCATGGATAATATTATGTGAATTACAATATCTCATTGATTCAAAATAATTAAATGAAGAGGGTAGAAGATAGATCGATTACTAAAAGACTACTCTTCCATGGGTGGTGTAATCATCGTAGAAGCGTTATGCATGTGCAAAGGTTTATAATGGGTATAACCCAATAACGCTTCTACTCAAGAATTCCAGCCCAAAAAGGAAGATTAATAGAAGAATAAATTTAAATAAAACAAAAGAAAAAATAAGAAATAAAAGATGAACAAAGAAGTTAATTACACAAACAAAATCATTACAACATGAAGGAGAAGAAGAATGCTTCGTCGAAGGGATCCTTGCTTCAAGAGCTACATTTATTGAAATGGTTGGATAATTGGAGTGTATCAACTTCAACTCTGCCCTAAACTTCCCAAATCTTGTCCCAACCCCTCCAAATGCAGAAAACTCCAATTTATAGATGGGAGGGGAGGAGAGGTTACAAGTGGTTTCAAGTGTGAATGTGGAAATTCTTCCAAATATTTCAATGCAAATTGAACCACCCATTTGGCCACCACAACGCATGAATTGGACGACCTTCCAGAAGGATACTATGTGAGGATACTTGTTTCCTATCTCCTATAACAATTTGGGCTTAATCCAGTCCCAGATGAAGGGGTTATGGCCGAAAAACAGAAGCTTCTCCATTCTGGCGAGTCCAGCCCAACTTTGACTTCAGGGCCCTTTTTCAACAACCAAATTCACTCTTTAGCTTTAGTGTCCTGGCTAAAAGTTGTATATAATTATGTCAGAAACACGTTTAAAAAATTAAAATTCAAATAATAAACATAAAAATATTTATCTTCGAAATACTACAGTGATCTATAAAGGGTAAAACTGGAATTTTCATGAAATATTCAAATGAATGATCTAATCCCAAATACTTTCTAATTAAACATATTTAACACAATGTGAGGAAATTATATCATTTATTATCAATAAAATATTCAATAAAAAATTGTTTTATCACAAACCAATCAGAGCATTAATTCTGGTACCTCCTTTTCCATAGACTCCATTCTTTCATGTGGTAAAAGTCTACATCCATGTATTGAGATTTGCATGTTTTGAATAGTGCGTTGTCACCATTACGTGTCCCAATTTAACCATTGAAACATTAATTTAGTCATTTCTAGTAATGTGAAGGTATTTCCACATATTGATGTAGATAAATCCTTCATAGAAGAATGTTGAAGGTTGTGCCCTAATGAACAACCATGAAATATGAATTAGAAATAAGATTCCCCAAACTGAGTTCTGAGTGTAATCCCACCCAAATGTTTTTTCTCATTATTTTCATATCATTGAAACATTAAAGAAGATGGATATAAGTCAGATTCAGTGAGGCCCAATCGACGATGTGTACGAATAGGAACTAGATCATCTCCTATGACATTTTCAATATAGGCTCATCCGATTTATTTGTCATTAACTCTTATATAATGATACAAGGGCCTGCTATGTCCATGAACAACATCATCCTTATATTAATCCGCAAAAGATTTAACTCCATGACATTCTATAGGATCATTCCCTATTCTATAAACCTCCATTGTATCAGCTTCAATTTCAAACTCCTAAGGACATTAAAATGTTTCAATAATTGATTCTCAAAGATATTTAGATAGAATTAAGGCATCCAAAATTTCAAACATGTCTAGTATCCGGCCTAGGTAATTCAAAATAAGAAAAATTGGGTCCATATGTCTTTGTTTCCCAACATGGTGATTAGGTTTTGCAGGTGCCTTTGATGTTGACAATTCTTATGTAGATGTAACTTGTGTCAGAGTAGAAACTGGAATTACTCCAAGATATGGTAGATCATACTAAATTTGTTTATCTATTTTCTAATAAGAAGATGGTGTGACCTCTAATCGGTCCTCCAAAAAATCATGTCATGACCGAACATACCAGGCATTGAAGAATCATCTTGTTCTTGTAGATATTGTTAAACGGATATCCAATGCGTTCTCTCCGCATATACGGTTTAAGAAGGGGTATAGTTAAAATAGTGGCTTTTATAATACTCAGTTATTCCCCTAAATCCTCAACCTTGGCCCCTTCCTTAATTTTTTTGTAAAAAAATATGCTCCTTTTGATCAAAATCACCAATTTCATAGGTATCCATTATGTTTATCAATTTCATGGAACCAAAGATAAATTTTTCATAAGATGAGGATTTTTCTTGATTGATCAATTCTGGTTGTGCCGTTTGGTTGGGTGGTGCACATGATTTTGAAACTGATGTCATGAAATCTGCTAATGTCAATGACAACTTTGGCCCTGTCACGAGCTCATTTTATTTTGACTACTCTTCATCCATATAATCATGATGCTTCTATGAGGATTGACCTTTTGATGAAAGTGGTTTTTCTATGTCTGATGTAACAAAAAACAAAATTGGTTGATTCTACTATGTTTTTAAAAAAAATGAGTTCAATGGATTGTTTTCCTGATTATCATATCATCAAATTTTTGTGCATTTTTACCTTTTACTTCCTTATATTCACCTCCATCCTCTAGATTTGTAGCAGTAACAAATGCTACTTGGGATGAATAACAGGACAGTTTAACATTTCCATAGTCTACCATTTTTTGTACGAGGTCGTTGACAAGAAAATACTCTTGAATGGGATGACCCAATATTTGGTGAAAGTGGAAATAATTTAGAAGATATTTATATGATATTTTTTTGGATTCGGTGGCCTTGGAAACATAACAAAATTATTTTCTAGAGGTGACATGATTTTACAAAGAAAATTTTCATTCTTGAATGAATAACATTTTTTGTTTAAATCCTCAAACTATTTCCGCCAAATATCTCATTGATCATCATGATAAGGAAGTCATTGTTTCTGTTGTTTAGGAGGATTATCCCTTCGATATGATGAATGTTATGATGTGTATGTAGGTATAGGTGCATTCATATTTTTAATTTTACCAACCAATGCATTCTTTATTCTCATTCATAGAAGTGATGGAATTATATGAATTATATCTTTAGTTCCATAATGGAATCTCTAATATATTTAGATATTGAAGAAAGGATTCAAAACCCTCGTATCTATTTCAGTGGGATCATTGGTGTGTGTAACTCATCACATAGATTTTCCACAAAAAATTGCAGCAACTCTTCCCGAAGGAGTTCCAGATTAATTGAATATATTAATCCTGTACTTCGAGTAGTGAAATATGAAACTCATTCATTATCCATTTGTTTTCAATTTGTAAGATAAAAAATTGTTGTCTTTTGTTGTGTTTTTCAAAATTGAAGGATGAATTTCTAACAAATAACACACCATCATGTAATTGATCGAGATTGCAAACTTGTATACAATACAAAAGAAGGTTTCTATAATGATTGCACAAAACTCATAAGCAATACTGCTTCTTGTTTTTAAGGAGTTCCCATCATGGGATCATAATGAGAAAAAAATGTGTTATGTTTGGTTCTGGATCTCCCGAACCATTAATGATTGGTAATGTAGAATTCAAAAATTTCTGTAGGCGGAGGTATCAGATCCATCCACTTAGTGTAAGCTTTCCATTCTGTGTAATCTAGCACACATTGTTTTTTCATATCTTCCAATCGAGTTATTAATTACCCAATTTTGGACATAAGAACATGGGGAATATCTTGATGATCTTGGACCTGTACATGTACCACACTAGGAGGTTGAACTAGTGGAATGACCTGCAAAATCAATGGCGGTGGTGCATGTTTTTTCCTTAGATATCCCAAAGTAATATTCTTATAAGGATGATATTAATCCTTCCCTAGTTGTGTAACCAATTTAGGGAATTAATTATTTTCATATTTAGTTTCCAAAAATATTCTTTTCTGAAGAGATCCTATAGGATGTGCAAGTTGAGAAACTACAAAAGTAGTATGTCTACCCAAAATTCTACGTTAATGTACCTTTGTATTGAGTCTTCTTGACCCTTTCATCTCATATTATTGGTATGAAAGTATTTCTTCAACTGATAGTTATTTTCTTTATCTAGTGGAAAAGTGAGATGTGATCTAATAGTTACTTTTCTCATTATTAAATTCCTTTTGGAGGGGTGGGTGTTGGTAAATTGAGGGAATACATAAATTGAATGTAAGACTCGGATTTTGGTCATTCACACCTTCTCCATTTGTTTTAGTATGTACCATATTATGGATAAGAACTTCATATCTTAATTCCCTTTAAAAAAATAATTTTATGGTGGATCTTCAAAAATGATGTTAATGATAATTTTTGATGCATAATGCATTGATGAGATTATTTCATTGTATTTATATAATCATCTCCTTCTATAAATTCTATGTGACTCTATTATCCTATAAGATGAATTCCAAGAATTTTTTTGGGGGATAGTTAACAAAAATAAATCCTTGGATAGTTTAATTGTGCACTATTTTTGTTTTTTCCTCCATAATTAGGAGAAAAAATACATCTTCTTGAGGAGGGGATTTCATATGTGAAAAATACCCTTTCTGTACATGTTGGGGTAGTTCCTGTAATTTTTCTTTAGTCGATAGAAATATGTTTATTGAATTCAAAGTTTGAATTAAAAAATGCACCATCTCTGTAGGATTCTGTGGCTCTTGAAATTCTATGGCTGAGATTCTCACAAGTTCTCTTCTAATTTTAGGATCTTTGGTTCGAGCATTAGCTGGGTGCATTATCTGGAAACCACTCAATTCGTCTGTTTTGGAAGATAGTTGTGCTATTTTAGACATTTGCGTTATCTGACAGTTGTCATCCACTAAGAGGGAATCCCGCTGAAGATTACTAGAGTTGTAATGGAAAAGTAACTCACTAACGTGTTCTCATTGGGCTTGACATTGAGAAAATGTAGTTGAGAACTCTTCTTGAGCGTACATTTGATTAAATAAAAAATCAACTGATTTTATTTGGTCATGGTTCAAAACATTTCATGGGAAAACTTTTGGGGTGGCTTCATTGATTTTCAAGTGCATTAAAATGCAATGCTCTTTGTGCACCCCATCATCTAATACGAACACTAGATGGGGTATCAAAAATTAATATTCACATCCTCTTTAAAACTTTAAGGCATTCATGATGAAGTGTTTTACACTGCATTTCAACATTTGGATGTTGGGAAACTGAGAAATATGCAAAGTCATTATGGTGTTTCAACCGTTCTATTACCCTTATGGTATTTTTATATTTATAATATGGGTATAAATTAGTTTTCAAATGATGATAAGTCTTGAATAAGATGAGGTGGACATCATGAATGGAATATTATTCCATAAATTATTGAATTTTGTTTTGAGAATATTCCAAAGGCTATAAAATGATTTATACATATCCTTTTTCCAATTTTTTTCATATTTAACATATATTCCTCATCTTTTACTAGAGTTTTCCCCACATGGTCTGACCAATGTGAATTATTTTTATTTCTTTATTAAAAAAGTCAAATCAGTCATTTTTTAATTTACTGTATCAGATGAAAAATTACCCATGGGAGTTTTGGAGAATGACCATTACGTTAATATATATTCTCTTTGATAATTTATTTCACCTATTAATGACAAGGCATCAAACAAGACTGGCCATTAATTGGAAAGTTCAACAAGATTAAAGGGATTTCTCATTACTACGTTGTCAATTATAGATTTATCATGAAAATGTTAAATACTACTAAGTGGAAAACTTTTTTAGAGAATAAAATCCTACGGAGGACCACCCCGGTGGATTACTGCAAGGGATAAATACTATTGATCCTTGGTCTTCTAGCCACATGGATGGTTGTCGTGGCTCTCATCCATAGATAGACACTCTGTAGTAAACACATTTCCCGGATCTAAGCATTCATGATGAATTCAATGATGAAACACTTCAGATATAATAATAATAATACTACTCCAATAATTTTACAATGAGGGAGTGGGATATTGATTTGAAATAGATAAATTACTAAGGGTTTAAAGTACTCAAGCATTATAGGGATCCAAATTTCAGATTGACTCTTGAGTTTCCAACTTTGTTTGGTTAGATTTCTTCTTGGATTTTCTCTTACAATTAATTGTGTCCAATTTTTGGGAGAAGTGGTTATCATGGGTAGGTGTATGTGCCTAACTTGGAGTGGATATAAAAATGCGCCAATGACCTTTAATATGAATGGGTGTATGTTCAGAATCCAGTTGTTTGAATGATATAGGGAATATGGACCTTGACCCTCCTAGACCAGAATAGTGGTATCTATATATTTTGAGATAGCATGATGATGTCTCATCCTAGGTGTGGGAAACATTTATGTGTATGTTACCTTGGTAATGTGTATGTTTTTAATATGTTATCCAGAAATTCATCTTGAATATGGGAATGAATTTGTGTCTTCCCTTTCACCTTTGCTAGGATTTGTTTATTGACATTAGTGGCCGGAATGATAATACATGTCAATTTACTATCTAGATTAGGTGTATGTGCCTACACCTTTTCTATTTTTCTTGTCAATGGTTTTTACCAATCCTCATGTATTGGGGAAGAGTGTTGGATCTGCCCCAAATTTGTCATCAGAGCTTTCTGACTGACTACTCTGGGTGCTACCCAACGAGAATGATGGCATGCATGATGAACCTTGGAAGGTGTATGCGCAAGATCGTTTTTTCCATCAATCAAGGATGATGAACTTCCTTCAATAATAATGGATGATACTGCTAATAGAATAAGTGATTGTATGTAGTTGAATTTTCCTAGTTACCAGTTGCCTCCACATTTTATTAGCATACGTCTTTAAATGCAGTAAGGCGAGCCTTCTGACTGGCTGATAATTTGTAAACTAGTTTATGTTCCTATGCATGATAATAAAGTATATTTTCTTGGTAGGATTGGTGGGTTGCTACGAGATGAGTCAGTTGGGCATCAGAATTATGACGGATAGCTGTATGTGCCCGCTCATTGTTTTCCATCAAGTTAGAATGATGGAATTCTCCAAAAGGGTTAGAGGTAAGAACATTCTCCCTATTGACCAGACATTTTCCCTTGAGGGTCATCTTGGTCGCCCATGTTTGATGGACCTGAGCCGAACATGCATATGAAACACCCCCATCACGTTGGGGATTCACTACCGCAAGATTCTACTGGTGGTGATTATTTTTGAGAATCCTCACGAAAGACCCATGGATCCTTGAAATGAGTCCATGATTGGCCACTTGATCAACCTTCCTATAATTCACGAGGGACTAGTTGTTGTGTTTCAAGCACAATGACTTGAAATTGTTTAAGATGGTAGTTGGAACAATCTGTTTCTTGATCATCAGTCGTTGTTGGTCAGACGGTCGAGTATTTTTATTAACCTGAAGAGCTTTTCGGGAAGCCTCCAAGGTTTAGTTAAATGGATATATGAATGAATTATTCCTTTTTTATGTCATTCCATTATCAATTGATAAGGGCCTTATAGGTGGGTAACATTATTAACATGGTTAATGATTCATGTCTTGTTCACCATTTTCCTTTCGTATTTCATTGAAACATGTGTTATAGTTTTAAGAATCACTTCTTCCAGGCAGTTTTCATTGGATTTATTCAAAGGATCGTAAACACCCAATAGTTCTCTATCAAAAAAGGTACATGCTTTCCAAAGTCAAGCGTTGTTTATGTTTTATCTTTACAATACTTAATAATATGTGTTGGTCAAGATGATGGGAGGTCGACCTCATCACACCCATTTATGGGGAAATATTGTCTACTCCGTGACTCTCTTTAAAAATGTAATATATTTTCCTGAATCCTTATTAATTTACCAAGTATAACATATATTTCCCTTATAATTTTCATTCACTTATTATCATGGGTAAAATTTTGAAACATTTGTATCTATTTGAGGATCTTCATTAATGGAGATATCCGTATGTATTGGAGGATCTCCATAAATTATATCCTCTAATATAAAACATAGAGATTAATTTAATCATATTTATGATGATATTAGTTTTTAATTCAATCGGTGGGGCACTCAGGAATTTACTTTCATCTACGGAGATGAATGTTTTCTTTAATATAGTGATTGTACCCATAAAATGGGATATCTATGTATCCTTGTGAAAGCAATCAGAACCCTTATAGTTCGGTGTCGCTTAATAGGACTCATCATACCTTTAAAGGTCATGTGATCAAGATATCTATGGGAATGTTTCTTAGTCACTTTTTGGTGTGGGACATATGCCTATTTCTCCCAAGGACCTCGTAATGAAAATGGGTTTCCAATAAAGATTAGAACTGGTTGGGAATAAGGACCAATGATAAAAGGGTTGACTAGATGTTTTGGGTTACCACATCACGATGTCTTCCTAATTAAACCATTTGGATGGGAATCAATCACACATAGTTCAATGAGTCACTTAGGAGTGTATATTCCTATGAGGGAAATGAGTTTAGGCTTACTTCATAAAAATGATGCCTTAATGATTTGGGGGTTTAATATGGGGCCTATTCATAAGGAGGGTTCCCTGATTAGGGGAATTAGGGATGGATTCATGAAGAGGATATCCAGTGATCTTGGCCCCTGAGTAGGCTTCCTATGTATCCCAATTATGAATGGAAACAAAGTTCTCGTAGTTCATTAGTTTGTGAAAATGTTTTGATCAGGAAAAATCTTAAGACCACGAGAGTAATGCTCAGTGTGATAAACAAGATGATGTAAAATATTCAATAATGTCAACCACACTTTTCCTCCCACTCTAGTAGATGTGGGTAGACCTACAACCACTAGGTTGTACGAGGTTGAGTTGACCTGAGAAGAGGGTGATTGGATGAAACTTAACTCTCTTCAATTTACATTGGAAAAGGGGTCAAATGAAATGAAGGAGTGAAGGTGATAGAATTAGAGTGGAGAAAAACTGAAACCTCATACTTGAAATGTTAATGGCTTTAAAAAGGTAGGATGCCCTTGTGGATCTCGGTTGTGGAGGGATATTTCTCTTTTCATTTCATGGAAAAGCAAGTGTGAACCATACCATCCAAACCATTGACATGTGATTCATGGATTTAGAGATGATCAGGGGAGGATAGAACCCAAACCAGTATTTTCTAAATGGGGAACTTTCCAACACATTTCGTGGGAGAATGGTTCATGTGACAGAGGATATACCAACCCACAAAACTCTAGGAATCATAACCCCACTATGAAAAAAATTTCGGAAACCTCTGACTGCGGAAATACCAACCCATCTAGGAGACACATGGATGTTCCTTTTCTCAATGTTTTGATAAGTCAGCAGTTTTGGTGGAGGTATCAACATAATCCCTTTCATAAATGGGATCCAATGATAGAGAAGTATTTCCATGAATTTATTCGACGAGGTCTTGATGTATTGAAGATTAGATAGTGTAGATGAATCAAATAGGGGTTCCCAAGTAGGTACTAGTTTAACGTCCCGACCTAGAGCCACTATATCGGTGATCCGAGCCGGTTTACCACAAGGTATCAAGAGCGCCTCCCTCTACACCAGAGGCTGGTGACTAGTAGTGAGGGACTAGGGTGTGATAGTGGGGAGACTATTCCCACTTACCAGAGTAAGCAAATAGAAGAAATAACTAAGTATCATACACAACAGAAAGTAAAAAGTGTGAAGAAGGAATAACAAATTGAAATAGAACAAGAAGTAATATTAAAATGATGTAAAAGCCTGAATAGCTATGTAATACAATACAACACAGGTCACCCATTGTAAAAAACATACAGATACAAGTACAAATGAAACTGAAAGTAAATGTACAGGGCTCTGCTACTACTCCAATCCAATCCACATACCCGATCTCCATACACTGTCGAACTGCAGCATCCCGATTAGCAGAACCACTCGATCTTCTCCAGTCGACCATGCAACGCTGGGCCTCATCCCTATCCACCATGAAACTCGTGCTCAACCTAAAAATCCAACATAAGGTCTACACACTCACCAAGGTGAACGTGAGGGGGTGAGAAATAATATCAGTAGGTCACCCTAACAAGCAACCTATAATTGTAATGCTAGAAGTTTATGCAACAACAATTTGCTCAGCATAGCTGCATCACAACAAAAAGAAATAAAGAAAATGTGAAGTCACTGTTGAACTCAGAGTATGTAATCCATGTCAACAGGGCAAGTTTCACCATGGATGTCCATATCTATATACGTACACATGAATAGTCCCATACCAATACACATATCCATAAATATTAATATTCATGATTATGTGATTCAAATAACAAGAACTACATTAGCAGTCGATCCATGGGACTTTAAGACCAATATTTTGGACATCCTATTCAAGGGCATTGAGATGGAAATCATTCCACTCATGTCGTGTATCAAATAATTTGATCTCTGGGTTTGTAATACTATCGGCATGTACCTCCTTTGGCCAATTCCATAGCTATGCCTCTGAATAAGATAAACAAAACAAGTAACCCTCTAGTTAAACAAATCAAACACAAGAATGAATATAACACAGCAGTTAACCCTCTGGGAAGTACTCACATCCATCCCCTATGGTCCTACGTAACAAGTAACAACAACCCTCTAGGTAGTACAATCACCCTAACCCCTCTGGTTTGGTCATATGAAAATTATAAGACCCTCTGAGTAAGCTCACTCGATCAATTCCTCTTATAGTCTAATGCATCCAAGGAATCTCTGAGAAAAATCACATAGTCAATTCTCCTTATATCCCTAAGGTCAACATATTCTATGAGGAAGCTCACTTGGTCAATTTCTCTTTTATACTCAGGTCATTCACAGAAACTTTGAGAAAGCTCATCCAGTGAAATCCTCATATAGCCAAGAGTGGTTCACGACAATTCAAGGTAATACCAAGACTCTCTGAAGAAGCTCATTCGGTCTATCCTCGTATAGTCTATAATGACCAATGACTCTGTGAGGAAGATCTCTCAGTCTATCCACGTATAGTCTATAATTCCGAAAGACTCTCTGAGGAAGCTCACTCGGTCTATCCCCGTATAGTCTATTATACCCACAGACTCTCTGAGGAAGCTCATTCGGTCTATCCCCGTATAGTCTATAATTCCCAAAGACACTCTGAGGAAGCTCACTTTGTCTATCCCCTTATATTCCACTACACCAGGTTCTCACGGCCCTGGGTAAGTCAACGAATAGTAATTCTATATGGCCAAATTAAACCTACATAACTACTTGGATAATCAGTCTATAACATATCAAGCATTTTCGATAAAACCACTCCATATTTAAAATATTAGGCATGGAAGCAAGGCATCCTAACAGGCAAGGTAGACTAAACGGTAAAAATCATGTAACATGGGAAAACACATTCACAGAAAGGTAAATAACCCCATTTAAAATCAAACCATCTCTACTCAGGGACACAAGGAATAGTAGGCATCCCAATAACAATGAAATACGCCTTATGTCAGGCTCAGCAGCTACCAACAAGGAAGAACCAATGGTAAACAATACAACATCACCAAAACCATGTCAGATATAAAGAAACAGTGAGGGTGGCCTGAACACCCAACCCTACCATACATCCAAAGCCCAAAGGGATTACCAGTTTGGCACAGGTTCTATGTGACACCTGATCACCATCTCTACACGAACCCGACATAACAACTTAGGGTCAGTCAATCAACAGGCACCAACTGGGTCCCTCAAGTCAAACATAGAGGAGGCATCATACTCAGGTTCCTCCAGGTAAACATGAGCAAAGGAATCCTACATGGGATCCTTAAAACGAGTTAGGGAGGAATCATACATTGAACCCTCAATGGAAGGAAAAAAATAGGAATTCCATAACATGGGTCCTATCAAAGGATGAATGAGAGAGAGATACTACAAGGGACTCCATAGGCCAGCACACAAGTAAAGGCATCCCTCAGGGGATCCATGGAAGTATCTAGTCTCACAGACTCATAGGCCAGAAGGGAACATCTCACAAGGGCAATGTCTTATAAAGAATAGGTTATGTGAGATAGCTCATAGCTCATATCCTTTTAAAGGTCTCAACTAAGTTGGTCCGAACAACCAACCTATCTTCTATGCCAAGTCTCACTCTTAGGTGACAAAAGAACTAAGTAACTAGAGGACGAACACCTATATTTATATAAGAAACCCCAAAACATAATTTATATGACGTCTAAATGTCAAAAAGATTCCACCATTGCGATCTACTCAAAACCCGCTTAGAATTTATAACTCACATGACCAATTTGGACTTACAGAGCATAAGAAATCCCCAAATTACTAAGTTGAAGTAGTAAAAGGCCAGAGCACATGGCCAGAGCACATTGGTCCTACCTAGGTAAGAGTAAACGGCGTGTAATTTACTGTAAATAGATTGTACTGTTCACAATAAGTTACACCATGTGGGTTTTCATGAAAACACATGCCCAAGTACCACTAAACGGCGTGTACTTTACTGTACAAGACGTGTACTCCAAAAAAACCACTATTCTGTGTTATACTCCACACGACTAGGCAGGAGAACACCCACTACATGGTGTGTACTCAAAGTACACGGTGTGTACTTAAGAAAACATCCTCTTCCATGAACAAGAAGAACACACGGCATGTACCCCTACAATACATGTAGTGTATTTTGGGTTTTCCGATGGGAAATCCCAAAAAACGCCTGAAACACCAGTTTTCGCCCACGAAACATTAGATTCGGCCTTAAGATCCCAAAATAAAGCAAAATAAGGATTTAAATACCTAAAAATCATGTTTAATGGGGATATATCATGAAAACATAAATGGCCCTACCTTTTGGCGGAAACTGCTGATGCTTTTGTTGATTTCACAGCTCATGGTGGCCACACGCCGACTCAGCGTGTTGAGAGCTTCGAATCGGTACCCTTCTTGCCTCCCAACACTCTATATTTCTCTATCCCCAAATTATACAATAGGTCACGGCCAAGGGGAGGTGTAGGAGACGTGCACATGGAGGAGAGTGAAAAAATAGAAGGATGACATGAAAACAAAAGGAAAAGAAGAAAATGGGGCCCGGGCCGGCCCCGACGCCCAACATGAGTTTATGCCTTCCCTAGGCTAAACTCCCGATTCTAGACTGAACAGCATAGATGGAATCTCAATTCGTCATTCTGTTTGAAATTTTTTTCCAAACTAACCTAAGGGAATAATTTAATATTTAATTTAATAACATTTAATATTAAATATTCCACCCAAATTTGAACAGATCAGATTTCCTCCAAACTCATGTCCAATGGTAAATTCCCTATTCCGGGGCCAATGGAGCTGTCAGAAAAATTATTCGAGATTAGTTGGTAGGGAAAATTGATCATTTTACACCTCACGAGCATCCGATAACAAAAATTCATATTTCTGCTCAAAACTACAGTCCGGAAAAACACGGGTTCTTACAAACTCCCCACCATAACCCTTCTTATCCCCATGAAGTCCAGTAAAAGGACCATAAGCCATGCTTCCAACCCAAGAACCTGCACAACCAATATACCTGGACCATCAAATGACCATCTGTATAACGTTAACTATAACTTTAAAAATAGAAGATATTCAACTATGACCAAACTAGTACTCCCCACCATACAAATACACTTGTTGTCATTTTAAAACTAAACTCTGAGATAAAAAGATCCTAGAAAACACATAAGTTTAACCTAAACAAGGAAAACCACTCTCAAAGGTCCAATGGTGAACTCCCCACCATATGTCTTTCCTTACGCCACTCTGAGAACACAAACAGAACATGTTCCATCCTCAACAGGGATGAACATTGAGAAAGAAAATGTATATCAATGTTGGGTCGAAGCTATCTCTGCATACACAAGATGAATCCAGATATAACTTGATCATATCTAACTGGAGTACACTAATATTTCAACAAAGGCGTGTCTAGATACCTCTGAGCCACACTAACATCCAATCGAAACCCAATTAGGATTCAAGCACGGGTCAACCATTTCACGGTAACCCGATATTTAAAAAAGTCACCAGTACAACATAAGGACATTTGAACACATCTTTCGGGATCCAAGTCCAAAAAAGGTCTTGAAACATCATTCCTCAGCTCACACCTGGCCACTCACCAATCTAGATTCAAACAATTCAACCTCTAACAGCAACATTAAAAACAATGGTCAACGAGGCGAGACACCCGAACATTCCTACTTGTCAAAACCAGTCGTGAAAACAATCACCTCAATAAGGCATTGGAAAACGCTATCCAAAAATCACTCACAGGTTTCCCTAGAACGGAATAGACATCAATCTATAAGGGTTCGAGTCAAAACCCCGGGACTCTAGGTATATCACCTATCCCTACAGAAAAAGTGTCACAACTGGGTCACAAGGTTTAACCGCCTAGCCCAAAATATCCAAAACCACTCAAAATACGGTAAAGATCACAACGACCAATGAAAGTAAAAACTGAAACACAACCTACAATGGCCATGATCCTCTCTGAGCATCCTTAGAAAGAACTACTCCCTAGTGTTCACAACCCAAGCAGAGGAGAAACTAAACTGACAATCATCGGGTATCCGTATATTGAAATACCACAAGGAGGTCCAGTTCACAATAAAAGACTTGGTATCTATCAACATCATTCTCAGAGTTCTGACTAGATAACCAAAAACCTGAGAAACAACACCCAATAAGTGGTTAAATAGAAAGGCATCACAGGCCATATTGGCCAACTGGGGT
This sequence comes from Viscum album, assembly GCA_963277665.1. NCBI lineage: Eukaryota > Viridiplantae > Streptophyta > Magnoliopsida > Santalales > Viscaceae > Viscum > Viscum album. The sequence continues at coordinate 1,656,773,028 of OY728138.1, read as the reverse complement.
CACTGCACCACCTTTGCACAAGGAATGTGTCATCATCCTCGCACTAAACCCTCAACATAGATCCACATAACCTACCATCAGAGTAAAAAGTATGTGTAAGAAGACTCTAAAGTCTATGTCGTCATTAAAAACACACACTATTAGGCCTATATGCTGTGAATCCTACATTCCTCGTATGATGCATGAGATGCCTCTTCCCTTTGTCGTTCAAGAGTCAAAATCTATCCCTGGAATCTCGCCAATGTCCAAGAGCCCGAGATCCATAGTAAATCTAAACACCACACAACATGTGCGTCACTCATGGTAAAAATAATATACAACCGTAACATCACAAAATTAGAACAACAATCCCAATCCTTGGAAACAAGGACTTCTTACTGGAACATGTGTTGTCGATGCACTAGCCCGTTATCCATCGTAGTTTCCAACTCATTTTTAATACTCATGTATATCATATCCCAAATAGTAAATACCAGGAAAAAAACTCAACTGATACAACTTTGTAACGTCCTGACTCGGAGCCACTAAACTGGTGCTCTGATCCGGTTCTCCACAAGGCCTCAAGCGTGCCTATGCGCATGCCATAGGATGCTGACTAGTAGCGAGGGCCTAGGGTGTGATAGTGGGGAAACTATGCCCTCTTACCGGAGTATGAAAAAATCAGAAGAAACTAAGTATCATACACAACAGAATGTAAACAGAGTGCGGAAGCTATTAAAAATTGAAACAGAACAAGATGTAATAGTAAAATGTTGTAAAAGCCCGAACAACTATGCAATACAATACAACACTGGTCACCCATTGGGTCGACCATATAGATAAAATTACCAAGGAAACTAAATGTAAAATTATAGGTCTCTGCAACTATTCTGAGCCAATCCACATCCCCAATCTCCAGACACTGTCGAACTGCAGCATCCCAATCAGTAGAACCACTCATGCAGCTTCGCTCGATCATGCAACATTGTTTCTCAGCCCTATCTACCATGAAAATCATGCTCAACCTGAAAATCAGACATATGGTCTACACATACTCCAAGGTGAATGTGCATGGGTGAGAAATAATCTCAGTAGGGAACCCTGACAAGCAACCTATAACTGTGATGCTAAAAGTGTGTGCAACAACAATGTGCTCAGCATAGCTGTAACAAAATAAAACGAAATAAACAAAACGGTCAACCACAGTTGAACATAGGGTATGCAATCCCTGTCAACTGGGAAAGTGCCACCATGGATGTCCATATCTATATGCCTACACATGTATAGTAACATACCTATAAAAATATACATAAATATGAATATACAGGATTATATGATTCAAATAACAAGAACAACATCAGTAGTTGATCCATGGGACCGTAAGCCCGATCTCCTAGACATCCTATTCAAGGGCATTGAGATGGACATCTTGCCACTCAAGACGTGTATCAAATAAGTCAATATCTGGGTTTATAATCCCATCGACATATACCGGCTTCAGCCAATGCTGATGATATGACTCTGAAAAAGCAAAAAAAAAACAAGTAATCCTATAGTTGAACAAATCAAACACAAGAAAGAAGATAACACAATAGGTAACCCTCTGGGAATTACTCACAACCATCACCTATGGTCATACCTAACAAGTATCAACAAACCTCTGGGAAGTACACTCTGCCTAACCCCTTTGTTTTGTTCATACTAAAATTATAAGAATCTCTGAGGAAGCTCACTCGGTCAATTATCCTAATAGTCTAAGGTAGTCAGGGACAGTATGAGGAAGATCACATAGTCAATTCACCTTATAGTCTAGTGGTCAAGAGACTCTCTGAGGAAGCTCACTCGGTCAATTCCTTTTATAGCACCAGGTCGTTCACAGACTCTCTGAGGAAGCACACCCAATTAATTCATCTTATATCCCAGAGTGGTTCATGATAATTCAATGTAAAACAATGTCTCTCTGAGGAATTTCACTCGGTCTATCCCCGTATAGTATATAATTCCCATAGACTCTATGAGGAAGATCACTCAGTATATCCCCATATAGTCTATAATGCCCAAAGACTCTATGAGGAAACTCACTCGGTCTATCCCCGTATAGTTTATAATGCCCAAAGACTCTCTGAGGAAGCTCACTCTGTCTATCCCCGTATAGTCTATTATGCCCGAAGACTCTCTGATGATCCTCAATCAGTCTATCCCCATATAGTCCACTACACCATGTTCTCATGGCCCTGTGTAATTCAACGCATAGTAATGCTATAAGGCCAAAGTAAACCTACATAACTACTTGGCTAATCAGTCTACAACACATCAAGCACTTCAGATAAAACCACTCCATCATAACAATACTAGGAATGGAAAAAATATAGCCTAACAAAAAAGCTAGAACAAGCAGTCAAAATCATGTAACATGGGAAAAAACATCCATAGCAAGGTAAAAAACCCCATTTACATTCAAACCACCTCTACTCATGCACAAAATGAATAGTAGGCATCCCAATAACCAAGAGAGATGCCTCACGTCAGGATCAGAAGCCACCAACTAGGAAGAACCTATATTAAACACTACAACATCAGCAAAACCCGGTCAGATATTAACAAACAGTGAGCGTGGCACGAACGCCCAACCAAACATACATCCAAATCCCAATGAGATTAACAGTATGGCACGGGTTCTAGGTGACACCCGATCAGCATCTCTACCCAAAACTTACATAACAACTCAGTTTCAGTCAATCAACGAGCCCCCGCTGGGTCCCTCAAGTCAATCACTATGGAGGCATCACACTCGGGATCCTCCAGGTAAACACGAGCGAAGGCATCCTACACAGGATCCTTAGAAAATAGTAAAGGAGGAATCATACACGGAATCCTCAAAGGAAGGAAAACATAGGAATTACATAACATGGGTCCTATAAAAGTATAACCAATAGTGCGATTTTACATGGGACTCCCTAGGTCATCACACAGGTAAAGGCATCCCTCAGGGGATCCTTGGAAGTATCCGATCTCACAAACTCATAGGATATAAGGGAAAGTCTCACTATGGGAACGCCCTCTAAAGCAAATGTTACATGAGATATCTCATAGCTCATCTCATATTAAAGGTCTCAACTAATTTGGTCCAAACACCCAACCTATCATCCATGCCAAGTCTCACTCTCAAGTGACAAAAGAACTCGGTAACTGGAGGAAGAACCCCTCCATTTATATAAAAAACCCCAAAACATAATTTAGATGACATATTAATGTCTAAGGGATTCCACCATTGTGATCTACGTGGAAAAACTCTCAGAATCAACTAATCACACGCCCAATTCTAACTTCCAGAGCATAAGATATCCCCAAAATACTACGTTGATGAAGTACATGGCCTGAGCACATGGCCAAAGCACATTGGTCCTACCTGTGTAATAGTACATGGTGTGTAATTTAATGTACACACCATTTAATTTTCACAAAAAGTTACACCATGTGGGTTTTCACAAAAAAACATGAACATGTACCACTACACAATGTGTACTTTACTGAACACGACATGTACTCCAAAAAACCACTATTTCGTGTTCTACTCCACACGGCTAGCCACATGACCACCCACTACACGGAGTGCAGTAAAAGTACACGGTGTTTATTTAATAAAACTTCATCTTCCCTGAACGGGAAGAAAACATGGTGTGTACCACTGGAATACACAGTGTATTTTGGGTATTCCGATGGGAAATCCCTAAAAATGCACGAAACGCCCGTTTTCACCCTTGAAACATTATATTTGTCCTTAAGCTCCCACAAGAAAAAAACATAGAGATTTAAAGACCTAAAAACATGATTAAAGGGGATCAATGGTGAAAACATAAACGGCCATAACTTTGGGCAGAAACTGCCAATTCTTCAGTTGATTTCACGGCTCATGGTTGCTGCATGCCAACTCAGCGCGTCGAGAGCTTCGAAATAGTACCCTTCTTGCCTCCCAACTCTCCCTCTATCTCGATTCCCAATTTCTACCATTGTTCACGAATAAGGGGTAGCTTAAGAGACGTGCACAAGGAGGAGGGGAAAGAAGAGAAGGAATAAATGAAAATAAAAGGAAAGAAGAAAGGGGCCTAGGCCCGCCCCGACACCCGACATGAGTTTATGCATTTCCTAGGATAAAATCTCTCTTCCTGACTCAACAGAGTAGACAGAATCACAATGCGTCACTCCTTTTTATCTTTATTTCCAAACTATCCTACGTGAATAATTTAATATTTAATTTAATAATATTAAATATTAAATATTCCACCAAAATTCAAATAGCTACGATTTCTTCCATACAACTGTCCTAGAGTAAACTCTCTATTCCAAGACCAACAGAGCTATCAAAAAATTATCCAAGAATAGTTGGATGGGTAAAAGGACTATTTTACCCTTAACAAGCATTCGATAGCAAAAATTTAATTTTTTGCTCAAAACTGTAGTCTAGAAAAACATTGGTCTTACAACTGGCACGCAAATATGGGAACACAATTATGATTGGGAGACCTTATGTGTGCATAAGAGAATAAATATCATTATGATAATACATGGGTGATACTTGTCTTAATCCATCAAGATTATTCATAGGTATTCCTAGTAGTGGGGCACTGAAAATACTGTAAATATAATATGTGGTGTACAACTTTTTCTGATTTTGGGAGGTTGTTCACTTTATTCAAGAATGTGATATGGATTTCATACAATAAAAGGAAATAAGTCATATGATCCTCATTCAAATCCTCCTCTATATAATATAAATAACTATCTTGAATGTTTTTTAAGGCTTTGGTGTAGCACTATGATGACCAGAGCAACAATTGGGCTTCAGGGAAATTCATCTATACAATTGAAGGCCCTATCAGTATATTTAGAGGAAAAAATAGGATCTTGGGTGCAATGAAATTGTGTGTGCTTGTAGGTTGTGCAGCATATGAGGGCACAAAATTAGGTTGCATGCCGACGACACCTTAGTCTAACAAAGGCAATTCCAAGCTTGTGTCTTTTAAAATCATGATTTTCTTCACATGATTTCTCCTCTTTTTTCAATAGAATTTCCCATTTTCACTTTTTTGACTCTATGATATAATAGAGTTTCAGTAATCTTAAAACCAACTAAATTAATATTCAGGGCTACCACTAAAATTCAATATTTAATATGAATTACATAAGTAAAAAACTACACTGGAAGAATCCTTAGACATATCATTATTTCATAATACCATAAAAATGCATCTAAAAAATTATTCTTGAATTCCAAGACAAAAACACTAAATCATTACACATCCTTCATAAAACATTAATTAGGCTCTCTCGTTTTATCTAATAACACATATTTCTCTCATATTTCATTCTTAGTATCATCATCAGAAAAGATATAAACATTACTCATATAATCACAATTATTTATTTTATGAGAAATCTCCAAAGTGAATAAATTGTTTTTAATTACCATATATTACACCAACAAAAAATTTAACTATTAATTATTAATTAGGAATACAATTATTTTCATCCATTTTGATAACAAAAGCTTTGCTTATTCCACTAAAATTTATTTCTGGGTGTACTTCTATTCCCCCAAAAGAATCACCCAATTCCATTATGACATTCTCTTGAACCCCTCTTCCCACATGTTTCACATGAAGAAATTTTTACTTTCTTCCCTTAGTGCTCACCACGAATCTCCATCATTCTCATATTATATGTCTCAGGAAACTCCGTAAAGTTGATATTATTTATCACATTATGAGATATATAATTAAGAATACTAACAAGGTTTCTCCTTCAGATTTGCATACCATTTAGTTTCTCATGAGGTAGATAATTCCATTTTCCATCACATTAACCATTAACATTAATCCACAAACTTATAGAAAATTCCTAAACCCCAAAAATCATGGTGTGTTCAATAATAATCCCAGTCAAAAACCACATAATTTATATAAATCAGTTATGGAATTTTAAGATAATGAAAACCTCAACTATAAAACCTCGTGTTTTATATAGGTCATTCTGGATACTTATTAAAACATTAGGATGTTATCCTTTTATTTTTCACAACGCAAGGGTTTCTATAGATGATTTATAACCCTATACATAAAAAATTTATAATATGATCTCAGATACCAATTATAATGAACCAATCCTCACTTACCCAAATATTATATCTCATGGGATTGGTGTCCATTATATAATAACATGACCCATAGTAGAACATTGACTTTTTAGCATCATTAGAGTGTAGATATATGATCCTATTATTTTTTGAATGATCATCAACCTCTCTCATTTGGATATTCTCAAATATAACTCCTCCTAGGTATAACCCACCTACAAAATTCTACATCAACTAGAGAAGGAAACATAAGATATGGTGAGATTGGATGCACAATAAAGTTAGAAATAGGATATATTAATCCAAGATCATATAAAATCATTAAATAATAATAATTGCATGTGATCGTGTCCATATCCATTGATGTTCATTCAAAACATTTAATATATTATAAACATGATGTATGGAAACACAATATCAATTCAGAAAAAATAGACCATAAATATGATAATTCTTTATAAACCAATCATGAATCATATTCTCCTATGATAAATGTATGTCACCAACATATATATCGTAATTTATTTTATCTTTCATGGTTAATTTCCAAGTCCATTAACATAGTTTAGAAATATACACATATTTCACTTAGTGTATTAGGATACACCTACTTCCAATAGTGGATCTAGACCATAAAATTATTTCACATTTTTTCTCATAATATATAAATATTTAACCAATGAAATTATGTGATATATTGGTCACACCCTTCACATAATCAGAATAATACTAATATGTTGCATAATAACTAAAATTATGTATCATATTGGATCCCTTGAAATTAAATGGATTCCATAAATATCATTCCAAAAAAATCCTAAAATAACCATAAAATTTTATAGATAATAACCCTAAATAATATTCCTCTAAATGAATAATTATGTCAGATAATGTAATCTTATATAAGAATTTTTTTAATGTTCACATGAAATAAATCATGATAAAAATACTTCTATACAATAAAATAGTTTTATTGAGCCTTAAAAATTAAAAAGATAATTTTTTCATTGAATATAATATTTTTATAATAAAAATGTAACACCATGTCATGATGTTGTAATGATGGAGGGAAAATATAGTAATTCCATATAATTTAAAAAACACTCCTTTATTTTTTTTCAAAAGTCATAGTGAAACAACATTTTGAAAAAAGAAAAAAATACACTCATTGCATTTATAAAAAATAATAATAGTATTGAAAATAACATTAATATTATTGAATGAAAAGTAAAACAATTGTCACATGTAATATAAAACTTATACATAAAAAAAATTTAGTTTTAATGGAAATTTTAATAAGATAATTTTTAAACAAATGTCCCTTATGAATATCATATCATTTATGCGAAAATAAATATATGAATTTATTATATGTATCTGATAAAAATATATTGAAAACACTTTGAATTTAAAATATAAGATAAAAAAATCCACATCACACATAATATCAATATACCTTTATCAATGTAATATAAATTTAACCCAATGACTGGAAAATTTGTTAGGAAATCCCTTGCCAATTTGTAATTAGTAAAATCGAATCCCCATAAAATTAAATATTATAAAATGGGACTTGAATACCTTCCAGATAAAAAAAGTAATTATATTATGTATAAAATTTGAGTATATAAACAATTAAAAATAAATACACGCTGAATGAGGAATATATCTCACTAATGTAAAAGTGAGATGAGACGCAAATACCTCACACTTCCATTTAGTTGTTTATATTTTAACCACATGTTTAAAGGGTTAATTTTTTAATTAATTTACTCCAAAACTAGAATAATATTTATAAAACAATATATTGATTTTTATTACATCTGCCCACTATTTCGTTAATAATACACATTATGTTAATTTTTTTGGTGTGTTCATCTCATGGATTCATATTTGGTTAATTTGTGTATGATTATAGATTTTCTTTTCAAATGAAAATAAAACTACATATGTGAAAGGAAATGGTTTTCATGAAATTCTCTGATTTTAAATGTTATTATATATCATTTTTTCAAACATTAGAATGAATAATTTTTTAAAACGTTAATTAATAAATTAGTTTATATCGGCGGTTTTTAAATTAATCATGAACTTATTACATTTTATTTAAAAGTATATCCATATAACGATTAAGAACATTAAATTTGTAATTATATAACTATTAATAACTTATTTAAAAATAATAATGCTTTAATGAGTATCTTTGAAGGTGTTAATGGACAAAAAAATCATTATCCACATAGATAGTTAACTTCCACATATTGTACAATGATTTTGTTTCTCTAAATAAAAAGATATTAAAAAAGGTATGGACTGAATAAATTACATTATATGTCGAAAATTATTGTACATATATGATACTATATATATTTTTATTTTATGCGTTATGGAGGTGAATATATGGAATAAGATGAAAATAAATTAAAATACGTTGTTTGAGAAAGTTACCCCATAAATGTCACGTCCTTGAAGGACCCATGTAATGATATTTGAATTAGTATTATTAGTAGACAAGAAGTAAATGGAAAAAGATGAGATTGGGAAGGAGAGTTTTGGAATATATTTTAAATGCTTCAAGGCTTTTAGGGGAATGGAGTTGGCGAGTGATCATATTTATATAGAAAGAGGGGTGGTGTTAGGTGGTTAAATAATATTTATTTTATATTTTATGAAAACCACAGTAGTGTGAAATTAACGCTTTCAGTGTTTTTAAATAAATAATTAATTAAAGGATCATTATGGCTTAAAAACATATCATTCAACAATTTTATATTTTCTTATGTAGTTATTTAATGCTTTTACCTTTTAACATGAACCTACTACATTACATAACATATACAACATTAAATCCAATTTAAAAACAAAAAAACATTTACATAAAAATGAAAATGAAAAATAACCTAATTTTTCCTCATTATTAAAAATATCCAATACATTTATAAAAAACATAATCACTGTGTTTTTAAAATAATATTTAAAACTAATCTTTTAAAACACAAAAGAAATATTTATTTGGAATATTTTTAATCCTAAAAATGTACTCATAAAAAATAATTTATAAATAATATTTAATTTAATTATTTAAATTATATATATCTCAATGAATATATAATTTACTTTTATATTATTTTAAATCATAAAAAAAGTTTATAATATAAATAAAATGTGTGTTTTAAAAAAACCATTATTTTTTATATTTCACTGAAAATTTAAATATTTTAAAATACATAAAAAATTAATCAAACGTTATTTTATAAAATTTTAATGTAAAAATGATTTAAATTTCATAAAAAAAAATATTCAAATGGTTTTAAAAATCAATTATATTTAATTTACCATAAAAAATAAAAAAAATCATTTTTTGAAGAATATATATATTTGAATGATAATGTGACTTTACTAAAAAAATTGTTCATATTAGTAAAAAATAATTACAAAATAAATAATGAGTTATTCAATTATATATTTACTAATATGGTTTAAATATATATTCCCTCTAATTGAACAAATATGTTATAATGGCTGTGTTAAAACCAATATATTTTGGAGTTCATTTATTCTCAATGTTCCATGAAGCATAAGATATTGAAGAGATTTACTTTAAATAAAAAGAGGAAAACCAAAAAAATTGGGTTGTTACAAGATCATTTTACAAGGGTACCACTTGATGATTCTATGAAAATGAGTGTTATAGTGTGTAATTTATCAATAGGGAATGATGTAACACATCATGTACTTTGTATAGGTTTTGTGGGAGTTCTAGTGGATATGATGTAGCTTCGATGTGATAATGGGTCACAAAGGTGATTATGTATCTAGGACTAAGAATTCATTTCTTCCAAACCCTCATGACTTTCATTCATGATGAAAAAAGGAACAACTTATCTAAGACCTCTCTGTCTCATTAACGATTTTGTTCATAAATATTATGTCAAATTTTTAAGGATTTTATATGATGTTGAATGGTTTGAAAATTATTTATCATATCTTGGATAATATTGGGTCTGATAATCATCCACTCCCCAACATTATCCCAACATGTTGGATTTGGACACATATTCCTATAAAAAGCCTCATTGGGGTTTATTTAATTTCCATAATGGAAAGTGTTATTATATGAGAACTCTAGTAGTGGATGGTGTTGATTCCAGCATCCTTGGAAATATAATGAATAATATATCATCATATATTCTAGAGTTTTTATGGTTCCCTCGGACTAACAATTTACATGAGGGTGATAATCTGTGCTAAAATTCATCGTTGAATCTAGTTTATCATAAATTAATCTCGAGAACCTCAATATAAACATCGGATATATATTGGATAATAGGTGTTGTGGTACTCCATGTTGTTTTAACACTTTTCTTATTTATATCAATGATATTTTGTCAAGATAGAAATATTCCATGAAGGCAATCAAATTAAATTTTTTTTAAAGGTAATAGATTATCCCACAAAGGGAATTTTCCCCTTTACATGTTTTAGAGATTACGATGATGAAATACATTGTTATGTTTACTCATTTCTATTCATGTATGAAAAATTGTTCAAAAAATATTTTAAACATATATTGTAAAACAATATTTTTTTTTGAATATTAATAATCATGATAAAATTGGTAATTTTCACCCTCATGTTATTCCATGATAAACTTCCATAAGATATATATACATCGATGTTTTCATGAATGAATTGATAAACATGATCCATGTGCATCATCCATAAGTTCACAAATATGTTCTACTTTTTTGGGGACACATATCAAGGTTTCAAACCATATAAATGCATCATTAGAAATTTTGTACTCTATACTAATTTTCAATATTGTTTTGTAGCTCCACATAATCATTTGGGGGCGTCCTTGATCCTCTTAAGAATGGATAGTTGAGAAGTAATTTGATAAAAGAAGGATAAAGATAATTTAAATATTACCCTGGCGATCCTTTTCATGTTTAATAATATTGGATCCCTTTTAATCCTCATCATGGATTGAGTTATAGAATTCTTTCAACCAATAAAATATTCCCCTTTGTTTGTCTTCCCAATCTGGTAATGGATCAAAGAATCATAATCCCCAATTATATATAACAACCATTATTATTGAATATTTAGATATTTTTTATTGAATATATACTTGATTCGTTTACGATATTTATAAATTTCACACTTATCTTCATAGAGATAATGCATCCAAATATTCAATACGAAGATCACAACATCCAGTTCTATATCATGCATTTAATTGTTTTAATCATTCATATTTAATTAGCACTAGGAATAAGATATCACGTTGTTAGCCTAAATTATGGAAAACTCTATACATTTTTGGACATATCACATTATACCACTCATCCATTCCCCTCGTTGGTTAATTTTATCACATGTGTAATGATTATACACTTCATTAAATATTTATAAGTTTTCTCACATTTGTCTTTCTTGAGAAATGTCACCCCTTCCATGTTATATTGGTTATTGTGTGTGAAAATTGTGGGAAGCTTCAAAAATATCGATTATAGAACCCAAATATTTTATCGGAATCATGGATCACTATCAGTGATTTTCATCTAGGTCATCCTTTGATAGACTATATATTTAATGGATATAAAGATATGATTTTTTTGTGGATAACATGCCCCATGAATTATTCTCTATCCCAAAATTCCATTCATTATACTAATCATATAATGTTTCCTTTTCATGGTAATTAGTACACCATACAAATTCTCCTCACGTGCCTCCATATGTTTTTAGTATATATTTTTACCATATATAACCAATACTGTAAATTTATTAAGGTAATGTTAAAATAATCTATTCATTAAGACTAATATGGTTGCAAGAGAATTAGTGAGTCTAAATTGAATCACTAAGAATTCATTTTGTTCATTCCTCTTTATGAAAAGAAATATTACACTACACCTCTTCATAATAATTGATAATATACTAACCAAAGATCCACCTTTAAAAAGTAATTTGATTAATATAGATGAATTAATAGTTTGTCAATCCATATATTTTATTACTTGTTCATTATCATTATATTATTGAACTTAATATAATCAATCTATTGGTGAAATCACCCTTCCTTCTATCTAAAAATATGATCGGTGCACCCTATGTGGAATTATATGGTCATATTAAACCTATTATACAAATCCACTTATTTATTATTTTATATCTATTCTTGATCAAAAAATGAAATTTTATATGTAGTGTGGATAATTCCTATTCATCAGTTATACGATTTGTTGAAAATTCAAACACATAGCTTGTAAGAAGTGCCTGAAATTCTATAGGAAATAAATCAGTATATTCCCTTACAATGGGAATGTTATCAAGGTTGAAATTTTCCCTAGTCTCATACATTTGATCAAGATATTCTTTCTCATAAGGAATAATATCCTTTTATGAAAAAATGATATAATATGAGATTCACCCCCTCATTAAACATGTATAGAACTATAGGTTGATTTATGATACAGAGGTTTATTTCCATACCTATTAAATTTACATTTACTCTATATAGGGAAATACAATACAACCATTGAATTGAATCAAACTCTATAAAAGTGGTCATCAAAAACATCACTTAGAATATTAACAATAAAATAAAAAATGGGATATGTTACATACATGGGATACAATAATTTACCAATTTTAAATCATTATATAAAACACTACTCCGTTTTCATGAGGTGTAGTTTGAATACTTATAACATATATGTGTGATATGATATAATTCTTAGAACATGAATAAAATTGTGTTTTCATCATTCATTAATGAATAACTAGTATAGTTGTGAGCACATCATTGTTGGGATATATTTTGAGAGTTGTGATGGAATAAGATATCCCTTTCTATCTTGTCATTAGAGGTTGTGGTTTATGGTCATCATTGAAATACCCTGACTTATTGAATTAATTTTCATTGTGTCCGTATTCCCTGTAGTTGAATCATTGGACTAAAAGAACAGGGTTGACTGGAGAATTTATCTCTTCCATCACATTTTGGGTTATCATACTATGTAATTAAATACTAAGGTTCCTTCCATACAACACACTAATAATCTCCATACCCCTTAAGGAAATTATATTATTATGATTCTCATACTTTTGAGTAGTTTGATATTGGTATTTAATTCCCAATGTGATTTAACCATTTCACCACAAAAATTAAAAATTACCCACCACATCCTCTCTCCTAACAAATGACATTGAAAGAGATTTGGTGATCTACATTTAATCTTTTAGGACACTTGAAAAAATATCCCCATAATTTTCAAAGTCTTGAATCCCCAATTATTTTCATATAAAAATATTTATCCCAATAATGAAGAAGTAAAATTTACTTTTGGGGGGTAATGAAACATCCGATGGAATATCATTTCAATCATCTGATGTTATCCACAAAACCCTAATTGATCATGTCTTCTTCTTCTTAAGGTCATGGAAATCACTCCCCATTTTAAGATGAAGAGTCTGTGGAAGATATTTATTTAAAAAAGTAGGAATTCTCTTTAACCAACTACTACAATATCTTAATTGGTATTTTTATTTTTTTTCAACATCAGCCACTGATATGCATCTCCCCCCATACGATAAACATCTAGTACAGTCAACTCTAACTCATTTAATCATTGGATGGAGAATATATTTTCAATGAATTTTATCCATTGTTCTATGATTATGGGATTGGAAGATCTACTAAAAGTGGTATTACACATTTATATAATGGTCTAAATTGAAAAATTATCCATAATAGGGGGTTTGGGGTTTCTCCACATCCATGTACTATTAATAACATGAGTAATTTAATAAATCATTATAATGATGTTCATAACTATATCTCCCATTAGGTTGGCCATATCATTTGGGCATCCCTACATTACTCAATACATTGGTTGTTGAATTGGTTAAACCTATTCCCATCCATTAACTAATATAAAGTGAACATGAATAATGAGAATATTAAACCTACTAAAAATTTTAAATGGAAACTATGAGCATTTAAGGAAAAAATAATAAATGACAAATTTTACTTATTGTTTTAATTTCTATGTTTTAATCATAGTTATCCATGATCTATTTCCTATCAAAAAAATTTATTGTAATTATTCCATTCTTAATGGTTCATAGAAAGGTTATCAAAATACCAGTACATATCCTCTCCAAGTTTATGACCATGTTTATATTATGTTCTCTTTTTCATTAGCTATGTGACAATTGTGTCAAATCCCAATCCACCCTTCTCAAGGTCATTATCCTGAGGTACAACTATTACAAAGACACATCCACATGTAGTATCCATGGATGGATTGTGTTTCTTAGAAACCAATTACACTATATGTATTCTAAATTTAAGGGAATTTTATTGTGTTTAGCCTTATCTGTTAGGCAAGATTTATATGTTCTAGTCCTAAATCCCAATAAATGACTAATATTTTTTCTATTACTAGCAATTGGAATCCATATAATTAATCTACCATAAATCATAATTTATTAGATATAGATACTAATAATTCCATCCTAGAAGATCAAAAAGGCATTGAGTCTTTATGATATTTGTTGCATATAATATTAAACTGAAAATGGGTATAATAACATCATTTTAAAACTCGAATTTTTTTTCTTATACTATATTTATATTCTAATACTACATGCGATTACATGTGCAAGTACATAATAAAATAGTGATCTATAAATCACAAAATGGGAATGATCAAAGAATAAAAATATGAATGCAATACTATTCAGTTAAGTGGAATATAAATGTTGCATAAAAGAATGAAGTGATAATGATATCCTCATGAGTACAATATATAGAATCTAATGATACAAAAACAATACCCAATGGATGTAAGGTATAGTTAATTTTAGGTCCACCCATCTCATTCGTATCATATACATGAACTTGGGTGCCCCAAAGACCATACAAAATAAGAATTACATTTATGACTTTTAACCCCATTATTATGTAATGTGTGTTATATACATGAAATTTAAAAATAAATTAAAAATATTTAAAAATATATGAATACCAATGAGTGGAAATGAATATGGTTATTTTATATTGAAATGTTATCCTGGGTAATTATTTGGATAATTCCAGTAGCAAAACAGGTGAACATAATGGATTATGGAATGGGTGAATGGGATTAAAAAGTGGTCTCTCTTTTCAAGGGAATCATAAAAATAGTTAATGGATGTGTAAAAATACATTAATACATGAATGATTGAAAACAGAAAATGACTCAGTACAATGAAATTAATTGAAATAAAAAGAAGATGATAGAGTCACTTACTTTTATAGGACACTCATAAAATTCTTATAAGATCTTAAAAAGATCATGAGAATCGCAAGGGATGGATTTTGTATGAGAGAGTGAGAGTGAAATATTTATATATGGGTTTTATGTTATGATTATTGGGAAAATGGGTGGTAATTTATAGAAAAATAGGAGAATTTTTCAAATGCCTAAATATAGGTTTAAGTCCCTATGTCAAAAAATAATCAAAACCACAAAATATTGACTTATATAGGGTTCAAAAAAATGAGGATGGTGTAAAAAAGATTATAATTATACAAATAAAAATTCACTAAACAATCTCGTAGGTGATGTTGATGGGATTCATGTTTATAATGAATTGATTTCAGAATAATAAAATATAATATTTACATTGGATTATTCACTATGGTTTTATAAAATTAATAACATAATTCAAAATACATTTTATTTTAAAGGATATATATATATATATATATATGGTAATGGATGATTTTTTATCAGTTATTACATAAATTTTGGTCCATTTTGATCTCATGATACATGCCGTATAATTATACCGTATTTATTTTTTACCCAATAATTTATTTGTCTTTGAAAATTTTGAAAAAATCAACATTTGATAATTTCAACATTATGATTTAATAAATAATATTTATTTTATCAAAATAATAAAATAAAAAAAATAATTTTAACAATTAAAAAAATCTATATTTACTGAACAATAATTATTTCTATGTAATTAACTACTTTTAAACCCTTATAAATATTACACTAGGAATCATTAAATTATATTATCATTTAAACTGAATTTATTATTTTAAAATAATAATATTTTATTGATATATTATAATTTTAAAAATAATAATTAATTTATCATATGAGAGTATTACTTGATACTTTATATTTCCCAAAAATTAATTTTTCATTTCTTAATGTCAAAATATAATTTTTATACAAGAAATTTTTGAATAATTGAAAAATTAAAAGTACAATATTATTAAATATTCATTATTTAATGGAGAACTAAATATTAAAATCCATACTACTATGGTCTCCAAACATTACCCATTATTACAGCAGAATGTTCCCTAGGTATACGGTGTTCTATGATGGTTCTTTATTACAGTGGTTCGGCAAACATGGTTTGTTTTATTATCTCAATATACATTAAATTATCATATAAAAAAATTAATTCATGGTTCATTTGTTGAATTTTTGAATGGTCCTGATCATGGGTAAATTTTAGTGATGCTAACTCTCTGAGAAGATCCAATTATTGGGATTTGTTGGTATGGACATAATGGTCATGTCTATATCTTCCTCCATCCTTATCAATTATAATTTATTATAACCCTTAATATATATTAATCTTAATTATAAATATAAAACAACTATATTATTAATGATGAATGGCCTTTTAACTAAAAAATATATTTCAAAACAAAATAACAAATTTATTATATTTTTTATAAACCTACAATGAAATTACCCTATCATAAAATAATTTCATTTGTTAAACTTTTTGGTGGTTTTAGAAACTACACACACATTAAATTTACCAATATAATGAATTTTTTCCACTATGGTAAATATTTTGTTTTACTATGTTTTTTATGAAATAATATAAAAATGATCAACATATAATTATATTAACTTTTAAAAGCCTTAAATTTCATGAATAATATGGTAAATTTTTATAACTGTCAATTTAATCCCCATACAAAAATAAATTTGTGGTGAATCAATCATTTGTTCCAACGAATAATAATTGGGAGAGAAAAAGTTCAATTTTAGATTGGGTAGAAATTCAGTAAAAACCTATTAAAATAAATTTTTTAAAATTGAAAGTAAACTAATATTAATAAATGAATTATATGATATAGAGTCATAAATATTTATTATGTTCCCCTCATAATGTAAATTGGGTGAAAAATACACAATATTTATAAATGAAAAGAATTTTAGATTGAATAACCATTCCTCTAATACTGAATGGAAGTAACATACATTAAAATACTATATCACAAACATATCTATTGTTATCACCTATCTAATAAACTTAAAAATATCCATTTCCATTTAAACCTTCTTGAAATTTTATTTCTCTATATGAAATCAATATATTTTCCATGTGAGGTGTTTATAGTTTAGATCATTTGTATTAGTTTCATATTAGTGGTGAATGTATTCATGATTGAGTAAAAGCTCATATTTACTAGGTTATGAAATTTAAACATAGTTATGTTTTATAATAATTTATGATGTTTTAAATATCTTCTATGAGTTTTTTATTTATCATTGAAGATGAAATCGATAAAAAGTACATCAATGTGATTCATAATGGTTGATATTTTAGCATAATTAATGCATTAATAAATTATACGACATCACCATAACAAAAATTATATAAATTTTTTGACATATATATAATATTTTACCAATAAATAATTTATCCTTGTCATCCATGAAATAAATTCATTGCATTGTTCAATTAGCTTGTTAAACTGATATATACATGAACCTACCATGATTAATGAATTATTATGAGGTGAATGAGTTTTAATATCATTTTACTATTATCATATTTTTATTTTTAGTTTTTATTCGTTTGTTATATAATAATTCTATCAAATTGTAGTGAGAATAGAGTTTTTATAATGTCCTTACATATAAGGTGGAGATCATTTTCCTCTTCGTGCACTAATTTTAAAATAATTATTTAATGATGACCATCTGTTGGTCTTATAATTAATAGGTTTTATACTGTATAATGTTAATTATAAATCAAATATTTCAAAATTATATTTTTCTGGTTTATTTAATGGTTTAATCTTATCATTTTCATAATATTTAATATTTTTACACATATGTTATTGTCACTATCCAACTAAAAGTAATTCCATTACAAAAAATCAAGATATTTATTCTTAATATAAAATCATTATGATGAGGTCTTAAATTAATATCAATTTGATAATATAATAATTATAAAATTCATGATTTAAAAATTTAATTATACCAATGAATAATGTCTCATTAGACAGTTTGTTGTGTAAAAATTACGATATGGTGGTGACTTACAACATTAGGGTCTCGATAATTAAAAAATTATGTACTAAAAAGTACCATATACATATAAAAATTACAATTAAGATCCACAATGATCTTTTTGGTAAACAAATGAGTGGAAATTAGAAATGTAAATGTCCCCACAGTGTAACTAAAGTCCATCCTAAGCATAAATATATTTACATGGAAATATTACCTTATGTTCATCGATCATCAATTAATTAGTTCCCAGTCCAAAAAGGGATAATTATAAATGAAACTAAGTCATTTTTAAAGAACCTAAAGCTTTCATGAGGCATTTTTAATTTTCGGCTTCATGGTGGTGATTTTGAGGGTTCTAGGTTGCCCCTTTCATGAAATCAATTATGTAGGATGTGATTTCAGGATCACCGCGTAATACCATTGTGATCCATTCATTTTTTGTGAGTAATGATATATAAACATGTATTCACTACATGGATGAATATTTTGGAAAATTTATTTCCAAAACCACCAATAAATTCCCTATACTCACCTCCAAAAATTCGTGGAAGAAAGATGGGTAAAATTCATATAAGATATACAAAACACTTTGGTATATTACTTGGAGACCCTGGTCATTCATTGAAAAAGGAAACTCCATGTAAAGAAGAATATAGAAAAATAAGGAGAGGGGTATATGAGTCCACTCTACAAACAATATTCCACTACTTCTCCTTCTCAAATGAGAGTCTCATGAGGCCATTTCATGAATAACTAGCTCATGAGGCCCCTTCTTTAATCATATCCCACTATGAAAATTGGATTATATGATGTGATCATAGATCACCTTTATTAATGAGATCAATGAATAAGTATAAATTTTTAGGACCCCCTTAATTATGACCTATTTGATCCCCCACCTTCTCACATAACTCAAATAATTATATTATAAGGATGATATTTATGTCGTATAATTCTCTTATCTTTTTGAAACACAATAGAAAAACATTTTATGTTCATTAGATTGATTTTTGAAGAATTCTAGAGGGATAATTAAACCTTCCTAAAAATATTAATTGCAATCATTTTAGAATCCTATAATGTATTATCCCAAATTACATACCATCAAGATCACCTTCATCTAAGACTAATATATCATATTTTAAAACCATGACTTATCTAAAACCATAAGATTCAAATTGTGGGAGTATACATATCATCATGAACACCTTTGACCATATATTACATTAAAAACAGTTTCCATCCATGATTCCTACCAAAATAATAATAAACTCTTGTAAATAAATTGGATTTATTCCATTTACAATGAAGATATTTTTCAGGAGGATACTAGTGAGAAAACCCCTATAAAAATTCTAAATTTTATTCTACAAATGCATTATTTGAGCTGCCCAACTTTGGACTAATTAGCCATGCATGAATGGGGTTACTCACTATGTGTATGTTGCAACTAAATTCCCATTGATTATTGCATCATGTTAAATTTTTAGTGACCTAGGGATTGAATAAGGAATCCAGATGAATCCTTGATAGTTTCACCCTATGACTAGTTATGTAAAAAATTCATATGTCAAATCCACATTCCCAATTGGATTCCTCATAATACTTTTTATTTCAATATTATTTCTAAAATGTTTATATTTACTATGATAAAAAAATTAAATGTATATATTCCATAGAAAATATCTAGTAGAAGCCCATGAATATGCCCTAAAAATTTTATATTAGGAAATATCATTCATGAAATGATCTTACTCAAGGGGTTATAATCATTTCAATTCACATTTATTAAGGGGAAATATTTAACATGATTCATCAAACCCATTGTTCATATTATTATGTGTAGCTCTAATATATTATATATATACCCCACTCAACGTTAAATAAGGGATAATATTGGACTTATATGTTAAATCCCATCACCATTATCTATTATCAGACCACTCATGATAATAATTTCTAAGATTCATAATGTTATACTACATGGAAATTTCATTACTATGAATTTTAAAAATTCACGGTACATTCCTGACACATGACCTTATTATTTTCTATTTGATATACATTATATTTGAATCATATTACCAAGGAAATGAGGGAATAATCATTAAATTTCAAACCCAACAATATCTAATGTCACCTTTCCACTAGGACAAGCTACCTACGAGGCTTGCAAAAATCAATAGCATTAAATCCAATAGTATATATTCTCTATACAAAAATATCCTTAGTGGTCTATATTTTTTATCCATATCACTCTATTTCATTCTATAGCCCCTTTAATCAATATAACCCACAATTTAAGGGCCATATTGTGAGTGAGAAAACCTACCTCAATCGGATATATTCCTATTAAGAATAACCAGAATGTTGCAGCTTTTCATAAGTCCCACATTATCCATTGCTAGGTCCCATTATCCTAGTAGTATATTATACATGATTTTAAACTTCTGTGAAGGAGGCCTGTAAATACGACCTTAAAAGGAACAGCATAGGTCAAAATCATATGAAATTAAAAGATACAACATGTTATTTTATATGGAAATAAACAATCGGGGTTCTAACTATCATAGTAATGATATACGATTCCCACTTCATGAGATTAATCACATCCTCACAACACAAAACACCTCCATGGATGGATATTAAATCAATATTTTCTAGCTATATAGATTTTAAATATATTATAATCAACCAAAAATAGTAAGGTGGAGAACGATTCATAAATTTCAAATTGTTAAATCCCTAGAGATCCTTTAATACATATATAGAATACCACTAATGTATGACATTTAATACATTCCAAAATTTACATCAAATCATGTTTTAGAGAAGAATGTTATCACATATGAAAAAAAATCCCACAATGGTATTTTGGAAGGATTTGAATATGGAATATAAATCTAAAAGAGATTCATAGAGTATGAAATAATTACTCTTTAAATTAAATATGATCCATGATAAATTTTCCATCAACCAATATTCATTTCATGTTTGACTATTAAAATACCAATGATTTCCTGAATTTGGAAGGAAAATCAATATGGTCACATGATAGTTATTTTTTTTGATTAATAACATGAAATAGTTTGAATAAACATCTTTAAGAGATAAATGGAGTTTCACTTATTATGCCTAATGAATTTTTCTTGAATACAACTCATTTTAAAAATTAGGAATATTTTTAAACAATTATATATAAATTGGATGTATGTTATTATAGATTCATTAATTAGAATATGTTTTAATTTTAAATGTGGATTAATGTTAGTAAAATTATCATTATAAGGAATATAATTTAGTTCACAAAAAATGTATTAAGTTCTATAGACAATTCATTTAACATCATAGTGGATCAATTGAACAAAAAAGTTTATTGAAATGATATATCAAATTAATCCTTTAAAGAAACATTAAGTGGATGGTAGATAAATCTGTTATGCAAAAAAAATTAGGATAATGATATTACGATACATAATTGACACTTTTATATTTCATTATTAAGGATTATAATTGAACTAAATGACTCACATTATTTTATATTATGAAATATTTTCTATATTTAATGATACAATTTAAATCATTGATTGGAATTAAATATAGAGTCATGGAACTACATTATATATCTCATGATGGTTTTCGTTTTGAATTCAGTATTGTAAAATTTTTTAAATTAATTTTATTTTATTAAGATGTTTTAGGAATGTGTGTTATAAATTGGGAATATTCTAAAAAATAGGTAAAATCAGGGATTATGGGAGGTATATAGTTCTTTATGGGGCTTTCTATGAGTCTAGTGAACCATAAATAGGTAATAGATTCGTCTATAAACCAACAGATGGTTAGTGGTGGGCTATAAAGTTCCATATGAGCCACTGGGAATATTGGGGATGAAACTAAGAACACTATTAGTTAGATTATCCATTTTTCAAGAAGGGAAATTATTTATTCTTCCAATACTAAATTTTCAGATAATAAATTTTTTTATCTTCTTGAAGAATTGAAAATTTGTTAAGATTTCTAAAAAAACACACTTTTCATGGAATTTAATATCTAGGATGACATTTAAAATACCAAATTCCTATAAATTGTGTTATTAACAATGATATAGGTCTATTTTGGGCAGTTATATTTAGCCCCATCAATTTATTTAATTTTATAAATGTGTTTATATATTATTATCCTCTAACAATTAAAAGAAAACAAAATATTTTCTTAGATATTATCTATCTCCAAGGTTATGAGGAAAAAAGTAAGTGCTAGTTAATTTTAGGATAAGGTAAATTCAATACAAGATGGTACTGTGTAAAGTCTAGAGTGGATTGTAATATTTGGTTGATTTAATTTTTTAAAATATCTCTGTTTCCCTCGTAATTCGGGGATGACCTCCTTGATGGGAGGTTCAAACATTCCGATCAGTTTCTAACGAGTTTTTTCGTAGAACCAGAATCATCCAATGATTTGACATCCATTTGGACATACTTTCCAAAGGTAGGCACTCATTAGTTTGTGGACTGATGAGGCTTAGGAATTTTCATTGGTCGAGAGGATGGGGGGTCGGACTCATCACACCTTTTTGAGGGGAATTATCGTCTACTCCGGGACTCTGTTTATAGATTTATGTTATGTTCGTTAATCCTTATTACATTACCAAGTATAAAATGAGATTTCCTTCAGATTTGACAAGCAATGATTAAATAGATAGGAAATTTAGATAATCTTTTATATGTATTTGAGGTTCTTCATCAATAGAGAATCATCTATATTTATATAGAGATTCTTGGTCAATGGAATCCTTCGAAACATTTATATAGAAGTCTCTTGGTCATTATGATGACCAGGCTAGTTTTAAATCCACTGAGTGGGGAACTTAAAGTTTATTGTCATTCAAAAGGACATGCATTATTTCAGAGTGGGGATCGAACCCGCAGATGGGCTACCTATGTATCCTTTGTTTAGAAAAGAAATCAGAACCGACATAGTTTGAGTAAGGGAGTATGACGTTTATGATTTATGGCTCAATGAAGAATTTCATAATTACTATTACACTCTAAGCTCATGTGAGTCATGCTCTGTGTGAGAAACAAGTGGTATTGGTAAAAATTATACAATCATTCCATGAAAAATGAAATCATAAGAAATAATGTTGGACTTATATATGTATGACTGCCTAGATAAATGATGATTAGGATTTACTTCAGGGAAGAAATCTAGGAACAGGGTCCATAAAGGTATATGTGCTTCATGGAGATTTGAATACTCTAACTTGGGGCTTACTCATGAAAAGGTGGCCCAAATTAGGATAGGACTTATGATTGGGTTTTACTCCTAAGAAAGAATCCCGTATCAAAGGTAAATTAGGACTGGTTAAGAGGAATTACGACTGGGGATTACTCTTGAGAAGGAGGCCCGAGTTTAAGAGAATTATGGTTGGGGATTACTCTTAAGGATGATGCCCATATTAAGGCACTGGGGATTACTCTTGAAAAGGAGGCCCAGTTTTAAGAGAATTATGGTTGGGGCTTACTCCTAAGGAGGATACCCATATTAGAGGATAGTGGCTTATTCCTGAAAAGGAGGCCCAAGTTTAAGAAAATTATGACTGGGGATTATTCCTGAAAAGGAGACCCAGGTTAAGAATTATGACTGGGGCTTATTCTGGAATAGGAGGCCCAGGTTAATGAGTTCCCTCATCGTAAAGGATGATGTTGAATGAATGAAATCTCAATCTTTAGTGACATAAAGATGTGTAAATCACTATTTTTAAGAGATATTCCACAGAATTCCATTCAGATAAGGAAGTAAGATCAAGAAATCATGCCATAAATGGATTTGGAGAGTGTCTTGAAGACTGAATCTTGAATAGGAGAGGTGGAATGTCATAAGAGGGGTGAAATGGGAAAGAAGGGCACCCAAAAAGGCAGGGGCGCACAAGTCCTGGCAGGCGCACAGGTACTGCGTGGTTGCGCAAGTTCGTTCGTGCAGGTATACCTGCGCAAAAAATGCGTACTCGTGCGGTGGTTAACCAGAAGGGTAATACATGAGAGACTCTTGGTTAAAGCCTTTAGAATCCTCTTGAGGTTCTTCCAGAATTGGGGCGCGTAAGTTCTATTGAAGGAGTAAGGCGGAGCGCAAGTGTGGTCATTTCCCTTAAGGGATGGCCACTCAGGCACCCAAGTGTTGATGAGTTTCAACACATAGGCCTCCCTCCCCCTCTTTAGATCTTCCGTTCTAGGTAATAAATTACCTTAGAAGTGTTTGAGATTCTTTGAAAAGAGACTAGGGCATCAGGAGCTTAAATCTGAGTTTCTGGAAAAATTCCTCCTTTTGAAATGGGGGCCCCACAGGGTCTATTTATAGGCTGAAGAAGACCCCGGGTGGTAATCACTTAGGGCGCGCAATTCACTTTCACATCCATTAGGTGGAGCACACGTATACTTGCAAGACAGTGAAGGAACTTGCGCGACGCATGTGCATTTTAAGCCTTATTCAAGCCTTTGTCTATTTTTCAGATTTTTCCAAAGGTTGAATCACTTTGGGATAATATATTCCCCTTTTCCAATCATTATACTATGTGATGAAAGGAGCGTCAACAAAAGTCCCCCATCAGAGTTGGATCTGGAGAGAAAAGGGTATTTGAATCTGAGGTGAAAAGAAAAACAAGAAATCTGGCAGTTTAAAGTCATGCATGTCGGACATAAAAAGGCTAATGTTTGAGGTCAAAATAGATTTGACTAAATGAATTAGAATTGACTCACTTACTTTATAATTCATCTGAAAACAGAGTACCATACTCATGTATGAGGGAAAAATATTTAAACTATGACATAATAATATTTGAATCTAAGGAATGATATGAAAAAGAGCTAAAAGGCATTATATGAAGTAGTTCCCAAGAATGAAGTTACCATTATTTAACAAACCCGTTAGGGGGTTGAAGAATGCAGGGCCACCGAAGGTCATTGGCTGTATTGTTAAATAAAATAGTATCTTTTGGCTAACAAGTCTGTTATGTAGACTGTTTATGCAAGGCCGCCTATGGGAACGTGCTGCATAGTCAGGAAAAAGAACTCTCAGAAATTTACTTTCCTAGTGCTAAAAGATAGTGAAAGTTTATGGAGATTCAAATTTTCCAAAGTATTGAGTTTGATGTATGGAAAGTGTAACACCCCAATATTTTATGAAAAATATTCTTTTAATTTCATTAATGTATTGTTTTGTATGATACACCAAGATTACCTTCGCTATACGCAACACCGTATTAGCTTGCAGTATACACAACACTATTCTTTGATCGTGTTAGACACAATTTCGATAATAGTTATTCTACGCAACATTGAGTATATATATATATATATATTCAATGTATAAGTGAAATATGGTTGGATTCTGTTATACAAAACAACAAAGGATTCTTTCACAACACGCAACCCTGACTTGTCTTGCATTACACGCAATCAAGACCTTCCTCGATAGCGTGTGTTGTACGCAATACCGGGTTTTACTAAACAACGATATATTATTATAATATTATTATGAACTAGCCATTGTGAATAGTATTAACTAAATTTTGAATTTTATAACATTATTATTCATCTTACACATTTTCTAAAACATGGTATAAGAACAAAATACAATTTTCGGGTAAAATAAGTATTTTTCAAAAAAAGCAGTTTTGCCGCCTTTTGATGGCGCACCCACATTAAATCTAGTTTTTGACATGTTTATAAGTTAAATTTTACAAAAAAAATTCTTATTTGGAATCAAGAAATATAAATTTACTTTGGATAAATTTTTTGTATTCTTCTGGTAACTTTCATATTTTGATGAATAGTAAAAACACGCTATATTTTAATGAAAAAGAACTTTTTTCATCGTAATAATTTATATGGTTAAATTATAATATTGAATGGTTTTAATGTATAAATAAAATATATTTTTACCATTTAATATAATGTATGTCATCAGCATTGATTTTACATTGGATTCGTATGTTAAATCAATTCAATATTTTGCAATGTTTTAAACAAAAACCCGTTTTCATTCGACAACAGGATTAATTTTAATTTCATTTCTGAAACTTCTGTGTATTGAATTTGAAAAAATGGATTCCATATTTTGAATCAGTAGGTCCAAATTATGTTAATAGGATACTTTTTATTTTTGGTAATTATGAATAGTAACTATGGTAAATTTTATTTACCATAGTTAAAGGTAAATCGGGTAATTAAGGGTAAATATAATATTATAAAATTATCCTAGCACATGCCAAAATTCTATTGGATGTCTAAAAGTAAACCCATATCAACATAGGGTCGGATTAGATTCATTTTATGGACTTTTGACCATGAAAATAATTTAATTATTATTAAAACCAAAGAAAGTGACAACAAGTCACTCTCTTAAATCTTATAAGTATAATAATTTTAATTTAGTGATAAACGTCATAAAACTTTGAACATGAATAGTCTACAGAAGCTAATAAAATTATCTACATCATTATAATTTATTTAGAATTTTTAGGGATTTAATAATTGTCATTAATGGTGATATATTAATGATACAGAAATTATTTATTAATTGGAAAATATGTAATATAGTATTCATTGAAATAATAATACCCATTAAAAGGCCCAAAAACCTGAACAAAAATTATTGGTAGTGTATACATACACCTTAATAATCCAATGACCTAATATATAACCGTTTGGATCCTTATAAAAGTTATTATGACACTTATATTATTTTATTTTAAATGATGCCAAAGTTGTCACCTTCATAATTTAATAAATATAAAAATTTAAATATTGTGATTTTAAGATGATAAATTCGAGTAAAAGTATTATTGTGAAATTTAATAGATTTATCTTTATCATTGGATTTTATTTTATATTTTTATGAAAAAAATCAGTATATTAAATAATTATACAAAAATGTTGTAGTAATTATTTTATTAAGAGACAATCCAAGTAAATGGGTTTAAAAATAATAAAATAAATATTATATGAACTGTTTAATGTGATCCACTAATTTTATAGATACATATGACCTTTTATAAATCTATTAAAGCTTTTATTTCAAACATATATTCTGTATATATTTTATTTAAATTCAAATAATTGAATAGTGTCAAAATTGACACTATTGTTATTTTATAAAAATAACATATTATAAAATTGTTTAAAAATCACAAAAGTATTTAAAAATTATAAATTTAAATTTATATGGTCTATAATGTTATAAAGTAAACAATTATGTAAAATTCACAACAAATAAGTAATTATTTGTTATAATGTAAAATTTAGAATTTTATTACCACAAATAAACTTAAATAGATTAAATAAGGATAAATCAAAATGATAAGGTTTAAAATAAGATCCAAACATGTCTAAAATTGATTGGTTGATTCTCTTACGACCCTATATCATCTAATATTCAAATATGAGTCATTTTTGGAGGTTTTAAAGTGGGGTTAGATTTATTATAAATTAATATTTTTAAGAATTCCAAAGGTGCCCCCCTCCTCTCTTATAAAAGGGCACCTCCTCCCTCTCCTCCTCACACCAATTTGAGCCTTCACGCTCAGCCAAACCCAACCAAATTATCTTCTCCACTTCCCTAGAAACATCCTAGAGGTTCTGGTCTACTTTAAATACCAATCTTAGTGCCATAAGAGGAGGTTTCAAAGAGGCGTATCGAAGAAGAGGTAATTTCTTCTCCCGATTCTTTCAAGATTCGTTCTTCGTCAACTTATTCTTATTTAGTTGTTTCATTATAAAGTAATAACATCAGTATCACTAATATAATGATTTGTTATTATAAATATGAATGAAACCCCATTTCACCTTCTATCCATCCTACGGAAAACAAAATCACCGCGCGTGCGTACGTACAGAATACCATCTCCACGCCGTGGTGTAATCTGTTTTTCCACCAACACCTTACATGGATGGGTATAATGGTGTAAATAATAGCTATACATAGTTATTATAACATCATACTGATTCTGATTTATTGTATCATCCACTCCAATTTAATTCGATAATTATGGAAATGATATCATCGCTCGTGTACGTACGGACTACCGTCTCCACGACGTGATGAGATTCATTCTCCATGTTAACCATTTAATAATGATTATAATGTATATATAAGCAATAATAATGAAATATATGACATTATAAAGCTACTGTATTTATTTATATATGTATTTCATCTACTTAATTCCATTCAACTCAATAAACTAAAATAGTGTTCATGCGTACGTACAGCCTACCGTCTCCATGAATGGTGTATTTTTTTCCATTTATCAATCTATTATATATATGTATATTCTGAATATATATTATATATAAATGAAGATTTATATTATGGAATTATGTAATCATGATCTAAGTAATCATATGAATAATTACAAGTCAAAACACGGACGACAAATGAAACGATTTTACCCAAAACACTCTTTAACATGGAATTTACAAAAGAACAGGTAATATAAAGTCATAAGTGAACCATATATGATAACATAACAATGAATATGATTCTGTAATAATTCAATGACATTATTTAAATCACTATACAGGAGGTTCGGATACATACAAAGCATATCAGACATAAGGTAAGGGAAAATCTCGCAATCTCAATTTTTATCCGAGATTGTTTATAATTTAGTATTTACTGGGGTGTATTTTATCATCCAAATCCATGATTCCTCAATATGTAACATTATTTCAATCCACCTAAAATTGTTTAAATCCAATTTTACCCTTCAGTGAGTTTTTAGTAAAGGATATGAAAGGAATATTTTGTCGTTTTTCGTACGAGGTACTTTTTGACTTTTCCGACAAAAGTACGAAGAATGTTTTTCAACTTATACCGAATGAATGGATTTTTAAAACATTATTTCCAAGAAGCATCCTTTACAATTTTTCAAGTTTATTTTTAATCAACTTCTTTTAGTTTAAAATTGTACGACATGTTAAGAAAGGAAAAGTGTTTTTTAAGCAGAAAGGATATTTTCCTCAAGAATGGAGTTCAAGTGTATTATCAAAATTATTTTCCATCTAAGATAATAAAGGGTTCTGTTTCTGTCCCTATTATAACACTTATTTGGTTATGGTATGATGGAATTATATTTTTATGAATTCCTTTATCTTATATTAATTGTTTTATAATGTCACAATGTTTAAGATTCCCATTTTTATTACATGGGTTATGCTATGATGTATGGTTTCTGATTTTGTGGCACACATAAGAATGGTATCATTATGAGATGGGTGGGACCTATATCTCCCTCCAATGCATTGGGTAAAGGTTTTATATCTCATGAGATAGACATGGCTAGAATGATAAGTTAATCCGGTTCAGTGTTACAGGAGTGAAACGAGGAGTGAACTCGATTAAGAATGGGACTTTGTCCAGTAAGATAGTCTTGGCAGCAATGCCTTGGCTACTATGGAAATCATTACATGTGCTTAATGGATTCCACAATTACATGTTTTATTCCCATTCTATTTTATCATGGTTTATGTTCCATTATGATCTATGCATTATGTACTTCCATGTTTTATGTCGTTGCTCAAGATTTTAATGATTAAACATTATGTTCAAGTTTTTAAGTTCCAATGTATATAGTATGTTTTATTTTATACATGCTTACCCGTACTAAGAATTTGAGCTCACCCTTTTTATGTTTTCTTTTCCCCAGGATATAAAGAAAGGTTTTAGGTAAGAAAAAAAGGGAAGATCTTTATGGTAGATGTTGAATATCTTTCACCACGATTAGAAGATTACGTTCCAAGTTTCCAAAGACACTAAACTATTACGGTCCGTGTGTGTCTGTTTTTGTTATGTATTAAGTATTCCGTAAAAGTAATGTAATTTCCTTGTACGTCAAGCTTAGGGTCTCTACAGTTGGTATCAGAGGAAAGGTTTAGTCAACCTTTGGAAACTAGGATGCGAAAATGTTAGTGAAATCTCTAGAGATATTTATAGGGTATGTCTAGGGATGTACCTAAGGATAAGAATACATATAGGATATAGTCCTAGAACTATAGTAACGATCACCGAATTTAACATAAGATGTTAGATATTGAGGGTGATCCCCCTTTACTATGTTTTTTTTCCTAGCATGATTTTTTCCTCTCACACTATTCTTTTTGGGTTTTAGAAAATGGATGGAAACAGGAAGATTCATGATAATGGAGTATATGACGGAAAATGGACTGATTTTCTTCATGAGAAACCAAATGAAACAAGATCTGGAAGTCCAAACATCATTATTATGCCTAATCAGCAATCTCATAATATGATCAATAATCTCAACTTTGGTAAGTTTCTCGACTCATATAATAAGTGAAATATGTAGTTTCATGATGATCATAGAGGAAACAAAGTTCAATTTCCCTCATGTAAATCATGTGAGAAGAGGCATCAGGGAGATTGTTTCAAAGGAACTGGAAGATGCTTTGGATGTGGAAGAGAAGGAAAAAAAGCCAGTAAGTGCAAAGGAAATGTTAAGTTAACACCATGGACAAGGATAATGGTATTGCTATGACATCAACAATGATTAGATGTTTTAAATGTGGAATGTAAGGGCATTATTCAAACCAATGCCCTAATGCAAAATCTCATGAAGAGAATCAGAATGGTCATATGGGTAGTATTTATGTGGATGATGATGAGGAGACTACAAATGATATATGAGCTGAAAGAAGTGTTGAATCTCAGTCAGTTGTTTTAGAAGGTAGTGGAATGATTGTATGTTTATCGAGAGTTATGTTGTATAGTTAATGGTACTGTTGAATAAAGAATCATATAAGGATTGTTACACTATTGTTTTTCCTAAAAGTATTTGAAAGTATATGTTGAATGGTACCAGTAACCATGGAATGTTATTTAGATATTTTTGTGAAGTAGATGATATGCGCATAATGCAGGAATAAGAAGATAATGAGATGTTTGATTGTATTCCTGATCTCATGATTGATATAAGGACTAAGTGATATCATGGTTTGAGTATACAGAATTTTGAGGATTTTGGTATGTGGAAAGTGTTAACTTTTAATTGCATTCATGTTTTGACTGTGGTTAAATGGGTATTCATTTTTCAAGAGAATATATGATTAAGGCCTTCGAACGTTTGTAATGTGACCAACAAAACATATCTTATGATATATGGGGATCAACGATGTTATTAACATGCTTCTTATATGAAATATCTGGTAATCGTTTTCACTATAATATGACAATGGACTGCAATATTATGGAAAAGCCTAAATATTGGAATGGATTATGTTGGACATAAGTTAGTATTGTTTAAGGATAGAACCTTTTTTCGATATTATTTATGGGATGATATAGTAATGTAGTTTTAGAAAAAGGACAACCTGCAGGACGGGCGACAGCCCATCGCGTCGGAATAGGCTGTGGGAATCGAACCCACAACCGAAGTGCGACTGTCCTTTATCGCCTACCACTGGCCTAAAGGAAGTCCCTGGTTAGTAGAAACTAGTTTTATTTTATTAAGCGGTATGATATATGAAGTATAAGCTCATTTTTGAAACCATATACGATTAATCTACCCATAAGATGGACTTATAACTTTTTCTAACCTTTTGTTTGAAAGAGATGGAATGACCCATAATTCTATCACATGATCTTCTAACACATCACGAATGACAAATTCAACTTTATTTATTTAAGGGATGAAGTTGAAATTTTTCAATTCACGAACAACAGTGAGATTGTACCAAAATCATACAAGTATTTCTTTTAATTCATCAACATTAGGGAAATGATCTTGAAAACCAAAAATGGTGTCTTATTTCCCTTATATCCGATGAATCAGATGGTACCTTAGATCATCACAAATCAATAGCTTTGTGATTGTTGTATTTTTCAAAACCATGTTCTCTACCACTCTCCATCAGAACATGATGGTTATATTTTTCTTCCATATCCATATTTTCACCTTTGTTCTCCTACGTGGAAACCCAGTGATGAGTTAATTTGGGTAACCGTTACATTTCATACTTTAGTTTTTAAAGCCATGTTGTTGTATTTCTTTTTACGATGTGGGTTTCTATTAAACAAACTTTTGAGTAGTAAACCATTTATAACCCCGACGAATTTCGAGGGCGAAATTCATTTTAAGGGGGGTAGAATGTAACACTCCAAGATTTTATGAAAAATATTCTTTAAATTTCATTAATTTCTTGTTGTGTATGCTACACCAAGATTACCTTGAGCTATACGAAACACCGTATTAGCTTGCAGTATACGCAACACTATTCTTGGATCGTGTTACACACAATTTTGATAATAGTTATTCTACGCAACATTGAGTATATATATATATATATTCAATGTATAAATGAAATATGGTTGGATTCTATTATACAAAAAATCAAAGGATTCTTTCACAACACGCAACCCTGACTTGGCTTGCATTACACGCAATCGCGACCTTCCTCAATAGTGTGTGTTGTACGCAATACCGGGTTTTACTAATCAACGATATATTATTATAATATTATTATGAACTAGCATTTATGAATAGTATTAACTAAAATTTTAATTTTATAACAATATTATTCATCTTACACATTTTCTAGAACATGGTATACGAACAAACTAAATTTTTCGGGTAAAATAAGTATTTTTAAAAAAATGCAGTTTTGCCGCCTTTTGATTGCGCACCCACTTTAAATCTAGTTTTTGACATGTTTATAATTTAAATTTGACAAAATAAAATTCTTCTTTGGAATCAAGAAATAAAAATTTATTTTGGATAAATTTTTCGTATTATTCTGGTAACTTTCATATTTTGATGAATAGTAAAACATGCTATATTTTAATAAAAAAGAACTTTTTTCATCATAATAATTTATATAGTTAAATTATAATATTTAATGGTTTTAAAGTATAAATAGAATATATTTTTACCATTTAATATAATGTATGTTATTAGCATTGATTTTACATTGAATTCGTAGGTTAAATCAATTCAATCTTTTGCAATGTTTTAGACAAAAACCCGTTTTCATTCGACAACTGGATTAATTTTAATTTAATTTCTGCAACTTCTGTGAATTGAATTTGAAAAAATGGATTCCATATTTGGAATCAGTTGGTCCAAATTATGTTAATACGCTACTTTTTATTTTTGGGAATTATGAATAGTAACTATGGTAAATTTTATTTACCATAGTTAAAGGTAAATCAGGTAATTAAGGGTAAATATAATATTATAAAATTACCCTAACACATTCCAAAATTCTATTGGATGGATAAAAGTAATCCCATATCAACTAAGGGTTGGATTAGATTCATTTTATGGACTTTTGACTATGAAAATAATTTAATTATTATTAAAACCAAAGAAAGTGACAACATGTCACTCTCTTAAATCTTATAAGTATAATAACTTTAATTTAGTGATAAACATCATAAAACATCGAACATGAATAGTCTCCAGAAAGATAATAAAATTATCTACATCATGATAATTTATTTAGAATTTTTAGGGATTAAATAATTGTCAGTAATGGTGATACATTAATGATACAGAAATTATTTATTAAGTGGAAAATAAGTTATATAGTTTTTATTGAAATAATAATACCCATTAAAAGACCCAAAACCCTGACCAAAACTTATTTGTAGTGTATATATACACCTTAATCATCCAATTACCTAATATACAATCGTTTGGATCCTTATAAAAGTGATTATGACACTTATATTATTTTATTTTATATGATGCAAAAGTTGTCACCTTCATAATTTAATAAATATAACAATTTAAATATTGTTATTTTAAGATGATAAATTCGAGTAAAAGTATTATCGTGAAAGGTAATAGATTTATCTTCATCATAGGATTTTATTTTAAATTGTTATGCAACAAATCAGTATATTAAATAATTATACAAAAATGTTGTAGTAATTATTTTATTACGAGATAAACCAAATAAATGGTTTTAAAAATAATAAAATAAATATTATATGAATTATTTAATGTGATCCAATAATTTTATAGATACATATGACATTTTATAAATCTATTAATGCTTTTAGTTCGAACATATATTCTGTATATATTTTATTTAAATTCAAATAAATGAATCGTGTCAAAATTGAAACGATTGTTATTTTATAAAAATAACATATTATAAAATTGTTTAAAAATCATAAAAATATTTAAAAATTAAAAATTTAAATTTATATGGTCTATAATATTATAAAGTAAAACATTATTGAAACTTCACAACAAATAAGTAATTATTTGTTATAATTTAAAATTTATAATTTTATTACCACAAATAAACTTAAATAGATTAAATAAGGATAAATCAAAATGATAAGGTTTAAAATAAGATCCAAACATGTCTAAATTTGATTGGTTGATGATATTAAAACCCTATCTCATCTAATATTCTAATATGAGTCATTTTTGGAGGTTTTTAAGTGGGGTTAGATTTATTA
The DNA here is from genome assembly GCA_963277665.1 of Viscum album. Lineage (NCBI taxonomy): Eukaryota > Viridiplantae > Streptophyta > Magnoliopsida > Santalales > Viscaceae > Viscum > Viscum album. The sequence continues at coordinate 1,656,738,087 of OY728138.1, read as the reverse complement.
TAAATTAATATTTTTAAGAATTCCAATGGTGCCCCTCTCCTCCCTTATAAAAGGGCACCTCCTCCCTCTCCTCCTCACACCAATTTGAGCCTTCAAGCTCGGCCAACCCCTGAAAAATTATCTTTTTCACTTCCCTAGAAGCGTCCTAGAGGTTATGGTTCACTTTAATGACCAATCTTAGTGCCCTAAGAGGAGGTTTCAAAGAGGCGTATCGAAGAAGAGGTAATTTCTTCTCCCGATTCTTTCCAGATTATTTCTTCTTAAACTTCTTCTTCTTTAGTTGTTTCATTATAAAGTAATAACTCCAGTATCACTAATATAATAATTTGTTTTTATAAATATTAAACAACCTCATTTCACCTTCTATCCATCCTACGGAAAACAAAATCACCGCGCGTGCGTACGTACGGAATACCGTCTCCACGCCGTGGTGTAATATGTTTTTCCACCAAAACCTTACATGGATGGGTATAATGGTGTAAATAATACCTATAAATAGTTATTATAACATCATACTGATTCTGATATATTTTATCATCCACTCCAATTCAATTCAATATTTATGGAAACGATATCATCGCTCGTGCGTACGTACGAACTACCGTCTCCACGATGCGATGAGATTCATTCTCCATGTTAACCATTTAAGAATGATTATAATGTATATATAAGCAATAATAATGAAATATATGACATTATAAAGATACTAGATTTATTTATATATGTATGTCATCTACTTAATTTCATTCAACTCAATAAACGAAAACAACGTTCATGCGTTTGTACGGCCTACCGTCTCCATGAACAGTGTATTTCATTCCATTTATCGATCTATTATATATATGTATATTCTGAATATATATTATATATAAATCATGTTTTATATTCTGGAATTATGTAATCATGATCTAAGTAATCATATGAATATTATAAGTCAAAACACGGACGACAAATGAAATGATTTAACCCAAAACACTCTTTAACATGGAATTTACAATAGAACGGGTAATATAAAGTCCTAAGTGAACCATATATGATATCATAACAATGAATATGATTCTGTAATAAGTCAATGAAATTATTTAAATCATTATACAGGAGGTTCGGATACATATGAATCATATCAGACATAAGGTAAGGGAAAATCTCGCAATCTCAATTTTTATCCGAGATTGTTTATACTTTAGTATTTACTGGGGTGTATTTTATCATCCAAATCCATGTTTCCTCAATATTTAATATTATTTCCATCCACCTACAATTTTTTAAATCCAATTTTACCCTTTGGTGAGTTTTTAGTAAAGGATATTAAAGGAATCTTTTGTCGTTTTTCGTACGAGGTACTTTTTGACTTTTCCGACAAAAGTACGAAAAATGTTTTTTTTAACTTATACAGAATGAATGGATTTTTAAAACATTATTTCCAAGAAGCATTCTTTACACGTTTTCAAGTTTATTTTTAATCAAATTCTTTTATTTTAAAATTGTACGACATGTTAAGAAAGGAAAAGTGTTTTTAAAGTAGAAAGGATACTTTCCTCAAGAATGGAGTTCAAGTGTTTTATCAAAATTATTTTCCATCTAAGATAATAAAGGGATCTATTTCTATCCCTATTATTACATTGATTTGATTATGTTATGATGGAATTATATTTTTATGAATTCCTTTATCTAATATGAAACTTTTTATGATGTCACGATGTTTAAGATTCCCATTTTTATTACATGGGTTATGCTATGATGTATGGTTTATGATTTTGTGGAACACATAAGAATGGTATCATTATGAGATTGGTGGGACCTAATCTCCCACCAATTCATTGGGTAAAGGTTTTATAACTCATGAGATAGACATGGATGGAATGGTAAGTTAATCCGGTTCAGTGTTACAGGACTGAAACGAGGAGTGAACTCGATTTAGAATGGGACTTTGTCCACTAAGATGGTCTTGGCAGCAATGCCTTGGATACTGTGGAAATCATTATATGTGCTTAATGGATGACAAAATTAAATGTTTTATTCCCATGCTATTTTATCATGGTTTATGTTCTATTATGATCTATGCCTTATGTACTTCCATGCTTTATGTCGTTGCTCAAGATTTTAATGTTTAAACATTATGTTCATGTTATTAAGATCCAATGTATATGGTATATTTTATTTTATCCATGCTTACCCTTACTAAACATTTGAGATAATCCTTTTTATGTTTTCTTTTCCCCAGGATATAAAGAAAGGTTTTAGGTAAGAAAAAAAGGGAAGATCTTTATGGGAGATGTTGAAGATCATTCACCACGATTAGAATATTACGTTCCATGTTTCCAAAGACACTAAACTATTACAGTCCTTGTGTGTCTGTTTTTGGTATGTATTAAGTATTCCGCAAAAGTAATGTAATGTCCATGTACGTCAAGGTTAGGGTCTCTACAAAAAGAGGTACTTGAATATGGAGAAGATATTTCCAAACCAGATTATCGAAGAACTGAATAGATATCACTCCTACGAAGGTCTGACCCAAACGTAGGGAAGGAGAATATAAACCATATAATTGAATACGTTCATATCATGAAAAAGGATATGGGACAAATATGTTAGGGATGGCTATTTTTTCGGATCCCTACATACTGTCATTTAAGACAAATAAAGACAAAAGAGACATTCTTCCCAATAATGAAGTTACCACTATCTGAAAAACCCGTTAGGGGGTTGAATTATGCAGGTCCACCTAAGGGCATTGGTTTCATAGTCAGATAAAAATATCTTTTAGCTAACAAATCTGTTAGGTTGATTGTTTATGCAAGGCCGCCTATGGGCACGTGCTACATATTCAATAAAAATAACTCTCAAGAAGTTTGAAATTTTTATGACTAGATGTCATGAAAAGGGTTATGAAGATCTGAAAACATTTAAGGTTAGGATTATGACACATAAAGATGGGTATTGTCCAATGTATACAGAGATACACAGATCAATGATAACCATAATCATGTTGTGGCTGGGTCCTGAATTGAAATGTTGGACTTCACTACGTATCCCATAAGGATGATAATTAAGCCATACGTAGTTCTTAAACAACAGTTAAACATCGTGTGGGTCAAAAGGATTAGAGATCTTAGTTTAGGGTCATAGAGCTTGGACCATTATAAAAAATACACAATGTGTGTTTTAATGGGGACTTTTCATCCAAGGGACTGAAAGTGGAATTTGGGGTTTGGCCCAAAGACTTGGGGATGGATTCAAGGGACACCGGAATGTTCCTATGTATCCCATAAGGATGGGAATCAATCCCACGTAGTTCTAGAAATACCCACTGTACAAATTTGGTTCATACATGTGAAGGGTGAAAGGGGACTTTAGTACAATGATGGTTTAATCCAATTTAAAAGGTTTGGGCATTGCCATGTATGCACGTAGTCTTTGAAATGAAACATTTTTGAAAATAAATATAAATAATGATTACCTCTCATGCGAGGGTATAAATGAATATTGCAGTTTATTGTCATACTGGTCAAAAGTGTTGTACAGTTTAACGTCTTATAAAAAAAAATGAAAGTGAACCAATGTAAAGATATTGATTCTAGGGGCGGTTTCATGAATCAACATCATATGAGATGGAGGTGAACCAATGTGAAGAGATTAATTTTGGGCTTGAACCTTGGGAGGTTGCCTACGTACCCAACTTGGAAGGCAAGGATCAAATTCCGCGTAATTCAATTAAATAATGAATTAATGATCAAGTTGTTCTTGGGGAAAACAACCTAAAAATGATGTTGGGACTTATAGGATAAGTTTCCTTGAAGTCCTCTTAATTCATTCAAATTTCGAGGAGCTGAAATACCAAGGATTGAATTGGTCTTCTCAGGATCGACTTCAATACCACGATGGCGTACAACAAATCTGAGAAATTTTCCTGAGGTTACCCCAAAAGCACATTTTAAGGGGTTCATCTTCAAATTATGTTCTCAAAGATTGCAGAATATGACTTCCAAATCAGCCAAGTGATTAGAATGTTTTTTGGATTTAACCACCAAATTGTCTACATAGCATTCAACAAACTTCCCTAAGAAGGTTTTGAAGATACGATGCATGGCACGCTGATATGTTGCACCTGCATTCTTTAAGACAAAAGGCATTACCCAGTAGCAATACACACCCTAAGGGGCTTTGAAGGCTTTGGATTTCTCTTCTTCTAGGGCCATTCGGATCTGAATATATCCATAATATCCATCCATGAAGGAAGGTGCTTCATAGCCAGCTGTTGCATCAATTAAAAGTTCTATAATCGGATCTGGGAAATCATCCTTAAGACAATGTCGTTTAAGATCTTTGAAATCGATGAAAACTCTAATTTGTCTGTTCTTCTTCTTTACAAGGAATATATTATCCAACCACTTGGGATATTGAAATTCTCTAATGAAGTTAGCTTTGATAATCTTATCCACTTTAGCCTCAATTTTGGAAGCATAAGTTGGGCGTGTTCTTCTCACGGCTTGCTTAAATCCTCGATGTTCTTCTGGTAAACCCAAATGATGAGTAGCAACATCAGGATCAAGCCCAGAAATTTCTATATAGTTACAAGAAAATATATCTCTATTTTGCTTTAGAAAAGAAATATACATCTCTTGCTCTTCAAGAGTCATGGCCGCACTGATTAAAGTGGGGCGTGGATCTTCATTTGTACACAGATTTATTTCTCTGAGTTCATCCACAGTGGTAGAGATACCCTCTTCAAATGCTGGAGGAGAATCTCTAAGATCTTCCTCTTCTTCTTCATCATGTGTTATTTCTTCCATTTCTACTTGCATAGTAGATGATAAAGCTGAATTTTCATGATTAGAAGTGATGTCACAATTTTCACACCTTGAAGAAGAAGCTTCCATTTCTGACCTGATTGATGATGAAGGGTCTTATTTGGGTATTAAAGAGGAGATGTTGGATTGAATGTCGACATCATTGTTCACCTCCGATGTTGCTATAACTTTTTCTGGCCTAATTGGCGAAGAATAGACTTGTTGGATTTCAGTAGATGAAATGAAGACATCACCATTTGTGCTTTCATCACTGCTTGGTGGGTTACCAATTTCTCCCATGTCGTTTGGCTCAATTGTCGTAATTGACATTATGGATCTTTGCATAAGAGTATTTTGATTTGGGTCTATCATGTCAATTTGACTAATAGGAAACACATAATATGTACTCACATGTGTAAATGGATTTACTGGTATCTTCTCTAAACCATATGGAGCATTAACTTTGGTAATCTCCTTTGTTTTGGATTTCTCCCTTCCCTTCATGTGATAGAATTCTGCCTCAATGTATTGAGACTCACATGTCTTGAACGGGGCCTTATCACCATACAATGTCCCAACTTCACCATAAAAAAAATATTTTAGACATTGATGGTATGATGAAGGGATAGCCGCATGCTGATGTAGCCAGGGTCTTCCAAGCAAGATGTTGAAGGCCGAGTCTTGATCAACAACCATGAAATCAGAATTATATACAAGATCTCGAAACTGAGTTCTGAGTGTAACATTTCCAATGGTTCTTGTTCATTTTTATCATATCCTTGTAACATCATTGTAGAAGGTGGTAAATCAGATTTCGTGAGGCCCAATCGACGAACTGTACGAATGAGCATGAGGTTGACTCCTAAACCATTGTCAATGAAAGTTGTTCGAATGTCTACACCATTGAACTTTCCAGATTAGTACAAAGGTCTAATATGACCATACACAACATCATCTTCATCTTCATTAGTAAAAGATATTATTGCAGGGCATTCTGCATTATTATTCTCTTTGTGATAGACTTCAGCTGCAGCAATTTCATTTTCAAACTCCTGAGGACTTGACAAAGCGTCGATGAGTGCTTCCCTAAGATCTTTTGACAGATTCAGAGAATACAGAATTGATAACTTGGCTGGTACTTGGGCCAAGTGTTTCAATACATCATACTTTTGATCCAGAGGTCTATGTTTCCATCCAGGAATATGTGGTTTAGCAGGTACCTTGGAAGCAGATTCTTTGGAAGTTGATGCATCTTGTATCGGGATAGGAGTTGGAAATATCCCTAGTTTTGGAAGATGAGACCGATTAGATCCATTTAATTTCTGAGAGGAAGAGGATCAAACCTTCAACCGGTCTTCCAAAATAATTGTGTTAGGATTGAATTTGATATTGGTATAAGAACATGCTTGTTCTTGCTGAGCTTGATGAAGGGCTCTACCACGAGTTTCGGCTGCGTACACAGTTCTAGCAGGGGTAGAATTGGAGTAGTGGCTTCTGAAAGATCCATGTCTTCCCTTGTATCCTGAGCCTCAGGAACATACTCTGATTCCCCTGTTTGATACAGGGAATTCAGGCTCGTTGAAATCGAAACTGCGACTGGAATATGGATCTTTTAATTGAATCATATTAACAGAACCGAAGATTAATTCTTCGTCTAATGAAGACTATGCATGATTAGCCTGTTTTGGTTGTTCCATTTGGTGGGGAGGTGACCATGGCTTTGAAGTAGATGGAATGAAGTCTTCCGGAGTTATAGACAACATAGGCTTTGACACATACTCATCTTCTTCTGATTCTTTTTCTTTCTTTGAATCATGTCGTTTCATTGAGGACATTCCCTCTGATGAAGAGGGTTTTGCCGCAAAATTCATGGCAGAAGACACAATCAGTTTCATTAATTGTGTTCTCAAAATAGCATGAGTTCGGTTTATTGTCTTTCTAACCATCCAATATTCATACTTCTATCCATTTTTTCTTTTGACTTCTTTCCATTCTCCTTCCTCCTGTGGAACTTTAGCAGTGACACATGCTACCTAGGCCGAAGAGCCTTTCAGTTTAACTTATCCCGAGTCAACCATATTTTACAGGAGGTATTTGTAGACAAAACACTCCTGGATGGGATGCCCCAACATTTGATGAAAGGGGAAATAATTGGGATGGTCTTCATCTCCTTCCTTGTTTGGCCTCTTGGGCATTGGCAACTGAACAAGATTATTCTCTAAGGCTGATATTATGTAACCAGGAACTTTTTCATTTCGGAAAGAGTTTGTTTTTCTATTAAAATCCTCAAATTGTTTTCATCTTTGATCTCTTTGATCATCTGGACGAAATGGTCTTTGTTGTTGGCGCTCAGGAGGCATACCCCTTCGAGAAGATGAAGGTTTTGATGTCAAAATAGGTATAGGTGCTTGTTTAAGCATAACTGTAGCAGTTTCTGCTTTAACCATTCTTCTTCCAGGAGATGATGGAATTACAAGAGATTTATCATTAGCCTGTATAAGGGAATCTTCAATCTGCTGAGCGATTGAAGTAAGGTATCAAAACCCTACTGTTTATTTCACAGGGATTAACGGAGTGCATAATTCATCACCCAGATTTGCCACAAAGATTGGAAACAATTCCTCTTGAGGGAGTTCTAAGCTTAGGAAATATGTTAATCCCTTCCAGCAAGCAATGAAATATGAGACCCTTTCATTCTCTCTTTTCTTACAGTTTTTAAGATTGAAAACTGTTGGCTTTGGAAAAGTTGAGTTGAACTGAAAAAGGAATTTTTGCCGAAGATCCCCCCATACAGTAATTGACCGGGATTTCAATATGGTATACCAGAAAAAGGCTGGTCCTTGCAAGGTCTGTACGATGCATCTGTGTTTTACTGCTTCTTGCTGCTCCGGAGTTCCCATCATAGGATCACAACAAGACACGTAATGTGTCAAATGCTGTTCAGGGTCACCTGATCCATTGAAAATAGGGAATACATGGTTTCCAATACTGGATGGAGGAGATATTGATTCTACCCATTCAGGGTAAACATTCTTTTCTGGTTGAACCAGCGCACATTTCCCTTCCATAGTTTCTAATCGAGCAGTTAATGACTCAATAATAGTTTTTAACTTTTGAGAAACATTCGGTTCAACTTGGTATTGGGTAGGTGCAATGACTGGAGCTTAGACAGATGTGGTGGTTGGTGATGTAACTGATGGTAGCACTGCCAACTGTTGTTGCACTTGAACAATGGGATTAGACATGTGAGGGTGTACTGATAGAGGAGGATATTCTTGATCCATCTCAGTAGCTGCAACAAATTCCCTTGACTGACTGACTCCAGCACGCTCACGAAAAAGAAAACCCTGATGTAGTTCTGCATTCAACCTCCTTAATTCCTTCATTTCTTCCTCATGTTGTGTAATACATTTCTCTAGTGAGAGTGATTGGCCTTCTCTAGAGGGAGGATATGTAACCTGATTCTTTCCCCTCCCTTTGTTTGATCCTTTTAGAGAGGGTAAAGTGGGTTACTCGATGGATTACCTAGGTTCTGAGTAATCCTTTGATTTCGTGTACGCACACATTCTTCATTTATGTCAGTGTGTACATCTTCTTGAGCAGGAACCTTTTCATCTGAGTCCCCTGAGTGAGCCTCAACTGGTGGTTTAGCAACAACAGAATTGATGAAATTTATTGATGCATAATGCATCACATCCCTTCTATCAACATTTTTGTGATATTGTCTTCTTTCCTGTCTTTGATAAGACATTTACTTTTGCTGATTTGACCCCTCAGGAACTTCTTTAAGAACCGTAATTTGGAGGGAATCTCCTGATAATTTGGCTCTTCGTTCCTCTTGAGGCTTCTTCCCCAATCCAGAAAAGACCATGTTTCTCTGAGGAGAGGATTGATGATTTGAAAAAGTCCCCAGTCTGGTGGAGTGGGTATGTTCCTGCTGTTCCCGCTCAATTCCACAAATCCTATTTGTTGATTCTGAGGGTTGGTTTAAAAGTGTCCACAGTCCGGAGAGCTGGGGTGGCTCTTGACATGCTATGTCTGAGACATTCTTAAAAGCTATCCTGATCTTGCGAACCTTATTTCGTAAATTAGCTGGATGCATTAACTTGTATCCACTTTTATCACCTGGTTCAAAAGAATGTTGGATGATTTCCAACACTTCTGTCACTTGATAACGTGCTTGCTCCATACGAGAGGCTTGTTCAATATTCTCATTTTCTTGACGCTGGAGTAATTCAATACCTTGTTCTCTGTATTCTTGATTTTGAGAGGAACTAGTTGAAGCCTATTCTTGGGAAATCTTTTGATTACAAAAAAATCCCATTGACGGTGGCCGACCATGGGCAATAACATTGCATTAGACAATTTTTGGTGGGCTTTGCTGACTGGAGAGCCCCATGAAATGTAGTGCTCCATGAACACCCCATACGTTGACACGAATACCAGATGGGGCATTGTAAATTAACTAACACAATTTTCATTGTGCGCCAAGGCATGAATGTTGAAGGGCTCTCTGTTGCTTTTCACCCTTCAGATATCGAGAGACTGATAGATATGCCAAATCAATGTGACGTTGTAACCCTTCTATTATCTTAAGATAATTTTCATATTAATCATAAGATAATACATTATTTTTCAACTAAGAAAGAGTTTTCCATATGTTGAGACGAATATCATGAATTCCATATTCCGTCAACATTTCTGGAATGTCATACTGAGAGTAAGCCAGAGGCAAAAACATGACTGGCCCTTCACCTTGCGCCAGTTGTTTTCTCATGTTCATCATTTCCTCTTTGTCATTCAATAAAGATTCTTCTACCTGATTTGACCAATGTTGGTGTTTCCTTGTTGCTTCATTGGATTAAACAAGATTGGTAGAGAAATCATTGATCAAACTAGACGATTCATGACATAGGGGTGTCTCGGAAAATGACCAACACCCTGGGCTATCTTCTGATTGAGAAAGTATTTTACCCAATAGTAATGAAGCATCCGGCATGACTGGTTTCGCATTTGCAAGTACCTCAAGATAAGAGGGATTTCTCGGCATTACATTGTCCATTGGAGCATTTTCCGTTCAATGTGCATCATTACTGCGGAGAGGACTTTCACAGAAAAATTCATCATCATGGGGAGAACCACCATAATGGGTTACATCAAAAGATGAAATCTCTTGCTCCTTGGTCTTCTGAACACACAAAGGGTTCCTGTGGCTCTCATCTGAAGATGAAACTTCGAGATCAACTTAATTGTCATGATGCTAGCCTTCTTTAGGAAGTGTCTGTCGAAGTCCATCAGAATTAATGTTCCCATTATTGGGAAATGAGGGAGTAGAATCTAGAATTCCAACAGATCACTGTCTGAGGGATTTAAGAACTCAAGCATCGATCAAGGAATTGTTACAGATTGGTTCTTGATCTCCTGACTGTTTTGGGAGGGTCTTTTTCTTAGACGCATTCTTACTTGCCATGGAAACCACTTGTTGACGAAAGTGGCTACACTGAGAAGGTGTATGTGCCTGATCAGGAAAGATGGTTAGGTTAGGCTGATGATCTCCACTCAAATCAGGTGTATGTGCCTGACTTAGTTGTCCGTATGATATGGGGGAGTATGCCCCACAACCCTATTGGATTGGAAAAAATGTGTGTGTCTGTTCTGGAGTGAACTGTTGATGTGTCACTCCACTGGTAGGGATAGATTTATGTGTCTTTCCCAGAGATGTTTCTGAAGCTGTTATAATATCCTGGCAAGCATTTAGAATATGAGTATGGATTGGATTCTGCTCTTTCACCATTGATAGAATATTCTTGGTGACTTCAGCTGCCGGAATGGGGATATACGTCCATTCTGTGCTTTGAGTAGGTGTATGAGCCTTCTCCTGTCCTCCTTTTCCGGTCAGTGAATCCAGATAGTACTCAAGTGTGGGGGTAGAGAGTTGAGTCTGCCTCCTGTTTGTCGTTGGAGCTTTCCGAGTGACTTCTCCGAATGCTACCAAGCAAGATTGTTGGTAGGCTTGATTAATACAAGTAGGTGTATGTGCCTTCTAATTGCACTTTGCCACACGTGGTTGATGATCTCAATCATATGTAGTCAGACGATCATGCTAAATAGCTGATGATGTATAAATACGTGTATGTTCTTGCCTATAGTACTCTGCCGGAATTGCCTGGCGGGATTGGCTTGATGCTTCCAGACGAGTCTACTGGACAACAGAATTAAAACGGGAAGGTGTATGTGCCTGCTCATAGCTTGCCACCATGATAGGTTGGTGGACTTCTCTGGAGATGGCAGAGATGAGAACCTGGTCACTATTGACCGGATTCCACCTCTGGCGGTTCGTCTTGCCTGCTCGGGTTCGAGGAACCAAAGCCAAATTCCTGGAGTCGGTACCCTCATCATGTTGAGGGCGCACTGTCGCATGAGTCTAGTGGTGATTTTTGGTGGGAGACCTTGGGAAGTACTCTTGTCTACTTTAATTAAGGCCCTGAGGGTCCTGCTCATTCACCTCCTCATAATAAGGGAGCGAATGGTGATTGCATTCCGGGGATAATGACCTGAAACGGTTAGAGACGGTAGTCAGCACGGCATGCTTCTTGATCACTAGTCGTCATTGTCCGGACGACTGGTGTGAGTTGTTCACTTGGAGGGCTTGTCAAGAACCCTCCAGAGTTGGGATGGTACCATGTTGATGGTACTCCTTAACCAGCGCATTTGATACCCAGCATTGAAGACGTTGAGTATGTGATGTCATCCTTAGAGCGGACGATGATCTAGTAGGAGTAGAAGAAGTGGCATTTGTAGCAGCAGTATTCAGAGGTGTGAATTTGAGAGCAGCCATTCTAGAAATGCAGAAGATCTTGGAAGGGAGTTCCAATTTGATATAAGAGACGTAATCAAGATAAATTCATCCATTTCATATTTTGGATGAGCACATATGTCAATTATTGTTTTTGTTGGCCCTCTCATTTATTTTTAAATAGGGGCCTAAAAAATAAGTAAAACATCATTTTAACTTGGTTAAGGATTCACGTCAAGTTCACCATTTTTTGTTTCCCTCAGAATTCGGGGATAACCTCCTTAATGGGAGGTTCAAACATTCCGATCAGTTTATAACGGGATTGTTTGTAGAACCGGAAACATCCAACGATTTCACATCCATTTGGACCTACATTCCAAAGGTAGGCGCTCATAAGTTTTTGGACAGATGAGGCTTAGGAATTTGCATTGGTCGAGAGGATGGGAGGTTGGACTCATCAAACATTTTGAGTGGAATTATAATCTACTTCGAGACTCTCTTTATAGATTTAAGTTATGTTCGTGAATCTTTATTACATTAGCAAGTATAAAATGATCATTCCTCTAGATTTGACAATCAATTATTAAACATGTAGGAAATTGAGAGAATCTTTTATAGTTATTCGAGGTTCATCATTAATAGAGAATCATCTGTATTTATTTAGAGATTCTTGGTCAATGGTATCCATCGAAACATTTATATAGAAGTCTCTTGGTCATTATGATGACCAGGCTGGTTTTAAATCCACTCATTGGGGAACTTGAAGTTTATTGTCATTCAGAAGGACATGGATTATTTCAGAGGTGGGATCGAACCCGCAGATGGGCTACCTACGTATCATTTGTTTCTAAAAGGAATCAGAACCCACATAGTTCGAGTAATGGAGTATGATGTTTATGATTGATGGCTCAAAGAAGGATTTCATAATTACTTTTACACACTAAGCTCATGTGAGTCAACATCGGTGTGAGAAAAAAGATATATTGGTAAAAATTAGACAATCATGTAATGAAAAATGAAATCATAAGAAATAATGTGGGACTTATGTATGTATGACTGCCCAGATAAATGATGATTATGATTTACTTTAGGGAAGAAATCCAGGAACATGGTCTATAAAGGTATATGTGCATCATGGAGATTTGAATACTCTAACTTGGGGCTTACTGCTGAAAAGGAGGCCCAAATTACGATATGACTTATGATTGGGTTTTACTATTGAGAAAGAATCCCAGATCAAAGGTAAATTAGGACTGGTTAAGAGGAATTATGACTGGGACTTACTCCTGAAAAGGAGGCCCAGGTTTAAGAGAATTATGGTTAGGGCTTACTCTTAAGGAGGATGACCATATTAGGGGTATGGGGCTTACTCCTGAAAAGGAGGCCCAGGTTTAAGAGAATTATGGTTGGGGATTACTGCTAAGGAGGATGCCCATATTAGGGGAATGGGGCTTATTCCTGAAAAGGAGGCCCAAGTTTAAGAGAATTATGACTGGAGATTATTCCTGAAAAGGAGGCCCAAGTTAAGAATTATGACTGGGGCTTGTTCCTGAAAAGGAGGCCCTGGTTAATGAGTTCTCTAATGTTAAAGGATGATGTTGAATGAATGAAATCTCAATATATAGTGACATAAAGATGTGTAAATCACTAGGTTTGAGAGATATTCAACAGAATTATTTTCAGATAAGGAAGTAAAATCAAGAAATCATGCCACAAATGGTTTTGGATAGTGTCTTGAACACTCAATCATGAATTGGAGAGGTGGAATGGCATAATAGGGGTGAAATGGGAAAGAAGGGCACCCAAAAAGGCAGGGGCGTGCAAGTCCTGGAAGGCGCACAGGTACTGCGTGGGCGTGCAAGTTCGGCCACACCGGTATACCTGCGCGACACATGGGTACTCGCGCGGCGGTTAACCAGCAGGGTAATACTTGAGCGACTCTTGGTTAAAGCCTTTAGAATCCTCTTGAGGTTCTTCCAGAATAGGGGCGTGCATGTTCTATTGAAGGAGTAAGGCAACGCGCAAGTGTGGCCATTTCCCTTAAGGGCTGGCTACTCAGGCGCACAAGTGTTGATGAGTTTCAACACTTAGGCCTTCCTCCCCCTCTTTAGATCATCCGTTCTAGGTATGAAAATACCTTAGAAGTGTTTCAAAAGCTTTGAGAAGAGACAAGGGCACTGGGAGCATAAATTTGAGTTTCTGGAAAAATTCCTCCTTTTGAAATGAGGGGCCCACAGGGTCTATTTATAGGCTGAAGAAGACCCAGGGCGGTTATCACTTACGATGCGCAAGTCACTTACGTGGCCATTATGTGGTGCGCAAGTATACTTGCATGACAGTGAGGGAACTTGCGTGGCACATGTGCATTTGAAGCCTTGTTCATGCCTTTGTTGATTTTTTAGATTTTTCCAAAGGTTGAATCACTTTGTGCTAAGATATTCCCCTTTTCCAATCTTTAGACTCTGTGATGAAAGGAGCGTTAACAGTCTCTTAGCGGATAAATACTACCATATCAGGATACCCCAAGAAGAATTAAGAAAATAATTTTATCATATAGGAATTATAGTGATTAGGGAAATGAAACAATCACTTTATATAAGATTAAAAAGGGTTTATATGTTTTGTGATAATTAAATCGTAGAGGGGACCTATAAGAAATGCATTTCTTCCAATTTCTATATAGTCAAATAACTATATATCTTAATTATTATGAATATCCAAATATTATACCAATCCACTTTTTTTATTTCAATCCATTATTTCTGTCCATTTATAATTTATTACTACTAAATATGTATACTAAAAACCACACCAATATGTTCGGAATTCATTTTAACTTAATGATTATCCCTTATATAGTTTTCATTTCAATGATATAAAATAATGGAACTACTGTATATTGATATAATTATGATATAATCATATTTCTTCCAGGGATAATCATAGAAAAAAGTGAGAGACAAACCATTTAAGACATTACATTCCTTATCGATTACAATTTAAATTTGGGTGACTCTAAATGACAAAACAACCCCCTTATATTAGGGTTTTGATAAAAAATATCCAATGCTTCTACATTAATTTAATCTCATGATATAATATGAGGATATAGATTTATAGCTTACTCTACTATTGATAATAGAAAATGTCTTTATCAAATAAATATAGGAAACATGGATTAAATTTTATCCAAACACTATAATTAAGGAAATAATTTATTATAAAACTTATCTCCCACTTATAAAATATCCAAAATGGAAAACCCTAGTATGAATAATTATTATAGAAGAAAACCACCCATGTTATCACATAACATGTGGTGAGATTCATTGACTTTGTATAACAACTCATATAATAGGGTTTTACGGTGATGTTGATAAAGTTGATATGTTTACTATTTAATATTATTCTTCACGAATTAAGACCTAAAAATGATCACGGAATATCAATCTAGGTTATTAAATAAATTTCCCTCACACATTTACTAGGAAACAATTTTACTCTAAAACCATTTTCAATACATTGATGTTATGGTATGAAAGGATAAGAAGAAATTAATGGAATGATTTACTTTGGAGGATCCAATTGATCCAAATATTCCTCATACATTTTCAGATATTCGATCCAAGATAAAATCATTCCCTATTTATGTATAGTAATATTTAATTGTATCTACTATGAAAATTTCATCCACCAATTAATTTATTATAAGAATCCTAATTACAATGTATTTTAATATCCCAATATATGAAAAAAAAAATTGTTCTATTAAGTTTTCAATTATAAATCAGATAGTTATGAATATAAAAAAGCATATCCATTTGATGATATCTTATACCAATTCGGAATAAAATGTCTGTAAATCAATTATATTTTTCAAACTCTTTACATGCATAATTTATGGGTGTTATAACAACCATGAATTATATACCTTCATCCAAATAACTCTAATTATTTGAGATAAATTACTGATTTGAGATGTAATCCTTTTGGTACCAAATAATTTGGATTTAAATATTTAATAATATGAGTATAAAAAAAATTATCACAATGTGGAGGTAAAATGAAAACTCTAAAACTTTAAGTCTATTTAGAAAACTCAAAAGGAAGTGCATTAATATCACTTGGTGGTGATTAAAAAATGATTTTTCCAGGTAATTATTGTGTCTAAAATCATCAAAAATGTGAATTAGTATTCATCTAGAATGAATGAATAATATAATTATTTGTATTAATTTAATATTACTGATAATATAGAAGCAAAATGGTTGATTGAAAATCCCCATTATGAATGGTTTACATAAATCATTCATTAAATGAACTTTTTAATTCCCATATTTGTTTTTAAGGTCATCCTTTGATAGAATATCATTTAGTGTTTATAATATTCATATATTACACCACATTTGATTAGTCAATATGTTTAACCTATCTTAATAATAATTTCATTACTTCTTTTAAAATTTATGACCTAGGAAATGTGTGGTCAGATCAATATAAGATTCATTTTATTTCATTGCTTAAATGAATATTCTATATATCACTCCATGTATAAATAACCTTCAGATAAATTATAAAATTAAGAATATTTTAATATAAATAAAAATCATATCCACATTATTAATAATGTATAATAAATTTTATAATATTTTATTTAAAATCCATGATTCAAGGATGGATAATATTTTTTTTATCATAAATTTTCCAACATATGAGCTCTTTGAAAAGTATGGATGGGATCAAAAAAATAATTTGATATGTTGAAAAATATGTAAGATTGATAATGTATAATGAAATTATGTTTTTCAATTATTAATAAAATTATTTGAGCCAATGTATATTGGGATCAATAAGGTTCTTTATTTTCTTCCAAAATCTACTGACCTAGGGATCATAACATTGATTTTTAATCGATTTGAATGTAAATACCAACAATATGTATGTATTTTTATTATTTTTTATCTAATTTATTATTCTGTTTGAAATTATTTTCCTTATTTGATGATGGATTGACCTTTTTCATG
The DNA here is from genome assembly GCA_963277665.1 of Viscum album. Taxonomy (NCBI): domain Eukaryota; kingdom Viridiplantae; phylum Streptophyta; class Magnoliopsida; order Santalales; family Viscaceae; genus Viscum; species Viscum album. The sequence goes on along the minus strand of OY728138.1, from coordinate 1,656,721,477 downwards.
TTTCATGTTGCAATTTTTCAACCTAATATTCTTATGCATATATTTCACTTAAATTATATTGGATGATATTTATTATCAAAATAAAAATAAAAATTATTTAATATATTTTATCTTTATGGTCATTTATCATTTACCCAAAAGTTAGATCATAGATTATGGTATCATATCGTAGAATATGGGTTTTCAACCATGTATATTTATAACCATGTAGATAATAATTGGTAATAATATTCAAATGTATGAAATCATTGTGAAATGTAATGTAAAAACAACCCAAAGGGATAAATTTTATTTTGAAATAGATATAAAATTTTCCATGATTTATAAATATTACAGTGATTGAATCACTTAATTGGGTTAGTAATCAACATAATGTTGTTATTATCCATTTATTTCATAGTTAATTTTTTTTTAATTTATGATGTTATTAGTTTCGGAATACAGTGACTCTACCTTTTTTAGGGCATCTTATCTATGGTTCCAAATAAAAGAAAATGTCATCATTTTTTATTTAATTGCTTATATTCTTTTTTTTGACACAAATAAGATATACGGAGTTTAAATTCATAAAATTTTATCTCAAAATGATGTTAAATTACAAATTGAAAATTTTATATGGAAAATAGACATTATGAATATAGTCATTGTCATTGCATGAATCTTTAATGTGTGAAATGTCCATATAGTTAGAGTTATACTAATTAAACCACATTGGATGCATAATGATTTGGTTTTCACAACATTGAAAAAAGTTGGTTAGAATTTTATGAATGACATCATTCTCAATGTTGTGGGGGTTATATTCCCCACATGATCATAATTAACCCAATGTGAATAACCAATAAAAATATAGGTGTAAGAAACCATGTTTTTAGTTATGGGGAAATATGAAAACTAAACAGAAGCATGATAATCAATAACAAGTTTATCTATGTAAATAATACAATATTAGATCATATAATTCATATATATAAATATTTAAATTGGATATGGTGTAATGATAATTTATAGGGTAATGAAACTATAGAACATGTTTGAATGAAAAATATAGCGTTCACTATTGGAAATACACACCAACGATTATCAATGACCACATTTAAAAGACATGATCCAATATAATAAAACTAAAATTATATGTTGTTAGATAATATTTTTATCAAGAACATTATATGAACAAGTGTTTCTATATAAATTTTTTTTCTGCAGAATATGTGTTATCACCATGCCCAAAGGGGATCCATTTCGTTACGATGCACTAGTTACTAATAGAAATAAAATGTTTTAATAAAAATTATTGAATACATAATGTATGTTTTCCCACATATATTCTTGATTGTTGAATAGTTAAAATATATAACATATAATTTTCTCATAGGGAATCATTACTATCACTTTTCATGTTTGGTTATATAACGGTATTAAATTTTATTTAACTATATACTCATTTTTCGTCCATTTAATCAGTAACATTTAGTCACCATTTATATTAATCCAATAAAACCATATTGGAAATTATAACTTCAATACAATAATGAGGGATTGATATTTTATATCATTTTAGAACACTATTCTAAAAGTATAAAATAATATTGTAATCAATCCATTATTGAATAAGTAAATATTATTCCTAAGGTGTCATGGTAAATTTTTGTGCCATCTATACTATTTCTTGTTGGTATTTTGGATAAATAATAAAAATGTACTTATTATATTATAAAGGGTTTAAATATGGTAAAATAATAATTTTTAGAGAGTTCTATGTTGAGACGAATTTATTATTTAGAATAATGAGCTACAAAAAAAATTTACAATTCTTTTCATTTGAATGCATTATTAAATGATGATTTTGAATTATATAATTTTAAAATGATAATACTACATGGTATACATCTTGTAATCATGATATTGTAAAGAATGTAACTCATGCGGTCCGTTTGGGGGATCAACTAAACAACATGATACTATAAATTATGATTCACAAGGTGTTCTATGTGTTTTTTGAAGCAAAAAATAGTTTTTAACAATCTACACAAACTATCAACATCTAATTTTTTTTATAAGGTAAAAAATATTATTTCCTTTCTGAAAACCATTCTTCATAGATACAATAGCACCAAAAGATACTATTATTGAAAACACCTTAAGAATATGTGTCTTACCTTAAAAGAGTTTCATTGCGATGGGAAGATACAAAATATATTTCTTGTTTATGTTAAATAAAGAATGTTAACAAATTCCCATTAGTAATTTATACCCTTTTAATTAGATTCATAAAGGGAAAATATTTCCCCAAAATTATTTTAAATTAAAATATATATTTATAAATGAGTCTATTGGAATCATTTTAATTAAAAAATATTTTTTTGTGGAAGAATTTCATGTAAGATTTTTTTCTCTATTTTGAAAAAAATACCATAATGGTGAACAATGAATCTAAGACATTTTCCTTATGTGAAAATGAACGATAATTTTAATGAGCTTTATCTAATTTTTTTTTAAATTATTCTATTAAAACTATAACATCAAAAATGATGAAATGATTTAGAAATGTCAATTGTTTAATAACTAGACCACCTAATTTATAATAAATATTTTTATAAACTATGTTCTTAAAAATTATGAGCATTACCCATTGATAAATGCACTAAATTTCATAAATTTTATAGGCATCAACCTATAATAGTATACAATATGTAGTTCCCTAAAATTTTTGGAATATTCATCAATAAAGTTATTCAAATATAGTTTTAAACAAAATTCATATCACTGAATGAGGGATCTTGGAAACCTAATTTTGTATTTATCAATGTTTATATGATAATGATGTGGATGTACTATTTTGGAAAATAACAATTTAAATATTTAAAGTCATTATAAAATATAATTTTTCCATTCATATTTGTAACATAAACAATATAGGCCAACTATTTGAGGAACTGATCATCTTATATAAAATTATATCTAATTACCATATCCATTTCAGATTTCACGTTGACACAATGATATAAATACATTAATATCACAACTAATCTATAATTATATCGATTGGTTTTAACCCTAATTCCTAATCAACAAACTCAATATATAACCCAAAAATTTTAGTGTAACTCTGTACAGGAAAATTGTAGTTTTATTACAAAAATATACTTCTCCATGTCATTGAGGATCATAGATGCATTTCATATAATTTTTTTTGGGTCTTCATCCATACCAAAAAATAAATGTTTTATTTCATGAATATTGGTCTATAAATCATCATCAACAATATTTGTGGACACTATAAACTCTAATATGTCATCATTATTAGGATTTATAGATTGGTAAACCGAATAAGGGATATAATGTTGTACAAGATCAAAATCATCCATATAATAAATGAATCTATCATATGAGGGAGATATTCCCTCAAACTAAAAAGATGTCACATGAATGGAAATATAATATCCATGACTCACTTATTTTTTTTGATGATGTATCCTCACACCGTCTGTGCTTCATGGTTGTTTTGACTAATTATAAATCAAACTCAAATTTTCATAAATATAATCAATTCATATATTAATGATCATTGTTTTCAAAAAGAATATTTCCCTTTAAAATATGTAATTTTAAAAAAAAAATTGACTATTTTTTAATTATAAAATAATAAAATTTCTGGATATATATTTTTACAGGAGTGGAAAAGAATATTTCCTAGGTTAGTCTCAATTTAAAAATATTGGTTTATAAATGGAAATGAACTCTCATTAATATATTTTAGATGTATAAATAGGTTTTTTGAAATCCCATTTGGGGTTATTGACTATTGAATTTTTTAGTTACAACTATTTTTCATTCCTCTTTTATTTTTTAATCTCATTATATCATGTTTTTTGAGATGAAATGCCAAATATCACCATAATGATGTTTAATTTTTTTATAAATGGTATAATTCATACATTGGTTCTATATAAAAGAAACAACAATATTTCAATAAATTCATGACCTTCCTTGAATAACATTAAAAGTGAGATGTTCAATAGTATCCTAGAGTCACACTAATAGGGTAGAGGTGAATAAATATAAACCAAATTTTACTTTGTATGTTAACAATTTTTATTTTAAATATTAGGACCATTTAAAATAAATACATTTTATATTAATCATGATAATAAACCATTATATCTGTAATACAAAATTTATATACAGAATAACTGATGGTATTTTTTATCGTTAAATCGTAATGTTGGTATTTACTAATTATTATATTCAAGTTGAGCCTAAAACACATGTGATTTTGTAATAATGTAAAATTAATACAAACATAAAATCTGTAAAAAAAATCTTTTCTACCTATATAAATTTTACAGTCCCCATAATTGATCATTTTATATGATCCTACAATAAACTCTTCAATATTGAAGTGTTTCAACAGAAATGATAAACAAAAATAGTGATGATTTTCAGAATCACTCTCAATATATTATCATCTTATTAATCTTATACCATATATTACATCATCCCTTAAAATATTTGTATCGTAGGTTGGTATATATCCTAATATTTAATCCTTCAATATATTTGATATCTGAAATATATGAATCAGATGTGATTTATTATGTTCTCTAACTATTCTTCTTCCACGTATTTTATGATTAAAATATTTTTCAATAATTTTAGATCATTATTTTTTCTCTTTCAAAACATTTTCTTCTTCTTCCTATTCTAATATATAATATTATAATAATATCACATGAAAGTCATTCCAATATTCAAATGTGAAAATTCAAAAATATTGTTAACATGTAAAATTCTTTTAATAATACATATATAATTATTTAAAAAACAATCTATGTTTTGGTAGTTATAATTTTATTTCAAATATAAATATTTGATATAACAACCATTATTGAAAAATATTTCTCAATTAAAATCAAAAAAATCTCCTTGTATATTTTATCAATAAGATATCTAAAATACACTTCCTTTATCCTACTTAGTGTATCCTTAGTAATTATTTCACATTACTTCAATAATTATTTACATAATTCATAGATTATATGATTCCATATATTCATGATAATATTCATAAAAATATTTTCATTAACGATTCTTCCATGGGTAAATATTTTGTTCTTAACAAACTTGAAATAATTAAACCATGACATGGAATCACTAATTTATTTTTTAATATTTTCCACAACTTATTCTATTATTTTACAATATTTGTACAATTTATCATTATATTTCTATAATATATCTCAATACATAAATCATGAGCTATTTTAGAATGCAGATATTTAGAAATGATGTTTTCATATATGATTTTTTAGAACCACCTCAGAAATTTTATTACACTATTTATTTTTTGAATGAAATTTTCTTCATTATGTATTATATTAACAACCATAACAAATCATTGTCACATGCCACATGGAAATCCTCTCCTGTAACAAATATTTTGTTTTCAATCAATTCTATAAACATTATTTCCCTTCGGGTTGTTCGGTGATTGATGTTCAATATTAAAAATCGTCGTATTTATCAATTACTAATTTTGAATTTCAATATCTCATTTTAAAATTTTTGTGTATTCTTGCAAATAACCACTAATATCAATCTATTTAACCATTTTTTTAAATTACCTATCATTATACTAAAATATCATCCTTGAATTATCCTCTATATATTATTGGTAATTGTTTCTAAAATAACTATATTTTTCTTAAATGATCGTAGCTCATACTATCATATAGGTTATTTTCATAACATAATATAATGCTCCTATAAGTAAAATTTAGTTCACATATTTTTTATCACATATTCATTCATAGCATCACATGAAACATATATATGGTTAAAAAATAAAGGATTATTCTTATATAGATTGATATTTGATCATATGATATGAATTGATTCAGATTTTATTTGACCAAATCTCGAATCATTCATATATAATGACTTATTATTCCAGCATATCTCAGTCTATGCATTCATAATCATAAATGAGTCAAGAAAATGGTTCTTTTAATATCACTCAACTAATTATTCTTTGATTTATTCTAACATAGAGACATTATTTTCATATGTGATCCACATACCACATGTTAAATCATATATCTAACTCATATATTCATTTTCATCCATGTAGCTATTGAAATATACTCAAACATTTTCCAGTCATCCTGGAATCATTTATAGACATTTAAATCCATTTTGAATTACTTCAATTTGTCCAATATAACTTCATAATATTTAAACATAAAATGTAAGTAATTTATCATTACCAAATGGATAAAAATTAAAATATTTTAAATAATAAAATATTACATCTATTAATATTTAACTTCTCAAATCTCAATAATATTTTCATTATATAATTCTATAATAAAACACTTAATTCATATGCTAATTTACTCATTTAAATACTATAATTAATGAATAATCGATTTTTTTATATTATATAAACACAAATATTTATACATGATAAACATAAATGTGGAAACTGAGCACATTCTAACTCTATTTACTTTGAAATTCATTAATTTTTTTTATGAAACTCCCTGCTATATCACAATTAATTATCCAAATGATTACTGAATATTCCTACACATATCAACATTGAAATGATAGATATTCACATAAATAACATATTAACAAAATAATACAATTCTATCCTATAATAATATATATGGTACATGATAAAATATTTTATTAGTGAATTATAATGATCCTAGTTAAAAACTAAAATTTTGAATTTGAACCTTTAATATAATATTTCTTAGGGGTTTCTATTCTCCAAAGTCATAACCATTAATTTTCTGCTTTAAGGGATTCATGTAAGCATATTTTTATGGAATCTGGTTGAGAGTTTAAGAGGGAGTGAGTTTAACCCTTGAATAATGGTCCACCTAGACAAAATTAATTTTTTTACTATTGTGAGTTCTGGAATAATATAATAATATGATATTTACTTGAATGACTAATTAATGGCATTTTTTGTTATGGATATGAATATATGGCCTTATATAGTCCATATTTTAACACAAAATTTCTCATTAATTGTCATTTTATTCATAAATTATTATGGATTTTAATTTTTTTTTCATTTTACAAGTAGAGGGAATCCATGAAAGATAATATTTTTGAAAAAAATTAAGCGGTTATTCAAAATATTATACATCTTGTCCAAGATCCTATGTTTGTTATAATATACCTGATCATAGATCCAAGAAATTAATGTTCATGTGATATGATAATAATTAAACCTAAGTATTTATTTTTTATACATTATACATATTGTGGACTAGGATGATTATATTTAGTGTTTTTTCATGTTGTTGTATGGGAAAATAACTTCTGCTATTGAATCAACCAACTAATTTAGCACATGGTAAGTATTATATTTTTTTATCAAAATGTAACACCTATTGAGCTTGGTATATTTCCATTATTATACTATATGTAATTTTTATTCTATATTTAATGACAACTCCCTAACCTCTAGTTTAATAATAATTATTTATTTCCATATTTAAATTATCTATTTTATGAAGGACTCTAGGTAAATTTTAATAAAAACCACTCTGTCCTTATGTGAATCTATTTATTAGATGACATTGATGGGGATGAATGGAATATATTCATATGGTGATTTAAATATACAAGGGAGTTTATTTTCCTCTTAATGAAAGAAGCTTGATGTTTTAAATTGATAAAAATTCTTTAGATTCCCATAGGGATACTATTTTTTTCTATTTATTCCTTCTATATTTATAATTTTGTCTACTGAGATATTATATGAAAAATATAAAAGAGAGAGAATTGGGATGTGACTAGATTATTCTAGAAAACCTTAAAATTATTATAAAAATATTAAATGGCTTATAATTTATCTTATTATGAAATTTCTTTGTTTTTTTATTTTAATCCCCATTCTAATATTGTATTACTTTAGTGAATATATTGAAGAAACATCTCACATTTACATTATGGATATCTAATATAACATGAAAATTATAAACCATCATTTGTAGTAATTCATTAAACATGAAGGCATATTGATTTTATTCACCACCATTACATTAAAGGGTAAATAGTTAGAAATATCATTAAAACATTATAGACTAGCTTCAGGCCATATAAAAACTTGAAAATTTTATTTTCTAGTTATGGGAACAATTATCTTCGAATCAGATCATTTATGAAAGAATAAACTCTATTATTACTTATCTAAGAATCAAGATATATCATCTCCATATTTATTTATTTGGAATATCAATTTTAATGTTTTCATTATTGTTTTTGGTTAGTAAAATATACAACATGTAATTTATGTATATTTTAGTTTTCGCCTAACACATATACGTGTTAGAGATTAAATTTAGATGCATATTCCTTTCAAGACATCCTTTCATAAATTATTGGTTATATAAAACAATTATCTCGGTATGGTAAATATATTTCTATTGAAATTTTAAAATTTTGATACTATCAAAATAAATTTGGATTCCTTAATTTAAAAGGTATAGTTTTTATTTCATTATATATATTTTTTAATAAACATTCCATTATTTTATTTTAGGGATGTCTTATTTTCAATGATTTTATTAGAACCATCTATATTTTATTGAAATATGAAAATTTTTATTATCTCTTTGTTGAGATTTTCATAGTGTAAAAATAATTGTATTATTTAATGTGATGTTGAATTGATAAATAAATTATTATTAGAGAACCATCAAATTAGAACTAGACCTGTATATCAGATTGTTAAACAATATAAAATAATGACATTCTATGGGAAATTTTTTTTATCTTTTATTACTCCTTTTATTCTATGATTCACAATATTGGACCATATTATTATGAATGATAATATTGATATTTTTATATATATTCTATGTTATTTAATTTTGATACTTTAGGATTTGTAATGATTAGGGGGATTTCCTTGTTCAAATACTTAGGTTGTGAACTATTCTCCGGTTATATATATTCTAGCTAAGCCTTGATATAATCTAATCAAGTAGAAATGACCATTTGGTTTTTTACTTGTGAAATTTCTTCTTTATCGAGGTATAACTGTTCTGACTTATAATATCCTAAAATTGATGGCTACCCCATTGATGAAAATAATCATAATCAATTATAGTTGTATTTTATAGAATAATAATCCGTGCTATTACATTTGATAAAAGAAACATGTTTTTCTCTCATTTGTCAAGTAGCCTCCTCAGAGTGAAGATTTTCATCTCCACTAGGTTTTTTATACATGGATGTGGTTTTTAATACGTATTCTAATCATAACTAATTTTGGAATTGATTTTCTCATGTATTTTAATATTGATATTATATTAAAAAAATATTCTCTATAGAGATTGTCTAAATATGTTTGGGTAGTGGATAGATTGTAGATACAACACGAGGATTTACTCTTTTACATTCTACTAGCCCACTGAGTGGTTTTTAATGGAATGGTATAAAAATATTCCAAATCATGGGTCTATTAATGCCATTCATCGTCATTGGTTATTTACAAATTTTAATTTATAAACCACACTAACTACAGAACCCTTTTTGAAACATATATGTTTTATTTTTGGATTTTTAGTCTCCAAGTAGGTTTTAATGGTTTTCAAGTGTCATGGGTTGAGATTTTGGAATTTTGGTGAAAAATTATAGGCTAAATATCTATCCATTATTATTAGTAACCATATGAAAATTGTGTTATATTTATCAATTGATTCAATTGGTGTTTTTAATTATTTGAGATTGGATTTTCTAACCATAAGATTTTTTCAAAAGAAACTATGTGGAAGGATGTGTTTGGGTCTAGAGGTGGTTTCAGATCTGATACATGTTTTTTCTAACAATCCAACTAGTCTCTTGTAAACATGTTATTTGGTTTCCAAGGCATGATAGAGACTTCATGGTTAACACATAGTTTTTTTAAGCATGTGTCCTAACCGTGTGACCCGTATGAGTTTCCTAAAAATTGAAAATTACAATAATAACTATATTCTTAATAATCCCAAATATAACCGTAATATGTAATTTTCTCTACTCTTCCATTACTTGGTGTTCTAGTAGGATTTATAATGGATTGATAGTGATTCTCCTCTAGTCTTGGTTAATATATGGAGGTTTTTTCTAGTTTCCCAACATTTTCCTCTACTCTTCCATATTCTCTCATCCATGTCCATTATCCATTATGTTTTGAAACACATATGTTATTTGATGAGAATATCATTATGTTTTTATGGGTGAATGATTGCGTGTGATATGGTTCTATACATTTTTTATTTGATCTCTTCATTTAAAATCCCCATTTTTTAAAGAAAACTATGTTTACTTTGTATGTAAGTATGTAATCTCTATAAAATTATTCATTACCAATGAAAACATTATTGTAAGTTTATTATCCTTTAGTATGTATTATTAAAATGGTTTATTTAATTTCTATGATGACTACATTTTGAAAACACATAATTTTTTGTCTGTAAAATTTTTAAGAAGTTATTCTTCATTTTAAATTTTTTACACACATCATGTGTCTAATTAAATTCATCAAATATGGATTTTTATCCAAAATTTAATTTCAGTATAGGTAGTAGAAACAATTTACATTTTGTAAACATTTTATTATATTTTTGGCACAATTTAATGGATCCTTTTGGGAAAACAATGCACATGTGGACATTGGATATGTTGGGTAATTGACACATGAAAACCTTTGTGAGTGTGGAAAATCTACTAGTTATGGTTGTTATATAGATACACTATGGTGGGAATTGGAATCATTATGATTCATTTTTTACTAGATATTGTTCACTTTGTGTCTTGTTTTAGTACACCTAAGGGCTATAACACATTTATGCTTAATTTTATTCAATATGATGATGTTTCATGATTTTATTCTCGCATGTCTATCATTATATTTTTTTTATGGATAGTTATGTTTATTTTCCTCCCATTATATGTTACAAAATTTTTTATATTTTTTTTTAATATTACTTATTTTAAATAAAACACATGGTTTAATTCAGAAAAATGATTTCAAATGAAATTTATTCGGAAAACTTATTTTGTGTTAATTCTAAAAAAATGATTTCATGGTGACAAACATTGTATATATTCATAGTGGTATCCAATGAAGAATTTACCTCACATCCTATTTATAGAATTGTTGGAATGAAAAATTGGATTTCAAATATCCTTGAAAAGTTAAGGATGTGATGTAGCTACATTACATCACTTGTTTGATGTCTTGTCTTGGTGGTTTTGGATGGCAGTGATGGATGGTCTAATAAAATCAGTTTTTTTCGTTTGCATCCATGTTAATATTTTCGGCCTTATGTTGTTATGTATCACTTATATACATGTTCATACATTGTGTACTCTAACATATTATCATTATTGTGTCATAGATGATAAATGTTGGGTTCTAATTTCGGGTTGAAATCTTTCCCATTCGTAAGTGTGTTGATTCCAAAGGGATTGTCTCTATTCCATAGTGAACAAGAATGTACATAAGGTATAGTGGAAATCCATATTGCATGACATTTGTCATCTTTCTAGATTGTTTCATTATACTAATATCAAATATTATCTAACTAGTGATATTACTTCTTTTAGGTTATAGTGGTTATCTTCACACGACGTTTACCTTTTAATTTTATTTAATGTTTTTAAAATATTTTTCTACTAATGGGACCACCAAAATGAGTGGAGAAATTTTATGACACAAATTAATTGATGATCATAAAGGAAAAATTAGTTAATAAAATCATGATACTATGGATGAAATATAAATAAAAGAGAACAAATATATTTTTTGGTAGATTCACTAAAATGATATATCATTTTTTAATATAGATTATTGATATATTAAAAAAATTAATCAATTGATTAATAGATGGTTAACATCGTTCATCAATCTTCACCGATTAAAATGATGAAAACTACCCCATATATTATCATCCAATGTAATTTTTTTCATACAATAAATGAAATTGTGAACTCTCATATGTATATGAGAAGTGATCATTTCTGTCTTCATTTCAGTACATACGTTTTCAGTGAAGGATGTCAATGATTGGACGAAAATGAATAGAGAGAGAAAAATGAATATAGTTAATTGGAATTCATGGGTTTCTACCACCATATATACAATATTAATTTAATACTCGTAGAATGTATGAAATATATTTGTGAAAAATCATTCGATAATTTAAAAAATAGTTAATACTTTTCTCCCCAGAAATAAATAAAAATGTTATCTATACGTGTTTGAATGTTTTTTTGTATATCATTTTGAGGAGATATAATACATTATAAGAATGAGAAGAAAACAAAAATATTGTTAGGAGTAACACAATTCCATATACAAAATGAGGAATGGATAATGTAGAAAGGAAAAAATCAATATCAATTTGAGGGAAAACTACAAAAACATTTTTTCCAAAAATATGTGGAATAGAAAAAATAACACAATTAATTAATAGTATGAAGTTAATATAATGTTTTTATGAAAGTAGTAGAAAACATATTTAACAAAATTAGAATCAGTAAAATAGTCCAACAAAAGAGTATTTTATTCAACAAATAATGAGTAATTGTAAATGAATTATCCAATTAAAGTAATATTTTAATAGCTTTATCCAAAAAAATTATTGATAGAAGAATTAAATAATTTTGATTAGTCTAGTCCTACATAATTTTTCTTTTTATCTCTATTTAATTTCCTATGGGAAAAATATTATAGATTCCTAATAAATACCCATCATATCTCACTACAATATTTCCATATACTAAACCATAATATCTAATATTTGGAAACACATTTTTAAAATTTTTTATAGTGGAGGTCGGATGTATTATGATGTTACAAACTACCGCACATTGTGTTCCATATCGTTATGAAATAAATATTGATTTTTTATCATTAGAAACATTATAATCCAAAAAGAAGATTCTAATAAAGCATCACTAGTCCTCTATATTCACCATGAATTATATATAAAGTGAAATACTAATGTTCACAAACCCACAATATAGTGAGCTTCTGGTTATATAATAAAAGTGTTCCTATATAATTTATCTAGTTTCATCACAATCCACATAATCTATATATGTTTGATCATTAAATTTCCATCAAACCATTAAATGAACATGTTATTTATTAGAATGAACTAGTTTTTATTTAGGTTATAATGACATGAACCCATATTACTAGAAAGTGAAATGAGGTCTAGAAAATTCAAACGCCCACAAAATATAAATATATGTTTCCAAAATAAAATTTCTTCCATTAGAATTTGATATCCATTTAAATTTGTATAGTAACTAATCCGGATTGTAGTAACTACTAGAAACCAAGTTAAAAAATCATTATTTAAAATAATAAACCATGTTTATAGACAATAATAAACATCTATCACTCACCCATTAATTAGGTTCAGACTAGTTGTGGCATTATACATGATCTAGCCAGTTATTTTTTTCATAGTCATAGGCACCCAAATCATGTAGAAAAATATGATATATAGAAAAATGGAATCAAGTGTATACAAGATTCAAAATAAATTGTGCAGTCTCAGTTGTATATAACCTACAGAAGCACAAAAAAGGGGACCTACCAGGAAATATCATCAATCACTTAATCTCAACATAAGAATCCTAATTACCACTATATTATATGGAAACTACGTAGTCATAAATTGATCTATCATTTGTAGACCTCCATAAAGATAGTGTGGTAAATGATTATGAAAAATAGACTCAAAATCTATAATATATTTTGGGTTAAAAACCTAATATAACATCTATTTTTCATTATAAATATTTATCCTGATTTATAGACTACTTTTATGAAAACAATGTAGTACTGATCAAACTTTGTGAACCCTAACTATTAAGAAAAGAACCAAATTGTGTTCCCCATGATCATATCCACCTAAAACCTCAATGAAATTAATCTGATAAAGTCATATTATTTGATATTCACTCTAATAAAATGAAATTAATAGACCAAGAACCACCTATGGATTTATAATGTTGCTAAGATAAAACATTGCAAGTGCCTTTTATAGTACTTTAAACCATATTAATAAATACGAAAAAATAAAATAAGGCTCAATAAATATAAACCAAGTTCATATATGTTTTAGAGAATAATTTAAAATGTAAATTAACTTTAATAACTATAAATTCGCATGACAATACCAAATGAAGAAAGATAAATCCTAAATTAGTTATTAATTAATTTTTTACAAAAAAAATACGAAATGAAAATAAATTTTTTAAATTTTAAAAAACGAATTCTCAAATAGATCCATTTTCTTAAATATCATTACAAAAAATTATTTTTACTATATAAAAGTACATATGAATTTTTGAAATTTAAAATTGTTTTTAGAAATATTATTCATAGATTTGAATTTTAATACTATGATATCTAACAAATATACTTCCTAAATTAAATTTAAAATATATGTTTAAATAAATACTTTATGATATAAAAATTCAAGGATTATTTATATAATCAATACTCTTATAAAATTATATTTATTTTAAAAACGTATTTTCTATGTGAATAATACAATTGTATGCATATTTTATCCATTAAGACAATTTTTTTAAAAAAAATATTAGTTAATCTTACCAAAACTATTGATCATGAAAAAAGATAATGTAGTTAAAGATACTACAAATGATTTAAAATAAAAAACATATGGTTATATTTCATGGATATAATATACATAGTCCCTCATAATAAATATATATATGATTGAAAATATCTATAGATGAATTTTATTTATCTAATTAATTGTCAATATCAAGTTCAATGGAATTTTTAGTGTCAACAATGATCATGTTTACTAGTGGGAACTAAATATAATATCTATATTTGTTAATTATTGGGCTTCATCAACTTTTTATTAAACTTAATGGATTTGATCACAATAAACCGTACTTGTTTACATATTAGAATGATATTTGGAATTTTAGCCTTTATAAAACATTGTTATCTTATTATATTTTTCTATCCATTTATTGTTCATTACATTCAAAAATAGTTTACTATTCACGATATTATATTTAGTTATTTCTATATAATTTCTAATATCCATGGATAAAATTGATCCTATCAAACAATTTGGATGAGGAATTATTTATGGGGATACTCCGAGGCCTAAAACATTATATTATAATATTATGGATATATATGATATAATAATATAATTAATTTATTAATGATAGAGGAGGGGATAAAGCGGTGAAATGATACCGTCCTTGTTGATTATGGCTTCCTTAGGGACATCTCCTCTATTGATATAAATCATTTCACATCATTCGATAGTATTACGATGAGTTATAGATATAGATTACCTATTTGAAGTTCTAGATGACAGGTATTATCAACAAAATATGATCTCTACATTATGAATTCTAACCACCTAATTTTTCTTTCCTATTCAACAGACTTTGTATCCTATATAATATGTTTCATAATTTATTGGTCTTGTTTATTTAATTTCATATACTCAATGTTGATAGCATGGATTCACTAATCTGAAAAATTGGTGTATTTTTACATAATATTTAGATCATAATTTAATATAATCATATTGTATAATAATTTATAAGAAAGAACATTTTGGTAAATAGCAATGGAAAATACAATGATCTAGACTCACCATGACCACTAATGCATAGACAAGGGGAAAATTACTTAATTATTAAGTGATGTTCATCGATAAAATGATAAAATAAATTTGAGGTACTCATGTTATTTATTAGATTTTTGGTTCCATTATATTGGAAGGATTTTAATGTTATGTTGATAACATTTATGAATGTCGATGTCATAGAATCACTCAAATGATATGTGTTTTTTGGTTTTTTATGTGTATTAGAGTGGCTGACCAAGGTCATCTCTCAATAGGAAAATTATTTAAAACAAAATATTAATGTTATTTTGAAATTAAAATAAAATATCACTATGATAGTACATAAAATTTCTAGGGTAATTATCATTTATAAATATTAAAGATATATGCTAGAAGAAGATGATTTTTTTAAATAAAGTTTGATTAATAAGACATAATGAGAAGATGAGTTTTTTTATAAAATATTTTACAGTGGATTAATTGACGTTACTATATCTAATCACAAAATTATTATTAATTATAATTCAAATTAAATAAAAATTAATAATGATCCATTAATTTTTAATTAATTTAACTCTATTGGTGTCAACTTTACAACAATGATGAAATGAATTGATACTGAAGATTACTTCAAAATGTTTCATCAGATCACGCTTTGTAGATTAAGGTTCCAAGGATATATTTTGGTAAATGGTATATTTGGAAACAAATCCATTCAATAAATGTATATGAATTCAGCATAGTTATTATATTTGAACTCTTCAAATTGATCAAATGTGGTTTTGTTTTATCAATTAAAATTTTTTCCCTCATAATTCACACACATTTTCAGTAAATTGAATAATTTCATGTTGAGATTATTTTATGTTAAAATGTCAATTCATGGATAATATTATGTGATTTAAAATTTTCATTGACTCAGAAAAAAATAATTGAATAAGGATATAATTTGATCAATTTCTATGAAAAACTAATAATTCGTGGGTTATTTAGTAATCGTAGAAACATTTTTCATTCACTATAGACATGAAGTGGGTATTACCTAATAAAAGTTATACTATTTATTTAAAACCCATTGATTCTGAGTATAAAAGATAAAAACTGATGAAAAAAAATAAAATGAAGATAAATTAAGAATTTTTTCATGAAAACAAAATCATTACAAAATGAAGAAGAAGAAAACACAAGTCTTCGATGAAGGGATCCTTAATTCAAGAGCTCTCAATCTTGAAAAGCATGAATAAATTGGGGGAATACCATTAAACACTTCCATAAATCCTATATTTCACGTCCCAACTCATCCAAATGTGAAAAATACATATTTATATAGGGGTAGGAAGATATGATTATTTTAATATTCATTTATTATTGGAGAAACTAAGCCAAATATTTTAATCCAAATTCCACTCCCTTGTTGAAAATTAATATTCATGAACTAGCTATCCGTCCAAAAGGATTTTGTTTTTCTAATTATGATAAATTTCTACAATAAAAATTTAATTCCAATAAAGTACCATATGTACATTATAAGACCCAAATAATGATGTGGTTTCTAATATGGTGATTCAGGTCCATCTTTGACTACGTGGACAATTTACACTAATAAAATAAGTGATTTAGATCATATATCTTGAATTAAAATTTTATCCCATTAAGTCATGAAAAAATTTAGGTATTTTCAATTTCAGATAAAAGAAATAATATTTTCTTCTAAGAAACTGAACTCCACATTGATAGGAAAAAATTGGTTTTGAAATCATATTTTAAAATAAATGATTTAATCCTTAATATTTTATTAATAAACAAATATAAAAAAAAATTAGGATATTATTTCACTAATAATGATGAAAATAATCACCAAGATAGTTTTTTATCAACTATCATAATCTTTACCTTTTCATTACGAGGAAGAACGTCATATCATGTAATACAAAAAATTTCTAACAAGATATAATTGTTCATATTCGTTAGTCTATATAAGAAATATAGTAAAACTAAGAATCCCACTAAGAGTCAGTATTAATATATATTAAATTCATTTTCTCATGAATTGTATCAATATAAACTCTAGTGAGATTAATGCAACTAATCATAACGGAGAACTTTATGGCTCTATCAAGGCATTAATTTCCCATATATGTCTGTGTGACAACCAATTCAAGCCCATATATCTATCCTTTATTCATTATATTCAGGTAATGTATAAAAAATCATCTTATATTGTATAATTCACCTAACATGTTCATCATTCCATTTCAATATAATTTCAATACACACTCACTTAAGCATTACCAAAGGACACACCATAAGTTACTATCCATGATATCAACATGTGTTATACATTTCATCAGTCCCATGATTTTTAATATAATATATATATATATATATATATATATATATATATATATGATTTTTACGGTTTACAAATGTCTAATATTATGTAAAAAAGCATAGGACAATTCGGTATTGTAATTAAATTGATTTAAATAGAAACTAACATATGGATAAATCATTTATATAAGATTAATTTTCTTACTAATCATTGACATACGTTCAATTGAGTACGAATATTATAACATGTCCTGGTTGAGTGAAAATATTTGTGGGTAAATAAAGGACACAATTTAATATGGTCAAATATCACAATGAATGGAGTGATAATATAAATGTTTTTATAATGACACAACCAAAAACAATCCATGATGACCTCCATTTTTATTTAAAACACATCATTATATAAATCATTCTCATTATAAACCTGACAAATAAATTTTATAAAAATGAAATTTATATAATTTTAACATGTTAATGAGCATGATACATGGTGTTTTTTCTTTTATTTTATTTTCCTTTTTTGTTTTGTTAATTAACACTAAACATAGACATAAAAATATGAAAAACAATAGAAAACATCCAAAAAAGATTCCCCCTACCCCACACCTAAAATATATCATCATAGTCAACCTAAACATGTGAGATGATATATGCACGTGAAAAAATTAATTTTAAATAGGTCAAATTTAATACAGGTAAATGGGTTAAGAAAAAACATGATATTGTCAAGTGATGATGAGGTCATACTATGTGATGAACTCAACTGAATCTATTGAAAGTACCTCAATGTCAAGAATCACAAATTTCGCATTTATTATAAATATCATTAATATGTCATGTTGTTTGATCTCAACTACACAATAAAGAAATACATTAGATACAACAAAAGGACTTAACCATTGGGATTAAAAATTATCAGGAATCATCTTTAGTCGTGAACTATACAGTATGACATTCTCCCCAACATGAAAATCCATTATTAGAGCATTATATCATTTTATTCTATTTTACATTCATTTTAGATCCTTGATTACTCGTATTTGTACAATAAAGTTTCTTTAAGATAATGAATTGTCATTTTCCATTGAATTACAGATTTGGAAAAGTCCATTTTTCATTTATTTATATTACAATATTCCAAATGTTTAGCTTCATTGTCGATATGATAGGATTTTCTAAGAATAATCATAAATGGGAACATTCTGATGGGAATTTTTAATGTTGTCATGTTGTCCCATAATGTATCGTCCACACACTTTCTCCAATCCATCCTATTTGGAAACACAATTTTCTCCAAATATTAATCAACTCCAAATTTGAGACCTCAACATGGCCATTTTTATGTGGATGATATGGTATTTATGTTTCGTGTGTCACCCCATAGTTATTATGGAGGAAATACAAATTAGGATTTCAAACATTTTTCCCCTGATCACTAATGATAGCCTTTGGTAATCATGAACTAAAAAAAATTCCTTGAAAAAATAAACTACAACATGGGAATCATTAGACCCGGTGTCCTATACTAACTATAATTTTCTAAAAAAAATTAAATCAAATTGGAATAATAACATTATAATCAAATCTCTGTAAATGAAAAATATTGCAGAATAATATGGGATGTTGGGTCATCTCATATATCATAAAAACTAATCCATTATGTTGGAAAATAGAACATGATTAATAATACCCATGTAAATTATGAAACAAGGTAGTCTAATATAATCTATAGACTAATACCTTCATAGATGTCATTTGGGGTAAAATTTTCCCACAACATGAAAGTGTATAGTATACATGTGTAATAGACTCAAACTCATGATCATTAAAACACCTCCTAAGAAAATAATCAGTACATATGATCTTGGGGTAGGGGTCATCACACATATAAAAACTAGACTCACACTATAATTTTGAGACATGATGTTACTTTTAATTTGATTGAAATTCAAATTCAGCAAAGTATTTTAACTAAATTAACATACCAATGATGTGTAACAAAAATTTGATAATGATTACCATCCGGAAAAGGTTCTTGTAGTGGTAACTATTTCAAATTTTCAACTTCTTGTGTGTATGTAATCTTACTAATGTGTCTAGAAGCCAAGATTTATGAACGCTTCTTATCCTTTATCTCAATATTAATATATTGTAGAAGGATCATGTATAGTCAAGTATCTAGGTGCCACCCAAATGTGCCCCGTACCTGGTTGGTCACATGGCCTCAAGTGCATTTTCCCAAACAGTAGATGCTAGAGACTAACAACATGGGCATTGGATGTGATAGTGGAGAAACTATTCCCTCACTAGTTGAGTAACACAACAGAAAAAATTATTAAATTGTAGCAGATACAGCAATACCATACAGTATAAGTAAACAATACATGACTAATAGTATAAAAAACTACATGAAATAAAAATAAGTGATTCACATCACAAGTAACTATGAAACCAGCCAATCATGTCACAAAGCTAGAAATAAAATACTAAAAACCAAAGTACCAGAAATAGATAAATCCTAAAACATCTCAAGCCCCAGCTTGGTCCCATGCACTCCAGCCCCATTAGCAATCAAGAACCTAATAAAGATGGTTGGTTTCTCTTATATATATACCTATAACAATATAATCAGTTTGGTTCCAAATTCATGACCCTAACAGGGTGTCAGATGAATCCTAGTAGGCAACGACCAAAAGAAATATGCCCAACTGTATGTGAATATATATATACCAGAAAATATGAAGAATGATGTAATAAACAAGGAATTACTCCAATGTAAACAATCTTATAGTTTCCAATTAAATTCATTTACGTTTATAATTTATTAGAACCATTGAATAATGTAAACATAGGATCTAGTATATGCTCGATATCCACATCATATTATAAAAATCGATGTCTCAGAAGTCCATCTAACCATCAAGTAAGAATGAGTCCAATCATGTGATGGGGCATGGTAGACTCGTCACAATTAAAATTTAAAAATATCACATTTACCCTCTTGGTGGATGAAACTATCAAACCACTATGATCAACTGTTCAAAAAAAAAATCAAATACTATCTGAGGAAGAAATTTTCGTCATTTCCCACTCTCATCTTTTAACTAATAACTACACACTCTCTAAAAATGAACTCAACCTCTATTCCCCATGTGGTCTAGTAATTGTATTTTGTAGACACTCTGAGGGAGAACTAACCATCAATACCTATATTGGTCTCATATTATAAATATAATAGACACTCTGGGGTATCCCCCATTAACATTTCCTCTATTGTCTAACTACACTAGGTTTTCATAGCCCTTTGTAATACAATAGTGCACAAACAATATCCACCATCCTATTTAATCTCAACTACTACAAGGCTAAGAATATCTCAGGCATTACATGTAGTTAACAAGTAGTAATTATGCACTAAATCATACATAATTAGAAATTCATGGAAACAATGTTTGACTCATAGGCTACCTATACCACATGGTCATAAATATTCCAACAATTAAATGCACCCACAGGGTGTCCCTAACCATGACCTTTAGCATAATATATAATTGAAAACTGTTAATCTATTAATCAAAACAATTCAGATGACAACATGGTTAAATTCATGAACATAAAATACCTGAATCATGGGTAATGAGATTATAGGCATATAGAACTCAAAAAAAAAACACCGAAAGAAAATAGTACACCGAACTCAATGTTGTATGATCGACATTGTTGATCCTTAGCCTTTTATTTGACGTTGAAATTCATTGATTTAGAAAAAGTTCAAAAATGATGAACCAATGATAACTGGAGAAAGAGGAGAAATCGGGATGATTGGATACTGAGAAAAAGAGAACTCACAGTTGGGAATCCAACACACTTGTCAATAGCACAATCAGAGCTCTGATGGAGGAATGGGAGGTGCTCAATGAAAAGCAGTCGTACGACACACTCTTGTATGAGACATGCGAAAGAAGATATGATTTCTAGATATACGATTAGACTTTGGTCCGATTAATCAAATAAAATGAAAATTACACTTCGTGTTCATATAATACACATTCTATGTACTAGCCTCAACTGGCCCCCACTATATGAGGTTTTCCATGTCAACTCACATGGCCATGTACTTAGGCGTTACACAGCCAGTACATGGCTACATGTAGAAACCGAATACACGTTGTGTACTCATGAGTATACAATGTGTACTTAGAAAGAATTACACTTTCATCTTTTTTCTTCAAAATAAACTTGAAATCATGATCAATTCCTAAAATGAAGATTAGGGTTCTTGTAAACATCCCTTTATAAAGAAATTCCTCCCTATATTTCCCTTATAAGGGCGGCGAAGAAGAAACATCAAAAAAATCTAGTCAGTGTGAGCATATGTCAGCCTCTCTCTCCCACGTCTCATCCTATACTCTCCAGTTATTCCATAGAAACCATACCAATGGAATAGACCATCCATGGGGAACCTTCATGATGTAATCCACAATCTGGATAGGGTGCTCCTCAAAGGGTGCAACCTCCTCCAACTGAACCTCATCGGGTTGAATAATGTGAGATGGGTCTGAAAAGTAAGGTCGTAGATGGGAAACATGAAAGATGTCATGAATTTACCAATAACTCTGATAAAACTGGCTAAATGGTCTGAAAGACTTATTTTTAATTTTTTTTGGATAAACCCCTTTCACGGGTTGTGGGGGAACCCGTACAAGGCATGTAGAATTTTGGGATTATATGGCCCGTAAGTTTAAGAGACATTACAGGACCTGATGACCTAATGGAATTTATCGAGACTATAACTATAATGAACTACCCCTCCCTTGCCTCTACATCATGTTACTATCCATCCATATTTGTAGGGCCACCAGGCTATGCTTCCCATGCAAGCGCTGGCTGGGCCCGATGGCGTTTCTATACCCTCTCATTCTTCCAAATCCAATTGTTCTCCTCTATTGAGTGTGCCTACTCTAAATCCTCAGTTAGGGATGATCCATTTTCGTAGAGTCATTCTAGGGATACTCCCCTGGTCACATAGCCCAAAGGCCTCTAGGTGGTCTGAATGCCATAATGGTTCCCTTAAGGCCTCACAAACCCGAAGGGCTGGGTGACCCGAAGGCCTTAAGGACTCCAAGCCAAAACTGGTGGCCCAAGATGAATAGTTACGATTTCTATAGTACCAAATATTACCTGCTACAGTACCCACACTGTGCCAATGTTATTCCTACTACAGAAATGTAATATTAACTTCTATAATGTGAGGAATTATACTTCAACCTGGTTTTGAACCTAGGTCTCGTGCATGCACATAGAGCGACCACACCAATTGGGCCAATGCTCTTATTCCATCTCAGGTAACTTTAACTGATAAGAAAGCAGTCCAACTCTATCCAATACCTCAAACGTACCAATGTATCTCAGTGAAATATTCCCTTATCTCTTTACCCCCATGTATCCCATCCTTAGTGTGACTCATAAGATAACCTCATCTCGGACCTGGAACTCTGGAGTTCGTCTTTGTCAATCAGCATAATATTTCTTCCAATACTTTGTAGTATCTATCTTATTATGAATGAACTCAACCTTCTTAGCGATCTCGAGATAATAGGAGGTCCCATCATTGCTTATCCTCCTACCTTCTTCCAACATTGAGGTTATTGGCATGGCCTACTACACAAGGCCTCATAAGGTTCTATCTAAATCGTCGCATAAAAAATGTTATTGTAGATAAAATACAACAGTGATATATGTCTCTCTCCAGAACCCCTGAAATCTAGGACGCATGCCCGATTCATGTCCTCCAACACCTGAATCGTAAACCCATACTGGCCATCTGTCTGGGGATGATAAGAAGTACACCGAAGTACCTGTGTACCCAATTCCCTCTATAGTTCCTATTAGACATGAAATGTAAATTTAGCATCCCAGTATGAAACGATAGATCCCGAAACCCCATGAAAATGCACAATCATCTGATTGTGAAACCTTCAAAGATCATCAACAATGAATGTTTCCTTAATATGTAATAAATGTGAAACCGTCATGAGTCTATCGACAACAACCCACATTGCATCATTCACATGAGGTTACCTCGACAACCCCCTAATGAAATCCATCGTGACATCATTCCCCTTCCACTCGGGAATAGGTAACTACAGTAACAGACCTTGCAGTCACTGATGATTTTCCTTTACCTGCTGACAGGTGGAACACCTCATCAATAATCCCATAACATTTCTCTTCATACAAGTCCACCAATAGTGATGACGCAGACCTCGATACATCATTGTGACACCATGATGAACTTCCCAACCCAAGGATGAAAATCTAACATCATCTCGACAAGTTTTTCTATTTACATCCATACACGCCAATGAAAACAAAAGACCTTTTACACACCTGTGGTCCACCCAAGAGTAGGGTCTTCTCTTGAAACACACTCATTTAGGACTAGGCCTTCATAATCTTATATCTTCCTCATTGTCACTTGATCTAGCAGATTACAGGTAACAACTAATTACAAAATAAACATCTTCCACTTTCAAATGTGGACCTCCATATGTTTCTCAAAGAATAGTTCCATAAGCTGCCACTCACTACTGGCCTTCTAAACTTCTTGTATCAAATTCCTCCTTTTGAATGCCTCAACCACTATGCTTCCATTCCAAGGCATATAGTCAATATCAATATCAATATATGGATGATAATCAACCCATATTATCTTTATCAAATTTAGATCACACTATGTAAATATATACATGTGAATTTTTTGGTTAGTCAAAACCACAAAATGCTCTCCTAAGAGATAATGCCTCCGACATCATAAATCATGAAAAACTGTAGATATCTCATTATTGTGCATCATGTAATTTATTTCATGTGGCCTCATCTACAAAGTCTCGTATTCAATGACTCCTTCCACCTACATACACACTACTCCCAGCTTCATGCCTGATACATCGCAAGAGTACATTGTGAATCATTCCCGGCTCTCTAAAAATTAGTATTGATGCTGAATTTGACCATCCCATCATCTTCTGAAAAGTTGATTCACCTGATATTGTCTACAAGTACATTTCCCTCTTAATATTATGTCTTGTCAAGGGAGGTGCTAAGCATAAAAAGTCTTGTATTGAGGACATGTAGTGGCTATCCAGACCTATGAAATGATGTACCTCGAAAACATTGTTTGGATGCTATGATGAAACTACTGGTCTCACATTATTTGGGTTTATTAATCTTCTGTCTCTGAGATAACTTCACCCAAGAAGTAATTATTTTCTATCCAAATGTGGAATTTTGAGAGCATATCATATAACTGATTCTCAGTCAGTATACTCAAAACAATATCAATATGGGTTTCATGGTCATGTTGAGTAAGTGAGTACTCTAGTAAGACTTCCACAAATACTACAAAGAATGAATCCAAACCCTAATATTCCACTCGGTTCATCAGTGCCCTACAACGTTGGGCACATTTGTGAGGCAGAACAGAAAAACCACATACACTTATCGATCATACCAACTCCAAAAGGTTATAAAGAGGTATATCTGATCAAACGGCGTGGAAGTAATGATAACCAAATCTCAAGTCAATCATTTCAAATAGTTGGGGCCCATGAAGTTGATAAATGAGATCATTGATCTTTGGCATGTGTATTGTTTCCTAACTGTCAACTAGTTCAACTTCTGATAATCCACACATAGTCAGAGGGTACCTTCCAACTTATTTTCAAATAATATATCCAATACCAAAGGAGAGGTATTGGGTCAGATGAAAACCATTTCCTGAATGTCCTCTTCATACATCTTGAGATCGTGTAACTCTAGTGTAGCAATCCTAGAAGGAGGAATGGACAGTGTTGCCTCTCATAGTACAAGATCTATAGATAAATCTACCTCTATCTACATATTTAAACCTGAAAGGTTATCTATAAATTCATATATGAAATGTTCCAATACTAGAGGATTGATCAAAATTGAAGTCCCCAGATCATCAAGATATAAACTAGAAATTTGTTCAAAAATTCCCCCCAACCCAGGAATCTCAGGTCCTGATCTTCTTTCATGAACATTTCATTCACAATTTTGTAGGAAATACCCTCAATCTAGTAATGTGATACTCACCCTATGGTGATATAAGTCAAAAAGGCATAAAAGATGACTAAACAATCCACTACGAGAATGACATCGAAGCCTTTAATCTCTAAGGCCTAGTTGTCCCATTAGAAGTGACCCCCTCCAATCTCAAGAGGGAAATACTTGCACTGACATACATTAGACATCCAAATCCCCAATAGAGTCTAAAAAATAACATCCTCATAAGTAAAGATGCATATCCTAAGGATCTCAACAATGGAAACAAAAATGATACTATAGTAATCCCCTGTATCTAAATGCACAGATGACTAAATTGAGGAAACTAGAATCAAACCTCTAACTGTAGAGGATTCGAGATCATCCTCCTTTTAGGACCACTCCACTACAGATGTTGGGCATTTTCTACGGCCATGTGACACTGCCTGACTACCCTTAGATGGTCCACCCTGATGTCACTAGAATCCTACCATTTGGATGCCACTACCTCGACCTCCTCCTCTGACTGAATGGTCGGATGAACTCCAGCTCCCCAATATATAAGAAACTTGTGTACCTTCTCCTAAATGTGGAGTCATAGAAGAACCCATATCAATAGAGGTTAGTGAAAAGAATAATTAAAATTCGTGGACTTGTCCCATATTTCCACAAGATTTTCACTCATTTGTGTCTCTCTGGCACTATGGTCTTCAATTCCCACTCTTCCCACATTGGTATCACACCACATGGTTGCATGAAGAAGTACCCCATCAACTCGGATATCCACGCGTAGACTCTATGTGGTATTTATTACTATCAGTCATAATAGTACCAACTCTAGACGTCGAACTTACATGGATCACACCTCTGGACTCCTGCATATTATGCTCAGTGATCAACATCTAAATAGCTATTGAAGGTATGGAAGTCAACCTAATGATTTTCACCTGGGATAAGATTTCAAGTCGGAGACCATCCTCAAACATCTTATCTAAAAATAACTAATCACCCCCAGAATGTGTGCGAAGTGTCGCAGCTCTGTGAAGCGAATGAATAATCCATGAATGAATGATTACAATATTCTATACCCATTAAATCTTAGGCTCGGTCACCCCTCAAGGTCTCTACGGTGAAAAAATCATAGAAGGTTTGCATGAACTCATCCCACTTCATAACTCATTGGTGTCCCACCAGTGATGTCACATCCCACCATCTCTTGGGGGAATATCAAAGAATGTAGGATTCAATGTTCACCCTCCTCTCAAGAGGTGTATCAAGATACACGAAGATAAATAGAAAGGATTATAACCATGACTCTGCAACCTAAGGTATACATCCCTAGAAAATGTTGGAGGGTGCTACAACTAAAAAACCCATGTCAACTCATCCATAGATTTGGTAGGATGAGGTGCTCCCAATAAGATCCTAAGAATCCTAATTAATCATTATTAGAACTGTGCATCACCACCTATCTCCGGTATAATAGATGGTTCCATGAAAGGAAAGATCTGAGGATCTGATGGTAGTCCTTAATCTACCATTTTTGGTTTCTTGTCATCACCATGTATCTATCGTACAACCTGAGGATCTCTTAGAGGGATGGTTCTACCAGGACACGTGCACATATTAGTTCATGATTATCATGGAATTAAATGTAGAAATTCATGAAGAATGTAAATGTATAATATAAAAAATCATGCTTTAAACGACATAGTTTACATGGAATGTCCCCTTATGATTTTAACATTGTATGAACCTATGCCAATCCAGGTGATGTAACACCCCTACACACGACATGATCTTCTTATTAAACAATGTGTACTTGGATTTTTTTATTCTTCCCATATACTTCTACATGGATAACCACATGTGGTATGACGGTGTAACACTACACGACATGTTCAACTTAGACACGACATGTACTCATTATGTTCCTTCGACCCATGTTGTTTGTCACATTCTTAGAGACACGATTAACTCTACATGACATGAATAAACTATACTACACATGTACTACCTATGTTTCATCCACGAGTGTCATTAGTCACATGGCTTGATACATGGTTCTTTACAACATGAGGTGTATATCCAGTACATGGTGGGTTCCCCCAAATATGACCCAATCTGATTTCTCTTCTCACACAATCAATCAGATAGCTAAATACTATATGACATTTATATACGGTACATGTTGTGTAGTTATGAAAAGTTGTTTCTTTGAGAACAGAAGAACATATGGAATGGGTTCTTAATAAAACATGTTGAGTTGTTTGGGTATCCAGACTGTAGGCCACTAAAAATCTTCCTGAACACTTAAAAACATAAAAATTTGCCAATTTAATGACAAATTCAGAACCGTGACAGCCCATACTACCCCCAAACAATGTCTGATATCCATATTTTCAAAATAACAAGAAAAAATTCAAATACTATTCATACATGATCCACCAAATTCTGATCCAAGAGGGCCCATGAAATCTAAGGGGCCAAAGACTGGTTCATATCCAAATGAAACTTTATATATTAGTAATATCCTATAAAATAATAGGTATTCTATCAAGGATTCTATCACAAATGTATACACATGTTGTACAACATCTATCATATAATCATGAAAGTAGTAATACATCCTAAATGGAATGACAATAATGCATGAAAGGAATATCTATCATGTGCATATATGATGAAAGAGATGTCATATCATCATCTCATCAGGTTGTAATAGAAATATAACAACAAGGATATCAATAATATCATTACCAAAATGTGAATAACCCAAAAATGTAATCAAATCAACTATAACAATTCAAAAACTAGAAAAAATATAATTATTCAATGAAACATGGATTTTTATTATTCACATGTTAGCTACTCTAGGTCACAACTTATTAAAAACTACATATTCCTTTCTATCCATGTTTATCAACTCCAAATATAGAGAAAATATAACGACCCATACTTTACATACATTGTTAATACTTCAAAATTGAAGCACACTTATTACAACATATGACAAAACCACAAAGGACCGTATAGGTATAGTGTCTTTAGAAACTGGGAAACATAAACAACTGGTTCATAAATCTTCTACAGTGTCTCCCATTTATTTCATCGTATCTAGGGTCCCTTTTAGCATATTCTACTTAATATCCATCTTCCTGACCTGGGGAAAAGAAAACATAAAAGGGTGAGCTCAAATGCTCAGCAAGGGCAAATAAAGGAAATAAAAATCATATCATATCTTTATCAAAACATGCAAAAGAGATCATAATATCTTAACATGGAATAAATCATAGAAGTGAAAATGAGATCCCCATAATCATAACATTAAACTTGAAACTTTTTGGCATGCACACATAATCATGGAAATCATTTCTTGTTAGTCATGACTCATTGCCAAGACTATCTTAGTGGACAAAGTCCCTTTTCTGAACCGAGTTCACTCCTCGTTTCAGTCCTGTATCACTGAACCAAAATAACCTTCCGTTCCAGCCATGTCTATCTCATGAGATATAAAATCATTACCCAATGCATTGGAGGGAGATATAGGTCCCACCCATCTTATAATGAATCATTTCTTATGTGTGCCACATAATCATAAAACATACATCATCGCATAACACATATAACAAAAATGGGATTCTTGAAACATCATGACATCATAAATCAATTCATATAAGATAAAGGAATTCATAAACATAATTCCATCACAACATAGTCAAACCAATGTAAAAATATGGATAGAAACAGAACCCTTTATTATCTTAGATGGAAAATAATTTTGATAAAACACTTGAATTGAATTCTTGAGGAAAATATCCTTTCTTCTTCAAAAACATTTTTTCCTTTCATAACATGTCATACAACTTTAAAATAAAAGAAGTTGATTAAAAATAAACTTGAAAACTTGTAAAGGAAGATTCTTTGATGTAATGTTTTAAAAATCCATTCATGCCGTATAAGTTAAAAAAAACATTCTTCGTACTTTTGTCGGAAAAGTCAAAAAGTACCTCGTATGAAAAACGACAAAAGATTCCTTTCATATATTTTACAAAAAAACTTACCGAATGGTAAAATTGGATATAAAATATTGTAGAAGGATGGAAATAATATTACATGTTGAGGGAACATGGATGTGGATGATAAAATACACCCCAGTAATTACCAAAGTAAATACAATCTCGGATAAAAGTGAGATTGTGATATTTCCCTTACCTTAGGTCCGATTTGCTTTATACGTGTCCGAAGCTCCTGTATAATGGTTTAAATAATGTTATTGACTTATTCCAGAATCATACATATTGATATGATATCATATATGGTCATATTATTAGCTTCTTGTTAGTAATATTTCATTGTTACTTGTTACTCGGGTCTTTATAACTTTTTGTTCTTATGCGTGTTTTGTCGAATAAATTCTTATTCTTATCTTTAGGTTATAGATAATTCATTTCCAGAATGGTATTAGTGTAGTATATACCATATTCATTCATTCAATTCATTTATATAATCATTATGAAATGAAGATCATGTAGAACGAGTCGCATCACATCGTGGAGACGGTATTCCGTACGTACGCACGAGTGATGATATCGTTCCTATGATCGTGGAATTGTATTGGAGTATATATATATATTATTTCAGTATCAATATTACTTAATAATAATCATATATAGTTACTCATTACACCATTATACCCATCCTTGTAAGGTGATGGTGGAAAATAGATTACACCACGGCGTGGAGACGGTATTCCGTACGTACGCACGCGCGGTGATTTCATTTTTCCGTAGGATGGATAGAAGGTGAATTAGGGTTGTTTCATATGTATAATAACCTATCAGTATGTAAGTAATACTGATGTTATTACTTTATCATGAAACAACTAAAGAAGAAGAAGTTGAAGAAGAAAGAAATTGAAAAGATCGGTAATAGATATTACCTCTTCTTTGGAACGCCTCTTTGAATCCTCCACTTAAGGAACTAAGATTGGTCTTTGGAGAAGACCCGGACCTCTAGGATTATTCTAGGAAAGTGGAGAGGAGAAAATGGCAGGGGTTGGCCGAGCTTGAGTGCTCAAATTGGTGTGAGGAGGAGGGGGAGGAGGTGCCCTTTTATAAGGGAGGAGAGGGGCACCTTAGGAATATCTCAAAATATTATTTTATATTAAAGTCAAAATCGGTTTATAATGGTTCCAAAGGGTCTTATTTCGAAGCTAAAGTTGGGATGGGTCGAAATCCTATCAACCAATAGGATTTAGACAAGTTTAGGGTATTATTTTAACCTTATCAATTAGATTTAACTCTAAGTTAATTAATTTAACTTTTACCGTGTCTTTTTGTTTTCTTTCACTATATGGTTAATAAACTTACTATAACATGCCAAACGAACCCCAAATTGTTTATTATTAATATATATATCCTTATCTAAGTCATTTGGCCGAACCTCAGATTTTTAAGAATAAAATAACAATTAATAATATAATATTTGATTTAAAAACAATTTTGTGTCAATTTTGACACTATTTGATATATGATTTTTGTGAATGTCATAACAGAATTATATGTTCGAACCAAGTTGATTAAATCAACATTAATATATCATAGTAACCTAGAAAATTAGTTTAATTCATAAAAAGTCTCAAATTACATTTATTTTGGTATTTATATTATCAATTATGTCAATATTTCATTAATAAGATAATTACTGCATCATCTTTGTGTCATATATAAATTAAATTATCTGATGTCTAAAAATTACAAATAAAATACCATCATGTAGGAAATCTTTTTAGCTTTCTAATGAATATTTACAATCGAATTTATCTTATATATAACCCCATATTAAAAATGATTTACTTATTAAACTTTGATTTTAACTACTTTAACCCTTCTTTAAATAAATTAATAATAAATGTCCTAATCTAATCCAAGTGGGCCTAAATGGTCATATTTTATTCCTAAGTTTGTTTTTGGTCGAATTACACTCGTCCAATAGAATTAGGACATGTGTTAGGGTAATATTGATATCATATTTACCCTTAGTTACCCTATTTACTATTAACCGCGGTAAAAATAGTAAAAAGTTACTATTCACCAAAAAATTATTTTCATGTCATTGAACCACATTTTAGTCCTTGATATTAACCGTGTCTCTCGGAT
The DNA here is from genome assembly GCA_963277665.1 of Viscum album. Classification (NCBI taxonomy): domain Eukaryota; kingdom Viridiplantae; phylum Streptophyta; class Magnoliopsida; order Santalales; family Viscaceae; genus Viscum; species Viscum album. Next base: position 1,656,689,262 of record OY728138.1, on the reverse strand, counting down.
TTTTGAAATTCCATTTACAGAAGCGGTAAAATTAAGTTTTATGCAAAATTCAGTTTTTAACCTACCACTTAGTGGTTTCACTATTCATCAAAAATTGAAAGTTTTCAGAAAAATACCAAAATTTCACCCTAGGCTAATTTCGATTTTCTGAGTCCAAAAATGAAGTCCATTTTGAAAAATAAAATTTATAAATTTTCAAAAAGTGGTTATTACTATTCATAACGGCAAGTTTTAATAGCATATTGTTGTTTAGTGAAACTCGGTATTGCGTACGACGCAAGCTATCGAGGAAGGTTGCGATTGCGTGTAAAGCAAGCCAAGCAAGTGTTGTGTAGAAAAATATTCCTTTGATTTTTTATATAACATAAAAGTCTCGGGTGTTACATTCTACCCCCCTTAAAAAGAATTTCGCTCTCGAAATTCGTCACTTTGTAACAAACAAATGAGGATACTTCTCCCTCATCATATCCTCAAGCTCCCATGTAGCTTCTTCAAGTTGGTGGTTCCTCCATAAAACTTTCACCAAGCGAGTGGTCTTGTTTCGTAGGACTTTTTTGCTACGATCCAGAATCTCTATCGGCTGTTCTTCATAAGAAAGATCTTGCTCCAGCGGTACAACTTCGGAGCTGAGTACATGTGAAGGATCTGGTATGTACTTTCTCAGGAGAGATACGTGGAACACATCGTGAACTTGAGAGAGATTCGGTGGAAGCGCCAATCGGTAAGCTACCTTCCCAACACGATCCAGTATTTCAAAAGGACCGATATATCTAGGGCTCAACTTCCCCTTCTTTCCAAATCTCATAACCCTCTTCCAGGGAGATATTCGTAAGAACACTTTATCACCCACTTCAAACTCTAGGTCTTTTCTTCAGTTGTCGGCATAACTTTTCTGTCGACTCTGAGCTGCTCTTATGTGTTGTTGAATAGATCTAACCTTTTCTGCCATTTCATCAACGAGATCAGGTCCTAATAGCTTTCTTTCCCCAACTTCATCCCAGCAAGTTGGAGTCCTACATTTCTTTCCATAGAGAGATTCATAAGGATCCATCTGAATACTGGAGTGAAAGCTATTATTATAATAAAATTCCACCAAAGGTAGGTGTTGATCCCAACCTCCTTTGAAATCCATAGATCAAGCTCTCAACATATCTTCTAGGGTTTGAATTGTTCTCTCAGACTGACCGTCTGTCTGGGGATGATAAGCAGTGCTGAAACTCAACTCTGTATCCAGAGTATGCTGAAGACTTCGCCAGAACTTCGAGGTAAATCTCGGATCTCGATCAAATATAATAGAAAGTGGTACTCCATGCAATCTTACCACTTCCTTTATATATATCCTGGCATGCTGATCTAGAGAGAAATCCTCTCTAATAGCAATGAAGTGTGCAGACTTTGTAAGACGATCAACTATGACCCAGATAGCATTATTGCCTTTGGATGTTTTAGGAAGTCCTGTGACAAAGTCCATAGTGATGTTTTCCCATTTCCATTCGGGTATGGGTAATGGTTGTAACATCCCCTTAGACTTCTGTCTCTCAGCTTTAACTTGTTGACAAACCAAGCATCGAGAGACATATTCAGCAACATCTCTTTTCATGCCATCCCACCAGAAGTACTCTTTCAGGTCCCTATACATCTTCGTGCTTCCAGGATGAATAGAGAATGAAGAACTATGAGCCTCATCCAGCAGCTCTTTCTTTAATTCGGGGATGGGAGGAACGCAAACCCGATTCCGGAACTTTATTATCCCATCACAATCAAGGTTGAATTCAGGAACATTTCTCACCTTCTTTTGTAACTCGATATCTTCTTTCTGTGCCTCTTTAATCTTCACATGTATAGATGGTTGAACATTCATTTGAGAAAGATAAGATTTTTCCCCTTCCATTATAATTCCAAGATCCATCCTTTGTAAATCCATAAATATTTGATCTTTTGTGATCCTCATCATGGATAAACTAGAATGGTCTTGTCGACTTGATGCATCTGCCACCTTGTTTGCTTTCCCAGGGTGGTAATGGATTGAGCAGTCATAATCCTTAATCAGCTCCAACCATCTTCTTTGGCGCATATTCAGCTCCTTTTGTGTGAAAATATACTTTAAACATTTATGATCAGTATAAATATCACACCTTTCACCATAAAGGTAATGCCTCCAAATCTTTAATGCAAAGATTACCGCAGCCAACTCCAAATCATGTGTTGGGTAATTTTGCTCATGGATTTTCAACTGTCGTGAGGCATAAGCTATCACCATATCATTTTGCATAAGAACACACCCCAATCCCTTCTTGGATGCATCACTGTAGATCACAAAACTTTCTCCACTACAAGGCAGTGTGAGCACAGGTGCACTGGATAACCTTCTTTTCAACTCCTTGAAATTCTCTTCACATTCCTCTGTCCAGACAAACTTAACTCCTTTCCGAGTCAACTTGGTGAGTGGATTAGATAATCGTGAAAAATCATTTACAAAACGTCGATAATAACCAGCCAAACCAAGAAAACTTCGGATCTCAGTTACTGTTGTTGGTCTTGACCATCTTTCGATAACCTCTGTTTTTGCTGGATCCACAGATATCCCCTCTTTTGAGATTATATGACCCAAAAATGAAACTTTTTGAAGCCAAAATTCACACTTGGTAAATTTGGCATAAAGCTTCTCCTTTCTCAGGGTCTTCAATATAATTCTCAAGTGATCTTCATGCTCTTCCTTGCTCTTTGAATAGACAAGAATATCATCTATAAAGACTACCACAAATTGATCAAGATAGTCTCTAAAGACTCTATTCATTAGATCCATGAAGATAGCAGGGGCATTAGTAAGACCAAATGGCATCACTATAAATTCATAGTGTTCATACCTTGTACGGAAAGCCGTCTTTGGTATATCCTCCCTTTTGACCCTTAATTGATGATACCCTGAACGAAGATCAATCTTGGAAAAGTATTGAGCTCCGCGTAGTTGGTCAAATAAGTCATCAATGCGTGAGAGAGGATATTTGTTCTTGATAGTGATCTTGTTAAGTTCTCGATAATCAATGCAGAGTCTCATTGATCCATCTTTCTTCTTAACAAATAGAATAGGTGCTCCCCAAGGTGACGCACTAGGGCGTATGAATCCCTTATCAAGATTCTCTTGGAGTTGCTTCTTCAATTCCTGCAACTCAATTGGGGCCATTCTATAAGGTGTCTTTGAAATAGGCAAAGCACCCGGTACGAGTTCTATTGAAAACTCAACTTCACGATTTGGTGGAAGACCCGTCAATTCCTCCGGAAAGACATCATCAAACTCCCGTACAATGGGCATATTCTTAATCGTGAGTTTCTCACCAATCATTTGAGATAAATAACCTTCATTTACTGGAATCAATACCCATAAGATGGAAGAAATTTCCACTGGAAGGTTATGTTCATCCTTGCATTGGTATACGATCGTAGATTGATCTGGAATATGAAATGTGACTTCCCTTCTTTGGCAATTGATATGAGCTCCATGTAGAGAAAGCCAATCCATGCCAAGAATCACATCAAATTCCACTAAAGGAAGGATCACAAGATTTGCAGGAAGCACTTTCCCACAAACTTCGATCAGAGAAGAATTATAAACTTTTGATGCGATTGATGTGCCATTAGGTGTTGTCACAGCTAACTCAACATCTAATTGTTGAGGTAATACGGTGATACCCTTAGAAAATTTTTCAGAAATAAAAGAGTGGGTGGATCCAGAATCAAATAAAACATTTGCTACTTTAGAGTGGATGGTAAGTGTACCTTTCACCACATCGTTATCGTACTCCACCTCGCTGATAGAAATTGAATGTGACTTTCCTTTGTCTTTAGCCTTAAGATTTTGTTGACGTCGACCATCATCATCAACCCTTGGATTTGGGCATCGATTGGCATAATGCCCCATCTCCTTGCACTTGAAACATTGAAGTGTAGCAGGTTCATTCTGTGTATCCCTTCCTTTGTTTGCATCATTAGACATCTTCTTCCCATTATCACGGCATTCAAATGCCCTATGACCTTCCTTTCCACATTTAAAACATTTACTTGTCCCTTTAAGACAACTCCCTCCATGTTTCTTTCCACACTTTGAGCATAAGGGGAAGTTCATCTTCTTTTCCGTGTGCTCTTTAGATTTTTCTTTGAATTCCATCTTCCTCTTCTTATCAAACCCATGTGACTGATGGGTTACTCCAATCTCCATCTCGACTTTGAGAGCACATCGAACGATTTCCTCATAGCTATTGAAGTCCCTTATGGCTAACGCCCTTCGAAGACTTGGTTTTAAGCCACTAAAGAATCGATCGATCTTACTCTCAGGTTGGATAATAATACCAGAAGCGTACCTTGCAAGTCTTGTAAAATTTGCTTCATAGGTACCAACAGATTCATCATCCCTTTGCTTCAGTTCAAGAAACTCTTTCTCCATCTTTGTTCGGAGAATACGAGGGAAGTACTTATTGAAAAATAAGTTCTTGAACTCGTCCCATTCCATAGACTCAATTTCATCCCTTTGCCTCGTATTCTTAACAAGATTCCACCATTGATCCGCATCTCCTTCCAAACGATACACTGCTAGGATGACTTTATCATGCTCAGAACATTGAAGAACTGAAAATATCTTTTCAGTAGTACTAATCCATTGTTCAGCAACTAATGGATCAGTAGACCCGCTGAAAGATGGTGGACGCTGCCTCATGAAGGATTCAACAGAATGTTGCTCCCTCCTTTGTTCGTTTGGAAATCCTGCATGATTCATAGCTTGAGAAAGTTGTGTGATCATGGCTACAAGATTTTGCATTCCAGCTCCCATATCGTTTGGTTGCTCAGGGGGACAATCATTGCATTGCCCATCGCATTCCGCATTAACACGGTTCCTTCGGGTTCCAGCCATTGACTAAAACCAAGAAGAATAGTGTGAGCAACACTAATTATAATAGGAAACCACATAATTCAGGAATAAAATTTTCATGCTTAAGGTCTTATCCTAGGTTATTCAAGGCCATTTCTAAAACACTAAGATTGTGTTCTATGCTTAGACTTATCCTTAGGGTTCTTACTAAGGCTTTCACATCCTAGTTTCCAAAGTTTGACTATACCTTTCCTCTGATACCAACTATAACGACCCATACTTTACATACATTGTTAATACTTCAAAATTGAAGCACACTTATTACAACATATGAAAAAACCACAAAGGACCGTATAGGTATAGTGTCTTTAGAAACTGGGAAACATAAACAACTGGTTCATAAATCTTCTACAGTGTCTCCCATTTATTTCATCATATCTAGGGTCCCTTTTATCATATTCTACTTAATATCCATCTTCCTGACCTGGGGAAAAGAAAACATAAAAGGGTGAGCTCAAATTCTCAGCAAGGGCAAATAAAGGAAATAAAAATCATATCATATCTTTATCAAAACCTGCAAAATAGATCATAATATCTTAACATGGAATAAATCATAGAAGTGAAAATGAGATCCCCATAATCATAACATAAAACTTGAAACTTTGTGGCATGTACACATAATCATGGAAATCATTTCTTGTTAGTCATGACTCATTGCCAAGACTATCTTAGTGGACAAAGTCCCTTTCTGAACCGATTTCACTCCTCGTTTCAGTCCTGTATCACTGAACCGAAATAACCTTCCGTTCCAGCCATGTCTATCTCATGAGATATAAAATCATTACCCAATGCATTGGAGGGAGATATAGGTCCCACCCATCTTATAATGAATCCTTTCTTATTTGTTCCACATAATCATAAAACATAAATCATCGCATAACACATATAACAAAAATGGGATTCTTGAAACATCATGACATCATAAATCAATTAATATAAGATAAAGGAATTCATAAACATAATTCCATCACAACATAGTCAAACCAATGTAAAAATATGGATAGAAACAGAACCCTTTATTATCTTAGATGGAAAATAATTTTGATAAAACACTTGAATTGAATTCTTGAGGAAAATATCCTTTCTTCTTCAAAAACATTTTTTCCTTTCATAACATGTCATAAAACTTTAAAATAAAAGAAGTTGATTAAAAATAAACTTGAAAACTTGTAAAGGAAGCTTCTTTGAAGTAATGTTTTAAAAATCAATTCATGCTGTATAAGTTAAAAAAAACATTCTTCGTACTTTTGTCGGAAAAGTCAAAAAGTACCTCGTATGAAAAACGACAAAAGATTCCTTTCATATCTTTTACAAAAAAACTTACCGAAGGGTAAAATTGGATATAAACTATTGTAGAAGGATGGAAATAATATTACATGTTGAGGGAACATGGATGTGGATGATAAAATACACCCCAGTAATTACCAAAGTAAATACAATCTCGGATAAAAGTGAGATTGTGATATTTCCCTTACCTTAGGTCCGATTTGCTTTATACGTGTCCGAAGCTCCTGTATAATGGTTTAAATAATGTTATTGACTTATTACAGAATCATACATATTGATATGATATCATATATGGTCATATTATTAGCTTCTTGTTAGTAATATTTCATTGTTACTTGTTACTCGGGTCTTTATAACTTTTTGTTCTTATGCGTGTTTTGTCGAATAAATTCTTATTCTTATCTTTAGGTTATAGATAATTCATTTCCAGAATGGTATTAGTGTAGTATATACCATATTCATTCATTCAATTCATTTATATAATCATTATGAAATGAAGATCATGTAGAACGAGTCGCATCACATCGTGGAGACAGTATTCTGTACGTACGCACGAGTGATGATATCGTTCCTATGATCGTGGAATTGTATTGGAGTATATATATATATTATTTCAGTATCAATATTACTTAATAATAATCATATATAGTTACTCATTACACCATTATACCCATCCTTGTAAGGTGATGGTGGAAAATAGATTACACCACGGCGTGGAGACGGTATTCCGTACGTACGCACGCGCGGTGATTTCATTTTTCCGTAGGATGGATAGAAGGTGAATTAAGGTTTTTTCATATTTATAATAACATATCAGTATGTAAGTAATACTGATGTTATTACTTTATCATGAAACAACTAAAGAAGAAGAAGTTGAAGAAGAAAGAAATTGAAAAGATCGGTAATGGATATTAACTCTTCATTGGAACGCCTCTTTGAATCCTCCACTTAAGGAACTAAAATTGGTCTTTGGAGAAGACCAGGACCTCTAGGATTATTCTAGGGAAGTGGAGAGGAGAAAATTGCAGGGGTTGGCCGAGCTTGAGTGCTCAAATTGGTGTGAGGAGGAGGGGGAGGAGGTGCCCTTTTATAAGGGAGGAGAGGGGCACCTTAGGAATATCTCAAAATATTATTTTATATTAAAGTCAAAATTGGTTTATAATGGTTCCAAAGGGTCTTATTTCGAATCTAAAGTGTGGATGGGTCGAAATCCTATCAACCAATAGGATTTAGACAAGTTTAGGGTATTATTTTAACCTTATCAATTAGATTTAACTCTAAGTTAATTAATTTAACTTTTACCGTGTCTTTTTGTTTTCTTTCACTATATGGTTAATAAACATACTATAACATGCCAAAAGAACCCCAAATTGTTTATTATTAATATATATATCCTTATCTAAGTCATTTGGCCGAACCTTAGATTTTTAGGAATAAAATAACAATTAATAATATAATATTTGATTTAAAAACTATTTTGTGTCAATTTTGACACTATTTGATATATGATTTTTGTGAATGTCATAACAGAATTATATGTTCGAACCAAGTTGATTAAATCAACATTAATATATCATAGTAACCTAGAAAATTAGTTTAATTCATAAAAAGTCTCAAATTACATTTATTTTGGTATTTATATTATCAATTATGTCAATATTTCATTAATAAGATAATTACTGCATCATCTTTGTGTCATATATAAATTAAATTATTTGATGTCTAAAAATTACAAATAAAATACCATAATGTAGGAAATCTTTTTAGCTTCTAATGAATATTTAAAATCGAATTTATCTTATATATAACCCCATATTAAAAATGATTTACTTATTAAACTTTGATTTTAACTACTTTAACCTTTCTTTAAATAAATTAATAATAAATGTCCTAATCTAATCCAAGTGGGCCTAAATGGTCATATTTTATTCCTAAGTTTGTTTTTGGTCGAATTACACTTGTCCAATAGAATTAGGACATGTGTTAGGGTAATATTGATATCATATTTACCCTTAGTTACCCTATTTACTATTAACCGCGGTAAAAATAGTAAAAAGTTACTATTCACCAAAAAATTATTTTCATGTCATTGAACCACATTTTAGTCCTTGATATTAACCGTGTCTCTCGGATTTTTGAAATTCCATTCACAGAAGCGGTAAAATTAAGTTTTATGCAAAATTCAGTTTTTAACCTACCACTTAGTGGTTTCACTATTCATCAAAAATTGAAAGTTTTCAGAAAAATACCAAAATTTCACCCTAGGCTAATTTCGATATTCTGAGTCCAAAAATGAAGTCCATTTTGAAAAATAAAATTTATAAATTTTCAAAAAGTGGTTATTACTATTCATAACGGCAAGTTTTAATAGCATATTGTTGTTTAGTGAAACTCGGTATTGCGTACGACGCAAGCTATCGAGGAAGGTTGCGATTGCGTGTAAAGCAAGCCAAGCAAGTGTTGTGTAGAAAAATATTCCTTTGATGATTTATATAACATAAAAGTCTCGGGTGTTACAGAAAATGCAGAAAAAAACTTTCTCTCATACCACTTTGTAACATCCCAGATCTCGGATCCTCCCAATGGTTCACCGTACCCAGTGGGTTACATTGCCTCAAGCACATTTACCCAAATTACAAAGGTTTTTGACTAGTAGAGAGGGCATTTGGAATGATTGTGGGGAAACAATATCCCCTTTGATATAGTTACACAATGGAAACTAATAGTAAATAGTAGTAGAAACAGAAATACCATAGAGCATAAGTAAAAATCAGATAACTGACAGTATAATCAATTAAAGCCTATATAAACAAATGATTCATGTCAAAAGTTACTTGCAATGAAGCCAAACAATTCATAATTCTAGAAATAAAACCCTGAAACCAAATAATATAAACAATAAACTCCAACACCATCTCAAAGCCTCAACTTGGGCCCATGCTCACTAGCACCAATAGAAATCAAGTACCAGACGAAGAAGGGAGATTCCCATTATCTATACCTACAACCATATAATCTATTTTTAACACCCCAAGCTTCCACGGTACTTTTTCCTTTGAATAATGAAATAGCTTTCGTTGTACGCAACTTCGTGATTCTAACACACCACGACCAATCAAATTATTCGTTATGAATTATAAACCACACTTTTAGAAAATTTGAAATTTAATTTTTCAAATTGGTCTTCATATATGAATTCTGAATATCAAAATTATCATAGGGTGAATTTTTCTTAATTTTCTAAAAACATTCAATTTTAGATAAATTGTACTATATTAAAATTAAAAGCTACTTTTTAAATATAAATAACTTATAGTTTTGAATTGTAAATTTGAGTGGTTTTGAAGTAACATTAGATTATATTTTTATCATTTAATACAATTTAGGACATTGTGTTTAATTTCACATTTAAAATTAACATAACCCTGTGTCAATCTTTTGATAGTTATTATTTCATAAAAACACAATTTTGGTTTTGACAATGGCAATTAATTTTAAATTAATTTCTTCCATTGATGTGTTAGGAACTTTAAAAAATGGATTAAATATTTGGAATTAGGATATAAAAATTACATAAATAGGTATCTTTTATTTTTAGACATTATGAATAATTACTTCTGTAAATATTCTATTTACCATCATAAAATGGTAAATCCAGTAAATACGGGTAAAAAAATATTATAATAATTTTAAATTACACTCACATTTATCCTATTCTTTTTATTAGATTCATTTTCGACAATTGGGTTTGTTGGGTCAACAATGGGACCCTATGGAGCCACAAGGGACTGATAATGACATTTTACATTAATTAATCTACAGTAATGATAGAAATTACAAAAGCATGTATATTTTTGTAACATATTTTTATATAGTGTTATATAATTGATCACTTTGAATATAAATATTCATTATAAATTTAAAACTATTTCCTACCTAATGGAATTTTATTAATAACTTTTGGACATTAAATAATTTAATTTATTTATTACACAACGATGATGCAGTAATGAACTTTATAATGAAATATTAAAATAATTGATATTATAAATATCCAAATAAATGTAAATTAATACTTCTGATAAAGTGAACTAATTTTCTAGGTTAATATGACATGTTAGGGTTTGTTAAATAAATTTTATTCCATGTAATAATGTTTTTATATAATTCAAAAAAATCAAATACTAAATAGTGACAAAGTTGACATAATTGAGTTTTTAAAATAAATGAAATATTATTAATTGATATAATTTTCCTAAAAATATATGGATCGACCAAACACTTAGATAAATATACATATATTAATAATGAACCACATGGGGTTCGATGAGCTAGTTATAGTATGATTATTAACCATATAATATAAAAATACAAAGAGACATGGTAAATGTGAAACTATTTAACAAAGAGTTAAATCATAATGATAAGGTTATAATTATGACCTAAACCTATATTAAACCTATTGGTTGAGTGATTTTCAACATATCCACACATTTTCCTCTTCATAAATCATTTTGGAGCTATTATAAACCAAAAATTATTTTATAATAAAGTAATATTTCTTGCTTTTCCTAAAGTGACCCTCACCTATCTTTTAAAAGGGCATTTCCCCTTCTCTTAATTTCACACCTCCAATGGCTTTTGTCTCAGAAAACCCCTGGAAACATATTCTCCCAACATTCTTCCCTTCATTCTAGAGGCCTTATATTGGTCATAAATCCATCCTATGGTTCCCTTTTTAACATATCCCAAGGAAGAACCTGAAAAAGAGGTAAATATTTTACCACCTTTTTCATGTTTTTTTCTTCTTCCACATCCTCTTTCATTGTTATTTAAATTATAAAATTATATCTCCAGTATATTCTATATAATGTGATGTTATTAGTAAAAATGGACCAAAAATATTCATTATTCTATCCATCCTATATATGACAATGTCACCATATGTGCGTACGTATGGGTTACCATCTCCACGTCGTGGTGTAGTCTGTTATTAAAACACTTAATTATTTGGATGGGTATAATTATTATTATAACTGATATAAATAATAAATATAACATTTAAATTATTTTTTATATATGATATACCATCCAATTACCTACTATTTTACCATCAATGATATTATCGCTCATGCTTACGTACAGATTACCGTCTTCACGAACGTGATGAGATTTGTTTCCCCATTGTAACCATTCAAGAATAATTTTCATTTTATGATTACAAATATTGTTTAAGAACATAATATAATTCTGTATATGAATCAAATTCATCATATCCATAATAATCTTGTCTTACGTAACCACGCTTATAAAGGAAAACGAGTCAGTTAACACCCAAAACGATGTTACTACTAAAATATTATTAACAAAGCAATATTAGAAGATCATATATGATGTAATATTTATATATATAGATCATGTATAATATAATAACATTGTTTCAACTATTATACAGGGTGTTAACATACTATCAACTAAGGAAAAGTATAAGGTAAGGGTTTATTTCACAATCTCTTTATTATAAGAGGTGGTTTTTACGTAAGTATCTACTGGAACCTCTTTATCTTCCAGATTCGTGTTTTCATAAAAATGAATTTAAAAAAAACTTACTATTTACTAGACTATAAGATAATGACATTTGTACCCTTATTTTATATTATATTTTTTAAATTAATCTTTCTGTCAATTTCCAATCAAAGATACATTAGAACCATTTCGACAAAATTAAGGCAAGAATGTTTTTTTAACTAATACGACACGTGATGTTATTTTTTGCCATTATAACAGAATCAAATCTTCCCTGAAAAGATTATAAAAATATTTTCAAAATAAATATTTTCTTTTATAATTATGTGACTCTTAAATGGTATCAATGTAGAAAGAGGTATTAAATTAAAATAATTTTAATTTCATCTATGTCAAAATCTGTTGATGGATTTTAATCTTTTTTTAAGTGGATTTATTATGATACAAAAAATTATTATTGTATTGAATTTTTTTTGATATGATTCATTGTGGATGTGTTATTTTTATACCATTCATGGTTTATGGTTAATATATTGACATTTAATATGATAGTTTTAATGCAAATGTTTATGTTAAGTTTCTAACATTTCATATGAGGAATATATTGGAATTAGCATGTGATGGGTGGAGCCTGCTATAGCACCATGATGCATTGATAGGTCTAATGAGACAATTAGAAATGGAATTGGATAAGGCCTTTCACAATTTTGATATATGGTTTTAGGAAAGGCATAAATCATTTTTAGTCATCTTTGTCGAGGCCTCAACATGATGTTTCAGAATGTCTTTCATTATACAATCCCTCATTATGAAAATCATATTGATGTTTCAGGTTGTTATTCAACTATTATAGTACCCATGAATATGTTTTATTATGTCATTATTTACATATCTCATATTCCATCCATAATGTGTTCATGTTTATTCTTTGTAAAGGCATGTGTTTTTAATTATTGATCATGCCAAAATGTTTTTGTTATCTTCCATTGTATTGCTTAACCTTACTGAGCATTTTTTCTCAACCCTTTATTATGATTCATTTTTCGAGGATATGAAGAAGTTAGTTATCAGTGACTTCTAGGAATAATCTAGGAGAATTGGATGTTTCTAATGGAACAAAATAGTGTTTTATTTCATTTCATGTGATAATATTGAACTTATGTAAGTATATTGTCATAAATAATACATAAATGACTGGTCTTTCGGGACATTATTCCTTGTATCATGAAAATTTTATTTAATAAAGAATTGACTCTGGGTAATTGGGGTCGGTGTGTTACAGTTTTGGCCCAAAATCTTGACCCAAACTATGTGTGAGACGAATCCCAGTAGGCAACCAACAAAAGATCATTTCCTAACTATCTATGAATATATATATATATATATATGTGGAAATATACATAATGAAGTAATAAATATGGAAGTAATCAAAAGTAAAGATTCATACAATATCCAATTGCATTAATTTACATTTATTAATTATTCAAACCATTGAATAATGAAAACCTAGGATCTAGCCTAAGAATTGTATACCCTACGTAATAGATAAACAGATGTCTCATAAGACCATTTATCCTTCTTGTGAGACTGATTCCATGTTAGTGATTTCACTTGGAAGGCTCGTCATAAAAAGCATTCAAAAATATCACATTGATCCTCTGTGTGGCTCACATAGTAAAACCACATGGATCAGGTGTTCCAATAAAATAAAGGCACTTTGAAGAATAACTCACTGTCAATTAACTCTATGGCCTTTTAAAAAATTAATATAGAATCTATGAGGAAGCACTCAACATAATTTCACCCTATTGTCTCATAATACTATTATATTGAATCATTTAGGGAGCACTCACCATCAATCTCCCCTTTGGTCTCATAATGTAAATATAAAAAACACTATGGGGAAGCCCTCAAATGAAATTCCGACTATGGTCTAATTACAATAGGTTCTCAAGTACCTATGTAATAAAATTGTTCCCAAACTATATTCAGTATGCAAAGAAATCAAAAATACTATAAGGATAATAAGATACAATTCATAACGCATCCATTTAACAAGGAAAAATTAAAAAATTATTCCAGACATACAAATAAGGCACAGAAATAGGGTCTTCCACTTAGGCAACCTGGACTATGAAGTCATAAACATTGAAACCTAGAAACGTACCCACAAGGTGTCCCCTAAACCTAAAATTTAGCGTAAAATTTCAACAAAATCTAATTATATATTAATCAATCTAAGGGAAATAATAATAGGGTTAAATTACTAAACACAAAATACACTAATCATGTGTAATCATTACATAGAAATATATAACTCAATGAAAAACTTTGAAAGGAAACCAACTACCTACCTCAACGTTGTATAATCGATATAGTTGAACCTCATTAATTTAATCTACATAGATCTTTGTAGATTTTAAAAAAGGTAAAAATATTTCAACCCCAGATAACTTAAGAGAGTGTTCAAATAAAGAAGAGAGACTCTAGGGAATGGAGAAATCACCGGTGGGAATCCAATACACTTAACGACACCTCAATTAGAGATTAGAAGAAGGAACATGAGGCGATCATATATAATCAGTCGTAAATCTCTCCCATGTATGAGACATAGGAATAATAAATGAGTTCTAGATATGAGATGCGACCTCGGTCTGAATAATCAATAAAAGAAAAGTATGTGGTTTTTAAATTTAATGTACATGTAATTTACTATCTTCAACCATCCCCTCTTTATGTGGTATTCTAGGTCACCTCACATGGCCATTTATTAAGCCATTTAACGCCCGGTGCATGGATACATGTGGAAACCCAGTAGATGGGGTGAACTCAAGAGTATACAGTGTATACATAGGAAAAACAACCATATCATCATTTTTCCTAAAAAAACCAAGATCCATACCTGAAATGATGATCTAGGTTGTTATAGTGAATTCATTGTATAATCCCAGGCATCTCATCTGGATTATTCAAGTGTTACCTCAGGTAAGCATGGTTAGAAAAATATTATATATTATATCCCAATAAACATTATAGGAATTTTTCTATAGAAAAAGCAATATAAAAAACCCAATTCAATTGTAGTGTAATTTTATTAGTTTGAATCCAATGTACTCATTGTATAATCAATAACCAGTGACAACATATACACCCTCTATGATAAGACATTCCCAAACAAGAATTTTGATGTGTCATAAATAATCTAAAAAGGATGAACCCACCATGGGGGTTCTATGATCAGTGGAATGGTCCTAAGATTCTTTATCTTTGACAAATAAAACAATAAAAAGAACATTAAAATGATGTTAATATGGTTTTTAGGTAGCCATGATAAGTTTAAAACATTCATACTAAAATATTAGATGAATTATTGTTAAAATGATTCAATCCATTGGAACAATCTAAAATCATGCACACATGAAGAAAATTTAATGGATGAAATAATATAGACATTAGAACTATCAAACCCTATTCAATTTTTTACACTACATTCCCGATGAAAAATCTATGATCTATGATGAAATGAAAATTATAAATTTTCAAAACGAAATTATTCTCAATACAATGGTTCAATAACAAATCCAGACTAAATATACATTAATCAATTGAGTATTGATACACAATAAAGTCATTCATAAATTCCTACATAAAGGTTCTAATGGAAACTGAAAAACTAATCACCATGAATCTCATGAAGGTACTTGGGGAATTTCAAGGTCAAATTGAATTCATTTGGTAGGACAATATACTGAATATAAAAGTAAATATTTTCAAATCTCAATCATCCATAGCTATAGGAATTGATAAATACTTATAATATCTATCCATGAAACAAGTGTGTGTCTTCCGAGTTAGTCCCTCAACAATTTCATAAATATATAGCAGGTTGAAATGGTCATTATTATGGGATTTATTTAGTTTCCTATAATCAATACACACATTCGAATTGTTTTTTAGTCTAAATGGAACTAATTACTCTCTACAATTTCTAATAATAATATAACCTCTTCTCTTTTTTATCAACCTAAATATGACTCCTCCACTGGGGATATGAAATGGGATAAATGATACCAACCTCAAAAATATGTTTAACATCATTTTATTCTACATTGAGAACATATGGATTGAGTATCCTTTGTTTTTTCCTAATTGTTTTAGCTCCATCCATAAAAATAATCCTATGCATGAAAATTGAGTTGGTAATACCAGATATATAATCCATGGTCTTACATATTTCCCTAATTATCCCATTCATCAAGTTCAAAATATTATATTTATGTCGAAAGGGGAGCTTATTAGGAGTGATAATATGTAATCTCTCACAACTAAATAATTATTAGTATTTATTATTTTATGTAAATAGATTGATTTAAAATGAAGTGTGGTGTTGTATGGATGATTATATTGAATGAACTAAAATATCATTACAATGAAGATTATTATCAAAATACTCATCAAAACAATTGAGTTAAAGTGTATAAAATCCAGCAGAATACACACCATCTATTTTATAATCCGAGTGAACATGATCAATTTCAAAATATAAATCCACATTAATATTAAGTCCAATAGATTTTTTCTCTTAAAAAATTGGTTTAGATGTCCTCTTAGATATCAAACTATATCCAATGTTCCTGATCTCTCTAAGCATAAGAAAATTAAAATCCATGGGGTTTTTAATTGGTTTTAAAAAATAGGAGATAATATAATATAGAATGGTCCTTTGAAGGGTTTTTCATGGATTCCAACAATTAAATATCAGAACTTCACCTCCAAACATCATTGTAACTGTACATATATGGAAATTAATTATATTTTATATAGTTTTTAGGAAGTTCCTACCTAAGAAAATGGGCTCAAATAATTTACCGTATTATCCACCATAATAAGAACATAGAAATATTATGGAATTATAATTTCTCTAACCCAAATAAGTACATCCTCAAAGACTCCCACTAAATATAGTTTACAGGTATTCTCCAACTACAACACTACACTCACTAGCTTGAACTCACCACCCAATAATTAAAAGAATTTTGAGTCAAAAATCACATTTATGGAAGCTACCACATCAAATAAAGAGTCATAAAAGTGTAACTCCCTTATGGTGCATGAGATGGTGAATTTATTAAGATTCTTTCTGTTTTATGGCATCTCGTGAGTTAGTGTAATGATTGAAAAAAACTATATTCAATATTGATCCTCACATTTCACATTATTACTTTTTGATTGGAAAAAATTTATTTTATGAATTTTTCATTCATTGGGAGTTTTTAATGGCCTCATGTTCAGTGTTATTGATCTCAATTTGATGAATGTATTCAAACCCTCTTTTTTTCAAATCCTCTTTATCCATATTTTTGGTTTGAACAAATATATTTTGAATGGAATGGGTTTTAGGAGGAATATCCTAAATATTTTTATTACATTGGTCTTCCTCCTTTGTTTAATAATCAATTAGTCTTCAATGGAGATTCTCCCAGATTGAGGTGGATCCTAGTAGAATGGTTGTTGATGATGCATTAGTTTTTTGTTTCCCACATCTCAATGTGTGGGAACTGAAAATCCCCTTGGGAATTTTTCTAGGTTGAAAAGGGAGATTTATCATGTTCTTAATTACCCATTCATGGAGGGAAGTGGTAATATGGATCATTTATTTCTTCATCTTTCTCAATTACAAACACAATATTTTTGTCTTATCCTGTTTATTATGAATAATTTCTTTCAAAAATATAATAACTATTAAAATATTCCCTGTTTTGATAACTACCCCCTAGTGGAATTTTTTATTCATGTTCTACAAATATACAATAGTGTTGTTAAAAACCTTGTTGGTATGGAGAAGGCTGTTGTATGTTTTATTAGAAAGGGGCCATTTTTATAGAACTATACTTTTCGTTAATTGTTCCTTAAATACATGGATGTATTTTGTTGGAAATGAATCATACTCCTTCTAGGAAAGTTGTTTTTTTATGATATAGTCACCAAGGGAATAAAACTATGTTATCTTAGATATCATGTATTTTAGGGAAACACATAGATAAGAGGTATGATTCATTGAAATGTTCATAAGGCCTTATTGGATTGAGTTGGTATATCCTCCGATCCAGTATAATATATCTAACAATAGTGGTCAATTAATCTAAATTAGTTTCAATTAATTTATTTTCCGGATAGGAAGGTCATACCGGATGTACTCCTCTTACATGTGGTGTATCTCGATCACTAAACTTTTGGGTGTTTCTTTCTGTATTGTCAATAAATATACTTCAAAATGATGGTGTTCTGTCAAGAAATTATCCTCCAATTGTGGAATCCCCCATGCTCTATTTAATATGAGTGTGGCTTTTGTGGAAGTACAAGATACAGAGTTTCTCATAGAATTGATGATGCATGTAACTCTCACACAATTTCATGAATCCATACTAGTACTCAATCATTGAATTCCTCAAGATATATTGATTCATGAATGCTCTTTTCGAATTTCAGTTATCCCTGATGCTGAAAAACATCTCAATAGGAAATAATATTTCAAATTATTCTATAATGATACTTATTTTTGTTGTAAATAATACATCCAATCATTTTCAATTCTATCAAGTGAGAATGTAAATTATCTTTATTTCATTTGACCTTTAGATAAATTTCTTGTTTTAAATGTTAATTAAAGTATATCAATTTCATTAAAATGTTAGTTTGGATCCTCAAAATATAATATGTAAGTTTATTTAAAAATATTAATTAACCCAGATTTTAGTTTATATATTTATTCTATATTTTGGTATGCAAATACAATTTGGATGATAAATAATTTATGAAGCATCCAATTCATAATTTTTTTAATAAGTTCATTTTTATTTTTAATCTATTGGTTCATGTTTTAGGTTTGATTAAAATGTTTTTCAAATATTTTTTTTCCTAGAATGGATAAATTCACCATCTGGGTTAATATTGAAACATTTCATAGAATGAAACTATCTGATTTAATCCCTATTAATGTGATAATTTTTATGGATAATAAATATGATATCATATATGTTATCTTCCATTATAAATTAAATATAAAGAAATAAAGAAAATTATATGATAATAATTTGATGATAAGTTTTTTTTGATTGATTAAAAAAATATTTAAAAAAAGAAAATTGAGAATGGAAAATGAATGAAAAAATATAGTAATAGTATAAAAATATAAATACCTTTAATTTATTGAGGTGTAGTACATTGGATGAGAAATTTCATCTCTAAACGGATGAATAAATTAAAACAAAAAAATAAATTTATATTGAATATTAAATAAAATAACATAAAAACAATTCATAAAATTATTGGGGTGAATAACATTTATAAATCTTGATGATGTATAATAGAAGAAGATTATATTTTTTAAAATGAAATATGGATAATAAGACACAAAGAAAATATGTTTTTTTAGAAAATATATTTTGGATTTGTTGAAATAAATATAACTATTAATGAAATTATTAATTATAATAATACAAATTAAAATAAAATTAATTATAATACCCAAATTTGGTGCCTATATAACCCTATGACATCTATCATATCAACAATTATGAAAGAAATTAATCCTTGGGATACCTATAGAACATGTAGTTGTAGAACCTTCATTGACTATTGTTCCAAGGAAAGATTCTTATTAGTTATATATTAAAATACATATCAATTCCAAAAATAGAGATTAATTTGGTGAAATAATTATATTTAATCTCTAAGAATTGATACCATGTTGTTTTAATTTACTTATTAGGATTAGGCACTCATAATGTAAACATTACTCGACTGTGAAAGATTTTGGTAAATTGATAAATCTCATTTTTAAATTATTTTATGTTAAAAAATAAATTCACGTATCATATAATTTTAATTAATGTAGCTCATCGATTCAGAAAAATATTTTAAGATGTTGATAGTTAGATATATTACTGTGATAAACTACTCTTACATGAGCGTTGTAGTCAGTGTTGAACCTTCATTTATTGTATATCTCCTTTCTATTCTCAAGTGGGATCAATGTACCTCTCCTATTTCCAGACTTTTGTAAGTTTTTTTCATAATAAAGGGGCCTTTCTTTTCTGGTCAAGGTCACAGTATACCATTAATAAAAAGAAGATTATTATGAAAACACAAACATTTAAACATGAAGAACAAATGAACGCTTCGATGAAGAGATCATTTCTTCATGAGATATCTTACATGAAATGACTATATAAATGGATTTGAACCAATTATCATATTCACTAAATATCTATACTCCCTTTCCAACCCCTCCAAATGAAAAAAATACATATTTATATACTGGTGGAGTTTAGGTTTATAATAGGTTTTGAGTGAGAATGGATAAATTCAGATAAATATTTTATGCAAACTTGAACCGCCTTCTGGACAATAAAAAAGTGAACCAATAATGATTCTAGAAGTATTGTTTGTTTAGAATTGGGTTATCTATCTAATTTTCATATTTCTCTAAACTCCGACCACACATTTTTAATATGTGTCCTCAATATTGAAGTTGTTTAAAGTATGGAATGTTCATTTTATTATTGAATTCATGTCCCATTTAATCTACTAAAATTAATAATTAATCATAGATATCCAAAATTAATTTTGTATCCCATTGATTTAGGAACATAGTTAAAAAATGTATTTTCAAATAATATACATAAAAATATTTATTTCTGAAAAACTATATTTCACTTTAATGTGAAATTTTTTATTTATAATCTAAATTTCAAATCAAATATCATATATGAAATATTTTATAATTATTTTGTACAAAATGTGAGGAAACTATTTCATTTATTATCAATAATTCATATAATAGATTTTTGTTTTATCAATTTCCAATCTAATTCCATAATATTATTTGGGTTCCCCGAATATTGTGTGAGAGGGCTTCAAATATAACATAATATATCATTAATATTTTTGTTAAGATATGGTATTAATTATTATTTAAGGGTCCTTGGAATTTCATACATAGTGGTTTTAGATGGAAATACATGTCTACGGGTTTTTTAGAAATCAATTCCCCCAACCAAATATTGAAGTCATTGACATCCTTAATGAACATATAATCATTTTTTTTCTGACCAAATGATTTTATTTCTTATTTATTTTTAATTTACTAAAAATATATTTTCCCTATTTTCATCTCCTACCATTTACAAAAAATTTAGTGGAGGAACCAATAATAATTTGTATCTTCTATCATTCATTATTAAGGGAAAAAACCTCATAGAATCATATTAATTTTACGGTTTGGTGGAATTTCCTTGCAGGAGGATAATTTTAATTTAATTATTATATAGAAGGACCTACATGTTATACACACCATGGATTTCAGGTAGAGTTTTTGACCCTTTATGATCATTATAATGGGTAAATTGTTATATTGGATTCCATAAAGTAAACATCCATGGTCTCTGGTGTATTTATTAAAATGGTAAGGACCCCACTGGTTCATACATTCATGATTATTAGAATTAGTATGACCTCCATATTAGAGAGTTATTTTGTTTTCTAGAATAAATAATTTTTTGGAATTCGGGTGAGGACCTCTATAGGTAGTTCATTATTGATTATCATTACAAAAATAATGTGGAAAAAATCTACTGTAAGGATGGACTCAGAAAATGAATTTATTTTTGAGTATCACTATAAGGAGGACTTCCATAGTGAATACCTGGGGATAAATCTCATAGTCTCATTATCTGTTATTATTATCATAGTAAAAACCTCCATGGTCAGTATCTGATTGAGGACCTCTAAATGATCTTGATAATTGACAACCATTAGAAAGGATCTCCTTAGGGAATGTTTATATAATCACAAGGATTACATGTGTGATTAGTAATCTGGGTGAACCTCTTTGGTTGAGGCTTGATCTGTAATCGACATGAGGAGGACCTCCATAACATATTAATATCTCATTATGGGGGGTTCATTATAGTAAATACCATAATGGGGACATTAATAATTTCTTGATTTTTCATTACTATAGGGATTATACCCATGGAAAATTGAAAATTTATTTTAGAGAGAACCATAAAATGGATGTCTTATTTCCCTTGAGGGTGAAGAGAATGTGAACAAGGACATCCAAATTTATCTCGAATATGATTAATGATTTCTCATGATGGAAACATAGAATTTATGTTGGGTTTTCATTAGGATTGTATGACCATTTGTATGTATAACCACAACAAAATAAAAAATTACCAACTCTTTGATTGCAATGATTTTTTTCATATACTATGACCTACATTTAGGTGAATGATTAAAAAATATGGAGAAAGAACATCGAAAAAAATCCTAGGAGAGTGGGGTTATTCAAAGATTGTAATGATAATTTTTAGTAGCTTTCCCCTATTAATCTCCATGATTATTACATAGATATTGGAAACACTATACATAGCTTCCTCTGGGTAAATAGTATTTCATTGTCATATTTGTGTGGTGAGTATCCCAAAATGACCTGATTTGGATATGGAGATTCTTCTCTCCAGTTAACCTAACTATGTGGGGCTATTATTCGAGTATTCAACTTCAATAGAGATTAATTAGAAAATTATATTGTTTATATTAAAATATTATAGATATATTCATTCATAATTAAATTCCCCATATACAGTTTTAGACACTATGTAGGAGTGAGTGTATATCATTTTCCCGATGATGAGATAATTGTAGTAGTGGATGTGATAATGTGATTTTGACGTGCTTTTATGTAGAAGCCCATGATTTTAGAAATTATTTCTAGATAAATAAATTTTTTTTGAATGATATATTATCATATATAAAATACTTAACTATAATAAAAAGTCATTATTTAATTATGGTGGATTATTAAAATAAAAAATAAAATATATTACAAGATTACTAAATGAAATATATTTTGTAAAATAAATTTAGAAATGAAAAAAAAATATTAAAAAAAATTATTGAAATCATTATCATATTGATCATACATGAATATCATTCCACCAATTATTACAACAAAAATATTAATACATTTCATAAATATCATAAATATTATATTACTGAATTCATGTAAGGACCATTGAATGGGGGTTTAATCATGGGTACAAATTTAATGATTTATTATTTTTTATTCAACAACACAAAATGATTAATGTCAAGATCCTATATATATTTAATTACTCATCATCATAAAAATACTTTAAAAAATATAGAATATATAATCACTACTATTTTCAATATTTTTCCTTAAAATTCTACTCCTTTTATTGATTTCCTAGTCACAGCAATCACATATTCTATAATTTTATCCCAAGTGGTAAAACCAGGGATCTTCACAATCACATTATCCAAATGTCCCATTATACTCTTATTCCTATGTACTAGTAGAAAATAATTATTCCCACTATATTGAATAAATAACATATTTTTTGGTGTGGTTCCTCTATTAAACCACCCATTACAACATTTTATGCTCATTTAAAGAACATGATCCTTTAACATTCTTATGAATCTTATAAATAAATGTTCTCTATATTATTTGAATATCGTGAAATTTAATGGTACTCATACATATTACATTCTTCTTGAGATTCCACAACATTGTTGTAATAGTTTCTTCCTTATTAGATCACTAAATATTCCAACACATCAAGATATTCTCATTCCTACATTCTAACACATAACTTTGGTCTCTTGACACATCTCCAAATTTAATATAGAAAATCATAGATGGAGAAATGTACTTGGTGTGAGTTTCTATGTTATCCAAACCTTATATTATTCTTGTTTTCTAAAAGATATTTATTCTTATAGTAGTTTAATGAATATTTGTTTCTGTAATTTAATTATTAAAAATCTAATGTTTATTTCAACATCAATCTCAACATTTATAAATTTTAGATATTTCATGTAATGAATTATAAAAAAAATTATTCAATATACATGTCAATTATTTATTTAAATTCTTTTTAATAACCAATATATATCAACTCATTAGGTGATTTAAAATATGAAATCAACTCTTAAAAAAATATAAGTATTTAATTTCTTTTGAATCAGTTACATGTGTATAGGTATTACTGAATTGTTTCCATGTGTCTCTCTTTATTTTGGTACGAGAACTCCAATTATCAATGTTTTATGAATAAAAATCCACATGAGTGGTAATGATTAGAATCCGTGTTGAATTGTTTTTTCATAATTTTCATATCTAATGTCTACATTTATTTAGAATATTATTCAGGGAATCTCATATTTTTCTCCCTTTAAAAACACTATATGTGTTGGAATCATGATAACTCATATGAAGATGAAAATGAATCATACGCATCTCATGGAGGACTAATTTTTATTTTAATTACACATAAGAAACAATGAAATAAATCATATATATTCCAATTAATTATATTCAAATCACAATGAAACTTATATAGGATTGAAATGACCCAAACAAAACATTAGTGAATGACACATAGATATAAAATAACCCATATTAAATCAATAATTTTTCATTTTCTTAGAATACCCAGTGATGAAATGACCCCCCAAAAGTGTCCATATGCCTCTTTACATTCCATTACATCATCAAAATTTCAATAATTCTCCTTAAAATTACACTTATATGTATTATAAACAACTCATACATGATTTGTACATATGAAATTTTTTATTCATATGAAATTCTATAAAATATCCCATGTCATCATAAATCATTTTATAGTCCTTTTTAGCACCTCTAAGTTTCTCAGTTCCTTCATAAATTATAAAAAAAAGATAATTATCAAAATATTTCAATTAACTTATAATAAATATTTTAATAATTAATAGACTTTAAATGGTCTCTTCTATATTTATTGAAGCCTTCTTCAATCTATCCTATTATTTACTTCTAAAAATTATTGTTAAACTCTATTATAGATAGAACCAATCATAATTCAAAAGTAATTTTCAAGAAACAGTTTATATCTTCTCAATAATAACTACACATAAGGTTATTATAGAAAATATTTCAATTCAAATGTGGTAGCATCATCACATTAATCCCCACTCAAAAAAAACTAATATATTCTCATCGACATGGAAGCCTTACTTATTAAAAATAAATAATATCCTAGAAAGTCTAATTCAATATCATACTGCAATTTTTTTATATACCACCATTATCTAATTAATTAATTTCATATAGTCTATAAGAGAAAAAAACAACACACACTAAAGTCATACTATTTAAATATATGCTTTCATTTATCTTATCACACTTATTAAATATAAATATAATCATATAAATAGGGGTTATTTATAAGAAATATTTATACTTGTTACATTATTCTAAAAAAATAATGTATCCCCCAAAGTATCTATAATTTTATCATAGTGTAATTTTCGAGGGATTAATGGAAAGACATTAATCCTAGAATATATACTTATGTTCATTGATTTTATATCAACATGAGGAAAGATAATGTTGAAAATATGAGTTATTTAACCAATACATTAAGGATTCCAATAAATAATCATTCATCAGTAAAAACCCCACTAACATACATAAGGAAATTAATAATAGATTCTTCAAGAAGGATTTAATCATCACTTTGCTCAAAAGCTGATAAAAATCATTTTTAATCCATATTTACATCCCATTTTATTGATGAAATATAATTCATGGGACAAAAAATATAAATAATTAAAGATAGGGATTGGGGATTATTCACTTAACTAAATATTAACCTTTTTATAAGTTATCATGATTGAAAATTTAGACAGAATAACCCCTATCATATATCATTCCCCCTATAAGATCTCATTAAAGGAAGATAAACATTTCATCTTTTTATAGTAGTTAAAATAATGTATGAGAATTTTATCCCTTATTATAATAACCAATACATCATGATTCTTGTTTACCCATTTTTTATCATATTCAATTCTATAACGACAAAACCCAATTCAGCCAAAAATGACACCTATAATAGCTCAACCTAAGGCCCATTTTTTTATCCAGAGATCATTTAGCTGGAAACTAGATCCAGGGTATTAAAAATCATCATTTGGGAACATTTTCACCCTAGATAAGAAAACATGATCAATAGTGGCTTCATTCAAAATAATTTACATGAAGTATTTATTCATTAAAAACGATGCAAAAATAAATGATCATTTTTAAATAAGAACATTCAAACAGATTAATGAAATGATAGATACAAACAATCATTTACATAATATATTTCTAATATATATTAAAACATTTTACACTATCCTTTTATGATCCACAATAAGGAATAAAACTGAAAAAATAATAATTAGTGAATAGATTTCAATGCATCACAATACCAAATGAGTCTAATAAATATAGGAGAAAAAACCCACCATCACCAAGTGAATCTCCCTTAACCACCATGAATAAACAAAACCCTATTCCAATGGATAGTGGTAAAAAATAACATTTAAGAAAAATACGTAAAAGACCTAAAAATATCTGAAGACTACACTCCTAACAATGTGATTATATAAAGTGTGAACTAATTCCCAGTAGGATCCCACCAAAAAGTCTATTTAGATACATTAATAATTAATCTAATAATAATAGTTTTAAAAATATATGATTAGATTGGTTTTAATTTCCATTACATAATAGATAAAATTTAAAAACAATATCTAATATATTTTCATCAAACACACCATTTATGTAACATGCCTAAAATATAACATACATAGGCGTTATAATTTAAAACAACAACCATTTACCATTAAAACACCACCTTTTAATAAACCATGTAAAAGAATATCTTTTTCAACTAAAACATCCTTATAAAAACGAAAATAGTAAAATATGTTTACAAAATTTTCAAAGTAGTTTCCTAATAGATTTCCTTTATAATAATAACCTATTTTTCCATTATGATCTTTTAGATACGTACTCCTAATTTATTAGTATAGAACAATGGGAATGAGTAATAAAATGTAACTCCATGGAAATTTATAAAAATATAACACTAGAAACTCAAGTCATTACAAACAACAATATTGGTGATTAATTATTTAAAATAAAATCAATGTATAAGTCACTCACATTCCAAGAAACAATAAAGAGTCATAAAATATAAAACATATCCAGAGAATACATCATAGTGGGTAATGGGAAAATACTCTATGTTCATAGGTGAAACTAATTAAAAGTAGGCTAATAGTCATACAACTCATTACTTGAATTAGTCTGAAGTTGGCTAATCAATTTTAAATCCCATATCTAGGTCATAAAATTCCATATGGGGCTTCTAGAAATTTCATAACTCACAGCTATAAATTACATTGACCATTGACTCCACCACTAATTAGAACAATATAGTTCATGCGGTAAAGGTAAAATGAGATGAAAAAGAAAATGTAAGGGGTAAATGCCAAAAATTATTATAAACCTAAAAATAAATTTTATGTATGATATGATTCAGGAACCATATAAATTATTTATAGTAATTTTTTACACTTTCCTTGTAAAATTATAATTTTACACATTTGGAAAATATTATTTGTGAAAATCATAATAAAATTATCATTAAGGAAGTAGAATGAAAATTTGAGGGTTGATTTTTTAATATCACATTAAAAACAATTTTGTCTCTGTCTTAATTTCTCTTAATATAAATTATATACTATATCACTCTTAAACATCAAATATTTAATTCTACTTAGTTATTTTTCGGTTTAACATGTATGCGTAATGTTTCACCTATCGTAGTTTCATAATTTAATTGATGGATAATTATAAGTGGATAAAATTTTATCTATTAAATTTTTAGGAATAATTATCCTCCTCGTCAATTTATTCTTAATTATTGTGTAGATATATGTATCATTGATTCTATAATATATTAATGACATTTTCTATTGACATGGACAATTTTTATAGAAGTTCTAAAGTAATCATTTTTAATATTTATAACACGGTCTCTTTCTCTTAACATATTTTTTAAATTTTATTTACAAGTATTTAATTACATGATTTCATCTACTATAAAATATGTTTTTAATAATATTCTTAGAATTTTTATAAAATCATTTAATAAAATTATATTTCCCTACAAAATAAATTCTAATAAATGTGTGAATGATATTTATTATTATTTTTTAATTTGTTTTTGATGTTCATACAAAAAAAATTAATTTTTTTGAAGATATTTTATTGTTTCATAATATTAATTGACGAAATTAACTAATGATTATATTCATCTTCTCAATAATAATTTCATATGATCACTTCATAAGAAAATTTTCAAGATACACATTCCTTTCTCACAGGTTAATATTTCTATGATGGAATAATGAATATATACATGTAATTGTGGAACACATATATATTTCTTTCAATTATGTTATAGGTGGGATATAAATTATAAAACCTTCTAATATATTATGTAAATATTTATTTCACCTTACATGATGTATAATGGTTTTATTAGTGAACACATTCAAATAATTCAATGGTAACGGGGAGGGATCCAAACTCACTATGAGGCTTTTTCCACTATGTGATAATAATATATGAAGTGAGCTGTGATGTAATAAATGATTTTATAAGGTTACATATTTTATAGGTTCTTGTGAAACATTTATTTATTTTTTAACTTTTTTTGTTATCTTTCAATGATTATTATAATTTTCTCCTGATTCCATATTCATATACCCTATTTTTTTAGTCATGTAAAAATTATTATATCATTATTCTTGATTTTGGATCATTTTTTGTTATTCAGTTTTATTTATTTATGTTATCTTAATGAACCATGATTAATTTATCATAACCAATTTTAAATCTTATGATCATTTTTGACAGTTGATTATCATATTTTATGTTTTTTACTTGTTCTTAATTATTTAACACCCTTTACTATATTTCAATTCACTAGGTAATGATGAATGGTATTTAATATGATATATATATATATATAAGGTTTTCAGATGTTAATATTAATTATTTTATATAATGACTAAATTATGAAAATTTTACAGTTACATATCTAATATCCAATGACACTAATCTAATTGGTTCTATATTGGGATTTATTCTGGGTTCCAGTTGATATTCATATAAAATTATGTAGTATGTTTGTATGTTATGTAGGGGTAATCACAATTCTTATTAGGTTGAGGATTAATTGTTTGTATAGAGTTGATTATAAATATTGAATGTATGGTACTAAATAAATCCTATGTTGATACATTACTGATGAAAGATGGTCATAAAAAGTTATTGGATAAAATTAATGTGTAATAATTGTGAATAAATTTATAGCCGTATTACTTATCATATAATTTCATAGTATTTTAATAATTTTTTAATACTCACACTAACAATTTTACTTTTAGTAATTAATTTAATCCTAAATAATATGAATACAAGTACAATCAATATTGAAAAAGTATTTTTTAATACTAGATCAATGGATTATTTCATGTCTTGAAATATATCATTGGTTTTAATATTTACCACTAGTGATTATATAATTAAATATCTTGAAAACTAATTAGTGGTGTGGTTAATACATCCAAATTCTATAACTCCACTTTGATAAAAGTATAATGGAATGTGCATTATAAATATTTTATTATTTTCCATTTGGTCAATTTTCTTGTATGTAGAGGCATTTATTAGTTATATATATATATATATATATATCCAATATTTATTTTTGGGATAGGAAAGACAAATTTGATATATTTAATTTACCCATAATTAAATATCAGCACAAGGATGACAGAGAAATACCAATAGAAGTTACTTCACTTATTGGGGTCTTATTTCCTAATAATAAGAGATATTTATCTTAAATAGTTTGGTATAAGACAATATTAATGATAATTATATATTTTTGGAGTATAATGATGTATTTCCTCATGTGCGTAATAGTCTTCCCAATGATTATGAGGTTGGGTAGTCATTTGAACTCATACTTGGTTGTATGCCTATATTAAATTATCCTTATAGAATATCATTGATATATTTCAGTAATTAAATGTAGAAACGCCAATAGAATTTGGATATGGTTTTAATATTTCCATTTTCATAACCATGGGCTGAACTTGATATATTTTTTTAAATAAATATTGATCAATAAAATTTATAATGATTATTATGAACCTAACATGATTTTATCCAATAATAAGTAGAATATTCTTTATAATGATGACTTGTTAGATGAAATTATATGGGATCAGTAATTATAATATATTTACTATCAACCCAAATATCATTAATTAAGGGTGAAAGGGTAGTCTTTAGTCATGATTATCATCCATATAAAATATATATATTGAATTTATTGTTGTTCCTTTTAGACTAATAAATTATCTCGTAATATTCATAGAATTTTTTAATATAGTCTTTAGAGATTACTTTTATTATATTTATTTGGCCTTAATAGATAATATTTTCATATATTACAAGAGTAAGGAAGAGTATGATGTTCATTTTAGGTCACTGATAAAGACCATAATAAATGAAAATCTATTTCAAAATTTTGGATAATAAATTAGGGTCAATTTTTTTCATTTTATTTCTATTTAATCACATGTAATGATATATGTTTTGAATCATCAATGTTATATGTGATTAATGAAATTCCTAGAACAAAAACTATAATAGATATATGTAGCTTTCATCAATTTTATGGATACTATTAATTTTTATTTATAAATTTCTGACAAGTATAAAATCTACTAACTGGGTTACCTTTAATGTAATTCACATTCCTCAGGAATGAAGAATGTGAAGATAATATCAAACATATTAGATGATGTTTTGTCACTAATAATATATTCCAACTATTATATTGTTGATAAAGATTTATAATACAAAGTGGTGCCACAGTGATCAGTTTTAGTTGTTTCCTTATTAAAAATGATATGTTTATAGCTTAGGCCTCACGTAATCTAATTTTTCATGTGAAAATGTACCCGAAACATGATTAAGGGAAAGGATCTATAATATTTTCATTGAATACGTGGAAGAATTATCTATATAGTGAATATTTTGAAACAAATAATTATAAAAATACATTAATGTATATATCCACTAATACATATTTGAATATGATCCATGATAGATGGATGGAGTACATCTATGACTATGAATACTCTATAAATTACCACCAAATAATGGCGAATAAGGTGTCTCATGATACGAGTGGGAATTATTATGTTACAATACTAATCAAAATGATTTGGAGAGACCCAATAGTCAAGGATTTATGTTGTAGGGGCTATGTATATTAAAAAATGGGTAGAAATGATACCTTTCCTAAATAATTTCTTATATATCCATCCATGATTAGATAAAGGAATCACATATTTATAATAATGAGATATAGAAGATGGTAATAAATATTCCATAGTTCAATATTTAAATTGATAGAATAATAATATATGTTAATAAATGTGTCTCTTGAATACCTGAATTGAATAATTTGTTAGATGATGAACATAGCTCATAATAATTTATCCCTTATAGAAAAAAATGAGTTATGTATATCTCAAAGAGAATCTATGGTGGGAAATAATATGTGATTTATTATAGAGTATATATCCTAATTCATGGTGTTCTATAAATTTAATGAATGATGGAAAATGTCTAAGGGGATGTAGATGCCTTTTCACATATCCGTATGGAAATGGGGGAACCTCGCTATGTATTTCCTCATAGGTCATACTAAAAACATTAATGGTTATAATTTCAGGTTGGTTTTAATTGATATCATTATAAAATTTACATATTTCATTACTATTTGAGAATATTTCATATGCTATAAAAAATCCACTTTATATATAGTATGTGGTATGGATTCAGGGAGTACTAATTTTTAGTATATGATATCAAGATCTAATATTACCCTCAAATATTTAGATAATTCATCAACAAGTATTGAATAAAGACTATATATTTAGAAATTTTTACCATCCTAAAGCTGGTGGTCAATATTATTGGACCATTACAACTTTGTATGTTAGATTGAGATTATATTTAATGGATTTAAAAGGTGGTTGGGAACAGAATATTTTTTGATAGAGTTTCATTGAAACAATAATTTAAAATTTTCAATAAAATTGGATTAGATATTGATTTTTATGATTCGAACTTCTATACACAAGAAGGGATGATATCAATTAGTAGTAGTTATTTGTTATGGAAAATTGCCAATAAATGTTTGAGTCAATTATTACCATTTATTACACATAAAAACATAAAATGTTTTTCTGAAGGGTGATGCTCATAATAATTGGTGGGATTTGGAGTTAGAATTTTAGGGAATGGTATTCCATCAAATACCATCATGGAAGAGGGTTTTTCTATTCATGAAGAAAAGAATTTTTTCATAATATACCTAGGCCGCATCAAAATACTTGTTCATATAGTGCTTATTGATTATAACCATTCAATTCTAGGAAACCAATACCAATTTTCGGATGTATTATAGGTATCAATTTTTACGATGTATATACCTGATCCGTCATATGTTCTAATATAAGAGTTATTATAATTACAACATAATATCGCTTATGAGGATCCAATATTAGAAATATTGGATTATAGAGATAAAATAATATGAATCAATACCACTAAAATGGTTAATTATATATATAGGAGTCATAAGATTAAATATTTAATGTTGTAAACTATAAATGTTGTCGAACAAAACAAAAGTCACTTATTTCATCAGAGGAACAAAATTCCATTGTTGAAATTCTATTAAGAATTGTAGGATGTAACAACACAAATTTTTTGTATAAATTTCTCTTTATATAAATGATTTATATGAGATAGTTTATAAAATAATAAACTATGAACTAAAATGAAGAATTTTATAAATCATTACTGTATAATATCTCAATTAAAAATGAGATTAATTATAAATTAACTTATTGAAACATAATTACTGCTATAACTGAAGGAAAAAACCATAACAAAATAAAAATACAACAAGGTTGAAATTATCATCTAAAAATTTTCAAAATATAATTATCCGCTATAATTGGATTATATTAAAATCACAACACCTTAATTATAATGGTATTATCGTTATATGACTCTATACTCATCCTCATTCATTAGTATTACATATTCTTTTTTTGGTTGGTTCAACAACATAAATGTATAATCTGATTTGAAAAAATCATCTGGGATTAGTTAAAATATATTAATACTAGAAATATATAATATAAAGGAGTAATTAATGTAATGAGTTCCAATCTATATGGATGACTCAAATTTAATTTTCCAAATAATGTAACTTTTTTTCTTTAATGAATTTCTCAGAACAAGCTCGTGGTGGATTCCATTCTTAAGAAAAAATTACATACCTTCCATAAAATGACCATGAGACTAATTAAATCATTGGAATAGTATAATATAACTACCATGAGTAATCTAGGAATGATGAACTTATTATTAGTTAAAGATGATCGACATATCCATTAAAATACATTTAATGAACAATCCATATTAATGACCTTTGAAAATGGAAATAAACAAATGACTAACTAATATAATTTTGTTATATAATTACAATTAATGATAAGAGATGTTAATTTACATAACAATGGCTATTTTATAAGTGATTAATATGATTATCAATATTATATAATAGTTCATATCACCTTTA
This sequence comes from Viscum album, assembly GCA_963277665.1. Lineage (NCBI taxonomy): Eukaryota > Viridiplantae > Streptophyta > Magnoliopsida > Santalales > Viscaceae > Viscum > Viscum album. The sequence continues at coordinate 1,656,655,869 of OY728138.1, read as the reverse complement.
TAAAATTCTTTAGTAAAGGATAGGGTTTCTTTTCTAATCTCACTTTGAAATTAATTTTTGTTTATGTATAAATTACTATTTAGGAACATTTTATTTTATTTTTAACTACAAAAAAATTACTTTATTATCCTTTATTTATTTTTTGGTTTATATATCTCTTTATTATATCACATTATTTTTGTTAACAATTTGATTAAAATGTTTCGTGAAAATAGAGATGACCTGATCTCTTATTTTTTGACAAGAATATTAATCATACTTGTTGTCATATTACATTCTATTTAATGTATTTATTTATCCATAATTATATGATTTATAAATTTAATTTTTTGATCTTTAATTTCTTTACATATTGGAGAGAAGAATAGTTTTTATTTTTTATACATAGTCACATTCCCCTACTATTTTCATTCTATTTAATGTTCCATTAATTAATTAAATTGTTAATAAAATTAATTATTAAATAATTTATAATAATTTTCATAAGAAATTTATTTATAAATTTTTATTCTTTATATTAATTATTTTTATAATTATAATTTATATATCTTCCTATTTTCCAAAACACTATAATGTTCTTCCAAAGTGTTTTTCATTTATGTCAAAATTTTATAATATTTCTTATTCTTTAGTGGGGAAATTATCTATTTATATTATCCAAATAATTTAGGTAGATGGATTATGATCATCTCATATGTTAATTTTCATGAAAAAATTTTATATAATGGCTATATTAATTTTGGATGGAATTATAAATGTCTTCAAGTTCATATTGAACACATTTTCATTGTAGTTTATTATGGGATGGGTGAGCCTTGAATTGTATATCCCCCCAATTTATTGAGTAAATATTAATATCACATGAGATAAAATTTAATTTAATGTGTAGAGAGCTCATATTACACTCCAAAATTTTATGGTGTGTCTTTTTTTAAATAAATTTAATTCCTTTGAAAGCTTACGTTGCACACAACAGAGAATTTAAATGAATAGTGATATTCTATTAATATAATTATGTGAAATTTATCTCCTATAAATTTGAATGATGTGTATAAATAAGATTAAACAATTTATTTAAATAAATGGTATTAATTTATTTGTTACTAATGAATATAAATGAATGTTAAAATCAAATGAATATAAAGGAAATGTTTCTATAAAAAGAAAATATTATACGCCAATGTAATTTTATCCAAATAAATAAAATTGATTACTATATTTGAATAATATTATTTAAATAAATATATAATATATATTCATTCAAATGTCTTTAAATTATTCCGATATATTTGTTTTGCATAACATAAGAAAATACAATCTAATTTTACGCATAAAAAACATGTATTTTTCTAACTATAGGTTTACCACCATTTAATACAACACTTGTTTTTCTAAAAATTATAATATTTTAAAAAAATTTAAAATATAAAAATCAATTTGAGAATAATAATATAAATTTATATTATGGTAATTTTTTTATATTTTTAAAAAAATATTTATTTTTCACCGAATAATGAAATATATCGTTTTTTTGTAAAATTGTCAATTTCTTTATATTAAAATTAAACTTTTATGATATTGAATAGATTTAAATTCAATATAAGTATAAATTAATTATAAATAATTTAATTTAATTCATTTTAATCATTCTTATACCTTATTTTGGCATATGTGCATCATTGGGCTTAAAATTTGATTTTTCAAATTAAAATTATTTTCATTGCACTATTCTGGTTTGATTTTAAATAAAATTTTGAAACATATTTGTTTTTATTTTTGATAAATGGATTTAGTATATGTAATAATAAGTTCCAAATATTGTAATAATTTTTATTTTGTTTTTCATCCATTTGAATTGTATTTGTGTAAAAATGTATCACCTCGGTAGATGGTATATTGGATCAATTTAGGCTAAATATTGGTGATTTGTTCAACATTATTCATCAAAATTCGTATTGTATAATGATTAATTGACAATTATCACATGAGGTTTTAATTTAAATTATTTAATGGACATTTTTCCATTGAAATTAATTATATATTATTTAAACCAATGATATTTACAAAATGAAATTCTCTCCATTTTTAAATATCTTTTATACCACCACATGGTAGAAATTATAAATATAAATGAACATAAATTCTATAGTCATGATTAATAAAATTATATCAACTATAGAAATGTATTTTTAATATTATACATTATTTAATTACCTTAAATTTCATTGAAATACTAAAAAATATATTTATTTAATTAACACAAAAATAAAATAATTGATATTAAAATATTAATATTGATATAGTTTTGATGATTTGAAGTTTATAAAGAATTTATATATCAGTAGAATATATTATACAGTATTTAAAAAATTATATAATATTTTTCCTTTTTCATTTTTGTATTTCAGTTCAAAATAATCGAATAGTGATAGTAATTATATTAATGATAATTTAAAAAATTAATAAATTAGTGATTTTTTTAAAATTAATAATATATTATACTTGTTATGATTAATGGATAATAGATGAAAACATAATAAATGTTCTGTTTATGACGAATTTTTACAACTAATTTAAAATTATTAATATTTAATGTTTAATATAATTGTTACTATGGTTAGAGTAAAAAACAAGTAAACATTGTGTGAATAAAAAAATGATTAAAATGACTCCTAAAATTTTTAAATCTATATTTTTTTGATTATATTACAACAATAAACTATCTCATATAATAATTCTACTCTATTAAAATTAATTTCCCATGATAAATGAATATATTATTATTTCGTCTTTTGAAAAATTCCTAAACTGACCCTCACTACAATTAAATATGGGAACCTCATTTTCAATTATTTACAACATTTTCCGACATATATCTCCAAAACTGAAGAAAAATTCCTTCATAAACACCCCTAGTTATGTTCATTAGTGTTCATTCCTTATAAACTATCCTCCCTATGTCACTTAAGAGAAGATATAACTGAAATCATTCATAGTAGACGTAATCGCCTTTACCTATTCTTCCCAGATAATTTATTCTTCTATTTCCCCTTCATGATATTTCATCCATGGTAATGAAATAAATCCAATTCAATATATATTCCGGTATTTTATTATGAATTTGGGAATTATATATTCAATGTTTTATACATTCTATGAAAAGTGAAAGAATTGTGTGTGTGCACATACATCTTATTGCTTCAATGTTATTGTGTTATTTAATTATGATCACCACTTTACATAGATAGGTATATTGATTAAAATTATTTTTATTTATGGTAATTATGAATGAATATTTATTCATGAAAATTTAATATAACATCCACCTCCATACCATTTAAATATTAATGGAATGATATTATCACTCGTGCATACATAAAATTTACAGTCTCCACAATGTAATTCGATTCATTTTACCTATTCCACATTCAAGAATGATTAAGAAAATTATATAATGAATGAATAAGATATCAATGGACTTAATGTAATTATATAAATTAAATAACTATATCCTTTTAACAACAACCAAGACGTACATAACAAAACATGCATAGTAAAATGAAGCAGTTATAACCCGAATCACGGGAAATAACAAAATATTATTAAAAAAAGAACAATAAGATTATATAAGAGGATAATATATAATATAATAAATAATAAAAGGATTTTATTTTATAATAACAACATTATTTCCAATTATATAGTATCCCAAAGAACATACCACCAAATGTCAGCTTGAGGTAATGGCTTGTCATCTTATTATCACATTCATGAGACATGTATCATATTCACCACATATATATTTAATGTGGTGAACATACATACCATTTTAATTATTATTAAAATAATATCATTATCTTCCTTTAATGAATTTTTTTATTTTAATGCTTATTAATTTTAATGGTCATACGATTTGACTTATTACAAAGTAGTAAGTGATTTCTTAACCAAATATCCTTTCATTGGGTTATAACATCTACTATATTGATTATGTCAATGTAACAATATTCATGATGTGACTTTTTATTATCTTATGTTTTATTAACATTATTTTTGTTTGAATTTAAAATTAAAAAACATAATAATTTCATTTTATTAATTCCAACTTCTAGGATATGTTATTTTAATGGGACATCATCCAAATTACACATCATTGAGTCATATATTAATATTAAAAACATAATTTAATTTTTATAGTTTATATACTATCCCATATAATTATTATCATCATTCATTTAATATTACATTATAGATATATATTTATTTTTTCATGGATATGATTATTTCTCAATCCATGTACCATTTTTATATATGATGTTTACTTTGAATCTTATTTTTTTAGCTATGGAAACATAGATAAATATAAATCATTTTTTAAATATTAGTATTTGATGAGAAGATACATTTATTATTAATTAATTTGATTAGCTATGGAAACATTGATAAATATGAATCATTTTTTAAATATTAGTATTTGATGAGAAGATACATTTATTATTAATTAATTTGATAATTAGATTTATGAATAAATCGTTGGTCTTGCGGACATGGTTTGGGCCATGTTATAGATAACCACAATATGTGTCGATAATCTCAAAAGATGAATTAGATTTATAACATAAATTTGTTTTACCCATAATAATTAAAGTATTTTTTGTAATGAATTCAAAGTATATATATAATGATGATAGAGCTCATAGTCTCCAATAATAATAATTTACTTTAGTATGAGCTAAGCCATTTTTTTAATGGGATTTTATTTGTGATATTATATTTGGCTTCAGTGTTTGGACTTGTTATTGTTTAAATTGATTAAGTCTTTTGTTATTTAACATTCCATTCATTATTGACTAAAGATAGATCCAATCATATGTTTCCCTTAATGGGTGTCATATCTAACCCTTTAATTTATTATATTCCCCCCATGTTTCTAAGATTAATTGTTTGAATTATATCAATGATGAAAATTACATTTTATTGTTTTGTTATATCAATAATAAAAAATTAATAAAGGTTCCATATATATATAATGTTATCAATAACTAAAACACTAATAAGTCCTTTAGGATTCAATTGCTTATATTAAATACCAATATCATGATGTAAAAATCGACTTGTTATTACAAGATGTTGGCTTGTTCTGGAATAAGATGTTGATTTAGTAGAATCCCTTAGAATTAGTTTTTAATATAAACAAAAACAATATGTGAACTATGATAATTCATTATTGTATTTAAAAACATATACTAATATATCCCATTTTATTTTGTGTCTCAATTATCATTATGATTATATAATAACTCAGTGTCATCAATTACTTAGTGATGTTGGCTAATAAAATGTACGAAATCAATAACGATATAATATGTAGGGATTTCCCCACTAAGCATGACAACATAGTTGGAATTAGAACTGATAGTATCATGAATATTTTAGGGTATCGAAAACAAGTTATGACATATATCCTTTCCCAAATGAAGTAAAATTTTGATCCATAATGTTATTATATTGTGTTGGATCACTTAATGCGACAATATCATCTACTATTTAGATTGACTACTAATCATGCTAATGTGAGAAATGGATTATGGTCATTGAGAATAAATATCACGAAATAAGGTGAAACAAAGAGGGAAACTTCAATCTGGTAGTTTTTTTATTATTGGATATACTGATCAATGGTGGTTATTAATCAAAAATACGATAGATTTAATAGAAATAGAACATATAGAGTAGAAATATTTAAAATTATTATTCTATAATTAATATTTCCCTCATGATCAACTAACTGAGAGTTAGGCAATGTTCCACTTCATTATGAAAAAGGAGTAGGATAGTGTCTCAGAATATGAGGATTCATATAAAATACTAACTTGGTATTCTATTTATTGTATACAAATTCTATAGAGTAAGATCAATTATTTTGTTTTATGGCTTAAGACGCACCTCTAAAGGGTACTCATTTGCAAAACTTTTTAATCATATGAGAAAATAGCACAATGTGACCTACAAATAGAGAATGAATTTTCAAGATCATACATATTAAATAAAAATCAATAGAATAAGAGGTCAAATGAGAACCATGATATAGATAAATCACCAAATAAAAACAATGGAATGAAACATTTTTATTCATTAAAAAAATTTGGGAAGAAACCTCCATGGAAATGAGTGATGTGCATATGAGTGTGTTTCTAGTTGGGAAATAGTGTTCATCTATCTTATGAGTGTAATGGTAAAAAACAATTATTTTATATTATTCAAAGAATAATAAATGGTGAATTATTCAAATTAATGTACCATGCATCAAGGAAATATACCATATAATTTGACAGGGGGATATGGCCAACCTTATGTGACCACTACAGTTGAGGTAGAAGAACATAATTTCATTGTGGAAGGTATATTAATTATATCGTCAAATTTAGCCAATGATTTATCAAATTCTAAGTCATCATACACAATTATATATACACATTTTTTCATAAACAGTAGATATTTTCCATCTCATTTAATAAGGTATTTGTCAAGAGAAACTCCTTCCTAATGTCTATTTACGACAACGATGTTTTCAGTTGTCGTCGTTACGAAACATAAACATTTGTTATTTTCTGATTTTATCATCAATCATATGGATTCCATATATAGAATCCTCATTAACCTTTATTCCAAAATGATTGGAGAAATATTATTTCAAGATGATAAAATTTACAATTTATGAGGAAGATATATAAATACATATATTTAACGAATGGACATCGTCATATGACTCATACTAAGATTGACCAATTAAAACACTACTAAATAAAATTTTTTAGGAGGAAGAGAAAATAAAATATGTGTTTGAAAATATAATATCTTAATTGATAATTTAATTAATTTATATAAATTAATTAATTTTTTTCATGAGAATAACCAGGAAAACACACAGGTGAATGAGGTGGAATTTTCCATTGATTCAATCCACGATGCTAGACCAATATCAATGAATCCGTACTTAATGTACAATATGGTATCTGTGTAGTTGTGGAACCAACTAGAGGAGATGATTGGTATGGGATTAATTCACTATACTTTGACACCGTGAAGATCCCCAATTATCTTCATTAAGAGGAAATATTGATCCATGAAGTTGTATATTTATTATAGAGAAAGAAATATTATAATCAATTTTGGAATTTATCATCTACCTCACTTTGATTATTATTTGATAAATGTCAATAATCTCAATAATATATTTTGATTGACATTGGTTTTGGGGGACACTAATTGGGAGTAAGGAGGGATGAAAATTTAATGGTAATTTTCAGATGAGGTACGAACATTAGAAGTTGACATTAATTCCATTTGGGTTGACTAATGCACCATCACTTTTTTGAAAATAATGAACAGAGTATTCATGGAATATATTTAAATTATATTGTGTTATTAATTAATGTCATGCTGGGGTATTCTAAATGATATGAAGACCATGAGACTCAGTTATGGATCATTATTGAAACATTCATAACAAAAATAATTACCTTTTAAATTTATAAATATTGAATTCTCGCTTTAAGGAATTTATTTTTGTAGACACAATATCTATAATGATGGAAATCTACTTTATCATGTAAATATAAAGGTATAATAAGGACGAAATACACCAATGGACATATCCAAGGATAATAAATTCATTGGGATTGCAGGTTACAATTTGTGTTTTGTTCAGAATTTTGTCTCATTGGAAAACCAATTAAAAAAGATCAGACATAAAGTGATTAAGATCGTATGGAAAAAATAATGTGACAAATGATTTTAATAACTTAATATTATATGGGAAAATGCATTTATTTTTAATTATCAATCAGGAAATGATTGATATGTGATATATGGGGTTATATCATAGAAAGGACTAGGTTGTTTCCTCACGAAAAATGATAAATCTATTTCATATGAATCAATAGAGTTTAACACTCATTAAAAAATTCTACAACTCATGTTATTGTGTGGGAATCCTTAATATTTTGTCTAATGATTTGGATACACTATCTCTATGGAGAAATATGCAATATATATAAGAATAACAATAGTTTCGAATATATTTTTACCCAGAATAAACTCAACAAGAGGAAAATACAGTTGTTTGATTTACTCAACAATAATTTTTGGTCAATACACTACCACCCATGAAAATAAAATAATTTCTCATATTCATTAAGAATGAATGATGATTGAAATCTCACCTATATGAGGATTGAGAGAGAACCTATGTTTATTGATTTTGTAAAAAATGATAAGGGAATTATTAATGATGGGAAAAAACACTATTTGATAAAATATTTGTGAAATATTATTTATTGGAAAATATACAAGTTAATATATATAATGATGTGGATTCCCATTATAATTTTATAGTTTTAAATGATTGATAAATAAAAGGATTCATTTAGGATGATGGATTTTGATATTCAGAAAATTTTTATTTTCTACATAAATATCTAAAATAAAAAAGGGAATTGTTAGATGGTTCTTATAGATAAAATTTCATTATGAACTATGGAAGTACCAAAATTATTTGGATCTAAATGAAATTTTTTGTATAATATGATATGGGAATTTACTCACATTTTATCAAAATTCATTGTTTTTTCACCATTTGAAGGTCATGAAAATGTATCCTGGAACATTGATACAACCTATACGTATTCCCATGTTGATGTGGGGCGAAATTTCTATAGACATTGTCACTAGATAACCAAACACCACATTAATGAATGATTTGGTATAGGTTATTATAGAACAACTTACCAAATAACAACATTATATAGATATAAGAGAAGATTTATCTCTTGAGTGCCTTGCATGACTAAATATTAATGGAGTTGGTAGACCTCATGGAGCACCTCTATCGATTTTGTATGATTGAGTTCCCCATTTTATATCAAATTTATGGAAGATTCTTCATAAGTATAAAGATACTGAACATTATTTGAGCACCGCATGCCATCTAAAAACTAATGGATATTCTTCAATTTCTATTAAAAAATTGTAAGACTTGTTGATATCCCAATTCCATGCATTTTATAGTATAAGGAATCATTATTTACATTGGGTAGAGATTTCCTACAATAATAGTATCCATTCAAGTATATCAATGAGACCATATGAGAATTATATGGAAACATATTTCATATTCCAACTTGTTGGGATGAAGGTTTTGAATAAAACATACAGACCCTGAATATTTTTAAGATATTATGACAAAGTTAACTAAAATTCGTTTTTATATTTAAGTAGCTCAAATGTGGAAAAATTATAACAATGAGAAACAGAGAAAGGATTTCAATGTATTTATGAAATTATATCTAGTGAATGTTTTAATATGAGTTGATGTAAAGGGGGAAATAATCCATATAAACATTATAAAAATTATAATTTTGGAAATAATTTGATTTTTATCTTATTGATTAGAAATTATATAATGTCTCTCTAAATTTTATAATATGTTCCATGTATAACTGTAAAGGAAGTACATGCGATACCAAATGCATGTAGCATCGTGTGATGAATTAGAATATCTTCTAATGTTATCTTACTATAAATGTCCTACGGATAAGCGTGACAATAAATGGAAATTACTGATTAATTATAAAACATGATTTGTAAATGTTCTTTAGATAAACCATAAAATTGAAGAAAAAATGTGGGAATATGAGGAAGTTATGAAGAAGAACAACTATCATATGATTAAAATGTAATATTTTTTAAAATATTTGCAATGAAATTTTTGAAGTAAGGAATAATAAAACACCATAATATTTTATGATAGACCTGTTTTTATGTAAATTTATATAACTAAATAGAATGCATTGCACACCAAACCAAACTTAATCAAACATCGATATACTATTAATATTTTAAAATTATTTTTATCACATATACTTAGAATAATGGTTATAAAGATGATTAACCATGCTATAAAATATATTGTTGAATTCATTAGTTACAAATAAAATATAAATGATTATAAAAATCAATTTAGTATGACATAAATCATTCGTTAAAAAACACTTATTATGTACCAAATTCATTTTAATCTAATAAACATAATTAATTACTACTAGTGAATGATATTTATTAAATTATTATATATTATATATTGTAAAAAATAATTACATTCATCCCCATGATTTTATAGACATAAGGTAAGAACAAATCCAATATTATGCATAAATGTTTTATATATTTTTAATGGTGTTTTGGTCTCTTTTAATAGGGCATCATTTTTTAAACCAATTCATTAAATTTTTTAAAATAAATTTGTTCAAAATAAAATTCCCTACTTACGTTTAATATTTAATTTTTTTGGGTGAATTTATTATATTTATAAATTAAATTTTCTATAGAATAGTGAAAATAATGATTTTTATTAAAACAAAAAAATTTCAATATATTAAAACTACCATTAAGATTTTAGTTTTTTTGATATTTTATTTTTTAGTTATGTATATCATTGTGTTTTTCATTAATTTTTTTGGGTTTGTTTTTCCTCATCACTAAAAATTGGTGGTCTTATTTCATTATGGATTTCTATCATTTGAATAAAAGAAGTCTTAAGTTGCGTGGAAACATTGAAAATATAACGAGTTTCTTAGTGGAATGGTTTATTGGGGAAAATAACATAATACCAAAGGATTACTTATTATCTAAATAAATAGATTTTGAGTATAAATGGGCTAAGTTTCACTAAGGGAACATGGTATATTTTGAAGCATTAAAGGGGGTTTGGGATTTTTATAAGGGAAATGGTCTAAAAATTCATCTATAAGAACATTTAATGATCAAAAAGGTATTACATGTTGTGTAATGATTTGATGTATTTTATAAAATAATACAAGGTGACAAGTATTTCAAAATATTCCATAAAAATAATTTCATGATGTGTTATAACATTACATGACATGTAATTTTCGGACGTGCTATTTTAAAGAATGTTTCGTGGTTAATTTTTCATTCTAGATCCTTACAGCCTTATCATCTTAATCGTATGGTATCGTACATGATATTTGCTAGTTCCAAACATATTTCATAACACCCAAATAATTCCTTTTATCCCCTGTATATTTTTCTACAATATTCATTCCCTTCTCTTACAGGGTTCTCCAACCGTTTATGTTAAATCCATTACTTGTGTGAATTTTTGTTTTTTATCTTTATAATTTTTCATTGTCAATCCTCATTGGTAATATTTTCATCTTCTTCTACATGCTCATTTTTCATTTAAAAAATTCACAGATCATCAGATAAAGGTATGGCTCCTAAATAATAACCCTTTGGTTTGATACAATTTATTTTTATGTAATAATTAGATTACTCCAATGTATCATGTGACAGAATCAATTAAATAATTAATGTGGTTATACATTATAGTCATTTGGGATCAATTCATTTTTTAACTAAACTTTTTTATTCACATTGGATTTGAAAAAATTTACTTCAATTGAATTCTCCAAAGGATTAAATAGTATCTAGAATTACATGAGACCATAAGTGATCGCGTGATATAGAATCCCAATGTTGTGGGTTTTTCATTTTTTTATAACTATTAATAAATTTTGATATAAATTCTAGTGGTATATGAATGAAAAATATTATTTTTCATAATTAACAATTGAGATTTATGATGTGATATTGTGATATCCATGTGTTACGGTATGACTTATGATCCATGCTAAAATGATTATATATCAACCTCATACATGTAACATGATAAATTAATTTTTTTAATTTTCAAATGGATAATTCTCTTCCCATTCCCATGTTTTAATTATTAGAGAGAGCAGGCTCTACCCATTTCTCATGTGGTAATGCTTATAGGTATTTGTCCCGAAACATATAATGCATATGGATTTGACCAAATTATTGTGACTATACCATTGGTATATATTTGTGGTTGGCATGGATGTAAGACATACTCAATGGTATTATATAATGATGCTGAAGATGGTTATTTTAGTATTTTTATATGGTTTTAGTTGGAATAATTGTCAGAAATTCTCATAGAAATTATGACATGGAGCCAATGTAGTTTGCTATTGTATTTTATTAATTACTAAAATAATTAATAAATTTTTTTATCTCTTTTATCTATACACATATTATTATAATGGATTGTTTATAAATGTCGGTGTAAACATATTTTGTAATACTCACACCATATTTGGGACACTATTCTATACATTAGTATAGTATGTGGATATAGTGTTGGAAACATGAAAAGACCTTGTTTTTTAGTGTTTTCTTGCAATATAGGCTGGTGTTCTGAGGTGGGATAGAGATATAGTTTTGTGGTATGGATGTTTGATTCATTTTTAGTACTCTATTATTTTTCTTATATATTTTTTTATAATGACTTATATTTATATTCGTACATGTCAATACAGTATTCCAATTATTATTTGTTGATTATTTAGTTTCCTTTTAAAATTGTTTTCATTTTTTCTATACATTAATTGATTTTGTTTATATATATTATCTTTAACTATATGACATATAATAACAAGGATAATAGTCCCCCAAATATATAGTTCACACCCACCATTAAAGTATGTTGCCTCTGGGATTCGTGGAGAGTCGGTTAAGGTCTTGTAAGAAACACTTTCTGACAAATGAGAGATGGATAGATTTGGGGATGTTATAAAGTGGTTCCAAAGGAGTAGGTTTTATTTTCTTATTATTTACTCATTGGGGATGTTATAATGGAGACTACGAAGGGCTATGAATTGGTAAGGAACAAGTTCATGTGAGTATCTTTCCCTTGTATGGGAAAAAATATGATTACCAAATGGTGGGATTGTTTTTATACTTTTTTATTGTTATAGTTATTGTTACTTTACCTAGGGTGAATTACTTGTTTTCTAACATTATTATTCTATGACATTGTTGATTCCTTATACTGATACTCATGAATGATATTGTTATCCTTGTATCATAATATAATTATAATGATATATTAACATGAATTGTTAATGATAATATCATATATGGAATGGGATATATAATTTTTTGTTGAATTATAAAATGAGATAATTTTTTTAATTGAATAAATAAAATGAAATGACATGTCCTTTTAAAAAATTAATAATTTATGTTTATAGATACTAGGAAATAATGGTTCTCCATTGTATTCAAAAAATTTTGTTTACCTTGTTGTTATCCATTCCTCCATGGAGTATTTTTTTCATGTAGAGTAAATGAATCATTATCTTCATTGAAATGGGTGTTAGGAGAGTTCCAATTAACATACTCGTTTTGTAGTTGAGCTGGAGCTTCATTTAGTTACTTTGGATAATATAAATGTTAAACATCAGGCCGATTTTTTAAGGGTCATGTGACCCATGGAACATGAGACTATTAATATGGTTCGTTTAATATATTTACAAAAAAGATATTCTTAGATGTATCATCCATCGACATTGACTAGGGAATGAGGACCCCTTGCAGCCATGTTCATGATCGAGTCAATCCTAGTGATCCATAAGATTCCTAAGACACCCAATTATAGAATGGATAATTTTTCTGCATATATTATTCAAGGAAAATCCATAAACTGGTGGGATATTCCAGAGGAAGGTGGGAAGTAGGATGACATATCATAGAAGGGCTTATAGATGATGTTCATGATCCATTTGTGTCCCAAGATTTTGAGTACAAAAAAATAACATGATTTTGGGAATCTGATATAACAGGTAATCTTAGTTCAAGAATATGTTGGATGATTCCCCAACCAACAACATTTGGTTCCATTTTTATATGTGATTACGATCTACCATGTGATACATTCTCATGATGGAATTTTTTACAATATAAGGTCGCATGTTAGTATTTTATTCCTAATATGTTTTGAATACATGATTAACTAGGAACTCATCACATTTGGAAATATGAGATAAGCCCTAATTGGTGACCATTCTATTTCAGCAGTGAAAAATGGGAGATCTTATTCAAGTAATATGAAGTGATTCTATTATATTTTCCTCCATGGTGGTTGTGGGAGGAGTATTTAGTGTAGTGGACATCCATCTCATGACTATATTCTATTCTAGTTCTATTAGTGTTGTCAGATTAGCCACAAGCACCCACAATGTCCTCACACTAAAATTGAATGACATGGTTTTTTAAAATATTGAGTCTTCTTTATAGGTTATAAATGAACATTACATAATAAATCACTATTATTGGATCAGTATAAGAACCTGAGTAAGGAAGGGGCACAAGTACCCCTCAACAAACTAGTAGCTAAAGTTCCTCTTGTATCTCAAGTTAGTGAAGGGAAAATAGTAGCCTAATTCATGAGAATCATTTTTATGAAAGGGAAATATCATTGGGTTGTTAGTATTTTGTATAGGATTGAGGTACATGTTAGCTTTATGTTATGTAGACAACTTCTGATATCATAGATGCATGAATTTCAATCATAAGAGGTATGATTCTTGTATCAGCTACTATATCATATATTTTTTAGGATATAATTGCATGAAATTATTATATATATATATTTTATAAAATTATTAGGTATATATTGGGAATTATTGGTGGTTACTATTACTTTTAGGAACCATTCATGCTGGAAATGACATGATTTGATTTGATTCATGGTATGGATTGGATAGTTCTATAACCAGCCTATATCTTCTGATACATGATGATATTTACCATTCTATATATAGAAAGAGGAAACTATTTTCACAAAATGAATTTTGGATCTCTAGGATGGTCACGTATGACCAATTCAGTGTAGGTTGTTCTGTCTCATGGTTCATATAGCTGTTCTAACTCAAGATGATGATAGAATGTAGTGGGATTAATTTCATCCAATGGTAGACCAGATTTTGGACATTTTCCTGATGTGTCAAATGCCTTACAGCCTGAGTCAGATATTGAATTCATTTATGAGTTTTTTCTAGGTGTAGAGATTCTATTTATACCACCTTAAATATTACTCCAAGAGGAGTATTGGGAGTTAAAATTTAAGATGGGAGATATGTAATATAAATGACTCAAATGGACTAGTACATCCCCATTGGGTTCTGTAGTTATCTTTATCAAGAATGATGTTGTGTCTTTACTCTTACGTGTGAATTATCAGTGGTTTAACTAGATGATTGTTTAGATCTAGTATTATCTTCTACACATTGAAGAAATTTACGATTTTTTGGGACCTGTTAATATCTTCTTCATGATCTATTTGACCACAAGTTACCACCTCTTATGGTTGAGACCAACATAAATTCCACAAAATACTTTTATGAGAAGGTATGGGTTGTATAATTAGTGATTATTCCTTTCTCAGTGACTAAAGATATTCATGGCCTTGATGAATATGATCATTAAATCCATTTTAGACTGCATTGTGGTTGTTCTTATTGATGATATTTTAGTATACTTCCAGTCCATTGAAAATAATACAGAAAATCATAAAAAAAATTATGTACATTGATATAACATCAACCTTCTTCCCATATAACTAAATAAAACTTCTTGTTTAATTTGGATCAGTTCATAGACGATGTCATATTGTAGGAATGTGTCTCATTTGACCAAGAGAAAGTTTCAACAACGGTTTATTGGGGATATACCATGACTGAATTTGATATTTGGATATTTCTATGTTTATATGGTTATTATATTCACTTTATCCATGATGTTTCCCATTGGGAAAAACTGATGACTGTTATGACCAAGAAATGGATGAGGTTTGTTTGGAATAATTATTATGGGAGATTTTTTCATGAGATTAATGAAAGACATACCTCATCATTTTTCATCATTTTTCTATGTTGATAAAAGAAGATACAATGTAATTTAATGAATCAATAGTTAGAATGGGGGTAGTTTCAATGCAGGAGGATCAAGTGGTTTCTCATGGCACCCAGCCCCTAAGGATACCTGAGTGAAATTATCCTACTGATGTATTCAATTAACAATAATTTTTTCTTTCTATGTGATGATAGAGACACTACCTCATGGTTTAAATTACTATGGTATTCAAGGATCACGAAAGGCCCATGTATATCTTATATCTGTTATGCCTGAACATGTATTTGAGGAGGTGGTTCAAGTATCTGCAGAATTTCCTCATTGAGTTAGTGTATAAACCAACGAAGGTCAATGTTTTTCTCAATTACATAATCCTAAATCCATATATAGAGGTAGTGTGAATGTATTAAGATCATTAGATGATGATGGACATCATTTATTAAATCTATTTTTATTATGACACTAAATTATATCTAGCTCTCACATCTACATATTTTACCAATTCTTTTAGGACAAATTAGGATTGTGATGTTATATGATCTATTTGGCCTAGATATAAGAGAAAACATATATATGGTTGAGAGAATCTATCAACATGTTCTATAAAAAATGGAAATGAAAATCTTATGCATGACTATGTTTGGGATGTTATGTGAGAATGTGAGTAGATAATGAGGGATTTTCATACATATTTATGTGATTTGGATCCCAGATGGAAAAATATGTATCATGAAATATATAAATAGAAACTGTGGTTAGGAATTAAGAAAGATATATAAATCATCATTTCTAGAATCATCACATATATGTAGGTTAATGTTGAGCATCAGAGGCCTGCTAGGATTTGTAGCCTTTCCCATCCCTACGTGGAAATGGTATGATATCACAATGGAACATGTTATATAATTTCCTTAAAAAACTATTATAATTATTTTTTATGGGTTATTGTGGTCTACTAATGAAGGTAAACCACTATATACCTAATAGTGAGACCTTTATTATTGATGATATGGGAATTCATTATATCTACAACATGGTTCAGTTGCATGGTGTTTCAAAGTGTAATGTTCTAGAATGAGATCCTAATTTCACATCCCATTTCTTCTAGGGTGTTCATAATTATTAGGTATCATTGATATTTTCCTCACATCATATCATCATCATAATGATGTTCAATCTGAGTATACAATTTACTTTATTGATGATATTTTTTGAGCCTGGGTTTTTGATTTTTTGTTGATCATTTGAAAAACATAAGAAACTCATGGCATTTTTAAAATAATAATAGATTCCAAGAATTGATACAAATCGAATCATATAAGGACGTCTATGGATAGAAATTGATTTTTTCAATATTTATGTTGAGGAAGATGGGTCAGTACTTTTTATTCCTAGTATCATGAAGGAGACATCAAAATAGGTCCAGTTGATGAATAAATGATTCATTGATGCATATAGATGGATGAAATTATCTGATGACCATCGAATATGACATATAGAATTTGATTTTTTTCATCTTTTATTCTGTTATGTGTCACTAATACTGGGGAAATAATTTATTTAAAAAAGAGAAATATTTCACCTAGGTTTTTCATGTTGTTTTAGATAGTGGAAATGGTCATTTCATTGGAATTCCATTTATCCCAACCACCATGCTATAATTATGGGCATGACATATTTCACAAGTCCCACATATGTAATTTTAATCTATACCCATCCCATAGGATAGAGGTAGTAGACATTGTGTTTTGGGTCAATACATTCTAGGATGAGAATCTATTGCTTGTTGTTTATTGTATTGGAAAATATCAATAGGGTATGACTATATCTTTGGTTAGAGTATTGTGGATGAATTGATAATTTTAGGTGGATAACGTAGATATAGAGATTTACAATTAAAAATTGTTTTTATAATTTTATTTATGACCTCATTATGATGTTCTGAGAAGCTCTAGGATGAGCAATTTTGTAGTTGATGGTGGTATCTTCCATAATTTTCATGGTTTCTGTATCTCTGAGATTTTTTCATAATAATAATTTTATGTGTATATATTGAATCATCCTTAAACCTTGGTTGTCATGTTCCCTAATTAATGGATTTCATTTGAATATATGGATTCTTAGGTTGTGAACAATCTTGACATAACAATAGAGGAACCATGTGGAGTGTTTTTTAGGGAAAAATACTAAATTTCCAGAGATTTATGTTTACCTGAATTAATGGAGTCCTTTTATAAATAGGTCAGGTGTTAAAATGGGTTCGTGGTATATTGGGAAAATTTATAGGGGGTTTGGGTTGTTTATAAATAATTATATAAAAACACACATGATTAATATTTTTACAACATTGAAATAGATTAAACTTTCTGTAATGTTCCAGATTTTGTAATAAAATAATCTTAGGAAATTTGTTTTTCATTGTATTACATTATAAATATTTACAGAAAGTGTATCTACATTACATTCAATTTAAATATAGAAAATATTTTTTTGTTTTAGTCTTTTTGGTTGGTTTTTTATTATAATCACTTCAGACATCTCGTATCAACACCATAGCTCCTTAGAAATGATTTCATAGTACCAAAATTTCTTTTGTACATCCTAATTACACCTTCCGTCATTGGTATGTGTTTTTTGTCCAATATCTCCCTTATACCCCTTAGTTCTTCAACATTAGTGGTGAAATATTTTGACCATGTGATTTTTTTGTAGTGATGTCTTTTGTTTTGATCTATGAACAACATTTTGATCATCTTAAACTTATTCAAATTTGGAATTTATCATTGGAATGGTTACTGGGTAACCTTTTAAAGGTAGGGGGTCTAAATCATAACCCAATTTTTTGAAAATTACAATGTATATAAAAAATGTTGTTATGCCAATTTAACAAGTACAAACATAAATTAAACAATGAATTGGATTAATCAATGGGATCATTTTGGTTGGATTATATTTTTATCTTGCCTATAACTACCCATTGGGGTATAAAACCATGAATGTAATTGATTTTTATTATGACTTAAAAGTGATTTAGCCTATCATGATACCTTATGTGTTTTAATGATACAGAATCAATCGGTTGTTTCTAAATTCAAATAACTATAACTGTTAATAATTTTTTTAAAAACAATTGGATAATGAATGATATCTTCTAATTCATATATCTAACATTTGATATTTATGATGGATATTTTGATATACATGGTTTATGATATTACATGTTTTCTATTCTAAATATATTATATATCAGTATTGGCCTACGGACATGCACATTTTTATGTTTTAATTATTATATTTAGTGGGATCAGTTGAGTCTCATGTTGTAATTATTATAGTGAGTGGGATCTACCCAGTCCCATATTGTAATTTTTATCCTGTATTAACCCAAATGTGGTAATTATTATTAGTATCCAACCTGAATTGTTATTACTATACCTTGGTTATATAGAAGGGAAGGGAATGGTCATAAGAAATTATAATTGATATTATAGAATGAGACTAATTTATGTAATTTTACAATGGAAATGTGGTTTTTTGGGCATGGTTGTAGTACATGTTAAGAGATGTTCTGGTATGGAGGCGAAACATGTTGTTGTTGCATATTATTAATTTATTAATTAATTAATACACAATTTGTTCACATTATTTCATACAATTACTATATCATGGGGTTTTTAAACATGGTAGTGGACACATGATGTGTTATACTCATACACTATTTGGACCACCTTTTGGTACACGAAAATATTATATGTGTGTTTGTTTGGAAAATTGAAAAGTAACTTGTCGTTGATTATTTTATGGATGGATGTGCTAGTGTTTAGAGTTGTGAATGATGTGGGGTTTGAGACTTTGAAAATTTGATATTTTGTTCAATATTCTAGTATTTTTCTTATATTGTTTTATAATGACATTTGGTTACTTTCTATCTCGACATTAAATTATTCTAATTATTATTTATCGATTATTAAGTTATATTTCATTAATCTTTACAGATTTTTCCATAAATTGATTTATTTTTTAAATGGATGATTTCTACTACTACGACAATCAATACCATGAGTTATATAATCCCCACTATCAATTTAAAACCCTCATTACAAGTCAGTAGCCTTTAGAATACGAGGAGGTCTTCTTGAGGTCACATAACTATCCCTTTGAGGCTATGTGAGAGAGAGTCATATTATGGGTTGTGACCAATATTATCTCAATGTAATATAAATAATAATTAGTTATAAATAATATAATTTAGTTTTTTAATCCTAATTATAATTTATTTTTGTGGAAGTACATCTTTTGGCATAAAAAAATATATTCTACAACAAAACATAATGATGTTTCTCTATGTTGGTTAGATTTTAAATAAAATTAATCAAAATATATGGTTTTAATTTCCAATAATGAATTATATATTTGGATTAATATGTTCAAAATTAATGAAAAATTTACCTTTTGTTAGTTTAAATTATTAGTAATTGTGGTAAAATGTATCACCTTGGTAAAGGGTAAATTGAACTAATTTAGGTAACATCTTGGTGATAAGATAATCAATATTCATCCTAATTATCATTTTGTGAAATATATTATACCATTATCACATAAGGAAATAATTACAGTTTTTTAGTGGAAACATTTCTATTTAAATGACACATATATTATTTCAATCAATTGTAGTTACAAAATGTTACCCTTGCTGTTTTTTATGTCTATTTTGTGTCATCATTGGAAAAAAGTAAAATATGAATGAAAATAAATATTTATTTTGAGTTTAATAGAATTATTTATATAATACTTATTTATTTTAAATTTTAGAAACTATAAAATTAATTTAAATTCTTTTGAAATTCTAAAATAATATTTAATTAATAAATATATAAATAAAATAATTGATTTTAATAATATTGGTTTTTATATATTTGGGATTATTTAACGTGTAATAAAATTCTAGATCACTAGTCCATATTTTATTTTTTTGAATGATTTATATTTTAATTAAAAAAATATCTTGTTATACATGAAGTGAAATTAAATAAATAGTGATAAAATTTGATATACATTTTAGTTATCATGGTAAAAGTCAAAAATAATTAACAAAGGGGTTAATCCAAAAGAGATTATCCAAAATGACACCTCATACTGTTGAATTTAAATTGGTTGATTATATGAAAACTATAAAATAAATAATGTTATATTTCCTTTCCATTTAGGGTCATCTTCCAACATAAATTACATTATTATAATTTAATCTTTTGAGAAATTCCAAAAGTGTCTAATTTCAATTATAAATCGACACCTCCTATTTCACTTATTTACACCACATTGAGTAATATAGATCCATTTAATTTAAAACATTGTATTATAAACATCATTAATGCAGTTATTTTTGTTTTTTTCCTTCAACAAGACTTACCCTAGGTCCTATAAGAGATGTTATGAAGGAGATCCTTCGTATAATAGGTAGTTGTCTTTACGGAGTCATCCAAAATTATTTATTTTTATAAATCCTATTCATGAGTTTTTAATTCCTAAATTAATAAATATATTATCATATATATAGGTAGATATTATTATTGTTATGTGTAAACCGTAATACACATTTTATCCACCAAATGAACAATTAAGGCACCGTCTGTGCTTATGCACCACTTACTGTCTCCATGTCGTTGTATAATTTTTTTCATCACCACTTTTCATTAATGGGTATAATTATGTAAATAATTCATATATATATATGATAGTAATGACATGATATTTGTCACGACCCGCCCCAGGGGCCTGTGCCGTGACTACCCCATGCCCGCCTCCCATAGGCCAGGGGCTGGCGACTAGCACCAAGGTGTAATTCATGATAAAAAGGGAAGGCATTGCCTTTATGAAGTAAACAAACACACAGAGTAAGTAAGAGGAAATAAAAAATAATTAAACCGAGTACAAGTTAGTGCGGAAAACAAATGGTCCAGAATACAACCCCAAATTGAATGTAAAGTACAACTGAAAACGGGAGTATAACAACTGAAAAGTAAAGCCACAACGTTGAGCCGTCCATTAGAAGTCCCACCTAACGTGTGGGTATAGATTGCCTCCACAGATCCTCAGGTCCAGCCGTTTGCTCCGTGTATGTCCCACCTAGTGGTCATCCTCCAAGTATCGACCTGCTCCGCAAGCCTCAAACATGAACATCACTGTCTGTCATGTGCAAACAAAACAACATAGTGCGGGCGTAGCATGTGTACGGGTGAGTATACGGTACTCCGTAGGGACCCCGAGACCCCCGAAGGTCTCCCTGAATCCACAATGGATAAACCACAAGGAAAATATAAAATCACAAAGTAACATCCAACACTACTTAGGTATATTCCCATACATATACCCAAGTCATTAGTGCAGTTCGGCTCCAACATCCGATCCCAAGTTTGATCACCTTCACACAGGATAGCACAACCAATCCACACAGGATAACACAACTCAAATCCACAAGTCAATCATATCGAAGATAATGATTGAAAGTTAAGACTCAGCTCAAACTAGGATTTAATCATGATGTTGAAACCATAGCTGCTGGCGAAACTCCTCCTCTATCGAGTATAGTGAGCCTGCCGCTACAACCCAGCACTTCTCATTAACCTTGGACTGTTGTAGTACTCCACCTGCCGAGTACTGTAGGCCTACTTCTACAACCAAGCGCTTGCCACCATGGGTCTGCCACTACAACCAAGCGCTACCCCTCATAGATTTCAGAGGTACTCCATCTGTTGTGTACTGCAGGTCTGCCGCTACAACCAAGCGCTCCTCCGCCGTGGGTCTGCCACTACAACCAAACACTCCCCCTCATAGCCTCCAGAGGTACTCCTTCTGTTGAGTACCGCGGGTCTGCCGCTACAACCAAGTGCTCCTACGCCGTGGGTATGCCGCTACAACCAAGCACTCCCCACTGGGCTATCTGAAACATACCGAGTCGATCGATTAGCAGTCATCAAGTCTCAGCCAGCTCTAGGGTTTTTTCACACAACATGCTCATTCTGGGAGGGTCCAATCCATGAGCCAAGAGTTCGTTACTTCAAGTATCACAAAGTTCCACGAAAAAGCTTCTCAAAAGGCCGCCTTGTCAAAGGGGTCTCAACGCAACAGACGGCGCGTCAATCGGACGCCCAGTCTGTGAGTTATTATCCTTTTCGTTCCAGGGGTCGTGTAGGTTTCGTGTATGAACCAACCCGACCGCATCTCAATTGTACCTCGAATTCTCATAGGGTATACTCATATGGACCATTTCCCAACGTGATCACCAACGCTGGTGACGGTTCATCAAACAGACGTCTAGTCTGAAAGTTATCAGCTTTTCCGTTCTAGGGGCCCAGTTGGATTTCAGGTACAATCCAACCCGGACATTATCCAACTACATCCAAAACTCAGGTGAAGCATGCCAAAAGTTTCATCTCATCAAGAGGAATCCAACAAAGTTGACGGCACATCAACCGGACATCCATAGCTCGAGATATAAGCGTTTCCGCTCCAAGGTCCCGGTTGGTTTCGGGTTCGAACCAACCCGGCCCTACCCAAAGTTCTCTGAAACCTTGAGTGTAATATACTGAAATGACCGTCTCAATCCAAGGATTGAATCTCAACTGACGATGTGTCGATATGAGGTCCATAGCCTATGCTATGGGAAAAAGAATGAAAAAGGTCTTAAAATGGGGGTGTTCGGCCCGGACCGACCCGAACCGGGTCGACCCGACCCGGGTCTGGGTCCGGCCCGCTTGGGCGTAGCCTGGCCCAACTGGCACTGCCTGGCCAGGCGTGCTTTCATGGCCAGCGCGGCCCGGTGGCTCGGCCGAAAAGGCCGAGCGGTTTTGTGGGAAGGCGCTACCCCCCCCCCCCACCTATTAAATGAAACGCGGCCCCCACGTGGGGGCAGCTCCTGCTTCCAGTCTGGGCTTTCGAACCCCCTGTTCTCCCCCTGACCGCCCGGCCTGCTCCGGCCGGCCGGCTGCTGCACCAGAGGACCGGCACGGGCCGGTCCCCCTTCTCCGACGCCGGGGGCGGAAAACCGACCGCCGCTCCCTGCTCCGCCGCGGCCTACGGCCGCGGCCTTGGTCTGTCCGGCACGGTGCGACGGCGCCGCGCCCCTCCACCGCGGCCCTTCTCAGGCCATGGTGTTTTCGTGATTCTCCGGCGCGGCGCGACGACGCCGCTCCGTTTTTCGACTTCAACGGTGCGACATGACGGCGTCGTGCGTCCTTGCTGTATGATCCCGCACGATGCGACAACACCGCACCATCTCCGTTCCAAACCACAACAA
This sequence comes from Viscum album, assembly GCA_963277665.1. NCBI lineage: Eukaryota > Viridiplantae > Streptophyta > Magnoliopsida > Santalales > Viscaceae > Viscum > Viscum album. The sequence continues at coordinate 1,656,631,772 of OY728138.1, read as the reverse complement.
GGTTAATCAACAGAATCAAGGGAGGAGGGTCGGCCGTTTTTGTGCGGTACGGCCCCCTCCCGTTAATTGATAGCAGACGGTCCAATTGAAACGAGGAATGTCAACAACAGATTTCACAAATAAAAACAATAAATCACATACCTCGTCGAATTCGTTGAGCGAAAGTTCGTCGCGGATTTTATCATCACAGAAGATGTTTTTGCAGAAGGAGAGGGTCATTGGCACCGCGGTACATGGCTTCGCATCGTCGATCTCCAAGGAAGGCATCTCTCTTCGTCATCCGTCATTGGAGGTTGGCGTTCTTCGTCGGTGGCGGTGCGTTCTTCGTGTTCTTCGACGAAGAATAAGAACTTCAAGCCTTGAGGAAATTCTTCCAAGCCTCTCTCAACAAGCACACAACGATAAAAAAATAAGTGTTTGTCTTATTTTATTTCTCATGTCAAGCGTTTTGAAATTCAAAAACGAATCCATCAATTAATTGAATTAATTGAAACGTTTAAACCACCCTATTAAAAGAGGCGTTTCATAACAGATAAATGCAAGCGTTGACTTTCATTTAAAGGGGGGTGCAGGTGCATTACTTAATTAAAGGAGGGGGTTGAAAAAGGTGGGGCACATTTGGGCCCCACAACACAAATATCCTACCTATTGGAGTAGGATATAATGGGTCCCACTCCAATCACTTAGCTGAGGTTAAACAACATTAAATAATATAAAAATCGGCCACACTATTTTTATTTTATTCCTTTACTTAACCCAAAAATTTAATAACCACACCTGAGAAAATGAAACTCCAGAAAAGTTGTTTCTCAGCAATTACCGATGTTGAGATTCCATTGATTCCATCATAATTCGATTCCGAGCACCGGTTTAAAAGTTAGGAATCCTCGCTCGTTCATTTACTGAACGTACCCGAGCCAAACTTAGGAAATTGATTCCGGGCACAACGGGTCTCAAAATCAGGTGTCATCTGAAACTACATTCTTGTAAAATCCAAAAGAAAATTAAGAAGAAATTTCCCTTGAATTTTATGGGTCTTTACATTACTCCCACCTTAGGTATTTACATCCTCGTAAAGCTATAACACAATCTAGGGAAACAAAAGTGGTACTGAGCACGCATCTGAGCCTTCCACTCCCATGTGCTCTCCTGGAGGTTCCCGTACTGCCAGTGAATGCGCACCCAAGGAATCGACCGTCTACATAAGATCCGCTCTGGTCAATCCTCGATCCTCACTAGAACCTCCATGAATGTCTCCCCATCATCAAATTCCAGCTCCCCATGGTCGATGACATCTGTCGGGTCGTGTAAGTATCTCCTCAGCTAAGAGGTGTGGAAGACATCGTGCACCCAGTGAAATTGAGGTTGATGGGTCAAGTGGTAAACCACCTCGCCTACCCTGTTGAGGTCTTGGAAGGGTCTAATGAAGCACAGAGACAACTTTCCACCCCAGACAAAACTCTGTAACTCACGTTGTGGATAGACCCGTAGGGAAACATGGTCGCCATCCTCGAACTCTAGTGGTCTCCGCCTCCTGTCAGCACAAGACTTTTTATGGCTCCGAGTTGTCCTCTTCCGCTCTTGGATGACTTAGACCATTTCTGGTCTTATAAGAGCTGCTGAGATTTCTTCTTTTCCGATAAGAGAACTCTTGTCTCATCCCCTGGATGAACCACATTTTCGCCTAATATAGTCAATCCCGACATGGATGATACTAATCCATACCAAGGATGTCGTCGTAAGGCCTCGACGCTACTACCAAGATATCCAACCGTTACTCTCGCCACCAAGGGTTGAGTCACACTATTGGCATCAGTGTGAGGTCACTAGGTCTCCTCCAGTAGGTATCTAAATGTGAGGGTCAACTCAATGGTTTTTAAACTGGAACCTCTTAGTAACAACATAATGAGAGGACAAGAATGTAAAATCCACAAGAAAGGTGTCTTTTATTACTGCAGCTCAAAGTACAAAGATACAAAGCTTTTACTAACAAACAAAAACAAATGTTTAAGCAACATGAACAAAAGTATCCAGGTTTGGAGTTAGTCCCGCTCCTATCCATTTACTCCTAGAGCTCCATGATTGTAGGCCTCATCTACCTAAAGCTGAGCTTTCCCATGTCCACTTGTTCCCTGTTGTCAGGGTGGACCTCATAGTGGTGGTGGTGGCAACACCTCGAAGCGTCGTCCACCACCAGCTGCATGGCCATCTCCCCTTCCACAGTCTCCTGCTCCATGCGGTCTACCTTGTTCGAACCTCTGCCTATGCATGGGAGGTCCTTTTTTTATCTGCTGATCATCTGTATGGCGGGTCAGATAGTCACGAGCCATGTGACCAACCCCGCCGCAGAAGTAACATGGTCCGCTCATGGTAAGGCATTCTCCTCCCCAGGTGCCTCTCAAAAACGATCCAGTGTCATGCGGCCGACCAGCTGTAGGTCTAGTCATTTTGGACCTCTGCGTCATCTATCTACTGCCCACGGCAGAAGACTCTGCCGCATGCCGGCTAGTGTGGGGTCTTGCTACTGAAGACTGATCAGCAAGGAAACTATCCACTAGGATGTCTCGCTCCAACACCCCTGTCTACATCGGGCTGCTGTGAGAAACAAATAAAGCTCTGATCTCTCTCATGTGCCCCTTCTCGAGGGTTCAGGGCCGGAAGAATGGGTCGCGTACCATGTCCGTGGAATAGCGCAAGAGATCAATAAACCTCGCCGAGTACTAGGCCCTGGTCATGTTTCCCTGCCGCAGTTGTAGTAGCTCATGGATGCGCACCGCACGGTGGGTGGCGGGGACGAACTCTGAGTGGATGATGCTCTCAAAGTCCATCCAGAGTAGAGATGCCTCGTCGTGCACCTGGAGCATCAAACTCGACCATATGCCCGCTGCTGCGTGCATGAGACTCGCAGCAAGGATCACCATGAGGTCTACTGGTGTCCCTACCAAATGGAAAACTCGTACAACTACCTCCAGCCAATCCTCGGCTGCCTGAGGGTCCGTCTCCCCGTGGAACCTGGGCAATCGCTGACGCTGAAACTCATGCAGTGCACTAAGGCGACGTTCACCATCAGCGGCTGGGGCTCGTAGAATAGGTGGCCTGGCGGGTAGAGCTAACTCCGATTCCTCTGCTGTCAAAGGGCCCTGCACCGAGGCCTCATCGCTCGGTGGGCTATCGTCATGCACAATGCTCGGAACCCTAGGTGGCTGCTGTCATGGGGCCATCCTGAAAAGAAATAGGTGTGCCATGGTCAAACAATATACCTGATGAACTGACACAAGTAATCACAATGAAAACTTTTAAAACACACACACAATCAAGGTTTTCGTGAATTGAGTCGGAAATCAGAAGTCAGGGTCTTAGTGTACGGATACGTCGGCCGCCGCACCAACACTGGACTCCCTGGACTGCTTAACCACACTCAATACCCTTAACACTATTGCTTCATATGGTTGAAAGATCAGAGTCCAGAGTTCTTCGGTAGAACCAAACTGCTCTGATACCAATTTGTCACAACCCGCCCTCGGGGACTGTGTCGTGACTACCCCAAGCCCTCCCACCATAGGCCAGGGGCTGGAGACTATCACCAAGGTGTAATTCCCGATAAAAAGGGAATGCTTTGCCTTTATGAAGTAAACAAACACACAATGTAAGTAATCGGAAGTAAACACTATGTAAACAGAGAAAAAGTTAGTGTGGAAAACAAATGGGCAAGAATACAACCCCAAACTGAAAGTAAAGTACAACTGAAAAGGGAGTACAACAACTGAAAAGTAAAGCCACAACATCGAGCCGTCCACTAGAAGTCCCACCTGAAGGGTGGGTACAGATAGCCTCCACAGCTCCTCGGGTCCAGCCGTCCACTCCGTGTACGTCCTGCCCAGTGGCCCACCACCAGGAACCGACATGCTCCGCAAGCCTCAACCACGATCTGCGTTGTCCGTCGTCTGCAACCAACACAACGTAGTGTGGGCGTAGACTGTGTAGGGGTGAGTATACGCTACTCATTAGGGACCCCGAGGCCCCTGAAGGTCTCCCTGAATCCACAAATGATAAACCAAAATGAAAAGTTACAATCCCAAAGTAACATCCAACACTACTTAGGTATATGCCCATACATATACCCAAGTCATTAGTCAAGTTCAGCTCCAACATCCAAGCCCAAGTTCGATCACGTCCACACAGGATAGAACAACCAATCCACACAGGATAACACAACTCAAATCCACAAGTCAATCCTATCTAAGATAATGATTGAAAGTCAAGAATCAGCTCAAAGCAGGATTTTATCATGATGTCGAAACCATAGCAGCTGGGGAAACTCCTCCTCTATCGAGTACAGTGAGCCTACCGCTACAACCAAGTGCCTCTCATTATCCTTGGACTGTTGTAGTACTCCACAAGTTGAGTAATGTGGGCATGCTACTACAACCAAGTGCTTCCCACCATGGGTCTGCCGCTACAACCAAGCCCTCCCCCTCAGAGCCTCCAGAGGTACTCCTTATGTTGAGTACCGTGTGTCTACCACTACAACCAAGTGGTCCTCTGCCGTGGGTCTGCCACTACAACCAAGCGCTCCCCCTCATATCCTCTAGAGGTACTCTTTCTGTTGATTACTGCAGGTCTGCCGCTACAACCAAGCACTCCTCCACCGTTGGTCTGCCACTACAACCAAGCGCTATCCACTGGGCTATCCGAAACACACCGAGTCGATCGATCAACAATCGTCAAGTCTCAGCCAGCTCTAGGGTTTCCGCACACAGCATGCTCGTTCCGAGAGGGTCCACTCCATGAGCCAAGAGGTCATTACTCCAAGTCTCACAAATTTCAACGAAGAAGTTTCTAAAAGGACCTCCTCGTCATAGGGGTCTCAACGCAATAGATGGTGTGTCAATCAGACACCCGGTCTATGAGTTATTATCCTTTTCTTTCCAGGGGTCCTGTTGGTTTCGTGTACGAACCAACCCCACCACATCTCAACTATACCCCGAACTCTCACAGGGTATACTCATAGGGACTGTTTCCCAAAATGATCACCAACGCCGCTGACGGTTCGTCAAACGGGTGTCCGGTCTGAAAGTTATCAGCTTTTCCATTCTAGGGGCCCGGTTGGATTTTGGGTACAATCCAACCCATCCATTATCCAAATGCATCCAAAACTCAGGTGAAGCATGAAAAAAGTTTCTTCTCATCAAAAGTAATCCAACAAAGTCGACGACACGTCAATTGAACGTCCGAAGATCGAGATATAAGTGTTTCCGCTCCAAGGGCCCGGTTGGTTTTGGGTTCGAACCAACCCGACCATACCCAAAGCTCTCGGAAACATTGAGTGTAATATTCCGAAACGTCCTTCTCGATCCAAGGATCTCATCACATCGGACAGTGCATTGATCGGAGGTCTGTAGCCCATGGTATGGGAAAAAGAACGAAAAATGTCGGAAAATGGGGGGTTTTGGCCCGGACCGACCCGACCCAAGACCCCCTGGGTCGGCCCGAACCGATTCGACCCGACCCGGGTCCGGGTCCGGCCTGCTTGGGTGCGGCGCGGCCCGGCTGGTGTGGCCGGTCCCTACTGGCGCGGCCTGGGCACGGCCTGGGCGGCCCGACCCGGCGCGCTGGCGCGGGCAGCGCGGCCAGGTGGCTCAGTCGAAACGGCCAAGCGATTTGGGTGGGAGGCGCTGCCCCCCCTTGTTTAATGAAACATGGCCCACCACGTGGGGGTCGCTCCTGCTTCTAGCTGGGGGTTTCGAACACCCGGATCTCCCCCTGACCGGCCGGCCCGCTCCGGCCGGCCGACTGCTGCACCACGGGACAGGCGCAGGCTGGTCCCCCTTCTCCGACACCGGTGGCCGGAAACCGCCCGACGCGGCCTTGGTCTGTCCGGTGGGGCGCGGCGGCACCACGCCCCTCCGCCACGGCCCCGCTCCGACCGCGGTGTTTTTGTGATTCTCCAGCACGGCGCGACGGCGCCACGACCTTGTTCAACTTCAACGGCGCGGCGTGACGGTGCGGCGTGACGGTGCCGCGCGTCCTTGCCGCATGATCCCGCGTGGTGCGACAGCACCACGCCATCTCTGTTCCAAACCACAACAAGGTTAATCAACAGAATCAAGGGAGGAGGGTTGTCCGTGTTTGTGTTGTCTGGCTCCCTCCCGTTAATTGATAGCAAGCGGTCCAATTGAAACGAAGAACGACAACAAATGATTTCACGAATAAAAACAATAAATCCCCTACCTCGTTGAATTCGTTGAGCGACGGTTCGTCGCAGATTTTATTGTCACGGAAGAAGGCATCACGGAAGGAGGGGGTCATTGGTGTCGTGGTACACAGCGCCACATCGTCGATCTCCGAGGAAGGTATCTCTCACCATCGTCCGTCATCGGAGGTTGGCATTCTTCGTCGGCGGTGGTGTGTTCTTCGCGTTCTTCAACAAAGAAGAAGAACTTCAAGCCTTGAGCAAATTCTTCCAAGCCTCTCTCAACAAGCTCACAACCATAATAAAATAAGGGTTTTTATTATTTTATTTCCCATTCCAAGCGTTTTGATATTCAAAAACGAATCCATCAATTAATTGAATTAATTGAAAGTTTTAAACTGCCCTATTAAAAGAGGCGTTTCATAACAGATAAAAGCAAGGGTTGACTTTCAATTAAAGGGGGTGCAGGTGTGTTACTTAATTAAAGGAGGGGGTTGAACAAGGTGGGGCTCGTGTGGGACTCGACCTACAAATATCCTACCTGGTGGAGTAGGATATAGTGGGTCCCTCTCCAATCACTTAGCTTAGGTTAAATAACTTTAAATAAAATAAAAATCGACCGCACCATTTTTATTTTATTCCTTTACTTAACCCAAAAAATTATTAACCACACCCGAGCAAACGAAACTCCGGAAAAGGTGATTCTAAGAAATTACCGGCGCTGTGATTCCATCGGTACCCTCGGAATTCGATTCTGAGCACCGGTTTAAAAGTTAGGAAACCCCACTCATTCGTTTACTATACGTACCCGAGCCAAACTTTAGAAAATGATTCCGGGCACACCGGGCCTCGGAATCAGGTGCCGTTAGAAACTGCATTCTTGTAAAATCCAAAAGAAAATTGAGAAAAACTGTCCCTTGAATTTTACAGGTCTTTACAATATTTATTAGGGAAAAATTAATATACTATCCAGTTTCTTACCCTTTCACCACGAAGGGTTTGATTACGTTGCTCGTGCATATGTGTGGTCTACAATCGTTACAAGGAATTGTGATTTGTTTTCCATGAAAACTATTTTATAATGATTATAAATATTAATATAATGAATATATATGAAATATTTGACCTTAATATAATAATATATATGATGTAACACTATCCTAAACCCAAGAACCAAGATTTACACGTCAAAACATGAATCGAAATTGATGTTGTTCACACACAAAACAATGGTAATAATGAAATATTATTTACATAATGGTTATAAGATGATATGATATGATCATATAATATAACATAAATTAGAAAATTTTTCTTATATAAGATAATAATATTCTTTAAACCATTATAAATGATTCTTAATTATGTAAAACCTAAAGGAAGTCTAAGGTAAGGGGTTCTCGTTTCACTTTTACTTCCCTGTTACAAATTTCATATTCACCACATATTTATTTTGTGTATAGAATTTACATTATATTTGATTTTATATGAAATAAATACATTTATATTCATATAAAAAAATGCTTCATTTTATTGTTAATAAATTAATGGGCATAAAATTCAACTAATCACTAAGTTGTGGAGAATTGTTTCACTCAATTTCCATTCATCGGGTTAAAATTAATACTTTATAGATTACCTCATTGTAACATAATATGTTAAATGAATTTTTATTCTCTTATGTATTATTTATGCATCTCTATCCAACAAATACATTTATTACCAACAATAATTAAATTGTATAAATTCCCACTTCTCTGATCTGATATTTTTATGGGACTTCATCTTAAATTAATGTCATTAAGGCTTATTTTAATATTACACAACTAATGCATTTTATATGGTATATATACTACCCCTTTTAATTATGATCATCATACATTTAGGATTTAATTAAATATCCATATTTTTTGTACCAGTGATATGATTACTTCATATTTCATGTACTAATTTTATATACAATATTTCCACTGAATGTTATTTGATTAATATTGGAAATATTGATAAATCCATATATTTTATTCCACATTGATATTTGATGATAAATTACAATGTTTATTAATTAAAATGATTCTTCAATATATGACTGATGATTTGGGAATGAAGAAATGGGTGTCTTCTAAATATAGAAATCACCTTAGTGCATAAATAGTCTCATGAGATGAAAATGATATCCAAATTAAATGGGTATAACCCACAATTATTAAATTTTCTTATTAAAGGTCTTCATAATACAAATACCACAATGGCTATTATCATGGAATCCATTAGTAATTATTTTCATTATTAAGAGATAATTTTTGGTATATTTTTTGAATTTAACTAAGATAATATCTATTGATTTAGTGTGCACATGGCTTGTTGATTTAAGATGTATGGGTGTTATATTATTTATCATTCCATACATTATTTATTATAAATATATTTCTATGTATTAACCCATAATGATCATATGATATCACCCTCTTATTATTTATATTTACCACGTGATTTCAAGATTAAATATTTTAACGAGCTCAATGATGAAAATTACTCTCATTTATTATGTTATATGTTTAATTAATAATTTAATATTGTTGGAATGTATGTATATCGTTCTCTAAAATGACTAAAAATATGGTTCATCAGGATGAAAATACTTGTATTTAAAACCATTGCAATGATGTAACACCCAACTCTAGGTAACTGGATTTGTAGTGGTTAAAACTAAATCCATTATTTTAATGTAATTGGGAATTGAATTCTATCCACTATGTCACTCTTTTCACTATATGATAATGGTTTTTGGCAGGGATCCCGGATAAAATAAATCATTTTCTATACTTATATATATGTGACATTTTTATACCATATTCCAATTTTAAATATGTATAAATTATCAATATTGACTAGTGATTCCACATTCCTATTACTCACTACACATGTTTTTATCGAAATCCTAATAAAATAATTCTTGATTTCAGATCCATTTGTTATTGGAAATTATTTCCTTTATTTATGTTCATATACATTTTTAATTTCCTCATACCAACATGTTCACATTATTCTCACTTATGATAATAAATTAACATCACATATGCTCACCCCATTCATTGAATCTCATATAAGTCTATCCTTGGATTTTATTTCCCAATAACGAATAGGTGTATTATGTATGATATGTATAGATGTGTACACTATTTAAATATTATTTTTAGTATATAATGAAGAATGATTTAAAAATTATTTTTTAATTATATATTCTCAAATAAAAAAACCAATTTTGTTGTGATGTGATTTATTGCAATATTAGTGAATATCCATTAAAAATTATTTATGAGATATATATATATATAGCAAATTCTCAGGTCACTACATACAAGTTGACAACTCATGGAAATTTTGGATACTAATTGATTGAACTAAGGCTTGTTAGGGAGCTTGATTCTGTTTTTTTATTGGATAAGATCTCTATATGAATTTTTATGTCATATCATAATTAATTAATGCATTAGTTTAGTATCAATGTTTAATATACATGGCCAAAAATCTGTACTAATTTTATAGGATTCACATTGATGTTTCAATTTTATGCCCATTTGGTTTCGTAATAAGAGGAATGGATGTTTGAAATTATAGGATGGGAGGTGGAAACATACATGATTATATATTGTTATATTTTTTGGTTATGTATTTTTTATTTAATAAAATTTCTTAATATGTTCTGCATAATGATTCATATTTACTATTGATTAAAATGATTGGTTCAAAGTATTACATATAAAATAATACTTTATAAGGATATTAGGTTGTACTTTATTTGATAGTACATGTATCACACCAAACTATATAACTCAATAGAAAAACTACTAGAGCACTATGTGACCTCAATCATGCCTCATAATGTTGTAGAAGAATCCAACTATTAGTAAGGGTCAATGTTCATACCATGGCGTGACTATACACACTGGTAAAGATATCCATAAACACAATATATGTTTTATACAATATTTCATCACAATCCCTATAAAAATAATAAAATAACAAAATAAAATTCATCGAATTGATAATAGCATACCACATTCTATAAAAAATAAAATACCATTACATTACATGAGTCTTCAAGACACAAAACTAATCATCAATTAAAATAACATTCAAAACCCGTAACAAGATAAATAACTTGAAGATAATCAATAATAGGTTGTTTTTATAACCTAGCTCAATCTATTAATGAAATCCAATATATTTTTCATAACCATCAAACATAAAGACTATTTCCAACTTATGCACGAAAACATTATGTCTTATCAAGTACCAATGTTCCAAGATCACCCATTATGGACATGATTACGAGATAGAAATCCATTACAAATGTATCCCAATAAAAATTAGTATATATAATATCTGAAAAAATATAATAATAATTAATTAATAATTAATTATAAATGTAACACTTTTTAAAACTATAATTTATTCCCAAGCCTCATGGGAGTGACCATAACAACAACATTCATAGACAATGTGACTCTAAACATGTCACATAGGTATACTGACTAAGAATGATGTCTTTATCCATATTATATAGAAAAATAATTCTAATTTCAAATATCAAACATTATGGGAGGACAACATCGAACCCAAATCACATGGTTATAAAGAGAAATCATGTCAAACCCACCATATCATATTACCAAATAGATGCATCCATTCCTACATAAAACATCAAAACACCACTATATATGTCATATTTAACTTTTTTCAATAAAAAATCTTAGATTCATCACATCTAACTTTTCACCCTCTCTCATGCGGAATCACATCCAACCAGTATTGTACATTATCTTAAATAAAAAAATTCTTAAAATCCATCATTTTAAATGTGAAATTTCTCAAATCATCCCAACTTACCATCCATCCATTGTTGTTATGATTTTTAATCCAAGAAATCTATTTGGTGATGGATTGGTTGACACCCAAATCATGCATTTAGCACATCCTTGTTTGTAAAAAATACCAACCACTATCATAACACCCATAAAATTAAAATTTAAACACTCATCCTTAGCATTACCCATGAAACCATATCATAATATTCCCATGGTGGTAATTTCATCCTATTAGTAGAATAATACATCTAATAATATCATGCATCATTATGGTTTTTCATGTTCACGCAAACCATTACACATAACATTTCTTAACATATCATGTTATATCTCATGATCATGGTTTCATTGAGCACCCAAAAAGTTTTACAATTATTTAAAATTTATAATAAATATCATAAAAATTCACATAATATAATCAATTTCATTAATTTTACAAAAAAAACTAAAAATATAAATAAAAATATATCTCATGAGGGTTACATTGATTGGAAACAACCCAACCCCAATATATATTTATTAGTTTGAACTCTAAAAAACACTATTACCATATATATTAAATTTAATTCTACCACCATGTGGGCCTAAGGTCTCTATTCTATTGGTTAGTACCAAAAATATAAGGTACATATAGGTTCTACTAAGAATAATCATAATCTAGACACCCCTCATTGGTTTCAAAGTCTATTTCTAAACACTAATGAAAAATTTAATCAGTCAATTGGCATAGAAATCCTTTATATAATAATAGTTACATCACAATTTCTTAGAAATCTTTATCTAAACCATTTAACAATTCATAAAATATATGAAAAATTATTCACCTCACATATAAGGTCCCACATGGCCATTCCTCTCATGAATAACCAATACAAAAGTATATATCCAAGGAACACTAACCCACTTAATATATGCTAGTGATGGATAAACATTCACTAAATAAACTAAACAAATATATATGAGGCTACAAGGTGAGAAATGATACATTTAGCCTACCCATAATCCAATCATTGTGAATCCACAATTATATAGAAAGCCATGTTTTCCCAAAATAGATTTTACATATTAATAGATGAATATTAATTACAAAAATAGTGATCCACACAAGAGTATTAAAATTTTAATGTCTGTGGATACTAAAAATAGATTCATCTTATTTCATTAAATATCATCAACATATCACTCAATGATCTTACCACATAGTAATATTCTTATACATACCCTAACTAAAACATTTTTTCATATCCTAAAGAAATGACACAAAATTATGTTTTATCATAGATACTCTATAAGGTTATTAAATTTATATATCAATGAAAACATAATAATAACATGAGTATAAGTGTTTGAGAACAAGATATTAACAGTTATAAACAATTCCGAACTTATAGTTGATCATATTCTTATATCATAGAATAAATAACCATAGTTCATAAGACATTAATAATATATAAATAAAATAACATTTTTTTGAGATCATATAATTATCATAAGACATAAGTCTATGGAACTCATAAAATAATTGAAAATAATTTTATTGGCCAATTCATACATCCATGAAATTCATAAAGGATTATGTTCAATTACCATTAAATTGTATCATTAGTATAGATTCACTCCCAATACTATAATAAAGGATATAGTCCCTTATTAAACTACGTTCCTTCCCTATTTTAGTCCTTATGATCTCCTGAGATATCTATCTTTACCCAATGAATTGGTGGTCAATATAATTTTAGACAAACCGTTAAAATAATATAAATGGTTTCATATGTGTTCCCTAAGATCATTAATAATTAATTATAAATTAAATTCTATATAATGTAAGTTGTTTTCATATAAATTTTATCATTTATCATAGCACATCCCACAAGAAATAAATATATTTCATAAACACCTCTTCATAATAGTCATAATCCATATAGATAAAAAGTAAATTTAATATCATTGGATCATATCACCTATAAATAATATGTAATTTCAATGGATGTTATTATAGATGAAATTTTTCCTTAAAATATCTATGGAATATTTCATGAGGAAAATACAAATTTCCTTTTAAAATAACTTTTTTAAAATATTGTTATTTATCAAATATTAATGAAAATAATATCCTTTAATATAACCATGAATCAATGAAAATTAACCTTCAATTCATTGATTAGTTAGGATTATTTTAATTTGAATTCAATTCATGTATGTTAAAATAATTAATCTATCAACATTTTTGGAAAAAATATGAATGTACCTTGCTTAGAATACTAATATAATATTTCATTTCTTTCTTTTTTAATTAATAAAACAGAAAAATTTAATTTAATTATTCATTGGAATACATAAAAAACGTTATAGGAATAATTATAATTAAAACATGGATATGGATAAAATAAAATCTCATATCAAATAGAAATAGGTTTTTCTTTAGTTGGAAACATTTTGTAAAAACAATTATTTAAAAATTGAATAAAATGGAAATTTAACATAACAATTCCATAAATAACAATAGAAGAATAAAAATAATGATATAATTGAGAGGTATATTATGAAATTTAATCATACCAATCTTAGTAATAAACTATCATATTTTAGCATGAGATTTTAATGAAAAACATTTACAACTTCGTTAATATCTAATTTAAAACCTCGTTAAGGGGTGACAAATTAATATATAATAATTTTAAATTTTTATTATATAATTAAATTTTATTTTAAATAATTATAATATCATATGTGATCAAATTATAACATTTATACATCCATTTATTAATAATTATTTATTAAAATCATCATTTTTGGCTATTTACTCTTTCATTTTTCATGTGAATTGAGGTTTGATAGTTTCGGTCCTTGTACATGGATAATTATTATGTCTTATCCATAGTATCTTTTATCAAATTAATATCATATATATTCACACTATATATTTATAGTCACCAGTAAAAGTCATATTTATAATGATAGATAATTCTATTCATGAAGATGGTACACCATACATACACAAAAACTTAATTTTTAGTTTACAACAGATGGAATTAGAGAAATGTAAATTTTTAAAAAAAATAAAATGATAAGTTTTATAATATATATATATATATATATTGATTATAGTTTCTATTATTACCATATTTGTCAATAGAAACAAAAAATTAATAATATAGCTATGTGGAGTCACTAGTCCACATGTATGCACGAGTGACATTATCATTTTTCAACATATTGGACGGTAAGAAGATATATATATATGAAATTATAATAATATTAAGATAACAAATTTTTAAATATAATTTTTAAAAATAAAATCATTTATAATAAAAATCCATGAATGTGGGTTATGGAAAATAAATGGTATTCATGCATGGACATGGTCGTCTATATGTTTGCAAGATTTATACATTTAAATCCCATTTGATAGAGAAGTGAATAATTAATGGGGGTAAAAAATATTAATAAAATGTATTTTTCTTTGAGAAAAATAAATTTATTATTTTAGGATTAAAACTATATAATAATCAAAGTAAATATGAGAAATAATTTGAAAAAGGTCATGTAGGTTGATTACCTCTCTTCGATAGGTTTCTTTAAGATCACTTATTAAGGACCCTTGGGGTGGTATTTAAATGATAATATAACCTATAATAAATTTGTAGGGAAATGTTTGAGGTAATTGTTTATATTTTGGTATTGATATGATGCTCAATACAATGTATATAAGATAAACGGGGGGTTCCATTTAAGAAGTCGGAGAGAGTACACACTTGAAATTTCAAAAAATATTAAAATATAATGATGTAATATTCATACCAAATGATTGAAAATTGATATTTATTTAAATTTGGTATATTTTTTGGTTAATATATGTCCAAAAAAATTATTTTACATGTTGAAATGAAAATTTTGTCATTATCTCTTGGTTTAACCCCCAGTAATGTTTTTAAACCTTAACATTTGTAAGAAATTTTTATTCATTTTAAAATTTAATAAGAGAAAGAATATATATTACCATATTAAAAATACTAATAAGGATGATTCAAAATATGTATTTTATTTTATTGAATTCAATTCACACATGTTTTATAATATAATATAAAATTAATCATGTAAAATGTGATGAAAATTGGTTTCCCATAAAAATAATCATTATGTATTAATAGTTAATATAAAAAAGATAAACATAAAACTAATTTGAGTAATGTATTTAATAACATAATTGAATTAATTTAACTTTTAAATGAATTATAAATAAAATTAAACTAAAAAAATTATTTGAATTAAAATAAAATTTTGAATTAGAACAATATTTTTCAATAATAATGGAAAAATTAATCCTTTAGAAAATTATCAAAATATAAGCTATGATAATTTTGAAAAAATTATTTAATAAAATATATTCATTTTTAAAAATAAATTTTATAAATTTAATTTAAAAATCAATATTATTTTCTGAAAAAAATATAAATTCAATTTATGAAGAATAATTTATTTTTAATAAATATACTAATTTTACTGAAATTTATATTTATATTTATCAACATATTTATCTCGTATAAGACATTTAATAATATTTTCATTCAAAAAGTATTTATTCATATTCATACCATTAATTTAAATTTTAGGTTATAACGTAATGTTATATTATTGTTTATTTAGACTCAAATTTGTGTGTATCATACGCTATTGGAGAATGTTCAATCGAATTGAAGTGGAAATATCATAAAATATAAGGGTGTAATAATATCCACACCTTAAAATTAATTTAAACCACTAAATTACATAATTTTTATACAAAAATAGGATATATCTATTTAATTACATCCTCATGTTCCACTATACATTCACTAAATTTATATTTCCTCTTGAAAACATTATCCAATTGTTTAGTCATGTTATGTAGCACATTATCTATATGATCAAAGATTTATTCTAGTTTTTCATCATAGAAAACATAAGTATTATGTGGTAAACCCACTCTGTTTAGTAAATTATAATGTTTAATTATGTACATCCTAAATAGAGATACATGGAACTCATTGTAAACATGAGACATGTTTAGTGAAAGTGTCGTGCAATAAGAATCTTTAACTACTCAATCAACAATATCGAAGGCACGACTATAGCTAGGGATTATATTTATTTTATTTTAGAATCTCATAACCCCATTCTACAGAAATAGTTATAGGAATACCTTATCTCCAACATTCAGTTTGGGATTTCATTATTTACTCTATGCATGAAATTTTAGTCACATTTGCGATACTTTAATGAGATGTTGAATTGATATAACTTTCCATACCATATCCATAGATAACACAGGTCCCAAATGATTTATTTCTAAAAATACATCCAAGCAGATTTTAGTTCAACACTTATTACTAAATGTGTCTTTATAAGGATGCATCATATGGGTCGAGTGAAAGTTCATAATGTAAAACACTATACTAGATGATGGTTTTGATCCCAATCAGATTTGAAATCCCTAAAAAGAAACCTTATCAATTCTTGTAAGAATTAAAAGGTTATCTATGATTGGCCATCTATTTGAGAATGGTTGGAAGTGCTAAAATAGAACTATATATCCCCATCTTTGGGAAATCCTCAGATCTCGATCAGTTTCATAAAAATTTGGTAATCCATGCAACCATACCACTTGATTAATGAATATTATATAATAATGATCTTTTTTGTAAATATTATCTAAATTAAATAATTTGAGATGAAAATCTAAGGATACTTAATACATCCCAAATATCATTCTGATCATATGATTGTTTAGGGACTGAAAATTAATTCAACTGTTCTGTTTTTTCATTTCAATTATAGTATAGCTAATGGTTGTAATATCCTCATAGACTTATTTATCTCAACACTTATATGATAAAAATCTATGAACCAAGAGATGTACTTCTAAATATCTATCGTTATGTTTTCCTAACAAAAATAATATGTTATATCTATATATGTATTTTAATTCAATGAAAATATAGAGTGAGGAACAATGAGCTTCATCAAACAACTCCATATTCTTTTATGATATGGATAGTAATGGTACATTGTTCATGAGGTTTATCATTCTATAAAAATAAATGTTGAACTCAAGAACATTTATTATATTGTTTTACAACTATATAACTTTATTTTGTGCCTCTTTAATAATTGGTTGGATGGATGTTTGAACATCCATTTGAGTAATATATGATGTCACCCCTTCCTTTAATATTTCCATATATATATATCATAAATATAGAAACAATTCATCTTTTTTATATCTTTTATAGACAATATATCACGATCCACCCAAATAAATGCATCTTTCACCATTTCCAATAACCTATGAGGTAATATATTGTGTATCCATTATAAAAAATTATAATTTATCCACATATTTAATGGAAAAAATACCGTAGATGACTCCAAATAATGATTTGTATAATTTTACTCATGATCATTCAATTATCATCTTGTATAATCTATCAAAAAATAATTCAGTATGAGAATTAGACATATTCCACTATTTTATGCATAAATAAAGATCACAAACACTTATCCATTTTGATAACTATAGTCACATGTGTGTTAACAAACCGCATCATCATTTCGTTGAACTTTTCCTAATATTTATATTAATAAAGGAATTTAACTCACTTAAGAGTTATCTTAGTTATGGTATTATAAATACATGAGAATTTATCCATAAAATAGCAATAATATCCAACCATACAAATGAAAATACAAATAACAGTCATAAAGGTTTGTTTTGTACTTGATTCAATAATTTCCATCTATTTTAGACCCTCTAATATACCCTTGATTAATCTTCTATGACCTAAAAATGTATATTTTTTGCTTCAAAAATTCCCAATTTTCAATTTTTCCATATATATTATCCTTCCTTAAGGTCTTATTTGGAAACAACAATTGATCATCATTCCCTTATATTCTCTATGAAATTAAATTAATGGCATTTATATTGAGAATACCATTAAATGGTCAAGGTAATATCTAATGACTCTATTCATGAAATACATAATCATAATGAGAAATTTAGTATGATCAAATAGAATTAATAAAAAATTATTGTTCAAACATTCTATGGAATGTTTTATTTGGGATTTATTCACTTTTACCCTCTATATATAGTATCTATATTCAATATCAATATTTCATTAATTTTTATATCCATATAATTGATAAAACAAATCATCAATTCAATGAATATGATACTAATTCTACATTGTGATATTTTTTAGTTACCAATAATAAATATGATGCCACCCTGATCCATATTTCTTCTTGAAAAAATGAATAGTTTTACCCCATGGTGGTACACTTGGCTGAAGGAACCCTTTATCAAAATTATATTCGAGTTACATATTTATTTTCGACAAAAAGTTTTGGGTCATTCATTATGTAGTATTTAAAATAGCTGTAACACCCGGTATAAGATCTATTGAAAACTAAACATCATGATTCAGAGGAATAATAAAAAATTATTCCAATATAGCATCAACAAACTCAAATAAAATATGAATGACATTTATGATTAGTTTCTCTGAAATTATATCAGAGAAACTCTCCTTTTGAAATGTAATAGAGACCCATACAATGGATGAAATTTCTAATGTAAGTCCATATTTGTCATCATAGTCATAGATAATCATAGATTAGTCTATAATATAATTTGATACTTCTCTTCCATATTAATTGATGTGGGATTTTAATATATAAAAAATGCTCGTGACAATAATAAAATAATATTCAATGATATGGAGTATAATTAGATTAAAACTAATAACATTATCAAATTCATATAATGGGAAATAATCACAGATAAAGGATGTGATCAATGTACCATAAGATATTTTCAATGCTAATGTAGCATATAATAACTAAGGATATGAATTAACTTTCCTATAAAATTTTCTTGTTATATTAATTTAAATAACTATGCACAAATAGTGTACATAAATATTTTATCATGAACATCCCCCATAACTTCATCTTTTAATATTTAATCCCTTTTAAAAACCCAAATGTTTACCCTGACATTCATGTATCAGTTATCAAATTGATCAATCATGAAATATTATTCATAGGATGTGTAAATAATGACACTTTCTTTTTAAGCAATGATACCTTAGGTTCATCATCAGTCATCCATGATCATTAAATATTCAAATACCTAAAAATGGTTCTTAAATAAAACATTAATTAACATAGTTATATCCTCCAGTAGTGTTAAAATATAGGCATAGTATGGTCACAATCAGTAAGAAAAATACTGACCAGGGTGTCAGACACCGATTCCTCGAGTCGGTCAGTCACGTAACTTTAGGCACTGATCCCTATACGCCTTAGGTTTCAGAATATATTCAAGGCTTTAATTTTATTCATGGGGACACTAAAACCGCTTTTATCAGGGAAATATAATAGTGGGAATAAATAAGAAATAAAAATTTACATATAATATGACTATAATAATACCAATATCACCAGATGACATAAGAAGGGAATAAAATATCTAAATAGATCAATAAAATTTTCTATGATGTCGTATGAGTCATGTGTTACTATAAAAACCCCATAATAAATAATGGAAATGAAAACTGTAATGTGGATACCAATATATAACATGTTCTGTCATCCAAGATCTATCCCAAATCGTACATCTAACAGTGTTCATTTTCACTTATCTGGTCATGAAAACTTGATGTCTATTTGGGTACTTATTAGGAATCATTAGTATGATGTGAGTGAATCATAGTAGAAAAGTACCAATTGTGTCTAATACAATATGTTATCAATAACTGGATATCAATTTGTATAAATAAATAAGTATAATTTATAAGTAAATAGTGAACACATTATCATTTATTACACATTTAACCATTGTAACCCACATGTTCTCGAGGACAAGAGAAGCACAATACCTTCATCGGATCAAGTAGGATATTGAACAATTTCACACATTTATTTCACAATTATTTATAAATAAATGGGATTTTATTATACCTTTATATCAATTAATTATCCAATATAATTATATCCACCATCCAATGTCACTATCATGGGATTATAATTCTTTTTCTATAACCCCATATTTATTTTTGGTATCATTACATGTGGGTCACCCATAGGGTTTTTAGTGCATGAGTCCATTTCCAATACAATTTTTATGAAAGACAAGGGTCTTACAACATTATGGATGTGACCCATGGGTATTTGGAGAAACAGTCTATATCCCACACACCTCACATAGTAAATACCATATGGGAATTTGGAAAATTAATATGTTTCCAAAACTTGTATATCAAATAATCTCATATATCACCTATACCATAATGCCACATTAATGAATTTAATAATTAATTAATCCAAATTCAAAAATCTATATCCATGTCACTCCAATAACTATAGAAATAATTAATTAATCACCTCTATTCCAATAAATAATACTACAACTAATTAATCACATCTATGGTTGTATTTCATGAAAATCTCAATTAATTAATTAAACAATTAATTAATAAAATTCTATCAATTTCCATATCACCAAAACTGACCAATTAATTAATTCAGAATTTTATTAACCCACATCAATCTATTTATTAATCTCTAAAATTCAAATTAATTAATTCTAATAATTAATTAATACAATTAAAATATCTTAGTATAACAACATTAATTACAAAATTAATTATCTTAATTCAAAATTTCATAATCACCACAAATAACATTAATTAATTAAAAATAATAAATAATTTTAATCCACAATATCAATATTAAAATTATTAAATAACTAAATAATAATTTCCCAAATCCCATAACTTCAATGTTTTGGTAACTAATTCCACAAATAAATACCCTAAATTCAAAAATTCCAGGAATTAATTAATTGAAAAATTATTTAATTCAATTATGATATTGAATTTCTGAAAACTCTAAAAATTGTCCAATTACAAACATAGAATTTTAATCACGATGAAGTTATATTTATAATATACCACTATCCTCCAAATTTATAAATAATGATCACAAACATAAATCCCTAATTTGAGAGAAATAAAAACATAAAACAGCAATGATCCCAACATCATGGATGACTCTTTGCCTCTCAAGAACCTGCCTCAAGCACCTATTGGTTTTCAAAATATTCAAAATGTTTCTCCGTATGCTAGCTTATAGAGGTCGTAAATTCTTTCTCTGGTGACATTCGATCCTTGTGTTACTATAGCTGTCATGTCGTAGTGGGTTTTGTAATCTCTCCAATTTAATCCTTGGCCCTGCCAGCTTGTGCGTTCTTTTCATGATGCCCTCAGCAGACTGTCATGTTGCTCCATATAGTCCTCATATATTAGTGTTCAACCATTTTCTCTTACTATATCAATGGTAGGTACTAGTGTATCACTAGAGGTTCCCTCAGATGCTTTTGTGGAGGTGTCCCCTCGACTCCAGTGGACCCTTTCATCCTGTTTTGTGGTGGGGAATCCACTTCTGCAGGACATCAAGGGATTTATAGATTATTGGGGAATGTCGGGTATTGTTCAGATCTCAGTTCTTCTTCCTAATTTATTTTGTATGGTGATGGAGTCTGAGGAATACTACTTCTTCCCATGGTTCAATGCTCCAATATCATTAGGGAGAAGGAGATTAATCTTAGATACATGGGAGAAGGAGTCCCTTAAGGGGAATGAGAGTCCTTGTGTGGTAGTAAGGATTGGTCTCCCCGGCCGTCCCCTAACTTTCCAAAATGATGATTTCCTCAATGCGATGAGAGACTCCCTTAGAGGATTCTTATGCTTGGATAACCTCACCCTCTACGATGAAGATATCCTACTTCCAAGGTGGTACATTGAGAAAGATTTATCGCAACTGATAATAGAGAATATAGTCATAAATGATTTGTATGTGGTGCCTAGGGAACAATCTATTTTGTTCCCTCAGATCCCTAGGTATTTATCATTATGTTGTATCCAGGTCCATTCAAGGGATTTGTGTTGACAACTCCTGAAAATTGGATCACACGAGGATAACAAGGATCTTTCTCCCGTTTTCCAATCCACTCATTGGTGAGGTCCGTCGGCCTCTTGTTCGTTTTTTGGAGAGGGTTACATCATGAAGATAGATCAATACCCCTCACCAACCCTAGATGATGATCAGTAGCTCCCTATTCCCCTTGCTGGTGTCATCTCCCCCTTTCGTGAATCGATGTCCTTTATGCATGTGGTCCTAGATCTGATGATTTCTCTCTAGGCTGGGATACCTTATAATATTCACAGATACGTAGTAGATAGGTTATGGGTTAGGAATTTTTTCTACTTCACTATTCCTCTGTCTGTTGAGCATTGCAACCTCCCTTGAATGGATATCATCTATTTGTCCCTGGAGAGATGGTGGTAATAGGAATCATTCACTGTTCTCTCTTACATAGTGAGGTTAAGTAGATGGATGGCTCTATAGAGGCCAAGGAAGATGGACCATTGAGAAATTTAGTTATGGTTCTGTATTAGATAAATTGTACCTATCAATCCCAAAGTAGGGTGTTGAAGGTGAAGTCAATAGATCTACCTCTGCATGAGTAACCAATGAAAACTTCTTCACCTGCTTATATCCCTGGGGTGTGCACTCATGCCCAAAAAATACATCCTAGGGAAGGTCCTCCTTCTTATGTATGAAGGCCAATGATACTGGGGCCAAATATGGACACCCCTGTTTTAATGTTATCTATGCTAACCTTGAATTCCCATTTCATAAGTGCTTGGGTGATGTTAGATCACATTTATTCAGAAGCCAAGAAAAATTAATCATTCATTTTTGTAGTCCTAAAGAATAAAAAATTCATGAAAAGAACATGACCTTCTATTGTTACATTCATATTAATGAATCAAGGCATCCATTCCCGACTAATAGGCATGTATGGGTGTTTTGAAAAAAAAAAGTGGTTTCCCTAGATACGATCGATGTAGGCGCCCAATACATCACCACAAAAGTCATAAAGGGAGAGTATTCTTATTTACCTACTTTGTTCATGGTAGTTGTCATTTTGAGAATAGAACTCTGTTGTGGCATACACTTGTGTTTTTTTATCTGAAGTATCTTCTGTGGGTAGTGGTGGGGGAATTCAACATGATCCTTGACCCTAAAGAGATGATGGGGAGAGGAGTGTTCCTATGTCATGAAAGCTTGGATATTGCTTATTTTATGGTGGGAAAGGGGTAATTTGACATCAGATATTATGGTAATCAGTATATGCTATGCAATACCCTAGTGGAGCAAGGCGGGGCTGGACCAGAGTAGAGAAATGTCTTCCAAATAACAATGCTCCTAATTCACACCCAAATAACGAGGTTAATCATCTAGCTTGTTGTATCTCAGATCATTTTGCAATTACAGTTTTTTCCCTAAAAAGGAAATTCATGAGGTGTTTAGAAACTAACATCCATAGCCCAAAATTAATTATTATTAGCATCCAATGGGGAGTTGTGGGATGCACGATCACTGGGGAACCCTTGGGATTCACTTCACGACAATCTTCGGAGGATGAAAAATGGACTCTTGGATTTGGCTAGGGAATTACCTTCCTTTTATAAGATCATGCAAGTCCATTAAATGAAGGTTGTTAACATGGAATTGAGCTTGGTGTAGAGTGGTATTAACTCTATTTTAAATGATTTATCACCAAAGGAGATGAGGTTAGTGAAGATTCTTCTCAAGTAGGATCGGTTGGGTCAGGATCATTCAAGGGAAAAGTGGATGGAAGGGGGTGAAAAAAATAATACATTTTCCAGGATTATATCATAGAAATGAAATAATGGATTAGGACAAAAATATTACATGAGGATGGATCATATAAATATGATAGAGATACAGTTGGTAGTATGGAACTCACATTCTTTCGAGACATTCTCAGAGGTAGGATCCTAATAATTTCCAGTGGGTTTCCTAGTGGAAATAATGACCTCTGGGATGTGATCCCCTAAACAGTGAACACCTAGATATTTTGTTCTTGGATGAAATTGCTAATGGAGTAAAATTTACATGGAAATTTTGAAACTCAACCTCGAGGGTGAACATGGCCCTGATGGTTTTCCAAGTTCATTTTACCAGGGGCATGGGTTGTGATCAATAAGGATATTATTCAAGCAGTACATGATTTATTTTTCTAGGAGGGATCCTTCCCTGGGATTCTATTTCCACGACTCTGATTATTATACCCAAGGATATAAACCCATCCCCCCATTCTCACTATAGTTTATTGGGCCTATGCAACTTCCCTTACTTGATTCTAGCATGAATTATCAATCTGAGGTTGTCCAAGAATCGTTAGGGATGGATCATTGTCGACAAACATGGATTCCTAAAGTGTCAGTCCATACAAGGTACAATAGATCTCACCTTGTAAGTGGTAAGGTACATCAACATAAAGACATACTAATCTAAATGGTGATCAAATTGGATATGAAAAATGTATTCGACATGCCTAAATGGAGTTTCTGGAATAGATCCCTCACAGTGATGTGTTTTTCATCCATGATAGTGAATATTATCTTCAAATGCATATGTTCCTCAGGGATGGAGGTTACTTTTATGGGGAAGACCTATGTATTATTCATGGTTACCAGAGGCCTTTATGAGGGAGAACCTTTATCTAAATGTTTATTCATCCTGGCCCAGGATACTCTTAGAAGACACATTATTCATGGAATACATCATGGAGGAATCCACCTTTATAGGAGGTGGAAGAAAATATCTTCGATCTCTCACCTGATGTTTGCCGACAAAAAAACATTATTCATCAATGGTGGGTGGTGCTCTATTCAAAATATCAAGAAATTTCTGGAGGATTATTGTTTCATTAGCTAACATGTCTTTAAAAACTCAATGAAAAGAATCTTCATCAACAACAAGAGATCTTCCAGGCTGTCCTCTTCTATATGAGGTCTCGAGAATATGCAATGAGGCAATTTATCAATGAAGTACATGGGGACATCAATATCATTATTTATACCTCTCATGAATGTTTTTTATCACATTATTAGAGTGATAACAAGTTGTGTTCTTAACTAGAAAACTAGTTTATTTTTTTTGGGAAGTATAGACCTGGTAAACTGTGTTTTTTCTACGATTTCTATTCATTATCTACCCTCCAAAAATGTTCCAAAACATATTGTCAACACAATTTTCCAGGTTTTATATAGCTTCATTTGGGATGAAAAAATATAAGTTAAGAGGAATTGGGCCTCACGTTTAAGTATATCAAGACCCATTAATGATGGCGGGATAAACATTACCATTATTTAGAATACTCTCTAAAGCATTAATGCTAAGATTGCATAGGAAATACGTTAGTATCATAATCCCTGGGGTCAAACCATGTCTCATATATATAGAAGTACCATGGATGATGGTTTTGGGTTTTATTATCTCCTATGATCAACATTTTATCCCCTAGTCCTGACTCTTCAACAGAGACCTATGTGGATATTTGGATTTGGGTAAATTCTTTTCAGGAATAAGAATTGGGTAGGCTCTATCTTTGCTATATCCGAATGTCCTACTCCTCTAATCACAATAATGGAGGTATGGTAACAACCCTGAAAACCCAAGGCTATTTTCATTGAGGACCATCAAAATATTCTTGAGTTCATTGAGATAATTTTGGCACCAGATTGGTGTTTTTTAATAGTCATCTTATCATTTTTTTACAACATGATATTTTGTCATGGTGATCTCCTCGCAGGACCACCAGGACCAGTGGAATGAAATGGATTGGTTCCATAAGATCCCAATGATGCTAATTTTTTTAAACATGGAACATCAAGAACCTTCCTCTTATTACGGAAGATAACATCAGGAAACTAGAGATCAGAATGCCTTCAGGGTTTCACTATTGCAGCAACATGTGGGGGGGATAACTCTTAACACCTGTTTTTCAATGGTGAATCATCTCATGATATTGGTTCTTTCCTAAGAGGAACGATGGTTTTATCCTCTCAAGAGAAGAACAGATTACCTTTATAGGATAGGTTCTTCAATTGAATGTTGGGATAAGTGATGGAACAGATGGCCCGAGCAACGATATTATTTTTTGGGTGCTGGTGCCTGTGGAAAGTTAGAAATCGGGAAAGTATTGAAAGAAAAACACCCACAAAAAGGGCCATTATTGGGAAGATGTTTTTCTAATAATTAATATGGTTGAGCTCATTATAGAGTGGAAGGAGGATCCTTAATTTATTTTCCTTAGGGTTATAGATTCATGGTAAAACCATCCCCCGACAAAAATGCAGAAAAAATTGGGTGGTTGAAATCCTCCATCCATCATCTGTCTATTTAACATGGATAGGTCCTGCTATTCGGTTTTGATTAAGTGAGGTTCAGTGGTTTGAGGAACTGGGAATAATTTCTTGATGGAATACACTCTATCCCATGGTTATTAAACCTACCACATAGCTAAGGACAATACTTTTATCCCTGGGTTCTCTCTATGCATCCCCAAAGAATCGGGATATTTCCCAAGTGGATATGGACTCCTTGATCCATAATGATTTCCAGAATGGAAAAGTCTCTATCCATTGGCCCATATCCTACACTTTCAAGAAATTTCTATCTCTCCTTCAGTACAACATCCAAGTCACCCACACATGGCTCAGGGGGAATAGGGATGCAGATTACATGGTTTCTCTATCCGACCAAAGCACCATCAACGCTTTCCATATATCTATTAACTGATTGATCCAAGAAGGTGTTAATTTGATTAGAGGGTATTACCTTGGTTTGTACTTTATTATACATCCTTAATCCTTGTGTTTCCTTTTTTTATTTTTTCTTGAAATGAAAATTTTACGTTGATGGATAGATCTTTATCATAAACACAAAATAAAGATTGAAGAATCAAGACCCCATAATAAAAGATCTATATATAAAAATTCAATATATATATCCTCTAATATATAGGGAAAATTCCCTAAAAATATTTAATGGGAGATCATATAGATGAATGAAACCATAGTGGATTAGATGCTGTTATCAGGAGGGGTGCAGATCTCCCATCCATTCATCAAATCGTGATGAAAGGAGGTCATAATGGACTAAAACCTGTCCGGGAGGATTGAAAATCATGAATTTACATTTTGGTATGAGTTATGGAATAATAAGGATAAAAATGGGGGTTAGTAAATTTTTTATTAATTATTATGGGATTACAATCAAATAGGCACGATTCGCTGCTCGGGGCACCTGATGTCCTGAAACTGTGTACCATAATCACAAACATAATAAAGGGGTTAATGATTTCACCAAAGAGAGATCAGTTTATGGAAATATTTAAACCACACTTTCTAATACAATCCTTTTGGTTTCCCTTGGTATTCTAGGACTAAGGGCATAGATTGGGAACACTATGTAGTTTCCAACTTCCTCCAAAATTTCCATTATTCACTAAAACACACCTCAAGGAACATCAATCAATATATGATCATAATCAACAAAATTAATACTACAATAAGAGCCTAATAAATTATCATAATAGGTCAAAATTATACACACCATTCACTAAAATGATGGTTGAGGTATACTCAGCCAGCCCTTTTCGGTGTTATTATCCCTAGTTGCATCTATGCCAATTCCTTGTCTAATTATAGTATCAGTAGTGGAATGTATTGATTGGAAAACCACATATTATATTACTTCACAACATATTATGATTTTAACCTTTTTATATACATTTACAACATGTTATTTAGTGAATTTCCTTAATCCCAATATCAAAATATTAACTAAATACCTCAATGATACAAATTTAAGAAGCACATGATTTTTTAACATTTTTTTTACATTTATTAGATTAATATTTTCTACATAACATAATGATCCATGCCAGAATAATATATTATTAATTTATTTGTAAATTATATAGACAGTGTAATTATTTATTTAATGATAAAAAATATTTACCAATGGGATCTTCTCATATAGTACTCTTAATAGAGAAGGCCTACTTAAATCATTTGATCATTAACTAGGATACGAAGACATATAAAAGGGAGATCTCATATGCTTCATAAGGGTAATCAAGGGAGATATCAATGATTACTAAATCATAGAAGGAAAATAAATTTATGATAATAGGAGAACAACATTTGAAAACAATTCCTTTCATATCATAGAACTTAATATTTAATCATGGCATAAATCATTGTAGTTCATAACACATGAATCATGAGGGAGTCAAAAAACATGAGCCCTGATATTATAACATTGTTATATGGAATTTTTTTTGTAAAAAACATGACCATAGATCATCATTTCCTTATTCAAGGATAACATCCAATACTATCATATTAAAATAGATTCCCTCTTAATTCCATCGTATTCATAGTCAAGCATCACTCTCAAGACTATCATAGTTGAAAAATTCTCGTACTAAGTAGTGTTCACTCCCAATTCGATTCATTATTATGTCATTATATAACCAGATTTAAAAAATTAATTATATGTAAAAAAAATTTATATTCACACTTTCAGATAATCATAACCCATTCTTATTTTATCCACAATATCATAAATCATTCATCATATATGATAACCCAAAAAAAATTCATAAAAATTTAAATGTTTCATCATATCATAACATGTGGAAAAGAATCTAGTTTCAAAAAAAATATCATCATTATCTCCCCAAAACATCCTAGTAATTAATAAGGACAATATCCTTTGATAATATCCCAAATAAATCAAATTAAACATAAATTGTTGTTATTATAAATAAAATTTTCATTAAAGGAACTTTGGAATTTTCTTGAGGAAAATACATGTTTTATTTTGAAACCAATTATTTTAAATATTAAAAATACCAACTATTATAGAATTATTTTCATTTAAAAGGACCTTTGTCAAAATTTAATTTAATAATTGAATCATTGATATGTCAACATGGTGGAAAATTCCATTCATTTTGTGTACATTAAAAAAATATAACATCAATGTTTTCGAAAAAAATACAAATGTAACTAATTATAATAATGACTAGAAGATTCATTTTAATTTTTCTGAAAATAATTAAAAGAATTTTATAAATAAAAAATAATTAGAGAATATTAAAAATATTCATGAAATTTTTTTAATGAAAAGATGAAAGTGGAAGAAAATGGTTTCCCAAAAGGGAGATAAATAATGCCCTTTTTTCTTCAAATCATTTTCTAAATCATTATAATTGAAAATAAGTGGAAACTGTACTAATAATTAAAAATTAAATAAATAAATTTCATAAATTAAAATTCATGAGATAATTTATCATTATATCGTCACATTTCATTATCATAAACATAATCATAAATAACCACATTCAATAATGATGTAGTACAATAAAGTTATTACTACAATGGAAATTTATGAATCATAAATTCATCAAAGAGTGAACCATACATGCATATTTATATCCTCGTAATTTGTTTCTGAAAAGACATAAAATAAATCCACTTCCTATATATACACTACATAATATAAATAAGTGGTGAATATGGAATGTTTCAAAGAGAAAATAAAAATGAGATAGAAATCCATTACCTTATGTTGGACTTTAATTGAAGACACTCTAACATCCATTATAATATATTTATTATTATTATAATTATATTAATTATTCATTTAAATATTCATATGTGATCCACTTATAAATTATCCATACACATTTATTAATAGTTCTTTATGAAAATCATCATTTTAGGGTGTTAACAATTAAATTTTTCACAAGAATATCAATTCGGTTGTTCTAGAACATGTAATTTGATAATGGATCCAGTACACACACTCACATATATATATACATATATTTATTTACTTATCCAAAATAAGTAGACATATAAAAATGAATTAAATTTTTCATGGAGATGATGGATCATACATACGAATGAACATGGTTTTTACATTTAAAAGTGTGAAAAAGAAAGAAGGTACATAATAATTCAACATTAAATAGTCTTTATTATATCATATATATAATATATAGTCATTAAAGATACTTAATACCATTCATATGATGAATAAAAAAATTAATAACATCATGTCATCGAAGTGGTAATCCAAACATACATACAAAAAACATTATCATTTTCCGATGGATTGAAAGGTAAGAAGTTAGATATGATATTATAAGTTCATAATAAAAATTATTTCTTTAATATAATTTTTTACAATATAAGCTCATCATAATATCCAACCATGAAATATGTTGATGGGATATTAATGGTATTACTTGGGGGAGGATTTAGTCCACATGTGTGCATGAGTGATACATTCACTTTCCATTTAATATAAAATCATGTCGGAAATATAGTTTCCAAAAACATTATAATATTTAAATATATCTAGTATACTAAACATATTTTTTAATATATAATACCCTAGAGTCATAGGAGACAAAATAAGTAATAATTTTAAAAGTTTTGGGTAGGAGGATTACCTCTCGATCGGTGTGTGTCGTTTAGATCGCTAATTAAGGATCCTTGGAAGGATATTTTATGGGAAAAGGAACTTATTATTAGAATCTTCAGAATTTTATAAGGTATTTATATATGTTTTTAATGAGATATATGTATCCATGTGGTGAAAATAAGGGAAAGGGGTTATTATTATTAGTAGGGGAGAGGACACGCTAGGAATTTCTTAAAAGATTAAAATATAATAATGTGAGAATCATGCAAAATGACTCCATATATGTATATATTGGAGGTTGGGATTGTTTTATGGTAACATGTGGACACTCAATTTTATATAAATTGGTTTAATTAAAAATCTCAGCATTATTACATATTTTAACTGCCAACCACCGCCCTCTTAAACCAATATTAAACATAACCATGGTCGAAACCTATTACTAATTTTATTATACGTAAATACTTAAAAAGAAAGTTAACAATATTAAATATTTTTAATTATTCTAATTCCAAATATTATACATATTTTTTCACTTTATATTTATTAAATTGAAATAATTTTATTTAAAATTGACACGGTAAAATCTGATGAAAATTGTTTTTCCAAATGTTTTTTCATGACAATAAAATATTCAAAAATAAAAATAAAGTATAAAATTGATTCTAATGAACTTTACTAGAATAATAAAAATATAACTCAACTGATTTTACTTTTAAATAATTTTTTTAATAAATTAACAACGTAAATAATTGAAACAAAAAAATGAATATATAATATAATATTTACTATCCATTGAAAGTCAATATTTGATTAAATTCACAAAATTTTACTCTACGATAAATTTTCAATGCTGATTTAAAAAATATAATTAATTTCATGAAATAATTTTTTTAAATGGAGAATAATTCTTTTATATTATTTTTTCGCAATAACAAGATAAAAACAATTTTTTACCGATTTTTTATATATGAAATTAGTGGTTTAATAAGAATTAATTACTTGTTTATCAATATTTTATCATTATGTAAACCCATTAAACATATTTTTATATAATGATTTTTATATTAATACCACCTTTAAAATAGTTATTATATAACCATATACTATATTATAGTTCTTTTAGAATTGAGTTTTCATGATCACAAGACATCAAGGAAATTGAATTTATTTGAAAAAAATGTTACCAGAGAATATTTAGGTAGAATGGAAACTCACTACATAGAATTGAATAATTTTACAAATACCATGTTTCAACATTTTTTATTACCTAAAATTCAAAAACCTATAGGGTTTATATGTAATTACTCTCGTGATATTTGTTAATATTTTCACTATTAACGATTGATACATTAATCATAATATATGATGATCAATTATGTCCCCTATATATAAACACAACTTTTTTGGGACAATTAATAACAAAATTTTTTTATTTTAATGTCGAACACCCAATAGATTTGTAACCACAAATCTCATGTCACATGAAAAAATATATAATCTATTAGGGTGCCTTTAAGGATCACCAACCTCATACCAAATTTATTCCCTTATCAACGACAATGCACCCTCATCCACCAAGCTCATACTTCCATAATCCTCCAATATGAATCCCATATGGTCTTCTAGGAAAACATTATCTATCAATGGGGTTCACAACACCTCTAAAATCACACATAACATACCAATGAAACTAAATGAAACCTATTGCATTTTTATTTCTAGGACTTTGTCCTGCAAAGTATAATGGAAACCACGTCTTCATCCATGGTGGAAATATGACTTAGTATAATTAAACTCAAATATGAAAACAAACTATACTAAATTAGAGAGAATTATATAGGAGAACATAGTGGAAACAGAATATACAAACCTTCCACAATTTGGAACGATGAATGGTCACTAGACTACCTGATGAGTAGTAGAAAAGAGAAGGAAGATAATTAAAGGGAATCAAACTCCCATATTCACATTCCAAAAACTTTTAGGGAAACTAAAGTGGGTTCCTATTAAAATGGGATAGAATTTCAATTTTCTCACATATTTTAAAAATTCAAGAACAGAAATAAAATAGTAGTGATCATCCACCCGATATCCAATGGATGGGATAGTGTGACAACACAACATTTCTTCCCACATGAACTCTAGTGGGATACCACTATGGTTTCTGAGGAATTTTTAAAAAACCACTCTAGAACCCTCCATCACTAAACACCTTATATTAATAATTTTTCTCTTACATACTAATAACCCATATCTAAATCATCATTTTTATAAATTATAAATTTATTTTAAAAAGTCTATTTTTCATCATAAATTGAAAATTTCCAATTGATTTCAGTTCTTCTCTCTCTAGAACACATTTCATTTCTAATTCCACTTACCTAAACTAGATCAAGTAAATATATACTACCCACAATAATAAGTATAAACCATGATAATTCGACACATGAATATTTGAGGAACTATACTATTAAACAAAATCATTAATTCATAATTCAATTCCATATATTCAACTGGTTATGGTTATCATTACATTTCACCTTAATCAGGTTTAACAATAAGAAACCCCATGAGAATCTCTCTATGGAACATAATTACGATTTCCATTACCTAATAATAATAATAATTTTTCATCCAAATATTAATTATCATTAAATTAAATACAATATAGTTTGTACTCCACAACAATAACAATCCATAAAAAGTCTCAATCAACCATACACCATTATGTTGTCTATTTTCATTAACGACATGATGATGACACACTACCATTTATAATCATGAATTACCAATTTAATCAAATCACAAGTCACCAATTAAAATCATCAGTACAGACAAAATAATTAATCACATGGCATCAATCCCAAGAATCATCATTTCATTCACATTGAAATAAAGATTCTCATAATCGATACTATATAAAAAAAGGACCCACCGCATTATACATTTTAGTGAGATCCCAATGATAACTAACATTATATAAACTTAATAACCAATCCAATATATTTTTGAAACATACATCCTATTATTTTAAAATATCACAACTAAACAAAACACAATATTATGTTTCCGTGTGAGTTGTCCTGAAATGCTTTTCAAAACTTTATGCCAATATTTGGGTATTCCTCAATTACCAACATAACCTATATTTTTTCATTCAAATTCCAAACCAAAACTATAATAACCTACACGTTTGGTTCATCGTGATCAATAAAAAAATGACCCCAAGAATTTCACACTATTAACTTGGGTTGATAAAAAAATTCCCATCTACAATGATATGTTCTATATAATATACCTTATTTATGATCAATGAGCACAATCCTACGAAAATTCTATCAACTATTGAATTTATAAAAATCACGATATCTAATTATATTTCACAAATATACCCTTATCATGTTCCCTAGTTATGCATATAACGTTGAAACAGTACCCCTTACCATCAATACCCATCCCTATTAATAATTTGTCATTAGAACATATTTCCTCGATAAATTTTATAGAATGTTTAATACATAAATAATTACAATACAACTATAACATTACATTAAAATATAGGATCTCTCTAGTCTGAAAAGAAATTTATATAATCATCAGTTTCAAAAATAGTGAAGTTATCAAACTCTCCAAAACTCCATTCATCAAGATGATCCATTGGTCCACATAAAATTTCATAAAAATTTTCCGTGAGTCTCCCTCAACAAATATTTATAACGTGTTTACTAGTCATCAATCACCTAATTCATCTCCTTTTGTTACCCATTCTCATTATAATCCTTCAGCCACTCTACAATAACACTACAAATATCACTTATCATAATTCATTAATATCTTGATACAGCTGGTCCAATGGTCAATCACACCTAAAAATTTCCAAACCTACCCTTTATCCGACCCATGTTTCAAATAGTGTTATGTGATAAACATTTTACAATTTAATTATAAAAATAAGGTGTTTGATATATTTCCACAATTATCTCATATCTAATCACCATCAATTCATGATATTTCATTTAATCCCATCAATATCCCATGAAAATTCATTAATCAAATTAGGTAACTAAGGTGTCTGAACCCGTAACACAACCCATTTGAGCCACTCATAGATAGAGCACTAAATGGGTGTCAAGAGACCAAACAAAAAAATCCCTGAAATTCATAAACAATAAAATAGTAAATAATCACATCGAAACATTGTTAATTATCTTCTATCATTGTGACATCACCCAAATAGTATTGTGACCTACACAACTAAATTTCCATATATCATGATCTTTTAATATCAGACTATAAATATGTATCTCTTTTCTACCAAGGATGACTATTCTTAATTGATCTCAAATATTACATTTACAAGGCTAATATTGGGTCATATTAATCCTTATACCTCATTGATTAAACAAAACTCACTCTTTAATCCCAATATTAGAGGGAATCTAACTATCCACAATCACAATGTGTTTTTGAATCCACTATTTAAAATCACATCTAGAATATGGTAGTCCATCACCATAGTGTCACTATTTTTTAATAAGTGTATTAAAAAAGGATTTATATAATTTAAGTCTTATGATCATGTTTTGGAAAAAAAATTGATGGACGTTCTACCATTCACGGCATGCCTATCAGAACACAAGCACATACCTTGTTTTATAAATCACAAAACCAAAGGAATTACTATTCCAAAAAAATAAAGGATCACATATTACATGGGTTTCAAATCTATAGAAAATATAATATAATGAATATTTATAACATTCAAGGAACTCACTAGACTAGGATAATCCCTCACTCATGTTACCCCAACTAACATAGAATAAAAATAGGAAAATCACCATTCTATTAAATTTTAATATTAAAATAACCAATATAACGGGCCACATAATATCATTACAATGATATCTGCGAATATTTATTGGTCACATTCAAAATAATTCATAAATCTTTTGGAAATATATATTATCCCATATAAACATCAATAGGCTCCTCAATAGTCAATAAACCAAATCTTGTATCTCATGTCTATTGTGTATCCTATACCCAAACCAGCTACCCATAATAGGATACTGATCCTCACCAAGATTCTGTACACCATAATAGACCCAATGGGATAAATGTAAATAATTGAATATATATATATATATATATATGAGAAACGTCTTCCTATAATTATTTGTATAAAAAATTGTATTTATGTGGTTCTATTAACAATAATTCCACTAATTAGTTTCATTGGAAAGCATAAAATATGTTTCTATTAACATTTTAAATAACAGAAACATCAATTATTTCCCATACAAAATATTTTAATCCCAGAAATACATATACATTTAATATGATCATACATGACTGATATAATCCATAAACACATGTGATTCAAGTCACTATTGTCCATGATAAAATCAAATAAATCAATTAATCCAAAACATATTTTTTTTGATATGATCAACACACATGTATCACAAAACTGAACAACATAAAAAATCTATTGATAACACTTTCTTATTTCCATGCTCTTCTCACTAATATGTTACCTACACTATAGTTTGCCATAACATCAGGCATTCCACCAACTATATTTTGACAACCCGAATTTTTGAATAATGTTATTTTTCATACATTTGTGTGTTATTTTATTTTTAACTCAACAAAACAAAATCATTTAATTAATGAACTGATTATAACTAATATGAGATTGTTGGGATTCAACTGTCATATAACCATTGATAAATATGACTATTGGAAACTATATTCATAATTTTGTGATCATTGTCTATAAATAAATATAATCAAGGATAATTGAAACAGAAAGAAGAGTTGATGGTATCATCTAGAAGACATGGGCCGTATGAATCCCATTTGTCAGATATTGGGAAGGAAGTGGCTCAATTGGGTTTCAATATATACCAATACCAAGCCGAACATCAATCCATTAAACATGAACGAAATCACTTAAGAGAGAAGTTCAAGATGATATAATCCACCACTCGGAAATTGTTGTTTGATCTGCCGCAATATTCTAACATTATTATACACCATAATCTTAGATCTTATGTCGGTGTTATAAATGGATATATAATAGGGAAATATTTACTTGGTGAAATATTTTTTTTATAAATAAAATTATATTTTATTATTATGGTAATTTTTTTATATTTTAATTGTTAAAATAAATTTAGGATGAATTTATAGAAATTCTATATTATTTGATATTTTTGGAAAAAGGTTTTATGTAAATATTTTTTTTTAATTTGAATAATTAATAATGTGAAATTACTTTCAAAAAATTGTATTCTATAATTGGGATCAGTGAGAAATTAGGAGTCTAATAAGATCAATTGATGTTTTGATGAATTTTAAATTAGGAATTGTAATATTACCCTTTTGAATAGTAATGTGACTAATGGAAAAGTATCCTCATATAATAAAGTATAAATATTATTAAAAATCGTGATTAGGTAATGTTAAAAATTATCATAAGTAAATAAATGTTTCAGAAATTATTAGTTAACTATTAGTATTTTTAGGTAAATATTGATTTTATGTAAAAAATAAATATAACATATTAGAAAATTATTTTCATAAAATGGTGTTCATTTTTAATTTAGAACATACATATTAGGTTATGGTGTGTTTATGATTTTTTTACAAAATGATTTTTTTTTCAGTGATTACTATAAATATAGTTTTCTGTTTTGGTGTGTTTGGTGACATCATTAATGTTGTAGTCAAGATTTGGTAATTTTCATAGACTTTTTATACTATATGATAAGTTATGAGTTGTCCAAATTGGCAAATACCATTGTAAAATACCATGGGAAAACCCAGAGTTTTTCACATACCACTAATGATGTGTCCCTAGAAAATTAAAAAACAATTCTTCAATTTTTATATAAAAACCAACCCATTAATTCATTCCATTCATAAAGTACTCATATTAAATGTATATATGGTATTTTTAACTCTTAAGTACTACTCAAAAGGTTCAGTCATCCCCCCATGGTTCCAACCATCAATTTATTGATGGTAGTCTTCAATGTAAGGGAACCTTTCACCCTCCTCTTTTAGTCATGACATCCGTTATGTTATGTCTTCTTGTTTCCATTTATTTATATGGGTTTATGTTATTATATATCTTTAAGGATTTCTATATAATTTCCTATTAATGGGAGACCCTTTCCACTATCAACCAATTTTTTTTGATTTTTTATGTGACACCGTTAGGGTTTCAAATTTTCGTAAAAGAAATTACATATTCTCTTTTCTTTCAAGTTTATTTTTCTTTTGGTATGTCATTTAAATATACATACCATGATCTTATTTGTATTTTATTCTTCCCCTATACTTTATTATAATTTATTTTTGAATGGGTGAACCTTTTCCCTTAACATTTTTATGTTTTTCTAAAACCGTGTTGTGTAGTAGTTACGCTGCAGATTTTTCGTCTCAAAATCGCTCTCTTTTTCTCTAGAATCATTATTATTTTATTTATGTGAGTACCCAAACCTTTTTCATCTCCAGGGGTATTCATAAAGACATATAAATGATATATTATATTCTGTAATTGACATACATAAAAGCCTTATTCCCATTCCATGTGTTATTAATGACATAATGATCACGTTTTTAAGCACGTTTTAAAACCTCACGATTTTGATATGAAAATCATTTCTTATATTCTCATTATGTTATTTATGAAATGATTTATAATGATCAATTTGGATAAAATTAAAATAAATACATATTAATGGTGCTCCTTGATAGCATACCAATGCATTGTGTGTAGAATTTAATAACT
This sequence comes from Viscum album, assembly GCA_963277665.1. NCBI lineage: Eukaryota > Viridiplantae > Streptophyta > Magnoliopsida > Santalales > Viscaceae > Viscum > Viscum album. The sequence goes on along the minus strand of OY728138.1, from coordinate 1,656,593,482 downwards.
AGAGATAACATGTTTCTTGATACCTTGGTGAATAACCTGGGTAATATTTATTAACCCATGGGGTTGGAAATTTGTGTCATGTTCGTGAATGATTAAATAAAATATTGTAAAGAAATTATCAAATTATATTTCATACTTTTATTATTATTAGTATTGTATTCCTTTTTAATTAAATTCTCTTAATGATATCACATAAGTTCACATGTAAAATGTTTCACTTATGTTGCTTGCTGCGATTTATGCTCACCCTTTCCTTTGATGTATATATCCAGGTTGTAAGATTTAGTGATTGTATATAGTATACACATTTCAAGAATCTTTCAATGGATATTTAAAAAAATTTATTATATTTTCATATTTTATGTTCCTGATTTCCATGTCACTAGACATTAAATATCCTTTTTATTTGTAAAATGTAATGAAATGTTTTGTAATAAAAAGGAAGAATTCAATATTTTGTATTAAATAATAGTTTAGTTATTTTTAGGCATTTGGTTTTGAAAACATTAGGAATAACCCTATATAAAATATTAAACAAAAGAAACCTTCCTGGTATTTTGGTGAATTCTTAAGTTGTTTTTGAACAAATAAATCCCCGTCTGGATATGAATAAGTGGATGTGGCTCTGGATTAGATGTACCTAAAAGGTATATATCTGAAAATGTGTTTTTGGATTGACCAGGGGTATCCTAGTACAATACAAAGGGAATTACTGCACTACTGTATTGACACTCTCAGGGAATATATTTGGTTTATCACAATCTTCATATGAATCATTATGAATGATTTATAAAAGAAATATAATTGTTTATGAATGATATTTTAAAACAAAAAATTCATTACAATTAAAAGAAAAATAAAGGAAATAATATTCTCACAATGGTTTTATTCAGTGATAAAATGATGGGTAATATGAGGAACATTGCAAATGGTGATTGCAATGGACCACGTGCTGATGACCTATCAATGGAAGCCAAAATGGAAAATTTCACTAAAATCATGAACTAAATGACTCAGGTTACGAGAAACTACTTGAATAATGGTCAGCTACAAATCTCCACACTAAGGGAACAACATTATTTTGATACTTTTTTTCTTCATTGACCACCTAACTTTAGTTGATCTACTAAACCATTTATTTATTAATAGTGGATGAGCTCTATCCAGCAGATATTTTTTGTGCTCCAATGTTCAGAAGAAGAGAAGGTTATCTAGGCTGTTTACTGCTTAAAAGGTGAAGGTAATTAGTGGTGGATACTGATTAAAAACACTATTCCAAGATTGGATGATGAATAAATAGAGTTGGAATAGTTCATAGGCAACTTATTCAATAATTATTTCCCTTAGTATATGAGAAAAAAATAGAGAGGGAGTTTCTCAAAATGAAGTACAGTAAGAAATAATCTTTTGGAATATATGAGATGAACTTCATAATAATTTCTTGTTACAACTCAATCATTTTCATTGATCCTAATTAGAAGGTTAATAGATTCTTTGTTGGATTAAGACCTCATATGAAGAAGAATATATCCAACCAATACTATGATAGCTATGTGAAGATTGTTTGGAGTGCGATGAAAGTCGAACTGGAGTTTGGTGAGATGTAGTAGACTCATAAATCCAATTACTAGAAGAGATCAATGGATCCCAACATAAGAAATACCATTTATTAGAAAAAATGATTCAATAATTGAAATGTGCCACATGTAATAAATGTGGGAAAAAATATTTGTGTAAAAGCCATATCTGGAGTGGTAAGTGGTTCAAGTGTGGAAGAGATGGCCATATTGCACAAAATTGTCATAGTGAGGTGAAGCCTCAAATTACCAAAACTAATGACAATGGGATGTTCATACATGCTCTAAATAATGTCTAATGATATAAGTGTATAAATCATGGGAATGTTTTAGTTATTTTCCAAATTTAAGGGAATTAGAGGGGATTCATCATCAACCTCAACAATGGCTAATGGGACAAGGTATTGATTTTTCTATCACTAAAACTGATGTTTAAGAACCATATGATATGGTGATAGGTTTTCTTGTTGTTCTCCTAAATATATAATGTACATTGATTGGTTCTAGTTCTATGTATTCCATTTTTTCCTCCAATTTAGAAAAAAAATCAAGCCCTGAATTTCTAAAAGTAGAGTTAGCAGCCATAACAGTTGCTGAGATTAACCATGCATCAGCAGTAATTAGAAAATATAGCATTTACAATAGTAAGCTTAATCTTATCGCAAATCTAGTTGTCATTTCCAGGATGGAACTTGACAATATACTAGGGATAGACTAGATCTCAATGTATAATTCTCATATCGAAAATATAATAAAGGAAATCTCAGTAGTATTGAATGGAAAACTTATAGTTATCTTCAAAGGAGAGATATCTCAGCCTAACTTTTTTCAATAATAACGCATATACCATTCTTTATATAGTTGGTCAGTGATTAATAAAAAGTAAATGAGAGTAAAAGGATAAATAATTTCCCTATAATCCTGGAATACATTGATGTATTTCATGAGGAGTTACACAGACCTCCCCCCGAAAGAGAGGTAGAGTTCTCTATTGAACTCATACCTAGATCCCATCTGATATCTAAGATCTCTTATAGGATGGGAAATGTGAAGATGGAGGAATTAAATAAATAACTCTATGAAATGATTGAGAATGGGTTTATCTAATCATGTGTGATCCTTGGGGAGCACCTATTCTCTTTTTGAAGATGAATAATGGATCAATGTAGGTGTGTGTTGAATATAGAGAAATGAATGGGATCATAGTGAAGAACAAATACCATCTTCCAATAATTGATGATTTATTTAACCACATTCATGGGGCTAAATTCATCTCCAAGATTGATCATGGATCTGGTTATCAAAAATTGAGTTTGATGAAAGAATATATTCCAAAAAATATCTTTCCATCATGATATGGGAATCAAGAGTTTCTTGTTATTCCCTGCGCACTAACTGAAGCACCTATTATTTTTATAGATTTGATGAATAGAGTCTTTAAGGGATACCTTGATAAATTTGTGGCCGTTTTTGTTGTTGATATTCTGATATATTCACAAAGTCGCGAGGAGAATGAGGATCACATAAAAATTATTTTGAAAAATCTATAGAAGGAGGTTCTTTTTGTAATGTTCAGAAAATGTGAATATTGGATACCACAATTATCTTTTTTGGTGAACATTGTATCCATTGATGGAATCACAGTTGACCCTATAATGGAAAATGTTGTATAGGTGTGGCATCATCCAACAAAAATAATTAATATTTCTGTTTCCCCTCGTTTATCGGGATATTAAAGGGGAATTATGATAAAATTCTCATGGATTTATTTTCCATTAACCAAGTTAAATGGAAAAGGGGTAAAGGTCATTTGGACAAAGGAGTGTGAGGAATGTTTCCAAGACCTGAATTCGATCTAGGATATTTCACGCATGTCAAATCTACCCTCAAGATGATAATTATTTGTTATCATTAGTGATATATATATTAAAGGTCTTGGATACATCCTCCTAAAAAATGACACTCATTGCTTATGATTCTCCACAGTTAATGAATCATGAGAAGAACAATCCTTTGCATGATCATGAGATGGCTTCTGTTGTTTTTTCTCTAATGATATGTAGGAACTATAATTATGGGGAGAAGTTTAATATTTACACAAACCATCAATGTTTGAAGTATATTTCCACAAAAATGGAATTGAACATGAGACATAGGATAAAATTGGTTCTTCTTAAAGACTATGATTGGCCAATTTATTATCATCCTAGAAGTAAAAGCAAATTAGTTGATGCATTACATTAGAATGAAGCAATTTTTTTCCATGATAAGGATTCAATGAGATCCATTGATAAATGACCTAATAAATACAAGTATGGAAATTATAAGGAAGGGAAATCATTAATATGTTACCAAAATATTTTCTTACTATCATTAATATAGAAGATCAAGAAACCTCATAAAGAAAATCCTTTTTTGCAGAAGAACATCTAGGTTGTGTAGGATGGAAAGTTTCCCAAGTTCAATATAGATCAAGAAGGTCTAATAAAATTTCATACTAGGATTTGTGTTCCATATTTTCCAGAAATAAAGAATGATTAGATGGATGAAGCTCATAATTCTACGTCTTTTATACATCCTAGAAGTAAAAAATGTATAAAGTCCTTCGTGATCATTATTGGCGGGATAATATGAAAAAACAGATTTCCAACTACACCTCGAGGTGAATGGTATTTATGTAAATGATGACAAAGTGAAAACATCCTAAAGGGGTATTACAACCACTTCTCATTCCATCATTTAAGTGTGAAAATCTCACATTGGAATTTGTCACTAGTCACTTGAGAACATTCTAGAGAAACAATGTTATATGGGTTATTGTGGTCTGTCTAAACAAACATCCCATTTTATCTCTATTCAAGAAGATTTCTCTATTGAACAACATTCCAGGATATACATGTAAGAAATGGTAAGGCTTCTTAGAGATCCACTTTCTATCGTATTTGGTCATGATCTAAGGATCACATCAAAATTCTAGTGAAGTCTTCAACATGCTCTGGGAACTGAATTGAATTTATATATGTCATGTCACCCACAAAATGATGGCCATTATAAAAGCAATATTCAAACACTCAAGTACATGATGATAACATGATCAATGGAATTTAAAGGATGATGGGATCAACATATCCCATTAGTTGAGTTCTCTTACAACAACAGATTCCACTCGATCATTCAAATGGCACCCTATGAAGCTCTATATGGGAAGAAATGTATAAATCTAACTTGTTGGGATGAATATTGTGAGAGAATGATTCATGGGCCTGATCTTGTATAAGAGATGAAAAAATGTCCATGCCATCCAGAAAAACATTAAGGCCTTTCAGAGTTGGAAAAAGAGGAACACAGATAGCTATGGGAGGGACATAGAATTTGATATAGGTGTCAAAGCCTTTCACTGAATCTCACCAAGGTAGAGAGTCAAGAGGTTTGTGAAGAAAGGGAAGCACATCCCTTAGTATATTGGCCCCTATTTAATCCTTTATCGCATAAGGGTTTTGGCCTACCCATTCAAAGATACTCTAAATATATCACATTTTCATGATGTCTCCACGTATCCCTAATGAGGAAGTACATACCTGATCATTTACATATACAAAATCAAGAGGTGGTACAATTGGAACATTACCTCTCTTATGAGGAGAACCCGGTGGAGATTTTGGATCATAGAGACGAGGATCGATGCCTCAAGACTATTTTCCTCATAATGGTGTTATGGAGAAACCAAAGATGAAAAGAAGACATGTGGCTTCTAGAGGAGTCTATGAGGTAGAAGTACCCACACCTTTTCACTTATGAGGGTATCAGTTCAAATTTCGGGGAAAAAATTTATTTAGGTTGGAAGAATATAACATCTCAAATTTTTTATTAATATTTGTTTCCAAATATTATGTGTTATTTTATTTTTAACTCAAAAAACAATATCCTTTAATAAATTAAGTTAGTATAATGAATGTGAGACTGTTGGATTTCGACTATTATATTATTGTTGACCAATAAGACAATTTGAAACTATACTCTTAATGTTATGATTATTGTGTATAAAAAATGATCTTGGAAAATTAATATATAAAAATACAGTCGATGGCCTCATCTTGTAGACTCATGCTGTAAGAATCAAATTTGTTTGATCTTGGTAATGAAATGGCGTTGATAGGCTTCACTCTAGACAAAGACCATGAAAAACATCAACACTTTAATCTTGAACAAAATTACCTAATGTAGAATTTCAAGTTGATAGAAATCACCACTGGATCAATGGTGTTTGAGCCACCCCAATATTCTATCACCATTTCAAACCATACTCATTAAGTCATATGCATGTTTTTAATGGGCTATCCAATGAGGACTTTGTTACATTGTATAATAATTTTTTATAAATAAAATTGATATTTCACATTGTAGTAAAAATTTTGTGAATTTAAAGTGATAAAATAAATATAGGATGAATTTAGAGAAATTCCATTTTATTACTGAATTTTGGAAAAATGGTATTTTAAAATATTTTCGTATACATTATGTAATTAATATTGTGAATTGATTTTTAAAAAATAGCCTTCAACAGTTGTGATCAGTATGAAATTTAAACTCTAATAAGATCAATATAATTTTTTTGTGAATAGTAAATTATGAAAAGTAATATTACCCTTATGAATAGTTATATGAAAAATTGAATAGTTACCTCACTTCAGAAAGTATAAATATAATATAGTCAAATTAATTAGATAATGTGATATAAAAGCATTTATAAATAACCGTTTCAATAATTATTAGTTATGTATTAGTATTTATTTAAATAATTATTTTACATTAAAAGACAATAACTCAAAATTTGAAAAATATTTTACCAAAATGTGTTTCAGTTTTTAATTCAAATAATCGATATTAAAATAGGGTGAAATTATGATATTTTTAAAAAATATTTTGTTTTTCGATGAATAGTAATCATAGTATTTTGAATTTCATTGTGTTTAGTGACATCATTAATGATGTAATCAAGAAGAAATAATTTTGGTCAACTTTTTTTAGTCGGATATGTTATTTCCTATTCTTAGTGGCCAATACCCTGGGAAAATACCATGGGAAAGTCCATGGTTTTGCAAATACTGCTAATGACACTTCCCTTGTAAATTAATAAAATATTCCCAACCATTGGCTAAAAATACCAACTAATTATTTTATTTCATTCATTAAAAATACCACTTAAATAATTATATTGTATTTTCACCTCCCATGGATTCCTCCCACAGTTTTCTCCATCCCACCAATGTCCCAACCTTTGAGTTTTTGAAATTACTCTTCAAAGTAAGGGAACCTTTCACCCTCATCTTTATGATATGTAATCTAGTTTCCATTTTATTTTGTGGGTGTGTGTTCTTATATATACTTATTTGTAACAATTTTATTTCCAACTACTGAGAGGCCTTTTCCCATCTCATCAACTATTTTTTGGAATTTTTATGTGACGTTGTTAGGCTACCGAATTTTCGTCAATGAAATCACATCTTCTCATTTCTTTCAAGTTTCTGTTTCATGTGGTATGTCAATAATATATCTATACCATGAAATTATTTCTATTTTATTCTATACCTACACTATATTATGAGTTATTTATCAGTGGGTGACCCTTTTCCCCTATCTTTTTAATGTTTTTATTAATCCATGTTGTATAGACACTGTGCTGCAGAATTTTCGTCTCAAAATCACCCTTGTTTTCTCAATAAATTCGATTACATTATTTAGATGAATACCCAAAAACTATTTTATATATAGGTTTATTCATCAATATATTAAAATGATATTTTTTTCTTCTGGAATTAACTTACATAAAACCCTTATTTGTTTTCCATGGTTTATAAATAACACAACGATCATGTTATTTATGAACTATTAAAAACACCATGATTTTGATATTAAAGCTATTTATTTTATTCTATTTGGGTTATTTATGAAATATTTTATAATGATATGTGTTGATCATATAAAAATAAAGAAATATTTAGGATGATCCTTGATAGCTCCTCAATGCATCTGTTAATGAAATTAATCTATATATATGACATGTTTCCTGATACCTCAGTAAATAACCTTGGTAATTTTTATGACACCTTGGGGTTGGAACATTGTGATATGTTCATGACCATCTATATTATAATTTGTAGAAAAAATTTCATGTTATTTTTCACGTTATTATTATTATTACATTCCTCTTTATCTATAAGTTCTTATTGATATCGCTCAAGTTCACATGTAAAATGTTTCACATGGTTTACTTACTGTTCCGTCTGCTAACACTATCATTTGATGTATGTCTCCAAATTACAAGAAGAAATAATTGTACATATGATGATCTTTTCATGATGCTTTTAGAGGGGAGTTAATATATTTTTTAATTTTTCATGTTTTATATTCTTGATTTTAAAGACATTAATCATTAAAGATCCTCTGTTTGTAAAAAGTAATGAAAAGTTATGTAATTAAAATAATGGATTCTGTTTATTCTATAGTTCCCTAAATAGAAACTAGGGAATATGGTGATTCTAGAGGAATATTACATGATATGATCTATAAAATAATAAATTCAACCAAATATGAATATAATACCATGGTCTATAAAATAATGTTCTATCTATATTAAATGTGATCTTGGAATACAACAAAAAATCACTCATGGGATTTTAATATATAACCCACACCAAGTTAAATAAATCTGAAGATAATCACAACATAGTCTGATGTCTAAACCATGTCCCATATCTAGAATCTAACAAAGATATATAACTTGACTATCTGACATTAGGCCTACTTTATTCTTATTCCTAAAAAAACATTCGTACTTTTAAAACTCAAAATGGGCCCTGAGTAGGTTGACAATAAAATTAATTATTCCACCGCCAATGATGTTCCAATTATATATCATATATATAGATCATAAACAATGTCATTTAGTCATAAAATCATACTATGTAGATATAAATATTATAAATATAATGACGATCAATAATTTTAATAAATAAAGGATTTATTTTCCTATTAAATAAAATGCACAGGTGTCTCTAAATATGTCACATGAGAATTAAAAATAATCATTAAAAAATGATCCATATATCATTCAAATCACCTATAATCTTTAAAACCCATTATTTTTTAAATCATCATGTCAAAAATGTATCACATGTTCCTATGTTTTTATCCTTTCTATCCCACCACATCACAACCTCCAAGTTATGAGTCGCATCCAATGACCCGCATCATATCATCTTTTGAGGAATCATGTCCACCCTAAAACAAAAAACATCTAATGAGTAATCCTGTAAAACCCACCATGGTATCTCAAGATTCATTATTTATAACCTGTAATTCAAATTAACCTCCATGAAATAAATACATAGAAGGAATCATATCAAAAACACAATATTTCAAATCAATCCATCTCAAAATCCATTAATAGTTTGCCCAAACATCCCACAAAAACATCAATTAGATGTTATTTTTTTGAAACTCAACTCATCCCATTAGCACATCCATTATTTGTAGGGATTCCAAAATCACATAAAAAACCCCATAGCATATCAACTCACAACTCATTGGTTTTCATGAATGACCAACCATTTTATAATATTCCCATGGTTGGTATTTCATGAAACATATAGAATAATACATCCCATACTATCAAACATCCCTATAGTTTCCTTGTTCACCTAAAAAATTAATAATTTCTCATTTTATTAAATCCAATTTAATCATGTGATCATGGTTAGCATGAATTCAAATACCATAGAAAAATTCACAACCATTTTTAAAAAATATTAAAATATCTCATATAATATAAATCACTTAATTGATTAAACACAAATTAATAATGTATTCTAGTAAAATATCTCATGCTTGTCACATGTGTATGAAACTCACCCAACACTGGTATAAAATTCATGGGTTATAATATCAAGAAGGAAATATATTCTAATGACCATATCCTTAAATTCAACTATCATGTTAGGTTAATACTTTTTTCCATCGGCATTGATGATGATTCAGTGGTACCCACATTTTCCATGGAGATATATCATAATATAGACACCCCTCATAGTTTACCATAGTATATTTTCAAACACCACAATCAAGTATTTTCATAAAAGGTTCTTATCATACATTAACATAGCCATACTCAGATCTTAAATTTATAAATATTTTAGAAATAATAGTTTAAAGTGTCACATGTGGGATGTATTATCATTCATATCACTACCAAGGCCCTGCTAGGTGGGTCCACTAACACCCATATTATATGTTAGTCCATGTAAAATGTAAATCACCTATATATTATTTGTTATTGAGTGAGGAACACCCACTAAATAAACTAAAAAAATCAATGAGGTTATAATTTATCTCTACATTCCATGTGGAATACCCCAACGACATCATCTCCCAATCAATAAAACTCCACTACGTAATGGGGATTATGGGAACCGATCCCATGTTTCAGTATATTTAATTATAAAAAATTTATACCCTTATATGTTTCATATTTCAAATGTATCACACACTATGTCAATCCCATGATATTTGATTATTGTTTAATCAATAATAATTATAAAGTTTCTATTATATCACATAAAAATTTACCCCACTCATATAGATCTATGGATAACATTTCATATTTTATTAAATCTTAAATGACCAACAGTGGGGATACTTCCTATCACACGTAACATATAAATATATTTATATCCTATGGGGACTGTTCAGGGAACACCTACCTCAATGAAAAGTTATTCACTTAAGGAATCTTGTACACCATTATGGTTTATGATTAAATATCAATCATCTACTAGTAGGAGGCCCATATGGACATCAATTGTAAAATATTCAATCAATATGGTGAGTACCTCATTCAGTATCTACTCCAATAATTCATATAAATCACATGAGACATGTTATATTAATCCTTGTTTGATCCCCTCATTCCTAGTATAATGGAATCTCAATTATCCGTCCTCAATTCCTTCATAAACCAATAAAATTATTATTATGTACATCATCCAAACAGACCAAATCAAAGAGAAATATAGAATAATAAAATGTAGGAAATAAATGACACCATCCTACCAAAAATTGGGTTGAATAAATAACCCCATTTCATATGAATCAATAGGGATAAAGAGGAATGAAAATTCAGGGGTCACCCTTCTCTATATGATATAAAAAAAATGAAACACTATGTTTGTTTCATATTAAAATTCTGTCCAATTACATTCAAAATAATAGTTAATAATATTTCCCAGAACACCACCAAAACTCTGGTGGACTTCCATCAGAAATCTAGTTGATGGGATAATGGTGAAACATAAGGGTCCAACCCACAAAACTTCAATGGACTACTTACCTCATTCAAGTGGCTTCCTTTAGCCACATCCCTATCCAACTCGATCACCTAATACCTAATTTTATACATTAGATTAAATATTCCTAAGAACCCATTTCAAAATTGTACATTTAAATTTTAAAAATACATATAACTATTAAAAAGTTTAATCAAAAATAAAAAAAATAATCGATTTTATTTATTTTTTTAGGGATTCTAGTGCATTATTGACTCTAGTAACCTAATACAAAGAGGGTAATTACACAATATATAAATTATTACATATTTCTAAGGTATATAGTCAATATAAAAATAATTAAAACTTAATAATATGTGATTAATATGTAAGTATGTATAAGGGAGCTTAGTGTAAGTATTATACCCATATAGGGAATACTATTTAACATAAAATAAATAATCAATACTCTTTGAGAAAAATGTTAGGGTTCAAAGTAATATAACTAGGTATAACACTATTATGAATTGAGTATAAAAATTATAATATAAATATTAGTAATAATATATATATAATATCTATTCAAGTGTTCTTAAGATCATTCCCTCTAATTATAGATTATATGGACGAATGATGTGCCATTTAGGACCATGCATCAAGGGCCCATGTTGTTCCTTTTAAGGTAGTTCTTTCATGGACAATTTTATTCATTTAAAGAACATATATCTATGCGCTTTTTTAATAATACCTTAATATAATATTATTAAAAACAATTGGTTATTTATTCATAAATAATATTTTATGTGTGGGACTTAAACATCAATAAAAAATTATTTTATTTACCAGTGGTTATGCTAGGTGGATATTCAAGGAATACACCTAAATGGTATTCCATTTTCACATTATATCGAACTAAAAATAAAATATGGTTGGAATGAAAGGCCCATAAAATGTGGGAATGTGGTGGGGGATAGAAAATTTGTGCAACCAATGGAATAACCATAGAATCTCTAACAATCATACGACAATGAATTTCTAAAAGATATTTTATCTATTCGTAACGATTGAGATACTAATTATAAATGTGACACATTTTTGATAGGAATTTAATGATATATTATGGGGATTGGAATAAAAATGGGTTATCATTTATAATTTGAGATATTCCCATTGTCAGAAAAATATATGATTCCCAGGGATGCATGAGTACATAAAATTCACTTATAATGTATATTTTATTGTGGAGGAACAAGGATAAAAAAATAATTTTTAGAATAATACATAAATTGTAATGACCCAGAATTTCCATGTATTTTTTTTAATAAATGGGAATTTTATGAGTCCAATAAAATTGATGTCGTGTGATTATGAGGCCCGGTGTGCCCAGAATTAACTTATGAAATTTTTATCAGGTACGTTCAGTAATCATGCGAGCAGTTTTTTGTAACTTTTGAACCGGTGTTTGCAATTGAAATATGAGGGAACATTCAAACTCGAAGAGCCGATATTCACTTAATGGGACCTTCACCTCGACTGCAGGTGGTTGAGGCTAAATATAAAATATGGGTTTTTCATGAAATAATAAAATAAAATAAAATGGTGTCAAATTTTATATTCATTGAAACTCTTTGTGGATGTTGGGAGGTGGGGAAAACCAGAATTAAACCTCACCGAACCTAAAAACTCCTATGAGAGGTTATGGTGGTGGGGACTAATTGATATTGAAACCCTATTTAACCTTCTAGTTAAATGGGGGGAAGCCTCTTGAACCTCCCCTTTATTAATTAGGACACCCCCTTTAAATAACACACACACTCAATTAATTAATTATTCTAATTTGAAATAATTCCAACATATTCTATAATGTTGGATAATTATTTTTTGTGGAATTGGGAGGAAGGAGTCTTGGTATAAATCTTCCCAACGATGAACTTCAACGAAGAACGCCTACTTCGACTTCTACTTCTTTCTATAGACATTCATTAACGATTAACATCTTCAGCATCAATGAACCAATGATCAAGGAAACACTGACATCACCAATGTCCGTCTCTTCCAAATGAAACGGTATCCTTCATAGCGAAAAATATTCATTATATCAAACGAATGAGGTACGAGTTGTTATTTAATTCAAGAAATTCCTCGTTCTTGGAAAGCATTTCAAATGCGGATCAACCTCTATGAGTTGATCCACGATTCATATTAAATTTGTTAAGATTGATGATTCTTGATTCATTCATTGGTTGAGCCTATTTCTACCTCCCTAACGTAGAGTTTGTGTGCCAAAAAATGGCCTGACCCCTCCTCCGTTCTACTTTATTGTTGTGTTCTTCACGATGGTGACTGCAACCATTCTGGGTGGTTGTCACCAGTGGAACTCGAGAATTGAAATGAAGGCGATGAACGACGGTCAGCCAGTCAAGCGAGAATTATACAGGAACCCTATACCTGGCTGTGACCAAAAAATTCATGAATGTACCCTCTTGGAGACAAGTGAACATAGTGCAAGAACCCAGTAGCTAGCTGGGATGTGAAGAATGAAGAGAGATCTTGTGTGGGTCAGCACCATGCAATCTTATGTGGGACATCACCTAGCGATACATTGTGGTTTAGCACCTAGTGATCTGGTGTGGTTCAGCACCGAGTTATCCTGTGTGGGTTAGAACCTAGCCATCTTGTGTGGGTCATCACAATGCGATCCTATATGGGTCCGCATGTAGAGATCCTATGTGGGTCAGCACCTTGCGATCATGTGTGGGTAAGAACCAATCGATCTTGTGTGGCTCAGCACCGACCGATCCTATGTGGGTCTACCTCTTAACAGAGTAAGATGATTCGGTAGTTGCATCTAATCATCACTACTACTATAATTAAGTTATAAAATGTGTGAACTGAGTTCGTACATGTGTGGTACTTTCCACTATAGTAATACATTGGTTGTATTCTTCTGTGTGGCGTACCTATGTGGTACTTTCCATCATGGGTTTTCATCATTTTTGGAACAAAGGAGCTTTGATATTTGAGTTTTACTCATTGTTTTCCTCATTAATGAAATTGGTTTACATGATAACTTAGGTGTATGTATGGGTATATAGCTAAGTAGGTTTGACAGTTTATTACATTTTGAGTGTTTTATCCTTGGGTTATTTTTTGATACCTTGATGGTCATGAGGTCCATACTAAGTATCGTTATACTCACCCCTACTCGAAAAATTCCCACACATCATTGTGTTTGGTGTAGATGATGGACAATGATTACTTAGGACTAGATAACTTGGACTGGAGGTACAACTTAGGTGGAATCAGACAAGGCGTACCCCTTAGACGGTCGTTCATGAGCTATACCTACCCATTAGGTAGGATCTGTGGTGGACAATCCAATAGTGGATTTTCACCTATTATCTATCTTGTAATTTCCAGTTTTCCTTGTGCTTTCTAGTTGGGATTTTATTCTGGCCTCTTATAACCTATTGTACTCACTCTGTTTACTATTTAGATTACTCGATTTCGTATCTAGTTGTGTGATTGGTTGTGTGTGTTACAGGTTATAAAGGAAATTCCTTCCCAGTTTTAGGGAATTCTCATTCGATGATAGTAACCAACCCCTGGTATATGGAAGGCAGGCTTGGGTTAGTCACAGCATAGGCCCCGGGGGACGGGTCATGACAAATTGGTGTCATAGGAGTCGGTCTACTGTAGAACAGAGGACTCGGATTGTTCTTTCAAACTGAAATAGTGTTAAATGTATTGAGTATGGTTATCAGTGTAGGATATCCAGTGTTGGTGCGACGATCGACGTATCCATACAGTGGGACCATGACTTCTGATTTCTGACTTAGGGCACAAAAACACTGATTGAGTGTGTGTTTTGAAGAGTTTTGATTGTGATCTATTTAAGTCATCTCACCAGGTATAACATTTTGACTGTGTTGCACCTGTTTATTTTCAGGATGCCTCCACAAATATAGCTAGTTATAGTTCTGAGAGTTGTACGCACTAATAGCCCATAGAGCGACGATGCCTTGGTGTTGGGCCCTCATCCAGTAGAGGAACTAGCGGAGGCACCAGTGGTACCATTACCCATTGGGCCACATATGCCACCTTCCCCAGCAACAGAGGGTTCATGTCGCCTGAGTGCATTTCACGAGTTCCAGTGCCATAGGCCACCATGATTCATAGGAGAGATGGACCCATAGGTGGTAGAGGATAGGCTGGAAGCCGTAGTGCGAATCTACCGACTAGTAGGGACGCCAGAAGAGCTCATGGAGATCCATGCTAATGGCCTTCTACAGGAAGTAGTAGGTAGATGGTATATCATGATGATCCAGGTTCATAATGTGGTGATGCTTCTCTGGGTAGACTGCAGGATCCTGTTTTGAGTAGAGATTGTCCCAGCAACTCATCACGCAATGCGCATACATGAGTTTCTTCATCTGCAGCAGGGCAGCATGACTATGGCTCAGTACCCAGTGAGGTTAAATGACCTCTCACTCTACTCCACATATATGGTTTGGGACCCATTCTTCAGGGATCGGACCATCGATCAGGGACTGAGGCTGGAGATCAGGGCATTGATGATCTCAGTCAGCATCTCGACAAAGGCGGTGGTGTTAGAGAGAACCCTTTTAGTTGAGAGTTTTTTTGTTGAGCAGTCACTAGTAGAGAGACCCACTACCAGGCATCAGGTAGAGGATTCTTATGAAATAGTTATCATAGAGATGACATAGAGTTCCCAGAAACCCAGACAAATAGGTGGATGACCACAAGATTCAGATTCGGTAATGGGGGGAAACCGAGGTAGAGTTGGTCATGCCAGGAGTGGGTAGTGTTACGAATGCATCGGGAAGGGGCACATGGCTCTTGACTGCCCATCCCTCCATACAGATGGTCAGTAGACAGTCAAAAGACATCCCATGAAGAGATAGAGATTCTACCGAGGTGTTCCACATGGGGCATGCGAACATGGCCGATGAGCTGGACGTGGAACTTGCAGTGGGCAACAATTTGAGATGTTACCACCAACACCACTAGGTGGTCAACCCCGACCACAGGTAGGAAGAGTACATGGGCGAGCTCGTCTCTAGGAAGATGAAGCATATGATCACTTTATTCCGAAGATGACATGAGGTGTGATCTATGTCTACTCCACCTTAGCTTCAGTACTTATAGACACATGCGCCAATAATTATTTTTTTTCCACTGCCCTCGTTTAGAGCTCAGAGATTTCTACGGAGTTGTTGGCTTGATCCTTATGGATATAGACTCCTATGAGAGTGGATTTTATGATTACGCACTGGTTCCAGTATTGTGAGCTTACTCTAGAAGGTTAGAGCTTCGGCTGAGATCTCCTAGTAGTTGCATCAAGGTCTTACGACATCATATTGGGTATGGACTGATTATCTACAATCCATGCTCATATTGACTATATTAGTCCCAATGTGCAGTGTATCCGCACGTATTGTACCAAGTTTACCTTCACCACCAAGAAGGTATACTTTGTAGTAAGGGATGTACTTACCTGGAGGAGAGTGCAGTCGATCACTTATCAGTTGTCTAGCCTTACCCTCAGTGTATTTGATGTGGAGAGTCTGATCTAACATGTAGTGGTGACCATTATGCTGATGTTTTCCAAAATAATGTTCCAGGTCTACCTCCTCATAGAGATGTGTAATTTTACATTTAATTGTACCCCAGGATGGAACTTATATCTACACTAGTGTATCTGATGGCTCCCATGGAGATTCGTGATCTCGGGGTACAACTAGAGGACTTGTATTGGAAGGGATTCATTCAGCCCAGTGTTTCTCCTTTGGCAGCCCCGATTATGTTCTCCACAAAGGCGTATGGGATCTTGGAATTTGTTTTGACTATCGGTGCCAGAACCAGGTGACCATGATGAATAAGTACCCACTTCTGAGGATTGACCACATCTTTGATTAGTTAAAGGGAGCAAGGTGGTTCTCGAAGATAGAACTCATATATTGTTATAACCATCTCTGAATATGAGATGTAGATTTGCAGAAGACGACATTCCCATGTCGGTACAACCATTACGAATTCATGGTTATGCCATTAAGTGTAACCAACACTGCAGCTTTTTCCATGGGAATCATGAATAGGATCTTTCATCCATACCTTGATTGATTTGTGGTAGTCTTCATCGACGATATTTTGATCTACTTGACTACTAAGGTGGAGCATTCCTATCATTTTCGTGTAGTAATGTACACACTCCGAGAGCACTAGAATAATGGTAATCTCTTTAAGTTCCAATTCTGAATCTGAGATGTTCACATTATTGGACATTTCATATTGGAGGCTGGAGTTTCATTTGATCCAGCGAAGATTGATGTGATACTTGATTGGGAGCCACCCAGGAGTGTTAAAGAGGTACAGAGTTTCCTTAGTTTGGTTGGATACTACCGAATGTTTGTACCATATTTCTCTAGGGTTGAAGCACCTCTATTAGCATTGACAAATATTGGGCAACCCTTCTTGTGGTCTGAGAGATCGCAACAATGTTTTTCATAGATGAGGAAAAGGATGACTGTAGAACCCATCTTGATGCTATTGGAGGAGGTAGTAGGGTATGTAATCTACTACGATACATCAAGGACCGGGATCAGATGTGTCCTGATGTATTAGAAAGTGGTGATCACATATGGTTCTTGACAGCGGAGATAGCATGAGCAGAACTATGCTACCCATGGCATATAATTAGCAGCAATGGTTTTTTCCTTAATGATGTTGACGCTATCTGATCGGCGAACGCTTTACAATGTACTCTGATCATAAGAGTTTGAGTTATATATTCTCTCAGAAGGACCTAAACATGAGACAACAATTTTCGCTTGAGTTCCTCTAGGACTATGACTTAGAGATAATATATATAACTGGGAAGGGGAATGGTGAAGTAGATGCAGTCAGCCAGAGATCTAGTATATAGGTACTCGGTGAGTAGATGGAGCAGCTGGTCGCTTTATAGATTTACTTCGTGGAACGTGATGCAGCAGCTTTCCATCAGTCTCATAAAAGTACTCCCCCACTTCTTTAGCGAGTCAGGGAGGCGCAGTGTGGGGAAACTGACAAAAAGAGAAGATGTGCTCAGATATCCATAGGGCAGGCACCTGATGGATTTTCTGAAGGTGGGGAGCACGACATCTTCATTAGAGGATATACCATGGTACCTGTGTCACTTCTGGAAGAATTGATTAGGGAGTTCTACACGTACCCTCTAGAGGTACATCCAGGAGTGGAGGGGATGTACCAGGTTCTCCGAAGTCAGAACTGGTGGCCGATAATCAATAAAGGAGATACAAATTTTGTATCTCAGTGCATCACATGTCATCTAGTGAAGGTAGAGCATCAGGTTCAACCATGCTTGGTTCAGCCTTTAGAGGTCCCAGAGTGGAAGTGGGATATGATATCCATGGACTTCATGATAGGACTTCCATGTACATCCATGGGTCATGACTTGATTTGGGTGATCTTCCACCGACTACCCATGTCGTCCAAATTTCTACCAATCAGAGAAAAGGGATCAGTATAGAGCTTTGGACGCCTCTATGTGTAGAAGATTATGTGGTTACATGGAGTAACCTCGATGATTGTCTCCAATCGTGATACAAGTTTCACTTCCCAGCTATGGAAGGGGTTGCAGGTGGCTTTCGGGACACAACTTCATTTGAGCACCGCCTTCATTCCTCAGACGGATGGCCAGACTAAGCAGACCATTCAGACCCTCAAGGACATACTATGTGCTCCTGTCCTCAACATCGGTCACAGCTGGGAAGATCACATGCCTTTGGTGGAGTTTTCATTCAACAATAGATATCACTCCACCAGTGTGAATACACATTTTGAGGCATTGTATGAGAAACCTTGCAGATGACCATTATGCTAGAATGACCCAGGGAAGTCAGTACTAGTGGGACCAGAGATGGTATGGGCTACCATAGATAAATTGCAGATCATCTATGAGAGGATAAAAACTGCACAGAGTAGGCATAAGACTTATGCATACAGGAGACATAGACCTATATAGTTCGAGGATTGCGACCACATCATTTTATGGGTCTCACCCCAATTAGTATTACAACGATTTTCTGAGGTGGCATGTTATCTTCTAGGTTAATCAGACCTTTTCAGGTCCTCAATAGAGATAGCGAGGTGGCATACCTCTTATCTCTTCCACCTCAGTTTCCCCGGGTGCACGACATCTTCCATGTATCCTGCCTGAAGAGATAAGTGCATGACCCTTCTCACATCAATGCCCACGAAGTGCTAGAGATCGACGATGGGGTGTCTTTTAAGGAGGTTCTAGTAGATATTGAGGATCGATATGAGTGGGTCCTTCGTGGGTGGTCGATACCAATATTGCATGTTCTTTGGCAGCACGGGAACCTCCAAGAGAGAACTATGCAGCGGGAGGCTCAGATTCATGCTCAGTACCACCACTTGTTTCCTTAGATTGAGTTGTGGATTATAGGGATGAAATGACCTGAGGTGCGTAGAATGTAAAGACCCAGAACTTCCATGTTATTTTTTTAATATATGGGAATTTTACGAATATGAGAATATTGACTGTATGTGATTTCAAAGACTAGTTTTCCAAGAATGAATTTCGGATCATTTTTCAGGTATGTTCATTAAGCATGCGAGCGGTTTTTTTGTAACATTTTATCTAGTGCTCAGAATTGAAATTTGAGGGAACCGTTGAACTCGCTGCACTGGTATTCTCTTTAGGGGGCCTTCACCTTGATAGTAGTAGATCGAGGGTGAATGATAGAATTTTGATTTTTTGTGAAAGAATAAAATAAAATAAAATGGTGTAATATTTTATTTTCATTGATAATTCTTGTGGATGTTATGATGTGGGGACCACCATAATTAAACCTCCACTTGAGGTTATGTAGGTGGGTACCACTGAACATAAATTCATCCATGAGATTTTTTGGTGATGGAGACCATCCGAGACTAAAATCCATTTTATCCTCCCACTTAAATGAGGGGAAACCTCTTGAACATCCATTGGTTTAATTATTCCACCACCCCTATAACTAAAAAAATATCAATTTATTAATTATTACAATTTGAAATTATGCCAACATATACTATAATGTTGGATAATTTTTTTTGGGTGAATTGGGAGAAAGCAGCGTTGGGAGAAATCTCTCCAACTAAAAACATCGACTTGCACTCTTAATTCTTCCTTGGGACATTCAATGATGATGAACATCTTCAACGTCAACGAACCGACGATCAAGGAAACACTGACATCACCAATGTCAATATCTTCACAACGACATCGTGTTCTTCCCCATGGACATTATTCAACAAATCAAATGAACGAGGTAGGGGTTGTTATTGAATTCATGAAATTCCTCGTTCATGGAATGCATGGAGAACATGAATCAACCTAAATGAGTTGATCCACGATTCATATGAAATTGTAAAGATTGACGATTTTTGATTCATGATCTTATTGAGCAGCTTGCTAACGCCCTAACATGGAGGGTGCAAGAAAAACAAACATGGCCCGAACCCTCTGCTATTTTTCTTCATTGGTGTGTTCTTTTCGATGTTGAAATCGACCGGTACCGGTGGTTGGTAGCAGTGGAAATAAATAATTGCGACAAAGATGGAAAACGAGGGGTTTTTGATCATGTTGATCACCAATAAAGCCGGCCGCGGGTGCAGGAATAGCGGCGCGCCACCCATCGGCGCTCCGCTACCTACGACCTCTGCTATTCTGCGGCCTCCATGCCCCTCAGTGCTTCACTGACCGTGGCCTCTTCCGCGCCGTGTTTCTTTGCCACCTGCTGCACCCTGGGTTTCCCAACGGACTCACCGCCTAATGCCCCCCGCTCTGCCCGGCGGCCCCTCCATGCTGCCCGCAGCCCCGCCGTGCCTCCTCGCAGCATGGCGGCCCTCACGGCCCCGCAGCCTCTACACTGTCTCATGCCTCCAGGTTAGGCAGCCAAGCGCGACCCAAACCCAAATGGACATGCCGGGTGGACCCAAACTAGGTCATCCCAGGCCGTGTCGGGCCAGGTCTGTCCCACCAGGTCGGACAGGAATCAGACACTATTCAACCAATTTATGCTCTTTTGACCATATCTTTGGCAGCAGAAGTCCATTTGAAGAACCATTTGCGGCGCCTGAAACATTAGAGAGATACTGGTCCTTTGGTATAATCCACTGAAAATGTGGATAATGTTGGGGAATGATCGGGTTTGACCGAGCACCAATCCAACCGGGCCCTCGACACTAAAAGGATAATGAATCATAGACCGAGAGTCTGATTGACGCGCCGTCTCTTACGTTGAGACCCCTATGACATTGCATTACTTTGAGATACTTCCTCATGATACTTCATGGCAGTTGGAGTATCGAATAGAGGCTTGTGGAATGGAGCCTCCCAGAGACAAGGGAGCATAGTTTTGAACCCTATATCTAGATGTTACGTTAATATGAAGAGTGATCATGTGTGGGTTAGTACCTTGTGATCATGTGTGTGTCAGAACGTAGTGATCCAATCTGGGTAAGAACCTAGCGATCATATGTGGGTAGGCACAAAGAGATCCTATATTAGTCATCACCTACCGATCCTGTGTGGGTCAGAACCTTGGGATCCTATGTCGGTCAGCACCTAGAGATTGTGTTTCGGTTAGCACCTAGTGATCATGTGTGGGTCATCACCGAGAATTCCTATGTGGGTCAGCACTATGAGATCCTGTGTGGGTATGCCTCTTAAAAGTGTAAGATGATTTCATAGTTAAATCTTATCATATCTACTACTGTAGGTAACATATAACTGTTTTGTTCTATGTTCGTACCTTTTTGGTACTTTCCCTTATAGTAATACCTTGGTGGTATTCTTCTGGTAGACGTACTTGTGTGGTAAATGCCTTTGTGGTTTTCCTTCCTTTCTGGAACAGCTGAGCTTTGGGCTTTGAGTTAGATTATTTTTTTTCTTCATGATTGATATGGGTATACTTGATAACTTAGGTATATGTATTAACATATACCTATGTAGGGTTGTCCTTTGATTTTGTGTTGAGTGGTTTATCCTTGGTGGA
Source organism: Viscum album (assembly GCA_963277665.1). Taxonomy (NCBI): domain Eukaryota; kingdom Viridiplantae; phylum Streptophyta; class Magnoliopsida; order Santalales; family Viscaceae; genus Viscum; species Viscum album. The sequence continues at coordinate 1,656,571,504 of OY728138.1, read as the reverse complement.
TTTTCTGCAAACTTGAGGGTCTCGGGGTCCCTACTGAGTATCTTTATACCCCCCTGCACGGGCTATGCCTGCACTTCGTTGTGTTTGGTGTAGACAACAGAAAACATCGACAGAGGAGGAGAGTACCAGGACTAGAGGTAGCTTGGAGGTGGACTAAGACAAGGCGTACCACAGAGATGGTCATTCGTGATCTGTAACCATCCTTCTGGTAGGATCTGTGGTGGATGATCCAGGAGCTGTTATTCACCAATCAGTTGTCTGTTATTTTCTAGTTTTACTTGTACTTTCTAGTTGGGCATGTATTATTGCCCCTTTTTTACTTACTGTACTCACTCTATTTACTGTTCAGTTTAATCAGGTTTGTATATTGATGTGTGCTTGGTTGCGTCTGTTACAGGTTATAAAGTCAATGTCTTCTTAGATTTAGGGAATATTCCTTCGGTGATAGTCTCCTTCCCCTGGCCAATGGAAGGTGGGCCTTGGGTAGTCACATCCCAAGCCCCGGGGGACAGGTCGTGATATATATAGTATGATTCTACACAGTTTTTACCATAATACATGACCCTGTGAATAATTAATCATTGAGTATCACTTGATGTTTATGACCCATGTCAGTTTACCATTTCTTTATTGAAATATTCATCACAGGTGTCATTCTCACTTATTTATTTTAAAAAATAGGTTATGTGATCTTTTATAATTTTTTATTTTTTGAGGCCATTGTTTGATATAGGTATCACTATTAATCATCATTATCCCTTAAATTATGATTTATAAATAACTTTTAGTATTTTATGGAAGACATGGTAACATTTGATGGTCTCTTCTCACCTTTATGGCTTTGTTTTTTTTTCATGTCGCAATATCTCTCTATGTGTGTGTGTGTGTGAAATTATGAAGCTACATGGTTCTATATTATGTAAATATTACATCAATCACCTTTTCCTATGATGGAGTACATGGAACAAAAGATTATGATAGATATTACTAGATCTCAACCAACGTGAAAGGTCTTGAGATAGCTCCCTTATAAAGGAGAAATAGGAAACAATTTTTTTCAAATAGTGATAATTATAAAATAAAGGTAATGAGTGTGCTTCATTGGAGTATGGTGTGTAAAAAGATTTCTTGAAGACAACAATTAACAATACATAAGAATACATAGCAAACCTATTTCTAAATATATTCTTCTATTATTATAATCAATATATGTGGGTATTACATAATTATTGGCTTAAAAAAGTGTTTATATTAGGGGTTTAAGTTTTATATTTTTATTTGTAATAGATTAAAATATAATAAAATAATTAACCCACTCATGATCTTGATCTAGAGGTGGTTTTTGTTGTTATCCAAGAGTTTTTAGTGAAAAATATTAGAAGAAAAAAATATTTTTCCCATTATAAGTGCGTAAACTCTATTTTCTTATTGTTGGATATGTATATTACAAATGTGGATGGTTTTAGTATCACATTTCATATTAAATTGATACTTTCATCCCCCAAGGAGGTGTAATTTTTTTAAATAATACATATAGTAAAAATTTATAGACTAATTTATTGTGATAATGAAAGAATGGTAGGCATTTCATGTTTATTTAAGGATCCATGGTGATATTTTGGATGAAAAGGTCCATGTATTATTGGAACATTTCATTATTTATTCATCACTAATAAAATGTTTTTATGATTTTAAATATTCATATTATAATTGAAATGTGATTTATAGGTGATTTCTATGTTGAGAGAAGATACATTAATGGACTCTATACATAAGATTTACCTTGTAAAAACATGAAAGGATTGAGAATCCATTTCATAAATGAGATTAAACAATATATAATTTTTATATTTACATGGGGAAATTTATTCTGCCTAAACCATGATATAAAATTGTTTTTGGTGCTATGTTGGTGGCATGTGACAAAGAGATATATGATTGGATTTATATCAAATTTTTAAAACCATTTATCAGTAGTGGTATAGAAAAAAATTCCAATGGATATATTTCTATATTTTCTTATTCAATTATAGAAATGTTATGGATCAATGAGATATTTAATGATGATTATTTCATGATCATCAAAGGGAAGGGATGCAGTCCATGAAATAGTTGATCATCTAATTAGATATTAACACTTCATACCAATCATAGATACACATATAGTTGATGATTTAAATTATATTTAAATACAATATATCATTTGGATTCATGGGGTATATTGTTGTATTTTATTTGACCATGATGTAGGATTTAATACTTTTTTTCTCAATTTTTGGATACATATTGTATACTCAAGAGAAGTAGAGTATTAATAACGTTGATTAGATTTATATTATGATTGAGTTCACTATCTATATTACAATGGATATTTTGTGTGTGTTTAATTGTTTTTTGGGTGTCAATGGGAATATCATCTGGTGATAAATAGTTTTCTATATAAAAATTCCAAACATTTATTAATATTGAACTATTTGATGCACTATAAAGGAAATTTAAGGAAATCCATTTTACTTGTTAATTGATTATTTGGTGGATTCCCATAGTCCTAGATATGTATCTGTTACTAAAAATTGAGTCAAATTAATTTGGAAGAGATTATATTTGGAATTGAGTATATATAAATCATATGTTAATAAAATATGTATAACGTTTGATTTTGGTGTAGGGAATTGTTTATATTTTTATTCACCTAAATTTTGATAATGATTATATAGTATGTATTAGATGTTTATGTTTTACATTAAGGTTATAATTTTATAGTTATTCTTTTCAAGAATTTTTAATATCATATAACATTACCTCCAAAACGCAATGAGATACATGCATAATTTTATTTTTTTAATTAATAAGTCACGAGGAAGATTTGTCGCATGTGCTTTCATAAAATTATTTATAAATAGATTCAGAAATATATTTTACTGAGCATGAGGTGCACATTATTTAGTGTAATATTAAGATATTACGGGGGACCAACATGTCACTTATACATTTTTATGGATGTATTGTAAATTATAGTAGGAAATAATTTACTAATGATTCATTATAATGCTTCTCATCGATGATAGTCATTAAAAATGTATTTTAAATTAAATTTGGATATCTCATATTCAATAAAAATAAAATTTTGGTATTTTTAAATTTTATTTAAATGTTGATGTATTAAATTTAATTTTTTTTGGATATATGGAGATTAATAAAAGTGTTCATTATGTAATATTGGATAAACATTGTATTCAAGGATCAATAGGGTCCCTGATGGGACTCACAAAGACAATTGTAAACCTTGTAATATCAATGTTTTCAATTGGACACCACCATGGGTTTTAAAGAGTTTCACATAAGAACCATTGTCCCTCAAGGATCTCGAGGAGTTAAATGAACCAATTTTTAAATTGGTGTATCTATTCCTTTTACATGTCATGAATTTTGAATTAAATATTTATTTTACTCTTTGGTAAATAGTAATTAATCAAGGAATCCTCCAATCAATAAATTTCACCCTTCATATTTTTCTATTGATATATCATTTGGTTTTTTGAGAAATTATATCTATTTATTATGTTTTAAAAATGTTAGATAGTAATTTAAAAAGACTTATATTTTCGGTTAAACCTAATGTAATTTTAATTTATTTTTTTTTCTAAATTATATTTCTCTTCTAGTAGTAATAAATCTATGGTATCTACTACATTATGATAAACATGAAATCCGTTAATTATTTGGTTAGTTTAAAGATAAATTATAAGGTAATAACATTTTCCAACAACAAACTCATTGAATTATTTTATCTAGATTAATTTCATTCTATATGTGAATTTATCTCCGAATTTTCTAATTTAATTTAAATGTAAATCATTCTAATAGGGATTAATATAATGAATTTGAATGGTAATAAAAGTGTGTTTCATACAAGAAATATGTCTTAATATTTGAATTAAATGAGGTAACAATGTATATAATTAATGGTTTAAATAGAATTAAAAGAAAATAAATCCATATAATTAAAAATATGTTATTAATAGTGATTGTGTATAAAAAATTTGGAATTAATAATCTATTACATTTTTCTGTATTGGTTAAAATCATTAAAGAATTAGAAACATATATATATTTTATAATAACAGGAAATAATTTGTGTTATTATTATTATATGTTTTTATGCACATGAAATGAAGTTAGTGATTGAGTATTTATACTGAACTCATATAGTTTAATCATGTATTGTTACAATTGTTTGTTAGCAATATATTTATTCTTCATAAAATGAGAGTTTTTGTTTGTGAATAATTAAAACAATTCATTAGGGTAATTTTATTAATAAAAAATACTTCAGGTGTATTAGAATTGATACATTTTTTAATAATTAATTTATTTGGTTAATCTAAACCCACTAACAATTTTAATATTGTTTTATAAAATTGAGATAATTAAGCGATATTAAATAGCATGTAATATTTTGTGAATTTTTGAATAAATATTGGAAGTCATGTTAATGATTTAAATAAAGTGTAAATTTAATATTATTAATAAATTTTATTACTTTGATAAGGAAAAATATATAATGGGATTCATGGTTAGAATTTACTTCTGTATTATATATGTTAATGTTTTTTTATTAAAATAATTGATATATTTTTTCAGAATTTTTCATTTATTATGAATTAATAATTCAAAATAATGATATTTTGGTAAATAAAATAATATTTCTCAGGTGATTAATTTCTGAAAATAGTTTTTATTTATAAAATTATTTTAATGTATTTATAAAAATGCTAGATCATTTTATAATGTGTTTTTTTAGATTTTGAATAATTAAATTTAATGATTTAAATTTTTTTGGAATACTGTGTTAAATAGTATTTATATGAATATAACGATAGATGAAATAATGGATTTAAACAGTTATGTTATTTTACTAAGTGATGGGTACACATTAATATAAGATGTAGGATTATATGATAAATGTATTTGAATATTCTTTGTGTTGGGAAATGATACAGATAATTCGTCTATATGAATTTTTTTATTAATCAGACCAGGGTAATGTTATGATAGGGTTATCCATGTATTTGGAAATACTAAAATTTAATCCATTTTCATTGCTATGATATATATTGATATGATTTTATAGCATCCATTGGCAATTACATAATCCAATAATCATAATTTCATGGTTCATTTTTATGAATCCAATTTTTTATGAATTGTATTAATATTCAGTTAAATATGATAAAATAATCATATATAATTCCATAACCCATATAATATGTATTCAAACTCTTGGAAATTCTGGGGGTCCTAGTGGTTTTCTCCTATGATATTTCTTACATGATATATGTAAAATATTTTTTTCTCAAGGGGAATGATTCGTTGAAGGAACATTTGGGAGGACTATAGTTATTTATGTTGACAGTTTTACTAACCACGATGGTTTTATATTCTAGTGGTTGGGAGCCAAGATTAGACTATACCTTATAAGACTTATTTGAGTCTCTCTTCCCAACTAATAGGTACACAGAAATGATTCCTAAATGATATGGGTTTTTTATATATATATCCAGTCCCATAAAATTTTTATATTCTTTTAGGATATACATTGCACTCTAATGGGGGGATATCATTACCAAAAAATAAAGATACCAATAAAAAAGAATCTATTTGATCTACAGATTGATTAATTTCATGTTGTTTTTATATGAATATGGCACAAAAATAATGTTATCGTTAGTAATGATTGAATTACTAGTATAATAAAATACATTAAATCATAGTCATATAGTATCCATGTGTATCATATATGTTGAATTTAGCATTGATTTTTCCTCATATTATTGATAAATTATTAATTAATTTAAATTTTTGAGTATAAAGCCTCCATGTCTCCCACCTACACCTATTAAAATTGCCTATAATGGGGAGAATTATTTATGACGAGAGGTTCTTTAACGGATAATTTCTTTAATATCCCTTTTTTAGTGGGACTAAGAAATTCATTACACAAAGAAGAAGTAATTTTATCTGGAAATTTTTATTGATGGAAACATTGGGTTTAATGTAGTACCAATAATACCAAAGGTTCCAGAAACTAATCATTAGTATAGTTCTATAAATATTCGAAAAAATATTATCATAGATATCATTGAACTAGGCCTCAAGAGATTTATCAAAATAATCAATCTAGTTTAAAATTTTATGGTGATCTCCAATGTGGTCTTATTAAACTAACATCTACCCACACTAAAAACTATTCAAATTCAGTATCCACCTATATATATTTATAATAAAAAACATTTACAATAGGGTGATACAGTTATGTTAGATCTTATTTTCATTCGGAAAATTTTCATGACGGTAACACGATACCATGAAGCCAATGTAAGAGAGTAGTTCATAGTCCCATATTGCATTGACCTAATGATCAATGTCCTAGGATGATAGATTGATCATTTAAAATAATTTTAGATTATATTAGTCATATCCTTCATTATTCAGTGCACATCACTCATCCTATTTTATGTGAGAAATATTATTGAACAAATACATGTGATTTATATAGAGTAACTCATTATGGATATTGTTAAAATACTGTATTTTATTGATTGATATAATAATGGTTTTCCAACTATGGAATCAAAGTGTGTTTTCCACCTAATTATCCTCCTAATTAAAAAAACCCTCTCTATGTAATCCATTTGAAATGATCCAGTAGGATTTGAAGAGGGTCGTAGAGGATCTACCAAAAGGGAGATTAAATATTATTCTCCTGGTAACTATCCTAAATTTTCATTCCATATTTGTTCCCAAAAAATAAACCACATAGTATTTCAAAAAACCAAAAAAGAGATGAGATATTATTGTATAGAATTCAGCCCTTCATGATAGTTCCACACAGTGATACCTTTATGTTATATTGATTTGGACAATAATATACATCATAAATAATGATTATTACCCTCACTTTTATCATCCAATAATATATTTATTGACATGTATGCATGAATTTGAAATATTTTTTTGTAGATGAGAGGTGGGTTTTGATGGTGCCTTATTGATGACTTCAATATTATATCATAATCGCATAGTAGTGATATTTTTCACAATTGTTTTAGTTATTTTAGTTTAAATACAATTTTATATATATACTATTAAGTTGTGGTTCATCTTATATTTGGTTGTATGATATTTATGTTCATTATTAAATTTTTTATAGTTTAACTTTATAATTGTATTTTTGTTTTTTCAATACGATTTTTCATTTAGTTTTCAATAATGAAAAAATATATTATAATCTATTAGAGGGTAAATAAATTATGAATAATTTATAATACCCTCATAACGAGTCACATGAATCTAGTTATTTGTGTTTGTGATAAATTACATATAGAATTTCATCATAATTTCATTGTTGAAAGTTGGACTTTACAAGAGAAATGTAATTTTACGAGAATGATGAGTTTGGATGGGTAGTTAGAATGGGGTGATAGTTATGTTTTCTAATATTGTTGGAAAGAATTTATTATTTAATAATTTTCATTCACTATTGTTAATTTTGTATATGGAAAAAACACCCGATCATAATTTAGTGATTTATATTTATTTATGAAAAAATAATTTTACAAATATATAATGATTTTTTATAGACTAATATATTCTTATAGTCAGTTTTGTTTGTGTTTTATATATTTTTGATAATAATGAATAATCCATATAAGTAACTTGTTCGAGGGAGAATTAGTAATGATTCTATGGGAAATCATAACACGCTTTATCGCTTAGCAGGTCAGGGTTGGTCATGGTTCCTCAATATTTTAGATCTATGCATGTTGAATTGACTATGTTTCTGAAAATGGGGACTTCGTTATATTCTATGCAATTGAGGATGAGATTATATCATGGTTATGAAAAATTATATTGTCACCATGATTATACCTATATTTCTTGTCATAGTTTGGTAATTTTTTTAAAATCAATACATTCCACGGGAATATAGAAAACGGACATGGTTTTTTATTATATTAGAAAAAAATGGGTTTATAAAAACCTTGTGATGATTATTTCATGAGAATGTAATGATATATTGGAATACATTAATTGTTTATAGTATCAACAAAATTATTTGGAATGGTTCATGTTTTATGAAATGAAATAAACAATTAAATTTTAGGGATCATTTTTTTTATGGGGATGTTGTTATTCGACTATCATTGACCAATATAAACCATTAAATGTATTAATCTCTCTGCATGGTGGATTAGTCCTTGAATTTATTAATATAAATTAGGGTAAAATATTTTCTCTTCGGTGGTTATCTTAATATTATTGAATCCATGGGTGGTTATAATTTTTTTCAATATTTATTTTATATTTTTTTGTGGATTTTTTATTCTATTGTATCATTATAAAATGATATCATGATTTCGGTTCGATTTTCATTTATTGTTTCTATATTCTGATAGGATCAATATAATATTTTTCCAACATTATGATAGTGGTAAATTTGTTTTTATATATTTCATTGAAAATTTAAACTTTTTTCCATTTTTATGTCTTCAATTTATTAGTGAATGGATATCTCTCTTTTTTGATATCACATTTGGTCTATATTCATGTAAATACAAATATGAGGAAAACAAAAAAATAACTCCATAGTTTTTTTAGGTGGTTAACCTCCATTTTTAATTACTACAACCCTAGTGTAGGATGATTTTTATTTCAATCTCCCATTTCCTTCATTATATAATCAATTTCATATTGTTCAGGGGTATTACCTTATACCCATTATCCCAGAATTGACCATGTATAAAAAATTAAAATCCTTATACTAATACTATATTTTTTCATGCTCATTAATAAGTGTGATCTGTAACTCAACTCAAGTATTCTCATTAAATAAATAGAATGGTATCCTTCCTCCTTATATATATATCTTCAACGTTGAAAAAATAAAAACACCCTAGGGTTTTCTCACACTTTTATAAAAAATTATTACAATGATCTCATTCAGTCCTTTATAGTAGAACATTTAAAATTTTTTCACCCACTAAATTTACATGAAAATTATCATGACGATCCAATGCTCAATGATTTTTTTTAATAAATATGTTTCCATAGTATGGATAAGATTTTAAATATTTCTAAATGGAAATAGAATCAAATAAAAGTTTGTTGGCATTAATGTTATTTATCATCCCTCAAAAGGAAAAATACGATCATTACATTGGTGTAACATAGTTTCATTAACAATGGAGAAATAATCGAGCATATGCTGAAAAAATACAAAACGACATATAAAATAGAACAATAAATCCTTGTCCATTATTTTTTACAATATGTATTAATAGGTTCATAAAGTTACACATTTAATAATGATTATTTTTATGAGAAGATCTTCAAGAATCAATGATGAGATTTTTAGGTGTAAAAACATTAATATTGGTATATTTCATGAAGGAATGAGGGGCAAGTCTATATGAATGATTTAAGGATAGTAATAAATTTTTAAGAATGTATAACAGTGAGATTGAATAATCAATAATGTGATGAATTTTGATGTTTAAATAGACAAGGTATTGTATTATTACTTTCAATGTTTTATGACTGATTAGAGGTTTTGAGAAGACCTCATATTTATCATAGGAGGTTTTGAAATTATTTAAGTTAACTACATAATTTTATAACCTATGTAAAGTTACACCAGAAATTGTGTAAGGGTCCTCTAAAAATTATATAACCATCGTAAAGGTAAGAATAAAAATTATGTAATCGCTACATAATGTGATCAATATAAATGAATGTGAGTACCTACGTAAAGGTCACACTAAATACCAGACTGATGTTATTAATATTATCATGAATTATTAAATACTCCCTTTACTTATTTTATATGAAATGTGCATAACCTGTGTGAAATATTAATGTTTTAATATTAAGTATAATTTTTGAGCATTTTTAGAAGTAGTCTAATTGAGTCAGTTTAATGTTATAATAATAAATATCACTATACTGATAAAAATTTTGTGGTTATTGTTTTTTTTTTTGGATTCTTCTTTCAATATAAAACATTTCATTAGAAGTTACCATGAGGCAATTCTGCCATTTGAAGGGCCATATGGTCCTCACAAACAAGACCAAAGAATCTGTGAACTAACTGGGCCAGCCTTGAATATTGATTTACTGGGTTCAATCCAGAAGTCCAAAAACAATAACTCTCCACAATAAATCAGGGGAAACTACATGTCATCTTTTATAAAAATTTAAAGGCCCAAATCTAAGTACAAGGGGACCAAATAAAGCTTTCAAATCCAGCCCACCATTCTAGCCGAGAATTAAAATCAGTATTGTATGAATGACATATCTCATGATGTAAGCTTTAAATCGAGATGAGAATTTTCAGTGTGAAACAGGAGCTATAGGTGGCCGACTTTGTTGAAGAACCCATTCAAATTTTAAGGAATCTTCATATTCAAAAACCCTTTCACATTCTGGACATCAAAAAGACTGGATTGAAATGGACAATTTTACTTTGTTTAATCAACCGGCCATAACTTTTGATACTGAAGTCCAAATGACTCCAAATTTTGATAGTATTCAGAAAATTTATTTTCTACAACTCTAAAGAAGGATGTTTCTATATATTCTGCTTTCTTGATGTCCATATCTGTGAGCCAAGTGGAGCGGTATTTCTGGAATGTAAACAGTCCACCACCTTGGGATATAAATGCATCCCCTCCTCTCCTTTCAAAAGGGTTGGAATTTCCGAAAAGAGGAGAACATATTGGCATGACCAAAGCCTTGATAAAGGCTTGGGAGGACATTCGATACTCATTTTTTCACTTTAGAGACCTATCCTCCTCTCTTAGTTTTCACTTACTTTTGTGTTCATTGTTTTTTGTAATTTTGTAAGTCCTTTCTTTTGTAATTCTGTTTTAATGCATGTTTCTTCTTCAATATCTCTTGTTCTCCTCCACCTTCTGTATTTTAATATTAATGTTCTTATAATAGTTTTAATTCAGTTAAATCTCCTTCCCTTATTTTCCTTCCTCATTCAATCAAAAATCTTTTTTAATTATCATCATTGTTCTTGTGTGTGTGTTCGACGTACCACTCTTTTCTAATCCCTTTCTTTTTTTTCTATTATTAATTTATCATCATAATTATTATATCTAGAATATTAAACACCCAAATGGCTGAGTAAATATATCATTTGGGTTAGTCAAAATTTAGGTATGTTAAGTGATTGAGAGTATTTTCTCGATGAGTATTCGTTAATTTAACATTGTGTATGTTGCACTTAATATGTCATGCATTAATGGCATCTTTTGTTTAGCATGTGGTTTACATGGATTATTGGAACCATAAATACACTACCATAAACAAGTACTGATTGATTTTAGAATCCTAGTTAAGTTAAGTCTTGAATTAAAGCTTTAACACTTAGGAATTCTATTCGACGTCAACTTGTGAAGTGGGTGTTAATTTAAATGCAATATAAAGAAATTCTCCAGGATATCACAAGCTTAACTCCCTAATAATGAACTCACACCAATATTTATCAATTTGTTAAATCAATTATATTTAATCATTCATTTAAATTATGCTCTTCAACAAACCCCCTAATCAAAATACAATCAACTAAAATCAATCGACTATTACGAAGTATCATCACCGTGGATTCGACCCGAGTGCTGCTATACACATTAGCAGAGCACCAGAACCTTGACCGGTCGATAGGCGACAATCTTCCACACATTTCAATTGGAATTGTTTTCGGGGATGGTGCTTTAAGTAGTTATTAATTTCTGGTTATTATAAAAAAAACACAAAAAAACAAACTGAAAAAAAATTCAAAAAAAATTGAAATTTTTTTTGAAAAAAATACACAAAGAAAACCCGTCGTCCTCTTACAAATCATACACTGAAAAAATAAAAAGAAAAATTCATCTTCCTCTTTCTTCCAAAGTATCTCTGAATGCCCCGTAGCCTTCTAAATAATCCCTCATATTTGTTTGACCCGGAAATTGAGCGAACACTTCGCAAACTTAGTAAAAACATAAGAGATACTCAAAAAATCCAAGAACCAGTCCTCATCCAACCAGTTGAAATTGAAATGGCCAATCCTAGGGATAAAACCCTAAAAGAACTCGCTTCCCCTAATATGAATTACCAACCTCTTGGTATTCAATATCCAAACATAGAAGCTGACTTTGAACTCAAATTGGGTTTGATTCATCTTCTCCCTCATTTTCACGGGCTAGCCGGTGGATCCACATCTCCACCTTAAAGAGTTCCAAGTGGTGTGCTCTATCATGAAGCCTCAAGGGGTTTCTGAAGAACAAATAAAACTCTGAGCATTCCCTTTTTCCCTAGCTGACTCTGCTAAGTCATGGATCTACTACCTACCTCCTGGTTCCATAACCACATGGAATGACATGAAGCGGATTTTCTTAAAAAATTCTTTTTTCCTTCTTGTACTACTTCTATCCAAAAGGAAATAAGTGGTATTCGTCAGTTCCCAAGTGAATCACTACATGAGTACTGGGAGAGGTTCAAAAAGCTTATTGAAACCTGCCCACATCATCAAATACCTGACCAACTCTTGATCCAATACTTCTATGAGGGGTTATTGGATATGGAGAGAACTCTCATTGATGCCGCAAGTGGCGGTGCTCTTGGTGATAAAACACCTGCTGCTGCAAGAGATCTCATAAGTAACATGGCTGAAAACACACAACAATTCCATACTCGAGCACATGCTCAAGTCAAACAAGCCCAAGATAATCAATCAAATAAACCAAACAAATTGACCGAGTGAATGAGTGAACTTATAGGTCTTGTGTGACAACTAGCTATGGCTACCAAATCCCCAACCTCGTCTTCTCTGCAATCAATGTTTCCTGGACCTCCCCAAAAATGTGGAATCTGCAACTCTCCATCTCATCCAACTGACACATGTCAATAACTTCAAGAGGATCAATCTGATTTATCTGGACCAATGGAGCTCAATACAGCATATGCTCAGCGGAACACCAATCCTCAACTATCAGGTCAGTTTGTTATAAACTTTAACCAACCTCACTCTGATCCATTCTCCTATAACTTTAATCAAGGATTGAGGTATGGTAACCCCATGTCTCACCCCCCTCAATTCCCTCCTCAAAACCCAAACCAATTCCAATATGGTCAAGGTGGTGGCAACTTCCATCAACCTTATCCTTTTGTTCCTCAACCTCAGAGAAACAATCCTCCTCCTAGATTCCATTATCCAAGTGAGCCTTCCCAATTCCAAAACCAATACAATCAATTTCCCAAGAACCAAAATCAAGGCAATCCCAACCAGGGACAAGCCTCTTCTTCAATGAAAACATGGGAAAGTGCAGTGGAAGAACTTTCCTCCTTCACCCGTTTTATCCTTAAAAACATTGAAACTCAAATAGGTCAACTTGCATCCCACCTGAGCCAGCAAAAACAATCAAATTCTTCCCAACTCCCATCTCAACAATTACCCAACCCCAAGTGTAATGTAAGAGCAATTGCACTTAGATCGGGAAAGCACATTGCTATGACATAAGATAAGTCCTTTATCCCTCCATTGAATTTTGAACTAGAAAATGAAAAGAAAAAGAAACTTGATAAGGAACCTGAAACCATTCCCTCACCTAATTCAATTCCACTTAGGAACCCAATTATTTTTCCTCAAGCCATTTCTAAACCAATGAAGTCCTGTGAAACTGATCCTGAAATGCTCGACATGTTTAGACGTGTTGAAGTCAGCATTCCCCTCTTAGATTCCATAAAACAAATTCCTAAGTATGCCATGTTTCTCAAGGAGTTGTGTACCCACAAGAGGCAACTTAGGACCTTTGAAAATGTTTCCACCCAGAAGTATATTCCAATAAAGTGCAAAGATCTAGGGACCTTTACAGTTCCATGCCAAATTGGATGTTCGAACTTTAATGATGCACTCATAGACCTAGGAGCCTCAATTAATGTCATGCCCAAATCCATATTCTCCAACCTTGGTCTAGGTCCATTACATACAACAGGTCTTGTCATTTAGTTAGCCAATCAAAGCACAACCAGTCCTGAGGGAATAATTGAGGATGTCCTTGTCTGAGTCAATGATTTTATCTTCCCTGCTGTTTTCTATGTCCTTGATATTGAGGGTGAGACAAACTCTTCTCGATCTCCCCTAATTCTAGGAAGACCATTCCTCATGACAGTGAAAACCAAGATTGATGTCCATTCAGGCATTCTATCCATGGAATTCGGTGACCAACTGGTCACGTTCAACATTTTCCAAGCCATGCGATACCCATATGTGGATCACTCTATGTTCTCAATCCATGCTTCTGAGGACACTTCTAAGAGTCAATCGAACCCCAATCCACCATGTTCTTCATGTTTTAATGATAAAGGATCATGTGAAATCTGCACCATGATTAACAAAGTCATAAATGGTGAAGTTGATGTGGACCTCTCATTCATAGAATCCATCAATCTAGAGGAACTTGAAAACTCTCTTGAATCCCACATCAACTCTGATCTCTATTGCTCCACCTTGGATAGTATTAAGGAAAATGAATATGAAGCAACTGAAGTCCCTTCATCCATTTTTGAGATGTCTAAACCACAAATGAGAGACGATACTGATCTGAAACCCCTTCCTGCACACCTGAAATATGCATTCCTCTTCCATGGTCACTCATATCCTGTCATTATCTCTGCCACCCTTACTGGAACCGAGGAGTCCAAACTTGTTCAGGTGTTAGAGGAAAAAAAAATGCCTTAGTTTGGACCCTAGATGACATACCAGGAATCAACCCTTCCCTTTGCATGCATCACATCCATCTTGAGGAATCATCCAATACAATTAGACAACCACAAAGAAGACTGAATCCACTCATCCTTGAGGTAGTTAGGGAAGAGATCACCAAGCTTCTTCAAGCTGGTATTATCAACAAAATTTCTGATAGTGAATGGGTTAGTCTAATTCAAGTGGTACCTAAGAAGGGTGGGATAACTGTTGCCACAAATGAACATGGAGAGGTAGTCACAACTCGAGTGAAGAAAAAATGGAGTGTATACATCGATTACCAAAAATTGAATGCTGAAACAGGAAAAGATCACTACCCTCTTACGTTCCTTGATCAAATGCTAGATATATTAGCCGAAAAGTCACACTATTGCTTTCTTGATGGATACACCGGCTATTTTCAAATCCCAATCGCACCTCAGGACCAAGAAAAGACTACTTTCACATGCCTCTTTGGAACATATGCATATAGAAGAATGCCTTTTGGACTTTGCAATGCTCTTGTAACATTCCAGAGATGTATGATGAGTATCTTTTCTGAATTCATTGAAATATACATAGAAGTCTTCATGGATGACTTCACCATTTATGGTGAGTCATTTGAATCATGTTTTAATTCACTCTCTCTAGTCCTTCAGAAGTGTGTCAAGTGTAACCTTGTGTTAAATTTTGAAAAATGTCACTTCATGGTTGCAAATGGGATTGTTCTAGGGAACATAGTTTCAAAAGATGTTATTGAAGTCGATCCTGCCATAATTGAAGTGATCCAATCACTTCCTGAACCCATCTTTGTTCGAGACATCCATTCATTTCTCGGTCATGCTGGTTTCTATCAGATATTCATCCATAACTTCAGTAAAATTTCCCTCCCACTCACTCTTTCTCTCCAAAATGATGTCAATTTCCATTTCGATGAGTTTTCAAGAGAGCCTTAGTTGAACTCAAAACTGCTCTAACATCTTCCCCAATAATCCAACCCCCAGATTGGTCCTTACACTTTGAGTTAATGTGTGATGCTTCTGATAGAGCTGTTGGGGATGTTTTTGGTCAAATAAGAGAAAAGATTCCTCGTGTCATCTATTATGCCTCAAAAACATTGGATGAAACTCAATCTCACTACACTGTCACTGAAAAGGAACTTCTAGTAGTGGTTTTTGCCTTAGATAAATTTTGGTCCTATATCTTAGGTGCCAAAATCATCATCTTCACAGACCATTCTACTATAAAGTTCCTACTCAAGAAAAGTGATTCCAAACCGAGGAAAATAAGATGGATCCTAATGCTCCATGAATTTGACCTTGAAATAAAATATAGACCAGGAAAAGAAAACCATGTGGCTGATCACTTGAGTAGAATTTATAATTCTTCTCAATCTAAAATCATCGATCCTGAATTCCCCACTGAGCACCTTTCAACTGTCACTCCAAAAATACCATGGTATGCCCCAATTGTAAATTACCTGGTTTTCGGTGTTTTTCCTGAAAACTTTTCAAAAGAACAATAAATGATGTTGAAAAGTGATTCAAAATACTATTTTTGGGATGAAAATAAACTTTGGAAAATTGGGGCAGATATGGTAATTATGAGATGTGTTGAAGAAAATGAGCATTCTTCCATCTTAGAATTCGGTCACTCACTTCCCGGAGGTGGCCATGTTGGACCACAAAGGACCTCCCGAAAGGTCCTAGACACTGGATTCTTCTAGCCTTCACTCTTTGAGGACTCACATGAGTTCTGTCAATCATGTCCCACTTGCCAAAAGTTCGGCACAATCTACAAAAGAAATGAAATGCCACAAAATTCTTTAATCATTTGTGAAATCTTCGATGTTTGGGGCATCGATTTGATGGGACCATTTCCCCCTTCCAATGGATTGTCATACATTCTTGTTGCAGTCAATTATGTTTCAAGGTGGGTTGAGGCCAATCCCACTTGGAAGGATGATGCTCATACTGTTAGTGAGTTTTTAAAGACCCACATCTTCTAAATATTTGCCACACCACGTGCCTTGATCAGTGACTTAAGAACCCATTTTAGTAATAGAACCATGAAAGCTCTTCTGAAAAAGAATGGGTTTGTACATAAAACTTCAACTTCATATCACCCTTAGAAAAATATCATGGATGAACTCTCTAATAGGGAAGTCAAAAGGGTTCTTGAGGGAATTTTTAAGCCCACCAGAAAAGACTGACCTGAGATACTTGGTGAAGCCCTTTGGGATTATCGAACTGCCTATAAAACACCCATTGGGATGTCTCCTTTTAGGCTAGTTTTTGGTAAAGCGTGTCAGTTACTAGTTGAAATCCAACATATGTCTTTTTGGGCTGTGAAAACCTGTAATTCTGATTGTGAAAAATCTGGTGAAGAAAGATTGTTGCAATTGGATGAATTGGGGGAGCTTCGACTTGAATCCTTTGAGAATTCCAATATGTACAAAGAGTATGCTAAGGTACTCAATGACAAACACATCCTGAGAATGGTTTTTCATAAAGGTGAAAAGGTAATGCTCTTCAATTCTCGATTTCTTCTTCACCCAGGTAAGCTTAATTCTCTTTGGGAAGGTCCTTTTGTTATTACTAACGTTTACCCATTTGGTGTAGTGCAAGTCCACGACCCCTCCTCCAAAAGGACATTTATGGTAATTGGACATCAGTTGAAACATCACCATGAGAAGACATGAAATCCTGGAATAACATCAACTTCCATTGGATCCATAGTAGACCCACCACTGGATGGAGATGGCAACCCACCAAATCCAAACCAGGGGGCACCACTTTCTCTTTGACTCTTCTTCTCCCTCTCTCCCTCTCTCTACCTCTTTCTTCTTCTTCCTCTCTCTTTCATTTTTACCACTTTCTTCATTAAACCCTTTCCTTTTCTCTTTCTTGTGTAGGTTTGTATTTAAAAAAAATCCATAAAAACTAAAAAACCCCACAAAAAAACCACAAAAAACACAATTACTTAAAAAAATACAAAAAAAGAGTCATCCTTACTCACCATAGAGTTTTGATATTTTGTCCAATCATTTTGGGGAGTTAACAAACATTTTTTCATCTCAAAAATTTTGTATTTTCATTATGACTTTGGATAAAGAATTTTGTGTCAACACAGACACATTTTGAATGCTCAATTTTGGATTTAGAAAATTCTTTTCCTGAACCGTGAGGAACAACATTTTCTTTCATGAAAAGGCCACCTATGGCCATCTTTTCAAAATGTGTGTTTTCAAACCCATTTGTGAGTCTTGAGTTTGTGGACCTTCATGATGAATTTACTACCTTAGTGTGTATTAATATGATAGAGGCATTTTCTGAACCACATGAGAATCACAAGAGCCAAATAGCCTCCCATTTCCCTTACATTAATCCTCCTTTTGAAAGCCCCTTCGAGAGTATGAAAAACTTTTCTTTGATAGCCACATTACAAGCCCAATACCTTTTCCCACCCAATATCAACATGTATTTTCATTTCATAATTTTATTTTTGAAATTTTAGTGTGGGGGGAATGGATTTCATTGTTTGGGTACCCTATTATTGATTTTCAAAGAGTTATCATCTGCTTGAGGACAAGCATCCATTTCAGTTTGGGGGAGAGGTTGTCATTAAGTGTGTTATGGGGAATGTAATGAACTCCCATTTATGTAATTTCGTAAATGTTATTGATAAGTGTTCAAAATAAAATGATGAAAAAAAAATCAAAAAAAATCAAAAAAAAATGAAAAAATGGGTTGTGTCTCGGGTAGGTCAAAAATCACTCTTCCTCAAACATTGGTCCTGTTATAACTATTACAATTTGTGTCTGGAGGAGATCAATCATGTGTTGGGTTGTGAGTTTGAGATCTTTTCCAAGTTCAACATTTGAAAAAACAAAGAACAAAATGAGAAGAAAAAAAAGAACACTTGTATTATATTCTTATTGGGAGAAGTTCTGTGTTTTGTAAATATTTCATCTTCTCAATACCTTCATATTTTCTTCCTCTATTGTGTCTTTCTTCACACAATAATTCCCTTGTAAATATGGGTTTTCATTTCCTTCCATGTTTTATTTCAAAAAAAATGTGCATTGCTTTTTCATTGTTGGTATTTTAACCCACTTATTCTCTGTCTTGGACATTATATTCCTACTGTCCCATAGCCATAGAAAACCCATTAAAAACGCCTCTTTATTCTTGTTCCCTTGGGATAGGGATTGTAAGGTTATATCTCTTTTCAAACTTTAAGATTTTCACTTTTGGTTGGGGAAAGAGTGAACATCTACAAATAAATTTTATCATCTTGAGAGGTGTGAGTTTTGAGTGTCCACGTCTTCCATTTCTAAATTTGAGCATGAAAAAATGAATTAGTTTTGGAACATTGTTTCTGTAAAAACATGTAGTGGATTTCAAAATGTATGAGTGAAATAGTCTTAATCTCCCATGATTGGAGAAAACAACATTTTAATATCTGTTGGTGAGTAAAAATGATTTTGTTATGTATTTATATTGTTTTCAAATGAGGACATGCATAAAACAATGTGTTGGGGAGTTGATGTTATTAATATTTTCATGACTTATTATATACTCCCATTACTTATTTTATATGAAATGTGCATAATTTGTGTGAAATATTAATGTTTTAATATGAAGTATAATTTTTGAGGATTTTTATAAGTAGTCTAATTGATTCAGTTTAATTTTTTAATAATAACTATCACTATACTGATCCCAATTTTGTGGTTATTATTTTATAGGATTCTACATTCAATATAAAACATTTCATTAGACGGTACCATGATCCAATTCTTCCATTTGAAGGGTCGTATGGTCCTCACAAACAGGACCAACAAATCTGTGAACAAACTGGACTGACCTTGAAGATTGATTTACTGGGCTCAATCCAGAAGTCCAAAAACATTAACTCTCCACAATAATTCGGGGGACACTACATGTCATCATGGAATAAAATTTCAAGGACCAAATCTAAGTACAAGTGGCCCAAATAAAGCTCTAAGGTTCAGCCCACCATTCTGGCCGAGAATTAAAATCAGTATAGCATGCATGACCTATCTCATGATGTAAGCATCAAATCGGGCTGAGGTTTTTTAGTGTGAAAGAGGATATATAGGCAGCCGACATTGTTGAAGAACCCATTCTAATTTGAATAAATCTTCATATTCAAAAACCCATTCATATTCTGGACTTCCAAAAGACTAGATTGAAATGGACAGTTTTACTTTGTTTAATCAACCGGCCCTAACTTTTGATACTTAAGTCTAAATGACTCCAACCTTTGAGAGTAGTCGGAAATATTTATTGTCTAAAATTTTTAAGAAGGATATTTCTCATGATTCGGCTGTCTTGAGGTCCATATCTGCGAGCCAAGTGGAGGGGTATTTCTAGAATGTAAACAGTCCACCACCTTGGGCTACAAATACATCCCCTCCTCTCCTTTCAAAAGAGTTGGCATTTCAGAAAAGAGGAGAACTTATTGGCACGACCAAAGCCTTGACAAAGGCTTGGGAGGACATTCCATACTCATGTTTTTTACTTTAGATACCTTTCATCCTCTCTTTGTTTTCACTTACTTTTGTGTTCATTGTTTTTGTAATTTTCTAAGTCCTTTCTTTTGTAATTCTGTTTTAATGCATGTTTCTTCTTCAATATCTCTTATTCTCCTCCAACTTCTATATTTTAATATTAATGTTCATAAAATAGTATAAATTCAGTTAAATATCCTTCCCTTATTTTTCTTCCTCATTCAATAAAAAATCATTTTTAATTATCATCATTGTTCGTGTGTGTGTGTTCGACGTACCACTCTTTTCTAATCCCTTTTATTTTCTTATATTATTAATTTATCTTCATAATTATTATAACCAGAATATTAAACACCCAAATGGCTGAGTAAATATCTCATTGGTGTGAGTCAAAATTTAGGGATGTTAAGTGATTGAGAGTATTTGCTTGATGAGTATTCGTTAATTTAACATTGTGTATGTTGGACTTAATATGTCATGGATTAATGACATCTTTTTTTTAGAATGTGGTTTCCAAGGATTATTGGAACAATAAATACACTAACATAAACAAGTACTGATTGATTTTAGAATCCTAGTTAAGTTAAGGCTTGGATTAAAGCTTTAACACTTAGGAATTCTAATGGACATCAACTTGTGAAGTGGGTGTTAATTTAAATGTAATATAAAGCAAATCTCAAGGATATCACAAGATTAACTCCCTAATAATGAACTCACCCCAATATTTATCAATTTTTTAAATCAATTATAGTCAATCAATCATTTCAATTAAGCTCTGCAACAAACCCCCCTAATCAAAATACAATAAAATAAAAACAATCGACTATTACGAAGTACCATCACCGAGGATTCGACCCGAGTGATGCTATACACCTTAGCAGAGCACCGGAACCTTGACCGGTCGATAGGCGACAATCGGCTGCACATTTCATAGACCCATAATAATGGTAATGTGAAACTATGTAAAAGATAATATATTTTATTTCTATAAATTAGTCTCTTAGAAAAACATAATGGTATATTGATATGGTCTGCTGAGCTATGGAAGGTCAATTTGAGTCCATTATGATGGTCATCTTGACCTAGTTTAGTCTAATATACAATATATATTTCCTAGGTAAATGGAAAAAATAAGTTTTTTTGGATTACTAAAATTTTAAAAATCTATAAAGTGGGAACATTTGAGATATTCATTAATAAAATTTTGAATTTAAAATTTTTAAATGTCATGAGGGTTATTAACTAAGATATTCATAATTATATATTATAAAAAAAAGAGTATAAAAGGATATCTACATAGTTTATTAAAATTTTATATTATACGGATTTATTTTTGAATTATGATTATTATGTGATAAGATTCATGAGAAATTTAACAGAAATGTGATACATGATGATAGAAGTGGTTTTAGTGCAAATAATTTTCTTTAAGAGACTGTTGTGATATTCAAAAAATATAATGAAGAAAAAAAATGGATACTCTAATCCTATATGTGTGATTTTAGTGATCATGAATATTCATAATACACATGTTTGAATATGATAAGATCACAAAATATTAAAAGATAAATTTCAGAGGTTATGAATCTCATAGATTTATGTAAATATTTGTTTTGAATATTTTTAAAATAGTATTCAAATTTTGACGTAGAATTAACCTGATTTATGGAAACTAGATATATTAATAATTGCTTTTCATAAAAGATAAATAGTAGTGATAATATTAAAAATATGTGAAAATTGAAACTATTATTAATTTTCAAGAACTTTATGTTAAAAACCTAGAGGGAGACCAGACCCATATATTATGTGTATATATTATAGACATTGAAGTCTAATATGAAAGAGAAAATGAAACTAGGACTACCTTACTAGTATCAAATAAGAATTATAATATATAATGATTAACCCTCAATTTATGTATATATCAGTAGACACAAAAATGTTCAAAGAAGAATAAAAATAAGAATCATACTTTATACATATTTATAGCCTGAAGAACTATCATCGGTTCTGGAGGAAAAGAAAATGGGATATCTTTAAACCAATCCTACCTTATGGTATCAATTATGAATAAAGATATTGATGGTAAGGTTCTAACATTGTTGTTATTACATAATATCGTATTAATTTGACCCCATATAAACATAAAATATTTTTTTCAGGTATTAACACTCCTATGAATGAATAGATCATTCTGAATATCATTAGGATATTCCAATGTTCATGCTAATATTAAGAATATATTCATTAATTAAAAGTCTTTATGATATATATGGTTTCTTTAGATTCATATATCCAATACATTGATGAAGATCTCTTTCATTCTAGATTGAAGGATGAACCTTTAAGAATATGTGATTCCTATATAAATAACACCACTAAAATCATATGATTCTATTATAAACACCATTATATTAGTGGAGTGGATAATAAATTCTCTATAATTATTTTTGAATTAAAATTTACATGCAATCACTATTATATTATTGATATAATAAAATCCATGTAATTGATAAAATTAAAATATAGAAAGGAGTACGAACTCACATCAAGGTTCACTATTAGAATTTTTTTTCTTAACCTTAGTTTTTATTTATTTTTGATGTCGGTTTTTAACTGACGTTGAAGTCTTTGATATAAAAAATATGACTTTTAGAACATTTTTTGTAAACTAAAGCAAAAAATGAATTACATTTGTTTTTTTGCACTAGTTTTATGAAAAACTGATGCCTAAAAAATCATTTGTATAATTTTTTCCATCTTTTTCCTTAAATATTAACACGAAAAATTTAATAAAATATTTTTTGGATTCGACTATTGAAAAAAATCTATGACATAAATGAAAGAAAAAATTTTTGGCATCAGTTTTTCTAAAAACCGACATCAATTTTTTTCCCATCCTTGATTTAGAGAGTTTCCAATGCTTTGATTTCCCTAGTTGTGGAGCTAAAATTTAGTTACTGATCAAATGTTATGACCTTCAGAAGTTTAACAAGTCAAAATTTCGATTGATACAACCTGTTTCAAAGAAAACATGACAAACAAGACATCAAATCCAATACACAAAACGAACATAAATAAACATAATACTTAAAACATATTTCAATGTATTTATGTGTTTCCATAAAAATTATATGTTTTTATCATCATATAACCTATATATATAATAAATAATTAATCATTATTATAAGAAAGCTAATCAATTTGTTTTCATGTGAAGAATAATATTAATAAAGAATATAAATGAAATAAATATGTATCATGTTCAATGTATTGATTGAAGTCGCTTTGAAATCTTGATTAAATCTAAGAGGATGAAAATATTGAAATAAGTATAATATATATATATATATATATTAAACGATAATATTTTAGATTCTGTTGTATAACAATGTAGGTGGGATTTTAAATAGTTTAACGTGCATTGTGAAAAATTAATATTATGATCCCGCATTACTCATCGGCGCAAGTTTTTTTTAAACTGATAGAAAATAACATATATATTGGTATTTTACAATTGATTTTTAAGAAAACAGACCCCAAAATTCCAGTTGGTATAATTTTTTTGTGAGGGTTTTTAAATAAACCGATGCTAAAATTCAAAAAAAATTTGTCTAAGTTTTTTTAAAAACCAACACCGAAAAGAACAAAAAATTTGTGTTTGTTTTACACAAAACAACAATACAAATTTAATAAGAAATAAATTTTCTCATCGTATTTTTAAAAACTGATTCCAGAAACAAAAACAAAATTGAGTTGGCATCAGTTTTTGAAAAAACCGATGTGAGAAACAAAAAAAAAATTGGCATCGGTTATTATGAAATATGACCCAAAAAACATAAAGAAATTCAAATGTTTTATATATTTCATTATTATTTGATTTAACTAGTCATGGAGCTAAAACGGAGTTACAGACTACAAGTTATGGCCTCTGAAAGCTGGACATCTATAATACCTCTCTTAGAGAGGAACAACTACAGAAATCTATAACTTGTAATCTGTAACCCCATTTTTTCTCCATTACCAGTCAAATTGAAACATATAGAATTATATAAAACATTGTATATTGTTTTTTAAATTTTATGACATTGGTTTTCATAAAAACTGATGAAATGTGTTTTTAATTTTTTCATGTCTTTTTTTCCACCGTTGCCATATCATTTTTTTGGAATCTGTTTTTAAACAAACAGACACAAAATATTTTCCACAAACAATTTTTATGTAAGTTTATAAGAAATTGACGTCAACTTGGTGAAGTTAAAAATCATTTTTCTACTAGTGGTTGGACCACATATATTTAATATTTTTTATTATATTATTTTTCATTTTATAGTTATGGATGGGTTGAAATCTCATTGACTGATCTATTCTTATTAACGAAGGATGAGGCTATTGAGTGTATGGTTTAAATTATAAAATTCAAAAAATTTAAATATTGTTAAATTGCCACTCCCCTAATGTCTCCCTACCTAATCCACTAGGATCTACAAGTGTTATTAATTGATATATTTTCATCAAATTTGATCAAAAAATTTCAAAACAAAATTCATACATTTTATAAGATGTGATAATATGATGAATATTTTGGATATGACACATAAAGAATAATCAATCTCCATACATTTTTATGCATACTAAATGATTATGTAAAAACTTGTGTATAATTTGAAGATGGGAGAGGTAACGAAACTGAGAAAAGTCTCAAATGTATATAAATAAAAATCATTAAATGATGGTAATCAAAGTGAAAATATTAATAACATAAAACTATTTATAGTTAATATTTATTAATTAGGATTCGTAATCTATTTATATTAGAATGAATACGAGTCTATAAAAATCATTAAATATTTTTAACCAAAAATTAAAATGTATGCAAAGAATGTTTCTTTGAGGATATAACCTTTATTCATAAAATCATTACGGTAAAAATTGATTAAGAATCATGTTTAAATGTATAGTATATAGATATAATGTATTTTTTGGAAATTATATTTCATACAACTAATGATCCAATAGACCACATGGAAGAAAATTAATAATCATTAAAAATTGAAATGAAAAAATATCATTGATTGGTGAAAGGATGAAAACATATATGTTTCTAATGTATTTAAAAAAAATATTATTTTAATGAATTTATAGGTTATTTTTAATAGAAGAAAACAACTTCTATAAATTTCAAGGATGTAAAATTAAATATAAAAGAAAATATATTAAATGAACATTATAACATAAAATGATAATGTAAAGTAAATAATTGAGGTGACATTTATAATTTTAGTAAATAATAGGAAGAGCATTTGAGATAAATTATAGGTGAAAATATTCCCTCAAAATGATGTGTATTGAACAATTGTAAAACTAAAACATCTTGACAATATACATAAAGGTACATCAAAAATATGTAATACTAAAGAATATGTCTTAAAATATTCTATTGGATGACATGGATCCATAAT
Organism: Viscum album; assembly: GCA_963277665.1. NCBI lineage: Eukaryota > Viridiplantae > Streptophyta > Magnoliopsida > Santalales > Viscaceae > Viscum > Viscum album. The sequence continues at coordinate 1,656,545,709 of OY728138.1, read as the reverse complement.
GCACATATTTCTAGTACAAAGAATTTGATCTTGTCTAGATAATCATTTTAATTGATCTCCTCATTAAAGTTATTATTCATCCCAAAATCGAATAATTTTACCATATTAGTTTAATAAAATAGATTACCTTTTAACAAAAAAAATTGTATTGGAAAAAATGATAAACAATTAAGAAATATTTTCCAGTATTTCAAGGATTGATAGAATATTATACATAAAAGATCATTTCAAAAATTAATTAAAAAAGGATTAATAGAATTCCCCAAATCAGTAATCATAGAGTTCTGATACTTCTAGAAAAAATAAACTCCAAATAAAAAAACAATGGGTTTTTTGTCATTATTTTTAGTGATATAGTATTTATCATGAGGAATATTAGTTTTTGAATGATATATCAGTTTTTTTATGTTGAAATATTGAAATAATTGAGTGGGAAAATACTTTATGATACAAAGGAATGTTTTTGTGATATTTTATAATTAAAAAAGAAGTTATGTATTTATCAAAAATAGATTTGACTATATGTAATTATTTCATGACATTTTGAATATATATAATAAAAATTATTACAATTTGAGATGGCTCTTGGTCTTTCTATGAAGAATACACTCTTACTAAATCCATCATTCCTTATACTAGGATTTAATGATCTATCACCTTAGATTCCTCTCTCTCTCCCTCTCTCAGATCATGGATTTATTTTCATTCAGAATGGGACTCTTCCTTCAAATATTTGATTTGTGATTATTATAAATGAAATAATAAATCATCTCAATACCTAATTTTTGTGTGCTATTTTTTTAATGATATGAAAATGAATCACTTTTTTAGGCTCATCAAGGTATGGATACTGTCAAAGATAACATCCATAATCCCTATATCACTAAAATATAAAAATATGGTGGAACATGTATGGTTATATATCAAAAATACCTCAAACAAATAATTGATCTATAAAAATTATGGATTACATTGTTCATTACTTACTCAAAGGGTGACAAACAGTAGTGGAAATTAGACCACAAGTCCAGAATTGAGATTTTTGGGGTTGATAAGATTGGATGATGATTCAAATAGGATGAATATTTTTTCACATCCTTATGAGGAACATGGACTTTTTATATTTAGTGATAATGATTGGTAATTTCTTATTCCATCATGTTATTTATAAAATATCTTATTGGTGCATCAATTTTGATACATTAAATCAATGTAATTATTCTACCCATGTTTACTTCACGGTAAATTGTAAAAAAATGGGTATATTGGAACACTAAAATATTAAGTGACCATGATGATTTAATTGGAATAAAAATGAATCTGGATCAATGAAATCTTAATGGTGAACTTGGGACTTATTTCAAAATCATTTTTGATTCTATCATTGACACAAATCATCATAATTTGATCAATTTCACTACCTCTGCTAATAAATATAAAATTAAGGTGTTGTTTGAATATGATTCCCCTACCCTTTTGAGTTTTTTTTTTAAAAATTGATATTCCATTTCTAATTAATGAGATATATTTAAGCAGGTAATGAAACCACCTAATGCCAAATTCTGGAAAAAGATCAATTGATATTAAAAAAAGGGCAATCAATTGGTGTTGAAATTGGTGGGCCTGCAAAAAACAAAATTTTTGTAATGGGTGAGAAAAAAGTGAAATTCCATTGAAATAATGAACACTATTATAAATAACTATTATTTTTTGATGAATAAGAATAAATAAGTGAATTACATGAGCCTTATACAAATAGAATCAATGATTCCATTCTCTATGTATGAAATGTGGACCATAATGGAAATTTATACTGTAGATATGATATTAGAAATGTTGATATTTTCCATGATATTTTTTGATTTGTTAAATCAATTATTGATGAATAAATCAATTAAATCAATTATATGATGGTAGGTTACTAAAAACATCAACCTAAAATTAATCAATATCTTATTCCTAATAATGAATTCACCAATTCTTATGATAACTCTTTTATTTCATTATACGGAATCTAATGATGTTATGGGATGTAAAAACTAGTAGCACCACACTAGATAGACACATTTACATTATAGATTGGAGATAGATTATTAAGGAAGATCTATTAATGCCTCTTCCCATTTTGAGAAAATCCAGAGGCCCTTATCTTTACAAGATGACAAATATGTAGATGAAATTGTACTCAAATCATGTGTGACATTCAATTAACATATCATTAAAGGCAATAAAGAATCTGGTGGGATTACCCTTAAAAATTATATCATGAATGATCTATCTCAAATTAAAAATGATTTACAAGAGGATGGTAATTATAAGAAAAATTCCAAACATACTAGTAATGATTCAACGTCTATAGATAAGGAGGTGTTGATGAAATATATATGATAATTTAGTGTAAATTATGAAATCAATACTATATATGATCATCTACTAAAATATAAATATAATCCATTAGTGGTTGTATCAAAAAAATAAATTCTTGAATAATGAGTAGTGTCCTAATACTGATTCAATTAATGATCAATAGGTTATGGTGAATTCCATTGATAAAAATGTAATTAGATAATATATTATAGAGAAATTAATGGAAATTTTTTTAATCACTTAAAATTATGTGATGAAATAAATATTCATCTGTAAATCTACAATATTAAACAACTTGTTGAAACAATATAGGTATATCATTCACCATGCATAAGATTAAATAAATATTTTATTCTAGAATTTTCAGGGTCTGGACAACCTTGAAACAACAATATCTCTTCAACATTTTATTAGTAAACATAATCCAGACCTTCAAGGTCATTCTAATCCTAATGTATTTTTTATAATATGCTTTCTTCTTTATGAAATTTGGGGTAAAATCTTATAAATAAAACCAGTCAAATAATTTTATAATAAGGCTTCAGATCATAGATCATTCAAGATTAGAAGGTGTATCATCCATCAACCATTCTAAGGATATGATTACTCTATGAAAAGAAACATTATTGGGATGAATATAAATTCTTTAATATATCCATACAATGGATACTATATAAGATTATATTTATGGAAAATATTGAGATTTTGATCAGATCAATAATTGCTTCTTTGAAACTTCCTAGAGACTGAAATTTTGTTATAAATCAAGATGAGAGGCTTGGAACGACAAAATTAACTACCTATATCATATATTTTATATATTTTATTGATTATATAATCCTCAATGATGTTTTATTGATGTGTTTCATGAATACATGGTATTTCAGTACCCTCAATAAAATTGTTTCATGTATATTAGATAAGGTTTTTGAAAATGATGTTTCCCACAATGTTTTTGCTTTTATCATTTGCAACACTGTAGTGATATTTAATTTATACAATTATCGTATATTGGAAAATCCTTTTTCATTAGGAGATAATCCTTTCATTCCATTCATTTTCCATAATTCTTAGTTCACAAACCCTATTTGTAAAATGTTAGTTTAAGACACTGAAAACATACTTAATTATAAGGATGATTCCAAGAGTTGGGTTGAAAATTTACTTGTTTATTAAAAAAGAGCTCAAATTTTTTTGTCGAATGTTCTTCAGTCACATTGGTGTAATCATTTTTCATTTGGAATAATTATTTCACTCAATCTATGAAAATATCAATGGATTTTTCTTTCCTATTGGTCTTTGATAGTGAAAATTTGTTACTCATGACCTAAATACACTTATTAATATTAGAGAGGGAATATAATGATAAAAGTTTATTGATAAATGGGGAATGGGGGGTGACCAAAATACAATTATTTTAACTCATCAAAGAGATAGGAAACTCAACATACCGATGAATATAAAAAAGGAATTTGGATAGTTAATTAAAAGTAGATAACACATAGATACACATTTTTTCTCTTATTATATGAATATAATAGATTACCCTAACACTATAATTAATCTAATGGAATATATCATGTCAATAAATTTTTATCATGATCACTATTAACATATTATTTCTATATTCCTAGACTTTGAGATCAATGAATATTTATTTGATCTGAATTCTATCATCTCTCCTAGTTCAGATGGCTTCACATACACATTCTCTCAATCAGTTCAAAATATTATCCATTATAATTTTTGTGGAATTTTAACATATTTATTCAGTAGGGAATTGTTGAAATAAGGATTCATTGATCAATTTCATTCAATTAATCATAACACGGATGAAGGAAATATGGTTAATCTTTTTAGACAATTGTGTCCTGATAATACCATTTAAGAAAATATTGGAATATTTCATTCCCAATTTTTTTAAGAACAGTTAATATAGGATAGTGTCCTCAAACCCATTTATTTTCATCAAAGGTAAACCAAATAATTTTATTTTTACAACTTTATAAAATTTTGTTAATATTTTCATGAAATCCAATAGAGGATGAAATGTTTTCATCAAGAAGGATGTTAAAAATTCTGTTAAAATGATATATTGGGGCTTCATTTTTCTAGTTTTAACCTATTTTGGTTTTGATGGTATACTTCTGAAATGATATATAATTCATCTGAACTCATACCATATACTTGATTTTATCATTGGATCTCCAGATAGATATTTATCATGCATTGGATGTGTCATAAAATTTCATCACATCTCAGCCCAAATTTTATCAATTACTAAAGATTAATTAATTGGGCTTCTTCTCAACATTGTCAATGTGAACAACATAGAACCCATAAAATATTACAAAGGCCGTATTTCCCCTAATCATAATTATTATTCCAATGAAATTATTTTCAGCACTCAAGGTGATAAATGAAATATCAGAAACCTTAGGTATTATCTCAATACTTATGATTATGTATCTAGGATAGAGATCAGTTGGGGAGAGTAATAAGTATACTTGGAAATAAATATCTACAAATCATGACACATAAACATCATCAATGAGTTGGGAATCATATAATTTTTAATTCCATACACTTATCATGGATTCTATATTTTTTTTGATAAACCATGTGTCATTATTTTTTTCACATTGTGATCCAAATTAGAAATAAATATATCTTGTAGATTGGCCAAACCCTCTCGATGGTTGGCATGGTAAGTCTTCTGAATGATACAATTATATAAATATATGTTTACTTGTTTATTGTTAAAAATAGTCATCTTCTCTAATTAATAAATCAATCACATCAATCAATAATTTTTTCTAGAGTGGAAGCATTCTGTAGTGATTAAATACTATAGTTACATGGAAATAATGTTCTCAATATATTGATTATAGATGCCTTGAAATCATAAATAAGTTCAAATTAAATCATTTATTAAAGGGAAATTTCATGTGGATACTCATAAATATGAGTTTTGAGGCACATTATATTCTCAGATGTAGGTTCTTGAGTATGATAAGATTAAGGATCATTAATTATATGGATCCCTCTATCAAGTATTCCCATCAAGGACTATTGTTCCATAATTTCAATGAATTATCACTAGCTAGATAAAAATATTAATTCTCTTGTTTTTTGTTTCAAAATTAGAATTTTACATCTATTCTAAATATTTTTAATTCATATGACCCAACAATTGACACAAATGTGTAGATCAATGTTAAAATGGATAATTCTAAATATATGATCCATACTAAAGTCAATTAAAATCCTTTGCAATATAAATTCTAAAATAGAGATGATATTTTTGGTTTCATTACATGAGATTATTCTACCAATATACTATACATGGGAATGTTTAAATTTGTGCTAATTTTTTCTGAAAAAATATATTCTCTTATCCAGATTTACCCTTTCATAGAGAGTGATTTATTCCATGATTCATAGTGTTGATTTTATTTAATTGGTTGGTTTTTATTTTTTCACTCGATGTTCCTTGTGTATCGAACATAGTGACGAAATAAATAATATTTTTGTTATCTATATGAATGATAATGTTATTTGAAATGTTCTTTCTAATCTCTTTGTGTTTCGATTTACTACACATGTGATATACCGGAGAACATATATTCTTGCATCAATTTTCATTTCTTCCAGAAATTGAGAATCTTATAGTTGGTGGTCAGCACGAAAGATTGTTACGTGATCTAAGAAATCCAAAACATATTGTTACAATGTAATTCATCATCATATTTATAAAAAATAGTCACTTGTATCACACATGAGATAAAAAACATAAATAAAAAACAAGATGGTTATTGCGACAATTCTATTAAATATTTTTCTATTAATTAGAATATTGAAATTTTATTTAACGTTCATCCTCCCACTAAAAAAATTAATATTTAAATGTTTCATCCATTTCGGTCTAGGTAAAATTAAATAGAATTGGGGCATCAAGAGGAAATCCAAGTCCCTCTTCATTTTTTGAGATCTTTAAAAGCTGAAATGGTGATAAAAATGGATATATTTATGCCCAATGTGGAATAACTACTTCTCATGATGTGGGAATACTAGGATTTATAAATTTGGTTTCAATGGAAAAGAAATATGGTTTCCTTATCTTTGGATTGAATGTTATTTTAATACTAATTTATAGGATTTCAATAATTTCACTATTCTCTAATTGTGGAAGGTTATTTCCATATTGATTATTTTCATTGGTTCTAATTTTCTAGGATTCATTGAATAAATCCTGCATATCATGAATTAATTCATTTTTTTTATTGAACTTGTGAATAAAGGGTTCACTACTTCAACGTTTACTTTTCTAAATTTCATTTGTGATGAGATTCCCTATTTTTTCCATGGGTCTTCAAAAAAATCCTCATTTTTTGACATCTATAACATTGAATTTAGTTAATAAATGAGAATTTTCATTTTATGTATATCCTCTATCTGGCAAAAAAAAATTACCCTATTTTATAACATATCCAAAATTATATGTTAAAAATATGAAAACCACATAATAAAAAATCATGAATATAACTAGATAAAAAAATTAAAATGGGAAAACCATATGTAAAATATGGTGTTCATAAAAAATAATACTTGGTAAAACAAATCCCAATAAGTCTTATATGAATTATTTTATGGATGTCAAACCAAAGGTTTGTTTCAACTATTGTTGTAAAAACATCCACACTATCAACTAGTGCAAATAAGCCATGTATAATAAATTAAGAGGAATCAATCATTAATTAATTTATGAATAAATCCATGAATGATATAAATGAATTAATTTAGTTATTGAAGGAATCATAAAAAAAGTGAATATTTTACACAAGATAGGTATGTTGATATTTGAAAATTAGCCATGTGTACAGTCCAATCTTAATGTTAGAAAATTATCCATGTGTATAGTCCAATCAAGATAAATTTATTTCAAATGAGTGTATAGTTTTATGGATAAAGGATTATGGAATGTTGAGATATATAGACGAATAAAAAGTGAAGGAAGGTGCTAAAGAGAAATAAATATAAATAAGAATAATATATATTCCATGTCAGCTTTTAATAAATTTACAACTCAATAGATATATATGGATGGTGAAAAAGAACTGGTCTTATTTCAGATAAATTATAGATTATCATATCACCTTATAGAGATATTTTAAATAATATTTCTGTTCAAAAAAGGACTAGTGGATTTAAGTTCCTTATAGGACGAATTTAAAAGGCATTTTCCATAAAATAAAGATAAAATATTGAATAATTCCATGATATCCAATGAAACATAAGGACTCAAAAACTACTATAATATCACAAAAAATGGAGATAAATAATGAACCTTTTTTGGAAAACATTCTCAAACAATTGTTTAAATTAAGGAATAAAGAGTTACACAATATTCTAATAATCAATATATTGTATTTTTATGATTCCAATATTGAATTCTAGAGATGAATCTATAAGTTGTGTGAGTAGTTCATAATTATACAACAATATAAGAATAATTATTCTAGAATCATTATTATATATTTTCGAAAATATAGAAACATTTCATTTTGGTGAACTATTTATATGAAAATCTTAAATTCATCCAAATAGAGAGATACACATTGATTTAAATGACAATGAGTATCTATACGAGGGGTAGATAAGTTAACATGGTTTTGAAAATCTAATAGAAATTATTATTGGAATTAATATATTATATATTGACATTTATTAAGGTAATTTCATTAAAAAGTTATGGTTTTATATTATCTGATATTTGGGATTAATAACCTAAACTTGAGGGTGTTATAATGTATATTAATCAATTACATGAATTAAAATAAATGAAATAATATCAAATATGATTCCAAATCACAAAACATTCCAAATTATTCATAAATATATTAATCATTGTGCTAAAGAAAGTGGAAGATGACATGTTATAAAACTCATAAGAATCTATATGATAAACTTAGTAATCATTTATTTCAACCAAAAAATTAATTATGTGTCCTATGAATGATGTGTTGTGATCATTATTCATTAATTGGTTACATTTTTCTTGTGGAACAAATATCTTTGAAAGAAATCAATCATGATTAATAATAATGGATGGAATATTATATTGGGGAAAATCATAAGGAGCTACCAAACCATTACTATATAGTGATTCTATAATATGGAAACCCATAGAAAGTTTGATTTTAAGGTATTGTAATGACAATATTCTATGTTCATTATGTATACCAATTATGTTAATATGGGAGGGTATTTATTGATGAGAAAAATTATTTAAAGATATAGATATATATATATTTTACATAATATTTATAATTTTATTGTTAATTATATAATAGGTATATATATTTCTGGAATGAAATGTGAGAATTATATTGTATTCACTTGTTTGTAAGTTTTGGAAATCTTTTAACACACAGATCCTGAGATCTTATTTTCATCAAGGGATTTTTCGATGTAGAGATACCAATTTTTAAATAGAATAATATATATATATGTTTACTTTTTATGTCTATTCATATTTCAATTTATTCATGATGATTTTAAAATCAAAATAATAATGATAATTTATTTTAGTATATTTCATTTTCAATCTATTAAACAACATTGTAATTATTAACAATAAAGGGGAGATGAAGTGTGTAGCATACACACATATTAACATAACGTTATTTGAGGGAATTCAGATAACATGGAGGGTTTAAATATACCATGATCTGGGTATTATTTTTTACATTAGTTATGGTTCCCTTGTTTATAATATTATCAATATGTGTGAATGAAAAGGTAATGTCTTAAAAGGAGTTTTTTTGGAGAATTTATTTTTATCCCTTAAATGGAAAGATAATAAATTGAAATTAGTGTAATTGAGATACATAAACCTTTATGGAAGATTAGATAGGATGCATTCTGAATGTCATAAAACATTCAAATGATAATCGAGAAGGATTTGTTGTTATCATGAATATCATGGAAGGAAATTTTCAAGAAGGAATCCATTTAATTATGATGATATATTTTGACATGATCATAACATAATCAAATAATAGTTTTTTGTGTTTAGACTCACTATTTTCAACATTATTCATATAGGGCTGAGGAGCTAGTGTATTGCGGAGATGGAAGGATAGATTCATATTTTGAGGATATTAAAAAAGTTTCAACAATTTATCCAAAAAAATAAGAATTTTTAAGAAACTATAAATATAAAATTTGGATTATATTGATTTTTTTGTGTGATTTGAGATATGTTGGAAACCATATGATCAAACCAATATCAATTGAAATGAGTTTAGTCATGTCTGGAATTTTAAAATCCTATATAACGGTATAACACCACTTTCTATTGGCCATCATCAAATTAAACTACATATGTAATGGTATGCATGAACACTATATAACGGTTAAATCGTATTTGTTTTTTCAAGGTAAGTGGTTACCTATTTGGGGGCTAGAATGGTGTTCAGAATCTATATAAAAATAATTTTAACCTACGTAATTGTTAATATATATTAAAACTATATAATGGTATTCAAAACAACATATCAGTACCATATAAGGTTCATATAAGATATGTATGGTGAATTTTATGTACTTTATGATGTTTAACATGATATATTTAAGGATTATATACATTACTCATGACCTATGATGTAAAATAAATCCATTAAATAAGGTACATACCCATTTTAATAATTTTTAATGTCATATAATTACTCTTGATTGATGAATTGTAAGGGGATTATGGAAATTTTCATGAATTACAAGTGTTCGAATCATAGATATAGGATTGTAGTAAGAAACATCAGTATTAATAACTAGAATTTATAGTCCCATCACCTAGTCAGTGGACAAAAACCAAACTCAGGTTCCATATTTGTGCCAACATCTAGCTTGTGGCTTCTCAAGATATATTTTTGTAAGGGGTGGCCCCATAATTTCATGCATTCCATCCCCTCTTCTTATTTCAATTTTTGTTATATACATTCCAGAAATTAACCCTTCCCATACACCCTCCACTCCCCCGTTCAAGGTCACAAGCCATCTCCCTTAGTTATTGGTCATTCTTATTACCACATTGTGTATTTAAGATCCTATGGTAACACTTAATTAAATTAAGTCTATTTTAATGAATTATTTTGTTTTATCCCTCTTTTAGAATTATATGAATCATATAAAAAGAATAGTTCAATATTAGAAGTAATTATATGTGATTTACCTTTATCAATATTGGATTGAATAATGGTCAATTATGATTAAATGGTAAATAATAAATTATATTTAAAATCCATGGTTATAAAATGGAATTTCCAAAATATTGATAATTTTTAATGAATCAGATATTTAATCATACATATTAGATTATGAAAGTTGATTTATAAAATTATATTTTGAGATTTAATATTGAATTAGTGAATGAAAAGGTTAATTCCAATGTATTATCTATAATTGAAATTGTTATTTGATTAATGTTTTTGTGAAAATTATAGTTTTCCCTAGGAAATTAATTTTTTTAATAATATGAAAAACTATAGTATATAATTATTTCAAGTTTAATAATGGTACTTGCTATGGTTTTTAGAGAAATTTTGAAATGTGAAATTTTTAATTATAAGTGGTATTGTATGAAATTGGATAGATGCCCCAAACTTTTAAATTAGTATTGTAAAAGAAATTTTTTTATGACGTTGTTTATAATTAAATGATGATCGAAATAAATATAATTTCCTAGTGTAAATTGAAATATTGTTAATTAATGATTTGTTATTTTATATATGTTTATTTGATAATAGGATGGAATTCCTTGCCATGATTCCATAGAGCTTATATGGATGTTGATGTTGTAAATTTTCATGTTGAATTATTGGATTCTATTAGTGGAATTCTGTTAATTCCATGGTGTCAGATCTCCCTTGGATTGAATAATATATAAAGATATGGAATTTTTTTATTAATAGTTTGGATTCTAATTAGATTATTTACTATAGATACCTTAGTTATACCCCCCTTATATCAGGAAATGTCTTTATTGGTCAAATTTTAGGGATTAATGTTATTGATTCTTAAAAGATGCCTTGTTAAATGTAATGGAATAGTCTCCCCATATTATTCATGGATTCTTATTGGTGGGATGGTGTGTTAGATAGGGATTATCGTTAAGTAATTCTAATAAATTTCAGGGATAGTCCCTTGAGTGAATACTGGTCAACCAATAATGAGTAATACCAAAGGGACATCCCATTATAATTCCTTTAGTATTTATTTAATGGTAATTCTTTGTTAATCCACATGGATTCCCCTGCGATTTTTGTTTTTATTATTACTTTGGTGGTATACCATGGAAACAGAATATCCATAATGTTTATTGAGGACAAATTTAAACTGATAATAGGAGAAGTTTGTAGGTACCACATCAGGTGTCGCTCAATATATTGGGTTCACAAGGATTGATATGTATTTATTAGGTATTGAGAAATTTTGTTATCAATATCAGATCTTCATGAACATTTTAATGGACTATTTATTTTACGGATCTCTATGGTGTTTTCCTACTAATATGTGCTCAATCCAAGATGGGTCCACCAAGGAACTTGGGTACCTGAGTAAAAGACTATCTAATTTCATGTTCAAATATGGGAATGATCCAAACTTTATTCATTTGTTCAGTTTGTAATCGAATTACAAGAATGAGATATGGACGATGAGATAATGAAAAACTCAAAACCATCTATGGTGTAGTATAGTTTTAGTTTTATGTTTTTTAATTATTATTTATTTAGGATATTCCTATGGGGTATTAGTTAAGTAATGATTATATTACTCTATATTATAACATTTTTTGATATTGAAGTTATTTTTTGAACTATACATGACTGAAATATGGTGTTCCTATGTTATGGTTTTCCTAATACTCTATTATCCCCCTTTTATTTTTACTCTTTCCTGAGGGTATATTATCCCCGTTGTATCCTTATAGATCATCACCACAATTCTACAACCTTTGATGTATGGGGAGGCACAATTAAGGCCATATAGAACCACATGTTGTTGAAATTCTCACAGTGATCCATAGAGATGATTAAAAAAATGGTATTATAAATGGGTTTATTTATCGTATTGTATATAAATGGAATGAAGGAGAGTTGGAATGTGTCAGAACATGGTTATAAGCTCTTTACTAAGAGTAATCAACCTTTTCATGGTAAAACCCTTATTTTCCATGGATGGGAATTGTTGAAATTAGATTTTTCTTATTATTATAATATTATATTTTGACCTTTTTTATGGAAAAAAGTTTTTAATGTTATTATTAATGGTATTTTTCTCAAATCCTTATATATTAAGAGAGGTTCAATGTTTTCATGTATCGTTACTTAAAAATGGGGCTTGAATATCATCTGCATGAAACTTGTTATTAATATTATTATTTCCCTTGATTATCATTATCCTAAAAAATTATTTTTCTAGTTCATTTAATTTTTTTTAATTACATACTAAAAAGAGGGGTATATTATTTAATGCAACATCAGGAATTGGATGATTAAGAATCCAATATAAAATTTTAACCTGATGGATTAAATAATGAAGAAAACCATTTAAATTGTGATTTCAATTAAATAAATTTAATTAATTAAAGGCCAAGATAGTTTGAAATATTATATAGGTAAGTTTACTAGTTGTATAGGTTATTATGGTTAAATTGAGAATCCATGTTGCTTGATCCTTGAGATAGATTGAGATTGAACTATTGTGGGTGGTATTTCCAATTGAAGATGATTTTGACAAACCCTAGTGACGTTTGATTGGATATAAAGAGACCCTAGTATTATGAAACCTATAAGATGTGTGGTAAATCAAGTTATATGATGCTATAAAATTTTTACATCATTTTTTTGGGACTTATGGCCCATTTTATTTTGTTCATTTGAGATTTCTAGGTCATTAAATATGAATAATAAGAAATGTAAATATGAGACCCCTATGTTGGTGTTGGGATATAAGGTTGTTGTGATACCTCAAAATATGGATGATTTTTTTCTCGTCAGTGGTGGACTTTGTGAGAATTGAATTAGGGGATATGTTGAATAACATAGTGAACCTTAAGATTAATTCAGTTTTGTGAATCTGATTATTTTAATGTGTGATAGTAACCAATAGAAGTCTTCGTCCTTGTTATGTGTAGAATTATAGTTTTAAATAATAGGTTAATTATTATATTATTTATTGATCTCACGAAGGGTTTAGGGTTATATAGTTTAGGAATAGAGAAATTCATTCATAATTTTTATGTTTTCTAGGTCATCTTGAATGGCATGTTTCTAATGATCATGAGATTCCAAAAGATTGTTGAACCCAATAAAGGTGTCTGGGTAAGTGCATGAAATATAATGATTTGTTTATTGAATATGGATGTTGGAAGAATGAACCATGATCCTGTTTTGTTCAAAATACACTGATAAGAGAATGGTGGGGTCGTGGATTGGTGATATAGAATTAAAATTACATTGGTGGGTGTAGATCAAGTGTTTTTTTGGGTTTAATTTCACTTTTCATAGGTAATATATGTATGTATAAGTATAGATTTTATATATAAATGATACCATATAAGCTATATTAGTCATGTGAGGTGTTATGTATGCTTGCATTGGTGAACATATTGGCAAATTATGTGACATATCCTAATCTATAAATAGATAATTGGTAGTTATATTACATTTTTTGGAGGTTTTATAGGATCCAATATCCTATTTTTCTTGTAATACATGATACATTCATATATTACATTTGATAAAATAATATGTATTATGGTCCTAATGTGAGAAAATTATTATCCACTCAATTATATCCATCATAGAAACCGATTTTTCTCAACTACATTTCATGGGGAATAAAAAATAATCAATGGTGATATCATATTGTCTATAATGAGTAAAAAATAGTGAAAGGTATAATAACATAAGTATAGAAAAATTGATATGGAATGTATGATTAAAAATTTTAAATCCATAATCTAATGAAAATGGAGGAATGTTATACCCATGATAAAAACTGAAAAACTGAATAATAATAATTAATTCTCCAATATTGATGGAATACATAATTCTGGACATCAAAACATGTTTTCAGTCCTTAAGATAAAACATTATTATAATGTCAAAAAAAAAGTATACACCAAAAAACCATGATGTTTTATATCTTGAGACCTATTAATACATTATAGGGAAAAACAATTTTGTTACCCACCCCTAACATAGTTATTTATAATATATTCACCACAAGATTCAATAGGATATCTTTTATCATCCCCTAAGATCATCTATCTAAATATAAACATGGCAACATATATGATAAAATGACTACAAAAATGTAAGTCTCATCTAATAGAATTAGGTAAATTATGTGGATAATATCACTTAATAAACATAGAAGTTAGGGGGTATCATAAAAATAATATCAAGTACACTTATAAATTATATATAGAATAAAGTTTAATTTTAATTATTTTGGATAACCATGGAATATGGTGATGGGGTTCAATAGTTTTCAATTATAGGAAAGGAAGAAAATTGTATGAAAATTCATTCATCATGATTCATAAAGTATGTGTTAAAATTAAAAAACAAATCTCACTATATTGTCTTTTTAGATCAATAAAATTATTTCCACAAATAATTAATCAGAGTGATGGTCGATTTAATGTTTAACAATCCCATTTGATGTGATATTCCATAATTGATTCTATTCCACAACCTCATCAACTCATAAGTGTCTATATAGGTATTTCATTTTTATAATTATAAAACACTATATAGTTTCGCAAAATGTAGGGTTTAAAATAATTACAACTTAGGAAATTAATTTAATGATATTAAATCTCGTTTTCAATATATAAAATTTGTTTACATGTAATCTAATTACAATCACAATGACATTTTATTCAATGATTGTAATTAAAAATAGGACGAGTGTAATGAGAACCCTTATGTTGGACTAATAATGGTATAATTAATGGTTATAATGAGATGGTATAATTTGTTTCTAAAAAAATGAATCAAATGGGATGTAATAAAATGGAATTATAATAAATGTAATATGAATCAACTATGGTATCCTTCCTTTTTCATAAATTAAATATTCATTACATAGTACAATATTTTATAACACATAGGATCATTTAAAGTATAGTTTCATCAAAATTATTATTTTAAAACTTTAAATGCATAAAATTCCTTTTAATAAAAATCCAATTATTCTTTATATAATCATCCTATGTTAATTTTCCTTCATATCATATCCATGTAGAAATCATTAAAAGAATGGGGTGTGAATAAATCCCATTTAAGGAATAAAAAAATTATCATGTGATCGTGATAATTTTTCAAAATATGGAATTATCTAAAGAATTTGATTAATATTCTAATATAATGATCATGATTAATTACATGTAAATTTTGTGACAACATAAAAATTTGACATTCATATGAATATCACCATGGTTTCATAAAACCCTACTACTATAGTTATTAACCATGGTATTTTGCAACATGTCATCTATATAGATTAATTATTTACCAACTACATTAGATAAATATTAGGATTCACCTTTAATATGTATAAATTTATGTGATCACAGTATACCATAATAAAAAATTTCATTAATAACCCCTGGAATACAACGAATGGGTTTCATGTAAAAGTCATTATATTCATATATTATAAAATTCATGAGTGATACATAATTTTTATCCCATGAAAATGGAATGAGGGATTCATATTTGTTCTTATAAAATAATTAAATTCTAGTTACATCTAAGTGAATACTAATTAATTGACAACGGGGGTAATTTTTCCTAAAATAATAATATTTCATGTAAAAGGGAAAAATTCATGAAATGAGTTTAGCCACATGATTGGTATACAATGTGGATTATGTAAATGGATTATAATTAGTGAATGAAGGTCTACATTATAAAATATTACTGGCTTTAATGTGATAAAAAATGCATTAATATAATGTAATTCATTATTTGTAAGACATACCATGAAATATGTACATTAATAGAATATGAGAAGGGGAGAGTTCCCCTACCTTGGAAACCAACATCCCAATGCTTGGAGAGGAGAACCATAGGACATTTGAGACACATTGAATGTAATTTATAGAGGGGTAATGATTAGAATTAATAGTTTTATTTATTTTAGTGGAGATTGATGGGGTTATGGCTTGGTATTTATATTAAAAGATGACTAATTCATTAATAATTTATAAATATAGGTCTCAGAATTATAGGTTCTAGGAAATGAAAAACCATTGGCATAATCTTGGTTTGTGCTCATGGTTTTTTGTCTATGGTTTTAGAAATTTATTTCATGATTTATAATATGTTAATCTCTTAAAATTGATATATATTTTTTAATATTACTTTGGATAGAGGAAAAAATTAACCAACAAATATATTATTTAAAATAGAAATTCCAATTTTAGAATTTAAAATATAACTTATCACTTTGGAAATTGATTTAAATAAATTAAAATATATTTTATTAATAATGTAAAATAATTTTGGTCAAGGAAAATATTGATTTAATAATTATGAATTTATTAAATATTTTAAATGTTATAAAACAAAACAAATGAAATATTACTATATGATTACTATTTACTAAAAAGATATTGTATTTTATGAAATTCATAAAATTTTACCGAAATCTAATTTCAAAATTATGATTTGAAATATATTGTTTTTTTATGAAAATAATATTATTAATATTTCATTATTATCATTTTAAATTTTTTTTATGGAAATATAGTATTTTTTTGATGGTTAAATTTATGAAATTTTTAAAAAAAATAGTAGGACATTATAATATTATATTATCAATTAGATTTAAATAAAAATAGTTTTATAACACTATTTCATGAATAATAATTTTATTTACACACCCTGATTTAAAAAAATTAATTTATTAAAAAATTCATTTAAGTTTTATTTATATTGACAAATATATTTATGAAAATCATCTTATATGCCTGTAAATTTTTTCAAATAAAATAACAATATACAGTGAACTAATGAAATAACTATTTGATTTTTGAAAATGTGTATATAGATTTAGGATGCTATGGTCAAGATACATAATCTGTTATTACACCAGCCCACAACCTATGGTTAGTTGTGTGATTGTGGTAGTTTTTTGATGTGTCTTAATTAAAATTGACTTAATGGTGATCTCCACTAACTAGTACTTATTTCAATGTATATATTTCTCAATCCTTCATGAGTCTATTCAGGGGATTTATTGAGTTTGAACCCATTGATTTTGTGTCCCTTATATGTTATATTAAATGGGATTTTAAAAATCAGTATCCGCCTAGGTGAGACTATAATTTATTACTTATGCAATTTGATAACCCTTGTCATTATCCTTAATATATAATAATCATAACAACCACATTTTAAAATCTATATTACTAATTATAACAATTAAAAAATTTCATTTTGACTATTTTTCATGTAATATTAATGTTACAGTCATATACTAATGGTCAAATTCTAGATTAAATCTTATATATAGCTCTAAACATCATCATTTACTATGAAATTCCAAAAGAATTTTACATTTACTTGGATTATTTAAATTATATTACAAACATATCTTTTTATTTTTAATATTTTTATTCACGGTGTTGTATTCCTCATAGAGATCAATACACAAGATTACATTGTAATGAAAAAACCTTGTTCAATACAACTTTTCAACCAGGATGACCCACCACATAGCCTAAAGTGTGTTCCTAATCACCACAGGATCACAACAAACCTACTAATGTTTTATAATCGATTTTCCATTGGAAAACTAGAATGACCCATCCATAGGCCATATGGTTAAAATAAAAAAATAAGTTTCAAGAGAGTAATATAAACCAATACCATAAAAATGAAATACAAAATTAAAAATCATACACAACTAGATATATGCATGGTATCTCAAAATATACCAAAAAAAATCAGTACACTAGGTAAAATGATAAATATGGAACAATTGGACAACCCAACATGTAAATATACCAACGTTGACTCCACTTGAGTCCTCATATGAAACATAAATCCCCTTCAAAAAAATACACGATGTTGGTATAGAAGCACCACCCTAAAACATGATTCCCTAGCCAATACATGAGTCCTGAAAAATAAAATATGTAAATTCCCTAAAGGACATATGTATGGTTTGAGGCATGTTCCCCTATAAGATACCACCATGAATATATTTAATTATTTTAATCACGAATACCCATAAAATAGTTTGAAATCACATTAAAAACAACCAACATTGAAAACATAAATGATTAAAATAATCCATTGAATCAGATTTGCTTTTTCATTTCAATAAGCCTAGTTTTTCAACAAAAATATCTAGCATGGATTAATAATTAAAACATGGCTCAATATGATCATTACCAAACATTGAATAATAACAACAAGTATAAAATATTTAAAAATAATCATTTAAATAGAAAAAAAATTCATAATACATCTCATCACATCATAATGACACTAATTAAATTTATAAAGAATATATACCAATATAGGCATACTAAGTTTCACCTAGATCCCAAACCACCCATCCATTCATGAGAGATTAAATTTATATTCTAACTATATTATAATAGGGAATCACTGATAGTCTTTCCTAGGCCCATCATGGATGATTTATGGGTCTTCGTGCCCATAGTCTATTATGGTCAACTGGAAAATAAATTGGATGATCACACGGTCATCCCTCTAATAGATCATATTATCAATAAGACAAAAGAATACAGTTTTTTTCATATTCATCCTTATGAAGGATGAAATAGTCCCTCGAAAAACACCTTTCCCACACTCCAGTTAATCCATATGATACTTTGTGCCAAAAAAAAATCTCATATATAAATGAATCCAGATCTCAATAGATTACATGAAAATTCATTCCAAATTTTATCAAAACCCATTTTCCATGGTAATATCATTTTTAAATTCATTTTAAAAATCAATTTATATTAAAAAATTCTATTTGATCCATTTTAATAGACACATTGGAGTCATAAAATAAACACCAATTCGGGAAACCACAATTTAACAATGAAATTACCACAACATTCCATGAAACACCTCAATTATGGAATACACACCAAGTATAAAATCTCTAAATTGACATTTAATCAATATATCAAATTCAATTAAAAATTTAAAGGTTATTCCTTGAAAGAATAACTTTTATAGGGACACATGTCTTATATTTAGTCCAAAACACATCATCCATGAGGATGACCAATTTTAATAGGTATTAAATGGCCTCACACACCAAATAAAAAAAATTATACCAAAGACCCCATTACGTACCAAGGATTCAAACAAAAAATCCTATACTAGGATTCTGAATTCCTTGAAAACAGAAAAAATGTCTTGGAGGGGGAAAAGATGAAGAAATATGGAATAAATAAACATTCCATAATCTAGGAAACCATTAAATCAAATGTAAAATCACACAAAATTATATTTAAGAACATAAAATCCATGTTATTTGGATAAATATATTGATTTATCAGAAATATGTGTCAAAGCCCTTAAAATTTAACAGGGGAAAAAGGTAAAAACTCAATTTTTTATAAGCCGGATATGATAACAGGATTTGGTTGCTTGGTTTAGAGAACTGTGAGACAACCACATATGTTCCAATATCGGCATTAAAATGGTCAACATGATTTTCCCAAGGGTGATTCATGGATTGAAAATATTTTCTCAAACTGTTAAAACCCACTGTGTTAAAAACAATAACCCCCTTGAACTGTTTGTCGCACAGTTAGAGAAACCATGTTCTTAAAATGTTACTTGTTGTGTCTCCCCCAAAACCCATGGTTTCACCCCACCACAACAATAACACGATGAATTCATCAAGTGATAAATAAAACTCAAAGATAGACATACCAGGTACCCGTAGGGTGTCACAGACTCACCAATATTGATGTTTATTTCCCTAAAATGTCAAATGGATTTTCTATAATAAAATATATGACCCCACTATTATACCACAAAAAAATTAACCCATCAAGTGTATATGTAAAACACACAACCATATTACATGGTCCAATGGGATTGATTTACACTGGGTCACCTAGTTTTGATCATCAATTATATTAATAGGTTAATATATAATGGTTTCATTAAAATCTAACACTAAATCATCCCACTCTAGTAAGATATATAAGTGTGTGGGGTATCTCATTGGTTGGGAAATTTTAATTAAGTCATATATATTGAATAATAATAGTGGAAAATCTAATCGGTAGTTCACATTCCCGAAATAATCCATAAAATTAAATTATATGACCTAACGTGGAACCAATTTCCCAATATTTCCCAAAAAACGACAACCCAATTGATCATATACCCATAGAAACACATAATAACAAACATAAAACTCCCACATATAATGAATAATGTTAATATATGAATTATAGAAGCTATTAGTTGTTGTTAATCATCTCTGAATTAGCAGCACTGTATTAGTTGTCTCTTATAAAATGCTTGTCCAGTCCAAGGAATGCTCTCCCACCTCTTCTAAAGACAGAAGATATTGACAATTATTACCATATAATGACTAAAATAGGTCCATAATAATTGATACTTGATAAATATTATTATACGAAATGTTATCCATTGATAGGTTTCCTTACCACGAACAACAAAAATAAATTACACACTCCTACAACATATGCCCAAGAGTTTGGATATTCTTCATACAGTATGAATTTTATAAGGATGACACATGGTGCATAACCAGCACTAGGATCCCAAATCATCATGGCATCCCTTCTAAAAATTAAATGTGGAATTATCATCCCTGTATAAGACTATCATCAAGGGCCCTACATGAATCCAAACAACCTATCAAATCGACACTCATCTAAGGTCTTATACCATCATCAACTCCAAGATGGGATGAAAACGGACTTCATTAGATAATTGATCAATGATAAATTTTATGTAATACTTTCTACTTATATTAATAATTATCCAAAATATTAAATAAATATAGCAATCATACAACTTTTAATCTGTTACAAGAAGTTTTTGAAAAAAATGAATGTAAAATTTGATGTTTTTGTTAGATTATATTATTTGTAAAACACCTTGAAATAAATAATTTCATTGGTTGAGTAATCCTAAAATAAAAAATATCATCCTCTCAAGATATATAAAATCATTTCCCTATAAAATGAATGAACCATCAAGAATGATATAATTACTATGTCATCATATTCCATAGGCTAAAATAAAGAAACACCTAGTTTCCGAATATGAGATAACCATGAATAGATTGAGATTAATCACCCATGCTATCTGCATCATCTAAGGAACTTCTAATATATAGGAACTCAGGATTAGGTATCATCTCAATAATTACCTTATCGACAAGAGACATTGTAATCTGCACTTTATCCAAGAATAATATCCCCATATTCTCCTACACATTTAGCATATGATTAGAAAATAAAATA
The DNA here is from genome assembly GCA_963277665.1 of Viscum album. Taxonomy (NCBI): domain Eukaryota; kingdom Viridiplantae; phylum Streptophyta; class Magnoliopsida; order Santalales; family Viscaceae; genus Viscum; species Viscum album. The sequence goes on along the minus strand of OY728138.1, from coordinate 1,656,523,784 downwards.
ATCAAACCCCACTAATCTAATGACCCTTGAATTTCATCTATTGTATCTTTTATTATTAATTATTCAGTTACCAATTTACCTTCACGGGAATATAAGAAAAAAATATCAAAATCCTTATGTTACACTACTTGGTTCCTTTTCCAGAGGTTCTGGTCCCCATAAGTGATAATTTATATCAGGATAAGATGATAAATATAGACCTTGAATTTTACACCAATGAGGAAATTATTTCATTTCATTAGTGTAATAATAATAGCTACCAATTCAAGGTCATAATTTTGGTGAATCTATTCATGTGGGTGTAACATTCCCAAGCCATTAGACTCCAAATGGACATCCTTCCAAAAAATTGCGCTCCAAAACCGAACCACATTCATCACAAACACGGTATATTATCTACCATGGTAAAATATTATCAAAACATGTTTTAATGTAATATGTGTTTAAAACTGCTCAAACTCCGTTTGGATCTTCTCATTCCACTCACACATCACCACTTTCCTGGTCAAAACCACTAGGGGAAAAGCTAGCATCGAGATGTCATGGTTGAAATATCTAGAAAAACCTATCATGAATATAAATTTCTGGATCTCAAGCACAATATTTTGCTTCTCCCAAGAAATACAAGATTGAACATTCACTGTATCCACTAAAACTCCTATCTCATATAACTTGTGTCCTAGAATATTCAATTATTTGATCCAAAAATAAATAATATATAATGTAAAAAATAAGAAATTCCCTCTAAAAACACCCAAAAACCACTAGATGTTCAACATACCCATAATTATTTTTATAATACACTGAAATTTTATCCACAATCAAGACCATGAAGAATTTAATTACGAAATGGAAGATCTGGTTGATCAATACCAAGAATAAACATTATTGATTGATAAGCCCGGAAAACACAACCTATTACACTGAATTTCATTATCATCATTGAAAAGTGGTATTTGTAACATATTCCTTCCTTAACCTCATATATTGGTACACTGATGTCACAACAATATTCATAAACCAATATTCCCCTTTGAGATAGTTAAAACTGAAGATAAATTCTAGGAAATTGGTATTTTTTCTTTACTTCAAACTATTTAATATTATGGTAGTATATAAAAAGTAACAGGATAAGAAATTACTTATTTTATAATAAAACTCATGATGATTATAGTCACATTATATGATAGATAAACCATTCCCCACAATATCCACTTGTTGAACTTTTAACATCCTCTATCTCACCTAGAGGAAAATGCTACATGGTCACAAGAACAAGGTTGCATTAGGAAGTAGATCAATGGTATACATGACCACACACCAGAGAGGAAACATAGATAGGACCTTAAAAAACATGTATGGGTTCTTTTCCATGGACACTGGAAGTTCAACCACTGAAAATTTCTAGACAAATTTAAGCAAGAACTTGTAAAACTAGAAAATGATCCACCCCCATCCTATGAAACCGGTCCTTACGTCCATTATCATTGATCCAACACACACAAAATGATGTGAGTTCTCTTATAAAGAATAAGTAATTATCCTATACAACTATAATTGTCAAACAATTCCATAATTTTCATAAACCAATCCCTTCTATTAACAAGGTTGAAAAAGTACATGTCCAAAATAAGAAGACTTTTTCTAATTAAATGCCAGCAACCCCCATATGGAAGTATTAAACTTATTACCTACTCCTTATATCTTCCCAAAAGGCATATCATGTCTATAACTTATATAATCAACTCAGTATGAATACCAAAATAATATACCCACATATGTTAAATGAAATAATGGGATATATCTATGTAAATTAAAATGAATTCCATGGAAGACAACATAATCATTTTACCACTAACAATGGATTTCATATAATGTGATACCTCATAAATAACCACCACTACATGGGTACTCCTTGGATCAAACCCACCATAATTTTTCCCCTAGAGAGAATATCACATACAATGGGGCTGATATCCTCCTCCTTTGGAAGACTCTAACTAAACTAAGAGATTTTCAAAGAGATGCATCACACACCGCACCCCTAATAATATAACTAACAGAATTGTCTAACACACTCTCATTTCCAAAAATAACGAATCATCTTCAATGTCTCTGAAATTTTATATGATTTTTCTAACCTTACCACATTGAATAAATAATGTCTTTTACCCATAATATGACACAATAACTAAACATGACTACTTCAAGACATGCTTTCCACAACCCTTTTGAGAAACCATAGGCTTCTTCAAAATTTTTGATGAAGAGCTCTATCACATTTCCGCAAATAAAAAACCAACGAGACCAATCTTTCTTTGAAATTATAGCTCTTTCACATAAACTTTTTCAAACACATTTGAAATAATTGTTTTTCACCAAGGAATTAGCATATATCTAATCTTTTTCCCAAGACCTTCTCAAATCACGAAACGTATAAGCATATCATTATTGATTAGATCAAGAGATACATAAACCAACTAGATAAATATAGAGGCATACTCCATCTACCAATGATCACTCTAATCATTCTTTATAAACTCATGGTACATTTCCTCCCTCGAGGTCATTATGTAAAACTGTTGATTAAAATCTACCTAGAAGGTGGTCTATATGAGTTGTCTATTGTTCCTAGAAAGTACCATCATATCCCCCCAATTTATACCCTATCATTCAAACAAATATTTTGAAAATCCCACATTATAGGTAATTGGGGTCTAAGATAAATCAATAATTCAATTGAAATAATCCAACAACTCCTTGGGATCATTAGGTATCTTTTTTATAAGAAACAACATTGGATTCCTCATCAAAATCTATTAAGCATGATCCATGGTCTATTCCATCTTATAGGAATCCACGTAAAAAAATATTTAATCATTAAAATCACTATCTCCAAAAAACAAGTATCAATATAAGGGTTCACCTTTTTGGTAATCACAGTTTTACCCTCTCTATAAATGGATGAGTTCCTTCAGTGAGGAATTTTCTACAAGACATAATGAATAAGCTTCATCAAAAAAATATCTAACAATATACCACATCATAAGTACCAAAAAAAATCCACAGCTTGGGAATTGTAAGAATCTAAAATAAAGAAAGAGAATCACACCATTAAAACATCCTCTAATTGGGTTCACGAAAAAAAACAATCCTATAACGTCCATGGAATCATGAGGTTCATCACAAACAATTAATGGATAGGAACTCAAAAATTTCTACATTTAAATTTCTAATGGTCCTAGATCACCACTACCATTGAATCCGAAATAAAAATGGTTTTAATAGATTTTTTTTATAAACCAACATGGTTCTACCCAACCTATCACCTGATCCGTCCAATCACATGGCTCGAAGTGCATTCTTAATCTAAAGGGGTTGCTGACCTGCACTAGAAAAAATCAACTAAATCATGAAATACTTTTCCATTGGTAAACTACAATTACCCATTCATAATCAGGACGACCATTTTAATAACATAAGAGTCAATGATTAAATATAAATTGATAAAATATAAAGTTAATTTCATAAAAAAAATTCCATAACTAGCCATATACATGGTATCTCCAAAAAAATATCCCTAAATATGGGAAATGCATACAATGTAAAATTTGGATGATGAGTAAAAACCCAAAAGATTCTCAGAACAATAGATTCCAAAATATGAGTTTTATGAATTTGTTGAAGATAGAAAAAACATACTATATAAAGGGTGTTCCAATTATTGGAAGTTGATAATTTTATACTTAATTTTTATCGTATAATTTTTTTTGTGTATTTACTGAAAAAATGTATTTGATTTTAGAGTTTCTTCATGATGAATCTTTTTGGAATAAATATCTTTCGCATCATTCTAAGTGATGAATAATTTTATTAACAAACTATGAATTGATAATAAAATGATACTATCATTTCATAATATTTTAATTATTTAATAAGGAGAATATTATGATAAAAATAATAAATAGCATGTCACAAAATAATATGGAATTGAATGAACTACAATGTGAATATAAATCAGTAAATCCCTTGGAAGAAACAAAAGAAGTAACCTCATGAAATATTATTATAATACTTTACTATGAAACTGCACGTGAAAAATATAAATCATGTAATTAATGACTTCACATGAAATGAATTGGTATGATTAGGATAATAATGATGGATTGATAACAAATCCAAAATAGTAAAAATCATTGATGATTCATGATTTACTATATCCATATTTTTATTTAGATTATTTGAATATATGATTAGAATGTATTCTGATTTTTAACCCTTTTGGCACATGGCATACTATTTTTTTAATTAATCTATTTTTTGATCCCATATAATCTACCTCCATCAATGTTCATGAAGAATACATATTTCATTATTTTAATTATTATTTGTTGAATGAAATTTCATATAAATGAAATTGATGTTTCCCTTCAAATAAAAATAATTCAATTGTGAGAATTATTGGATGATGGAATGGAAACATAAGATTATTCAATGAGACAAATATTCAAAATTCATGTTGATTTAATGTGGATATTTAGAAAAATTCTTGAACAATGAATTTTATCTAATTAGAACAGTCATTCATTTTTTTATACAAATGTTTGTAATTTTGATTTTGAATCTCAATAATTACATCTTAGATGAAAATTGAGTATTGTGTTTCATAGTTATTTTAATGATTCATTCATAAACATGTGTTCATTAATACATGATTCACTAAAGATGATGAATTTATAAATCCACCGAAGGTGTTATATGGTTTTGAAATATTTAGGCAAATAATGAACATCGGTGAATAATTTAGAAAATTTTATTAGTTTAATGAAGATAAATGGTTATAAGGTACAATATCTAAAGCATTTGGAACACATCAATGAATGAAAAAGTGATTATTTTTTCAAAAAACTTATTTGGATTTTCACATGATATGTCAAAATATTAACATAATTCATATTGTGGAGAAATAATGTGACAATGTTATTTTAACATTTCCTATTGAGTAGGGTAAATCTAATGATCACTTTAAAGCTCAGAAGGATTGGGGGTTAATGAATATAAATAATTATTTGTGAGAAAATGAAAATGGAATGTATCCTTTGGGAAATTATACAATGAAATATCAAGAGAAAAAACTATTTCATCATACATTAAAGAATTTAAATGTTCCAAATGGGTATTCAAGTATCATATTATGGTGATTTGAAAATTACCATCGAGTACTACATGGATAGAAAACACATGAATAAAATATTATGTTGTAGAAGCTATTTCCATTGTAATTTCATTATGCATATCCTAAAATGAAAATCAATAATCTAGTTGATTTTTGTACCATTTTTAGAGAGAATTGTGGAAATAATGCAAATCAAACTAAGATGGATAAACATCAAGAACTATTTCTTTTCAACATTTTTTATTTGAAAATCTTATTTATACCTTCATTATTCAATGTCCTGATTTATTTGAAAATTCATTTGGTTGTAGAAGGAATACATGGTGGACTCGTATACTATCGATGGATGTATCCAATTTAGAGGAACACAGATATTAAATTTTATTTTCATTGGTAGATAATATTTTATCAAATCATTGTATACATTTTTTTAATTTGTTTCTTCTTTTTGATCATGTAATTATGTCATTTCAAATCATATGTGATGAATAAATCTCGACAAGAATGATATATTGTTGATGGTTACATAGTTTAACATTGCATGACCTTTTAATTTTTGTATTTTTATGGGATTCTTCCTATATTCAATCAGACTAGATATTTTAATGACATTTAAAATAAATATCATTTATAATACTACTCTTTGATATTTCTAACTATTGGATGTCCAATTGGATGGGGGTAAAATTTTACACTAACTGAATTTGAGTTTCTAGAATAAGATATATATGCTCTATACAATAGTGTTATTGTAAGTCCAATTATTAAAGAATATCTATTAAAAAATAGGTGAATAAGGGGTCAAACTTGAAATGATATTGAATTATTAAAATAAATTAATAAAGAGATCATCAAATGGCTTTCCCATTATGTATGTTTATACTCATATTCATATTATTGAAGTGTTGTAATTTTATATATGTAAAAATTAACACCATTTTCTATTAATATAGTTAATTAATGTTGAGAATCATGCTGATATATTAAATGATTTTAGGGTATTTTCACATACTATTCTAAAGAAGGCTATGATATTGGTGTAAGTAATATTCATGGCTTTAGGTTTTGTATTTTTTATCATGGAGGAGTCATTAAAACATTAGATTGGGGTGTATTTACACTTTAATTGGTGGGATAATATGTAAAAATGAATGATATACTGGATTTAAAGTACCATTGATAGTTTTCAATGTATTATTCATTTTCAAATTGGTCAATATTGATATGGGTACAATGAAAGATTATCTACATTTTACATCCATTAAATTCTCTCACATGATCAATACTAGTTGATTTTAAGAGAATTAATCATTTATCTTGGGTTCACAAGAAAAGATGGTTTATTAGGTGGATGATGTAATTCATGATGGTTGTAGTGTTTTGGTACACTTAATTTTGATATACATATATGAAATGGAGGTTGAAAATCAATTGGAACTTTCTGACAATGGGCCCGATCATCCAAGAAACGTTGAATTGTTATTTTCCTAAAAATATCAATATAATAGAACTTGAAAGGGAGGGTAAAAATGTAAAAATATTTTCAATATTTACTGATAACAATATATACAATGTTGATAAAGATAATTGAATGAATAAACTATTAATGAAAATATTTTTTATTTTTTCATCGGTAAGTGTTTTATAAATGAATGGCTCCCTAATGCTCTCATATACAATAAAATCACTAGATCAACAAAAGGTGATTGTACTGATGGCATTCTCTGAGATGCCAATTTGAAATGATCATGATTTTTTTTGTTCTCATCATTCCATTTATTCAAATGGTTTATGCATATTATGTTTAAAAAATATCATAAACTAAAATAATTTTTAACAAACCAAAACAATGTATAAAAACAACTACAGAATGTGTACAAATATGAACAAAGATGTCATATTGGACATGAAGGACTTCATGATTGTAATGCCCATTGATGGGTTTAGTGCGCCTACTGGTGACACTTCCGAAATCAATGGATATATTCATGTAAAACATGATTGACAGACGATGAAATTTCCTAATAATTATAAATGTTTGAGGCGTATTCATACAGCTTAAAAAATTGTTCTATTTGATACACAAGTAATGGTAATTTTATTTTAATATTCCCTGATAATAATTATAAATAATTATGTAAATTTTTTTAATATACAAATAATGTTTTATGATTTTTTATCTACAGATATACTTTTTCATTGTGATGTTCGTTAATCCATTTCAAGCTTTGGGAATTTGAAAATTTTGAGGAAGAAATGTAGATATTTTAAACAGAGATTTTGGAAGGAGCTGAATGAAACATCTATGAGGTAAAAAAATTTGTGTGAGAAGGTTCTCGATGTAATTTCTTTTTGTTTATGAATGATCTCTAATAAAATCCATAAATATTCTTCTGATGAGGTAATTACATATATTACAGTAAATTAATGTCAACAACACAATCACGTTATAATTTTTTATTAACCTTTCGATTTTATGTATGAATTATCTAGAAAATATTTTGTGAATCATGAGAATAAACTCATTCCTTATGTCACTAGTTCATAGAGTATTTTGTGAATGTTAAACATTTTGGTTTAAATTTTATACAATATTATTCCAAAAAAAATTATTAGTCAATTGTTTTTCCATATTTTTTAAATTTTTCTATAATGGGTGATGAATTAGATCAATGTGTTGGCTAAAAATAGAAGTGGTTAAAGGTACATATGAATCCCGATGGATTTTTCATAAATATCCCTAGAAAAGACCATATTGAATTTTATTTTCATTATAATTTCATGATATTTTATTACTATGAATACATAATAATGAAAAACATATTATAATAACTTAAAAGTTATAAACCCAATTATATGGGGTCCGCTACATGGATCCATAAATTCCAATTTAGTATTGTTTGACAGGTATATCTGGCTCTAATTAATTGGTATTAAGGGTTATTTTTATTTGTAATATATTTTTCATTTTTAGGTTTTTATTGTCATTAATTAAAACAAATTGTAATGAAAAACATATTAATTAGATAATATTATGATGTTGAGATATTTAAAATAAAATGGTTAACTTTTTAATAAACAGTTTAAAATTCAAGAATCCTGAGATGAAGACCCTTCAAAATCATCATCAGTATCCTAGAAAGATGTAGTTACAATAGTATTAGGGAACATGCATCCCAAAAATTTAAGAGGGATGAGATCTTGGTCTACTCTATATGTTTTATTTGGTAGTTCATAATATTCTGTTACAGTTAACCATGGTGGGGGTCCAATTGGTGTTTTTGATCGAGAATCACAAAGAGAAATTGAAATATTAAATGAAAAATACACTATCATTACTATTAGTCCCCATCCTTAAACATTACTTAATCTTTAGTTACTCTAAGAATACACGTTCAGGATACTTTTAGGTATAGTGTTTTAGAGAATTAGATCACAAATCATGCATTACAGTTCACATTTAAACAAAGTGGTTACATAAATGTCAGTACTCATTTTTCCCATCAACGGGAACATATTTAAAAAAACATGGATTCATTCTTGACACTTCCTTGACACTATCATCACATCATGTACCTTTCCCTTGACCTGTGAAAATCATTTCAAAAACATGGGATGAGCATAGAAAGCACAGTAAGGGATATAAAAGTACGAAATGAAAACATTAGTCCATGTATGAAATCATACTTTACTCATAAAACATAAGCATTTTAACATATGTCATTAAATAATGAATAAATCATAAAAATCATAAGACATAAAGGTAACTTTGGGAATTCATAACATTCTTACGTAGGGAGTAACCCTCATGGTTACATTTGGAATACCCATCACAGTATATTTCATAAATCTCTTTGGAGAAACCTTAATGTTTAACCCCTTTGCATTACCCAATGTATTGGGGAGATATATGAGGCTCACCCGCCCTTAGTTTATCACAGAACCACCCTTCTTCATAACAATTTCCAAGAACCATAACGTAATCGTATCACATAAAACATGCATAAAGGAAACATAACATTTCCACTTTTCAATCACACGATATCAAAACAACACATTGATATAGAAAAATTATGAAAACCATTTTCCATACCAAAATAAAATAAAAGTAAAACATTGTATTTATTTTTCATTAAAAAAAGTTATGGCTTGTAGAAGGATCCGATGCTCAAATAATGGTCATAGCGGTGGAGAAGTCGTTGTCGTCGCATACATACGACAAAAAGACATTCCCTTTTGTCATTTAGTAAATGATTAGTATAAAAATTATTCCTTTTGAATAAACGTAAAAGTTAAATGGGTTTATACACCGTATAAATGAATGTTGTGTATAAAACAAAATATTCCTCAATGAAAGGAGATTGAGACGAAGTCCCATACCTCCGGTCCGACTTGACTTGATCATTATTTAACATCCTGATTAATAAACTTGAGTTAATTTATACTTTCTTAAGAACATTTTTCAAGTTAAATATTCATTTTATATCACTTATTACCATGTTATGAACACTATGTACTTATTTATGTTAATAATGGTCGTTTTGTCGATCATTGGTACTTAAGTCAAAAATAAACTCTTTATAATTACAAGATGTTCATGTGGTAAAAAATCCATTATATCCATAATTATATTCATGATGTACATATCATATATATCATATGTATCTAGTATATACATTGATTTATAATATTACATAACATTTATATGTAAGAAAAAAATGCACCATTCATGGATACGGTAAGCTGTACGTACGCATGAACGCTACTTTCATTTATATTCCCTATTTAATGGAATTGAATTATAATGATATAAAATTATATTATAATTCCAGTATAATATAATATATAATATCATTATCTCCATCCTTTATATGTCCCACATATGGCATTAATGAATCAAATCACATTGAGGGGGCGGTAGTCCGCACATCCTAAAATAAAGATATCGCATTTACCCAAAATAGAATCCATAAAGGTATGCCATAAAAGAAAAATAAAGAATCTTAAAGAAAAAATAAACATATTATATATCATATATAAATATAGTGACATCTTAATGGCCACCATTGAAGGTGTTATATGAATATTGAACAATCATTGTTTCGTGAGGCAGAAATTCTTCATCCACGTAAATAGTATGTTCTTTAACCATTAGATGTAGGTGTGTGTAAGTGTAGCTCTAATAATTCTTATGAAAACATCCTAGTATATTGAAAATACTGTTTTATTTAAAAAGGAAATGAATAAAAATTGTTTAGGGGGTTGGAGAAGCAAAATAATACAAAAGAACATTAGAGAAGACTTTACCTTTAAATTGGGTAACACCTCTTGGTTTGTACCAAAAGGGTTTATTGAAGAGATTTCTGCCTAAGGTAAGGATTATATGATGAATAGAGGGATGATGAGAGATAAAATGAGAAGATCTTGACCGAGCCAATGGCTTGAGAAGTGCGTGTAAAGAGGTAGAGGTGGGTGCCTTTTATAAGAGAAGAGGAGGAGCACTCTTGGAATGTTATAAAATGTTACTTTATATTGAAATGTGTTTCGAATTTAAAAGGTCCCACATTGATATATTTCAACGATAAGGTGATAAAGGTTCGAAATATTCTCATCCAATAGTTCTTTGACAAGTTTATGACTTAGATTTTACATTATTTTTTCATTTTATTTAAATCGTTCATTAATGAGGTAATCGATGCATTATCATGATGTCATAAATAATTTAATTTATTTGATGCCTAAAAATTATAAAAAAATACTATGATTTATGAAATATTTTTATATTTCCAATTAATATGTATAGTTCAATAGATCATTTATGTAGACAAAATTAAAATTGTTTTACTTAGGTGATACATTCTTTGTTATATTTAACTTTCATTAAAAATAAAAAGATAAAAAGTCATTATCACACAAAAGTGATTCCATGGGGTTCTCCAAGATTGGAACAAGGCATCCCATGGTCGACCATGACACAAATAATAGAATTAGGACACATTTTTGGTCATTTGGTATTATTATGATATTATTTTATTATCCTTAACTACATAATTACTAATTAATCAAGATAATTAAAGATAATTACCGTCGTTACTATTCAAAATGTCCAAAAACAAAATAGTCTTGATTACATAATTTGGACCTTGTGATTCCAAATATTTAATCCATTTTACCAAATTACAAAAACAGAAATTGCAATAATTAATTTAAAAATAATTCTCGTTTTCAAAAAAAATAGTGGGTTTTTTAGAAACAATATATATGAAAAGTTTGCACTTGTTTATGCAAATTCCATAGTGAAATTAATCCCAATGACCACCATTGGCTTAAATGGTAAACATATATTCTATTTAAAATTTAAAACCAATTAAAAAGATAATATAACAATATAATTAAATTAGATGAAAATGCAGTTTTGATGTAAAATGCAGTATTTTTTACTATTCATTAAAAATTGAACATTGTCAGAAAAATACCAAAAATTTATCCAAAGTAAATTTAAATGTCCCAATAATAAATAATAAGTTTATTTTGATAAATAGGGCTTATAAAAATGTGGAAAGTTTTATTTAAAAATGTTTTTCCATCAAAAGGCAGAAAAACAATCTTTTAAAACTATTAGTGTATTCCAGCTTAAGATTGGATTTATTCTCGTTACAAGCCACTAAAACAATGTATAATTCATAAATAGACATAGATAAGAATATATATTATTAATTACATACTTGGGATGTTACATCCTTCCCCCTTTATAAAATTGTGTCCCTGCAATTTATTAGCTTATCGAATAAGTGAGGATATTTATCCCTCATTGCATTTTCAGATTCCCATGTTTCCTCTTCACTCATGTGGTTTTTCCACAAAACCTTTACCAGATGAATCACCTTATTCCGTAACACATTCTCCCTATGGTCAATAATATTGACCGGTTGTTCCTCAGAAGATAGATTCTCCTCCAGCTGAACTACCTCTGGACTCAAAACAAGAGATGGATATGGCATGTACCTCCTTAACATTGAAACATGAAAAACATTGTGTACCTGAGATAAACTCGGAGGTAAAACCACTCGGTATGCAACTGATCCAACTCTCTCAAAAATTACATATGGTCCAATGAAACATGGACTCGGCTTTCCTTTCTTACCAAATCACATCACACTTTTCCATAGTGAAACTTTTAGAAAAGCATGATCACATACCTCAAAAGAGAGATCATTCCTCCTGTTGTCAGCATAACTCTTCCACCGACTCTGAGCTATTCTCATGTGTTTCTGTATCAGCTGAACTTTTTATGCCAACTATTCTACCAATTCTGGTCCCATCAACTTCCTTTCACCCACTTCATCCCAGAAATCGGGAGTTCGACATTGCTTCCCATATAATTCCTCTAATGGTGCCATCTATATACTAGAATGAAAACTGTTATTATAAGAAAAATAAACCAATGAAATATATTGGTACCAACTTCCCTGAAAATCCATCAAACATGCACGTACCATATCCTCCAAAGTCTGAATTTTTCGTTCTGACTGCCCATTCGATTGAGGATGAAAAGCTGTACTAAAATATAATTCAGTACCCAATGACTTCTGTAGGCCTTTGCAAAAGTTAGAAGTGATCCTGGTATCACGGTCAGATAAAATGGAGAGAAGAACTCCATGTAACATGAATTTCTCTTTAATATACAAACGAGAATTTTCATCTAGGGAAAACGTATCTCGTATAGCAAGAAAATGAGCAGATTTATTCAAGTGATCAACTATAACCCAGATTTCATTATTACCTCGAGGTGTCCTCGGCAATCCCTCAATGAAGTCCATGGTTATATTCTCCCATTTCCACTCTGGCACTGGTAAAGGCTAAAGCATCCCTTTTGGTAACTTCCACTCTGCTTTAAATTATTGACAAGTCAAACACATTACAGTAAAATCAGCAATATCCCTTTTCATTTCGTCCCACCAGTAATACTCCCGAAGATCTCTATACATCTTATTACTACCTGGATGAACTGAAAACAGAGAACTATGAGCTTCAAATAACAACTCTCTCTTCAACTGTGAATCACAAGGAAGACACAATCCCTTCCCAAATCTCAAAACACAATCATTATCAATGTTGAATTCAGGGAACGTACCCTTCTGAACCAGCTCTACCTTTTTCTGCAACTCGCTGTCTTTATTCTGTGGTTGTTTAATTCTGTCTGATAGAGAATATTTCACTGATACCTGAAACAAAACAGAAGGATATCCTACACCAACAAAATCTATGCCAATTTTTATCAAATCCATAACCAAAGGATCACATTCCAAATGTAACATTGTTAATGAAGCATTACTTTTTTGACACAAAGCATTAGCCACTTTATTTTCTTTTCCTGGATGGTAATGAATTATACAATCATAATCTTTGATTAATTCTAGACGTCTCCTCTGTATCATGTTTAATTCTTTCTGAGTGAATATATACATTAAACATTCATGATCGGTATATGTTTCACACTTTACTCCATTCAAATGATGCCTCCAAATTTTTTAAGCGAAAACAACAACAGCTAATTCCAAATCATGTGTATGGGTAATTTAGCTCATGAGTTTTCAACTGACGTGAAGCATAATAAATATCATGATCATTCTGCCTTAGGACGCAACCAAGTCCTTTCACTAAAGCATCACTGTAGATAACAAACTCCCCATTCCAGGAAGGTAGTCCCAAAACTGGAGCATTCACCAATCTTAATTTCAATTCCTGAAAACAATAATCACATTCTTTTGTCTAGATAAACTCAACATCCTTCTGAGTTAGCTTAGTCATTGGACTAGATAACCATGAAAAATTTCTAACAAACCTTCGGTAATAGCCTTCTAGAACAAAAAAACTACGAATCATAGTTACATTTGTGGGTCTTGGCCATTCTTCCACACCCTTTGTTTTTTCAGTATCAATAGTTATCCATCTTTAGATACAATGTGACCAAGGAAAGAAATTTGTTGCAACCATAACTCACAATTACTGAATTTCCCATACAATTTCATTTCTTTTCAGGTTTGAAAAATAACCCTTAAATGTCTTTCATGCTCCTCTTTACTTTTAGGAAACACCAAAATATAATTAATGAAAACAACCACAAACATATCCAAGAACTAATGGAAAATTATATTCATAAGGTCCATGAATATAGCAGGTGCATTGGTTATCCCAAAAGTCATAACTACAAATTCATAATTGAAATATATTGTATGGAATGCGGTATTCGGAATATCTGCTTCCTTTACCTTCAACTGATGGTACCACGATCGCAGGTCAATCTTTGAAAAATATTGAGCTCCCTGGAGCTGATCAAACAAATCATCGATATGAGGAAAATGATATTTGTTCTTAACAGTGATGTTATTCATGGATCTATAATCAATGTAAAGTCTCATTGAACCATAATTCTTTTTAACAAATAAAACAGGAGCACCCCATGGTGATGAGCTAGGTCAAATGAATCCTTTCACTAATAAATCTTTCAATTGCTCCTTCAACTCTAAAAGTTCAATTTGAGCCATTCGATAAGGGGGTTTTGAAATTTTATTAGCATCAGGAACTATGTCAACAGTAAACTCAACTTCTCGTTCTGGTATTATTCCAGGAAAATCATCAGGAAAAACATCAGGATACTCATTTACTACTGGAAGATCATTAATCTGAACAGTTCCATTATTTTTAACAATATGTGCAAGGTAACATTAATTTCCATCTTTTACAAGTTTCTCGGCATCTTGATATGCTATCAACAGTAGGGTTTCATTCTTGTACACAAACTAAAAGCCATTCTGAAAGGAAACTTCTTTAGATATAAAATCAATCTTAGAATGGTAAATAGAGATCCAATCCATACCCAGGATAACATCAAAATCTACTAGAGGTAAAACAGTAAGGATTGAAAGTAGGTACATTCCATGGATAAGGATAGGAAGATTGTCATAAATTCTTTTTGCCTCATCATTTCCCCAAAGGTGTTTTTACCACAATTTCAGGAGTCATTTCTTGAGATGGTATTCCCATTTTACTAGAAAAGTTTTCCGAGATGAAAACATATGTAGACCCTAAATCAAACAACACACTGGAATATTCTGAAAAAACAATCAAAGTACCTGATACCACTTCATTTGATGGCCCAATATCTGCTGAAGTAGTTGCAAGGGATTTTACCACCCCTTTCTTCTTGTTTTCTAAGTGCTTCCCATCAATCTAGCTCTTTGTCGGACACTTGTTTTCATAGTGACCCATCTTATTACACTTGAAACATTTCACTAACTATAACTCAAATTTGGTCTTACCATCACCATGATCTTTTTCAGTATAATCACGAGCCTTATGTACCATCTTACCACATTTGTAGCACTTTCCAGAATTCATATGACATTCCCCAACATGCCTTTTACCAAATTTATCAGAAACTAAAAACATTGTTTTCTTACCATCAGACCTTTTTGAAGAATGCTTCCCATTCTCCTGCCACCTCAGTCTCTTCTTTTGTTGGTTGATATAGAACACCTGATCACCGACAAACTCCATTTCCACCTTCTCAGCACACCAAACAAGATTTTCATAACTTTTGAACTCACGAGAAGACAATTCCCTTCAATTTTTTGGCTTTAACCCTATGTAAAAGTGCTTTATTTTACTATCAAGGTCTCAGAAAAAATTTGAAGCATACCTTGCCAAATGAGTGAACGTCTCTTCATAAGCAACCACTGAGTCATCCTCTTGCCTCAATTACATGAATTGTTTTTTCATCCTAAGTCGAACAGGCTTAGAAAAATAATTCTCAATAAACATACCTTTGAATTCATCCAAGTTGAGAGAATCAATCTCATCAGCGTCCCTGATATTTTTAACCACTGACCACCACTGATCTGCTTCACCCTCCAAATGGTAAATTGCAATACTAACCTTTTGATTGTCTAAACACCCCATGACATCGAAAATCTTCTCCATTGCATTAATCGACCCTTCAGTTAGCACAGGGTCAGATGATCCACTGAATGACGGGGGATGTTGCCTCATGAAGTGTTCCACCACTGACATGTTCCTCTACGGTTGATCTGGCTGATCTCGTGCATGGATACAACCACCATTTATCTCCTGAGTTAACTACACCATTACTGAAACAAACTGTTTAGTTCCAATTTTGACCATCTCAGGATGCTGATTCGAAAGGTCATTTCCTTCTGTATGCCTTCCTAGAACTGCTTCCCTGTTTTCACTGTAGAAAACCATTCGGAACAAACATGTCATAGATGAAGCAACATGGTAATCTTCAAATGCTATATCATTTCAATTTTACCATAACAGAAAATATTTTTGGATAATCATTTAATAGATTTCTAACTCCTAATTTTATCTAAACCGACCTCTGATACCAACTATAAGGCCTCATCCTTAAACATTACTAAATCTTGAGTTTCTTCAAGAATACACATTGATGATCTTTTCAGGTTTAGACTTTTAGAGAATTAGAAAATAAATCATGCATTACATTCCACATTTAAAAAAGTGGTTACATAAAATATAGTACTCATTTTTTCCATCAACGAAAACATATTTAAAATAAAACATGGATTATTTCTTGACAATTCCTTGACAATATAATCACATCATGTACCCATCCCTTGACCTGTGAAAAACATTTCAACAACTTTTGATGAGCATAAAAAGCTCAGTAAGGGATATAAAAGTAAGAAATGAAAACATTAGTCCATGTATGAAATCATACTTTACTCATAAAACATAATTATTTTAACATACCTCATAAAATCTTGAATAAATCATAGAAATCATAAGACATAAAGGTACCTTGAGGCTTTCATAACATTCTTACGTAGGGAGTAACCCTCGTGGTTACATTTAGAATACCCATCACAGTATATTCCCTAAATCACTACGGAGAAACCTTAACATTTAACCCCTTTGCATTACCCAGTGAATTAGAGAGCTATATCGGGCTCACCCGCCCTTAGTTTATCACGGAACCACCCATTTTCATAACAATGCCTAAGAACCATAACATAATCGTATCACATTAAACATGCATAAAGGAAACATAACATTTCCACTTTTTAATCACAATATATCAATACAAAACATTGATATAAAGACATTATGAAAACCATTTTCCATAAAAAATAAATGAAAAGTAAAACATGGTCTTTAATTTTCATTAAAAAAAGTTATGGCTTGTAGATGAAGCTGAAGCTCAAATAATGGTCACAGCGGTGGAGAAGTCTTTGTCACTGCATACGTAGGAAAAAAACATTCCCTTTTGTTGTTTAGTAAACTCTTTATATAAAAAATATTCCATTTGAATAAAAATAAAAGTAAAATGGGTTTATACACCATATAAATGAATGTTGTGTATAAAACAAAATATGCCTCAATGAAAGGAGATTGAGATGAAGTCTCATACCTCGGGTCTGACTTGACTCGATTGTTCTTTAACATCCTGAATAATAAACATGAGTTAATTTCTACGTGATTAAGAACATTTTTCAAGTTCATTATTCATTTTATATAACTTATTACCATGTTATGAACACTTTGTAATTATTTATGTTAATAATAGTCGTTCTGTTGATCATTGGTACTTGAGTCAAAAATAAAATCTTTATAATTACAAGTTGTTCATGTGGTAAAATATCCAGTATATCCAGAATTATATTCATGATGTATATATCATATATATCATTTGTATCTAGTACAGACATGAATTTATAATACTACATAACATTTAGAGGTAATAAATTAAATGCACCGTTCATGGAGACGGTAAGTCGTACGTACACATGAACACTACTTTTATTTCTATTTCCTATTTAATGTAATTGAATCATAATGATATAAGGGTATGTTATAATTATAGTATAATATCATATATAATATCATTTACTCCATCCTTTATATGTCCCACATATGGAACTAACGAATCAAGTCACTTTGAGGGGGCGGTAGTCCGCACTTCCTAAAATAAAGATATCATGTTTACCTGTAATGGAAGCCATAAAGGTATGGAATAATTTAAAATTACAAAAGCTTAAGGAAAACATAAACATATAATATATCATATATAAATATAGTGACATATAAATTTCCAGCTTTGAAGGTGTTATAAGAATAATGAACAATCATCATTTCGTGAGGCGGAAATTCCCCATCCACGGAAACAATATGTTCTTTAACCATTAGGTGTAGGTGACTGTAAGTGTAGCTCAAATAATTCTTATAAAAACATCCTAGTATATTAAACATACTGGTTTTTTTACAAAATAAATTAATCAAAATAGTTTAGGGGGTTGGAGATGAAAAATAAATCAAAAGAACATTAGAGATGACTTTACCTTTAAATCGGGTAACACCTCTTTGTTTGTACCAAAAGGGTTACTTGAAGAGATTTATGAATAAGGTGAGTCTTCTAGGATGAAGAGAGGGATGTGGAAAAATAAAATGAGTAGATATTGGCTAAGCCAATGGCTTGAAAAGTGATTGTAAAGAGGTAGAGGTGGGGGCCTTTTATAAGAGAGAGGATGGGCACTCTTGGAATGTTATAAAATGTTACTTTATATTGAAATGTGTTTCGGATTTAAAAGGTCCCACATTGATATATTTCAAGGATAAGGTGATAAGGGTTCGAAATATAATCATTAAATAGGTCTTTATAAGTGTATCTCTTGGAGTTTACATTCTCTTTTCATTTTATTTAAATCGTTCATTAATGAGGTAATCGTTGCATCATCATGATGTCATAAATAATTTTCTTTATTTAATGTCTAAAAATTATAAAAAAAATACTATGATGTTGGAAATAGTTTTAGATTTCCAATGACTCTTTATAGTCCAAAATAGTATTTAAATAGACAAAACTAAAAATGTTTTACACATGTGATACATTCTTTGTTATATTTAACATTCTTTAAAAAATAAAAAGATAAAAAGTCATTATCACACAAAAGTGATTTCATGGGGTCCCCAAGTTTGGAAAAAGTAATCCCATGGTCGTCCATGAAACAACCAGTAGCATTAGGACAGATGTTGGGGTCATTTGTTATTATTATGATATTATTTTATAATCCTTAACTATCCAATTACTAATTAATCAAGATAATTAATGATAATTACCGTTGTTACTTTTCATAATGTCCAAAAACAAAAGAGTCATTATTACATAATTTGGACCTTATTATTCAAGATATGTTATCCATTTTTCCAAATTCCAAAAACAGAAATTTCAATAATTAATTTAAAAATAATTCCCGTTGTCAAAACAAATAGTGGGTTGTTTAGAAACAATATCTATGAAACCTTTGGCACTGGTTTATGCCCAATTCCAAAGTGAAATTAATCCAAATGACCACCATTGGATTACATGGTAAAAATTTATTCTATTTATACTTTAAAACAAATTAAAATGAAAATCTAACCATATAATTAAATTAGATGAAAATGCAGTTTTGATGTAAAATGCAGTATTCTTCACTATTCATTAAAAAATGAACATTGTCCGAAAAATACCAAAAATTTATCCAAAGTAAATTTCAATGTCCCAATCATAAATAATACATTTATTTTTACAAATAGAGCTTATAAAAATGTAAAAATATATATTTAAAAATGGTTTTCCCTCAAAAGGCGGTAAAACAGTCCTTTAAAAATATTAGTTTATTCCATGCTTAATATTGGATTTATTCTTGTTTTAAGCCTCTAAAACACTATCTAATTAATAAATTGACATAGATAATAATATCTATTATTCATTACTTACTTGCGATGTTACAATTACTCATAAGGGAAAATTTAGGATAAATGGTAATATGCAATGGGGAATTCATTAGTTCTTATATTTTATTGGATGACTGACATGATCCTTGAGGAAATTTCCAGCCTTACAGATCATCCTTTCCATGTAAATTCTATATTCTAGAGATGATTAAAACATTTTTAAATAACACATTCAGAATCTGTAAATAAAACATAAATTAAACTTTTATATAGAATACAAGCAATTTATGTCATTTTAAACATATATATTTCATTGACGTGTTTTATTCGTATAAATAAAAAAGAAATTATAGATAAATATCTATATGATTAAAAATAATTCGAGCTTGTGTTCTCATTTTTTGACTTGGTAAACGCTTCATAATTGTACAAAAGATGTTAAAAACAAGTTAGTTGGGATAAAAATACATGAAATATGTCATGTTTCTCCAAAATCAAAGGAAAAAATTTGTATAATGAATTGGGAAATATAGGAACCAACAACCTATCAATTTGAGTTATGGATTTCCAAAGATGGTCCTAAATTAATTTTTAGTGTTTCAATACAATTATACCTTTATGTAATAGTAAAAAACCAAATAAAAAGTCTTCATATTGAAATGATATCATGGTAGAAAAACCATTGAGTAATTTTTTACATTTATGCGAAGACAACACATCAATCCAATGTGCGGTGTGGTCATCATGACTTGAAAAAACCTCTTAATGGGTACAAAAGTCATTAAAACATGTGTTTTGGGTAAAAACTGTGAAAATGATATTATATATCTCTAAAAGAAAATACAATGATTTTATTTTTACTTTATAAATGTAATCGCATAAGATATGTCCAACAAAGTTATGGTCAGTCAGGGATGGTTGTAAACATCTTTTTTGTGTTTTAATACACTAAAATTAGGATGAAATGTTTAAAACCACAAAAAAAGTCCTATGGATGACAAAAGATCATGTTAAAATAATCATTGAGTTATTTTTTATGTGTAATAATAGAATACACATTAATAAAACAATGAGTATCGTTAGAATGACCATGTAAACATTTTTTAAATGGTAAAAATGTAATTAAAAAAATGTGTCATGGTTCAATAATAAGAACTTCATATTTATGTTAAATCATGGAAGAACCTAATTTGTGTTATTTTTGAATTATAGGAATACATATAATATCAATTAAACATGTTGTCTGGTCAGAATGAATTAGTACACACATCATAATTTTACAACATCCTTTAAAAGCATGGGTGTCGGGTCAGAACTATTAAAATGATATAAAATTGCACAAAAAATATAGGAAAATGACCATATATTAAATTTTAAAATAAAAAATCAGCATGAAATCATTGTCTGTTGTGGTTTTCCACAGATGTGTATAAATAATTTTCTAGTGTTTTAAAACAAACAAAAATTTATGGAATGATAAAACCATGTAAAATAACCTCATATTGATGTTTTATCATGGTAACATCCTATTTGAGTTATTTATTATGCGTTCATATAGACAACATTTCAATCCAATGTGCAGTGTGGCCGGAATCACTCAGTAAACACTTCTTAATGGTTCACATGTGTCTAAAAACTTGTATCGGGGGGGGGGGGCAGGATTAATGACAAGAAATTTCCCTAAAATCATAGAAAATATCATTAAATATATTTGTGTATTTTAGGAACTGAAAACAAATCATTATAAGTAATCATTTTTCCTAGATGGATGCAAACATTTTTTTTTGTGTTTTGGAACACTAATACATTTTTGTAATGGTAAAACTCATATAAAATGACCTCATATTGATATGAAATCTTTTGGAATTCATTGTATGTGTTTTAATGTGTACGTGTTGAAAATACATCAGTTTGGCGTGTTGAGTGGTCCGAATGACACAGTAAACAATGATTAAAGGGTACTAAAGCCTCTAAAAACATGAATCAGGGGGTAAACCGAGGTGAAATTCCTATCTTTACCTAATATAATAGGACAATGACTATTGTATGATTTTTAACTATTGGAATTGATGAAAAGTCATTCAAAGTTATGGTTTTCCCAAAATGGCCATAAACACCATTTAGGGTTTTAAAACACAAGAACATGTAGTTAATTGTCCAAACCATATAAAATTAGAATATATTGTTGTTTCATTATGGGACATTCACCATTGAGTAATTTCTGAAAGTTATTCATAGAAAAACCTAAATCCCGCATGTTGTGTGGTCAGAATGACTCGGTAATCACTTTTTAAAGGGAACCTAAGCCTTTAAAAATGATTTTGAGTGGTCAAGAATATGTAAAGAACATCAAATTTACCAAAAATTAGGGTAAATTACTCTATAATGAATTTTTAAATGTAGGAACCAACCAAACATCATTCCATGGTACGTTTTTCGTGAAGTGGTTGTAAATAAATTATTAGTGTTTTAAAAAACTAAAACATACATCGAATCGAAAAACCCATAGAAAAAAACATACATTTATGTGAACTGATTGTAGAGCCATATATAAGTTATTTTTAACATGTACACGTAGTCATCAAATCAATCTTATTTTTGGTGAAGTTAGAATGACTCGACAAACAATTTTTGAATAGAACTATATACTTTAAAATTATGTATCATGGTGTGTCAAAACTAGGAAAACAATGTTGTATTTCTATGATATTAGAAGAAAAATAACATTCATTTAATGATATAATGTATGGAATGGATATATTTCATTCTTATTTTTTGATTTTCTATGGATTTTCATAAACCTTTTTTTTATTTTAAAACACCAAAACGTTCATAGAACAGTCCAAAACTTATCAAATGTCCTTAGATTGATGTGAAATAATGTTACCAACAGTATTGGGATATGTTAAAAAATAATACATGTCACTCAATAAACAATTCTAGATGGAATAAATTTATTTAATAACATGTTTCATGGGGGTCAAAATTAAGAAAACTATATTAGATTGTTTTGAAATGAGAGAAAAATGAGTGTAGATTGATTTGTGAAAAGTAGTAACTGATGGAACATCATTATAAGTCTGGGTTTTCCCAGGATGGATATAAACAAGTTTTTTGGGCTCTAAAAGAATAAAATATAAATTGAATGGTATTAATCAAAGAAAAAGTCCTTATATTTATGTAGAATCATGTGAAAACTGGTTTTGAGTTATTTTTGACAATTACACATAGTCAACCCCTGAATCAGACATTATGTGTCGTTATAATGACTCGGTAAAAATGTATTAATGGTCAAATATACATGAAAAACAACTATCATGGGGGGTAAAATCTTGATAACAATGTATTATTACCATAAAATCTATGTAAAATAGTTGTATATTGAATTATGAAATGTATAAACCAACAACTTTTCATTCATTGGAAGAGTTATAATGTGATGTATGTAAAAGGGTTTTTAGTATTTTAAAACACTAAAACAAGAATGGAATGATGAAAAACGTAGTAAATGACCTCATATTAACATTGAATCAAAGGGAAAACACATTTTTATAATATTTGAAATATATGACAATTTATAATATCAACCTCCTTAAAATTTAATTTTTATGTAAATTTCAAGCACCCATATAGCGATGTATAAATTAATAAAAATATTTACTTATCTATTTTCCATTTTAGTAATTTTACTATATCATAAAAATTTATGTTTAAATTTTATATGTGTTTAGAATGATATATTATTTGTTTTATTTTAACAATTTTTCTATTTGACTAACAAAATAACACATTTATGTGCAACATTCAGACTATATTCTGTGCCTTTTTCTTTTGAATTTATTTTGCTAAATAATTTTGATTTCATAATAGCTAAAAATTAAATATAGTATATAGGATATTGAACATTCAAATACACTAATTTTTTTAGAACGAAATCATTATGGTTCTTAGTTTTAGTGGTATTTAAAATTTATAAACTAGTTTTCAGTAATACCAATTTTTTCTATTTGGTTTTAATTTGAATTTTGACTTTTGTTACATATGATGATATGAATTGTTATGTTTTAGTAAATGAGTTTATGTGGATGCATATATATGTAGTGTAGGTCATGGAATGATCTTATATTTGAAATTAGTTGTGGTTAGACATATTATATATGTATATATTGATGACTGAGGTACAAGTTGACTGATGAATGTGTTGAATGAGTTATCTTTTGACTGTGGTTATACAAATTATAGATGTATATATACATGAATATTGATGTATAACATATTTATGATGGTATTATCATATATTTATATTCTATTTATTGTATGATAGTTAATGATATCTATTATTTTTTGAGATATTTTGTAAAAAATAATTCATATTCTCAAATTTAGTAGCAGTTTCTAGTAACATACACTGAGAAGACTTGTTAAATTTATTTATAGTGGAAATTAACCTTAACCACTTCTCAACATAACAACTACTAAAATATTTATCTATGGTTAGTTTCATGAAATATATTTTTTTCCTGGGATTTTTTTTATTAAACACCTCTAAATAAAAAAACAACTCAAAATGACCAATAAATGAAAACCACAATAACTAGCCTAAAATTTACAAAACTATATCTAAATTACATGAGATCATGAAATTAATGTAAATTTTAGAAGAAAACTACTGTATTATTAGTGTATTATTTATACCACTTATTGATAATGAAATAACAACCACTACTAACCTCTTTTTTCATAGTAGTGGTATACCTGGGTATAGTTATATGGTACTGAGAGATGAGGGTGGTCCCCTCATATGAGAAATATGAGATTTATGGAGAAAATTGGGAAGCACATAGTGTTTCACACCATTTGGTGAGAAGATAGATGATCGTAGTACTTTGTTTGGGTGGGGCCCACTGAGTAGGAAAATCTATTGAATTCGATATCCCTCAAAAATTAACATGGGAGTTAGTTGAAAGATCACATATAGGATCATGTAGGCCATAGAAAGATCTGAGGATGATGTTTTGCCACCATGTGTAGGTGACATAATATTTCATCTATCTGGAGCACTAGGTGGAATTTTCCATACTTCCATTATCCCAAACACTAGGGAAATTATGGATAAGGTTTATCAAGAACAAAATCAAGCTGTTAGAACTACTTATTAATATTTTTAGGAGTTCTGTGTATATTTTATCGACATGGAATCTTTAAAATGTTGGTTAAATTATGGTAATCCTTTTTTATAGGTTAATGTTATACTAAATTATAAAAGAGAATAGGTGATAGTGACTATAATAATATTCCATGATAAATTAGTGGATGAAACTTGATACCAAGGCATCAGTGACTTATATTCCTAGGCTCTAAAATTCAGAAGTAAAGTCCCAATGACATTGGGCATGTGACCCTCAATGTTTATGATTTATCAGGCTCCTCTTTGATGAGGTAGGATTCAGTTTTATAATCTTGAGGTCACCAATGTGACTTATTTTCCTTCACATTATTTCTAACACGTGCATTTCAATTCATGCAATGATAATTATGATAGGGTTATGAAGCCCACATTTGAGGTATAATGTGTTCCTCCACACACATTGGAGAGCATACAATAGAGTAATATATTAAAGTATTTATGAAAGTGGTTCCTATGGAGAAGACAAGAGTGGAAATTCTATGTTTTTCACTCTCTTGGTCATCTGTAGGGGAATCCTGTTATTCTAATGGATATACTTATATTTAGAGGGAAGTTCACTCACTATTACTCATCATCTATATCCCCATGACTCCAAAATATAAACTATAAATTCTACCCATATTTGTTTCATTTCATTCCTTTTTTTATTAATTTCATAATGAAATGATTAATTATCTTGTATTTCTCTAAGACCTATGATATTTGAGGACAATGTAACATATGTGGGGTGCCTAATAGTTTGGAGGGGAATCTAGTGGTGATACTTCTTTTAGAGATTCTAATCATGGTTACATTTGATGTGGAGGAATCCACTCACAAAATCGGTTTCAAGGGTATCATGGATATGGATTTCATCAACACCCTCTCATCAAATAAGATAGTTCCTAAATGGACTGCACATTTCATAACTATTTAAATTAAATTGATAGCATTTCATATATTTGTGGTAGTGTTTATGGAGGTATCATAAAGAACCTATTGAACCTATGGGGCTTGAGGTTATAGTTCATTACCCAATGGGCTCGTTGTGCTTGGATGGTTTGGTCATACATGGAGAAATGGACCCAATTCTGGAGGATAAACCTACCCTTTTGATGGATGTAGTTGGGGAATTGGTGGAGCATAATACCAATGAGGTAGATAACGATGAAAAAGGGTCTAGTAAGTCCAATATATTTTTTAACATGGATCCCAACACATTTGATTGATTCCCCATGATTTAACCCACTATTTATGTTCTTGTGGAAATCCCTATGTACTATCTAATAGTACCTAAAGGATTTGATGACTTTGGGTTTGATATCATTGAGGAGAACTAGGTCATCAGGAGTAGAGAAAGGATAATCTTGTGGAAATTAATCTATTGCCGATTTTGTGAAGATATAGTAGAAAAAATTGGATCCATCTACCACTAGCTGATGAAACTAGCGACATGTAGGATGGACAATCACAACCTCCATGCGCTATCCATAGACTACCTCAACTAGGGGGTTCGTGGGGAATTATGATATTTTTATTTTATGTGGTATAAAGTCACTTCTATAGCTTTTTAAGATCTCCAAGAGGAAAAATAATATTCTCATCATATAGATGAGTAAGTGAAGTTGTATAGGTTTTCATCATTGTAAATGGAGTGATCATCACCTAGATGAGGTCGTACGTGGATGACTCGAAGGCTGAGGTAGGAGGAGTATAATCATTGGTGGATGCATTTTAAGTCTAATAGGGTTATTTGAAATCTTGTCTGAGGAGTATATATTGGAGGTGTCTTGGTGTAAACATATTTTTGATCCCACCAATAAAAGGCTGACTAGGATTGGGATGTCCCTTTCTCCAGAAGAGCCATATGAGGCCTTTCTATTTTCTTATTATTATTATAATAATTGATAGTCTCCAACATCTCAATTAACATCTTAAATGAAGGAAATATAAATTGTTTGTTTCAACTACATGAATATATTTTCCTATAAAATATTAATCGAATTAACAAGACAATCCATAAGGAATTTCTATGACAACATAAGTTATGCTCGATGTGAGAAAATTGAGATATATAGAAGTTCACTCACTTATAGAAGAGTGAGAGATATAGAATAAAATTATGGGGTTGGAATGAACCGTCGACCACTGGGAGTGTCCCTACTATAGAAAACGTGGTTGTAGATAGGGACTCTCCAAATGTGAGCTAAATCATTTCATAGTTTTATTCCATGCAATAAGGATGGGTGGATTGGAGTTTAATGTCTTTAAGGAATATTCTAAACACCCAATTTTACATCATATAGTGAGGATGATAAATATCATGGTTTAATGTAGTCTGACATTAATGTGTTTGTCATATTTTAGAAACATGTGACAAGGGAATGTGAGCTGACATTAAGAGTGGGCCAAGAAGCTATGTGAAAGGAAAATATATGAAATTTGGACTCTTAATTATTTTAAAATCATACATCCATCTTGTGTAACCAGGTTCCTTTTGGGTCTCGATGGTGAATAATTAAGGCTTGTTTCCATTTCCATTCACACGTTCATTTTTACAAATTTTGTAGGGGTGAATTGGTGGGTGAAAGCGGTGAATTATCTCATATTTTATATTATTAGTTAACAAAAAACTGATATGTATTCCTCTTTATATCATTACATTAGTTTTATGTTAGTTAGACTGAATGGTCACATGTTTATGACTGCATGTGTGGAAAATTTGACACTGTTTATGTAACACCCCGAGATTTTATGAAAAATATTATTTTTAATTTTATTGATGTCTTGTGTTGTACGCTACACCAAAAGGAGCATTCACTACACGGATCCCTAACTTGGCTTGCATTACATGCAATCGCGACCTTCCACGATAGCGTGTGTTGTACGCAATACCAAGTTTCACTAAATGAGATATTATTATAATATTCTTATGAACTAGTCGTTTTGAATAGTAATACCAATATTTTGAAATTTTATTTTCCAAAATGGACTTCATTTTTGGATTCGGAATATCGAAATTATCCTAAGGTGAAAATTTGGTATTTTTCTGAAAACTTTCAATTATTGATGAATAGTGAAATCACTAGGTTACTATTTAAAAACAAACATTTTATTTAAATAATTATTTATTTTATATAAATTTATTTTAGGTCAAAATTGATACATAATTCCTATATATTTTCAATGAAATTAATTGGAGACATTTTATAATGATTTTAGATATATAAAAATTTTATTGAACTTTTCACCGTCTTTTACCTACCTCCTAGGAGAATTGGAAAATTCACATAAAACATAATTTTACCGCTTCTGTTAGTGGAATTTCGAAAATCCGAGAGACGCAGTTAATATCAAGGACTAAAATGTGGTTCAATGAGATGAAAATAATTTTTGGTGAATAGTAACATTTTACTTTTTTTTACCATGGTTAAAAGTAAATAAGATAATTAAGGGTAAAAATGTTATTATTATTACCCTAAAACATGTCCTAATTCTATTTTATAAGTGTAATTCGACCCAAAACAACCATAGGAATGAAATATGACCATTTAGGTCCACTTGGATTAGATTAGGACATTCATTATTAAATTATTTAAAGAAGTGTTAAAATAGTTAAAATCAATGTTTAATAACTAAATCATTTTTAATATAGGGTTATACATAAGTTAAATTCGGCTATAAATATTCATTAGAAAGATAAAAAGATTTAATACATAATTTTATTTTATTTATAATTTTTATACATTAAATAACTTATTTTATTTATGACACAATGATGATGCAGTAATTATCTTATTAATGAAATATTGACATAATTGATGTTATAAATACCCAGATAAATGTAATTTGAAACTTTTTATGAATTAAAATAATTTTATAGGTTAATATGACATGTTATTATTGATTAAGACAACTTATTTCTAACTAATAATTTTGTTATTATTTTCACAAAAATCAATTACCAAATAGTTTCAAAATTGACCTAAAATATTTTTAAAACATATATTATATTATTAATTGTATTTTATTCCTAAAAATATAAGGTTCGGAAAAATTACTTAGCTAAGGCTTTATATATTAATAAACAAGAAAATGGGGTTCTTTTGGCCTGTTATAGTAAGTTTATTAACCTTATAGTGTTAGAAAACCAGAAGACACAGTAAAAGAAAAATTATTTAACTTAATGTTAAATCTAAATGATAAGGTTAAAATAGAAACCTTAAATTTTCTAAATTCTATTGGATTAGATTATTTGGACCAATACCCATCTTAGCTTCAAAATAACTCAATTGGAGCTATTAAAAACCGAATATGACTTTATAATAAAATAATATTTTTAGTTATTCCAGAGGTACCCCTCCCCTCCCTTATAAAAGGGCACCTCCTCCCTCTCTTCCTCACACCACTTTGAGCCTTTAATCTCGGCCAAACCCTGCCAAATTCTATTCTCCACTTCCCTGGTAACATCCTATAGGTCATGGCCTTCTTCAAAGACCAATTTTATTTCCCTAAGAGGATGTCTCAAAGAGGCGCTTCAAAGAAGAGGTAATGTCTGTTACCAAATCTTTCAACTTTATTTCTTCTTCCACTTCTTCTTCTTTTGTTTTTTCATTATCAAGTAATAACATCAGTATCAATAATATAATGATATGTTATTATAATTTTGAAACAACCATATTTCACCATCTATCCATCCTACGGAAAACAAAATCACCGCGTGTGCGTACGTACAGAATACCGTCTTCACGCCGTGGTGTAATCTATTTTCCACCACCACCTTACTCGGATTGGAATAATGGTGAAATTAATAAATATATATGATTATATTAAAGTTATATTGATTATTTAATATTATAAATAAACTTTAATACAATTCCACGATCATGGGAAGGATATCATCGCTCGTACGTATGTACGGAATACCGTCTCCACGACGTGATTCACTTTCCATGATAACCATTCAAGAATGATTATAAAGTATATATAATAAGTAATCATGAAATATATGAAATAATAATTCTACTGGATTTATGTATATATTTATTTATTTCATCTACTTAATTCCATTCAATTCAATAAGGAATCGAAAACTGCGTTCATGCGTACGTACGACCTACCGTCTCCATGAACAGTGTATTTCATTCCATTTCCGATCCATTATATATATGTATATTCTGAATATATATTATATATAAATAATGTTTTACAATCTGGATGTATGTAATCATGATCTAAGTAATCATCTGAATAATTACATGTTCAAACACAAACAACAAATGAAACGATTTTACCCAAAAAGCTACATTAACATGAATGTACAAAAGAACGGGTAATATAATGTCATAAGTGAACCATATATGATATAATAACAATGAATATGATTCTGTAATAAGTAAATGACATTATTTAAATAATTATACAGGAGTTTTGGATACATACGAAGCATATCCGATCTAAGGTAAGGGATAATTTTGCAATCTCATTTTTATCCGAGAATGCTTATTCGTAAGTATTTATTGGGGTTATATTTATCATCCATGTCCCTATTTTCTAAAAATGGTTTCATGTATGTTTAAAGTCCTTTTTACTCATTTTTGACTTTTACTACATAGTATGTAAGGAATCTTTCTTTTGATTACGTTACGAGGTACTTTTTGACTTTTCTGTGAAAAGTACGAGAAGAATTTTTTTTTAACTTATACGGCGTGAATGAATTTTTACGGTTTTATGAAGCCTTATGTTCATGATGCTTCCTCAAAAAAATTTCATGACTCTTTTCAAAAAAATCCTTTTCTTCTAAAATTGCATAACATTATTGTGAAAAGAGAATTATTTTGAAGAATAAAGGATATTCTCTTCAAGAATTCATTTCAAGTGTTTTATAAAAACCATTTTTCATCTAAGATGAAATTATTTCATTTGTGTATGTTTCAAATATAATGTCTCTATGACTTACATGGTTTCACGTTTGTTATTATGAAATGATATCCATTTGTTTTATATGAATTATGTGATGATGGGATGATGTTTATGAAACCCATTTTATTTATTGGGTTATGTATGTTTATTTTGTGGCATAAGTAAGAATGATTTCATTATGAGATGGCTGGGACCTATATCTACCTCCAATGCATTGGGTAAAGATTTATATCTCATGAGATAGACATTTCTGGAATGGTAATATAATCCGGTTCAGTATTACAGGACTGGAATGAAGAGTGAACTCGATTCAGAAAGGGACTTTGTCCACTAAGATGGTCTTGGCAGCAATGCCTTGAATACTATGGAAATCATTACATGTTCTTAATGGTTGCCACAATTACATATTTTATTGTCATGCTATTTTATCATGATTGATGTTCCCTTATGATATTTTCCTTATGTACTTCCAAGATTCATGTCTTCGCTCAAGATTTTGATGTTTAGATTTTATGTTAATGTTTTTGCATTCAAATGTTTATGGATTGTTTTATGTTCTCTATGTTTATCCTTACTGGGCATTTGATCTCACCCCTTTTATGTTTTCTTTTCCCCAGCATACAAAGAATGGTTTTAGGTAAGAAAAAAGGGGTAAGATCTTTATGCGAGATGTTGAAGATCTTTCACCATGATTAGAAGATTATATTCCGAGTTTCCAAAGACACTAAACTATTACGGTCCTTGTGTTTCTGTTTTTGTAATGTACTATGTATTATGCAAAATAATGTAATGTCCATGTATGTCAAGCTTTGGGTCTCTACAGTTGGTATCAGAGGAAAGGATTAGTCAACCTTCTGATAGTAGGATGCGAGAACTTTAGTGAGATCCCAAGAGATATTTCTATGGTATGTCTAGGGATTTCCCTAAGGTTAAGTATATGTATAGGTTATAGTCATAGAATTACGGTAACAATCGTAGAATTAAACCTAAGATGTTAGATATGGAAGGTACTCCCCCTTTATTATGTTGTTTTCCCTAGCATGATTTTTGCCTGTCACACTATTCTTTTGGGGTTTTAGACAATGGCTAGAACCCGAAGGAACCGTGTTGATCAATGTAATGGACAGTGCAATGATTGTCCTCCTGAACAAACAAATGTTATGGGAGATGGAGTGAAAAATATTATTTCTATACTTACACAAGATATGAATCATTCTAGACTTCCAAATGAGCAGAGAAGGGAACAATATTCTATTGAGTCCTTCATGAGGCAACATCTACCTTCTTTCAATGGGTCTTCTGATCCACTTGTTGCTGAACAATGGAGTAGTACCACTGAAAAGATATTTTCAGTTTTTCAATATTCCGAACATGATAAAGTCATCTTAGTAGTATATTGTTTGGAAGGTGAAGCTGATCAATGGTGGAATCTTATCAAGAATACGAGGCCAAGAGATGAAATTGAGTCCATGGAATAGGACGAGTTCAAGAACTTATTTTTCCATAAGTACTTCCCTCGTATTCTTCGAACAATGATAGAAAAAGAGTTCCTTGAGCATAAGCAGAAGGATGATGAATCTATTGGTATATACGGAGCGAATTTTACAGGACTTGCAGGGTATGCATCTGGTTTTCTCATCCATCCTGAAAGTAAAGTTGATTGATTCTTCAGTGGCTTAAAACCAAGTCTTTGAAAGGTATTAGCTATAAGATACTTTAGTAGCTATGAAGAAATTGTGTGTTGTGCTATCAAGGTAGAAATGGAATTTGGTGTTACATATCCATCTCATGGTTTTGATAAGAAACGAAAGATGGAGATCAAGGAGAAATCTCAGAAAAATGGTGAAAAGAATATGAGTGCTTCCTTATGATCAAAGTGTGGAACGAAGCATGGTGGAGATTGTTTTAAAGGGACTAGAAAATGTTTTAAGTGTGGAAAATAAGGCCATCGAGTAGCTGAGTGTTGAAGTAATGGAAAAAGGGTTGCTAATGATGTGAATAGAGAAAAGACTTTAGAGAATGCACCACCAACACTTCAATGCTTCAAGTGCAAGGAAATGGGGCATTATGCTAATAAATTCCCTAATCCACAGGTTAATGATGATCAACGTTGAGCAACCTCTTAAAGCAAAGGATATAGGGAAGTCTCATGCGATCACTATATGTGATGTTGATTATGTAAATGATGTTGTGTAATGATTAAGTTTTTATGAAATGGGATTTCAAAATAGTATCATGGAATCTCATTTATGGTATTGTGGAATTTTGGAATATCTATGTATTTGTTTTCAATTATTATATGGTACTGGTAACCATGAAAAAGTGATAGAAATAGTGTTTTTTGGAAAGTAGATGATATGCGCATAATGAAGGGATAAGAAGATAATGATATGTGTAAATATATTCATGATCTCATGACTGATATAAGGGCTAAGTGATATTATGGTTTGAGTATATAGAATTTTTGGGATTTTGGTATATGGAAGGTGGTAAAATTTAACAACATTCATGTTTTCACTAAGGTTCAATGGGTATTCATTCTTCAAGAGAATACATGATTAAGGTATTCACATGATTGTAATTTGACAAACAAGATATATCTTATGATATATGGGGGATAAATGGTGGAATTAATGTGATTGTTATATGACATTTCAAGTAATCATTTTCTTTATACTATGAGCTTGGACCGAAGTATTTTAGATAAACCTAAATATTGGAATGGATTATGTTGGACATAAGTTTGTATTGTTTAAGGATATAACTTTTTTTTGATATTATTAATGGGATGTTATTGTAATGTAGTTTTAGAAAAAGGACAACCTGCAGGACGGGTGACAACCCATCGTGTCAGACAAGGCTGTGGGAATCGAACCCACAACTGAAGTGTGATTGCCCTTTATCACCTACCACAAGCCTACAAGAAGTCCCTTATTAGTAGAAACAAATTTTATTTTATTAAGCGGCATTATAAATGAAGTATAAGTTCATTTTTGGAATCATATATGATTAACCTCACCATAGATGGACTTATGTATATTTGATAACTTTTGATAACCTTTTGTTTGAAACAGATGGAATGACCCATCATTCTATCACATGATCTGTTAGCACTTCACGAATAACAATTTGAACTTCATTTCTTTAAGAGATGAAGTGTAAATTTTCCAAATAATGAACAACAGTGAGATTGTACCAAAATCACACAAGTATTTCTTCTAATTCAAATTCTTCATCTTTAGGGAAATGATCTTGAAAACCAAAAATGTTGTCCTAGTGCACTTATATCCGATGAATCAGATGGTAACCTATATCATCAAAAATATATGTCTTTTTGATTGTTGGATTTTTCATATCCATGTTCTCTACCACTCTCCATCAGAATATAACGGTTAGATTTCTCTTCCGTATCCATATTTTCACCTATGTTCTCCTATGTGGAAACCCAGTGATTAGTTAATTTGGGTAACCATTACATTTCATACTTTAGTTTTTAAATCCAAGTTTTGGTATTCCATTTTACGATGTGGGTTTCAATTAAAGAAACATTCGAGTAGTAAACCATTTATAACCCCGACAAATTTCTAGGGCGAAATTTATTTCAAGGGGGGTAGAATGTAGCACCCTGAGAATTTATGAAAAATATTGTTTTTAATTTTATTGATGTCTTGTGTTGTACGCTACACCAAAAAGAGATTTCACTACACGCATCCCTGACATGGATTTCATTACACATAATCGCGACCTTCCAAGATAGCGTGTGTTGTATGCAATACCAAGTTTCACTAAACGAGATATTATTATAATATTCTTATGAACTAGCTGTTATGAATAGTAATACCCACTTTTTTGAAATTGAATTTTTCAAAATGGACTTCATTTTTGGATTCGGAATATTGAAATTATCCTAGGGTGAATTTTTTGTATTTTTCTGAAAACCTTCAATTTTTGATGAATAGTGAAAACACTAGGTTACTATTTAAAAACCACCTTTTTATTTATATAATTATTTATTTTATTTTAATTTATTTAAGGTAAAAATTGATACATAATACCTATATATGTTCAATGAAATTCATTGGAGGCATTTTATAATAATTTTAGATATATAAAAATTTTATTGAACTTTTCACCGTCTTTTACATACCTCCTAGGAGAATTTTCAAATTCACATAAAACATAATTTTACCGCTTATGTGAGTGGAATTTTAAAAATCTGAGAGATAGGATCAACATCAAGGGCTAAAATATGGTTCAATGAGATGAAATATTTTTTGGTGAATAGTAACTTCTTACTTTTTTTAACCACGGTTAAAAGTAAATAGGGTAATTAAGGGTAAAAAGGTTATTATTATAACCCTAACATATGTCCACTAAACTATTATATGTCCACTAATATATGTCCCTAATATATGTCCACTAAAATATTATATGTCCACTAACAAGAACATTCAAGGGGGGGGTAGAATGTAGCACCCCGAGAATTTGTGAAAAATATTCTTTTTAA
The DNA here is from genome assembly GCA_963277665.1 of Viscum album. NCBI lineage: Eukaryota > Viridiplantae > Streptophyta > Magnoliopsida > Santalales > Viscaceae > Viscum > Viscum album. The sequence goes on along the minus strand of OY728138.1, from coordinate 1,656,488,255 downwards.
TTTTATTGATGTCTTGTGTTGTACGCTACACCAAAAAGAGCTTTCACTACACGCATCCCTGACTTGGCATTCATTACACACAATCGCGACCTTCCACGATAGCGTGTCTTGTACGCAATACCAAGTTTCACTAAACGAGATATTATTATAATATTATTATGAACTAGCTGTTATGAATAGTAATACCCACTTTTTTGAAATTTTATTTTCCAAAATGGACTTCATTTTTGGATTCAGAATATTGAAATTATCCTAGGGTGTAATTTTTGTATTTTTCTGAAAACCTTCAATTTTTGATGAATTGTGAAAACACTAGGTTACTATTTAAAAACCACCTTTTTATTTATATAATTATTTATTTTATTTTAATTAATTTAAGGTCAAAATTGATACATAATACCTATATATGTTCAATGAAATTCATTGGAGGCATTTTATAATAATTTTAGATATAAAAAATTTTATTGAACTTTTCTCCGTCTTTTACATACCTCCTAGGAGAATTTGAAAATTCACATAAAACATAATATTACCGCTTATGTGAGTGGAATTTCAAAAATCCGAGAGACAGGGTTAATATCAAGGACTAAAATATGGTTCAATGAGATGAAAATAATTTTTTGTGAATAGTAACATTTTACTTTTTTTAACCACGGTTAAAAGTAAATAGGATAATTAAGGGTAAAAATGTTATTATTATAACCCTAACATATGTCCACTAAACTATTATATGTCCACTAATATATGTCCATATTATATGTCCACTAAACTATTATATGTCCACTAACAAAAACAGACACACAAGGACTGTAATAGTTTAGTGTCTTTGGAAACACGGAATATAATCTTCTAATCGTGGTGAAAGATATTCAACATCTCCAATAAAGATCTTCCCCCTTTTTTTCTTACCTAAAACCTTTCTTTATATCCTGGGTAAAAGAAAACCTAAAAGGGGTGATTCAAATGCCCAATAAGGGTAAACATAAAGGACATAAAACAATCCATAAACATTTGAATGCAAAAACATGAACATAAAATCTAAACTTCAAAATCTTGAGCAAAGACATGAATCTTGGAAGTACCTAAGGCATATATCATAATGGAACATCAATCAAGATAAAATAGCATGGGAATAAAACATGTAATTATGGAAACCATTAAGCACATGTAATGATTTCCACAGTAGTTTAGTGGACATATATTAGGGACATATGTTTAGGGACATATGTTTAGTGGACATATGTTAGTAGTTTAGTGGACATATAATTAGTAGTTTAGTGGACATATAATAATTACATGTGCTTAATGGTTGCCATATATTAAGCACATGTAATGATTTATAGTCATTGTGTGTCTGTTTTTCTTATGTACTAAGTATTCCAAAAAAGTAATGTAATGTCCATGTACATCAAGCATTGGGTCTCTACTGTTTATGAAATTAATATTCTTTTTAATTAATATAGGTAGAATGTAGAACCCCAAGAATTTATGAAAAATATTCTTTTTAATTTTATTGATGTCTTGTGTTTTACGCTACACCAAAAAGAGCTTTCACTACACGCATCCCTGACTTGGCTTTCATTACACACAGTCACGACCTTCCAGGATAGCGTGTGTTGTACACAATACCAAGTTTCACTAAACGAGATATTATTATAATATTATTATGAACCAGCCGTTATGAATAGTAATACCCACTTTTTTGAAATTCTATTTTCCAAAATGGACTTCATTTTTTGATTCTGAATATTGAAATTACCCTAGGGTGAAATTTTTGTATTTTTCTAAAAACCTTCAATTTTTGATGAATAGTGAAAACACTAGGTTACTATTTAAAAACCACCTTTTTATTTATATAATTATTTATTTTATTTTAATTTATTTTAGGTCAAAATTGATACATAATACCTATATAAGTTCAATGAAATTCATTGGAGGCATTTTATAATAATTTTAGATATATAATAATTTTATTTAACTTTTCACTATCTTTTACATACCTCATAGGAGAATTTGCAAATTCACATAAAACATAATTTTACCGCTTATGTGAGTGGAATTTCCAAAATCCGATAGACAGGTTTAATATCAAGGAAAAAAATATGGTTCAATGAGATGAAAATAATTTTTGGTGAATAGTAACTTTTTACTTTTTTTAACCACGGTTAAAAGTAAATAGGGTAATTAAGGGTAAAAATGTAATTATTATAACCCTAACATATGTCCACTAAACTATTATATGTCCACTAATATATGTCCCTATTATATGTCCACTAAACTATTATATTTCCACTAAACTACTAACATATGTCCACTAAACATATGCCCCTAAACATATGTCCATAATATATGTCCACTAAACTACTATGGAAATCATTACATGTGCTTAATGGTTTCCATAATTACATGTTTTATTACCATGCTATTTTATCTTTATTGATGTTCCCTTATGATATATGCCTTAGTTACTTCCAATATTCATGTCTTTGCTCATGATTTTGAAGTTTACATTTTATGTTCATGTTTTTGCATTCAAATGTTTATGGATTGTTTTATGTCCTCTATTTTTACCCTAATTGGCCATTTGACTCACCCCTTTTATGTTTTCTTTCCCCCAGGATATAAAGAAAGGTTTTAGGTAAGAAAAAAAGGGGGGAGATTTTTATTGGAGATGTTGAAGATCTTTCACCACGATTAGAAGATTATATTCCATGTTTCCAAAGACACTAAACTATTATAGTCCTTGTGTGTCTGTTTTTGTTATGTAATAAGTATTCCAAAAATGTAATGTAATGTCCATGTACATCAATCATTGGGTCTCTACTGTTTATGAAATTAATATTTGACCAAATCATCTTGTTTATGGACGTTGATATTGAACCACGAAAGAGGAATTTTGGATCGAATCCTATGTCATTGTTGATAACATGAATCTAATGTGATTGGAGGTCCATGGGGGGACTTTCACCCAAATAACATCTCTAAAACAAGTTGAAATTAGTTTAAGGTCATAATGCTTCCACCATTTTGAGAATCCTCTGTGTCATAGAATGTGGTCTATACATAATGTGAAGAGAGGTAATAGGATAAATGTAACAGCCCGAGATTTTATGAAAAATATTCTTTCTTATTTTACTAATGTCTTGTGTTGTACGCTACACCAAAAGGAGCTTGCACAACACGCATCCTTGACTTGCCTTGCATTACACGCAATCATGACCTTCCTCGATAGCGTGTGTAATACGCAATACCGAGTTTCACTAAACAACGATATGCTATTAAAATATTATTAAAACTAGCCGTTATGAATAGTAATAACCACTTTTTAAAACTATGTAAATCTTATTTTTCAAAATGAACTTCATTTTTGGATTCGGAGTATCGAATTTAGCCTAAGGTGAAATTTTGGTACTTTTCGGATAACTTTCATATTCTGATAAATAGTGAAAATTACTAAATTATAATTAAAAACAACTTTTTTTAATCGAAATAATTAATAGTGATAAATCATTAATTTGAGTGGTTTTAAAGTATATTTAGAATATATTTTTACAATTTAATACAATGTTGGTCATTGGATGTAATTTCACATTTAAACTAGACATAAACAAGTGTCAATCTTTTGATAGATATTGTTTCTTAAAAACACGCTATTTGTTTTAACAGCGGGATTTAATTATAAAACTAATTAATGCAACTTTTATGTTATGAATTTGGTAAAATAGACTTCATTTTTGAATTCAGAATATGAAATATAGCTTGAGATGAAATTTTGGCATTGTTCTGAAAAACATTAATTTTTGATGAATAGTGAAACTACTAAGTGGTAGGTTAAAAACTGAATTTTGCATAAAACTTAATTTTACCGCTTCTGTGAATGGAATTTCGAAAATCCGAGAGACACGGTTAATATCAAGGACTAAAATGTGGTTCAATGAGATGAAAATAATTTTTTGGTGAATAGTAACTTTTTACTTTTTTTACCACGATTAATAGTAAATAGGGTAACTAAGGGTAAATATGATATTAATTTTACCCTAACACATGTCCTAATTCTATTGGACAAGTGTAATTCGACCAAAAACAAACTTAGGAATAAAATATGACCATTTAGGCCCACTTGGATTAGATTAGGACATTTATTATTAATTTATTTAAAGAAGGGTTAAAATAGTTAAAATCAAAGTTTAATAAGTAAATAATTTTTAATATGGGGTTATACATAAGATAAATTCGACTATAAATATTCATTAGAAAGCTAAAAAGATGTACTACATGATGGTATTTTATTTGTAATTTGTAGACATCAAATAATATAATTTATTTATGACACAAAGATGATGCAGTAATTATCTTATTAATGAAATATTGACATAATTGATAATATAAATACCAAAATAAATGTAATTTAAGACTTTTTATGAATTCAACTAATTTTCTAGGTTACTATGATATATTAGTGTTGATTTAATCAACTTGGTTCGAACATATAATTCTGTTATGACTTTCACAAAAATCATATATCAAATAGTGTCAAAATTGACACAAAATAGTTTTTAAATAAAATATTATATTATTAATTGTTATTTTATTCCTAAAAATCTAAGGTTCGGCCAAATGACTTAGATAAGGATATATGTATTAATAATATACAATTTGGGGTTCTTTTGGCATGTTATAGTAAGTTTATTAACCATACAGTGAAAGAAAACAAAAAGACACGGTAAAAGTTAAATTATTTAACTTAGAGTTAAATCTAATTGATAAGGTAAAAATAATACCCTAAACTTGTCTAAATCCTATTGGTTGATAGGATTTCGACCCATCCCCACTTTAGATTCTAAATAAGACCCTTTGGAACCATTATAAACCGATTTTAACTTTAATATAAAATAATATTTTGAGGTATTCCTAAGGTGCCCCTCTCCTCCCTTATAAAAGGACACCTCCTCCCCTTCCTCCTCACACCAATTTGAGCACTCAATCTCGGCCAACCCCTGCCAATTTATCCTCTCCACTTCCCTAGAAAAATCCTAGAGGTTCTGGTCTTCCTCAAAGACCAATTTTAGTGCCCTAAGAGGAGGTCTCAAAGAGGCACTTCAAAGAAGAGGTAATTACCGTTACCAATTCTTTCATCTTTATTTCTTCTTCCACTTCTTCTTATTAGGTTGTTTCATTATGAAGTAATAACATCAGTATCACTCATATACTGATATGTTATTATATTTATGAAACAACCCTATTTCACCATCTATCCATCCTACGGAAAAAGAAATCACCGCGCGTACGTACGTACGGAATACCGTCTCCACGCCGTGGTGTAATCTATTTTCCACCACCACCTTACATGGATGGGTATAATGGTGTAAAGAATAACTATACATAGTTATTACAACATCATATTGATTCTGATATATTGTATAATCCACTCCAATTCAATTCAATATTTATAGAAATGATATCATCGCTCGTGCGTACGTACGGAATACCGTCTCCACGACGCGATGAGATTCATTCTCCATGTTAACCATTTAAGAATGATTATAATGTATATATAAGAAATAATAATGAAATATATGACATTATAAAGCTACTGGATTTATGTATATATATACATATGTATGTCATCTACTTACTTCCATTTCAAGACAATAAGGAAAGGAAAACAGCGTTCATGCGTACGTACGGACTACCGTCTCCATGAACGGTGTTTTTCATTTTATTTATCTACCTATTATATATATATATATATACTGAATATATATGATATATAAATCAAATTTTATATTCTGGAAGTAAGTAAATCATGATATAAGTAATAATGATGTCAAGAACAACAAGTCAAAACACCTACGATAAATGAAACGATTTTACCCAAAACGCTTCTTTAACATGGAATTTACAAAAGAACGGGTAATATAATGTCATAAGTGAACCATATATGATATCATAACAATGAATATGATTCTGTAATAAGTCAATAACATGATTTATATCATTATACAGGAGGTTCGGACACTTACAAAGCAAGTCGGACCTAAGGTAAGGGAAAATATCACAATCTCACTTTTATCCGAGATTGTTTTTACTTTGGTAATTACTGGGGTGTATTTTATCATCCACATCCATGTTCCCTCAATATGTAATATTATTTCCATCCTTATACAATAGTTTATATCCAATTTTACCCTTCTTTGAGTTTTTAGTAAAAGATATGAAAGGAATCTTTTGTCGTTTTTTTCGTACGAGGTACTTTTTGACTTTTCCGACAAAAGTACAAAGAATGTTTTTTTAACTTATACGGCATGAATGGATTTTTAAAACATTATTTCCAAGAAGCTTCCTTTACATGTTTTCAAGTTTATTTTTAATCAACTTCTTTTTTTTAATGTCATATGACATGCTATGAAAGGAAAAATGTTTTTGAAGAAGAAAGGATATTTTCCTCAAGAATGGAGTTCAAGTGTTTTATCAAAATTATTTTCCATCTAAGATAATAAAGGGTTCTGTTTTTATCCCTATTATTACATTGATTTGATTATGTTGTAAGTGAATTATTTTTATGAAGTCATTTACCTTATATGATTTGTTTTATGATGTCATGATGTTTCAAGAATCCCATTTTTATTACATGTGTTATGCGATGACGTATGATTTATGATTTATGTGGCACACATAAGAAAGGATTCATTATAAGATGGGTGGGACCTATATCTCCCTCCAATGCATTGGGTAAAGACTTTATATCTCATGAGATAGACATGGCTGGAACAGAAGGTTATTTCGGTTCAGTGATACAGGACTGAAACGAGGAGTGAACTCGGTTCAGAAAGGGACTTTGTCCACTAAGATAGTCTTGGCAATGAGTCATGACTAACAAGAAATGATTTTCCATGATTATGTGTGCATGCCACAAAGTTTCAAGTTTTATGTTATGATTATGGGGATCTCATTTTCACTTCTATGATTTATCCCATGTTATGATATTATGAGCTCTTTTGCAGGTTAAGATTTCCAAAAGCTATGTTCTTATGTATATGATGTGATTGATATTTCTTTTGTTTACCCTTACTGAGCATTTGAGCTCACCCTTTTATGTTTTCTTTTCCCCAGGATATAAAGAAAGGTTTTAGGTAAAAAAAAGGAAGATCTTTATGGGAGATGTTGAAGATATTTCCCCACGATTAGAAGATTTTATTCCGAGTTTCCAAAGACACTAAACTATTACGATCCTTGTGTGTGTGTTTTTGTTATGTACTAAGTATTCCGCAAAAGTAATGTAACGTCCATGTACGATAAGCTTCGGGTCTCTACAGTTGGTATCAGAGGAAAGGTTTAGTCAACCTTTGGAAACTAGGATGCGAAAACGTTAGTGAGATCCCTAGAGATATTTCTAAGGTATGTCTAGGGATGTCTCTAAGGTTAAGTATACGTATAGGTTATAGTCCTAGAATTGCGCTAACGATCTTCGAATTTAAACCTAAGATGTTAGATATTGAAGGTACTCCCCCTTTATTATGTTGTTTTCCCTAGCATGATTTTTTCCTCTCACACTATTCTTTTTGGGTTTTAGACGATGGCTGCAACCCGAAGGAACCGTGTTGATCAATGCAATGGACAATGCAATGATTGCCCTCCTGAACAAACAAATGTTATGGGAGATGGAGTGCAAAATCTTATTGCTATACTTACACAAGCTATGAATCATTCTGGACTTCCAAATGAGCAGAGAAGGGAACAATATTCTATTGAGTCCTTCATGAGGCAACGTCCACCTTCTTTCAGTGGGCCTTCTGATCCACTGGTGGCTGAACAATGGATTAGTACTACTGAAAAGATATTTTCAGTTCTTCAATGTTCTGAACATGATAAAGTCATCTTAGCAGTATATCGTTTGGAAGGAGATGCTGATCAATGGTGGAATCTTATTAAGAATACGAGGCAAAGGGATGAAATTGAGTCTATGGAATGGGACGAGTTCAAGAACTTATTTTTCAATAAGTACTTCCCTCGTATTCTCCGAACAAAGATGGAGAAAGAGTTTCTTGAACTGAAGCAAAGGGATGATGAATCGGTTGGTACCTATGAAGCGAATTTTACAAGACTTGCAAGGTACGCTTCTGGTATTATCATCCAACCTAAAAGTAAAGTTGATCGATTTTTCAGTGGCTTAAAACCAAGTCTTCGAAGGGCATTAGCTATAAGAGACTTCAGTAGCTATGAAGAAATTGTGCGTTGTGCTATCAAGGTAGAAATGGAAGTTGGTGTTACATATCCATCTCATGGGTTTGACAAGAAACGAAAGATGGAGTTCAAGGAGAAAACTCAGAATAATGGTGAAAAGAAGATGAATGTTTCCTTATGCACAAAGTGTGGAAAGAAGCATGGTGGAGATTGTCTTAAAGGGACTAGAAAATGTTTTAAGTGTGGAAAAGAAGGTCATCGAGCAGCTGAGTGTCGAAGTAATGGAAAAAGGGTTTCTAATGATGTGAATAAAGTAAACACTGCAGAGAACGCACCACCAACACTTCAATGCTTCAAGTGCAAGGAAATGGGGCATTATGCTAATAAATGCCCTAATCCAAGGGTTAGTGATGATTGACATGAGCAACCGCTTAAGGCAAAGGACAAAGGGAAGTCACATGCGATCACTATTGGCAATGTTGAATATGACAATGATGTGGTGGAATGATTAAGTGTTTATGTAATGGGATTCCAAAATAATGGTGTATCTTGGAATATTGGAATATTTATGTATTGGTCTAATGTGGTATTCCAAGTGATTGAGATATTATGCGCATAATGAAGGGAAAACGAGAAAATGAAATGTTTAACAGTATTCATGAGCTCATGATTGATATAAGGACTAAGTTTGAGTATATAGAATTTTGAGGATTTTGGTATGTGAAAAGTGTTAAATTTTAACTGCATTCATGTTTTCACTAAGGTATTCAAGAGAATACACGATTAAGGACTTTGAATGTTTGGAATGTGACCAACAAAACATATCTTATGATATATGGGGATCGATGATGGTGTTAAATCTCTGGTAATCATTTTCACTATATTATGAGAGTCGACTGCAGTATTATGGATAAGCCTAAAGATTGGAATGGATTATGTTGGACATAAGTTAGTATTGTTTAAGGATAGAAGTTTTTTTCGATATTATTGATGGGATGTTATAGTAATATAGTTTTATAAAAGGACAACCTGCAGGACGGGCGACAACCCATCGCTTCGGACAAGGCTGTAGGAATCGAACCCACAACCGAAGTGCGACTGGCCTTTATCACCTACCACTGACCTACAGGAAGTCCCTGTTTAGTAGAAACTAGTTTTATTATATTAAGAAGTATGATATATGAAGTATAAGTCCATTTTAGGAACTATATATGATTAATCTCACTATAGAATGACTTATGTATATTTAATAATTTTTTCTTACCTTTTGTTTGAGACAGATGGAATGACCCGTCATTCTATCACATGATCTGCTAACACTTCACGAATAACAAATTCAACTTCATTTATTTAAGAGATGAAGTATAAATTGTTCAAGGCACGAACAAAAGTGAGATTGTACCAAAATAAAGTAAGTATTTATTCTAAGCAAATTTTCAACTTTAGGGAAATGATCTTGAAAACCAAAAATGTTGTCCTAGTGATCTTATACCTGATGAATCAGATGGTACCTTATATCATCACAAATATATGGATTTGTGATTATTGGCTTTTTCATAGCCATGTTCTCTACCACTCTCCATCAGAACATGATGGTTAGATTTCTCTTCCATATCCATATTTTCACCTATGTGGAAACCCAGTGATTAGTTTATTTGGGTAATCGTTACATTTCATAATTTAGTTTTTAAAGCCAAGTTTTGGTATTCCCTTTTACGATGTGAGTTTCTATTAAAGAATCTTTCGAATAGTAAACCATTTATAACCCCGACGAATTTCGAGGGCGAAATTCATTTTAAGGGGGGTAGAATGTAACAGCCCGAGATTTTATGAAAAATATTCTTTCTTATTTTACTAATGTCTTGTGTTGTACGCTACACCAAAAGGAGCTTGCACAACACGCATCCTTGACTTGCCTTGCATTACACGCAATCATGACCTTCCTCGATAGCGTGTGTAATACGCAATACCGAGTTTCACTAAACAACGATATGCTATTAAAATATTATTAAAACTAGCCGTTATGAATAGTAATAACCACTTTTTAAAACTCTGTAAATCTTATTTTTCAAAATGAACTTCATTTTTGGATTCGGAGTATCGAATTTAGCCTAAGGTGAAATTTTGGTACTTTTCGGATAACTTTCATATTCTGATAAATAGTGAAAATTACTAAATTATAATTAAAAACAACTTTTTTTAATCGAAATAATTAATAGTGATAAATCATTAATTTGAGTGGTTTTAAAGTATATTTAGAATATATTTTTACAATTTAATACAATGTTGGTCATTGGATGTAATTTCACAATTAAACTAGACATAAACAAGTGTCAATCTTTTGATAGATATTGTTTCTTAAAAACACGCTATTTGTTTTAACAGCGGGATTTAATTATAAAATTAATTAATGCAACTTTTATGTTATGAATTTGGTAAAATAGACTTCATTTTTGAATTCAGAATATGAAATATAGCTTGAGATGAAATTTTGGCATTGTTCTGAAAAACATCAATTTTTGATGAATAGTGAAACTACTAAGTGGTAGGTTAAAAACTGAATTTTGCATAAAACATAATTTTACCGCTTCTGTGAATGGAATTTCGAAAATCCGAGAGACACGGTTAATATCAAGGACTAAAATGTGGTTCAATGAGATGAAAATAATTTTTTGGTGAATAGTAACTTTTTACTTTTTTTACCACGATTAATAGTAAATAGGGTAACTAAGGGTAAATATGATATTAATTTTACCCTAACACATGTCCTAATTCTATTGGACAAGTGTAATTCGACCAAAAACAAACTTAGGAATAAAATATGACCATTTAGGCCCACTTGGATTAGATTAGGACATTTATTATTAATTTATTTAAAGAAGGGTTAAAATAGTTAAAATCAAAATTTAATAAGTAAATCATTTTTAATATGGGGTTATACATAAGATAAATTCGACTATAAATATTCATTAGAAAGCTAAAAAGATTTAATACATGATGGTATTTTATTTGCAATTTTTAGACATCAAATAATATAATTTATTTATGACACAAAGATGATGCAGTAATTATCTTATTAATGAAATATTGACATAATTGATAATATAAATACCAAAATAAATGTAATTTAAGACTTTTTATGAATTCCACTAATTTTCTAGGTTACTATGATATATTAGTGTTGATTTAATCAACTTGGTTCGAACATATAATTCTGTTATGACTTTCACAAAAATCATATATCAAATAGTGTCAAAATTGACACAAAATAGTTTTTAAATCAAATATTATATTATTAATTGTTATTTTATTCCTAAAAATCTAAGGTTCGGCCAAATGACTTAGATAAGGATATATGTATTAATAATATACAATTTGGGGTTCTTTTGGCATGTTATAGTATAACGACCCATACTTTACATACATTTTTAATACTTCAAAAATTGAAGCACACTTATTACAACATATGATAAAACTACAAAGGACCGTATAGGTATAGTGCCTTTAGAAACTGGGAAACATAAACAACTGGTTCATAAATATTCTACAGTGTCTCCCATTTATTTCATCATATCTAGGGTCCCTTTTAGCATATTCTACTTAATATCCATCTTCCTGACCTGGGGAAAAGAAAACATAAAAGGGTGAGCTCAAATGCTCAGCAAGGCAAATAAAGGAAATAAAAATCATATCATATCTTTTTGAAAATCATAACCTGCAAAAGAGATCATAATATCTTAACATGGAACAAATCATAGGAGTGAAAATGAGATCCCCATAATCATAACATAAAACTTGAAACTTTGTGTCATGCACACAAAATCATGGAAAATCATTTCTTGTTAGTCATGACTCATCGCCAAGACTATCTTAGTGGACAAAGTCCCTTTCTGAACCGAGTTCACTCCTCGTTTCAGTCCTGTATCACTGAACCGAAATAACCTTCCGTTCCAGCCATGTCTATCTCATGAGATATAAAATCTTTACCCAATGCATTGGAGGGAGATATAGGTCCCACCCATCTTATAATGAATACTTTCTTATGTGTGCCACATAATCATAAAACATACATCATCGCATAACACATGAAACAAAATGGGATTCTTGAAACATCATGACATCATAAATCAATTCATATAAGATAAAGGAATTCATAAAAATAATTCCATCACAACATGATCAAATCAATGTAATAATAGGGATAAAAACAGAACCCTTTATTATCATAGATGGAAAATAATTTTGAAAATCACTTGAACTCCATTCTTGAGGAAAATATCCTTTCTTCTTCAAAAACATTTTTCCTTTCATAACATGTTATAAAACTTTAAAATAAAAGAAGTTGATTAAAAATAAACTTGAAAACTTGTAAATGAAGCTTCTTGGAAACAATGTTTTAAAAATCCATTCATGCCGTATAAGTTAAAAAAAACATTCTTCGTACTTTTGTCGGAAAAGTCAAAAAGTACCTCATACGGAAAAACGACAAAAGATTCCTTTCATATTCTTTACTAAAAACTCACCTAAGGGTAAAATTGGATTTAAACTATTGCAAGTGGATGGAAACAATATTTCATATTGAGGGAACATGGATGTGGATGATAAAATACACCCCAGTAAATACTTACGAATAAACAATCTCGGATAAAAATGAGATTGTGATATTTCCCTTACCTTAGGTCCGATTAGCTTTGTACGTGTCCGAAGCTCCTGTATAATGGTTTAAATAATGTTATTGACTTATTCCAGAATCATACATATTTATATGATATCATATATGGTCATATTATTAGCTTCTTGTTAGTAATATTTCATTGTTACTTGTTACTCGGGTCTTTATAACTTTTTGTTCTTATGCGTGTTTTGTCGAATAAATTCTTATTCTTATATTTAGATTATAGATAATTCATTTCCAGAATGGTATTAGTGTATTATATACCATATTCATTCATTCAATTCATTTATATAATCATTATGAAATGAAGATCATGTAGAACGAGTCGCATCACATCGTGGAGACGGTATTCCGTACGTACGCACGAGTGATGATATCATTCCTATGATCGTGGAATTTTATTGGAGTATATATATATTATTTCAGTATCAATATTAATTCATAATAATCATATTTAGTTACTCATTACACCATTATAACCATCCTTGTAAGGTGATGGTAGAAAATAGATTACACCACGGCGTGGAGACGGTATTCCGTACGTACGCACGCGTGGTGATTTCATTTTTCCGTAGGATGGATAGAAGGTGAAATAGGGTTGTTTCATATTTATAATAACATATCAGTATGTAAGTAATACTGATGTTATTACTTTATCATGAAACAACTAAAGAAGAAGAAGTTGAAGAAGAAAGAAATTGAAAAGATCGGTAATGGATATTACCTCTTCTTTGGAACGCCTCTTTGAATCCTCCACTTAAGGAACTAAGATTGGTCTTTGGAGAAGACCAGGACCTCTAGGATTATTCTAGGGAAGTGGAGAGGAGAAAATGGCAGGGGTTGGCCGAGCTTGAGTGCTCAATTTGGTGTGAGGAGGAGGGGGAGGAGGTGCCCTTTTATAAGGGAGGGGAGGGGCACCTTAGGAATATCTCAAAATATTATTTTATATTAAAGTCAAATCGGTTTATAATGGTTCCAAAGGGTCTTATTTCGAAGATAAAGTGGGGAAGGGTCGAAATCCTATCAACCAATAGGATTTAGACAAGTTTAGGGTATTATTTTAACCTTATCAATTAGATTTAACTCTAAGTTAAATAATTTAACTTTTACCATGTCTTTTTGTTTTCTTTCACTATATGGTTAATACACTTACTATAACATGCCAAACGAACCCCAAATTGTTTATTATTAAAATATATTTCCTTATCTAAGTCATTTTGCCGAACCTTAGATTTTTAGGAATAAAATAACAATTAATAATATAATATTTGATTTAAAAACTATTTTGTGTCAATTTTAACACTATTTGATATATGATTTTTTGTGAAAGTCATAAAAGAATTATATGTCCGAACCAAGTTGATTAAATCAACATTGATATATCATAGTAACCTATAAAATTAGTTGAATTCATAAAAAGTCTCAAATTACATTTATTTTGGTGTTTATAACATCAATTATGTCAATATTTCATTAATAAGATAATTACTGCATCATCTTTGTGTCATAAATAAATTACATTATTTGATGTCTAAAAATTACAAATAAAATATCATCATGTAGGAACTCTTTTTAGCTTTCTAATGAATATTTACAATTGAATTTATCTTATGTATAACCCCATATTAAAAATGATTTACTTATTAAACTTTGATTTTAACTATTTTAACCCTTCTTTAAATAAATTAATAATAAATGTCCTAATCTAATCCAAGTGGGCCTAAATGGTCATATTTTATTCCTAAGTTTGTTTTTGGTCGAATTACACTTGTCCAATAGAATTAGGACATGTGTTAGGGTAATATTAATATCATATTTACCCTTAGTTACCCTATTTACTATTAACCGCGGTAAAAAAAGTAAAAAGTTACAATTCACCAAAAAATTATTTTCATCTCATTGAACCACATTTTAGTCCTTGATATTAACCGTGTCTCTCGGATTTTCGAAATTCCAATCACAGAAGCGGTAAAATTACGTTTTATGCAAAATTCAGTTTTTAACCTACCACTTAGTGGTTTCACTATTCATCAAGAATTGAAAGTTTTCAGAAAAATACCAAAATTTCACCCTAGGCTAATTTCGATATTCTGAGTCCAAAAATGAAGTCAATTTTGAAAAATAAAATTTATAAAATTCCAAAAAGTGGTTATTACTATTCATAACGGCTAGTTTTAATAGCATAATGTTGTTTAGTGAAACTCGGTATTGCGTACGACGCAAGCTATCGAGGAAGGTCGTGATTGCGTGTAAAGCAATCCAAGCAAGTGTTGTATAGAAAAAGATTCCTTTGATGATTTATATAACATAAAAGTCTCGGGTGTTACATTCTACCCCCCTTAAAAAGAATTTCTCCCTCGAAATTCGTCACTTTGCAACAAACAGATGAGGATACTTCTCCCTCATCATATCCTCAAGCTCCCATGTAGCTTCTTCAAGTTGGTGGTTTCTCCATAAAACTTTCACCAAGCGAGTGGTCTTGTTTCGTAGGACTTTTTCGCTACGATCCAGAATCTCTATCGGCTGTTCTTCATAAGAAAGACCTTGCTCCAGCAGTACAACTTCTGAGCTGAGTACATGTGAAGGATCTAGTATGTACTTTCTCAGGAGAGATACATGGAACACATCGTGAACTTGAGAGAGATTCGGTGGAAGCGCCAATCGGTAAGCTACCTTCCCAACACGATCCAATATTTCGAAAGGACCGATATATCTAGGGCTCAACTTCCCCTTCTTTCCAAATCTCATAACCCTCTTCCAGGGAGATATTCGTAAGAACACTTTATCACCCACTTCAAACTCTAGGTCTTTTCTTCGGTTGTCGGCATAGCTTTTCTGTCGACTCTGAGCTGCTCTTATGTGTTGTTGAATAGATCTGACCTTTTCTGCCATTTCATCAACGAGATCAGGTCCTAATAGCTTTCTTTCCCCAACTTCATCCCAGCATGTTGGAGTCCTGCATTTCTTTCCATAGAGAGCTTCATAAGGAGCCATTTGAATACTGGAGTGAAAGCTATTATTATAAGAAAATTCCACCAAAGGTAGGTGTTGATCCCAACCTACTTTGAAATCCATAGAGCAAGCTCTCAACATATCTTCTAGGGTTTGAATTGTTCTCTCAGACTGACCGTCTGTCTGGGGATGATAAGCAGTGCTGAAACTCAACTCTGTATCCAGAGTATGCTGAAGACTTCGCCAGAACTTCGAGGTAAATCTCGGATCTCGATCAGATATAATAGAAAGTGGTACTCCATGCAATCTTACCACATCCTTTACATATATCCTGGCAAGCTGATCTAGAGAGAAATCCTCTCTAATAGGAATGAAGTGTGCAGACTTTGTGAGACGATCAACTATGACCCAGATAGCATTATTGCCTTTGGATGTTTTAGGAAGTCATGTGACAAAGTCCATAGTGATGTTTTCCCATTTCCATTCGGGTATGGGTAATGGTTGTAACATCCCCTTAGACTTCTGTCTCTCCGGTTTAACTTGTTGACAAACCAAGCATCGAGAGACATATTCAGCAACATCTCTTTTCATGCCATCCCACCAGAAGTACTCTTTCAGGTCCCTATACATCTTCGTGCTTCCAGGATGAATAGAGAATGAAGAACTATGAGCCTCATCCAGCAGCTCTTTCTTTAATTCGGGGATGGGAGGAACACAAACCCGATTCCTGAACTTTATTATCCCATCACAATCAAGGTTGAATTCAGGAACATTTCTCACCTTCTTTTGTAACTTGACATCTTCTTTCTGTGCCTCTTTAATCTTCACATGTATAGATGGTTGAACATTCATTTGAGAAAGATAAGATTTTTCCCCTTCCATTATAATTCCAAGATCCATCCTTTGTAAATCCATAAATATTGGATCTTTTGTGATCCTCATCATGGATAAACTAGCATGGTCTTGTCGACTTAATGCATCTGCCACCTTGTTTGCTTTCCCAGGGTGGTAATGGATTGAGCAGTCATAATCCTTAATCAGCTCCAACCATCTTCTTTGACGCATATTCAACTCCTTTTGTGTGAAAATATACTTTAAACTTTTATGATCAGTATAAATATCACACCTTTCACCATAAAGGTAATGCCTCCAAATCTTTAATGCAAAGATTACCGCAGCCAACTCCAAATCATGTGTTGGGTAATTTTGTTCATGGATTTTCAACTGTCGTGAGGCATAAGCTATCACCATATCATTTTGCATAAGAACACACCCCAATCCCTTCTTGGATGCATCACTGTAGATCACAAACCTTTCTCCACTACAAGGCAGTGTGAGCACAGGTGCACTGGATAACCTTCTTTTCAACTCCTTGAAATTCTCTTCACATTCCTCTGTCCAGACAAACTTAACTCCTTTCCGAGTCAACTTGGTGAGTGGATTAGATAATCGTGAAAAATCTTTTACAAAACGTCGATAATATCCAGCCAAACCAAGAAACCTTCGGATCTCAGTTACTGTTGATGGTCTCGACCATCTTTCGATAACCTCTGTTTTTGCTGGATCCACAGATATCCCCTCTTTTGAGATTACGTGACCCAAAAATGCAACTTTTTGAAGCCAAAATTCACACTTGGTAAATTTGGCATAAAGCTTCTCCTTTCTCAGGGTCTTCAATATAATTCTCAAGTGATCTTCATGTTATTCCTTTCTCTTTGAATAAACAAGAATATCGTCTATAAATACTACCACAAATTGATCAAGATAGTCTCTAAAGACTCTATTCATTAGATCCATGAAGATAGCAGGGGCATTAGTAAGACCAAATGGCATCACTATAAATTCATAGTGTCCATACCTTGTACGGAAAGCCGTCTTTGGTATATCCTCCCTTTTGACCCTTAATTGATGATACCCTGAACGAAGATCAATCTTGGAAAAGTATTGAGCTCCGCGTAGTTGGTCAAATAAGTCATCAATGCGTGGGAGAGGATATTTGTTCTTGATAGTGATCTTGTTAAGTTCTCGATAATCAATGCAGAGTCTCATTGATCCATCTTTCTTCTTAACAAATAGAACAGGTGCTCCCCAAGGTGACGCACTAGGGCGTATGAATCCCTTATCAAGATTCTCTTGGAGTTGCTTCTTCAATTCCTGCAACTCAATTGGGGCCATTCTATAAGGTGTCTTTGAAATAGGCAAAGCACCCGGTACGAGTTCTATTGAAAACTCAACTTCACGATTTGGTGGAAGACCCGGTAATTCCTCCGGAAAGACATCATCAAACTCCCTTACAATGGGCATATTCTTAATCGTGAGTTTCTCACCAACCATTTGAGATAAATAACCTTCATTTAGTGGGATCAATACCCATAAGATGGAAGAAATTTCCACTGGAAGGTTATGTTCATCCTTGCATTGGTATACGATCGTAGATTGATCTGGAGTATGAAATGTGACTTCCCTTATTTGGCAATTTATATGAGCTCCATGTAGAGAAACCCAATCCATGCCAAGAATCACATCAAATTCCACTAAAGGAAGGATCACAAGATTTGCAGGAAGCACTTTCCCACAAACTTCGATCGGAGAAGAATTATAAACTTTTGATGCGATTGATGTGCCATTAGGTGTTGTCACAGCTAACTCAACATCTAATTGTTGAGGTAGTACGGTGATACCCTTAGAAAAGTCTTCAGAAATAAAAGAGTGGGTGGATCCAGAATCAAATAAAACATTTGCTACTTTAGAGTGGATGGTAAGTGTACCTTTCACCACATCGTTATCGTACTCCACATCGCTGATAGAAATTGCATGACATTCCTTTGTCTTTAGCTTTAAGAGTTTGTTGACGTCGACCATCATCATCAACCCTTGGATTTGGGCATTGATTGGCATAATTCTCCATCTCCTTGCACTTGAAACATTGAAGTGTTGTAGGTTCATTCTGTGTATCCCTTCCTTTGTTTGCGTCATTAGACATCTTCTTCCCATTATCACGGCATTCAAATGCCCGATGACCTTCCTTTCCACATTTAAAACATTTACTTGTCCCTTTAAGACAACTCCCTCCATGTTTCTTTCCACACTTTGAGCATAAGGAAAATCTCATCTTCTTTTCTGTGTGCTCTTTAGATTTTTCTTTGAATTCCATCTTCCTCTTCTTATCAAACCCATGTGACTGATGGGTTACTCCAATCTCCATCTCGACTTTGAGAGCACATCGAACGATTTCCTCGTAGCTATTGAAGTCTCTTATGGCTAACGCCCTTCGAAGACTTGGTTTTAAGCCACTAAAGAATCGATCGATCTTACTCTCAGGTTGGATAATAATACCAGAAGCGTACCTTGCCAGTCTTGTAAAATTTGCTTCATAGGTACCAACAGATTCATCATCCCTTTGCTTCAGTTCAAGAAACTCTTTCTCCATCTTTGTTCGGAGAATACGAGGGAAGTACTTATTGAAAAATAAGTTCTTGAACTCGTCCCATTCCATAGACTCAATTTCATCCCTTTGCCTCGTATTCTTAACACGATTCCACCATTGATCAGCATCTCCTTCCAAACGATACACTGCTAGGATGACTTTATCATGTTCAGAACATTGAAGAATTGAAAATATCTTTTCAGTAGTACTAATCCATTGTTCAGCAACTAATGGATCAGTAGACCCACTGAAAGAAGGTGGACGCTGCCTCATGAAGGATTCAACAGAATGTTGCTCCCTCCGTTGCTCGTTTGGAAATCCTGCATGATTCATAGCTTGACAAAGTTGTGTGAGCATGGCCACAAGATTTTGCATTCCAGATCCCATATCGTTTGGTTGCTCAGGGGGACAATCATTGCATTGCCCATCGCATTCCGCATTAACACGGTTCCTTCGGGTTCCAGCCATTGACTAAAACCAATAAGAATAGTGTGAGCAACACTAATTATAATAGGGAACCACATAATTCAAGAATAAAATTTTCATGCTTATGGTCTTATCCTAGGTTATTCAAGGCCATTTCTAAAACACTAAGATTTTGTACTATGCTTAGACTTATCCTTAGGGTTCTTACTAAGGCTTTCACATCCTAGTTTCCAAAGGTTGACTATACCTTTCCTCTGATACCAACTATAACGACCCATACTTTACATACATTTTTAATACTTCAAAAATTGAAGCACACTTATTACAACATATGATAAAACTACAAAGGACCGTATAGGTATAGTGCCTTTAGAAACTGGGAAACATAAACAACTGGTTCATAAATCTTCTATAGTGTCTCCCATTTATTTCATCATATCTAGGGTCCCTTTTAGCATATTCTACTTAATATCCATCTTCCTGACCTGGGGAAAAGAAAACATTAAAGGGTGAGCTCAAATGCTCAGCAAGGCAAATAAAGGAAATAAAAATCATATCATATCTTTTTGAAAATCATAACCTGCAAAAGAAATCATAATATCTTAACATGGAACAAATCATAGGAGTGAAAATGAGATCCCCATAATCATAACATAAAACTTGAAACTTTGTGGCATGCACACATAATCATGGAAAATCATTTCTTGTTAGTCATGACTCATCTCCAAGACTATCTTAGTGGACAAAGTCCCTTTCTGAACCAAGTTCACTCCTCGTTTCAGTCCTGTATCACTGAACCGAAATAACCTTCCGTTCCAGTCATGTCTATCTCATGAGATATAAAATCTTTACCCAATGCATTGGAGGGAGATATAGGTCCCACCCATCTTATAATGAATCCTTTCTTATGTGTTCCACATAATCATAAAACATACATCATCGCATAACACATGAAACAAAATGGGATTCTTGAAACATCATGACATCATAAATCAATTCATATAAGATAAAGGAATTCATAAAAATAATTCCATCACAACATGATCAAATCAATGTAATAATAGGGATAAAAACAGAACCCTTTATTATCTTAGATGGAAAATAATTTTGAAAATCACTTGAACTCCATTCTTGAGGAAAATATCCTTTCTTCTTCAAAAACATTTTTCCTTTCATAACATGTCATACAACTTTAAAATAAAAGAAGTTGATTAAAAATAAACTTGAAAACTTGTAAAGGAAGCTTCTTGGAAACAATGTTTTAAAAATCCATTCATGCCGTATAAGTTAAAAAAAACATTCTTCGTACTTTTGTCGGAAAAGTCAAAAAGTACCTCGTACGGAAAAACGACAAAAGATTCCTTTCATATTCTTTACTAAAAACTCACCTAAGGGTAAAATTGGATTTAAAATATTTCAAGTGGATGGAAACAATATTTCATATTGAGGGAACATGGATGTGGATGATAAAATACACCCCAGTAAATACTTACGAATAAATAATCTCGGATAAAAATGAGATTGTGATATTTCCCTTACCTTAGGTCCGATTAGCTTTGTACGTGTCCGAAGCTCCTGTATAATGGTTTAAATAATGTTATTGACTTATTCCAGAATCATAAATATTTATATGATATCATATATGGTCATATTATTAGCTTCTTGTTATTAATATTTCATTGTTACTTGTTACTCGGGTCTTTATAACTTTTTGTTCTTATGCGTGTTTTGTCGAATAAATTCTTATTCTTATCTTTAGGTTATAGATAATTCATTTCCAGAATGGTATTAGTGTATTATATACCATATTCATTCATTCAATTCATTTATATAATCATTATGAAATGAAGATCATGTAGAACGAGTCGCATCACATCGTGGAGACGGTATTCCGTACGTACGCACGAGTGATGATATCATTCCTATGATCGTGGAATTGTATTGGAGTATATATATATTATTTCAGTATCAATATTACTTCATAATAATCATATTTAGTTACTCATTACACCATTATAACCATCCTTGTAAGGTGATGGTGGAAAATAGATTACACCACGGCGTGGAGACGGTATTCCGTACGTACGCACGCGTGGTGATTTCATTTTTCCGTAGGATGGATAGAAGGTGAAATAGGGTTGTTTCATATTTATAATAACATATTAGTATGTAAGTAATACTTATGTTATTACTTTATCATGAAACAACTAAAGAAGAAGAAGTTGAAGAAGAAAGAAATTGAAAAGATCGGTAATGGATATTACCTCTTCTTTGGAACGCCTCTTTGAATCCTCCACTTAAGGAACTGAGATTGGTATTTGGAGAAGACCAGGACCTCTAGGATTATTCTAGGGAAGTGGAGAGGAGAATATGGCAGGGGTTGGCCGAGCTTGAGTGCTCAATTTGGTGTGAGGAGGAGGGGGAGGAGGTGCCCTTTTATAAGGGAGGAGAGGGGCACCTTAGGAATATCTCAAAATATTATTTTATATTAAAGTCAAAATCGGTTTATAATGGTTCCAAAGGGTCTTATTTCGAAGATAAAGTGGGGAAGGGTCGAAATACTATCAACCAATAGGATTTAGACAAGTTTAGGGTATTATTTTAACCTTATCAATTAGATTTAACTCTAAGTTAAATAATTTAACTTTTACCATGTCTTTTTGTTTTCTTTCACTATATGGTTAATACACTTACTATAACATGCCAAACGAACCCCAAATTGTTTATTATTAAAATATATATCCTTATCTAAGTCATTTGGCCGAACCTTAGATTTTTAGGAATAAACTAACAATTAATAATATAATATTTGATTTAAAAACTATTTTGTGTCAATTTTGACACTATTTGATATATGATTTTTTGTGAAAGTCATAAAAGAATTATATGTTCAAACCAAGTTGATTAAATAAACATTAATATATCATAGTAACCTATAAAATTAGTTGAATTCATAAAAAGTCTCAAATTATATTTATTTTGGTGTTTATAACATCAATTATGTCAATATTTCATTAATAAGATAATCACTGCATCATCTTTGTGTCATAAATAAATTACATTATTTGATGTCTAAAAATTACAAATAAAATATCATCATGTAGGAAATCTTTTTAGCTTTCTAATTAATATTTACAATTGAATTTATCTTATGTATAGCCCCATATTAAAAATGATTTACTTATTAAACTTTGATTTTAACTATTTTAACCCTTCTTTAAATAAATTAATAATAAATGTCCTAATCTAATCCAAGTGGGCCTAAATGGTCATATTTTATTCCTAAGTTTGTTTTTGGTCGAATTACACTTGTCCAATAGAATTAGGACGTGTGTTAGGGTAATATTAATATCATATTTACCCTTAGTTACCCTATTTACTATTAACCGCGGTAAAAAAAGTAAAAAGTTACTATTCACCAAAAAATTATTTTCATCTCATTGAACCACATTTTAGTCCTTGATATTAACCGTGTCTCTCGGATTTTCGAAATTCCAATCACAGAAGCGGTAAAATTATGTTTTCTGCAAAATTCAGTTTTTAACCTACCACTTAGTGGTTTCACTATTCATCAAAAATTGAAAGTTTTCAGAAAAATACCAAAATTTCACCCTAGGCTAATTTCGATATTCTGAGTCCAAAAATGAAGTCCATTTTGAAAAATAAAATTTATAAAATTCCAAAAAGTGGTTATTACTATTCATAACGGCTAGTTTTAATAGCATAATGTTGTTTAGTGAAACTCGGTATTGCGTACGACGCAAGCTATCGAGGAAGGTCGAGATTGCGTGTAAAGCAAGCCAAGCAAGTGTTGTATAGAAAAATATTCCTTTGATGATTTATATAACATAAAAGTCTTGGGTGTTACATATAGTAAGTTTATTAACCATATAGTGAAAGAAAACAAAAAGACACGGTAAAAGTTAAATTATTTAACTTAGAGTTAAATCTAATTGATAAGGTTAAAATAATACCCTAAACTTGCCTAAATCCTATTGGTTGATAGGATTTCGACCCATCCCCACTTTAGATTCTAAATAAGACCCTTTTGAACCATTATAAACCGATTTTAACTTTAATATAAAATAATATTTTGAGGTATTCCTAAGGTGCCCCTCTCCTCCCTTATAAAAGGACACCTCCTCCCCTTCCTCCTCACACCAATTTGAGCACTCAAGCTCGGCCAACCCCTGCCAATTTCTCCTCTCCACTTCCCTAGCAACATCCTAGAGGTTCTGGTCTTCCTCAAAGACCAATTTTAGTGCCCTAAGAGGAGGTCTCAAAGAGGCACTTCAAAGAAGAGGTAATTACCGTTACCAATTCTTTCATCTTTATTTCTTCTTCCAATTCTTCTTATTAGGTTGTTTCATTATGAAGTAATAACATTAGTATCACTCATATACTGATATGTTATTATAAGTATGAAACAACCCTATTTCACCATCTATCCATCCTACGGAAAAAGAAATCACCGCGCGTACGTACGTACGGAATACCGTCTCCACGCCGTGGTGTAATCTATTTTCCACCACCACCTTACATGGATGGGTATAATGGTGTAAAGAATAATTATACATAGTTATTACAACATCATATTGATTCTGATATATTCTATAATCCACTCCAATTCAATTCAATATTTATATAAATGATATCATCGCTCGTGCGTACGTACGGAATACCGTCTCCACGACGCGATGAGATTCATTCTCCATGTTAACCATTTAAGAATGATTATAATGTATATATAAGAAATAATAATGAAATATATGACATTATAAAGCTACTGGATTTATGTATATATATACATATGTATGTCATCTACTTACTTCCATTTCAAGACAATAAGGAAAGGAAAACAGCGTTCATGCGTACGTACGGACTACCGTCTCCATGAACGGTGTTTTTCATTTTATTTATCTACCTATTATATATATATATATATACTGAATATATATGATATATAAATCATATTTTATATTCTGGAAGTAAGTAAATCATGATATAAGTAATAATGATGTCAAGAACAACAAGTCAAAACACCTACGATAAATGAAACGATTTTACCCAAAACGCTTCTTTAACATGGAATTTACAAAAGAACGGGTAATATAATGTCATAAGTGAACCATATATGATATCATAACAATGAATATGATTCTGTAATAAGTCAATAACATGATTTAAATCATTATACAGGAGGTTCGGACACTTACAAAGCAAGTCGGACCTAAGGTAAGGGAAAATATCACAATCTCACTTTTATCCGAGATTGTTTTTACTTTGGTAATTACTGGGGTGTATTTTATCATCCACATCCATGTTCCCTCAATATGTAATATTATTTCCATCCTTATACAATAGTTTATATCCAATTTTACCCTTCTTTGAGTTTTTAGTAAAAGATATGAAAGGAATCTTTTGTCGTTTTTTTTCGTACGAGGTACTTTTTGACTTTTCCGACAAAAGTACAAAGAATGTTTTTTTTAACTTATACGGCATGAATGGATTTTTAAAACATTATTTCCAAGAAGCTTCCTTTACAAGTTTTCAAGTTTATTTTTAATCAACTTCTTTTATTTTAAAGTCATATGACATGCTATGAAAGGAAAAATGTTTTTGAAGAAGAAAGGATATTTTCCTCAAGAATGGAGTTCAAGTGTTTTATCAAAATTATTTTCCATCTAAGATAATAAAGGGTTCTGTTTTTATCCCTATTATTACATTGATTTGATTATGTTGTAAGTGAATTATTTTTATGAAGTCATTTACCTTATATGATTTGTTTTATGATGTCATGATGTTTCAAGAATCCCATTTTTATTACATGTGTTATGCGATGACGTATGATTTATGATTTATGTGGCACACATAAGAAAGGATACATTATAAGATGGGTGGGACCTATATCTCCCTCCAATTCATTGGGTAAAGACTTTATATCTCATGATATAGACATGGCTGGAACGAAAGGTTATTTCGGTTCAGTGATACAGGACTGAAACGAGGAGTGAACTCGGTTCAGAAAGGGACTTTGTCCACTAAGATAGTCTTGGCAATGAGTCATGACTAACAAGAAATGATTTTCCATGATTATGTGTGCATTACACAAAGTTTCAAGTTTTATGTTATGATTATGGGGATCTCATTTTCACTTCTATGATTTATCCGATGTTATGATATTATGAGCTCTTTTGCAGGTTAAGATTTCCAAAAGCTATGTTCTTATGTATATGATGTGATTGATATTTCTTTTGTTTACCCTTACTGAGCATTTGAGCTCACCCTTTTATGTTTTCTTTTCCCCAGGATATAAAGAAAGGTTTTAGGTAAAAAAAAGGAAGATCTTTATGGGAGATGTTGAAGATCTTTCCCCACTATTAGAAGATTTTATTCCGCGTTTCCAAAGACACTAAACTATTACGATCCTTGTGTGTGTGTTTTTGTTATGTACTAAGTATTCCGCAAAATTAATGTAACGTCCATGTACGATAAGCTTCGGGTCTCTACAATAAACATATCCAAACAATTAATCATGTAGTTGATGGTCATAATTCTTTTAAAACCTATATTTGATTGCCACAATTATTTATAATGTATTAAGACACTAGTATTTGATGTGGGATTAGGTGTTCCAAAACAAGGCATCGGAGATGAGAGGATTTAACAGGGAATGATATATGACATGTAGACATAATTTTGTATCCCATAATGATGGCAATCAATCCACACATAGTTTTCAAATGTAGAATTGTAGAATTAGATGGAAAACAGAGATGTAATGAAGACAATACAAAGGACCACCCTATTATGTTTGGGATGTTTGAATCTTCCCTCGATCATAATACCAAATTCACCATATATGTTCATCATAAAACATGGATCAACCTGATTAATGTATACTATGAACTCATCAAGTTTGTCGGAATCTTGGTTTAGTACCATAGAGGTCCGATGAACATCGATGAAATCTTTTAGTTCTTGGCCCTGCATAGATTTTAGGTGGAAAAACTGATTCCAAATGACATCATAATTACCACCCAATGAGTCAATTAACCAGTTAATTTGAGTGATTAAGAATGTATTTATATAAATTTATATAGGATACCCTTTTTATCTTATTGTTCTATATGTAGTTTCATAACTTCTAAACCTTAAAACCAATGTAAATCAGCTATTATTAATGACTGAATTCATGGTCATTGTGTCAAACGGCATGTCACTGATGTAGTATGTTTTTAATAATATTTTCATTGATCTTTTTATCCAAAGGGGAACTGATAGTTCATTATATGTTATTCACATAAAGAACCATAGAATTTACTGGGAAAGGAAGCATTAGTATTGGTGTATGTAATATGGCCTGATTGATGTCCTTGAATTTTGACTAAAAATAATTATCCCAACAAGAGGTGGTTAATTTATATATGATCCATATTATATGATTATATTTCCCTTCTAGATTAGTGATTAATCACTAGAAGAGGCCCGATGGCCCACGAGGCCTCAACATTCAGATATGTTTCCTAGAGGAGGCAACTAGATGATATCATTGGTTGAATATAGATCAATTTATAATACCTTATCCCCAATGATAATGTTAATTTTTTCCAGAGTTGGCCCCAAAAAAATATTAGGGGATTCATTTTCATGTGATTTTAGTGAAGGAATTTGAAAACATTCTCAAGATCCTTGGGATTCTCATAGAGTTGGAAGAATTTGAGCGGTTATAGTTGTTGTCCTAAAATTAGATGTTGTCTTTAATCATTCAATTTTATTCCAAATTAGGGTAATGTTATCGAGTCACATCGGGTACTAGACATCTGAGAGGATGTTGGAACTTGTGAGAATGTTGAATTATACCTCAATCATGTAATTTTTAGAAGGGTTCATCTTCATGGATGGAGTTTTAATCCCATGGTGACCCACTGAGTGGAAAAGGTGATGAATAAAAACTTGTGGATCATGTCATGTAACTTCCACGTAGATCTAGGATAAAACATAATGGTAATATATAAATAATTCATTGTATTTTTTAATCCTCTAATTAAATGAATGTTATATTATTAGTCTTCCTCAATTCTTCTTTAGTGTATTGATTTACTTTAGAAAACTCATTGAAAATGGTGGACACACCTTCAACAAAGGATGTTAGGGAATCATCCAAATTATCCTCATCATCTAAAACATGATTTCTGGATGGAGGAGATGTCATTTATTGAGATGGAAATAAAGCATTATTTCATCATATACTTTAATAGGTGTGTAATCAATGATGAGGGATTCTTAATCTGTAATTACAATGGTGAGAATTGTTGAGGAGACAATACCATGTTTTTTCGGTATATGGGATCCAATATTGTTTAAAAATATGTAATGAAAATTTGTCCACCTTTGAGACAACCTTTCTCCCACGAACATGTGGTGGTGTTTCATATTTTTGGTTATGGACTGAAATTCTATGTATGAAATGTGAATTTGACTTTGTAGCTTCAAATATGACTTTCAATTGTCAGAATAAAATGAGTTATGTGAGAATTCGATTTTCATGGGGACTATGAAGTGCCTTTAAAGATATAGGGTTGTTAGTTACAATTGGTGATTGGAAGTATGAATATATCATTCAAATACAACCAAGGATTTATTTAGGTTTATTCCATGTCTGTGAGGGAATTGATATTCTAAAATCCAACAATATAGAGCTAATTTTTCTCCCTTTTAGTACAAATCATCCATGTAGAAATATTTATTGGTTTTTAAAGAAGATAAATCACTAGGAAGTAATCCTACTTTAACATTAAGGGAGATTTTGTGGCACTTTTGTTATAAATTGGGGTCCAATATATAAAGATGGTTCATGAGCATTCCCAATAGGGTTTTATAAGATGTTTCATTTTAGAAAACCATATGTTTTTTTACACCCAGTCAGAAAATAGTGTTTTAGACAAATAATATCATGTGGATTCTTCTTTCTCTTTCATGCCTTGGACTAACTAGGTTAGATGGATTTAAATCTTCTTCTATAAGAGAAATCATGTATAGAATTAAACTTTGGAGAACATTTATCTCATAAATAGTACAATACATATAATGATAGAATTATATAATGTTGATTTGTCCAATGACATAAAAATAATGTATGTGCCTCTTAATAGGATCACTGTTCACTTCATCAAAGAAAAAGATAATGTACATGAATTATTCCAACACATCATTCTATTCATGATAGGACCCGATGGTGGCTACCTCAATATCAAACAAATAGAGGACTCTTCATGGCCCTGATAATATCCTCCCACAATCATTTTGACTGGTGGATTGACTCAAGGATTAAGAACCTCACTAGTATGATAGTGAGGTGCTTTTGAAAAATATAATTCCTACAAAGGTGAAATTTTATTCTTTCTAAGGATCTCTAATTAATATAGAGTGTACTAAGAATCATTGGATGAGGATTTGGAACCTAGATAGTGATTTCAGTTTTTTATTGTTTATTGGATGCTTTATTCTAATAACTAGATTAGAAAAACTAGAAATTGGTTAGGTATGGATTATCTAGGTTTTATTGTCGCTCAAATGAAAGATCATAATAAATGTTTCTTTATGAATAAGTACTTTATGGTGCATTCATTGATGGTATTGCTTCTTGAGCCTTACAAGTGACATGGTGTCTAGTGTCAGAAGAATGGGAATCACATTCCAAATCACTGGAGCAGATGTATTTTCTACCATTGTGGTGCATTCCCTTACTTCTGTGGTGGTGGATATTGGTGACTTGGGGTAAAAAATGGTGTTCCCATAAGTGAGTGTTTCTATTTTATCCACTATCCTCATATTATTCACATAAGTATATTTACCTACATTTTTTTGGAATATTCTTGGATGTTATTTGTCCTATGGTATTCTCCAAATTTAGGGGCGTGAAGTCATCAAGAGTGAATTCTATTTTTGTAACTAGTTGGGAAATTTGTATTCCCAGGAATCATTTATGCCTATATTTCATATACATGGATCTATTTGATGTTCATGTAGTGGAAGGAGTTTATGTGGCGGCCATAAACTGTACAGGTTTTCAAAAATGGATATAGAAAATATCAAGGGAGTGAACATGAATCTTATAAACAAACTATAAATTTTAATTTTATATTATATGGCTGAGAACCAGCTATCATTCAATTCATACTTCATCATTACTATTGTGGGTTGTATAGACATAACAACTTCTATTACAACATCATCCTACATGACTAGTACATTGTCTACCTAATCATAGATCCAATCCATGAATATGAAGGACTCTATAATGTATTGTATAAGGACCCTATTGTATGGGTTTTAGTCTACATGATCCTTGAGTTTATCCTCTTGGGGCCTCGTGCATTTAAGAAATATAATGATATATTTTACCATGAAATTTATGAATTACCATGGGACCTATAAATATTTAAATGAATATAATATTTTCTCATATTCTTCTTTGTTAATTCTATGAAACGGACTCAGACATGTGGGATTTCTTTGTATTATGTTCATGAGGCTTCACTCAGTGAGACATTTTCTAAGGAGGTGATTTATGGTGGACTAGATGTGGGACTTATGTCTACATAATAGAGTCAATTTATACCTCCAAATGATTCCAAATGGG
The DNA here is from genome assembly GCA_963277665.1 of Viscum album. Lineage (NCBI taxonomy): Eukaryota > Viridiplantae > Streptophyta > Magnoliopsida > Santalales > Viscaceae > Viscum > Viscum album. Next base: position 1,656,457,946 of record OY728138.1, on the reverse strand, counting down.
ATATGTAAGAGGTATCGGGCTTGAACATAGTTTTATTCACTGAAAGTATTCTCCTAGACACATACCTCATTCAATAAAATCATAAAATACACCTTAATATCATTGGGAGATTAGGGTAGGTAGTAGAAAATCTTAGAGAATCACTAATTAAATCCCTAATAGCTTTTCCTAAAAAATATTCACATCAGGGGAGTACATGAGCCCCACCCATTAGGTTATGAAATTGATAAATTATTCAATGAATCTATTCCATCATTTAAAGAGGTGAGTGATTCTGGTATAGAATATAGTGGAGCTTAACTATTATGAAAAAAATCATGGGGATATCTTCTTGTATTTTAATAGATTATATGGATTTGTAATGTTTTCAGAAAAAAATGATATTCCCTTCATGGTTTGTTAAACATGCTGATTTTTTGATTATTTTAGTTATTCTAGAATTACCAGCATTGGACATATTAATGGGGAAAACTGGACCATATATTTATGTCTATCTCCCTTATTACTGAATGGGGTGAAACCTGAATTACAAAATTTTTGAGTTTTATGATCTTAGATCACTAATTTTTTTTATAAATTTCAATTAATATGGAGGAAAATATATCATGTATCCAAATCATCAATATGGGTTTTGATAGATGTTGTCATGTGGACTTGAGGAAGGATAGTAGTCACAATTTCGTTGACATGCCTAATATCCTGGGAGGTGAATTGAGTTTCTTCCATATAAAAAAAGTATCATTTCATAGGTTGGGTATGTGGGTAATATATTCCCCATTTTCTATTGTTCCCAGATTTTACTCTGATTAGATACATGGGGTAGACCACCTCAACCCATGTTTCCTAGATGAGAAGTACCGAATGTTCGATTAGAGGAGGGGGAGCATCCTATTGAACATTTATCACTATGGTAATTTCATAGTGATATGTTCATATGTGATCCAATTTTATCACTCAATATCCTATAGAAAAGTGTTCAATGTGGAATCATAAATGATTTCTAGAGTGTCCTCATGTGTTCCTATATTATCTATGATTAAATTTACCTTATTGAGATGTCAATGGTTAACTAGTAGCATCTCATCATAGGGACTCCCAAGGCCCAATGTATGTCACAACTAACGATTGTGGTCACCTTTTTAAATTTATTCTGATCTTATGTCTCACCTCAAGTAATATTATCCCCTTCAAACTTTTTTCAACGTCGTAGATTCTTAGTTATTTCAATGGGTTGATGATGATTATGGTCATGGTGAAGATGTTTGGGGATGAACTTTACTATCAAGAGATGGGAAATCCTGAAGATCTAGTTGTCACTATGGAAGGTTATTTAATTGGTCTAAAGTAACATTTCCAAATACATTGATATTAACATGTGGAGATTCCACTTTCATGACATAGTTATTAATAGTGATGATCACAATGTTGGTCCATAGGGAAATCATGTGGTACACATATGATTTGAGGTACAGATCCACCATTAGTTTGTATTTTTCATCCTTAAGGTATTAATGATGGATATATGTAGTATGATCCACTATTCCTAGATAAGCCAACTGTTGATCTTGAAGGTAGTTGAATATCACGTAGATATTTGGGAGGAGTCATCACACAGCTAACTTTTTGAGGAATTATAATATTGTTTACATTGTAATTAATGCGGGATAGAACACAACCAATAGTGGTTTGGTGGATATAATCTCTCACATGTGTAATTTTTATAAATTATCTAAAGGGTGGTCCCACTCTTGATCACCCCAGGCTCTAATGGGAAATGTTTTTGAGACTTGCTGTTTAAGTGATACATATCGAATCTTATGATTATTTGATTCCAAAAGTATAATCACATGGCTTGATCACCCCGAAATTGTATTAGTGTCTTCTAGTGGAGGGTTCAGAGTCATTATATTGTCTATAATAAATGGGGTACCCACATTCTCTTTTTTATCGAGGTGATCTACATGATTCTACATATCAATAGAGTAATCACCATCATTAATGGGATCCATCATAGAATTGGATGTCTCTCCAACTTATTTGGATTAAATATATTGGTGGGATGTAGATAGCGGCAATGATGGTTGAACGGAGATTACCAAGAATGTCGATTGAAAATACTCTATATGATGGTATATATATATGGATATGGGGACATATTTCACCTTAGAAATAGTGTTGTGAAAACTAAAAGAATGGTCTTAACCCTAGTGGTCAGGGTAGGGGTGTTTTCTTCTAGTCATATGTGACCATGGACTCTATGAGGTCAATGGTGAAATGTTATTTTTCTCATAAATTATTTAGCTATAAGAGCTTTTATCTAAGAATGATTAACTATTAGTTTTCAGGATTTTAACCACATGAATTGTGGAAATTTTTTCTATAGATCTCCCATGATTTTTATTCTATACTATTTCTCAAGATTGATCTTTAGGGAATGAGAAAATTATAGAATATGGAGGACCTCCAAGTTGGTTTATGGTATTGAAAGTAAGACCTCTATGGGGATTTATTCTTCATAGGTCTAATCTTTATGGTTATTGGTGGAATCCATGATAGGTAGATTCAACGAATCCATCCATTATGTGGTTGGGATCTGAATCCAAATCCGATGATCATGTTCCCCTGTGCATTTGTTTAGAGTGAAGGAGGAGGTACTCTAATGGTGAAAATGAAAATTGGAGATGTTGTAGAGGGCTCCTATCAGGAGAGTCATTTGACTTATCCTCAACCAAAAATTTATGCATTATATACTAGTGCCTCTATAGAATAGATAGGGCATGAATTCTCATTTTTTAGATGAACCGGTCATTGTTTTCACAATTTCTATGTGTCGGACCTCTAAGGTGGTTCTCTAGAAGTGATCATGGTGGGAATAAAACAAATATCCACTAAACCCTCTGTATAGGGGATCAAACAAAAAAATTGATTGAATAGATCATAAATTGGGTTATTAGTTGAGAGGCGAATTTCCCTTTATGTAGCCCCTAATGGTGTAGACTTAAAATGGTGATGATTCTCAAGTTCTTATTGTGTGATGTCCCGGGTTGAGGTGAACCATTTATGTTTATAATAAAAAAATAGTTCATTGATGACCCTCCATTAGATGAGTTCTGAAGGGGATATGGGTTCAGGGTGCTCAATAGCTATATGAGTGGTGGAAATCATGGTTTTAGTGATGTAATGTGAGATTGTTTCACCATTAGTTCTCCCAATTTGATTCCAACTAATGGTTGGTCAATGTGTATTTCATGTATATTCAGTCAAGTAGGATAGATGAGATCCTCCCAATGTACATCTATGGTGGAGAGGATTCCCAATATTCCCATCATTATTCATCCTATATATAGTATAGAATAGTTACATGCTTATGATGTATCATAAAAATGATTCCCATCTTTCATAATTTCTCCATAGTTTTATTAGAAAATTATCTTGTCAATCCCACCATTATATTTTGTTGAGACTGATATGAAAAAATTCTGTATTTATTAAAGTCCAAAATAGTTGGTATCTAATGCTACTCATTTTGTGACCATTGAATGAGAAGAGTCTTCAAATAAGGATCATCATTTTTTCCCTAATGATTTAAAAATATGGATTCATTTGGGTTAATATGTGATTTTAATTATACTATAAGAGAGGTTTATCTTACTCAATTGATCGTGGCACATCTAGGGTAGTTTCCCCAGATATATTGTTTACGTGGTCGAGGGGCCTCTAACTCAAAGGTTGATATTGTTATATCAATGTTCAAAAAATGATTATTGGACATCAGTTTAACTTTGTGTTGATCCCTCCTTGTATTTCATTTCCTAGACTGAGTCATAATAGGAAATTTTGTATGTGTTCGTGAATCTCATTACCAAGTCCATCTTGATGTGGAAACCAGTTAATTATACTACTTCTTCCGTGTGAGGATATCTAATTAATAATGGATTTGATGATGATGTTGGTCATGTTTGTACACTTGCTGACATTATGAGTCATGGTAGCATGTAGAGGTATTTCTATTTTATATTTGTCTAAGTCTCACTAGTGAATCTTATTAGGTATAGAACCCAAAGTATCCCATATTTGTTATAGATAAACATAAACCTGGATTATAATGTTTTCAAGTCCCATTAAATATGGTATCTCATGTGTTTTCTCATAAGGTAGTGAGTATGATGCATCTGGTGGGGTCACAAATTTATGGTCGTTTTGGGATCTGGTCATATATATAGAATATATTAGGTATATGGTTAAAGGTATTGAATATTGTGGGGATGTGGTCATATATTTATAGTCTTTTGGGTACATTTCTTATAAAATTTGAATATTAACAACACTAGATATATGTTTTCATCAAATAAAGTCATCAAGGCCTAGTGTGGATCATGAGTTTGGTTTCTGAGGGGTTATTTTCCCTCTGCGTGAGGTATCAAATGATTCCACATTGGAATGGTCACTTCTAGGGGGAGGAAAAACATATAATTGAGGGTGAAATGATTGAAAATTATAGAGACATATTATGTATACTGATTTTATATTAGGATCAAAATCTATACAGTTTGAGGGAACAATTTAATGTTTTATAACAATACTAGTACATCCAGTTTAACGACATGTTGTAAGGGTACTTTTGTTATGAAATGAGTGAAGGTAAGTAATGGTAAGGATATTACTCATGGAATATTCAAAAAATTTTGTGGATCCACTTTATCTTATTATATGAGGAATCCTATGATTTTCTCACATGGTAAGGCTATATTTTAAAATTAAACATTGTGTAAATTTTCATTCATTTCAACATTGTGAGACTAAAACATTGTCACATAGTTAATTAATTGATGACTAGGATTGGGGTTTTATTAGGATTAATGTATTACATCCCATAAATTGATGGGGATTACAACAAGGGGTTCCCATTATTGGTCATATTATTGTGAGATAAAGAAAAAAATTATAACCCTCGTTGAAGGGAAATGTAGCTCCCATTGATGATGCGTCTACTTGGTAAGAACAATGGGGTTTTGGGTTAGGGTGAATATGTTTAATATAATTATTCGATGAGTTTTATTAGGTTATTTTTAGAGATAATGTCTGATACATATTGGTTAATGATTCTAGTCATGAATATTATTGGGGCCTGATTGAAATATATTTGGATGGGTTTTGGGAAACCAAGCCATCAACATGCACGAAAATATTTTTAGAGGATGGGGAAACTGGGTCTAGGAACCAGATGTAGGGTCATGAAACTATATGAATTATCTCACCTAGAATGTTGTTATATCCATGAGGGAAATCATAGAAAAAGGCAGTGTATTCATTGGGGATTAGTGCATGAAATTTTTGGTGTTCCACAATGTTTGGGGATTCATAAAGGTAATTCAACTTTTGTAAAAAAATATTTTCATTAAGAAATGTTGGGTAATGATGTGTCTAACCCAACATGATGTTTTTCATGCACTATATGAGATCCATCATGCGAGTTATCTACCTATAGTAACCCATGTGGTGGATGTAGTTGTTCTAATTTTCGACTAAATATGTTAAAAGAAAGATGGATTTATGGTTTAAATTATGTAGGTCCATCACCATATTTTAGGTCATGATGCTCTATTTATAGAAAAATTTGTTTTCTAGGTGTTGGGACACAAAACATCATCCATGAATCACATATTTTGAATGGTTCCTAAATTTTTTTTAAGGAATGCCTTATGTATTTTCCTCTATTAGATTGTCCTATAAGGGTGTTGTCTGATTTATCCTCTATCATTAAAGTGAATTGTGTGGAAATATTGGGGTTTTGTTCATGTAGAAAATGATGGGTGTGGAATCACCCCTTTGTTCATGATGGATATTACAACATCCAACCATTTTGGGTCAGTTACTTATTTTAGGAATACAAATGTTTATCCATGTATTTCATTGGTTTTCTCAGTGATTTTGATGTTCATAATGACAATCAAATGTTTTATTAATAAAGTTACTTTACATTAATTTTAGTATTATATTTATTAAAACAATTATTTTGATTCAATTGAAATTATGAAAGTAATTGTGTTTATTTTAATCAAAGTATCATATACATTTTCAAAGGAGTATGGAAACACTTTTATGAACCATACATTTTCAAAGAATTTTAGTTAAAAGAACGTAATGTTCAATAAGGATAAATAAATTTTGAAATATATGATTATACTAATCATTAGGATTTAAAACCATAATTTTTTGTGATAAATTTTATTATGTATCAAATATTAATTTACATAACCCAACGTTTGTAATCAAGGTATTTTTTGAACTATAATTCTAATATATTTTATATAGATATGTCCATAAATTTGAAGAGTAATATTTAGAATTTAAATTTTAGATATTTTACATACTTCCTCCGCCTCATCATTGGGTTCTTATTAGTAGTTATTTTGAGGGGTATGATTTCATTCTCTCTGATTCCTTCCCAATCCACCCTCACATCAATCTATTTACTCACCCTACCTTCTTTTCTGTTGATCTATCTCTAGTTCTAGACCTCATTCTTGATATTTTATTCCTATAGATTTTATTTTGTTCTCTTATGTGATCTTGGATATTATTTCAACGATGTTTTTCATGGAATGACATAATTCTGAAGTTCCTATTGAATTTTGTTTCTGGATGAATTTTTTGATACTCTGAATCCTTATTTGGCTTATTGTTCATCTACCACACTCTAGGATGGATCTACAGTGGATATTTCATAGAGGCTTTGGTAATAGTGGTTCATGTTTAGATAATATTAAATGTTCTCTATGATGTATTGTTCTTATTTCGATCGATTTTAGTATATTCCTCTTTGATGATGTAATCGATGGGATCCCACAACTTCTCTAATCACTATATTGTCTGGTCAATTAAATGCTCCTCTCCATGTTAGATTTGGATCGATATATTCATAAAAGTTTTTGGAGGAGCGGTATGGTTGTCTTCGGTGTTCTAAGAACTCGACCCATCAATGATGTGTTCATAGTTAGCATCAAATTATTCTTGTATACAATTATGGTTTATCGATTTTGAATTTTATTCAATACCAATACACTTGGGGATTTTGGTAGAATTATTTCTATGTATTATTTATCATTAAATTATTTATGGAAAGGTTAAAGTAGTTTAATCTCATTTAGTGGTGGCACACAATGAAGGATTGTTATAGATTCCTGGTTGATTGATGTTTCTATGATGAAGTGTTTTGGTTTTTATGGTGATGATGATGAAATAATGTTAATGGTTCCTACAGTGAGATAGTGTGGACATTTAATGCTTTGAAGATGGAGAATATTGGATAGATATGTAAGATAATGATTATTAAGGTTGGTAAGAGATTTGACATTAGATGACAGGTGTCTCTCTAGTGGATTTCTCCTGAGGAAAAAGGTTCATCATGTAAATTTTTTATTTTTAATTTCAAAAACAGATATCTTTGTTTTTTTGTTTACAACATGGTCTTTGGTTATCATTCACCCAAAAAGATACCCTTTTGAAAAAAATCGATCATATATTCTTGAATTTTCTATATTTTTTAACATTTCATGAACCATATAAATAGAATAAATATGACATTAAAATCAATTTATATTCTTATTATATTTATTTTAAAAATGGATTAAATCATTCCATATTTAAGGGATAATATGTATAATAGTAGAAATTTTATTCAAATTTCAATCCTACTATGAATTTTAAATATTAATTTTTTTCTGGTGATATTTATTGATATATTTGACAAATCTCAATTTAGTGTTCTTTTTAGTATCAAAAGGTTTTATCATTGAAAATGATGAGGATAAATAAAATATAATTAATGTTATAAAATCTAAATCACTAAAATATTTTTCAGAGCCTATAGAAAATATAATTTATGGTTTTATTATTCCCTGATATCTTTCAGTTGTCGTTCATTAGATCCTATAAAAATACAGTTTGGAGACATATATGTTATAATATGATTCATTATGTTTTTCTTGGTATGTGAAAGGTTTTTACTTGTTTTTATATTTGGTTTTAGTTAATATAAAATAATGATTCATTTATATTTATAATTATAGAAAAATAATATTTTTCGAAGGAGAATAAACATCATCTCCTAGTTGTTTCTACAACTATGTAATGAAACATATTAAACTTCAATATCAAATATTTTTAATTTGAAGTTTCAACTACTCATATTAATTACTGATATAATATGAATGTCTTGTATTGTGATGCTTCCATTAATGATCCCTGTAATGTAAATTTACTTGTTTAATGGAGCTAACTATCTAGTCTGATTTATTATATTCTTGAATAAATGTTCTAGATTAGTGAAAATAATAAAGATCATTAGGAGAGTGTTCGTGGAGTGTACTCGAGAATATATTCTCCCCAAAACAATATAAAATTTATTATTATATTAATCATAATAATTCATGATAAAAAACTTATTTACAATAATTATAGTTCATTTCATCACAGTGTGGTATTAATATTATTTTATCCCAGTGATTTTAAATGGACATAATTCACCCATACCCACCGCTATTTCTTATTGACATTATTCAAAGAGTTTTTGATATAAAAATGATTCCCCTTCAAATAATTATGGTACGAGCATTCATGCATGAGTTTAATATACCTATGAAGAAAACTTATATATATATTATTTCAAATAAAACACATCAATTATCAGAGAAACATTATTTTTTAGAGAAAACAATAATTTTTAACATTTAGACATTCATATATTTAAAAATCAAAGAAAAATAGTTTGTATGAATATTTTTAAACCTTATAAAATATTTAGAGAACACCAAAAAATGGGATTCTTCAATGAAAACTGAATATGTTGTAAATTCAAAATCTACGAATTATTTTATTTCTTTACTTAGAAAAGATCAATTTAGATATGATTATAATTTTCATACCACTAATAAAATGTGTAAGAATATAGTTATTTATTATAAACGAATAGAAAATGCCAGAAATATAAGATGAAACACTTATAATATAATTCTTCATACATTTAGGATTGATCATAGTGAATGAACTATTAAAATGAATGGAATATTGACCGAAATTTTCACTGGTGTTGCTACTTGGGAGTTCCAATTATTGAACTACAGTAGGATTTAATATTACTGACTGTGTTACCATGAAACTATTATGGTATCTTGGCTTCTATCATAAAATATACACCTATTAAATGTTTATTTATCAATAATATTATTGGTATATTGATGGTATATAAAGCTAAAATCCATCATAAAGATGATGATCACAGAAATATCAAGAGGTGAAATACTACACTAAATGCTTGTTCTCCTAAAATGTAATACATTATATAGTAGAATTTCAAGCCCATATATTATTATAGCTTCTAAAAATATAGACAAATATAGGATCAATGAGTTGTGATATTTAATAAATTCTTGAAGAGGGAAAGTGGCTTCAAAAATTATTATAATGACTTCAGAAACAATTATCACACACAGAAAGAGGCTTTGTATTTTGAATAAAAAATAAAGAACATATTATTCCAAATATTCTAATATAAAATCTAAAAATAAAAACATATAAAATAAGGAAAAAAATTTCCAAATTAAATATAATTACGAACACAAAGGTAAAAAGGAAATGAAGGATCCTTTGAGTGATTCTAAAGACTCCCAAAACTCTTCAGATGTTCATTTAGAAATTGATCAATCAAATATACCCTATAATATATGATTTATAGAAAACAAATAGGATGTAGAAATTCATAGGGGAAAAGGATCAATATGGTATATTGATAGTGGATTCTTTAGACACATGAGTGAAGAATTTTCAAATTTACATGAACTATCAATAGTATATAGATTATTGAATTACATTAGAGGAAATTATAAATGAAATAACATTAGATTTGTATCAATTATATATCAAAAAATGATCATCATCAATAAATTCCATTATCCACCATGGTTGAAGTACAATCTGATATACATTTCTCAACTATGTAATGATGTATTCTATGTTTATTTTATATACAATTAATCACTATTTTTATAGATTAAATGATTATATTTTGAGCTCTTATTACTGAATATGATTTTTCATTAGTGCTTGGTTAAAAGATTGAATAGAAAGTGAATTATTTAACTACTAAAATCAATCAGTTAGGGATAAGAAATATTAGACATGGACATTTTAAGATATTTTTCCACTATATTTTATCTATAAAAATATTAGTTTCTGATCTAAAATTTGATAATTTTGTTTATGATGGAATTTTTCATGTATAATAAATAGTTTAGAAACATAATCCATCAATAAAATGATTTATCATGTTTTCTATATCCATACGATAATGATTCGTTCCAAGGGATTTTTTAGACCCTATAGAGTAGGAATATTGGATAGAAGAATCATTGTTTCTAATTTAGTTGATGAATTTTTAATATTTACCCAGGTTTATTTTAAAAAATACATGTACATATTTATAATATGTATTTGGGTAAAATTATTGAAATAGAAAAATATCTGATAACAATTTCATTAAATATGGATCGCAAAAGAGTGTTTGGGAATTTTCAATTTAATTATTTTTTGACAAAACAATGTATTAAACATACATTATCTTAACATGGAAAAACACAATAGAACAAAATTTTAGAAATAATAAATAAGAATATTCAAGATATTAAATAAAAAAATTCTATTACATATATTCTTCCTACTAATTTTTAATAGAAGCTTTCATTATAGATTTATATATAATTAATAGAGTTTTTATTATCCCTTTTCACAAAAATAAACGGCATGTGTTATGGAATAATTGAAAAATAATTTTGGAAACTGTAGTGTTTTTGGATTTAGGGTTTATATATTTAAAACTACGTAAAAACATTGTATGTTAAAACCAAAGGATGATGATAGAATAACTTCTGGACATTATTCTACATATTAATCTTTTAGAGTGTTTAATAACATTTAAAGAATAATTGATGTTTATATTCATTTTATTTTTGATGATAGTGATATATGATCGTATAAGAAATAAAATATATAATGTTTGATATCTATTGAATAGAATTAGGGTTGTTTATTTGGAATATGTTTTTGAATGTACTTTAGAAAATGATTAGATTCAATCCAGTTTATAATAGCTTTAAATCATAGATCTAGAATTTTTTATATATAGAAAAACAAGCTCTATAATGTTCCATTAATTAGAAACTATTATTAGATAATTAGATTACGGATTTAGGAGTAAAATTAATGTTGGAAACCATGACAACATCTCTACTTTAATATCTTAATTTGAAACAAACATTTTAGAAAAATCATTTGGAATTAATTATCGATGATAGCTATTTATGAAAAACATACTTAGTTTAAGTGTAATAAATTATTTGGGAAGAAGTTTATATTCTCTCAAAACATCTAATGATATAACCCAAATAATTTTTTATAAATAAGAAATAATATCAGGGTATCATTACTATCAACAAGGACATGATAGTTTCTAATGGTTTCACCTAGGAGGATGGAATAGATTCTACGGAATATATTTCTTCGGTTACTAGTATTTAATCCATTAAAATATGGATATCATATTTATCTCATATTAATTATAAATTATACAATATGGATATAACATTAACTATTTTAATGAATTTTTAATGGATTAATTCTATGTCGTGCAACCTCTATTTCATAAAAACATTCATTAAAAAAACATTATTTAAGATTTCTAATGAATTTTAGGTACGTAATCAAACATAAATATCTTTGTATGAAATGTTGAGTTATTTTATTTTGAAAAATGGGATTCTAGTGTTATTAGATTATCATACCCTTTTCAATAAAAACACTTCTTTTGATATTTGATTTTAAGAAAACATTCTCGATGACATTATTTTTGGATCACCTTATAAAAATCTTTTTGTTAATTTCCCAAGTATTTTTCAATGTTAATTTGAAGAGATTATGGTTGGAGAACTGAATTTATATAGTTTTTTTGTAATATAACAATAAAATTGCACATAGTTTGAATCAAATACAATATATTATTAATTTACTGAAAAGTTTTGCACATGACAAGAGTAATACATATGATACTCTCATTTGTAAAATGTAAAACATGAATTGGATAAAACTAGAAAACCAATATACAATAAATTATATAGAGGTACCATTGCTATTTTCTTCTATCTCTCTTTTTTAGACTAAATATTATGTTTTTTATCTACCCTATAGAAATATTTCAATCAAACCACAATGAATACCTTGTAAATATTGTAAAAATAATTTTAATATATTTTAAAGGAACTATGTATCTATCACCATTTCACCCAAAAATACTATTCTTTTTAGTGTAACATTATATTCAAATGATAACTCTGGAGTTTTTAAATTAGATAGAAAATGCACTGTCATGAACCTTCCCCCGGGGCCTGTACCATGAGTACCCCAATCCCGCCTTACATATGCCTGGGTATAGTGAATTGAACCAAAATCCATATTCCTGAAAATGGGAAGGCATAGCCTTTAAACCTGTACAAACACATTGTCCATGAAAACAAAAAAAATGAACTATGATGTAAACTACTGTAGAAAAATGATTGATAGAAGTAAAAGGGGCTGAAATACAAGCCCAACAGAAAGTACGAGTACAACTGAAAAGAACTAATACAATTGAAAGGTACAATACAACAGAAAAAGGGAAAACCTGATCCTATATCGTCCACCATTGATCCTACATGAAGGGTAGGTATAGCTCACGATTGGTAGTCATTGTGTCGCATCTCACCAAATTGTCCTCCACATATCATACCTGATGTGTAGGTACAACTCACGAACATAATTCCCTGCATCACATCATACAAAATTGTCCACCTCCTAGCACTGTCTAGTCGCAAATCCCTCAGCCTCGATAAATGTCATTTTTCATCTGCACAAGACACAGCAATGTTCGGGCGAAGCCCGTGTATGGCTGAGTATAATGTTACTTATTAGGGACCTCGAGACCCTATATGTATCCTAATGGTTCACAAAGGAAATACCACAGATCAAGACATAAAATCTAGTTAAATTTATGTCTATACATATACCTAAGCTATCATGATATACTCATCTCATACATGAGGGTAGTATACCAAAAAGGTAACACCACGAAGGTAGAAGATCCACAGATATAACATCATGAAGATATTACCATGAAAGTAAAAAACATAGTTCAAATAGAGCCTCTTTTCGAACAATGAATACAATTTAGATTAACGAGACTATTATTTTGACCCATATAGGATCGCAATAAATGTTGATAGGAAGCCCTGGATTTCTAGGAATAGGAATAGGTAACATACCCAGTCACAACGTTGAATACCTTGGCAGCTGGAGATATCCACTTCAATCAAGTATTGTGGGCCTACCGCATCACATAGAGACACTTCCCACTAACCTTGAACTGCTGAGGTACTCCTCCCAATCACATATTGTGGGTCTGCCAGGTAACACTAAGCATCTCACCCACTATGGCCTGCCAAGGTACTCCTCCCCATCGCCTATTGTGGCAACTTTCCATAGTCTACTGCTGAGGAACTCTTCCCCATCATGTATTATGGCTAAAGATTCAAAAGGGTTCCAATGTAATAGGTGGAACGTCAACCAGACATACGATCTGTGCGTTATTGATATTTTTGGGCCAAGGGCCCGGTTGGATTCGGATGTGATCAAACCCATCCATAATATAATTTCCTCCAAAAAAATCAAGTAGTAAGTGAAAAGGGTCGTCTCTCTCCATGGATACAGACTCCATAGATGGTTATTCAAACATGCATCTGGTACTCAACATAATGCCCATCAAGTGTTTATGGGCCTCATACGTCCTCGGTTTGGTCCGACCCGGTTGGACAGACCCAACTCGACTTAGTATGGGTGGGGTCGTAGTGCACACAACCCACTAAGCCATTCTCTAGCCTATCCCTCAAAAAGGGGAAGCCAACAAGGGTAGCACATCCCATTTAGGGTGTCCCGAAAATGGGGTAGCTCGGCCCGTATAGGGCGGCCCGCAAAGGGGAGGCCAGGCCTACAAGGGGGTGGACTACAAAGGCGGCGGTCCGGTAGGGCGGTGGCCCACTCAGGTGACATCTCAGTTAGACGGTGGCCCGCGGTGCGTCCACCAGGCGGCTCGGGAGAGCCGCTCCCTCGAGATCCCAAACCACCAAGGGCTATTTAGTCATTGAATCGGTGGCATGACATGGGCACCACCGGATTTCCGTAGAACCTGCCTGAGGCGTGGGTTCCGCCTCCTCCACCGCGGCATTAGTCGTGATCTCTTTCTCAATGTTAGGGTGCGATGGTGCCCCTCCCTTTCATTCCTTAGATGGCCAACAAGACGGTGACCTTCTCGACTAGCACAGATGACGAACCCTGGCCCCTTTGCACGCTGATGGAGCACGACAGCACATCACACCTCCTATGTGGTCATCTAGTTCTGGTACCTCCAATGTCCAACACAGTTTCATGTCGCGGCCTCCTCTATCATTATGTTTTGGTGCATCAGCTCCTTCATAGTCGGATAGTGCTGCGGTGCCGGCATTCTTCCACGGAAGGCCCATGTGCTACAATGTTCAGGAGGTTTTGGGCTGGGTTCATTAGGCCCTCACCCTCCATGTTATCTCGTGAACAAAAGGAGGATAAAATGGTTTTTACAATTCCTTGTATTATACAAAAAACTAACTCCACATGGATACTCCATAACAACCTCCCGCAAAATAAATGAATTGATGTTCAACCCATTAGTCCGTTGACCCACGTTCATTATATAATATCATGAACGGGGAAGAGGGAATCAAAAATGCACAAATGAAATAAACCCTACCACATAACACATCGGAGGGAATTTGTGGCTTGAAGGAGGATCATGTCCTTCATTTCCACAACCAGTTCCCAAAAATAGAACTCACACACCGCCCTTCGGTTCATGGTTTGTTGTCGCATGTCACCCCCCTCTAGGATCAGCTCCGCCCTCTAAGGGTTTGGTGTCGCAGTGCTCCTCCAGTAATTAATTGCTTCGAAAAGCTGTAACGATACCCATCAACATGGTCCATTTATATTGGAGAGGGGGAGGGTAAGTAATTTCATTACAGTTTAATGGGTCATATGAAATAGGAAGAATCCTAATTCCCTTGAGATGTCGTTACCTTGGGATGAATGGTCATGTCATTTATTGTCGTGACACACCGCTGGCCACACCCCATGGGTTGTCTATTGGAGGATATGAAATAAAATAATAAAAAAATGCTTTCATTTATTTTAAAAAGTTTCAAAACATAAGCTTTTCTATGGACCTTCTATGGTCCATGTAAAGACACCCTCAAGAGAATCGTGGTGTTTCAGATTCAACTGGGCCCTAAGAATTATAATCCGATCAAAGATTCAAATTACAGAAAATGGCGCTCATGTTTTTACTGAACATACCTGAAGAAAAGATCAATAAATTACTAATATTCACCCACATCCCAAGTTGTCCGAGGATGGGCTCTTCTTAAGGAGAACACACACCAACGAACCCAACAGTACACTAGGATTCTCCATCCGAGTAACCGTTTAGATGTTATGGATTTGACCATTATATAGTTTCTACACAATTATATTATTTATATCCAAAACATTCTTTTACTGGTGTCTTGTGCTGGCCAATGTTAGGATCAGCCTATGGAATGCACACCCTCACCAATTCAAAGGTGGTATCAGATTTTCAATCCATGTTACTTTTAATGATGTATAATCATTTGAAAAATAAAATAACCTTACCTAGTAATTTTATTTATGGTTATGTCGTTTTCTGGTTTTATTACAGGAGGCATACACCGACTAATAATAAGTAACTCCTAGGGTCAACCCGCCAACCTAAATTTAGTGGTTCCCTCATATTTTTTATTCCATCAACCATTTAGGAGTTATTTCAATTTTTCAAGAAAATTGCATACACCTGCTAATTAATGCATAACAAAACATCGACATATCATTACGTAAACTCCGAGCCTCGTAATCCCATGCCATCATATTTCATGGTGTCGAAATAATTCAATATAATTAAAAAAATTATCTAGAAATTCCAGGACATTACATTCAATACAAATTAGGGATTTATGTCCTCGAAAGCTAAAACAATGGATAAATAAACAAATGAGGGTACTGAGCACGAATATGAGCCTCATGCTCCCATGTGATCTAATAGAGGTTCTCGTTGTGTGAATGAACATGCACTAGAGGTATAGACCACCCATGAATGTCTCGTTCCTATCTATCCTCAAACTCTTCCTGGAACATCCAAAAGATCTCACCCTAGTGAATGTTCAACATACCCTAGTTGATAACATGCTATGGATCATGAACGCATCTCCGAATCTGGGGAAAATGGAAAAAATTATGCACCCACCTCATTTATGGAGAATGAGATAGACAGCACGCCATTTCACCCACTCTTTTGAGAATCTATAATTTTCTGATGATCTTCAGAGATAACATGGCCCTCGGCCAAATCACCACAAAACCTCATCTAGTTGAGACTCATATGAAGTATTGGTCTCCCTCCACCCGAAATCATATGATGTTTTCTAGTTCTATGAATTCTTCATTTGCTAACAAGTGAGGAATCTTGATACATAATCTTACACTACTACCTTCTTCCCTCGCCATTAGTACCGAAAAAGGAGGTCCTGGTACATCTTTTCCACTCTAGGAAGTACTGTTAGAGAGGATGTATGGATCTCCCTCAACACCTACTCCCGAAGTGTCACTGGTACATGGTGCATCCTTTAAAGTGGATGATATTCTCACCACTTTCAGAGTACCCTTCAACAGTCTATCCTTAGAATATCTGTTCACGTTGGGCCTCACCTTCAACTTATAAATATGTACACCCCCCCCCCCAATTTTCTGATTAATTGGGGGAGTGACAATCATAGACCAGTGGTATGCTGGTCCATCATTATCCATGAAAGATATTCGCAACGTGTCTAGCCGCTCTAACTTCTCACTCAGCAGTTGTAAACCAATCCTCTTACTGAGTGCATCTGTTACCATGTTCCCCATACCAAGAGTATAGAATATATAAAGGTCATAGACCTTGAAGAACTCTAGAAATCAACGATGCCATAGGTTTAAATCCTTTAGTGGGAAGACACACCTAATAATATTGTGATCAGAGTTAACAGTAAACCATTCACCAATCGTGTAATGTCTTAACACCTTCATGGTGAAGACCATTGCTGCTAACTCTATGACATGGGTAGCATAGTTCTACTCCGGTTATCTCAGTGGACATGAGCCATAGCAATCATTGCTCACTCTTGCATCAGGAGACACCCACGTCTGGTCCCTGATGTGTTGTAGTAGACAACATAACCAGCCCCATCTTCTGGTAGCCAAAATATGGGGGCACTTGCAGTTTATGACTCTTCTCATGAATTATCTATTAGCATATATTTTTATACATGACGTGCTTTCCCTTCTTCATAATCACTAAAAAGGGTGCGACAACTCTGGAAAAATATCAGAAAAATATCTGGTAGTTTCCTACCAAAGAAAATGTCCCTCTCCCACTGGGGAGGTAATCCTAGAAACAGCTTTTGAAAAGTTGTCCCCACACTCTTCCACTCATGTAAGGAACTGAAAACTCAATATTCATGTTTCCAAGAGGGAATGTCTAGTGGATACAATAGTGAATGGATGAAACCTCCTATGCATGGGTTTATCCTACACTACCTTGGATTCCATTTTCACAGACCAAGGAAATCCCCATTCCAACATTGTAGATAAACTACAACATTCTTTCCACATTCATTCAATCTGATTAAGAACTCTGGATGTCCAGTATATACCCAAACTAATTTCGTAAGGCCTCGATGCTTCCACCAAGAGGTTCCAACCGAGACTCTCACCTCAAGGGTTAGATCACACAATTAGAGTAAGTGTGATTATCGAGTCTCCTCCCAATGGTATCTCCATATGTCAAGGTCATGTCCACACATTAACTGGTAACTATAGGTCTTGGACAATATTTTCGGAAGGAATGAATGATTGGCACATATGTCTATTAATACGGCGGAAAGTAATATGTCACGACCCGCCCTCGGGGCCGGTGCCGTGACTACCCCATGCCCGCCTTCCATAGGCCAGGGGCTAGTGAATAACACCAAGGCGTGATTACGTATATAAAGGGAAGGCATTGCCTTTGTAATGTAAAAAAACACCATAGAGAAATCAAGAAGAAGTAAACACTAAGTAAAAAAACTGGTTACAATAGAAAGTGCGGTAAAGTAAGTTGGCCAGAAAACAAACCCAAACTGAAAGTAAATTACAACTGAAAAGGAGAGTACATCAAATGAATAGTAAAGCCGCAGCCTCGAGCCATCCACTGGAAGTCCCACCTGAAGGGTGGGTACTGATAGACTCCACAGCTCCTCAGGTCTATCCGTCTGCTCTGAGTACGCCCCGCCCAGTGGTCGACCTCGGGGTACCGACCTGCTCCTCGTGCCTCAACCCCGATCAGCGCTGTCCGTCATCTGCATCCAACACAATATAGTGTGGGCATATCCCATGCATGGGTGAGTATAAGCTACTCAGTAGGGACCCCGAGACCAACGAAGGTCTCCTAGAATCCACAAAGGAAAATCCACGAAGGAAAGATACAATCACGATGTAACATCCAACACTACTTATGTATATGCCCATACATATACCAAAGTCATCAATTCTCATTCGGCTCCAACATCTGAGCCGAAGTACAACCCATTCCACATAGGAAAACACAACCAAATCCACACAGGAAAGCATAACGTAATCCACACAGAATATCAAGTCAAACATATCAAAGATAAGGATTGAAATACAAGACTCAGCTCACACATGTATACTTCTTCATGATGTCAAAACCACAGCTGCTAGAGAACTCCTCCTCTGTCGAGTACAGTGGGACTGCCGCTACAACCAAGGGTGTCGAACTCCTCCTCTATCGAGAACTATGGGCCAGCTACTACAACAAAGTTCTTCCCTCCATGGGTCTTCCACTACAATAGAGAGATCCCCCACATAGGCTCCAGTTGTACTCCTTCTATTGAGTACCGCGGGTCAACCACTACAACCTAGCACTCCTCCGCTGTGGGTATGCCGCTATAACCAAGAGCTCCCCCACATATCCTCCAGAGGAACTCCTTCTGTTGAGTACCGCGGGTCTGCCGCTACTACCAAGCGCTCCTCCGCCATGGGTCTACCGCTACAACAAAGCGCTCCCCCTCATAGCCTCCAGAGGTACTCCTTCTGTTGAGTACCGTAGGTCTGCCACTACTACCAAGCTCTCCTCCACCGTGGGTCTGCTGCTACAACCAAGAGCTCCCCACTGGGCTATCTTAAATACACTGAGTCGATAGATCAGCAGTCGTCAAGTCTCAGCCAGCTACTAGGTCTCTGCACTCTGTTAGCTCATCACCGAGAGGGTCCGCTCTACGAGCTACCGGTCGACACTCCAAGTATCACTATGTTCCATGAAGAAGTATCTCAAAGGACCACCTCATCATAGGGGTTTCAACGCAACATATGGCGCGTCAGTCGGACGCCCGGTCTGTGAGTTACTAGCCTTTTCGTCCTAGGGGCCCGGTTGGTTTCGTGCACGAACCAACCCGGCCGTATCTCGACAGTACCCTGAACTCTCATAGGTCATGCTCATAGGGACAATTTCTCAACGTGATCACTAATGCCACTGGCGGTTCGTCAAATGGACATCCGGTCTGAATGCTATCAGCTTTTCAGTTCTAGGGGCCCGGTTGGATTTCGGGTTCAATCCAACCCGGCCATTATCCAACTGCATCCAAAAATCAGTCAAAGAATTCCAAAATGTTCTCCTCATCAAGAGTAATCCAACAATGTCAACGGAATGTCAATCGGATGTCCGGAGCTCATGTTTTAAGTGTTTCTTCTCCAAGGGCCCGGTTGGTTTCGTGTACGAACCAACCCGGCCGAACCCAAATTACTCTGAAACCTTGAGTGTAGTATACCGAAAAGACCGTCTCCATCCAAGGATCACATCGACTCTAACGTTGCATCGATCGGAGGTCTGCAGCCCATGTTATGAGCAAAATACAGTGAGAGGTCCTGTATTAGGGGGTTCGGGCCCGGTCCGACCCGGCCCGACACCCCCTGGGTCGGCCCGACCCAGGTCTGGGTCCGGCCCGCTTGGGCGTGGCCCGGCCTGGCTGGCGCGGTGCGGCTCGGCCTGGGCGCAGCCCGACCTGGTGGTCCGGCCGGGCGGCTCGGCACGGCGCGCTGGCGCTGGCCAGATGGCCAGGCGGCCAGGCGGCCAGGCGGCCAGGCGGCCATGCAGCTCGGTCATTACAGCCGAGCGAAGAGGGGGTGGGGGGGGGGGGGCGCTACCCCCTACAAAGAGAACCTGTGGCCCCCATGTGGGGGCCACACCTGCTGGCTGACCGGGGGTTACGAACCCCCGGTTTTCCCCTAACAGGCCATCCAGCTCTGGCCGGCCAGCTACTGCCACCACGGGAACGGCACTGGCCGGTCCCCCTGCTCCGATGCCGGCGGCCAGGAACCGGCCGCCGGTATCCCCGCTCCGCCACAGCCTTGGTCAGTCTGGCGCGGCGTGATAGCGTCGTGCCCCTCCACCGCAGCCTCGCTCCGGCCGTGAAACTTTTGTAGTTCTCCGGTGTGGAGCGACGGTGCCGCGTCTTTGGTTCATCTTTAATAGTGCGGCGCGACGACGCCACTTCTCCCCCTTTCTTTAATATTTCCGTACGGTTATTCGGCACCGCGTTGCCTTGTTCGTGCCACAAACAACATCAAACAACCAAAGGGGAGAGGAGGGTCGTCCATGTTCGTGCGGTTCGACCCCCTCCCGTTATTGCGGTATCAGGCGGCTCCAATAGAAAAGAAGAAAGGCAACAGAAGAATTCACGAAAAAAATTTAAAATAAATCCCTACCTCGTCGAATTCGATGAGGGAGGATTCGTCATGGAATTAACCGTCGTGGAAGAAGGCATCGTGGAAGGAGGATCATCGCATCGCGGAGAAAATATTCATCGGCATCACGTCGTCAATCTTCGAGGATCCGGCGTTCTTGTCGACCTTCATCGAAGGTCGGTGTTCCTCGCGTTCTTCGCGTTCTTCGCATTGTTCGTGTTCTTCGTCGAGGAGGAAGAACTTCACGGCTTGAGATAATTCTCCCAAAACCCTCTTGCACAACCAAACCCTAATAAAATAAGAGTTGTATTATTTTATTAACACAAGCCAACGTTTGAATTAAAAAAAAACAATCAATTAAAACAATTAATTTAGGAGTTTTAAACCACCCAATTAATGAGGCGTTTATTAACCTGAATAAATGCACGAGATGACTTTATTAATAGGGGGTGCGAGTGCGTTACTTAATTAAAAGAGGGGGTTTAGGAAGAAAAGAAATGATGGGGATCGTGTGGGCCCCACCTCACAAATATTCTACCAAGTGGGTAGGATATTGTGGGTCCCACTTCCAACACTTAGCATAGGTTTAACAACTTGAAGTAAAATAAAAATTGTGCGTCCAATTTTTATTTTATTTCTCCACTTAACCCCAAAATTGGAAACCTCACCCGAAAAACGAAACATCAGAAAAGACGTTTCTAAGCAATTACCGGTGCTGCAATTCCATCGGTGCCCTTGGAATTCGATTCCGAGCACCGGTTCAAAAGTTAGAAAAACCCGCTCGTTCGTTCACTGAATGTACCCGAGCTAAACATCGGAAAATGATTTCGGGCACACCGGGCATCGGAATCAGGTACCGTCAGAAACTGCGTTCTTGTAAAGTCCCAAAAAAATTAAGAAAAAAAAATTTCCCTTGATTTTTACGAGACTTTACATTACTCCCACCTCAGCTCTTTACGTCTTCATAAAGCTTTAACACAAACAAGGGTTACAAAAGCAGTACTGAACACACATCTAAGCATTCTGCTCCCATGTGATCATCTGGAGGCCCCCGTGCTGCCATCCGATGCGCACTAGAGGAATCGACAGTCCACGTAGGACCCTCTCTTGTCAATCCTCAATCTCCACCGGGACCTCCGCAAAAGTCACCCTGTCGCCAATGTCCATCTCATCATGGTCAATGATATGCGAAGGGTCAAACATGTATCTCCTCAGTTGAGATACGTGGAAGTCGTCGTGCACCAGGTGTAACTGAGGTGGATGGGTCAAGCGGTAAACCACCTCACCTACCCTACTAAGGACCTTAAAAGGTGCACTGAACCTCAGAGATAACTTGTCGCCTCAGCCACATCTTTATAACTGACATCGAGGTGAGACATGTAGGGAAACGTGGTCACCATCCTCGAACACTAGGGGTCTCCGCCTCCTGTATGTACTAGACTTTTGCTGGCTCTGAGCTGTCCTCATCCGCTCTTGGATGACTTGAACCTTTCTGGTCCTACAAGAGCTGCTGAGATGTTTTTGTTGCTGATAAGATAAATCCAGTCTCATCCCCTAGATGAACCACGTTCTTTGCCTAATATAGTCAATCCCAAAATGGATGACACTAACCCATACCAAGGATGACGTCGTAAGTCCTCGACGCTACTACCAAGAGATCCAACCATTACTCTCGCCTCCAAGGGTTGAGTAACACTATCGGCATTGGTGTGTGGTCACTTGGTCTCTGCCAATAGGTATCTCAAAGTGATGGTCAAGTCAACGGGTTTTAAACTGTAACCTCTTAGTAACAACATAAAAAGAGGACATGAAGGTAAACGCCAAAGGAAATGTGTCTTTTATTACTGCAGCTCAAAGTAAAAAGACACAAAGCATCTACAAACTAACATCAACAAAGCTAGAAGTAGCATAAAAAAGTCTCCAGGTCTGGAGCTAGTCCCGCTCCTATCCATCTAATCCCGGAGCTCCATGATTGTAGGCCTCAGCTTCCTGAAGCTGAGCTCTCGCATGTCCACCAGTTCCCTGCAGTCGGGGTGGACCTCCTGGTGGTGGTTGTAACAACACCTCGAAGCGTCATCCACCTCCAGCTGCTCGGCCAGCTCCCCTGCCACGGTCTCCTGCTCCATGCGGTCCGGCTCGATCGAACCTCTGACTCAGCTTGGGAGGTCCTTCGTTCATCTTCTGGCCATCCGTATGGCGGGTCGGATAGTCACGAGCCATGTGACCAACCAAGCCGTAGGAGTAACACTGTCCGCTCATGGTAAGTCGTTGTCCACCCTGGGTGCCTCGCACAAACGATCCTGTGTCATGCGGTCGACCACCTGTAGGTCTAGTCCTCTTGGACCCCTACATCATCTGTCTACCACCCACTATAGAAGACTCGGCCGCATTCCGGCTAGCGGTGGATCCTGCAGCTGGAGACTGCTTAGCAAGGAAACTCTCCACTAACAGGGCTCTCTCCAACACCCATGTCTGTGTCAGAATGCTGTGAGAAAAAACTAAAGCTCTGATCTCTCTCCTGATCTCCTTCTCAAAGGTTCAGTCCCTGAAGAATGGGTCTCGTACCATTTCTGTCGAATAGCGCGAGAGATCGGTAAACCTCGTCGCATACCGGGATACTGTCATACTGCCATGTCACAGTTGTAGCAGCTCTTGGATGTGCACCGCACGGAGGGTGGCTGGGACGAACTCTGAGCGGAAAAGGCTCTCAAAGTCCGTCCAAAGGAGAGATGCCAGGTCGTGCACCTGGAGAATCTAGCTCCACCATCATCCTGATTCAGCGTATAGGAGGCTCGCTGCAAGGACCACTATAAGGTCAGCTGGTGTCCCTACCAAACAGAAAACTCGTACAACTGCCTACAGCCAATCCTCGGCTACCTGAGGGTTCGTCTCCCAACAGAACCTGGGTGGTCGCTGACACTGAAACTCGTGCAGTGCAATAAGGCGACGTTCACCGTCAGCGGCTGGGGCTGGTAGAATCGGTGGCTTGGTGGGTAGAGGTACCGCCGGTGCCTCTGCTGTCAAAGGGCCCTATACCGAGGCCTCTTCGCTCTGTGGGATTTCGTTCCGCACAACGCTCGGAACCCTAGCTGGCTGTCGTCATGGGGCCATCCTGAAAAGAAATAGGTTCTCCATGGTTAAAAAGTATACCTGGTGAGATGACACAAAGCAATCACAAAGACAACTTGAAACACACATTCAATCAATGTTTTCGTGCATTACGTCGGAAATCAGAAGTCAGGGTCCTGGTGTACGGATACGTCGGCCGCCATACCAACATTGGACTCCCTCGACTGATAGCCACACTCAATACTCTTAACATTATTGCTTCACATAGAAAAATATCAGAGTCCTGAGTTCTGCGGTAGAAATGAACTCCTTTGATACCAATTTGTCACGGCCCGCCCTCAGGGCTCGTGCCGTGACTACCCCAAGCCCGCCTTCCATAGGCCAGGGGCTGGCGACTAGCACCAAGGTGTAATTCCCAGTATAAAGGGAAGGCATTTCCTTTGTAATGTAAACAAACACCACAAAGCAATAAAGCAGAAGTAAACACTAAGTAAAAAAAATGGGTACAATAGAAAGTGCGGTAAAGTAAGTGGGCCAGAAAAAAAACCCAAACTAAAAGTAAAGTACAACTGAAAATGAGAGTACAACAACTAAAAAGTAAAGCCGCAGCCTCGAGGAATCCACTGGAAGTCCCACCTGAAGGGTGGGTACAGATAGCCTCCACAGCTCCTCAGGTCCAGCCGTCTGCTCCGAGTATGCCCCACCCAGTGGTCCACCTCCGGGTACCGACCTGCTCCTCGTGCCTCAACCACGATCAGCGTTGTCCTTCGTCTGCATCCAACACAATGTAGGGTGGGCATAGCCCGTGCAGGGGTGATTATAAGCTACTTACTAGGGAACCCGAGACCCCTGAAGGTCTCCTAGAATCCATAAAGGATAATCCACGAAGTAAAGATACAATCACGAAGTAGCATCCAACACTACTTAGGTATATGCCCCTACATATACCTACGTCATCAATTCTCGTTCGTCTCGAACATCCGAGCCCAAGTACAACCCAGTCCACACAGAAAAACACATCCAAATCCACACAGGAATGCATAACGTAATCCACATAGAATATCAAGTCAAACATATCGACGATAAGAATTGAAAAACAAGAATCAGCTCACACAGGTATACTTCTTCATGATGTCAAAACCACAGCTACTGTAGAACTTCTCATCTGTCGAGTACAGTGGGCCTACCACTACAACCAATGGCGCCGAAATCCTCCTCTGTCAAGAACTGTGGGCCTACTGCTATAACCAAGCACATCCCTCCATGGGTCTGCCGCTACAACCAAGTGCTCCCCCACATAGGCTCCAGAGGTACTCCTACTGTTGAGTACCGCAGGTCTTCCGCTACAACGAAGCACTCCTCCACCGTGGGTCTGCCGCTACAACCAAGCGCTCCCCCTCATAGCCTCCAGTGGTACTCTTTCTGTTGAGTACCACAGGTTTTCCGCTACTACCAAGCACTCCTCCGCCGTGGGTCTGCCGCTACAACCAAGCATTCCCCAACATAGGCTCCAGAGGTACTCCTTCGGTTGAGTATTGCGGGTCTGCTGCTACAACCAAGCGCTCCTCCACCGTGGGTCTGCCGCTACAACCAAGAACACCTCTGTCGTGGGTCTGCCGCTACAACCAGGCTCTCCCCCTCACAGCCTCCAGAGGTAATCCTTCTGTTGAGTACCGCGTGTCTGCTTCTACTAACAATCGCTCCTCCGCCGTGGGTCTACCGCTACAACCAAGCGATCCCCCTCATAGCCTCCATAGGTACTCCTTCTGTTGAGTACTGCTGGTCTTCCGCTCCTACCCAGCCCTCCTCTGCCGGGGGTCTGTCGCTACAACCAAGCGGTCCCCACTGGGCTATCTGAAATAAACCGAGTCGATAGATCAGTAGTCGTCAAGTCTCCGCCATTTACTAGGTCTCTGCACTCTGTTAGCTCGTTACCAGGAGGGTCCGATCCACGAGCTACCGGTCGATACTCCAAGTATCACGAAGTTCACCGAAGAAGTATCTCAAAGGACCGCCTTGTCATAGGGGTCTCAATGAAATAGATGGCGCGTCAGTCGGACGCCCGGTCCGTGAGTGACTAGCCTTTTCATCCCAGGGTCCCAGTTGGTTTCGTACGCGAACCAACACAGCCGTATCTCAATAGTAACCCAAACTCTCAGAGGGCATTCTCATAGGGACCATTTCTCAACGTGACCACCAACGCCGCTGATGGTTCGTCAAACGGACATCTAGTCTGAAAGCTATCAGCTCTTCCGTTCCAGGGGCCCGGTTGTATTTCGGGTTCAATTCATCCCGTAAATTATCAAACTGCATCCAAAATTCAGGAAAATCATGCCAAAAGTTTCGTCTCATCAAGTTGAATCCAACAAAGTAAACGGCACGTTAATCGGAGGTCAGGAGCTCATGTTATAAGTGTTTCTACTCCGAGGGCCCGGTTGGTTTCGTGTACGAACCAACCCAGCCGAAAACAAAGTACTCTGAAACCTTGAGTTTAGTATACTTAAACGACCACCTCGATCCAAGGATCTCATCGCCGCTGACGGTGCAACGATCGGAGGTCCGTAGCCCATGTTATGGGAAAAAGACCGTGAGAGGTCCGGTATTAGGTGGTTTGGGCCCGGTCCGACCTGGCCCGACAACCCCTGGGTCAGCCCGAACCGGGTCAACCCAACCTGGGTCCGGGTCCGGACTGCTTGGGCGCGGCCTGCCCTGGCCGGCGTGGCCTGGCCCGGCCTAGGCGCGGCCCTGCCCGGCTGTCCGGCCGGGCGGCTCGGCCCGGCGCGCTGGCGTTGGCCAGGTGGCCAGGCGGCCCGGCGGCTCGGCCGTTACGGCCGAGCGAAGAGGGGGGGGGGGGCGCTGCCCCCTGCATAGAGAAATTGCGGCCCCCATGTGGGGGGATGCACCTACAGGCCGACCGGGGGTGACAAAACCCCGGTTTTCACCTGACCGGCCGGCCCGCTCTGGCAGGCCGGCTGCTGCCGCCACCAGACTGGCGCTGGCCGGTCGCCCTGCTCCGACGCCGGCGGCCCGGAACCGGCCGCCGGTCTCCCCGCTCTGCCGCGGCCCTGCTCCGGCCGCTTCACTTTTGTAGTTCTCCGGTGTGGCGTGACTATGCCGTGTCTTTGTTTCGTCTTCAACGGCGCGGCGCGACGGCGCCACTTCTCCCCCTTTCTTTAATATTTCCACGCTGTCTTCGACACCGTGTTGCCTTGTTCATGCCGCAAACAACATCAAACAACCAAAGGGGATAAGAGGGTCGGCCGTGTTTGTGTGGTCCGACCCCCTCCCGTTATTGCGGTATCAAGAGGCTCCATTAGAAAATAATAAAGGCAACTGAATAATTCATGGACAACAATTAAAATAAATCCCTACCTCGTCTAATTGGATGAACGAGGATTCATCATGGAATTAACCATCGCAAGAAGAAGGCGTCGCGGAAGGAGGATGGTCGCGTCGCGGAGACCAGATTCATTGGAGTCGCGTCGTCGATCTCCGAGGATCCGACGTTCTTGTCGACCTTCGTCGGAGGTCGACGTTCCTCGTGTTCATCGTGTTCTTCGCATTCTTCGTTGAGGAGGAAGAACATCACGGCTTCAGAGAATTCTCCCCAAACACTCTTGCACAACCAACCCCTAATAAAATATGTTTTGTCTTATTTTATTAACACAATCCAATGTTTTAATTTCAAAAAGAAACAATCAATTAAAAAATTAATTAAGGAATTTTAAACCTCCAAATTAATGAGGCATTTATTAACCAGGATAAATGCAAGGGTTGACTTCATTAATAGGGGGTTCAGGTGCGTTACATAATTAAATGAGGGGATTTTGGAAGAAAAGAAACGATGGGAATCGTGTGGGCCCCACCTCAAAAATATCCTACCAAGTGGGTAGGATATTGTGGGTCCCACTTCCAACACTTATCTTAGGTTAAACAACTTGAAGTAAAATAAAAAATGTGCGTCCAATTTTAATTTTATTTCTTTACTTAACCCCAATATTTAAAAACCACATCCGAGCAAACACAACATCGGAAAAGGCATTTCTATGCAATTATCGGCACTGTGATTCCATCGGTGCCCACAGAATTCGATTCCGAGCACCGGTTCAAAATTTAGAAAACCCGCTCATTCGTTCACTGATCGTACCTGAGATAATCTTCAGAAAATGATTCCAGGCACCCCGGGCCTCGGAATCTGGTGGCATCAGAAACTGCATTCTTGTAAAATCCCAATGAAAATTAAGAAAAAAAATTCCCCTCGAATTTGACGGGTCATTACATTACTCCCACCTCAGGGCATTACGTCCTCGTAAAGAATTAACACAAACTAGGGTTACAAAAGCAGTACTGAGCACGCATCTGAGCCTTCCTTCCCATGTGCTCACCTGGAGGTCCCTATGCTGCCATCTGATGCGCACTAGAGGAATCGAGCGTCCACGTAGGACCCTCTCCTGTCGATCCTCAATCTCCACAAGGACC
Source organism: Viscum album (assembly GCA_963277665.1). NCBI lineage: Eukaryota > Viridiplantae > Streptophyta > Magnoliopsida > Santalales > Viscaceae > Viscum > Viscum album. Next base: position 1,656,429,437 of record OY728138.1, on the reverse strand, counting down.
TCTGCAAAAGTCACCCATCACCAACGTCCAGCTCCTCATGGTCGATGATATGCGAAGCGTCAAACATGTATCTCCTTAGTTGAGATATGTGGAATTCATTGTGCACCAGGTGTAACTAAGGTGGATGGGTCAAGCTGTAAACCACCTCGCCTACCCTGCTGAGGACCTGAAAAGGTCCACTGAACCTTGGAGATAACTTTTCCCCTCGACCACATCTCCGTAACTCATGTCGAGGTGAGACCCGTAGGGAAACGTGGTCACCATCCTCGAACTCTAGTGGTATCCGCCTCCTGTCAACACAAGACTTTTTTCGTCTCTGAGCTGTCCTCATCCGCTCTTGGATGACATGGACCTTTCTGGTCCTACAAGAGATGGTGAGATTTCTTCATTTCCGATAAGAGAAATCTGGTCTCTTCCCCTGGATGAAGAACATTTTTCACCTAATACAGTCAATCCCAACATGGATGATACTAACCCATACAATGGATGACGTTGTAAGGCCTCGACGGTACAACCAAAAGATCCAAACGTTACTCTCGCCTTCAAGGGTTGAGTAACACTGTTGGCATCAGTGTGTGGTCACTGAGTCTCGTCTAGTAGGTATCTCAAAGTTAGGGTCAAGTCAACGGTTTTTAAACCAAAACCACTTAGTAACAACATAAAGAGAGGATAGGAAGGTAAACGCCACAAGAAATGTGTCTTTTATTACTGCAGCTCAAATTACAAAGACACAAAGCATCTACAAACAAACATCAACAAAGCTAGAAGCAGCATAAACAAATTCTCCACGTCTAGATCTAGTCCTACCCCTGTCCATCTGCTCCTGGAGCTCCATGATTGTAGACCTCAGCTTCCTGATACTAAGCTCTCCCATGTCCACCAGTTCCCTGCGGTCGGGGTGGACCTCCTAGTGGTGGTGGTGGCAACACGTCGAAGCGTCGTCCAACTCCAGCTCCACGACCATCTCCCCTGCCACAGTCTCCTGCTCCATGACATCTGCCTAGATCGAACCTCTACCTCTACATGGGAGGTCCTTCATTCATCTGTTGTTCATCTGTATGGCAGGTCGGACAGTGACGAGCCACGTCACCAACCCCACCGCAAGAGTAACATTGTCCAGTCATGGTAAGTCTTTGTCCACCCCAGGTGCCTTTCACAAACGATCATGTGTCATGCGGTCGACCACCTGTAGGTCTAGTCCTCTTGGACCCCTGCGTCATCTGTCTACTTCCCACTGTAGAAGACTCTGTCACATGTCGTCCAGTGGTGGGTCCTGCTGCTGGAGACTGCTCAGCAAAGAAACTCTCCACTAAGAGGGCTCGCTCCAACACCCCTATCTTTATTGGAATGCTGTGAGAAACCACTAAAGCTATGGTCTCTCGCCTGAGCCCCTGCTCGAAGGTTCGGCCCCTGAAGAATGGGTCCCGTACCATGTCTGTCGAATAGCGTGAGAGATCGGTAAACCTTGTCGCGTACCGGGCTACTGTCATGCTGCCTTGTCGCAGTTGTAGTAGCTCTTGGATGCACACCGCACAGAGGGTGACTGGGACGAACTCTGAGCAGAAAAGGCTATCAATGTCCGTCCAAAGGTGAGATTCCTTGTCAAGCACCTGGAGAATTAAGCTCCATTATCTGCATGATGCCGCGTGCAGGAGGCTCACTGCAAGGACCACAATAAGGTCAGCTGGTGTCCCTACAAAACGGAAAATTCATACAACTGCCTACAGCCAATCCTCAGCTGCCTGAGGGTCCGTCTCCCCATGTAACTTGGGGCGGTCTCTGATGCTGAAACTCATGCAGTGCCCTAAGGCGACATGCACCGTCAGCGGCTGGGGCTAGTAGCATCGGTGGCTCAGTGGGTAGAGGTACTGTCGGTGCCTCTGCTGTCAAAGGTCCATGTACCGAGGCCTCGTCACTTGGTGGGCTGTCGTTCCGCACAACGCTCGGAACCCTAGCGGGTTGCCATCGTGGGGCCATCCTGAAAATAAATAGGTGCGACATGGTTAAACAATATACCTGGTGAGCTGACACAAATTAATCACAAAGAAAACTTGAAACACACATGCAATCAATGTTTTCGTCCATTAAGTCAGAAATCAGAAGTCAGGGTCCTAGTGTACGGATACGTCGGCCGCCGCACTAACACTGGACTCCCTGGACTGATAGCCACACTCAATACTCTTAACACTATTGCTTCACAAAGAAAAAGATCAGAGCCATGAGTTCTGTGGTATAACCAAACTCCTCTGATACCAAATTTTCACGGCCCCCCCTCGGGGCCAGTGCCGTGACTACCCCAAGCCCGCATTCCATAGGCCAGGGGCTGGAAACTAGAACCATGGTGTAATTCCCTGTATAAAGGGAAGGAATTGACTTTGTAAAGTAATCAAACACCACAGATCAAGCAAGAATAAGTAAACACAAAGTTAAAAAACTGGGTACAATAGAATGTTCGGTAAAGTAAGTGGGCCAGAAAACAAACCCAAACTGAAAGTAAAGTACAACAGAAAAGGAGAGTAAAGCAACTGAAAAGTAAATCTGCAACCTCGAGCCATCCACTGGAATTCCCACATGAAGGGTGGGTACTGATAGCCTCCACAGCTCCTCGGGTCCAGCTGTCCGCTCCGAGTACGCCCCGCCAAGTGGTCCACCTCCGGGTATCGACCCGCTCCTCATGCCTCAACCACGATCAGCGCTGTCCGTCGTCTGCATCCAACACAACTTTGTGAGGGCATATCCCATGCAGGGTTGAGTATAAGTTACTCAGTAGGGACCCTGAGACCCCCGAAGGTCTCCCATAATCCACAAAAAATAATCCATGAAGGAAAGATACAATCACGAGGTAACATCCAACACTACTTAGGTATATGCCCATACATACAACTAGGTCATCAATTCTAGTTCGGCTCCAAAAGCCGAGCCCAAGTACAACCCAATCCACATAGGAAAACACAACCAAATCCACACAGGAAAGCATAACGTAATCCACAGAGGATATCAAGTCAAACTTATCGAAGATAAGGATTGAAAAACATGACTCAGCTCACACAGGTATACTTATTCATGATGACAAAACCACGGATGCTGGAGAACTCCTCCTCTGTCGAGTACAGTGGGCCTGCCGCTACAACCAAGCGCGCTAAACTCCACCTCCTTCAAGAACTGTGGACCTGCTACTACAACCAAGCTCTTCCCTCCTTGGGCCTGCCGCTACAACCAATCGCTCCCCCACATAGGCTCCAGAGGTACTCCTTCTGTTGAGTACCGCGGGTCTTCCGCTACAACCATGCGCTCCTCCTTCGTGGGTATGCCGCTACAACCAAGTGCTCCCCCTTATAGCCTCTATAGGTACTTTTTCTGTTGAGTACCGCGGGTTTGCCGCTACTACCAAGCGCTCCTCTGTTGTGGGTCTTCCGCTACAACCAAGCGCTCACCACTGGGCTATCCGAAATACACTGAGTCGATAGATCAACAGTCCTCAAGTCTCAGCCAGCTACTAGGACTCTTCACTCTGTTAACTCGTCACCGGGAGGGTCCGCTCCATGAGCTACCAGTCGATAATCCAAGTATCACGAATTTCCATGAAGAAGTATCTCAAAGGAACCCCTCATCATAGGGGTCTCAACGCAATAGACGGCGCGTCAGTCGTATGCCTGGTCTGTGAGTTACTAGCCTTTTCGTCCCAGGGGCCCAGTTGGTTTTGTGTGCGAACCAGCCCGGCCGTATCTCGAAAGTACCGCAACCTCTCATAGGGAATGCTCATAGGGACCATTTCTCTACGTGATCAACAACGTTGTTGACAGTTCGTCAAACAGATGTCCAGTCTGAAAGCTATCAGATTTTCCGTTCCAATGGCCCGGTTGGATTTCGAGTTCAATACAACCCGGACATTATCCAACTGCATCCAAAATTCAGGAGAATCATGCCAAAAGTTTTGTCGCATCAAGTGGAATCCAACAAAGTTGAAGGCACGTCAATCAGACGTCTGGAGCCCAGGTTATAAGCATTTCTGCTCCGAGGGCCCGGTTGGTTTCGTGTACGAACCAACCCTGTTGAACTCAAAGTAGTATGAAACCTTGAGTGTAGTATACCAAAACGACCGTCTCGATCCAAGGATCGCATCACCGCTGACGGTGCATTGATCAGTGTTCTGAAGCCCAATCTATCGGAAAATGACCGTGATAGGTCCAATATTAGGGGGTTCGGCCCGGTCCGACCCGGCCCGAACCGGGTCGACCCGACCTAGGTCCGGATCTGGCCCGCATGGGTGCGTCCTGGCCCAGATGGCACGGCCCGGCCTGGCGGTCCGGTAGGTCGGCTCGGCCCGGTGCGCTAGCGCTGGCCTGGTGGCCAGGCGGCCAGGCGGCTCGGCCGTAACGGCCAAGCCAAGAGGGGGGGGGGGGGCGCTGCCCCCTGCATAGAGAACCCACGGCCCCCATGTGGGGGGTCGCACTTGCTGGGCGACCGGGGGTTACGAACCCTCGGTTTTCCCCAGACCGTTCGGCCCGCTCTGGCTGGCCGTATGCTGCCGCCACAGGACCAGTGATGGCTGGTCCCCCTGCTCTGACGCCGGCGGCCGGTCTCCCCGCTCCGCCGTGGCCTCAGCCGCGGCGTTGGTCTGGTTGGCGTGGTGTGACGGCGTCGCGCCCCTCCGCCGTGGCCCCTCTCTGACTGCGGCGCTTTTGTAGTTCTCCGGCATGGCGTGACGGTGCTGCGTCTTTGCTTCGTCTTCAAAGGCGCGACGCGGTGGCTCCGCTTCTCCCCTTTATTTAATTTTTCTGCGCGGTGCTTCGGCACCGCATTTCCTTGTTCTGTGCCACAAACAACATCAAACAACCAAAGGGGATAGGAGGGTCGGCCATGTTCATGTGGTCTGACCCCCTCCCGTTATTGCGGTATCAGGCGACTCTAATAGAAAAGAAGAAAGGCGACAGAAGAATTCATGAACTACAATTAAAATAAACCCCTACCTCGTCGAATTCGATGAGCGAGGATTCATCGTGGAATTAACTGTCATGGAAGAAGGCGTCACGGAAGGAGGATCGTCGCATCGTGGATAAAGGATTCTTCGGAGTCGCGTCATCGATCTCTGAGGATCTGGCGTTCCTGTCAACCTTCGTCGGAGGTTGGCGTTCCTCGCGTTCTTCGTGTTCTTCGTGTTCTTCGTCGAGGAGGAAGAACTTCACGGCTTGAAGGTATTCTCCCCAAACCCTGTTGCACAACGAACCCCTAATAAAATAAGAGTTGTCTTATTTTATTAACACAAGCCATCGTTTGAATTTCAAAAAGAAACAATCAATTAAAATAATTAATTGAGGAGTTTTAAAATGCCCAATTAATGAGTCGTTTATTAACTAGAATAAACACAAGGGTTGACTTCATTAATATGGGGTGCGTGTGCGTTACATAATGAAAGGAGGGGGTTCAGGAAGAAATGAAATGATGGGGCTCATGTGGGCCCCATCTCACAAATATCCTACCAAGTGGGTAGGATATTGTGGGTCCCACTTCCAACACTTAGCTTAGGTTAAACAACATGAAGTAAAATAAAAATTGTGCGTTCATTTTTCAATTTTTTTCTGTACTTAACCCCTAAATTTAAAAACCACAACCAAGCAAACGCAACTTCGGAAAAGGTGTTTCTAAGCAATTACCGACGCTGCGATTCCATCGGTGCCCTCATAATTTGATTCTGAGCACTGGTTCCAATGTTAGAAAAACCTTCTTGTTCGTTCACTGAATGTACCCGAGCTAAACTTCGGAAAATGATTCCGGGCACACCGGGCGTCAGAATCAGGTGCCGCCAGAAACTGCGTTCTTGTAAAATCCAAAACAAAATTAAGAAAAAAAAATTCCCTTGAATTTTATGGGTCATTACATAATAGACACAGACCGTACCTAAAATCCTTCTTAGATCCCTTGGGTCACACTCCATGACTGCATGCAGATACTCCCTTCCCTATCCTCTAGCTCCCTGAGCCTGGTGGACACCACATAGAGGGGTGGGTTGTAACATTTTAGAATGAACACAACAACATGTTGATCTCCAAGCTCTTCTTCCATGTTTGCAGCCCTAAAAAATTGTTTTCCCTATCACATCCTCTCCTCAGAAAAAGTTACACACCCATGTCTCTATGACTGGCATTAGTTACCTACTTTCCAACTGTCAACATTCAAAGGTTTCATTCTCTCATCCAAAGAACATTCGACCACAAAGGTTATCTCCATCACGCTAATATAATTAGAAAGCCATAGATAAATAGTGTGGTCTAGGATGTCCCTTAACCTAACTCACTTGAAGGTCTGACCCATGATGCATTGATCATGTTGTATTCATAGAGTACATGTGATGGTCATTATGCCTCGATGAATACACAGCTACCAACATGTCATCATGCCGAAGCTGTAGAAGCTCTAGGGAGCTCTCATACCTTATCTCATTAGGGAATGAGAAACACTTCTCTGAGGATGGTTCTCATGCTTTTCCATAGGAATGTCACCACTTTTCAAGATTAGGGTAACATAGACCATGTCAACATCATACTATGCCTCATATAATGCTCTCTACCAAGACTTCCATCTTATTGAATGGTGCCCATGCTAGATGGAAACTCGGATACCAGCTAAAGCCTATCCATATCTTCCTATGATTTGGTATCACCTCGGAACCTGAAGGGGTATATGATGATAAAAACTATGTAAGGCACTAAGCCTACATCTGTCCACTACTGGTACCTTCGGTTGTAAATGTTGACTAACATGCAGTGATATATCTGACACACTACCCGAAGGTACAATCTCGAGAAACTGTCCAAGTACCGAAGCCTCATTAAACTTCAGACAATCCTCATGGTAACATACTTGAATAGGAAAGTAGCTAGGACCACCATCTACTCAACTTGTGTTCCAACTAGGCAGAAAACTCTTGCCACAACCTCCATCCAGTCATCAGCTGCATGGGAATCTGTCTTGCATCGAAACCATGGAGGCCTCTACCACTGGAACGCATGCAACATTCTCAGTTGGAATGCAACATCTACTGGTGGGGCTGGTGGAATAAGCTACCCAACGGGTGGGGGTGCGACTAGTGCACCACTTGAATGTGCTTACTCACAAAGAGGGCCATGTGTCGAGGCCTCGTTCCTCAGTGGGCTGTCAAGATGCACCTTCTTGAGAATACTAGATATCTGTCTACGCGGTGACATCTTGATAAAAAAAGTGCTCCATGTCCATTATGTTATATCAGGTGAGATGACTCAAAAAAATCACATGAAAAACTCTTTAGAAACACATAAAATTAGTTTTTCCATGTATTGAGTCGGAATCCAGAATTCAGGGTCTTAGTGTTCGGATGTGTTATCCATAAAAAAACACTGGACTCCATGAACAAAAAAACACACTCATAAGACATAACACTATTTCCCAACAAAAAAGATCAATGTCCTAGTTCTTCAGTACAACCAAACGCCTCTGATCCCACTTTTTCACGGCCCGTCCCCCGGGTCCCATGCCTTGACTACCCCAAGCCCACCTTCCATAGGCCAGGGGCTAGAAACTAGAATCTAAAGGCACATTCCTCAAAATAGGAATTCATTTCCTAAACCTCTACAAACACACAGCCTGAGAACACACAATGATGAAACTGTGAAGTAAACTATTGTAGAAAACGTATTGATGGATGTAAAAGGGGCCAAAATACAAGCCCAACTAAAAGATTTAGTACAAATGAAATGTACAAAAACAAATTAATGGAACAATACGACTGAAAATATCAAAACCATCTCCTAGATCGTCCACGAAGGGTCCTACCTAAAGGGTAGGTACAACTAACAATTGGTAGTCCCTATATCATGTTACACCAAATGGACCACCCCAGATCCTACCTAAAGGGTATGTATAGCTCACGATCAGTATTCCCCACTTCGCATCACACCATATGATCCACCTATAAACATCGTCCATTTCTTGCTCCCTCAGCCTCGATTAATGTCATATATTGTCTACAGAAGACACAATAAGGTGAGGAGAATCTTGTTCAGGGTTAAATAAAACGATACTCAGTAGGGACCCTGAGAATCCATAGGTCTCCTAATGTTCCACATAGGAAAAACCATAGAGCAAGACATCGACTCAACTTAGGTATACTCCTTTACATATACCTATGTTATCTAGAAATACACATATCATAAATGAGGAATGTATACCACAAAGGTACCACCAAGAAGGAATAAGTACCACACATGAAACAACATGATGATAGTAAAAAAAGAGTAAAATACATAGTTTAAAAAAATCCTTAACTCAAACCAGGTATTGAACTCTGAGAAACTAGATTATGATGCTGACCCACACATGATTGCTATGAAGGTTGATAGCTGGCTGTAGATTCTCAAGGACTTTGAACATGTAACATTCCCAGTCACAATGTCGAACACCTCAGCTACTGGAAGACTTCTCCACTATTGAGTATAGTAGGCATGATGGGTCACATAGAGGCACTTCCCACTATCCTTGTACTATTGAGGAACTCATCCCCATCACTTATCATTGGTCCGCCGTGTCACACAGTGCCACTACCCCACTATGGTCTGAAAAGTTACTCCTTTACATCACGTATTATGGCCGCTCCCCACTGTGGCCTACTGAGGTACTCATCGCCATCATGTATTGTGTTTGTCGAGTCACTCTAGGTCGTAAATTTTGCAGTCGTCATGCCTCAGCTAGTCGTAGGTTTTCGTACGTAGTGTGCTTTGGAGAACCAATCCCTAATCCATCAATCGTGTTTCAACGAGCATGAAGTCACACAAAAAAAGAGACTCGATGATATGTCGTGTCATAAGTGTTCAAACAAAATATAAGGAACATCAACTGGATGCCCAGTAATTGCATTATTATCATTTCAGGGCTGAGGGACGAGTTGGATTCTGGTGCAATCCAACCCGGTCCTAATCTATGTTTCTCAAATACTCACATTGAGTATGTTAAATGGACCATATCTCACCAAGAATACTGATGCCATAGACGGAAATTCAAATTGGCGTACAGTTCTCAAGAAAATGTCGTTCATGTGTTTCTAGGACTGGTTGGGCCCGGGTCCGGTCCGACGCGGTCGAACTGACCCGACCCAACCTAGTCTGGGCTGGGCTATAGTGGACTCGGTCTGCTAGGTTGAGGTCAGGCCAAGCCTGCAAAAAGGGGCATCCCACAAGGGCGGCCCGACCAATGTAGAGAATCCCACAAAGGGGTGGACCACCACGTATAGGGGCGGCATGGACTGCAAAGATGGAAGCTAGAATGGGCGGTGTCCCTATAGGGCGTCGGCCTGGTCGAGGAGCGGCCTAGTTGGGTGGCGGCCTAGTTGTGTAGTGGCCCGGTTGGCTGGAGGCACGATAGAGTGTGACATGATGTGCTTCCGCTAGGCGGCTCAAAAGAGCCTCTCCCCATAGATCCCAAACAACAAGATGCCTTTCATCCTTTGAAGGGTCAGTTCCACGTGGGTACCTCTCGGTCAACATGGAACCCACCGACGGTGTAGGATTTGACTCCTCTTCCATGGCTTCGACCGATGTCTCCTTCTCACTAGTGGCAGGCGACGGCGTGGCACCCTTTCCTTTGGGGACTGACCAACGAGCCAAATACCTTCTCTGACTACCGTTTCTGATGAGATGCAGCCCCTTTTCCCACAGGCGGCGTGAAGTGGTTCACCGCACCTCCTCAGTCGCCGACCGATGCTAGCCGATCTGATGTTTGCAGTGACTTTGTGCAGTGGCCTCCTAAAGCGGTATGTATAGGCATGTCTCCCCCTTCTTATCTTGTTGGTGTCTCCCCACCAACGGTCTTCCATGGATGGCGCAATAGTAACATTGTTGTAGAGTAATCTGGCTAGGTTCGTTAGGCCTGTTCCCACCACGTTAGCTTATGATCAAAGGGAGGATAAAATGGGTGTAAGAATTCCCTGTATTAAACTAGAAAAAACACCATAAGGATACCCCATAACAACCTCTTGTAAAACGAATGAATCGCGGATAAACCCGTTAGTCGATTGACCCACGTTCTTCTTATAATTTCAGGAATGGTTAAGAGGGAATGAACAATGGAAAAAATAACCCCTACCTCGTAACCTTTTGGAGGACATCTATGGATTGAAGGAAGATCATGTTATTTGTTTCAACAACCGGTTCCCAACAACGGCACTCACACGAAGTCCTTCAGTTCATGGTTTGGTGTTTCCCATCACCTCCTTCTGGGATCAGCTCCATCCTCTAAGTCTTCAACATTGTGGCACTCCTTCGACAATTCGTTGATTGGATAAGCTACGAAAATACCCCTCCACAGGCTCCGTATATATAGGATAGGGGGAGGTTAACTAATGATGTTTGATTTTAATGGGGCTCATCAATTAAGAATCTTCCTAATTCCCCAATGATGTCGTTACATAGGATTGGCCGGTCAAGCAATTTATATGCTTAAATTTTTCTCAAGACCAATTACAGTCAATGTAAAGCCTCCCTTAAGTGAATCTGGGCATTGAGGATTGATTGGTGCCATTAGATTTTTAAACCGAGCAATGATTCAAAGTTAGAAAATTTTGCTCATGTTTTTACTGAACGTACCTCCAAATAAGTTCATTGAATTGTTTGCATTCACCCTCCACCCGCACCGGTCGAGTTTATGTTTGGCCTAAGGATAACATTTCTTAATAAACACAATGTTACTGTTGGATTTTTAATCCATGTTACTATTTATATGTATTGGATTTGACAATAAAATAATTTCCACATAATTATTTTATTTATTAAAAAAAAAACTAACTTTCACTAGTGGCCCGCTTCAGCCAATGTTATTATCAGCCTAAGGAAATCATACCCATATGAGTTTAGTGGTGGACATGGATTTTCAATTAGAGTATCCATTCGTGAGTTATAAGAAATTGACAAATAAAATAACCTTATTTAATTAATTTATTTACGACTATTCCATTTTTTGGATTTCTCATTTGAGGCACGCGCCAACAAATCTTAAGTCGCGCCTAGGGTATACACGCAATCATGAATGCAATGGTGCCCTCAAATTTATGATATGGGAAACAATTTATGATTTATTTCAAATTTTCAGTAAAACTTCATACACGCACTTATTAAAGCATAGAAAAAGTTTGACGAATCATTCCGGGCACTCCAGGCCTCGGAATCATGCACAGTCAGATTTTACAGTTTTGAAATAATTCCATATATTTACAAAAAAAATATGGAAATTAGGAGACATTACATGCACCTAATGTACTTTTCACTTTTTAGGAAAATTCACAGTTTAATGGTATAGTAAAAAGTACCATTTAGTTTCATTGTCAATACCTATGGTAGAATATATATATATATATATATATTGTAATTTATTCTCGACAAGTGTTTTGGATAAATCACACATTTCAATACATTTGATATTAATTTAATCATATTCTTATTTATTTATAATATTAGATTTTTAAATATTTAAAAAAATGATGTGAATCACACTGGAACTAAGAATATTAATTTTACACATTCTTTTATATGTGATCTAGTCATAAAAGGGGATATATTTTAATAATTTGTATATATTTGGTATCCAATTGAAAATATTTTCACTAAACCACTTCCCCAATCATGTTTTGATTTTATTAATGGTATCAATGTATATTGAATTTTAAATAATGATTAATTTTTTATATTTTTCAAATCTATTTAGATATAAATTATCCGTTAAATTTTTTATTTAAAATATTAGTTATTATCCATAAATATTTATTTAAAAAAAATTTTGATTAATTTTATTTTTTTTCATGAAATTATCCTATCAATTTAAAAGCCCAAATTATTATACAATAATTTTTTATTGGAAACTGAATCATACCTTAAATCCATCTTTGTAAAACCCAACTCTACCATGCCTTATAACCCACAAACATTCGATATCTTGAGCTCTCAAACTCTTTTACAAACTAATTTTAAAATATCAATCCTTTATATTATTTCAATTTTGATAATAAATAGAACTAATGAAGCTAGTCAAAATAGTTCTAAGAGGTATATTCCTTCTACCATGAAATAAAGTTTCATTAATGAAAAGTATTAGATTTTGAATATTTTTTCTAGGTGGGACTATTGTAAAATAAATCCATAAGATTTCATGTTCAGAGGTGTATGTTCAATAGAGGAAATATAGAGTATATCGTTGAATGTTAATTATTATAATTCCATAAAACCCCCAGTAAGGTTACATTGATTATGAGGATGTCATTTTGAAAATCGTAAAAGATAAATAATTTAATTTCTACTGTTTATCATTACAATATTTTTGTATAAAACTATGATAGTGAGATCATATTTAGTCAATATTCAGTTTAATATAACTTTAATACATAATGGGACTTAATTTCTTTTCTATTTGGGACCACCCAAATCCAAAGAAAGATCATAATGGATCTGGAGGTAGATCAATTTTTTGTAAATGTTTTTTCAAAATACTGTAGTAGAACAAATATTTATGAAAAATAATTTTTCAATATATGTATTTGATGGGTTTGATGTTGAGAAACCTAAAATTAAAATTTTATATGTATAGAATCGACATTAAGGCTATAAGAACCTCTATCACAGTATTTTATGCCTAGGTAATTCCCTCAAGGTTTTTGGAACTTCCCATGTAAATAAAGAATATTAAATTTTCATATTTATTAAAATTAGGGAAATAAAGATTAATTTTACATTAACTGGGATGCTATGTTCGATGGTGTAGCTGATTTTCAAAAACCGGATTCTATGAAAACATATATTGCACACAACGTTGATTTATACCGAAAATAATATAATAAATTTAAATGGAAGTTAACGCCAAGTCATTGTATTGACATGAATGAATATAACTAACTAAAAAATGATTATATATGTTTGTTAAATGTTTTTACATTTATCCAATAAATTTTAGAGGCATAAAATGTGTATGAATCCAATTTTGAGCATTAATGCTATAATATTCTTTAAACGGTCGATTTACCAGCATTTGATGGTGAACACCAGTTAAATATATATATTTTTTAACTTTTATATGTTAATTTTTCTAAATAAAATCCTTCTTTAGAATCCGAACATCAAAATTTACTTGGGGTAAATTTTTGGTATTTTTCTATTATAGATCATTTTTTAATTAATCGTGAAAAATTATTTATTTTAATTCATAAATTCCATTTTTTATAATATATTTATACATATAGATTATATTTTTAAATTGTTTTAATGATTAATTAGATAATATTTTTAACATTTAATCCAATGCAGGACATTGTAAGTAATTTCACTTTGAAAGTTGACATAAACCAGTGTCAATATTTTGATAGTTATTATTTCTTAAAAACACGTTTTTTGTTTAGACAACGGGAATTAATTTCAAATTAATTTCTACTAATTCTGTGTTTTGAATTTGGAAAAATTGATTCCATATTTGGAATCATGAGGTCCAAATTATGTAAATAGGTAAATTGTTTTATACATAATTAATATTTCATTCAGTAAATATTTTAATTACCATGGTTAAAAAGTAAAACATTTAAACAAGTGTAGAAAATTTAATAATAATATTAAATTACCCAAACATGTGTCATAATCATATTTATAGATAAATTTCCTACACTAGGCATACATTGGATGATTTTGAGAACGCATGGAGCCACATGGTAGTGTTGATGACCCATTATTTTAATTAACATAAAATAATGACAAAATGATTTAAACATATATGTTTTAGTTAATCAATTTTTACATGTGGTTATATATGTTATATATTTGAAATATATATTCATTTGAAATCTAAATTTTTTTCACACATCATGGTATATTTTTATAATTTTTATATATCAAATAAATAAATTTATTTATGAAACAATAATGTTGTAGTGTTTACCTCATTGATGAATGATTTATATAAATAAGGTTATATAAATTATAAAATAAACAAAAATTGTCCAATTCTTATTGGATGATTTTATTTTGAACAAGAGTCTACTTATATTCTACTTTTATAAGATTTGGACATTTAGAAACCGGAAATCATTATATAATAAAATAATATGTTCAAATTTTCATAAAGAGACCCACATCCCACTTACAAAAATCTATCAACTCTAACCCATTACTCACACATCTCATACTCCTTGGATCATCAAAACACTGCCAAATTTTTCTCTCTAAATCCCTATATTCCTCCTAGAAGCCTTCCCTAAGGTAGAAATATAATCAAGTGAACCATTATGTTCAATCCAAAGGGAGATACACAATTTAAAGGAAATGTCTTCTCTTAGGTTAATTTCATTTATTTTACGTATCCAACACCCTAATAACTATTTATTCAATTATTTTATAAAAAAACTGCATCCAAAATATAATATGTTTTTTATGAGATGTATCCAAACTACAGTTACAGACACCTCCATCTAATGGGTAATGAACATAATGTTTATGTGGACGGTGATCTAATGCCTCAGGAAACGATGAATGTTCAAATATCACCAACCGTCTCTCATGGTGGCCATTATGATGAAATTGAATTTATATGTGATATATATTATATTAAAGATTCCATTTTAATACTTTATTTTTTATATATATCATAACATTATTATTCCCATAATGGGTAAATATTATAATTTCATTTGAGGAAGTGCGGACTACCGCCCCTCAAAGTGATATGACTCCTTAATGACATACATAGAACATATAAAGTATAGAGTTAATGAAATTATATATGATATTATACTCTATTTAAAATAGTCCTATTTATAATTATGTTTTCATTCAATTAAAATACGAAATAGCAATGAAAGTCGTATTCATCCGTACGTACGGATTACCGTCCCCAGGAACAATGCATTTCATTTCTTATCTCCAATTGTTATGTACAATTTTAAAAAAATATATATATACTGGATATATATGATATATATGATATTTAAATCATGAATATAGTTATGAAAATAATTTAATTTTGACCACATAGACAACTTTTAATTAAAAGAATTTAATTTTATACTAATGTTCTGAACATCGACAAAATGTCCTATATGAACTCAAATAAGTATCTAATTGTTATAGCAAGTTAATAAGTGATGTAAATAGAATAATAATATTGAAAAAGGTACTTACTCACGTAGAAATTATAATATGTTTATTATTTAGGAATGACAATGAACATACAAGACAATTCGAACTCGGGGTTAGGGGTTCCATATCTCACATTTAATTCTATGAGATTTCCATTGTTCGCTACTTTGTTATTGCATGTGGTGTATTGTGTACTTAAATTATATATATAATAACATTATTCTCTTTGTATACATTTTATTATATGATTCATATGGTGTTTATTATCTATTGGTCTTATTACTCGATTAATTACAATGTGGTAAGGGGTTTTCATCTCACTTTTTAATCCCGTGAGATTCATGATATATTTGACACTTTTTCATTTTGTGTGGTGTATGTACTACCCATTATTGTATTATTTTTATTATATAATTTAATGTATGGGTATTTAAATATTCATATTAGGATATTTCTTTCATGTGTTGAATGTTTTGTATGTTACCAAATATGCAAGGGAACCATTAACCGTACTCTTTTATAGAAGACTACATTTATGTCATGTCCTTTAATTTCATTTTTATTATGTTGGAATATATTATTCTATATCTTTATTGATTTAAATTTTATTTCCATTTGATGAGAGACCCATTTCTCACTTCTCAACTCATTTTCAAAATTTTATCGTGACGTTGTTAGGCTGTGAAATTTCTGCAAGGGAACATCCTAACCCAATTTCAATTATTTGGGTTAAAATTCTACATGTTGATTATGTCATGCTATGAATATGTGTTAATGAAATCATATTGTTTTACACATTATATCCACATATATTTGGTATATTCTTATTTGTCCCAAAAAATTATGTCATTTATTTATCATAAATCTAAGGATACAATCTTTGTAAGGGACTTCGTCTCAATTTACATTACATTGAGACTCATTTGTTGTAATACACCAATTAACATTTATATATTTATTACAATTAATATTGACATATTATATCATTAATAAATTAATTTTCATGATAATATATGCTTTTATTAATGTTATTCTACAATTATTTGTATTCATGCATTTCTCATTTGGTTAGGAACTCTAAAACTAAAATATCATTTTTATTGTTTTTAAAGATTTATTCTTCTATATTTCTCTCATTAATGCCCATGTTATCAAAATTATTTTATGGTATTATTTATATGAACAATAATTTTTGAAAATTTTAATTTCATTAAAAGCTTCAAGGTGGTATGGGACACTTTGATTCCAAAATTTCGTTATTAAATGGTTTTGAATATGGTTTGATAATGAATTGATTAACTCAATATCTATATATGATATATTTTGAATAAAATATCGAACTGTTATCTTTTCTTTATGATTGATTTATGTTTTATGGATATGTTATAGTTCATAGGATTTGGATATGTATTCGGGTGGTTCTGTGATAAACCTAGGGAGGGTGAGCCGGAGATATCTCTCCAATGCATTGGGTAATGTGATAGTGGTAAACATTAATGTTTCTCCTAAGAGATTTAAAGAATATATTGTGATGGGTATTCCAAACACAACACCCTATGTATCTATGAAAGCTACAATGTAAGTATGTTTGGAATTCCATATGTTACATTTATGAATTGAGATTTCTGTGTGTTATTAGTAAATCATATGATTTCATAATGTATGTTATGATCGAAAATTGTGGATTCAATTTTATGTATTTATTGATGGGATAATCTTTTCATTCCTTATTTTACAACCCTTGTTTAGATTTTTATGCTCATCCCATGTTTTTGAAATCTTTTGTACAAGACTTAAAGCTGAATAAGGGTATTGGATGTGATCAAGTAAAAATCCTGTTATCTAAAACTCGAAACTAGACATATTTCCTTTTAAGAGTATTTATTTTATGAAAAAAATTGGTTCTGAGTAGTACTTTCTACATGCAATATTCACTTTAATATGTAATAGTTATGGCATAATTCTCTGAATCTCTAAACCTAAAAAAGATCATCAATGAGAATTTTTGATATATCTCATGATTAATTAATGTTTAATTCCAGGTTCATGTAGTTGGTATCAAAGGTTTTCATTGAAAAGTTTAGGGATTAAGTGTTTTTTTTAAACACATGGTTAGTCCCTATGTCTGTTATTTCAGTAAAATACTTGTTCTATAACTTTTTTGATCAAGGGAAATGGGTTACAAATGGAAGGAGGAGGATCTCAAATGTCATTCCTATCTGTTCCTAATGATATGCTTGAAATAATTGTTTCAAATGAATGTTCATATGATTGTGAAAAATTTTCTAGTATACAACTCACTTGAAATAATTTGTTTGAGATATCAAAATCCTTCACTATACCTTGATATCATCGGGGATCATGGTTTGTATTTAATCTAATCATATTTTCCCAACATTATCATGTTTTTAATAATGGTGAATATTATCCTGGAATTTCCAAATATTTTACCATATCATAAATTTTGAAGCATATTTAGATTTTAAAAAAATTTCAGAAGTAGACCCTTGTGAAACCTATATATATTTGGTTATACATTATAGCCTCTTAGAACATACTTCTGGTATTTTAAAAGGACCATTAATTTAATGTATCAAATAAAAGATGGTCTGACTATTTTATAGGAATCATGTTTTATCAGATTTTATGGAAATATATGTCATACATGATAATTTTCTGAAACTATTTTTCTACGAACACCCATATGACCCAAGTTGTACATGTTGTATTTGGATGAAGGAAGCAAATTATTTTGAAGTATCTCTAAAATATTGTTGTAGTGAATAGACCTTCTACCTAAATGAACAAGATGAAAATGAAACCATATTGAAAACTTGAAAAAAGTTATGATTTTCTTTCTATTAGGAAAAGTTTTATTTTATCATATACAGGTGAAATAAAAAATGGACAATAAATATAAGTCTTCATGAATTAATATGTTGAGGTCTTAATGTGTTTGGATGAAAAAGAAAGGTATAATAAAACCATCGAGGTTAAAATATTTTAAAGTTGTTTTTTAGTTTTATAAAAAGGCAACCCGTAAGATGGGTGATGACCCATCACTTCTAGAATTTCCACATGAATTAAACCCACAACTGAAGGGCGACATGTTTGCTTCACCTACCACTAGCCTACATGAAGTCCCTGGTTATTATGACTTAATATTTTTACATAAATAAATTTATGGATCAATAATATGTTGATTTTTAGAACTTATGATTTATCAAATTTATATTCTTAATATAGAAAAATTATTTGTTGATTATTTTATAATGGTTATTTTTGAAGATTTTGTCTCTTTTGGGGAAACACTATATGCTTAAAGAAAATAGAATACTACGGGATTTCATTTGTAGAGTAATGGTTGAAATTTTATTTTGAAATGATGTATGTTTTTCTTGTAGACATATAGAAATTTGGATTATTTATGGAAATTATTAACCTTTCATCGAGAATATGTGATAAGGTTAATTATCATTTAGGATGAGACTTTAAGTGTAATCGATGTTATTTAGAGATAAAAATTAAGAATTTTGTGGAATTATATGTGATCAAATACTTCTGAAATTTGGGATTCAATCTTAGTTTGGTTTAAATTGAATAATTTTATGGATAATGTTTTATTGAATGGTATGTGATGATGTTTATGAACTATTTTTTGATTTTTTGTGATTAAGATTAGTATTTAATTTTTAAAGTATTATCATTTTTATGGATTATCTGATATTGTACTAACCATTTTGGTTTTAGTTAATGTACAAAGACATGGTAAATATATAGTTCATCTTTTGTGGATTAAGTCATTCTCTAGGAGTTGATTCTTGTGCTTCAGGTGTGACCATGTCATCATGAATACTCTTTCATTGAAGAAAAAATGAGTGGGTGGTAGAAATTTATTAAAGGATGAATATCTACATGACAAGTAAGTATGTTTTATTATGTTTTTAGTTAATCTCATACATAAATTTCTCAAAATTATGAAAAGAATCTTAAAAGAAAAAAATTTCCATTTAAATTTTCATACTGGGGAATCAAAGACCATTTAACCCATCCATTGTTAGTGATTTTCTAGTTGTTAAATTTCTACAAATCATGAGTTCTGTCACACTCTATCCCAACATGATGGTTTTTTATCTCCTTCATATACATGTTTCAATGTAATCCTAGTATGTGTTATATCGGTTGAACTTTGAACTTATCTTTATTTCATTTAGTGTGATAGTTTTATTGACAATTTTTATTATGTGGGTCTTTTAAGGATGTTTCTATGCCAAATTTTAAAATTGCAGGGACAAAATTTTAAAAAGGTGGAAAGATGTAACATCCCTGGTAAATATAGAATATTAAATTTTCATATTAATCAATATATTTGAATTAAATATTAATTTTACATTAATGGGGATTCTATGTTTGATGGCGTACATGATATGCAACAACGAGTTTCTTTAAAAACATACATTTCACAAAATGTTGAGTTATATCGAAAAATAATATAATAAAATTATATTATAGTTAACGAATATGCATTGTATTGGAAGGAATGAATAGTACAATATAAAAATTATTATATATGTTTGTTAAATTGTTTTAAATTTATCAAAAGAAATTAGAGGGTTAAATTGTAAATGAATCCAATTTTAAGCATAAATACTCTAAAATTATTTTAAAATGTTGATTTTCCACCTTTTTATGGAGAAACAATTTCAAATATAGTTTTTTTAATTTTATATGTTATATTTTACAAGAAAACATTGTTCTATAGAATCAGTACATCAAAATTAACTTTGAGTAATTTTTTTGGTATTTTTCTGATAAAGTTCAATTTTTATGAATAGTTAAAATAATTTATTTTAATTCATAACATCCATTTAATATAATTTATTTATAATGATATATTATCTTTTTAAATGAATTTAAAGTTTATTTATATTATATTTTTACCATTTAGTCCCATTTTAGTCATTAGATGTAATTTCACTTTGAAATTGTACATAAACAAGTGTCAATATTTTGATTGTTATTATTTTGTAAAAACATGCTTTTTGTTTTGACTATATGAATTATTTTTAATTAATTTCTGCCACATAGGTGTTTTGAATATTGAAAAATGGATTAAATATTAGGAATCTGGGGGTCCATATTTTTTAAATAGATTACTTTTATTTTTAGGCATTAGGAATATTCCTTCAGTAAATATTTTATTTATCATGGTTAAAAGACAAATCTATTAAAAAAGGGTAAAAAATGATATTTAAATAATTATAAATTACCCTAACACATGTTCTAATACTATTGGATGATAAATGATCGACCATGGGAATCATTGGGTTGATTTTCGGACCCCAGGGTGCTACTTGGGAGTGATAATGACACTTCATTTAAATTAACTTAAGATAATGACAAAAATTAATTAAACATATATAATTTAGTTAATCTATTTTTACATGAGCTTATGTAAATTCTCGCTTCAACTATATATATTCATTTAAAATATACAAATATTTATTACATCATGGTATTTTTTTATAATTTTTAGATATCATGTAAATAAAATAATGTATGACACATTATTCATACAGTGTTTACTTCATTAATGAATGATTTAAATAAATAAAAAATATAAAAACTAAAACAATATCTAAATCTTGTACAATTCTTATTGGATATTTTTATTTAAAACAAGAGTCATATTATCTATGTCTTTAATATGTTTTGGACATTTTGAAACTGATATTCATTATTTAATAAAATAATATTTTCAAACATTCCAAAAGAGACCATCCCCCCATATAAACAACCATCACCTCCAACCCATTAATGACATCTCAAAATCCTTTTAGATCATCCAAACTCTCCCTAGTTAAGATTACTAATTTCCAATATTACTCATAGTATCCATCCTCTGGGTACAAGACAATTAAAATGAACATTTTGGTACAAACCAAAGGGAGATACCCAACTTAAGGGTAACACCTTCTCTTATTTTATTTTCAATTATTTTACATCTACAACCCACTAAACACATTATATTTCCTTATTTAATAAAAAATGTATTCTAAATGTACTAGGTTGTTTTTATGTTATGTATTTTAACTACAGTTACATAGACCTCAGTCTATTGGGTAAAGAAAATACATTTTCTTTGGATGGAAAACAACTGTCTCACGAAACAATGATTGTCCAAATATCTCCAATCACCTCTCATGGTGGACATTATGATTGAACTAAATTAATTTGGGATATATATTATATTTCTGTTTTCTCATTTCTTGTGTTTTTTTATTTATATCATTTTTATGGTTTCTATAATGGCTAAATATGCCAATTTCATTTGAGGAAGTGCAGACTCTCGCCCCCTCAAAGTGATTTGACATGTTCATGCAATACATGAAATGTATTAATTATTGAGTTAATGAAATTATATATGTTATTATATTTAAATTATAATTTACCTATATTTCATTATTTTTTAATTCCATGTAATATGAAATATAAATGAAAGTAGCGTTCATGCGTACGTATGACTTACTGTCTAAATAAAAGGTTCATTTCATTTCTCATCTCCATGTGTTATTTACTGTTACAAATACATAAATATACTCGATATATATGATATATATGATATATAAATCATTCATATCATTCTGGTGATAATGGATGTTTCACCAAAGGGACAACTTTTAATTTAAGAAGTTACGTTTGGACGCAAGTTCTGAACATCTACACATTGTCTAATATGAACTCCAATAACTAAATAATTGTTATAGGAAGATACTAAGTGATATAAATGGAATAATAAACTTGAATGAATTTCTTATGAAATTATAAATTAACTTATTTTTATTATTTAGGATTAACATGGAACATACAAGACAAGTCGGATTTGAGTTAAGGGATATCTTACTCACTTTTAATTCCATGAGATTTCCATTTTTCACCACATATTTATTGAATGTGGTGTATTGTGTAGCTAAATTTTGTATATATTATAAATATTCTATTTATATTCCTATTATCCTATGATTCATTTGGTTCTTATTAACATTTAGTCTTACGATTCAATTGCTTACAACGTGGTAATGGGTTTTAATCTCACTTTTTATTCACATGAGATTCATGCTATATTTGCCACTTTTTCCTTTTATGTTGTATATATACTTCTCATGATTGTATCATTTTCATAATTTAATTTGATTTATCATTATTTAACCATTCTTTTTATGATCCTTCTTCCAAGTGGTGAATGTTTTGCATGTTACCATATCTTTAAGGGATCATTTCACCGTACTCTTTTAGTCAAGGACTTATTTTATGTCATGTTCATTAATTTCCTTTTTCTTATGCCAGGATATGTTTTTATATATACTTATTGATGTAAATTTTATGTCCATGTGATTAGAGTCATTTTTCTTTCTCTTCAACTCATTTTTTGAATTTTAAAGTGATGTCTTTAGGCTGTTGAATTTCTGTAAGGGATCTTCTTAACCCAATTTAAAATCATTGGGTTAAACATCTACTTGTTGACTATGTCATGCTATAAATATGTGTGAATGAACACTGATTGTTTTAAACATTATATCCAATTTTATTGGGTGTATTCTTATTTTTCACACATAATTATGTCATTGATTTAACTTTATTCTAAGGATACAGTCTTTTTACATGACTTTTCTCAATTTACATTTTATTGAGACTTATTTGTTGTTAAACACCAATTCCATTTAATATGGTGTATATAATGCCCTTTGATATATTATATCATGAATCTATTTATTCTTATGAAATTTAATCTTTTATTAATGTTATTCCTCAATTATTTGTATTCATTCATCTCCAATTTTGTTTAGGATCACTTTACCTGAAATATAATTTTAAATGACTTAAGGATTTATTCTTCTAAATATTTTTCATTAAATTCCTTGTTTTTAAAAAGGTTTTAAGTATTTATTTATATTTACATAAATGTTTTAAAATGATAATTATTTCAATATCATCAATGTGGTATGAGACAAAATTATTCTAAAATATTGTTATTAAATTGTTTTGAAAATGGTTTGATAATTAATTGATTATGTCAATATCATTAAATGATATGTTGTGACTGAATTATGGAAATGTTTTCTTTCTATTATGATATTTTTTTGAGTTATGATTATGTTATAGTTCTTGGGAATTGTTTATGTATACGGGTTCTTCCGTGATAAACCTATGGTGGGTGAGACAGAGATAGCTCTTCAATGAATTGGGTAACATGACAGAGGTAAACATTAATATTTCTCCTAATAGATTTAGGGAATATCCTATGAAGTGTATTCCAAATGATACTCCCTACGTAACTATGAAATCTACAATGTAAGAATGTTATGTATGCCATAAGATACATTTATGATTTATGATTTTTGTGTGTTATTTATAAATATTATGATATCACAGGTTATGTTATGATAGAAAGGTATGGTTTCATTGTTTTGAATTTATTGATGTGTTAATGATTTCATTCCTTATTTTATAACCCTTATTGAGATTTTTATTCTCATACCATGTTTTCAAAAAGATTTCCATAGTGAATAAAGATGATTATGGGTCAAGCATGTGATCAAGGAAAAGTCGTGATGTATTAAACATGGAAATATGCATGTTTCTTTTTAAGATTTTTTATATTATGAAAAAATGGTTACATAGTTGTAGTGTCTACATGTAATATTCAAGTTAATATGTAATAGTTATGGAAAAATTCTCTAAAATAGTAAACCTGAAAATATCCCCAATGTGAATTCTTGATTGAAATCAAGTTATGTAATGATTAAGGCTGGGTCCTTAGAGTTTTTTTCTTCAGCTGGGCTCACTGCCCACCATGGTGGATGAAAACCAATCCCTCTTTTTGAAATGCCTTATAATGGAGAGTGTATTTTTGGGGATTATATCTTATTTCCAACCCTAGTACAACCGTTGATTTGGGACTCGAGACTTGGTGTAATGGCATGACACCCATATTTCATGTTTTGATAGTTTACACCCAAAAATCATTTACCCATAGGGGTATAATTCATTCATTTGAGTCTCTACAAATCCCCCCTATGTGAATTCACTAGGAATTAGGTGTTTCATACCAACATTAAGTCTATTTTAAGATCTAAATTAGGTCTAGAGGACCCTACATTACAAAATTTTCCTCTTTGGGTAACACCCTTGTGGTTAACTTCTTCTGGATGGCTCATTGCCCTCTATGGTAGAACTCATTCCATAGCCCTTATGAAAATGTACTTTTATGGGGTAATTATTTTTGGGGCTTATATTCCATTCCCAATAGCACTCCAATCCTTTATCTGGGACATGTGACATGGTTCCATAGTGTGACACTCATATGTCTTATATTGAAACACTACATCTAGGTGTCATTGACATGTACAGATGCACTGAATTAATTTGGGACTCTAAAAATACGTTCATGATGAGATACATGCATCAATATTGTCATATAAATGTTAGGATGTCCAGATACACATATAAAAATATATTTCATATATTTCAAATAAAAGGATAATGATTCATTGAATACATAAAATCATTAGATGTCTTCACATAATTATTCTCTCAATTGGAACACTAAATAAACATCGATTTTACACGAGCACAACCAAAGGAAATATAATAAATATTTATGATAAGAAGGATTATAATAAGGATTTGGTGATCTGGTTGATCACATATGTCAAAATACAATTAGATGTGAAATACATAGTGTATAACAAATTGATAAATACATAGTTAAAGGAAAATTTAGAGGAGCTCAATTAGATATTGATTTATAAGATCCATATATATTTCTATTGAATATTCATATCAACACATGAAAATTGAAAATCATGGAAGATACTATCCCTGGTATGATAATGAGTTCTCTATAGTTTCACATATACATTCAAGAACTTTCTGGAGAAATGGAATGTGAATTTATTCTTGTTCTCAAACAATGAATAATGGAAGGACTAGCTTATTATGTTATATTTCATATTATTGACGATGTGATTCAACCAATTATAGTTACTAAAGAATGAATTAGGAAGTTACTTTTGTACTTTCGTATTGAATAAGTAGTTGAGCATGTAGTAGTAGAAAAAATGGGTAGATTTTTCATGTTTTGGAGTAGGTCATTAGAGAATCTCATTTTTATGAAAAGGTACATGTACTTATATCTATGATGACTGATCAGGCTTGAGAACATGAAATGTATCTTATGGATTCTTTTGTAAAGTATTAATGAAGATGAATCAAGTGAATTAATTGAATTTAATAGAAGTCTTCCCTCTCTGCTTAGTGAATGGTTTGATGTAATATCACTTCATTTAGTTTATGTTATTGAGCCTTCTATTGGACTAGATAAAAATTCATCGGATCATTTTAATTATTTTTTTCGATATAGGAATCCATCATATTTTGTGAACATGTTTAATAAGAATAATCAGATAAAATATGATGTTAATACATTGAATTTAAAAATTTATAATTCTCAACATACTATTGATGATTTGTGGTGGTTATTTTATCCCAAAACAAAATTAAAATATCTTTAAGATCAACTCAAAATTTATAATAGATTTCTATTTCATTATGATATTTTGATTCATTTAAGAGGGAAATTGATTATTTGGATAGTCAGTTAAGAATTAAATCTATTTCAAAATGTTACATTGGTGAAATTATTAATTTCCTAAAAAACATGTTTCAGTCAACTATATCAATTTCAATCAATGACAATGCTTATACTTTTGTGAAATAACGTGTTAAGATTTGATTATGGGGGTGGATTCAGTTATATTCCTCTGTAATAAATGATAGAATTCACAAATTATAATGTGTTAGAATTACACTACACACTCTGTTAGACAATCAAGAAGATTTAATTTACATGATAACTTTTATAGATCCTGGAGATTGAGATATTGTAAGGTGGCTGAGCAATAATATAAAGAATTATGTTTAGTTGGTTGATGTTGTTCATAATTTACTAAAGGTAAACCTAGTTGAAGTGATTTGGATGTGTAATGAGTCAATGTTACTATTGAATGAATGTGAAGAACCTATGAATTAAAAAATGATCTGTTTTGGAATGATTTAAAAGTTTTCCATTAGACTATTCAATACTCTATACCAATAGATTCAATGTCTGTTGAACTTGAACCCTATCCCCATATGACCCCATAACCTATTAAGAACAATTTTCAAAATATTTTTTTATTTTGATATGATTTGTAAAAAAAATATTTTTATTATATTCTATTAGCGGTAATATTTATATTCTATTTACTATTTAATATAAAAAAATTTAGTGCCAATTATTTTTCAGTGAAATTTTATTCTGGGATATACATAAAATGCAATAATATTGTTTTTTGAAAATTGGAATATGCTTTAATATATCTATATAATATAATTTTTTTATCATTATAATAGGGATAAATATTAATAAACCGAACTTTTATATTATCTATTTTATTAAATATATTCAAAATATACTTGCAATTCTAAATGAAATTTTGATAAACAAATTATTCTTCTATTTCAATTACTATCTATTTGTTTTTTAAATATTATTCTATATGATTTAATAAATATATGATTATTTTATTAAATAATTAAATCATGTGTTTTTATGATTATATTTCTATGTGGCTTTAATAATCATAATGTGGAATATTCTTGTGCATATAGATATTGATCAAACTGTTTCATTTTTTCACATTGGTTTCTAAGATTTAAAACACCATCGTATGTTTTACAAATGAAGTCACATTATATGGATATAATTATTATATATTTTAAAATATTTAATTAATTTTATGTAGAATATTATAAGTAACTAGTTTGATGTTTTTATAAGTATTTTGGTTTTTTTATTAACGATTATGGAATAACTATACTAAACCATACTTTTGAGGACATTGTTAGGTCTTGAAACCTACCATTAAATAGGGAATTCTACTTTTGTACTATACATTAATGACAAAAATGTCGTTTGGAAATAAAAAAATAACAATAAACCAATATTCATATATCTAACATATTTTTAATTAACCCAAAATTTGGAATCAATGGTATATTATGAACTGTACCATTAGAGATACTATTGGATGAACAATAACAACATTTGATGCATTCATTTAAAGAATTTTAATTTCAGATATTTTATAATATTTCAACAATGGTTTCAATGGAATTAATATCTTATTAAAATTATTATAAATATTTATTCAAAGCATTTAAAAATGGATTAAATGAATATTATTTCTAAGGGATGTTATTATATTTAAGGGTGATTTAAATTCATATTTCAAAAATGAATATCATTTTGAATATCACGATTTAACTTGATATATTTTTTGGATTTGTTCGACCAAGATAAATCTAGTTTTCTTATTTATGCTCAGTAGGTTGTATTGTTACTGTTGATGAGAATAAAGAAAAATACTCTAAATTTTGTAAAACTATATATCTTCTTTATTTTATCCAAAAATGAAGAAAATTTAATTGTGGATAACGAATATTTTAATTCATATTTTTCTATATTGATTCATTAATGTGTTTTCAACTACACTTTGGAGACACACATGTTATTATTTGTTGTTTTGTGTCTGTATTACTGATATGAATTGTTACACTTTTTTCTATTTTTTAATGATATTATGCAAATAGAATTTCATAAAAAATGTAACAACATGATGATATTATAATCTAAATAATAAGATCCACCATATATTATCTGTTTCAACAACTGTGTGATAAAAACTCTTAAGCATCTATATCCTATAATATTAATTTTATGGGTCAATTTCTCATACTCAGTATTAGTGGAGTGTTAGTTTTTCATGAAAATATATATCCATAATGGTTCCTTATTGAACATTTTTTTATGGTGTTAACATAAAATGCCCATTTTTTGGACCAATATAGAAGGACTAAATAATTATGAATTACAAAGCTCAAGGAGAAAGTGATGGTGGACTGGACAAGGGGATCATTGTGCCCAAAACCACTATAAAAATTAATGTGGTCAAATTATTTATTATTTTAATTCCCAATCTTCTTGAAGAATAATATATTAAATTATTTTTTAACCATAGATTAACTGTTATTAATGTAATTTTTTTAAAAGTATATAATTCACCCCTCTTGTGTCTCCCCATTTAATAGTGAATATGTGCTTCCTTCTTCACACTATTGATTTTTATGCCAAAATGTGTAGTTTTTTACAAATTATTAATGTTTCATGCACTTAATACCTCATATATAGTGTATTACCTTAGGATGAATTTTGTACAAGTTTTAAAATAAACTATTCCTGAACGTCGAAACACATATTTTATGATAATGGAAACAAAATACATTAGTTGTTTCATTATAATATATTAGAAATTGTTATTAAAATGATGGTAATGTAAATATTGATTCATTAATAAGTATACTATTAAAATTTTGAAAACCATCATTATAATCCACTTTCTATTTGACATTAACCACTAGAAGTGTTAACTATGTTAATTGGTTGATCAATTGGGTGAAATACTTAACAAAACACTGATAGTTACTTATAAAAAACCCAGAAAAATTGTGGTCTGAGTTATGTTTGTCATTATAGGTCAATATTATATGATATCCTTCAATAAATGTTAAGAAAATATTTCTTCTTTGGAGACAACATTCCCATGAAATGAATCTTTATTGAGCTAAAATTCACACTTACAAAATTTCTTATATAATTATTTTTTTCTAAGGGACTCAGTCATTTTTTTAAAACTGATTCCATGGTCACTATATCTCTTAGAGTATATAGAGAGAGTTTAAAGGAATACAACATTAGAATTATCAATATGATCATTGAATATTTTATTGATATGATCCATAAATATATAATGTCCTTTAGTCAATCCATTATTAATTACCATAAACTCGGAATCTACTTACCATGTTCAAAATGAAATATTTGATGTATCATCATTATTTTCCCTAAACTAATGATAAATAGAGTGTATATAATCATTTTAAAAGTATTTATCTCCATGATGTTGGTCAAATATTTCATCAATTTCTGGTAAAAAATAATTATTCTATATTTTTATGGAATTTATCTCCCTCTAATCCATGAAAAATATCATAGTGGAATCCCTACATTTCATGAATAAAATAGGGGCTCCCAAGTAAAAAACTACAAAATATAAATACCTTATCAAATAACTCATAATTTTGTTTATTATACTCAGAAAACATATCATGTTTCATTCAATATGTATTTATTTATTTATGTCTTCTAACATGAATGAGTTCAATTGAGTACTCATCTTCAGGCTAAGGTGGATGACTACCTAATTCTTCTAAAAGAACCTCAATTAATTTTTATAAAATAGGTGAATTATCTATTCTAAGGATATATTCCTTATATAAATGTATCACTTGATCTTATTATATTCTCCGAATATTATTATGGACATATACATACGGGGGATCCATAAATGATTTAGATGATTGAGCCTCCCATCAGATGATAAAAAACTCAATCTCACCAACATGAATCCTATAATATTTATCTAGTACAAAAAAATTGATTATACATTGAATGTAAATTAATACCAAGGGTCATATAAAATTCTACAATTTTTATAGAAACCATGTTTTTTAATAGGCTACATCTATAGATAACAAATAAAACTAACAGACATGCCATTATTACAGAAATGTTCACACTAGGTTCAATATTTTGTTAACTCGATTTCTATGGTTATAGAGAAACATTAATTTATTGAAAAACATATAAGATATGAATGAGTGTGATGATCAAGAAATAAACAAAACATTATCTAAAATTTATTTTACAATAACTGTTACATCCGTTATTCCATTAGTTCTTTTGTCTTTACATCCATTAATAATATAAAATTTTATTTTTTCCCTTGTATTTCTTTGAACTAAATTCGCTGGATTTATTAAAAGTTGGAACTTATAATTTCTATTATATTTTTAGTTAAATAATTGAATATAATAATGATATAAAATTCAATTTACTTTATGATTTTGATGGCCTTTTTCTCATCAATTATAACAAACTCATGTTCCCTTCTTATAATCTCGATGGTGTTTTATCCTATAGTAATCATATGTTTTAAATATAATCATTCAATTCCAATCATTTTCTTCACTATTCTTCTTATGAATACTATCAGAACTATACTTCTACTTATTCACACTGAATATATATTTCGCAGAGAAAACATTTTCTATATTAATGAAAAATATAGACTATGTCCTCATATGAAAAATTGGTAAAACTGAAAAATCCATTTGAATGCCTGAATTTACCCCATAAAATAAAAAATATTTTTTAATGGTCTCCAATAATAAAAGCTATAATTTCTATCTAATATTTTAAATTTATCCCCATATATAGAAAAAATATCCTCTCGTTTTTTTCTATTTTTGAGGTAATTTATTTATTTTTCATATCATTTCTCATTTAGATTTTCTTTTTAAAATAATTTATCCATAAATGTTCTATGTTCTCTTTACTCTATCTCTATATCCAATTTAATGATTTGAATTATAGGCCACCTTTGGTCCATATCAACCATTATATTATTGAAGACAATGATGATTTTTTAATTTTCAATATATCCCAAGGTGAGAGAGATACAATATATGTACCTTACCTATTATTTAAATACCATTGATTTGGTAGTTCCACTGAATTACGGTGGTTTTATTCTAATGGAGAGGTCCAACATATCACCCCATTATTTTAGATCAACATGACACTCTATCCAGGATATATTATTTTTCATATTCTTGGTTAAATTACATAATATTGATATGATTTTATTAACTTCAACACTGGAATCATTTACTAGCTAAGGCAGAACAAACCTACATTCATAATGGTTGGTGATAAGGTTCCCATTACAATTATAAATCATTACCTCTTAAAAACAAAATGCATGTAATTATCACGTGATATTGAATTGTAAAATAAAATTACTCTTATGTCATTTTCAATTTTCTCGGGAAATATTGAGGGTATTTCATAATTATTTTGAATTACAACTACTTTACCCCAAATCAATTTCCTAATGTTCTAATTTTACTACTCTAGCGCCGACTCTACAAACCCAGACATCGTAAACTTATAAAAAACATTCATATTAAATTATTAGTACACAGAAAAATATTTCTTACATGATCCAGTTGAATTTAGTTTTGGAATACTGGATTAGTACATGTGACATACCAACCTGAATTCCACTAAATGGTTCTCTGAGATGCTTGGGTACATGGACACACTCATACCTCACCATATGCTATTGGATAAGAACTGGAAGTGTGGGGCGAAAGTCTGACTGTGGTGAGACTATGGCCTCATATCAAATTGAAAAAAATAATGAAAATATATATGTATCATACAAATCATAAAGTAAATAGACTGAAGAATTTGTAAACACACTAAAATATAATAAGTTGTAACAATAAATGAAATACCCAAAAATAATGAATAATAATATAATATATAAATTACTTCTGTCCTACATGGCCCACCATACATATATAGAAAATAAAAATGACCCCTAAATAACTTTACATGGAAACACTGAAATATATCATCTAAAACACATAAATTTTCTCTACAATCTGTCAAACTATTGTATCCCGGTCATAAGAACCACACGACATACTCCACTCAAACATGATATGATGTGACTCAGATTTATGAAGCATGAAATCAATACTAAACCTAATTAATAGACATAATTTTTTTTACAGAAACCGAGGTCCATGTGAAGTGTTGAGAAGTAATCTCATTAGCCCCCCCTGATGAGTAACCTACAAAATAAACTACTAAATATTAATGAAAATAAACATACTCGTCCAAGCTAAGACACACCTAAAAATATAGGAAAAAGAAATTAATGTGAATCCAAAGTCAAACCCTAGGTACATAATAGTGAAAAAAGGGGAAGTACAACCATGGATGTATATATAAATATATGCATACATGTATAGACAAATACCTATGCATATATATATATATATATGAATAAACAATAGTATGTGAATGAAATAACCTATAACTATTCATTAGTCGATCCATGGGTCAGTAATCCCAATCAGATTGACATCCTGTTCAAGAGGATTAAGCTAGATGTCATACCTATCATGTCATGATTAATTAAGTCGATCTATAGCCTCTAAATCCCAATATATATATACCTCTAACTTCCAAAAATATAAATATCTCTCATAATGATATGTCACCACATAGGGATACTTTCCTACATATGAGTTCACCCATACTCTCCTCCAATCACTATAAAAATGGATTCCATGGATGTATATATTGAAATACTATAAATGGTCACTATGGAAGACACCCTTCTACAAAAGACATTAAAAAAATATACAATGTATAATACCTTGGTCTCAATCCATAGGTGGCCATGATATTTGAAACGTGGATAATCCATATTGGCATGACACTTAGGTGGTCTGAAAGGAGAACTCACCGGTGAAAATCCATGTCCATCCCAAAACATCTCTAATAAGACAGAATTTAATCATGTGTATCATCTAAAATAATATAATAATTCTGTGTATCCAATTATGTGAGACTCTATGACAAGCATTGTGGTCATGAGATCGATTAGGGAGAGCATAATAATCCTCACCCCAAGAGATATTTTAATCAACCATGAGTATACCTATATAGAGGAGAGAAAAATAATCCTCCTCAAATATCAAACATGGGATATTGGAATCATTTTCATAACAAAACACAGATAAATAATTAATGAGCATCATTATTAGGTATTACATCCCCCCTATCATATTCATACGCTCAACATCTTGATACAAGGAATTACCACTAGACATACGAATAATATAATAACCAAATATAAAGGGTCAAAAAGATGATCCTAGGTTGTACCTATGTGAATACCAGTAAATGTCATGAATAATATTTCCTAGTAGTTTGATCCTATGTAGGATCATAAATGAATCCCAACAAACAAGACAGAACCCAAGAATAATTTCTAGACATCCCAAAGAGAATGAGTGATTCCTCGTATAAGGATGAATAGTCACCAACCAGTATACAACTATGGTAATCATTGTGGAATATATAGTAATCATGTGAAATCATACATAAAAGAGTGTGGATGGATGAATTCATAATCAAACACTACTTCCACAACACTATGATTATAAATGTTTGGCATAAGATCCATGGTGACACCTGCTACCACTTCTACTGAAACCCAATTTTCTGACTCTTTGTTATTCAATCATTGGAAACACTCTAAGTCCCTCAATTAAAATACTAATAGGCACCCTATATGGTATCCAATAGGTATTAAAATAGGGGAAGGCATCCTACATGTGACTTAAGATGATGGTAGAAGAAAAACCCTTTATATGATCTTTTAATAATTAAAAAAAGGAGGCATCCTACTCTGAATCCTTATAACATTACATAAGAAATGGAATCCTAAAGAAATAAAGGGATCATATAGGGGATTATAAGAATGGTATATTTGTAAAGGGTTCCTACAAGTGACTCCCTAAATCATCCCATTAGAAAAATAACCCCCCCTACGGATTCCTGGTATAGAATGAAAATAGATGCATCCTACATGGGATCCTCTAGGTCGAAAAGTTAGAAGATGAATCTTATATGTGACTAATAAAAAAAATGGTCTCATGACCTATAAGTCTAGAAGGGATTATCTCACTAGGGATATGTCCTCAATAGAAGAGCTATGCAACAATAGTCGAGAGAGATATCTCAAGGATAATCACAGATCAAGGGTCTCACTCTACTGTGGAGACAAGTGTAATAAATATCGGCAGAAAAAACACACCCATAATGAAATGCCTCAAATTATAATCTAAAGAACTCAAAACATCTCTCAGGTCATACCATCATGATCTATGAAGAATGATACCAATAATCAACTAATCACTTAATCATATTCTTACTCCTATGTGAAATGATATGAACAACCCCTCAAATGGTTTCAACAGAAGAGTACACAACATGTTACTGGGGTACACAATGTGTAAAACCAAGGCCCACATAGTTGTGTACTCCCATTGTTATGTGTGTGTAACATCCCCATGTATACATGGTGTGATTTAGGTAAATGGAGTTTACCAAACCCATGGTACATTCATATGTATGTCAAAAAATCTGGCCATATACTAGGCCACGTTGTGTAAATGTACACAGTGTGCTACTCACATGGTGTCTGGTCCTGTACTCTATACAACCATGTAACCATACACAAGTAGCTCGGCCAGGTACTAACATTCACTGTATATACCTAATTAGCATAATTTTTAACTTAGTACATGTCATGTAGCTTAAAAACATTATCATCTACAAATGAAAAGAATACAATAAAAATCTTATGAACCCCATGGTGTGTAACATAGTTTCCCTAAAATTAAAACCTCTCTATTACCTAAAACAACCATTTTCGACCCACCTAAATTAACAGATCGTGTATAAAGAGACCATAATCAGACATAATAATGGGTATAAAACTAAAAAATGATAATATGTTTGGATTTTTGGTAAATTGTAAAATGGACAAACTTTGGGAAGAAACAACATACGTTTCACTCATTTCGACGGTACACAGTTGTACAATGACGATCCAGCGCATCGAGTGCTCTATGATGGTACCTATATTACTCAATATTTCTCATTATCTCTCTCCCCCTCTCTCCTATAAGTCTTATGAAGACTTATCCCCTGAAAGGGGAATATTTGAGAAGTAGGAGTATGAATGGAATTAAAAAAACAAATGGAAGAATCAATGGAAGAAAAAGAAAAGAAAGGAAAAGGAATGGGGGCCCATCCAGGCCCAAAAATCGACCCGAGTTTTTGTCCCTCCTATGAAACACATCATTTTATAATCTCAATAGTAGATACAAATTCTAAATTTGATGATCTGTTCAAAATATATTGGTGAAACAATCCTTCATGAATAATTTAATATTAATTTTATAAATAATAATTATTTATTATTCTTTTAATATTAAAAGGAATCAAATTTACAACAAAATATTGTCTTATACTAAAAACCTATTCAGGGACCAATGATGTGGATATGAATTATATGATATAATCATCTAAGAAAAAATTACCAATTTTCTAATTCAATAATCTGAATGTAAAAAATTAATTTTCTTCTCAAAGTTAATGTCATGAAAAGAAGAATTCCATAAAATATCCCCACAATGAAACATATTGTCACAAAGAAGCATGGTGAAATGTTTAGTATCCATGATCTCAACCTAAGCATCTACAAATAAAACTATCTGGAATGTTAAATAAAAGAACCATATCATCAGTAATTTTCTCCTATTTGGAAAAAATTTAAATATGGCCTATCAAGTACTCCCCTCTATTGAAATACTTTTATCATCATATCAATATAAAAATATGAGCTCAACAGCCCAAAAAAATCCATAGATAAAGTGAAAGCATGGGTAACCACCCTCAAATTTCTGATGGTTCACTCCCCACCATGTGGCTTACCATAAAACACTCCAATATAACAACCTCAATAGGTTTACTCTTCATAACCATGAATATTATTAATAAAAATAATAATATAATAATAGGGATGAGGCTATGTCAATTTACTCAAGTCATTGTCAAGATATATCACAATCATCAATAACTGGAGTACAAAATGATTCTACAAATAGTTGTATACAATTCCCTTCAATCCACACACACATCATGTCAAACCCTTACTACGATTCTTCCATGGTCCAATAATCTTATGGTACCCCATTCATTATTAATTTATCCACTACCATAGAGGTGAATTTTCCATTTATCCACACCTCACATGCATCCAATACCACATTAAGTCCCTGAATCTACCAGTCCTCAACTCTCAGCCTAAGACTCAATTATTTTTGATTAAATAGTACCATGGAACCTAACAAGTACCCTTAACACCTGATTCATACTCCAGTGAGTTATCCATTAAAAGGATAAGCTAAATTTGATATATAGAACATCTAATTCATTAATCCAAAGTCTCCCTTAGATATCCTCTCAAAAATTGAACACTTCACATTCCCTATGATTTATTTCCATGACCACATGTTACACAATATCATTATAGTCACGAGTGTCTACCCACTCTCTAAAAACATTTTCAATATATTAAACATTGGTTTACCAGTCCATGAACACAAATAGTAATGCTAATAAATGTGAGTCTTAATACCAAATATGTGTGGGTGATTTGTAAAATGATAAAGGTATCAACATGCCTGTAATGAAAACCAAATTAAGCTACCATGCCTCAATCACAAAACAATCATGAAACAAAGATCACTTAAATAAAAGGTATCTGAAAACATTATTCATCCTTTCACTTGTGTATCCTATGAAAAAATCAATCATTTACCAACAATGTTTTGATTCAAAAATATGATCTTCTAAGTCTCACACCTATCTTTATAGGCCAATTCCAACAAATTGTTTCCATGTTCTAACCATCATTATTCAATGATCCAACCACTCTAAAGATGGAAAACATAAAAAGTGACTATATGGTTAAAAAATTAAAATAATATCTAATGTGTCCTAGTCCCTATAATGATTTCCCCTGATGGCCATGATACAAACGAAATAGAGGGACTGAACTCGATCACACAGTTCATCCACATATGGTAATAACCCTTTGAGGTAATGTTGATGAGATATGTACTGGTACCCATCGACCCCGTACTCAGTGGTCCTACTAGGCAACCAAGTCTTCAGAAAAAATAACTAAAGAGGAACAATTTTAAGGCATCACTTTCCATAACAAAAAACAACGACCACTACACCTCCAATGCATGAGGACCGAGTCATTAGCCACAAAACCGGATCCATGACCTATATCCGCTTAAAAATCCACCAAAAATAAATATATATGTATGCAGGGGAAATTAAATATCCCTAATTCAACAGTAATATTGAGACACTATAAGACATATACTATGTGAATCCTATGTGTCGAGTATGATGCATGAGATTCCTCTATACTTTTCCATCCTGGAGTGAAAATCCATTAATTGCTTATTTCCAAATTAAAAGGGATATACATCCATAATAAATCATAAAATACACAAAAATTGTGTATCGTTCAAGGATTAAATCAAATAAAACATTATCATCACTGATCGTAAAAGTAATCATATTCCCCTAACAACAAGGAGATCTTACTAGAACAAGTGTTATTGATTCACCAGTACCATATCCATCATAGGTTCTAACACATTTCAAATACTCATATATACCATATCCCAAATAGAAAATCCATGTAAAGGAACAACTATAATACATCTTTGTAAAATCATGACCCAAATTTCACTAAATGGATATGTAATGATGTTTGTTATTGGGCCTCTAGCATGCATCTGTATACACTAGAGGCCACATACTAGGAGAAACGACGTAGAGCATGATAGTGGGGATCCTATTTGCTCATATAAGAGTAAAAAATACCAGAATTAGCTAATTATAAAAAAAAGTAGAAAGAAAACTATATGTGGAAGTAGTAGATAAACTATAATAGAACATACTGTAATAATAAATAAAAAAAATAAAATCATGAATATCTATTTCAAAAATATATGAATGGTCATCCACTGGACTAACACTATAGATATATAAAACAAAAAATGAAATTAAAATAAATTTACGAGGATTGATTACGAAGTCTATAACAAACCATATACCTAGTCTCCAAACACATTCAAACTATAGTATCATGATCAAAATTTCCACACAGGTTGCTCCAATAAAACATGAAACTATGGGACTCATCCCTATCCACAATGAATATTGTCCTCAAATGAAAAAATAAGTCATAAATTCTACACATAAATTGAGTTTCATGTGTAGGGGTGAGAAATAATCTCAGAATTCCACCCAGATAATGAATCTATAAAATGAACTACTATATGTTCAGGAAAAAAAACCTACATATCCTAGCATAGACCCAACTAAAAATATAGGTCAAATGAATAAACTTGAAACCACAGTAAACAATTTGGTCCCTAATCCGAGCAAACAGGTCAATTTCCACCTTGTATGTCCATATCTATATATGTATACATGTATAGTAATATCCATAGATATATATATATATATATTCGTGAGTATGTGAATGGAACAAAATAATTATAGAAAATATATGATCCTTGGGTAAGTAATTCCGATCTCTTAGACATAATGAGCAGTGGAATTAAGATGGGCATTGTTCCACTCTAGTCATGTATCTTTAATTAAAACAATAGGTCTATAATCCCAATCGACATATAAATCTGTTTTCCATTTTTTTAAATGTATTTGAAAAATATATGTCACCACATGAGGATAGGTTTCCTAAACATAGGTTCACAAGTACTCACCACTAATCAATATATAATAGGATTCCAATGAAGTACATCAAGAAATCATGTAACTGGTTATTAAGTTAGATGCCATCATTACTACATAATGAAAATCATGTATAATGGATGCGCCCTAGGAATCAGTCTGTACGCAATCATGAAATTTAGAATTCAAATAATCCCTAATGTTTTGATCCGTAGGTGATCCAAAAGGAGAAATCTCATTTTATATTTCATGTACTCCATTGGAGTTATTACAAGGGGGACTGTAATCATTCCTATTATTGATAAGAGTGTAATCATTCTTGGTATCAAAAAATGTGAGACACCATTCCCAACAAAGTTGTCATATATCCACACATGGATAGTGTATACATCCCTATCCTTCATGAGATCGTAATAATCAACGCGTATAATAAAATGGAGAGTAATGTAATCATCCTTATCATATATCAAATAGTGTATATCAGAGTCATCCTTGTCACATAGGATAGCGTAATCATCCATCGGAATCACTAATTTTGAGGACATGGCCATATATCATAGTCATTGGATCAATAATCATATACTAGGAATCCCGTATAGACACCCCAATAAGACAGTAATCAAACATACATGCTCAACAGCCAGATCTCAAGTAGTACCTATGGGTATATAATAAATATCATAAATATAATGGCTCCAAAGAAAAATAATAGGAAAGAACATTTGGGAATCCAAGTGAAATAAATGGATTCTATGAAGAATGTTTGGGCATCCCCAATTTAATGAAAGATGAATCGCATTAGGCTCAACAGCCACCAACTAGGAATCACCTCTTGTGATCATCACTACATTAGAAGTAATCATTTGAATGGATAAAATCAATAGTTAGGGTGGTCGAAAGACTAAACCAAATAGTAATTCGACATTCCTAGGGGCTTACAATTTTAGCATGGATAATGTAGTGATAACCACTACCATCACTACCCAATAATGACATACTATCATTAGGTCGGCCAAACAACGATCACTTGAATGGTCCTTCAAGTAAAACAATGATACGAATTCAAAATGGAATTTTCGAGGTATACACATATTTGAGGGCATCATACTTCGAATACAGAGTGGAATGTTAATAGAGGAATCATATAAAAGGTCCTCTAATTGGAAAAAAATTCATCCTATAATGGATCCATAGAAGATTACATAGGAAAAGAAATCATACACAAGACCTTCATGAAAGCGTATGAAGAATAGGCATCATACATGGGATACATGGAACAGAACACATGTAAAGGGATCCTATAAGGGACTTCCAAGATCAAAAAAATTTGAAAAGGAATTCCCCATGGTATCCTTGGTACATATTTAATAAATTTGATATCCAACACTGGATCATTTAAGAAGAAAAGTAAATTGAGGAATCTTATAGGG
The DNA here is from genome assembly GCA_963277665.1 of Viscum album. Lineage (NCBI taxonomy): Eukaryota > Viridiplantae > Streptophyta > Magnoliopsida > Santalales > Viscaceae > Viscum > Viscum album. Next base: position 1,656,389,439 of record OY728138.1, on the reverse strand, counting down.
GGTACTCTAAAAAAATTGGTCTCATGGCCTCTTATGCTAGAAGTGCACATCATACTAGGGAGATTTCCTAAAAGATAAAACAATGAAATAAAATTAAATATATATTTATCATGGATCCTTTCAGATCAAGTGTCTCACACTACAATAGAGATAACATGAATAAATTACAAGATGAAATTCATATTTCTTCAAGAATGTCATGAAACTCTACCCATGATTTCTTAAAATAACTAACATATCTTACTATTGAAATATATGTAAAATGATACCAAGGATGTATTACTTAAAGCCCCAATTTTGAATCTTGGGTGAAAGGATATGAAAACAGAACAAAATGTTACATGGTAGGAGTTCACGACATGTTGACATGGTATATGGATTTTACAATAAATGCCTCACATATGTGTGTACCCCCACTAGCTTGGGCATGTAAAGGACATAGGAATAAGGTGTGTGAATCAGGTATATGGTGTTTACAAAACATCGGGTACCTTCCAATATCCCTCAATCATCCATTCCGTGCATATGTCTAGGGTGTGTAATTTTATACAACATGCTACTCACACAGGGTATGGTCGTGTACTCTAAATGGTCATGTACCCCTACATGGGTAGCTTGGTAGGGTACACAGATACATGGTCATGAACCAGTACATGGAACATATGTTGAATAACATTTATCGTCCATGAATAGGAAGAACACTTGGCATGCTCCCGAAACAAAATGCCTTGTATTCGAGTTATCCCAAATAGAAAACCACCTAATCACCTCCTACCCAAATTTTTAACCTCAAATCAACATATGGTGACTTATGGGGACATAAAAAAGTATAATAGAATGTTGAAAACTTAAACATTATTATTCTAATGGTATTGGTCTTAAATATAAAAAACTATCAACCTTTGGGAGGAACCCACTGAAATTTTTCTCATTTTCACGTTCCACAATTGTTGCATGTCGTTATAACAAATTTAGAGCCCAGTGATGGTAGATACCTTCTTCCTTATATCTCTTCCTCTCTCAATCTAAATACCCCTCATTTGGTCACTAGGTGAGGCATCCCACCTTGGGTAGTACATGAGATGTATTAGGAAAAAATTCTGGAAAGAAAAATAAATGAAATAAAAAATTATTAAATATAAAAGAAAATGAAAAAGGGTGCCTATAACAGCCCTAGTGCCTAACCAGTGTTCATTCCTCTACTATAAAAAATTCCATATTTCCGATTTATTAGAGGAGATAGAATATTAATCCAAAACACTATTCAAATTATATTTCTAAACTATTGAGTGTGAATAATTTAAAATCTATTTCATTAAATTGTAAATATAAACAATCCCATTAAGAATAAAAAGGGGAAAATTTATACCAAACTCGTCTCCAAGATAAGAACCATATTTTAGGAATAACAGAGTGGGGATATAAACTTTATAATATCATCTTCTTGGTGAAAATTACCATTTTACCTCTCATAATTATCTATTATAAAAAAATCAAAATTTTGATAAAAGGAATAGTCCCTAAAAACACGTGTCCTTTTAATAAATTCATTACATTTGAAAACATAAGATACAACACGAAAAAAATGTGAGAACATTATTATCATATTAATCATTTCCATGAAAATTATAAATATAACATCCCATGTAAATAAATAATATGACTTTATCATATGAATTAATATTTTCGAATTAAATATTAATTTTACATTTATGGGGATGCTATGTTAAATGGCGTACCCAACACACAACAATGGGTTTCTCCAATATATCATGTTTCACACATGGATGACTCATTCATTAAAATAATAATACACAATTATTTTAAATGGTAGTTAATTCCTAGCCATTGTATTGGTGGGAATGAATAGAACTAACTACAATATGATTACACATGTATTTTAAATATTTTTACATTTGTTGAATAAAATTTAGGGGCATAAAATGAGAATGAATCCAATTTTAAACATAAATACTCTAATTTTGTAAAAGGTCATTTTACCGCCTTTTGATTGAGAACCCCATTTAAATATATTTTCTGTTACTTTTATATGTTATATTTGACAAAATAAAATTATTATTTATAATCAGGACATCAATATTTTATTTGGGTAAATTTTTGGTATTTATTCTGACAAGGTTAAATTTTTAATGAATAGTCAAAAATACCACATTTTTAATAAAAAAAGTATTTCCATCTAATTTATTAATATTTTTATATTGTTATTTTAATTGGTTTTAAAGATTATCTGGATTAAATACTTACCATTTAATATATTTTTGGTCATTGGATGTAATTTCACTCATAATCTTTTAATATGTATTATTTCATAAAAACAGGATTTTTTGGATTTGACAACAAGAGTTAATTTTAAATTAATTTCGGCAGCTTATCTGTTTTTAATATAGGAATTTTTTAATTCAATGTTTTATATCATGAGGTCAAAATTGTGTAAATATGTATCTTTTATTTTTTTACGTTATGAATATTTATTTTAGTTAATATTTTATTTACCATGGTTAAAGGATAAATCTAATAAATTAGGGTAAAACATTATATGATAAAAATATTAAATTACCCTTACACTATTTCTGACTCTATTTAATGATATTTTTCCTACCAAGGGAATCCTTGGGTCGATTTTGGGGCCCCATGGAGCCACTTGGGAGTAATAATGACACTTTATATTAATTAATTTAACGTAATGAAAAATGACATAAACATTTATATAATAGTAAAAAAATAATGGGTTATATAAGTTATTTATTAGACTAAAAGTATTACCTAGAAATATATAAATCTTTCATAAATCATGGTACATTATTTATAAATTATAGACATTAAATTAATAATTTTAATTATGACACAATGGTGATACAGAAACCGCTTCATTAATTAGGGATTCAAATAAATGATATTATAGTTATTGAAATAAATTTATTTTGAAATGTTTTATTCCATCAATGATTTATAGAGATAATTATGAAATTTTATATATGAATTAATTATTTTTGTTAGAATTAGTCATGTTGTTATAGATTTTTCAAATGTGTTGATTTGAATTGATTATAAATTGACATAAATTTGTTTTTAAAACAATTAATGTTTTATTAAATGTAAAAATAATTCTAAACATCTGTGAATCATCCATGTGAGATATATGATGTTAAAAATGTCATTAATGATCCATTTTTTGTAGCCTGGAATTTTATATTAAATATATTAACCATATAGTATGAATAGGGTAAAAGGTAAATAAGTTAAAAAGGAAAAATAAAAAAATTAAGGATGAAACAAAAAGTCCAAAACCTGCCCAATTAATATTGAATAATTTTATTTCGACTTATATGCACCTTATATTTTAAATTAATATGATTCAGTCCTTTTGAAAATGAATAAAATTTATAATAAATTAATAATTTTAAATATTCCAAAAGCGCTCATCCTCCCTCTTATAAAAGGTCACCACCTCTAATAGATTACTCACATCTCTCAAGCCTCATGACTCATCCAAACACTAGTCTAAGATTCTACCAACATCTCTCTATTCCTCCTATTAGCCTTAATTTTTTTATAAGGTAATTCAATAAAAACATTTAGTTCAAACCAAAGGGAGTTACCCGATATAAAGGCAATGCCTTCTCTCATGTTCTTTTCTATTATCTTCCTTCTCCAACCACCGTAAATAACATTATTCCATTATTTTATAACAGAAAATGTTTCTGCATTATACTATGATTTTTTATGTGGAGTATAACTACACATCCAAGCACCTCCATCTAATGAATACGAACATACTGTTTCTATGGACAGAGAACTACTTCCTCACAAAATGATGATAGTTAAATTATATCTTACTACCTCTCACGATGGCCATTATGATAGAACTTTAATTATATATGCTTTATATGATATTTATTATATCTTTATGCATATATATTTTTTCATTTACAGCATACCTTTATGGTTTCCGTAATGCGAAAATATGATAATTTTATTTGAGGAAGTGCATACTACCTCCCCCTCAAAGTAATATGAATCATCCATATGGTACCTGGAAGGTATAAATGATGGAATTTATGAATGGATTTATCAAATATATCATATATATTATAATGTAATTATAATATTCCTAAGTATCATTTAGTTTTCATTCCATTGATAATGAAATGTATATGTATGTAATGTTCATGCATACGTACGACTTACCGTCTCCAAGAACAATGCATTTCATTTCTTATTTCCATATTTTATTGAATAATATAAATACATATATAATATATATAGATTTTATATATAAGATATATAAATCATTAATATCATTCTGGAGATAATTAATTTTTTACCAATGGAAAATATGTAATTATAACAAGTTCATTTATTACTCATGTTTCAAGCATCGACAAAATTTATGATATGAACTCAAATAATGAATAATTTTTATAGAAAGGTCAAACGGTATATAAAAGGATTAATAAAATTGAAAATGGTTATGAGGAATGTATTAATTAAATTATTTGTATTTTTCTAGAAAAACAAGGAAGAAACGAGTCAAGTCGGATATGAGCTAAGGGATCTTCTTAATCCAATTTCCATTATTTGGGTTAATCTTCCACTTCTTGGTTATGTCATGATATGAATATATGTGATTGACCTATGATTGTTTTAAACATAATATATAATCTTATTTGCGAGAGTTTATATTTTTCAAACAAAATTATTTTATTGAATAATCTTTAATTTAATGATACGATATTGGTAAGTGAACCTTTCCCTTTCCTCTATAAGTTTAAGAGTTATTCATTTTTATGTCTATTAATTTCAATTATTTTATTTTAGGATATGTTCTTATATAACTTTATTACTATAAATATTATTTCCAAGTGATGAGAGTCCATTTTCATTCCCATCAAATCAGTTTTGAAATTTTAATTTGACGTCGTTTGGCTGGAGAATTTCTATAAGAGACTTCATATCAATATTCTCACATTGAGGTATAAGTTGATTTATACATGAATATATTTTATACATTATATAAACCCCTTTGAATTTTGTGATTCATTCAAAATGAATACATTTCTACGTAGCATTTTACTAAACAAAAAATATAATGTTTATTTTTAAGATACGTGGGGAGAACGACCTTTCAACTGTAGTGAGAATTATTATATTTTTGGCTTCATAAAAAGAATAAATGACTTTACAAGGAAAAAAATATCATATACAATTTTTTTTAAAAAAATTCATGATAAATGGTTCTTAAAAATGGATTGATTATACCATTATATTGAAATGTTAGATTGTGATTGCATTTTCTAAATTTTATCTTTACATAATGATTGTTCATGTGTTATGATTATGTTATGGTTCATTGAAATTGTTTACAAATATATGTGGTACCATGAGGATCCTAGGGAGGGTGACACCGAGATAGCTCTCCAATTCATTGGGTAACGTGACAGAGGTAAACATTAATGTTTCTCCTATGATATTCAAGAAATATACTATGATGGGAACTCAAATGTAACTCTATATATAGCTGTGAAAGAAACAACCTATATACGTTAGGGATGCCACAATTTACCTTTATGATTTATGATTTTCAGGTGTTATTCATAAAATATATTATTTTTTGTGGTATGTTAATGATTGAAAAGTATGGTTTCATTCATTTGTATGTATTTATGGAATAATGTTCTATTCCCTCGTATTATAACCTATATTATGTTTTTTATGCTCATCCCATGTTTTTAAAATTTTCTTTAATAGGGTCTAAGGAAGGTTAAGAGAAAGGGAAAATTCAAGAAGATTTATATTATTAATGAAATATTGTTTTATTTAATGAGTTTTATTATTGTGAATTTTTTTGATAGAGTAGAATTGTCTTCTATGTAATTTTTGAAATGCAATGTAATAGTTACATCCTAATTCTCTAAAACTCTAAAACTAAAATTTTACTCATTGTAAATTATTATCTTAATTAATGTTTATGTAATGTTTAAGGTTGGGGACTCATAGTTTTCATTATAGGTCGGTTTAGAAAAATTTAGGGATTAATAGTTTTTCTTAGAAACATGATTAGTCTCTATCTCTAGTATGTACATTAAATCCTTATTTTGTAACTTTTTCAGATCAAAGAATGTCTATTATAAATGGAAGGTGTATGATCTCAAACAACATTCCTATCACTTATTTTGGACTTGCTTGCAATAATTATAGAATAGTCATGTCCCAAATACTCATAAACAATTTAAAACACATAATGAACTTACAAAAAATTTCTTTGAGGTATCAAACAACTCCTCTATACCTCGACACCATCATGGATCATGGGTTATATTTATTCAATTCCTATTTTCTAAATATTCTTATATTTACTTTAAATGTAAATATTAACATGAAATTTTCAAATATTTTTCCTTATCACAAGATTAGGAAGAATATTATATTTTTTTAAAAAATTTCATGTAGAAGGAGACCCTTGTGCATCAAATTTATATTTTATTCTAAATTATTTTATTTCAACACATACTTATGGTATTTTTAAAGGATAATTTATTGAATGTTTTAACTCAAACATTGTATGACTGTTTTATTAAAAGAATGTTTTATTAGTTGTTTTAAAATTATTTGTCATACATGATTATTTTTCTTTCTATGAGCACCCATATGAAACAAGTTGTACAAGGAGTAATTTTAAAATATATGTAGATGATTTTAAAGGATCTCTAAATCAATGTGAAAATGCATGGACCATCTATCTACATGAACAAGATGATTATAAAACCATGTGGAGACCAAGATCATGGTACAATTTTCTTTCTTTTTTGAATAGTTTTATTTTATGGAGGTAAAACAATTTTCAAGAAGACTTAATGAATTATGATATTGAGGTAATCATGAGTTGGGATGAAAATGAGAAATATAAGACAAAAATTGAGGTTAAATCATGGCAGGGTTATTTTTTATTGTTATAAAAAGTGACAAAATGAAAGATGAGTGAAAACCCATCGCATCCGGTAAGGCCACAATAATGGAACCCTCTACCAATGTTCAATTGGGATTTATCACCTACCACTGGAATACGTGAAGACTCTAGTTAGTATAACATATTCTTTGTAGTTAAATTATTTCTTGTATCATGAATAAGTTAATTTTTGAGATTTTACTTTTTCAAATCGATGACCTTAGTATAGAAAAATGATTTGGCGATTAAGTGATAATGGTTATTTTCGAAGATGGTCCCTTTTTGTGAGACACTATATGCCTATGGAAAATATAATACAATGGGATTTCATTTGTGGAGTAATTGGTGAAATTTTATAATGGAATAATCTATGTTTTTATTGTGAACATATAGATATATGGGTTATTTGTGGAATTGAACAACCTATCATAGATGATATGTGATTAGTTTAATTACACTTCAGTATGAGACTGTAAGAGTAGTCGATATTATTTAGAGATAAATTTTAATATTTAATGTGATGGGAACATGGTCATCTATGCTTTAATTGGAGTATGGTTTGTGTTTTTTTTCAATCCTTAGAGGACATTCAGAATGTGTTCCATCATAGTGCTCATACAGGCAAGGCAAGTTACAGTATTGAAGGTGGCACCATTTTCCAGTGTATGCCAAATTTTTGGTCCTGAAAATCGACGAATGGAGAAAAGTGATTTTGGCGAAGAGATTTTCACGACATGTAATTGAAAAAGAGAGAAATTGTGTGCCTAGTGATTTTAAATATTATAACACAGGAAAATGGGAATGGATTAAGGGTCGTGCAAGTATTGGTTGGGTTGCGCAAGTGACCTGTGCGCTGAGAAGGGTCTTGTGCGCCGGTGCCTAGGAGGTTTGGAAACATGCACACCTATTTTTATTCATGATCAAAACGTCAAAATATGTCAAGGGAAAGAGGGTCCAGAAAGTATTGGTTTGGTCATGCAAGTGAGTAACGCGATAGAGGCTAGAGCTATTGGACCTGCGCGCCGAGACCTGCGCGTCGTGAGGATACTTGCACGCCACCGCGTAGGGGGTCCAGTTTGACTATAAATAGAGTACCACCCCTCCTCAAGTTGTAGTTGGGCCCCAAAAGTAGATGTTTTGCGCCAGTTGTTGGATGTGTGCCCAAGGCGGTTTGGGTGAGAATGAAATTGGGTCGTAAAATTTCGAAGTTGAAGTAGGCAGTGTCGTGCAGGATGTTGGTTGATACCTGCGCACCAAATTTTTACTGCTTAGGAGACCTACACGCAAGGCAGTAAAGAAGCATGCCAGTGTTTTTGAGCTGTGTGGAGGTTGGGAGAATGCCTGGTATCCTAAATTGGAAGTGATATTTGACTACATGCAAGAGTTGGACTTCAACAGAGAATCTACATGCAATAGTGGATGTATTATTTAGCGATGATGAAGAGACTATCTATATATAAATTGAGTGTGACTTCACCAAGGGCAGTGAGCCAGGGGAGCCAACGGGAGTGACCCAATGGAAGCAGTGAGCTATCCCTGAATCATTTTAAAGGTAGTGAGCCTGGGATAGAGTGACTATGCTCGAACCATTATAATCCACAACTAGTCATGTTTAGTGGAATTTGGTACGACGAACAACCTGTCAGTGTATGATCCTTAGGGGTAGCCCTTAGTGGGGAACCATGTAATAAGTGTTGTGAAGTGTCTCTACATTTGAATGTTTGATTTCTGTTCATTTACATCATATAGGTTTAACAAGTTCCTACAAAACATGGGAACAAGATCTATCACCTTAAAAGAAAATGTTGACACTCTGATTCTCCCCTCCCCTCTCAGGATGTCCCGGGGTCCAACAAGTGGTATCAGAGTGTAAAGGTTGTTGGTGTTGAATCTTTCCTTTGTCATCATGGAGAATGCAGTCAATGTCAGGGGAGTCCCTCTATTCTATGGAAGTAACTTCCAGATCAATAAGAATAGAATGATATCTCATATAAGATCCCTTGGAATGGAAGTTCTATTTTCTACTATTCAAGGTATTAATGTTTCTGATCCAACAAGGCTGGAAATGACTGATACAGATATAAATATTTTTGATATAGATGCTAAAGCACAGAATGCTCTCATGAAACACTTTTTGATCATATTTATCTAAAAGTGAAGAGTTTCACCTCAGCAAAGTCCATGTGGGATAAACTTGAAAATATTTATGATGTAGATAGAAAAGTGGAGGAGTAGAAACATCAAGTGATACATAATAGGTTCTATGATATGAAGATGAATCTGGATGAGAATGAAGACTCCATCAATCGAATTACTGAAGTGGATGGAGCAATTCAGGGGCTAGGAGAAGAAATGAGAAAAATGACATTGTGAATAAAATACTGATAAGACTACCACCCTTTTACAATGCAAAGGTGTCATCTCTTGAGGAAATATATCTTTCCAAAAATTATTAGGATTATCTGTTGAGTAGCATGGTGGGATATGAAATTAGAGTCAAAATAGAAATGCTACTACATGAGTATGTAATGAAATGGAATTCAAATCCTTGGAGAAACTAAAAATCTCAACGGATAGTAGTGGCGAGAATGATGAGGAAAAAGAAATTCTCTCTCTCATTGCCAAGAAGTTACAGAAGGGAAAATGAAAACTCAAAGGGAAGTTACCTCTAGCTTGCTTTCGTTGTGGAAAAGTCATGAACATTGCTTCTCAATGCTTAAGAATGGTCGATGATGATGATAGCGATGCTGAAAACATTGAGAATCCTTAGAAAAGGTTTTTCAAAAAAGGAGACTTCAAATCTAGAAAAAAAAGTTCTAAAGGAGAGTTTTTTCTTCGAAGAGGAAGAAGATGATAATGAATTCTGTGATGAAGAAGAACCATAATTTAATACTGGGATACATGATTCCATGATGGCTGTTGTTGAAAAATCAGATGATACTGGTAGATAAAATCATTTAAAAACAAGTGTTGATATTGAGTTTCAACTTAAGGATGTGGTTAGAAATATTATGATTAAATGTAAGAGTTGATATAAGTGGAAATAAATGGTAGAAGAATCAACTGAATATTTTGATCAACATGAAGCTGATGTTGAACGACTGGAAGAATTTGTGAAAGTACGGTCTAAAATTCCTGAAAGCGATGATGATGTAGTGGATCTGAAGTTGAGAATTGAAGTGTAAGAAAAGGTAATCAATGGCCTCACCTCCATACTAGAACAAAAAACTAATACTTCTGAGGGTATTGAAGAGGATGTAGTTACTATTAAGAGCAAACTTAAGATTAAATCAATTTCAAAAGAATCAAGGAAGAAAATGCAGCTTTCAAGATTCTCAGATGCAGAATTACTAGCAACAGCCAAGAGTGGTTCAGAAGGGGTAGGAAAAATGTTGAGTGATCAAAGACCCACATTCATGGGAGATAGTGGAATAATCTGTGAAGTTGAGACATCAACTGGTGGAAGTGAAGAGATCAAAAAGAAAGAAAAGTTGAAAGTTGGACGTGTTGAAACATTTCCTAAAGTGATGAAAAAGAAACCCTCAATCCGAACTAAAAGGAGAGATAAAAATTATCCTCAAACATTTAGAAATGACAGGAAGTCCAACTATTCTCCATTGGAAGAATGTATGAGGAGAAAATCATGTGAGAAGACATTTCCTCTCATGAAGTGTCAGTTCTGTGACTATCTCAGCCATACAATGTCATATTGCGAAGAGGCAAGGAGAAATCTGAATGGGGAAGATTTGGGACATCAAAAAAGAATACTAACTTCATATCCTCCATCTTATTGAAGAAAAAATTTATATGGGTACTATTTTCATTTTTCATACTTTGGTCATAATGCTGTTAATTGTAGGTAGATAAGGGACATGGACACCTCATACTAGAATTCAAGACAAGTCATTTCTCGTCGACAAGATAGTGTTGCTATTTCAAATAGGTTTTCTCCTCTCGAAGAATACTTCAACTATGAAGAACCAATGTATACAGATAAGATAATTAAAATTACATTAGTTCTCTATACTCATTTCAATGTCTTATATAAGAAAGGAGGAAAATTGAGAAATCCAACCTCACAGAGGTGGCCCTCATAGCTACAAAAAGAAACAGTACTTGGATTATGGATAGAGGTTTTTCATCCCAAATGATTGGTAATGATGGACTATTAATAGATATCAAATGGAGGGTTGATGGAATAGTTCGATTCAGAAATGATGGATCTCCGAAAATCAAAGGGAGTTGATGTACTGAATTAGCTAATGGAGAGATAATGAAGATTGAAGTTCTTTACGTAGATGGCCTACGTCATAATCTACTCAGCGTGAGTCAACTATGTGACTCAAGACATATTGTTACTTTTAATTAGAAATGCTGCACTATCAAGGGAATGACCAAAAATTCTTTTATGAAAGGATGCAAAACAGAAGGAAACCTGTATCAGGTTGATAGTAATGACAATGTTTGCTACATGACTGTTGAAGAAGAAAAAAATTTGTGGCATAGGAGAGTGGGTCACATCAATCAACAAGACATGGAGAAAATATCAAAAATGAGGATTTTCATGTTCATTCCAATCCTAAAGCGTGAGCGTGAAAAATCTTGTGATGCTTGCATTCGTGGAATGTTGATCTGCAGTTCATGTCAACCAAAGAAGAAAAAGGAATCTCATCTTATTGATCTAATTCATACAGATGTATGCGGGCCGATAAATGTTGCTAGAACTCTTGGAGAAAGGTACTTTGTAGTTTTCATTGATTATTATAGTAGAATGGCATGTGTTATGGTCATTCACAGGAAATGACAAGTGCTTGACTTCATGAAAACATATCGGCAATCACTGAGAATGATACTGGATGAACAATCAAAGTTTTGTGATCTGATAATGGAGGGGAATACACGTCCATTGATTTTGAGAATAACAAAGAAAAACATGGAATAAAACATGTGGTAGCTTCTGTGAGAACTCCACAGAGAAATAGAGTTGTTGAGCGCCGGAATTGACAGGTCAACAACATTTCCAGGACTATGCTGATTGAGAGTGGTATCTCTCGCCATTCCTGGAATGAAGGTGTTGAAGATGTAGTGCACATTCATAATTGAACATGGATTTATATGGTAGAAACAAAGGCACCATATGAATTTTGGCATGGAAGGATGTCTTCATTTAAATTCATTGATGTCTTCCAAAGGAAATGTTTCATTGGAAATAAAGATGGAAATCAAGGGAAGTTTGGTGACATTGCTGATGAAGGAATTTTTATTGGGTATCAAATGAACAACAAAGCCTAAATGTGTTTCAACAAGTGATTAGGAAGGATTTTTGTAAGCATGGATGTTAAGATAATTGAAGAGAAAACAACAAATTCATCAAGGAAATCATATGCTGATTTGATGAAAAGTGAGGAAGAAAGTGAACATGGTGAAAATACAAATATAGAAATAGAGGAAGATATAGAAAACACTCAGTATTCACATCATGATGTTGACTCAGAAGAAGAATATGAAGATGAAACTGTGGCTAGAGTGGATGCAATTGAACCACACAAGAGAAATCATAGAGCTGAGATTGATCCATATAACATAATTGGGGATATGAGTGCACCCACTCAAACAAGGAGGGTGAGGAATAATATGCAATCTGCATTTCAGTCAGTTTTTTAGCCATCCTCATTCGAAGAAGCTGTAAAGGATGAATCTCGGGTGAAGGCCATGAATGAATAGCTAAATCAAATTGACAAGAATCAGACATGAGATCTTTTCCAGAGACCCAATGTTCACAATGTGCTTCAAGAAAAAGTTTGATTAGCATGGAAGAGTTATTTGAAACAAAGATCGACTGGTATGTAAGGGGTATTCCCATATTGAAGGTGTTGATGTTGAAGAAACCATTGCTCCAGTGGCTAGAATGGAGTCAATAATAATTTTCCTTTCCATGGCACTCCAAAGAGGATATAATGTATATCCAATGGATTTCAAGACAACATTCTTGAATGGTGTACTCGAAATAAGAAGTATACATTGAACAACTAGTGGTTTTTGTTCTTGGTACTGATAAGACATAGGTCTACAAACTGAATAAATCCCTATATAATTTGAAGCAGGCACCACGATCATGGTATTCCTGCCTGGACTCATATCTCAAGAAGCTAGAGTTCAAAAGAGGAGGAGTGGATCACAATATATATGTGAAGAATTCTCCAAAAGATCAATTCATGGTTCTGGTCTATGTTGATGATATCATAATTGGTGGCACTAGGATGAAATAAGTGGATAAATTTTCCAATCATATAAATATGAATTATAAATTTCTATGATTGGAGAGCTCACATATTTCTCGGGGCTACATGTGATTCAAAAGAATGATTACACATTCAATTCTCAGGGAATGTATGCCAGAGTGCTATTGAAGAAGTTCAATATGCAAGTATCCAAACCAATGCCAACTCCGATTGTAGTTGGAATTAAACTTGGAAAGCATGAGGATGGGGGCTATGTTGATCCCACCATATACAGGAGGGTCATTGGGTGCCTACTGTACCTGAAAGAGACACAACCATATATTTTGTTTTCCACATGTCTTGTGGCCCGGTTTCAGAATAATCCGAAGGAGGAACATATGGTGGGAGTCAAAAGAATCAAGAGTTACATTCAAGGTACACATATCTTTGGGTTATATTTTAGTGCAGGTGGGGATAGTGAATTATCAACGTTTTCTGATGTGGATTGGGCTGGTGATGTAGCAGACAGAACGTCCACTAGTGGTGGAGCCTTCTATTTTGGGCAGAAATGTGTTGGATGGTTGAGCAAGAAACAAGAAATTACTTCTCTTAGTACTTCTGAAGCTGAGTATATATCTTCCACAAAGGCATGCACTAAACTATTATGGATGATCTAACAACTAACAGATATTGGTGATGAGGTGAATCAACAAATTGTAATTTCATGTGATAACAAGAACGAAATTGATCTCACAAAGAATCATGTTCTTTATTATCGTACAAAACATATTGAAATAAGGAATGAATTTATAAAAGAAAAAGTTGAGAAAGGGGTGATTAGAATGGATAACGTGGGAACTGATGAGCATGTGGCTGATATCCTGACCAAGCCACTGTCAGCGACTGTGTTTGAGAAGCATCAGTTGAACCTCGATGTTCAGCCACCTCCCAGTGCATTAGGAGGTTATGCAATACCCCTCTCTCCGATTATGATAACTTTTTTTATCTGTTTATGGATGTGATGCATGTTTGTGGTAGAAATAATGTCTAGGGGAGTATGATTTGAACTGAACATTAAACGAATTACCGATCTTTGGGTTTAATGTCAATGGGGGAGAAAGGAATAATTCGGGCATGTTCAGGCATGTAATGCTTCTATGACACTATGCAAATTCAGTGTCAGTGATATGATGAGAATGATGAGAAGGAATACATCGGTCATGTAATGCTTCTTTGGATTCATTGAGAATTCCAAAACACCAGAACCCAATTCATGCTTAATCTCTTTTTTTCTACACCGAGCATTGCTCACGTAGACTTATAGTGTTGGATGAGTTGATTCTTGCGTTTTTTGGTTTATATATGGATGGGGATATATTGAATTTATTTTCAGATTGCCAAAAAACCCAACGAGAGATATTTTTGGAACCATGGTCATCTATGGATGAATTGGAGTATGGTTTGTGGTTGTTGTCAATCCTTAGAGGAAGTTCAGAATGTATTCTAGCAATGTGCTCATAGAGGTCTAGCAGATTATAGTATTGAAGGTGGCACCATTTTCTAGTGTTTGCCAATTTTTTGGGCCTGAAAATAGACAAATGGAGAAAAATGATTTTGGAAAAGATATTTTCACGCTGTATACTTGAAGTAGAGATAACATGCAATCCTAGTGTTTTTCAAGATTAGATCATAGGAAAAGGGAAAAGGGAAAAAGGTCATGCAAGTATTGGTTGGGTCGCACAAGTGACCTGCGTGCCGAGAAGGGAATTGCACACCAGTGCCTAGGAGGTTTGGAAACATGCGCACCTATTTTTCTTCATGATCAGAACATCAAAATATGGAAAGGGAAATGGGGTCCTGCATGTTTTTTTTTGTCGCGCAAGTGAGTTATGTGACAGAGGCTATGGTAGTTGGAGCTGCACGCTGAGACCTATGCCCCGTGAGGATACTTGTGTGACACCGCGTAGGGTGTTCAATTTTACTATAAATAGAGGACCACCCCTCCTCATTTGTAATGAAGTTCATGACATAGATATTTTTTAAGCTCCTGTCACGCAATTAGTTTAGTTGCGCAAGTGCTAGCTGGGCCGCTCAAGTAGAGGAAGTGCGCCGATTTTTTGTTGCCGACCCAAGGTGGTTTGGGGGAGAACAGAATTGAGTCCCGCATGTTTGAAGTCGAAGTAGGTGGTGTCGCGAAGTTGGTTGGTTGATATCTGTGTGCAAGTTTGAACATGCGCACTGAATTTGTGTTGTGCAGGAGACCTGTGCGCCAGGTAGTAAAGAAGCACGCCAGATTTTTTTAGTTGTGTGAATGTTGGGAGATTTCCCGGTACCCTTGATGGGAAGTGAACTTTGACTACAAGTGAGAGTTGGACTTCAAAAGAGCATCGACACACAACTGTTGATGTATTTTTTAGCAATGATGAAGAGAAATTTACATCTTTAAACTGATTGTGACTTCACCAAGGGTAGTGAGGTAGGGGGAGTCAACAGGAGTGACCCGAGGGAAGCATTGAGCTATCCCTAAATCATTCTAAAGGCAGTGAGCCTGGGAAAAAGTGACTATGACCGAACCTTTGTAATCCAAAGCTAGTGATGTTTAGTGGAATTTGGTAAGATGGACAACCTACCGGCGTATGCTCCTTGGACGTAGCCCTTAGTGGTGAACCAAGTAAAAAAGTGTAGTGCCATCTCTCTACATGTGAATGTTTTCTTTCTGTTCATTTCCTTCCTACAGGTTTAACAAGTTCCTACCAACGTGGGAACAAGATCCATAACTTTAAAAGAAAAAGATAACACCCTGATTCACCCCTCCCCTCTCAGGGTGTCCCAGGGTCCTACATACTGTGGAAGACTATGTAATTAAATCATTATGAGTTTTGGGATTTAATTTTATTTTTGGATTATTTTGAATAATTTAATGGACAGTTTTATACGGAATTGTATTTGTGGAACTTTTTCTATTGTTTGTGGAATTTTGAAGATTGATAGTAGTATTTATTTTTATAATATATTATGCTTCTTTAGTATTATCTGATCTCGTACTAACCATTTTGGTTTAGGATGATATCTAAAGATAAGGGAAACATATAGTTAATATTTTATGGATTAGGTGATACTCTATATGGGGATTTTTTCCCATCAAAAGTGACCAAGTATTCTTGAATACTCATCATTTGGAGAAAATATGAGTTTTTTGGTAGAATCTTATTAAAGCATGATACTCTACTTGAAAAGTATGTATATTTTTCATATGTTCTATGTAAATCTCATAAATAAATTCCCTAACATTATGAAAGGGAACATAAAAGAAAAAAATGTAGTCCGTTTACTTTTCATAATAGGGACTCAAAGACCCTCTAACATATCACAAGTTTTTTGTTTTTTTTTTAACTTTCTCATCGTCATATTTTCAATCAATTTCCATTAGAACATGAAACATAATTTCTCCTCCATATATATGTTTTCATCCATTGAATTCTAGTATGAGTTATCTCATGTGACCTTTGGACTTCTCTTTATATCTTTTAATGTGATAGTTCTATTGACTCATTTTCCGATGCAGGACATTTAATAATGTTTCTAAGCCCAATTTAAAAATTATGAGGATGCAATTCGAAAAAGGGGTGGAGGATGTATCATCCCATGAAAAAAAATGAAATTTTCATATTTATTAATATTTTTGAGTTAAATATTAATTTTAATTTAAAAAGGATGCTATGTTAGATAGAACACCCCACACACAACAATTGGTTTTTCGAAAATCTCATGTTGCACACAAGGCCAGTGATACTGAAATAGAATAATTTAATATTATTTCAAATGAAAGTTAATGCCTTTCCATTGTATTATTAGGATTGAATAGATCTAAATAAAATATGATTACATATGTTTTTATAAAAGTTTTTACAATTATCTAATAAAATTTAAAGGCACAAAAAGAAAATGAATCCAATTTTATAAAAAAATACTCTAATATTTTTAAAAAGTCATTTTGCCTCTATTTGATGGAGAACCCCTGTTTAATCTTGTTTATGTTACTCTTATATGTTATATTTTAAAAAATAAATTTTTTTCTATAGAATTGTGAAATCAAAATTTACTTTGGGTAAAATTTTGGTTATTTTCTGGTAAATTTAATTTTTAATGAATAGTAAAAAATAACTCATTATTATTCAAAACTGCATTTTTAATCTAGTTTTTTAATATAGTTAGATTGTTAATTTAATTGGATTTAAAGATAAAATTAGATTATATTTTTACAATTTAATCCAATTTTGGTTATTGGATGTAATTTAACTCTAAAATTGGACATATACAAAGGTTAATCTTTTGATAGGTATTATTTCTTAAAAACACGCCTTTTAGTTTAAAAAATTTGAATTAATTTAAAATAATTTCGGCCACTTCTATAGTATGGATATGGAAAACGTATTCCTTATTTAGAATCAGGAGGTCCAAATTGGGTAAATATGTATCTTTTATTTTTAGACACTATCAATATTCACATTAGTAAATATTTTATTTACGACGGGTAAAGGGTAAATATTGTAAAAAAGGGTATACTCATAATATTAAAATAACATTAAATTAAACATACACTTGTCCTACCCCAATTGGATGAGATATTTTCAGCAAAGGGAATCCTTTGGTTGATTACGGGACCCCAATTAGACACTTAGGTGTGATAATGACACTCTATATTAATAAATTGAATATAAAGGAAAAAATGGCATAAACATATATCTCATAGTAAAAAAATTTATAATGTGTTTTATAAGTTAAATTTTCATCTATAAATATTCCATAGAAAGTTAAAAAGGACTCATATATCATGTTATTTTATTTAAAATTTTTATACATTAAATAAATAAATTTAATTATGACACAATGGTGATGAAGTAAATGATTTAGTAATAAAGGATTCAAATAAATGATTTTATAGTTATTAAAATAAATTATTTTGAAACCTGTTCAGACAATTAACATATATGATGTTAAAATGTCATTAATGATCAATTTTTTCCCCATGGAAATTTATTGTAAATATATTAACTGTAAGGAATGAATATTGTAAAAGATAAATAAGTTAACAAAATGTTAAATAAAAAAGATAAGGAGTAAATAAAAAGTCCACATCCTGCCCTATTTTTATATGAATGTTTTATTTATACTTATATACACCATATTGTTGAATTAAATATTTTTGGGAAAATTTAAAACAAAAATAAATTTATAATAAAATAATTCTTTTAAACATTCATAAAGAGACCCTCCACTCGCTAATAGAGGCCACAAACTCTAACCAATTACTCACACCTCTCAAGCCACATTACGTATCCAAAATATGATCCAATAATCTCCCAAATAACCTATATTCCGCCTAGAAGTTTGTGTTTAGGAAGTAGGAAATTCAAAAAGGCCTTTTGGTTCAATCCAAAGGGGGTTACCTGATTTAAAGGTAACATCTTCTCTCTTGTTTTGTTCATTTATTTTCCGTCTCCAACCCCGTAAATTATCTATATTACATTATTTTATACAAAAATATGGTTCATAATTATTCTAGGTTGATTTTAAGAGGACAATTAGGAATACACATCTACACAAATCAATCTATGGGATACAAACAAACAATTTATGTCGACGACGAACTACTGCCTCATGAAAGATGATTGTTTAATTATCTCCTACTGCGTATCATGGTGGAAATTATGATTGAACTATATTTATATTTGACATAAATGATATGTATTATAAATATATTATTATTTATTTTTTCATTTTTACCATACCTTTACGATTTCAATAATGCATAAATACAATAATTTCATTTGAGGTAGTGCAGACTACCACCCTCTCAAAGTGACATGACTCATTCATGATATACATGGAACATATAAAGGATGGAATTTGTGATCAAGTGTAATATATATAAAATATATATTATAATGGAATTATAATATAACTATGTATTATTTAGTTTTCATTCCTTCAAAAATGTAAAAGAAATGAAAGTAGTGTTCACACGTTTGTACGTCGTACCGTCTCCTTGAAAGGTGCATTTCATTTATTATGACGAAATGTTATGGACAATTATAAATAAATATATCCTATATATATATAATATATATGATTTCTAAATCATAAATAACATTTTGTTTATAATTTAATTTTTACAACATGGACAATTTGTAATTATAACCAATTCATTATTTACTCAAGTTCCAAACATCCAAAAAATGACTGATATGAACTCAAGTAGTTAATAATTGATAGAGAAAGGTAATAAGTGATATAAAAATAATAATAAACTTGAAATTTGTTCTAAGTCATGTATATATTAACTAAAGGTTATTATCCATGATGAACAAGGATCAAATGAATCAAGTCAGACATGAGCTTGGGGATCTTCTTACCGCAATTTCCATTCTCAGGGTTAATCATCTACTTCCTGATTATGTTATGCTATGAATATGTGTGATTGATCTCTATTTTTTTACAATTTATATCTACTTATATTTGCTGTGTTTATATTTTTCAGACATAATTATTTCATTGGATTGCATTTAATGTAATGACATGATCTTTGTAAGGGAACCTTTAACCCTCCACTCTTAGTCTAAGTCTTCATCATTGTAATGTATTTGAATTTAAATTTTCTTTTGTTGGTAAATTTTATTATATATCGTTATTAATGTAAATTTTATGTCCAGGACATGAGAAACCCTTTTCTCTCCCATAAAATCATTTTCAATTTTTTAATGTGACGCCGTTAGGCTGTAGGATTTATGTAACAGACTTCATCTCAATCTTCATTCATTGAGGAATGTTTTGATTTAGACATTACTATATTTTATACGGTATATATACACATTTTAATTTTAGTTCCACTCAAAGTGAATAAATTTCTACGTAGAATTTCACTAAATAAAAGAGGGAATGTTTGTTTTTAACGTACACAGTGACAAATTCCTTTCTTTCGTTACGAGGATAATTTTATATTAGGATTCCTTAAAAAGATGAAATGTGGAAATGTTATCTTTTTTATGCTTGTTCACGTTTTATGATTATTTTTTATATTTTGTGCATTGTTTACACATATGGGTTGTTTCATGATAAACCTATTGAGGGTGAGCCCAAGATTTATACCCAATGTTTTAGGCAATGTGACAAAGGTAAAAATTAATTTTTATCATAATATATTTATTTAATGTTGTGTTATGGGTATTCAAAATGTAACTCCCTATGTAGATGTGAATGCTACAATGTAAGTATGTTATAGATGCCACAATTTACCTTTAGGATACATCATTTCCATGTGTTATTCATAAAACATATGATTTTATGTGTTATGTTAAATATTAAAAGGAATTATTTCATTGATTTGTATGTATTGATGGACTAATATTTTCTTTCCTTGTCTTATAACCCTTAATGTGATTTTTATGCACATCACATGTTTTTGAAATGTTTATCATAGTGTATAAGGTTGGGTAAGAGAAAATAATAATTAAATTGTGGTTATAGAAAGAAAAGATGTCTTTTTTTATTTAAGGATATTTATTATATTGAAATTTTTTTGATAGAGTAGATGTTTCTAAATTGTAATTTTTAAAATGTAATGTAATAGTCACACCCTAATTCTCTAAAAGTCAAAACATGAAAATATATACAATGTGAATTATTAACATAAATCAAGATTATGTAATTTTTATAGCTAGGCCCTTATAATAAATAATTCTAATTTACATTTTGTAGGGGAAGGAAAATAAATATGGTTGAGATTAGATACTCTGAATGAAATAAAAATATATTGAATGATAACATAACATAAACATAGAACAAGTGATATGGGATGGATGGATAATCAATGAAAGAAAAAAATCATCTAAAATGGATGAAATTTTATTTCCATGATAATAAATTAAATTTTTTGATAACAATAATCAAGGATCACATATAGATTGAATGAATAATCAAGGTAACCAAAAAAGGTTTTCAAGGCCTTATGTCAATTTACACGACTGATATGTGGTTAACTATACACAAAAAAGCATGTTTCCTTTCCACTTGGGACCTATTAAGGGATCATGGGGTTGTATAATTATCGACCCCACCCATCAACTGAGTAAATCTATGGCCTTCAATGCAAGAAAAAACTGTTGTAATTGATATTTTGTTTTTCTAATATTAATTTATTTTTATTGTATGTTTAGAATAATACAAATAACTCACAATATTTTTATAATTTATAGATAAATATATTTAATTATATTTTATGTCTTAATATTATTATTTAATTATATTATATAAATCAATATTTTTCTTTAGTTATGTTTTTATTAAATTTATTTATGACTTATTTTATTTATTCAAACAATATTTTATTTTTAAAATTTGTTTTTATTAGTTTTTAAATTACTTTTCTGTATTTTATTTTACACAAACCTGAGTTTTTAAATTCATTTATTACTCTTAGGTAGTTTTTTTGAAAAATCATTACTCTTACATAATTACTTTTTACCCTTATGCAATTATGAGTTTCCCTTAGAAGAGATCATAGATTCATTTAGAAAATAAAAAAGTTAAACATTACATGTGGAGTTTAAATTTAAATCCACCTATACATATATCTATTTATCTTTACATTGTATATAAAATTATCACATTAACATTTTGATCCAATACAAAATTCTTGTTACTATTATTAATGGATATAAATGACCAAAACATGAATATCAGTTTCAAATATACTATTTTTTATCAATTCTCCTGATATTGTGATTGGTTTCTTCATTATATTACAAGTTTCAATTATTTAAATCATTCCATAAATTAAAATTAATTTTATAGAATTAAATAAATGATATTTTATAGTGTTTTATACATATTTACATAAATATCAATCATTATTCTTTATTTATGCATGAACATACTACAGGGATAAAAAATAAATTTTGTTATTATTGGATGTTTTTTTAGTTTTTAATGTTTCTAAACTAATATTATATGGTAAAAAATTATTTAATTTATTATATAATTATTAATAAAATAATAATTATTTTCGAAATTCTTCATTTCTACATGCATATTGTCTACTTGTTATAGAAATTTTTCTTTTAGGGATGATGTTGTTCAATTTTCCTTAGATTTTATTGATTTATAATATTTTATGTTTTCAATATTTTGTACAATGATTTAAAATTTTTTTGAGTTGTTATTTTGGGTTTGAAATATTAGAAATTTTCTAGTGAAAAATTTTCAATGTTAATATATATATATATAACTCTGATAATTTTTTAACAATCATTTTTGAATTTGTTTTTTAAACATTCGGCTACTAAAATAATATTTCTACAATAAAATTTCACTTATTTTAAATTCATACTTTTAAAAAGTAGATTTTGTATGATAATTCAATGAAAGTTTATGGTCATGTGTATATAATTACCTCTTTACTAGACGATCTCTCAATGACTAAAATTATACTACGTTGACTTTCACTACAATGACAATAGAATCTGATCAAATAATCATGAACCAGTACTTTCATTTCAAATTTTTATCTTATATATATATATATATATTCATGGTTGTTTTATAGTTTCTATAACTCTTATTACATTATATTACAATTTATATGAATTTATATTTTTTATTTTAAATGAAAGATCATTTTATTTATTTAGGTTGTGACTCCATGAATCTATAGTAAGAACCATTCAGGTTTTGATAACTGCTGACTAAATTCATTATTTTAATTAAGAAATGACTCCTCATACAAAATTAATGTGTATTATTTGTTTTACTTAC
This sequence comes from Viscum album, assembly GCA_963277665.1. NCBI lineage: Eukaryota > Viridiplantae > Streptophyta > Magnoliopsida > Santalales > Viscaceae > Viscum > Viscum album. The sequence continues at coordinate 1,656,366,438 of OY728138.1, read as the reverse complement.
ACTAGAAATATTATATAGAAATATGTTTGTGAGTTCACTAAAAAAAGTTATTGTAGTTAACAATGAACATCTCATCAAGTATAAATGTATAATAGATAACTATGTTTTCTTTGGACCGAACTACTATAATAATCCACGTGTGATTTATTTTATTTTTATTTATAATTAAAATTGATAATTAATTTTGATAATTAATCAATCAAACTAAAAATTATCAATTGGTATTTTAAACCCCACCCTCTAGACTATAAGACATCAGCATATTTGACATAACAATTGGTATCAATGGTTGTTCCTCTTGGAATTTTATGATCCTTCTATAGACTTTTCCCCTATTTTTTAGGTTTATTGTTATTTTCTTCAATCGTATTTCTTGAACTCATAGTTTATGGATATTAAGCCTTTTAAATGCTATGAATTAACTAAAATAATGGATCAAATTCTCAAAAAGACACATCACTTTGATGGAAACTACTATGGAAAATTTTAATATCGAATATAAGAATACCTCAAACAGTTAATCATAGAACACTGATTCATCAGCGAAAAATTTAAAAAAATACCTGAAGCCTCCCTATATAACCATATAAGTAATGATACTACTAAATAGGTTATGAATAAAAAATTAGTAAATAGTAAATATTTTCACATTAATTGAAGTGTGAATAGTCATATGTATGTAAGAATGAAATCTAATTATATATGGAAAATTCTAATAGTTACTCACCTTGTCTTAAATTATATTATTTGAAAAGAACATGGAATAAATTCATTAGATTACAAATATTTCATGATGGGTGATGTTGAATGTTTTAATAAAATATTCGATTGATTCATTAGCATTATAAATTGAATGAATTATATTAGATAAATGATGGATACCCCAAACTTTTTTATAGATTCCAAAATTCTATACCCAAAAAGTGTCATGAAAACAAGGTCATGATCGATAAAATATAGAATGTAAAGTAATCCACATTGAATGAAATCATAATATAACTTTTTCAAAATGTAAATGAGTTGAATAACGAAGTAGAATAAGTTAATTCAAATAGGAATGATCTCTCATTAAAATATCATAAAACATTTATTTACAAATCTATTAAACCAAAGTGATTGAAAATATAAAAATGATAAATTTTAAATATAATATGGTATTTATAAATTTATAATGGAAAATAAATAGTTAAAGAAGATACAATGTAAAATTCAAACGACCGATGGAAAATAATAATATGTTAGTATATATAGACTGGATGTAACAAGTAATAAATGTAAAAATAAGAGAATTATCACTCTAAAATATATATATTATAATAAAAAAACAGAATAAAAATGAAATAATGAATTGATGTATGATTATAATTATGGATTGAGTTTCACCAATGGGAATGATTATATTGTCATATTCAAAAGCGAGATGGATTCAAACCAACTATTTTTGTTCGTAGAACATAAATATGGGGTATTAATTTATTTTTATTATATTTTTCATTCTGATAGTTTTTATTATCCCTCTGATAATCAATATGAATAAATAGAATTCTCTGAATGGATGTTTTAAGAGTAATGTGTGATTTAAAATAGTTGAAATAAGAAAATTATTGGATTATATACAAAATTTAGTGTTTCATGAAGGATAATTATTATATTAAGGTTGAAATGATAAATTAAACTACATGTTTAATTTGTATGATTGATGATGATTTTTGTTTGTTAAAAAGAAAAATTATAATATTAGATATGATGATGTAACCATAAAATAATGGTCATAAATTTTTTTTATAATGAATAAAAAATTATGAAAATATGGTATCAATGATGAAAATAAATAAATATAAAAATAGTTTGTGTTATTATATGTAGATTCCTATGTTATAAAATAATAATATTGTTAAATTTTACACTGGAAATATTTATACAATTATATTAATTAAATTTATTATGAAAGGACATTATACAAAGAAATTTTCTAATAGATTGACATAATATATTAGTAATAATAGAGATTTATATAAAATTATTCATCTTCTTAATTTCATTAAAAAAATGTATTAAATCTATTTGGATAACTATGAATTCTTTTTTGAACTATGCTGGACAAAAAATATAACTGGTATTAAAAATTTTCAATTTAGAAATTATCTTTTTAAAATAACAGCTTTAAGAATCTCAAAAACACATGTTATGTCAAAAATAGATTTTCCTATCCCTAGCTGGTGGCATATCAAATTTTCTAACTTATAAAAAATGTGGTGGAGGCTTTGTCACTTTTCTGAGATAACTATAAAGGTATTCTTATAGGTTTTAGTTAATTATTTAAATCAAATATTATTATAATTTAAAAATGGTCATATGTTAATGTAATTAAATATAAATAATTAGATTTTTATAACAATTAGATGATGGTATATATGATAAATTCAAATATAATAAATTATTAATTTTCAAAAAATGGAAATGTTTTATTTTATGCTAATAAAATTAATAATATTGATACTATTAATTTATTTCATATATCCGAAAAAATGTTAAATTCCAAATGAAATAGAAAAAAAAAATATTTTATGGAAGAAATTTGTAAGACATTTTCATTTACAAATGATATATAAATAAACTATGTTTGTACATGTTCTACATTTATCCAAGTAAATGAAAAGAAATTATTTGGTTTTTGATTCATTATTGAGAAGTAATAAGCATAAGTAATATTTTAAATCTATAAATCATTTTTCTTCTACTATACTTCTTGAATTATTGTAGCCTTATTTATATGGTGTTATATAAATTTCTAGTCTAGGTTGTCAGAAGTATTTTTTTATTGTTAATGATATTAGTAGATTTACATGGGTTTATTTTATGACTCATTTACATGGATCCTTGGATGGATTTATTTTTTGTAAGATAGTAAAAAATATGATGGTTTATATAAATAATTATAATAATAGTGCTAATATAGGAAATTTATTTATGAATTATTTTTATGTACACACTTATTTTTATAATTTATTTTCTCATTGTACTTCATAAAAATGTTGTTGTAGAACATAAAAATTAAAATATTCAAGAATATGATTAAAAGTGTTAAAAATATTTTGTTTTCCTAATTATTTTATGAGTTTAATATATTAACATTAATATATTTTAGATATATTTTGTGTCAGACAATTTTTTAAGAAAACTCATTATGGGTTTATTAATGGTGAATAAATATATATTGGTTATTTAAATTTTTTGGTTATAATATGTTTAACTTGAAGAATGTAGATAATTTAGATACTTTTTCTTAAAATTATTTATGGATTATTATTTTAATTATTATAATAGTAAAACATTTATATTATATAATAATCATAAAATGATTATTGAAAACCCATTCATATAAAATTTTATGAATCTTAATTTTTGGAAATATTATTTTTAAAATTTAGAAGTTAATTTCCTGGATTTATATTTTAGTGAACAAAACTATATATATCATATATATTGAGGTGGATAACATTTATTATCACTATGACCATTGATCTTAGAAGATTAAAAATGGTCACCCTATTAAAAATGTGATATGAAATAATCGTTTTGGTAAGATAACCAAATCCTTTTATTTATACTTCTTTTATAATTCTTAATTTTATTTTTATTGTATACATGATGATATTTTGGATACTTGTAAGAATTATAATTGGATTATATCTATTCAATATAATCATAACTAAATTTTTGGATACTTGTAATGATTATAATTGGATTATATCTATACACGATATACTTAATTAGTTTAATAGAAATAAATTATGGACATTTGTTGAACCCCATTTAGACAATCATGTTATTGAAAGAAAATACAATTCTATAAATTTAAGGAATGAATCTAGTTATATATATTTAAAAATATTTATAGTCTTATTTCTCAATGTTTTGGTCAATAATCGGTATATTTTTATTAATATTTTTCATGTGACACCCCAATATTTTGTGAATAGTTTGTTTTTCAAATTTATCTTTTCAAAATTTTTCATTTCATATTACACTAGAAATAGTTAATTATATATATATATATATATATATTAAATCACATAGTCAGAAATTCATTTCAGACGTTATAACAACATTTCATGCACTAGACACAATACAAACATGGCTTGAAATACAAGCAACACTAAAATGGTCTATGATGCACAGAAGACAAATTTTATAGTAAACATATATATATATATATATATATATATATATATATATATATATATATTCAATTAATAAAATGAGATAACTATAACCAATCCCTTAAAATAGTATTTCACGTTTTAGTAAATAATTTCAAATATTATTTATAATTTTTTATATAAATAGAACATATTGATAATAAAAGATATGATTTTGGATATAATTCATTTTATTTTTAAAACCCATCATTTTCTCGAATGAACTAATTTTAATAATGAAAGTAATTTTAGAACATTTTTAAATTTTATATTTTGTAAAATAGACATAATTTTTTGAATTTATAACATTGAAATTATCCTACACTTAAATTTATAAATTTTTTAGAAACTTCATTTTTTATGAATAGTGAATATTAATATTTTTCATTTAAAACTGCCATTTTTTCTAACTAATTATTAATGATAATTGATATTATTGATTTTTATAGAGTTAAAAAAATATATATTACATAAAATATTAAAATTTATTTCATTTGTAACAATTTTACTTTGAAACTGAATATATAATATTAACAAACATGTGCATGTTTTCTAAATTTTAATCCATGTTATTTCGTTCCATCTGTGGGATTAAAACTAATATAAATTTTTCCATTTCAGGTAAATGAATTTAAAAAATCATAAATAAAAAATTGATGTAAGTCTAGTATATACTATCTAATACTGAAATTTTAATTTTTTTTACCATCATGATTAGTAATAGTGATTAAAATTATTCAGAGTAGTTAAGGTAAAACTATTCTTAATTAAAGAATAATAATTATAATTATGACAAAAAATGTCCTATATACTTTTTAAACACCAATTTTATGTCTGTAGGACATCCATATAACTTCCATTATTAATTTATATTGTTTATTTAATACTTTATATTAAGTAATAACATGTGCACACCTAATATGTCTCTAGGAATTGTTAATGTGGCATTTTCATTCCCTTTTAAATGACACCATCTGTAGACATTCCTAACACCTCCCAATCCTTTGATGTTCTTCCAAGATCTACCCAATTAGTGTCCAAAAAATAATACCTTTGAACATGAAGCCTCATTTTTTAATAAATCTTATCATAGAATCCTTTTGGTATATCTTAAAACGAGTTACTCGATTAATAAGTAATGTATTCTCTCAAGATCAATTCCATTATTTTCTTTTTCCACCCCATGGAGACTCTTTATTCCATTATTGTGTGATAGAACAGTTATTATCTATATAGAAATATGTTTTTATTCTAGTGGAATGACCTGAACATGCACACACCTCCAATTATTGGATTTTGAAAAAAGAATTTTTCTTGTTTGGAAAACAAATAACTCACGAAATAATGATTGTTCATATTTCCTTTAACACCAATCATGGTTGAAACTATGATAGAAAATCTAATTATATATTTAATATATTATATTTAGTATTTATTTAATAAAATTCATTCCATTTGAAACACACATATTTTTACCTTCCATTTTGTGTTAATACAATAACCTCTTCTGAAAAAGTGTGGACTACTTCCCACTCAAAGTGATGACATTCATTCACCCACCACATAGAATGTATTAAGGATGAGTTTAATGAACATATATTATAAATATGATATATTTAATCTACTGTATTATGTATATATATATATATTTATATACATACATTTATATATATATACATATATCATTTACATTCTTTCTTACTATATGGGAACAAAAACATAGAACATAGTTCATTCATACTTACAACTTACTGTCTCCATGAATAGTGTGTTACATTATGTAAATCATTATGATATAGATTATTATAATTTTAATATACTATATATACATGAAATTTATAGGATTTTAAAAAAATTTCAGTCTTGATATAAGTATAAGGATAGATGATAAAAAAAATTAAGGCACATGTGAAGAACAAAGTGAAGAGTACCTGATGTGAAACCTTCACATAGGATCGATAACTAGTTGGTAATATAATGTAATAATAAACTCATATATGGTAAGAGATATAATAATATTACTCTATATAATATTTATTAAATATTTATATTAAATATATAGGACTCTTTTATGAGTATGGAGAGAGTCATGACACAAGGTTAGGGGATTTCATCTATCTTTTAATTTCTATGACATACATCCTATGGTCACTAGTAATTCCTTTTTGTGGTGGTTTAACTTATCTATAATGTACTGTATGTATCCTATATATAAATATATTACTATTCAAATATTCATTATTTGATCCTTCATTCATGGTATTTAACTTTCAAATGTTTTCAAATCGGTAAAACAGTATTGTCTCAATTTGTCATCTTTGAGACATATGTTTTTTTATTCTCCAAAGATCATATTCAAGGAGTATATAAATTAATATTACATGTTATATCATTAATATACCAAATTTAATGACATCATAAGATTATATTCAATTTCATTACTTACATGGAGAGCATGATCTCATGATACCAGTTGTAATAGATTATTGAGACAATCTCATTGCCTCTCGATATTATTTATGATTATTCGTCCTTTAATAAAATATTATGATACATATCACAATAATTTTAATTAATTTTCTTATCCTTTTATATTTCATAATAAACTCATGTATTGGTACCATAATTAACTCTTAGGTACATAATATAGTTATGAAAGTGTTTTTAGGAAATCCTGACTTTACCCTCTCTTCAGTTAGAAATCTTCATTTTTTAAAAAGTGTTTTAGTGAATATTATACCATTAACCTCTAATATATATATATATATAAGTAGTAACATTTTTAATTTTCCAATATATTCAATGGAATAAGGTTATACATGATACTCTATTTTATCACTTTTCATGATATTATGATATGTATTAGGATCATATTATAAATTTCAATTATTTTAGTCATTATATAAATTCATATTATTTATATATATATATTCTATTAGAAGCAATTAAATATGATTTTAATAAAAATATTCATCAATGTTAATGTTTTTTCATTATTTATTCATGCACATTCAATATGGAACTCAGAAATTCAATTTTCTTATATTGAGTTGGTTTGAGGGTTTTCAACAATTATAAATTCATATTAGATGAGAAAAAAAAATATGTAATATAAATTATAATTGTATTATATAATTTTATCAAATTCATCATATCTATATGAATATATTATGCAATTTATTAAATTTTAGTTTCATGATATATTATTATGAAATTTTCAGGAGATTTTTATTAACCTATTATTTTGAAAGTGTAATATTATTTGAATGGTTATTTGAAATTGGGTTGAATATTTATTAATTATTTTGAAAATTAGAGACATTGTAGAGGTAATTTTATAGAAAAAATTTCTCTCACTCGCTCTATTTGATCAGTCTGTAACAACACTTTTAGAATTGGAATTTCTAACCTTCCATCATTTGGATCAATTATGTTAATTTTATTTTTTATTTATTGATTTCAATGTATGCTTAAAAAGATAATATGAGTTACTAAATCTACAATTCTTTAATAAAATATTTCTTTTTAATGTGATATTAGGAAAATGTGATGTGGTGTTAAAATGATGCGAAGTTTTTCATCGTCTATAGACAAATCTATCACCTAATAAACGATATAATAATTACTAAACCTAAAATGATTTGTCTTATATTGTCTAGATTAAATTAACTTATCAAATACAAATGAACTAGCACCCTAGCTTCTGTTATTTTTCTTTTATCTATTTATTTCTATTTTTTTGTGTTCTTAACACTTTTGTATATCATTCATACATTATTTAAATATCTATTTATAATATTACAAAAAAAATACATTTTTTATCGTGTTGTGAATGATATGTTTTAATTTATTGATTTTCTAGGTTGGACTAAATTATTTTATTGTCAGGGTTATAATTGGGTTGTGAATCCTCATATATGACGTTAAGTGACTTTATTGATATAATTTCACTAAAAAAATATTTCTCTTTGGATTTTGATTCCCCATTAAAAATAAGAACAATTCATACTCTATATATCATTGATTGGAGAGATAAAAGATTATACTTGGTCCACATTGGACCAAACTACACAAAAAATAAATGAATTTATTATATTATTTTTAATGTCTTATTTATAATAATAATTAATTTGGTTAATTAATCATCTCTTTAAAAAATAAATGATGGTATATACACCCCCATGGAGACCATATGAAATATACTTATGCAACCTAAAATCTACAATGAATTTCTATCCATTCCATTAAGAACCACCAAATGAATAAAAAAATATATATATGTATCATGAAAGTATGAATAACAAATACATTCCCATTAAATGGGATAATAATGTTTTTTAGGAGTGAATCCCAAAATTAAATTATATGTTTTGGGTTATAATCAAAGTAAGAGGAATTATTTTATGAGAGAAATATAGGAGAGAAATGTTATATGTCATCCATGTATGATAGTAATTAGGTTCAATAGTTTTTATTTGTTGGAGACCTTGGAAATGGTATGAAAAAGAATTTATAATAGATCATAATTTGGGTGTTTGAATATTCCATGGAATATCCATCAAGGGAAAATATCTAGGTGTGCAGTCTTATCGTTACTCATCATTTTTCAAAGTGATAGTTGAGTGACATCCCAAATAACCTATTTTATGGTGATTAATACAAGATTCATTTTTTCTATAGATATATCCAACTTCTAATATAAAAACATGGATATCATTTTTAGATAAGCGTAAAATATTTATTTTTAAAAGATTTAGGATTTTTGGAATTTATAATGGATTTGTAAAAGGATTTAGTGAGAGAAAACCTCATTGTAGATATATAAAATATGTGATAATGATATATAATTACAAGAATTATTATATTAAAATAATGTTTTTTTATTGAAAATGGAATGGTTGTAATGAGTACCCTTCAGTCGATATAATAATGGCATTAGAATAAATGCGATATTGAGTAATGATATGTAGTCTCTCATAAAAAACATATCATATGATAGATAATTACATGAAAATAAAATTATTTAAATGTGTTTAAATGGTGTCATTAGAAAACAATATCAATTAAAATGGAAAGAGAATTATTAAGAATCTCTTATTTATCAATGTAGTTTTTAAAATATTCAGAGAAATTCTCAAAAACATTGGAAATTATTTTTCTGTATTTTGAGAAGGATAGAAATGGAATGTAAATTTTTGATCAATAACATTATATTTGAGTGTTATTAAAAAATGGATTGGTGTGATATCATTATATTGGTGAAAAAGATGGGGGTTTTCCTGGAAACTAAATTCAATTAAGGGTATGAATAAAATCACATGGGTTTTGGGCGTGTCTAGTCAGTTAGGTGTGTAATGTAAAGATATTGAAGAATATACATGTTTATTTTAAATTAATACGTAAAAATCATTCTATAATGTGTAATATAACTTTTAATTACTAAAAATTGAGATTCTTAATTTTTTTTATTTTTACCCTTATTAATAATGATTAAAAATTATCCATTGTGATTATTTTATTTAAAAAATATAAAATAAACCCTCTTACCATATTTTGAGGATAAAATCATAATATTGACATAATTAAATTCAGTTCAATTTATAAATGTGAGGAAATATAATTGGTATTTTGATATTATAAATTGGAAAAAATGTTTTATAAATAAGTATTTTTTATACATTAATTGTATTTTATTATTATTTCATACAAAATTTTATGTTAATGAGTGTTTATGTATAATTTAATAATTTATAAATCTTCTAATATAAGTAAATTAAAATATTGAACTCTAATTTTTGGTGGAATTTATATAACTCAAATCAAATTAATTCTTTACAAATAACCATTTTACTTCTACCTTGATAATTAATCATTAGTCTATATATAGAATTTCTAATGCCTAAAAATAGGATTGGATGTTTTACATATTTTTGGAATATTATTTCTAAATTTATATTCCATTTACTCAAATTAAATTAAATTTTTTCAAAAATAAATTAAATCATAGTGTCTGTAAAACCCATTTTCAGATAAAGTGTTGTATTAAGCATAGAAATTTTGTAATGGGTAAAAATATTCATTATATAGAATTTCATAAAAAAATATTATAAACAATTAGTTGGATTCTAAATCACCCTAATTTTTAATTTTAATAGAATAATATTTAATTAAATGAAACGAACAAAAAAATTTATTCAGTGGAAAAAATACATAATTTCATAAAATGTTAAACACAACTTTTATAATTTATGAATAGTATTTAAAAAAAACCTTTTTTACACCACAAACAAATATTTTTCCATTAAAATGTATTTATAAATTTTCATGTCTTTATTATATAATTATTTATTTATAAAAGTTATAGTTTTAGTAAAAACTATATTTTTCACTATTTATATAAAAACATGTATTTCAGATTAAGTCCAAAATTTTAACATATTGTGATATATTTATAATTATATAAGAAATGAATATTTATCTAATAAAATCGAATTATAAAATTTAAAAAATAAAATTTTAAATATACTTATAAATAATTGATCTTTAGAACGAACATTGTGTGGAATCTTAGAAAGTATTGTTTTCCAAATGTAGCGGGGTCTCAAATATTACAGAATGGTTAAATGGAATATTTATGTGGATTTCATGTAAGGTTAAAAAAATGAAATGACATGGTTTTTTAGTAATTGGTGCCAAGCTATGTTGTTTAGGGAAGGATTAAACGAGTGCCTCACCCAATCGAATTTGGGATGTGTTTTTAGTAGATTGGTGATTGTAGGGATAATTATTTCTTAATTTATACATAAAATTGTGTCTCAAGATCTATTATGATAGACCTTATAAAAATGGAGTGAACATTTTTTAATATGGAATCGATAGTACTCATAGTCATGTATGGTTGATCTATGTGTGAATATGGTTAGTAGTTTTACAACATGATTCATATTTTGGTGATTCTATAATCATTGGATCATGTGTCTGGTTATGTGATCAGGTGGTGTGGGAATTTTAACCCATCATGAGTTTTTCGGTCATGGTATTTCATTATAATATGAATAGTGGCCACTAAATTGTTTATTTGAGAGTGGTCATGTATGAAGCAGAATGGATGACCGTGAGGACGTGTTGTGGGTACTATTTCAAAATGTTTTGTTAGAAAATAGAAAAAAGCTATGATGAAAAGAATAACATAAATTTTCAGAATATTTTGAAAAGTTTGATTCAAAATATTAATCGCAAACTTGTATGTACATTATTGTTATTATAGCTCGGAATGCGAGATACACATGTATGGATTACAAGACCCATTTGGTCCAGTGCTCCAGGAATGATTTAAGGAAATCCTTATAGTGTGGGATTTTCCATAATCCATTGTTGGGAATGCCCCCCCCCCCCCTATTTGGATGAATTTATTCAATTAAAAAAGGAGTTCATGAATCTGAAAAATGGAAATGTTTTAAATCATTATTGTTAGTTGAGTATAAATGGTGTGGCCATGTATGACTGTTATATTAAATGGGAGATGGGATGTTTTCCAATTAGATTATGGGTTATACCTAGTGAATATAAACAATGACCCTATATTTTTGGGAGTATCATTACAGTTCTGAGTTTATAACCCATGTGGCTATATGGTCATTAATGTAAAAAATAACAAATAAATAACAAACTAGACGTGGTTTATTACCAATTTTTATAGTAATCGATGTGGAATAAATTCATTTAAAAAAATATACCATATAAATATGGTTTTAAAAAAATTCACTATATTTTTTTATTTTAACTATATGCAGTGGGTTCAATTAAACTACTACTATGTATTTAAAAAATAACCTCATTCCTCCCTTCCACCCTCATTCTACACAGTCTGATCCCATATCCCCTCCCATCCTCCACCTCTCCCCTCGCTAGTTCAACCACAACCACACCACCACACCGGACACCCTCATTCTCTAAACCCCTTTGAAATACCACCACCATACATGGTGGTGACCTCAACCCCCAAAAACCCATCTGACGTCCCTCCCATTACAGTAATGCGACCCCCCACCCACATACTCTCCTTCTCCCTAGTGGTTACCCTCCCAAACGTTAACATAGACCACCGTCCATTGACCTCCTTAACCCAATATTGGTTCCACCCATCATCATCTCAGATCCCTACCTCGGTATCTAGGTAGACCCCACCTAAAGGTTATATCACAACCCCTATAATCCCCTTAAATATTTGGATGATTTAAATTTTTTGGACAATCAGTAGAGATACATATAGTATATTTTTTTTATTCATTCAACATTAATATATATATATATATATTTATAATTGGTAATTTGGGTATTGAATTTATTTGTTTCTTTTTATAACAATCATTAATTATTGGTTAAGTTGTATTAAATTAAAAAATAATTTATGATAAATCACTATTATAGACTATAAATCATTAAAAATTTCATTGTGTGTATTTGATATTAATGAATTAAATGTATTTATATATATGTTAATGCCATTTGTTTTTTATATATACATAACTAAGACTATTTTACATCTCATAGTCAAATGATGGCAGGGTTTGGGATCACACATGGTTTCATCACCATCTCTGGTAACCTCGATAAGGATAAATGCCTCCAAAATGAGATATTATACCCTGTTTAGATTTATTAGAATGATTAATTTTTATGCATACGTGAATAATCAATTTTTTAATAAAATCTATCTATAAATGAAAGAATACTTAGGGTTATGTATTATTTTGATGGTAATAAATTATTAGTAATGGTAATTGTGACATCCTATATAGATTCATTTATTTTATTTTAACTAACATGGTTTTTAAGAGAAATAATAATAGGTTATAGTTTCTATTTTTTGAGTCGTATTAATAAATATGTATAATAAGAATTGAAACACAGACACAATTGTTTTCTAAATAAATGATAATGTTTTCCTCATCATAAAACGATTGATTTTTTATCCCCTTAAAGTAAAAAAATTTGAATATATTAAATGGTAAAATGAGGTAAAAGCACGAATAACAACCAAATACTTCTTCATTTATAATTTTTATATATTTTATGGTGTGTGGTATCTAATGAAAGTATACTTTTCCTTCATATTTTTATAGCACTGATCTTGGTCTTATTTTTACCACAATAAATGGTTCATACATTGATCATTGTATAAAAAATTTCAATGGAATAAACCATTTATAGTTACAACACAAGGGTAAAATACACCATTATATTTTTCTCTTTTAACAATAATATCATCTACACATAAAATATAAAAAATTAATAAATATTTTCTTAATAATGCTAGAGATTATTTTCCAAACTTCCATAATTAAATATTAATTGTTTCATGCCGGTATCTCACTTCAATGCAAGTAAAAGTCTATACAATGAAGAATAAAGTTGTACAATACATGATATAGAAAATAATAATAATAAGAAAGCTATCCAGGCATCATGTACTATAGATCAATCATCATCTACCTAGCTCCATGCTAACAAAGCTTGGAATCCATTTTTCAAGTGTGTTATTCTTCCACTTATCATTAGATTCATACATATATATTATTTGGGTAAAAATGGCGACCAAGATAGAGTGTGAGATAAATTTTAGTAGGCCACCACCAGCGATGTATAAAAAATATAGTTTGTGAATATTAACTAAAATAGTGTGAATGTATGAATGTAAAATAAAACCAGTAAAAATAATTTAATCCATACATCATTAGCCCTAGTAAGTGTCTGATCATGTAATCATTTAATTAATTATATTACATATTTTAGTTAGATTCAACCATATCGTATATAATAGATATAAATTAATAGGATCGAATATTTAATAAATTCTTCATATAATTATGAGAATAATGAAAGTGGTTCCATAGTGATACCATGGAATGCTTGACAGAAGTGGTCAATCCAACTCTGTAATAACGTGTACTCTGGAAGTAAGGGGGCCAAGTGTAATCAATGAGGCATCTCAAAATAATTTCATAATAAATGATTTTAATTGAGTCTAAGGATCTCATCGAAAGAAATAATTGGATAAGAATGACTTGTCCCAATGGGATAAATCCAAGGCACCACATATCTGATCACATCATGCTAGATCCATGTATTATATCTGAGGCATATTAATGACCATATAATATTGAAGTTATACTAAAATTTTAGCTTGGGCATCCTATTAATGATTGTGATAATGTTCCAAGGTGGTTATCTCCCTTGGAAACAATCTCTTTGAATCCTAATGGTTCTTATTATTGGTCATGTCATCCATAATGAATCTAAGATTATCCCAGGTCTGACCACTCTAATACCAATAAAATGCTTCATATGAAATAAGATCATTATACATATTTTGTCATATAATTTAGTCAATTTAATAGGCTTTTATTTTTTTTATGTCATTAGGTTCATTACAATATCATCCATTATTGTGAAAATGTATAATAATGACATGTAGCCATTTAGAACATTCATTATATAAATAGTTGCCATGTTAATTCTGTTACAATTTGAAGTAATGACAAGGTGTTATAAGGACATGAAAAAAATTACAATTCAATTTTAAACAATTAATAAGGACTAGTTATACATATACATATATAGATTCCATTAAATAATATAGGATTCATTTATTAGATTAAAACACATACCTTAGCAGGGTATTGTAATATCTATAACATAATTAAACTTTATCATTTCAAAGGTACATTGATTAATTTAACCGACATAACATATCAAGTTGAAGTACATATCCCCCAAATAGTGAAACAAATAAACCCAATATGGGATACCAAGTAATAAAAAAGGAATCATCAAACAATGGGTGGTTTGTGTTGAGGACATTAACTCCAATAATGCGATGAATATATATGATAATGGCTTTAGAACACAAGTTCAACTGGTATAATACTGATAGATTAATGCAATAAGAAATGCCAAGTTAAATGGGCATGTGAACATAGCATAAAATTTATAAATTTTTATACATTTATAGATAAGTCATAGACCACTTACCGTAGTCATGTATAATTCACCTCATCCAGTATCATCAACTAGATTACAATAGATTAAATGAAAAAGAAATAACACATCAACACCATTAAAATATGGTATGTGTCCATGCATATAATTATGGTTGTCGATATAAAAAAAGAACAATTAAATGATAATAAGAATGAATGATCTTACCTACAGGAATTGAAAAATCCCAAAATATAATTATTTTGATAGTGTAAGGAAAAAATCTGAAGTATCTAATATTTATGTGAAAAAGGAGCTCAAAATAGTGAACCTCATGTTTTTGGGATTGGATAAATGGAAGTGGTGTGGGGAAATGGAATAGGGTTATGACACTTAAAAAATTTCCCTACATTTACATGGTGTCTAAATGTTTTACACATCAGGTAAGGATCATGACTTACCTTTTGGGAAATGTTCATTACACATCATGAACATTCCTTCCCATGCCATTACAAGTCATGTATTGGTGACACAATGGGTTTTATGAATACACACATCCCATGAAACCTTTCTTTCTTATAAAATTTTTTTACCTTCGCTAATGGTTTATGATTTAATCTATTAGATAACCTCATCAATTATTTAACTGAATTTTAAAAGGATATGTACTAGAATAAAAAAATGAGCTCTTATAGTATCCCCCCTTAAAGGAAATCGTCCCTCAGTTCACTTTAATGGGTAGAAAACATCATCTATGAAGAAAATAATCCACGGGGAACCTACATTTTCTTCACACTTCGATGTCTCAGCCTATACATGGTCATGTTATTGTGTAACCCAGATTAAAGAGATATTTAATGGGTTTAGAATATATTGGTTTTCATTTATTTTTTTATTGTTTTGGAATTTATACATGAGATTAGAAGAATGTCGGGACTTGGTAATATTTCGTGCTTGAGAGTAGATAACCCATATTCAAGGTAATACCAACTCTCCTAGGAATGAGAAAACATTTCTCTATATTTTAATTATTTAAAATGATATCATTTTACTATTGGGTGGTGAACATGAATTTTGTTATTTTATATTATTTATGGATATTTACATTTCCCTGGAATTTCATGGAGAATTATTACTTGCACCCTAATAGGCACATAGAAATCATATCTCTTGAATATTCCACACCATATAGGTGTATTCCAATACTTTCATTTCATGTGTTTCCTTTTATTTTTGAGTTACCCACCCATGTTATAAATATTGATGTGTAGATAACAAATTCTACAGGGTTTGGGAATTGGTTATTTAATGTTTCAATATCAATATAAATAGTTATTTTCTATATAGGTTGGTGTTGAAATATTAAATATCTACGTTATACCCATTCAATTTATGTACCTCTCATAACATTAGTCGGGATTTGTTTGTAATTGATTTTATACTACTTTTTGATATCCCATCCATGGTGTAACTCAATGGTTACCTGAGCTGATGGGCCATATGGCCTCATGAACACCTCTCTGTATGATAGAGGCTACAGAATGCAGGGATGAACAAGAATGTATCATTATAGAAACAATTACCTCATGTTATAGTAGATATTGGTAGATAAAGATATATTACTATGATAGATAATAATAGAATAAGCATAATAATTAATAAATTAAACTGGAAGTGGATGATAAGAAATTAAATCCATCAATATTAATCATCTCAAAATCTGAATAGTATATTGTACACAATGATGATCGAATTCCATGTCTCCACCATGAAGGAAGACATGGATACCAAGCTACAAGTATATTTAAAATACATGTTATAAAAGCATAATAAAAAAGGAAAAAGTACCTAATCATCCTGACCTCTTGCTCAGTCATATACTTACTTGATCTATCCTAAGAAAGTAATAAATCAGGTGTACATAGAGTGATACTTCACTTTTTAGCACTTGTATACATATAATATTTTTGGGTACCTATAGTGACCCAGATAGGGTGTGAGATAAATCTATATAGTCCATCACCAACAACATATATACAATAATGTTTATAAATATATATCGAAATAGAGAGTAGATATAGATATAAAATTAAAGAGTCACAAATAAATAACTCACACTTACTTCATCCACATATGGTATCTAAACGTGTAACCATTTATTTAATAGTAATGTTCTTTATAATATATTTAATTCATATTGTATATAAAATAAATTAATTAAGAGAATCTAAGATGTAGCCATGGTATTAAAAAACTATGATAATAATGAAATAATCAACAAGGTTAAGCAAAGGCATCCTTGACCTCAACGGTCAATCCAACTCAGTAATAATAGATAATATCATAATAAGGGATAAGAGTGTAATTAAAGGGGAAATATCCACATATTTCCATTTTAAATTATTTTATTTGAGTCTATGTATATCATTCACGTTAATCCCAATATTATCATGACCAAGTAGAATGGGGTGAATTCTTGTTTCCATGTGTCCAGAGACTTAAATATGGATCCATAGAATTTATCTATGGCATCCTAATATTTAGAGAAGAGTAATGTTATCATATAGAGTCATGATGGGAATCCACTAATAGACAACGACCACATTCCATGGTGGTTATCTCCATTGGAAACTTGCTCCTTGAATTAGAATGTGATCTTATGATTGCTCAATTAATTCCCTCAACGATCCAAGTTTGTGTCCAATCTAACAACTCCTATAAAGACACAAAATGGTCAGTATGTAATTGTATAATTATAGACAATTCATTATTTATGTTAGTCCATGTAAAAATCATGAAATATTATAATTCATTAGGTTCATTCTATTAGAATACATTAGTTATAAATTGTATATTTAGGACATGAAATAGTTTATCACCTTAATTACTTAATCATTTACTTGGTTCATTGCATTAACAATTATAATCATGACAAGGTGGGATATGGAAATGAAACCAATGGTCATTCCATTATAAAAATTTAATAAGACATGGTGATATCTATAAATATATAATTATAATTAAACAATTTAATAATCACTTATTGTATTGAAACACATAATTTTTTGGTTCAGGTGATGCCTATAATAGACCTTCCATTTTAACATTACAATGGTAAATTAATTAATTTTAAATACTTACCTTATAAAGTTCATGAAAACTGTAGCTGAATAGTGTCATAGATAGACCCAAAATAGGTTTCCAAGGCATAAATAAGGAAACATCATAATTGGGTTGATTTTCCATGAGTTCATAACCTCCAAGGATGTTATTAACAAACACGGGAGTGTATATAGAACACGGGTTAAATAATTATAAGAATAAAATTAAGATTTCATAAGAAACTCCTAGTGAAGCTGGTGTGCGCACAACAATGTAAATATATAAATAATTATAAATTCAGGGATGAGTCATAGTCCACGTATCATAGTCTTATATTCCTCTCCAAATCACGTATCATCACTCTTTTTGTCCAGTATCAGAAGAAAGTGGAAGAATGTTTCAATGCCCCAAAAATATGATATATAATTATATATCTATATTGCGATGCCAAGAGGATTAATAACATTGAAAACAGTTTATAGCACTGAATATGTTACCCGTATGAATATAAAGAAACAATAAATTATTATTTCCATGATTATATAGTTAAATTAGTGAATATCCTAGATTTATGTGAAATGGGAGCACAGATTGGTGAACATTATATTAATTAGGGAGAAATAAAGAAAAGATGGTGGAGGAAATATAATATGCTGCCATCCATTTAAAAAAAATGTAAACATTTAATCTATGTGTAAATGTTTCCCACCTTATGTAATTATTTAGCATTCCCTTATATTGAATTGTTCATTACACTACATGAACTAGAATACCCATACCATTCCATGCATTATATAAGTTACATGACTTGTATTGCAAATAAAAACCACGAACATGGATTATAGGAAGCCTTCATCCCCTAAGACCATTCATCCTAAACACAAATACCCATCTTAAAGTGTGGTTTCATATTTAATACCAATGATAACCTCATCAAGGATTTCGTCAAAAATTAAATGGACTTATACATTATGGACAAACCCAAATACATATTCAATAACAAGTTTGAGGTGTTATAACACTGTCTAGGTTTTATTTAGTGTTTTTGGTGAACTGGATTCAGGGCCATTGGAATATGGGTAGTAAGTATGGAATGGTGAATGTTTAGCTCTTTTTAATGTCTATAATTGAGTATCCTCAGTTGGTTGGTATTTTTTAGTAAGATTGTGTCATTATGTTTGAGGTTATTTGAATAAACCAGATATGGGGTTTATATAAATGTACCTATTCCTCTATTTTATTCATAATATTATAGAATTAAATAAATCATTAAATTCATTTTTTTAATGGAATTTTAATTGATTCTTGATTATGGTTTTATGATTTATAATTTTTTTTCATACAAATAAGATTTATTGGTTGGAGTTAGTAAGATAATTCCTAAAAGGCGATTTATTATAAATCCTATTGAGTAATCTATGATAGAAAATTCAACATTTAATCCTATTATGGACACTTCATTTGAGAAAACTATAATCTATAGTATTTTGAATTTTTTTCAGGTTGGTATTGGCCATCAGGGACGAGTGGGGGATTATTGAATGATATTTAATATGAATAATCTACCCACACTATATGGTGAAAATGACACTAGAAAAATGAGGAGTGTGTTCAGTGATTTGAAAGGATAATAGACATCATGATAATAATTGAGTACTCTAAGGTGTATATTTCCATGTATATGTTTCAGGGGACGAAAATAAGATATTGGGACTCTATCGTATATGATAAGTAACTTGAGAATCTCACCAAAACAAATTTATAGATTGTTTTCAACAAATAACATAATCCAAAAAAATTGATGCAGAGGAGCCCCCTAGGAATATATCGAATTCGAGTAGGGTTAACATACATATTTGGATTATTCCAGTTGTTTCATTGAGTTTGTACACTTATCTCTTACTCTATTTATTAATTAATACCTCATTGATTAAAGGATTGAGATTTTTTTAGGATTTTATTGGATTGATATTGATTATATTATACCTAATTTATTTTATAAGGTGGTAGATAATTTGTGTTAGTCTTCAGTTGAAATTTTTGGGATAAAAATTTTGGTTGGAGATTGAGCTACTAGTGTTGTTAGATTTGGAGTACCATTTGGACAGAAAAAATAAAAGGGTCCCCAAATTTATTTAAGACCAATTTCAAGGGATTCATCATGATAGCTGCAGGTTTTTAATATCATTGATTCATGATAAGATATAAGAATAAAAACTCTACATAAAATCCCATATAATATCATCTTTGGGACAATGTAGTCATCAAATACATATTTTGGGGAAAATGTATGAAGGCTATAAGGATAAATCCACTATCACCAATGGTTTTTAGGTTAAATATAATGCTTCCATGGGTAGTGGATCTTATCCTTAGGTTAGGGGATGTCTATACAGAAAATAGGGATTGGGGAGGAGATTATATTCGACATCTCAATAAATGGAGTATAGACCATAGGAATCTGAGGCATATTCATCTATTGTTATATGTATGATTTTTATTTCATTCTCTATGGTATTAAAATTGTTTTATTCAAATACTAATCCTCATTTTATATCATCACAGTTGGTTAATGTTTTGGTTTGGAGTTATATTTTTTTTTGATCTTTTCACACCTTTGGTCAAGTGGTCCGAGAAAGGTTTTAAATGTCCCAAGTTGTGGGTGATGATAGATTACTTCAAAGGTGTGTGGTACTTATTATTTAATGATCTTGATATCACTGAACTAATTCTCAGAATGTATTGGTTGATTATCATAAAGGCCATGATTGGGAATTATCTTCTTCATTCATAGATCTTATCTTCTGATGCGGTTTCACATGTCATTTATGGTGAGTGGGATTTTAGATATGGTAGATCATGGCCTATTGTTCCTTTTTATAGAGTGATCTAAAGATATTTATCAGAGATTTAAAATTATAACATTTATACTCACTGGAATTTTACAGTTACCATAGTAGGAAGACAATAGATCGTGGTCATTCATGGTGATTTTTATTGGTTACCACCATAGAGAGACATTGAGTATTATTTTGAACAACTCCCTTGGACAATTTATTATTATATTAAATCATATCATACATAACAAGCTGATTTTGTAGAATATAAAATCCAGATCACAGTCCATTAGGTAAAGGGATATATATATCATAATATTCTATCTTAGATATCACATGTTATCTTTTCCATGAAACAAAATGGAATTCATAGAATTTTCTATAATTAGGTAAAGCTAAATTGGGTATCCACAAGTAAAAATATCCCTTTAAAAGAATTTATTATATATTTAATCAAGGTAAATGTGATCATTTGTTTTCTAACGTAGACATTTGGTCATGATTCCCTGAATTGAGTGTCCTGGAAGAGGATATATCTAAGATAAATTTTAGGAGTTAGTATAGGCATATCATGCTTCTTGTTATTCAATTATGTTTAAATAATTACCCAATGATATTTAAGGAAATGATTTTCCAAATATTTCATCAGTTTCTTGAATCATTCATAGTCATGTCTCATGATAATATTTAGGTTTACATAATATAAGGGGAGGATCATTAAGTTTACTTTGAGATTATCCTCAAAATCATAAAATAACATGACTTGTTTTGAAATCAATATAGTTGTGAATTTTTGATAATGATAGTATTGATTTTGGGGAATAATATATGTCGTAGTGTTTTTTTAGTGGATCCTTAAAATGTTAAAAGCGGTAATTTATATAAAAAAACCTCAAAAAATATTTTAAATTTTACATTTCTTGTATATGGTTGGTTACTAGTATAGGTTTGTTCATGTATTCTCCAAACCTATTCCACCAATGAAAGGGCTTAATCATATGTGTGTAATGATTGATTTGATTGATTAATTTTAGATATATTTTAAGGAAGTAGATGTGAGAATGAATGTAGTTTCATTTTTGATTATTCTAGTACAAGTTTTATTGTATAATGTCTTCTATAAGGCTTGAGGTATAAGATTAGGTTGTTTCTAGATATCGTAGAATTAGGTGGTGGACTATGTATTATTCCAAATTAAGAACCCATGAGAGGAAATATCCTTCCCATGATATTGATTTGGAAATGGTTATCAATGAAATAAAAATATAGCATCACAATCTCATTCGTGAGTGTCATATAGTATATTCGGATCATAAAAATTTAATTATATTTTTTTGTTAGAGGGACACGAAGATGTGATAGAGACTCTAGGTTGAGAATCAGAAGAAATTAAATTTTTATATTTTTTATACTCTGGATAAATTAAAATTTAAAAATTATGTATTTACTATGAAATTACTGAAATAATATTTATAACTAATAATAAATGTTTCTTCCTTTATCAGTTAGTTCACCAAGATGTGTCTAAGAGTGGAAGAGGCTAGTGGGTAAGTATTTTTAGCTTTATTAAATGTTGAATCATCATTTGATGAGTTTTTTTATATTAAAAACGTTTTAAACACTAATTTAGTTTGTTTTAGTAAAATCATAAATTTTGGGGAGACATTGAGTAAGCAGTTAAGTATCTTAATGATGCTTTCTGTTATTAAGGCAGGTTAGTCATTTTGATATCTCTAAGAAAGAAATGATAGCTCTTATACACCATAAATTTTGGTTTGTAATTGATTTGAATACTATGATTTATCATGACCTACTAAATCATTATTTATGGTTGGGGATGAGATATTTTATTGTAGATTTTATGTCATAGTTCTTTACTTATAAAATAATTTAGTCAGATCACCAGATTCCTACCATTTAATAGCAAACATTTCGAATTCTGGTATGAATGTTTGAGGATATTTCTAAGGAATTCATCATTTATATTACAATGAGTCATAGTTATAAGTATGTGATTTGTGTGAACATTTATCAAATTAGGAAATCGAATCATTTCATCCATATAAAATATATGATGAAGGTGAAATATTTTGGGAACTTATGTGACTATGAAGTTCTGATAATTCATGTGGATTCTTATGTGGTTATCTGTAACATGTAATTCAGGTTCACATCATGGTTTAGTATAGGTTTTAAAGAGTTTATGGATTCTTAGTTGAAATTAACCATGTCGTATGTTTCCGACGCTTTCGCCGGGGCACGCGCGCATCCGTCCGCGGAGGAGGGGGACGCGCGGCTTTGTTATCCCGCATTCCCGCTTTCCAAAGGCGGGCGGCATTCGTTCCTTGTTCAGGTACGTCTTCTCCTTGATCGAAACGGGATGATGGGATGTCGGTTCTTCCTCCTGTGGATTCCTCCTCAGAACTCGTCACCTAGTCCGGGTCTCCCTTATAGATTTAATACGTAGTTCGTGAAACTCTTCCCAGTTCCATGTTTCCATGGACGCCGGTTAATTACGATGCTTCTGTCGGGACATTCCAAAGGGTCCAGTCAGGGCAGCAACCTTCGGTCAGGGGAGTAATCACGTTTGAGGCATCAGTAGCGTGTCTGGATGCTGGGGTGCCTGGAATGTCTGTCTGTTGTCCTTGATCACAAGGCTTCTCGAGGGCGTGGAAACCCGAGGCATCCCACATCGAGCGCGGGGGGTTACATGTCATAGACACGTACCTGTGGTTTTCCTCAGCTTCCCGTGTTCAACACAGGGTATGTTTGCAAGATTAACGTCTAGCAAAGACGGTTACGCCAAAGGCGTTCCATCCGAGGTTTTCCTCAGGCATCTCATGTTTACCACGAGGTAGGTCGCGAGTTTAACGTCTCGCGGAGACGGTTGAGAATGGAATGGGACCATCGCAGGGGTGGTGACGACGAAGTTGGGCTTGAGCCTTAAAGGGGCTTCCTACGTATCCCCGTGGCAGGGAATCAAAGTCCGCGTAGTTCGGGATGGTGCCGGTAAACCGACGTGATGGTGGACCTTGGTCCGATGGGCATCGTCAGCGTACCTACATGAGGGTGGACCTTGGTCCGGTGGGGGTTGGGCTTGAACCTCTGGGAGGATTTCTGCGTACCATGCCTTGACATGGATCAAAGTCCTCGTAGTTCAAATGATACAGTTTAGCGTCATGCGGGACGGTAATGAACCCTGACGTGAATAAACGACGGGTGGTGGGTGTCGGTGAGCCGACATAAGTGAGGGACCTTGATCCACTATTGTTGGGCTTGAACCTCGTGGAGGCTTCCTACGTACCATGCCTTGACATGGATCAAAGACCACGTAGTTCAGGTGGGAATGGGTCACAACGGCTTACCGCTGGACTGGAATGTAGTTTAACGTCGTGCTGGACGTAGGTAGAACACAACGTGAATTGGGTGATGAGTGGGCTTGAACCTCATGGAGGCTTCCTACGTACCATGCCTTGACATGGATCAAAGACTTCGTAGTTCAAATGGTGGGTCGCAATGGCTTACCACCGGACCGGGGTGCAGTTTAACGTCATACTGGACGGGGGTGAAACCCGACGTGAAAGACGGGTGGGCTTGAACCTCTTGGAGGCTTCCTACGTACCATGCCTTAACATGGATCAAAGACCTCGTAGTTCGGATGGGGGGTTTGTTGGTAAACCGACGTGAAAGCAGACCTTGGTCCACTGATGGTGGGCTTGAACCTCGTGGAGGCTTCCTACGTACCATGCCTTGACACGGATCAAAGTCCTCGTAGTTCGGATGGGGAGTAGACCTTGGTCCACTGATGGTGGGCTTGAACCTCGTGGAGGCTTCCTACGTACCATGCCTTGACACGGATCAAAGTCCTCGTAGTTCGGATGGGGAGTAGACCTTGGTCCACTGATGGTGGGCTTGAACCTCGTGGAGGCTTCCTACGTACCATGCCTTGACACGGATCAAAGTCCTCGTAGTTCGGATGGGGAGTAGACCTTGGTCCACTGATGGTGGGCTTGAACCTTGTGGAGGCTTCCTACGTACCATGCCTTGACACGGATCAAAGTCCTCGTAGTTCGGATTGTTTTGTCAGGGTCGGTGCTCACTCTAAGCCCACGTGAGTCATGCTCGGTGTGAGAAACAAGAGGTTGCAAGGACCTGACGATCACGTCTCGAAGGGTGCGTCCGTGAGAAGCGAAATGGGGCTTACGCGTTGAGCGGCCCATGGTGTTGGGACTTACTCCAGGATGGAGGCCCATGGCGCGACAAAGCGCGGGGAAGATGGACCTTGGTCCGACAATGGGAGGTGCCTCGTTCCCTATCACGTCCTCCACTGACCTTGGTAGTGGGGAAGTACCGAGATGCACGGGTGCAATCATCCGTACCAAAGGTTAGGGATTTACGCTCTGAGGCGACCCTTCCCCTGCGAACATACACCACTCCGACAAGGAGGATCTCATTCCAGGTGCGGAAGAGTTCCATTCCCGTGGAGACGAGTGGTGTAATGAATGCTCGAGATGGGGGGACCCTTCGTGAGGGAGACGAGGTTGGGTCACAGTTTAACGTCATGTGTTGAGGACGTGGTGCTTGGCAGTTTAACGTCCTGCAGCTCGGACGAGGTGGGTTCACTCCACACCCCTAGGGCTTACATAACCGGTACCCTCTGGTCCTTGGGGAAGGGAAGGTGTCGGTAAGGCCATGGTAAAGGGGGGTCGCGGGAGGAACCATCGAGGGGTCCACGTTAGCGTGGCTATGCGAAGAAGCAATAGCCGTTAGCGTGCCTATGCGAAGGAGCATTGGGCGAAGCAACGCTACGGGAGGTGTTGTCCATGGGACTTTGAAATCACATCGTGCAAACCTGGAGGGTCGCATGGAAGGAGGAATCGCTAAGCAGAGGAGTGTGCTTTGCGAAGTGGGGTGCCTTGGCCTTAGCATGGGGCATAGGTGGAAGTGGGAGGCGCTTCGCGATGTGGAACAGTGTTCGCGGAGCACTGCCTCGAGAAGGAGGGGTTCGCGAAGCAGGGTCCTGCCAAGCAAAGTGCTTCGCGATTCATAGTTATCCTGCCTTGGCATAGGGATTACTAGCATGGGTTGGGTGTTTCGCGAAGCACGAGTGCTCCGCGGCTGCCCGGGTTCCCTTGGGAATTTCCTTCCTTTGCGAACGCCCTTGGGCTTCGCGAAGGGCATCCCTCTCGGAAGAGGGGCTCAGGACGAAACAAATCAGAGTCATCTCGCGAAGTAGAAATACCTCGCGGAGCTCATGATTCCCGGGGCAAAGCTTGCTTCGCGATTCGGGAGAGGAGAAGCCGAAAGGTCGGATTGTCCGTCTCGGGGACTCAGGGGGAGTCGAGTATTTATAGGGAAGGGGCGCCGCGAAGCAGGGCTCGCGCGCCGCCTCTTGAGCTTCGCGGCGCGCTCGCGAACGTCAAACGCGCTCGCGGAGGATCACCGCCTCTGGTGCTTCGCGGCGCCGCTAGGGCTGGGGCGCTTCGCGGAGGGGCTTCGCGGCTGTGCTTCGCGGCTGTGCTTCGCGATGCAGCACGCCGGCTGTCTTTTTCGTTCCTTCCTTTCGGGCCATATTTTTGGCGCCAACAAATGCCCCCCCTCAGACTTGGAGCCGCGGAGGGTGAAGGGTCGAAGTCTGAGGGAAGATCGCCAAAACTGTCGGTGGTTCGCGATGCGGCATCGCGAAGGAGGCCCGCGATGCTCGTCGGGGCCGCAGATCCGGACGCGCCGCGATGCTCCGCGCGGGTGAGGCGCGCCGCGATGCTCCGGGGTCGGCGTCTATAAATAGGGGGTCCGCCCTCTTTTGTCTTTACGCGCCTTCCTTGTCTTCTTGCGCTCTCGGTTTCGCGAAGCTCCGCGTACTCCGCGACAGCTCTCCGCGAATCGAGCTTCGCGGCGAACCGCGAGCCTCTGACTCTGCGTCCGCGCCAAGCGAATCTTTGCGTGCCTGCCTTGGCCGGACTTCGCGGTTTGATCTCGCGACCGATCTTCGCAATCCATCTTCGCGACCGAGCTTCGCGACCGAGCTTCGCGATTCATCCGGAAGAATCCTTTTCCGAGGTCCAGAGTTAACATGGCTCATCAAGAAGCTGTGCGGGAAGTGCTTGCAGATGCTACTCGCCGGGATGAGATGGCCAACCGCCCGGGCTTGGGGGAAATGGTTCGCAGCCATTCAGACCACACTTCTCTGACAGATCTGCTGTCGGAAGGTCAGAAGGACTATCCACAGTGCAAAAAGCTGCCGTTGTACGGCTTTGGGCTGAGGGATGACGTCTTCATCCCTGAGGCGGGAAGGGATGAACCAGCTTGTTGGTTCAGGAGCACACCATGCCAACACCAATGGTTCAGGGCGGCCGATGGTCACGCGCGGGAGGATTTCACACCCGTCACCGCCGATTGTCTCTACAATCACGTGAACGACATTGACGGGAGGCCACTGCAACCGGAGACGTCCTCTCCTCTCTACCGCACCATGCTGAAGGCGGCTCTGCAGGATCCGAAGAAGGGATGGTCCGATGAGTGGGACCTGCGCCAGGGCGGCAATTTTACCGACGACTGGGCCTGGGCCTACTGGGTAGGCGCCTCATGCGAGGAGTTCGAGGCTGAGCTGAGGAGAGTGGGATTGTACGAGGCGGCATGGGCCTCCCAGTTCCACATTTACCAGCCAAAGCAGCTGATGCCGGAACTGCTGAGTAGATGGTCGTCCAGGACCAACACTTTTCATCTGCATCACGGGGAGGTGGGCATCAGCCTGTGGGATGTCCACCAGGTTTCTGGGGTCCCGATCTTGGGGGCCATGTATGACGAGTTCCTCCCCGTCGTCGGCGTGTGGGAAGATGCGGAGCAAAGGCCGCGACTGGCGTCAGTGCTGATGGCGTTTGTCCCCGCGGATGACAAGGAAGCAGTGAGGGACGTCCACATCAGAAGATGGTTCAAATGCTTCCTGAACTTTCCAGAGAATCGAGAGTTCCCTCCAAGGCCTCGGACTTGTCCGAGGGCAGCCCAGCGGGGTAAGGGGCACTCGTATTGGCGGGTTTTGGAGGACAGCCAATGGAAGACTTGGGGCTTCAGCGTCAGCACCGAACAACAGCCAATAGTTAGGCTGGCGGCGTTCATCGCGGCCCTCATATGTGGGTGGATCCTACCAGTGAGAGATACAAGCATGGGGGTACGGCCCAGCTCGTTCATCATGGCATCGATGCTGGCCATGGGGCAGCGGATCAACCTGGGGATCCCGATGCTCGCCAAGCTATACAGATTGCTGCGACGTATCAGCGAGGGAAAGAAGCCGCCAAGAATATGCGGGCCCTTCCACCTCCTGTATGGGTGGATCGCGGTGCACATCAGGGGGATTTACGAGTATCCAAACCCCATTTCGCCGCCGGGATCAGACTTTCGCCCTTCCATCCTGAACGCAGTTGGGAGCTTCCCATTCAAACTGGCCGTTCCGATGGTGCTGAATAGGGTGTGGAGGGCGGACGAGTTCAACTTTCATCCCTTTCCACTGCCGACGGGAAGGCTTACCGATGATGGACGGGGAACGGAAGAGCATCGGGCTTACCTCCTGGCCTTCCGAGGTGGCATTTTGGTGGCTCGGATAGATCGTGAGCCAATCTGTGAACCATACACCCCGCACCGTTTTGCGAGGCAGTTCCGGTGCCTCCAGCGGCTGACCCCGCAGGTATACTGGGAGGTGCGTCACGAGGAGCACCCGTGTGTGATGAGGCAGCTGTGGCTCATGTTCACACGTGAGGATGGAAGGATGCAGATCACATTGCCTCCACCCACCGCCGCCTTCGGCTTAGTGAAGGAGTACGCCATCAGCTGGGAGGCTGCTTATCTCGGGGAGATGCTGAAGCAGCCAACGATCCGGGTTGGTGACGGTGGGCCTCCTTTATCTCGAGGTCGGGGTCGGAGGGCAGCTAGGGCCGCCCGCGGCAGCGGGGCTGCCGTGGCAGAGGGACCCGCACCGGCCGAGGGCATGGCAGCAGCGGAGGATCCGGTGGTTCCGGGAGAGTAGGGTCATCCAGAGGGGCGGCCACCGAGGGGATTCCGTCGGATATCCGCTCAGGCTCCGGGGAAGCGGCTGCGTCACATTGACATGGCAGAAGATGCTGTCTTTCCGGAGGCTTGGGACGTCTGGGACGTCAACCGGCAATTCCTCAGCCCATCTGAGGTGTGGGCCCACCTGAATCGCCTCGGGATGAGACTGCCGGGCATAGGCCCAGTCCGGGCCGGATTCATGGTGTCCCCGGTGGAGGCGGAGCAATACTTGAACGAACTTGAGGATTACATCCACTCCAGTGGTGCCCCTCGCCCGATGACAGACCGGGTGAGGGTACTGTTGAATCAGACGGTCCCTCCACAGCTATCGGCTGCCGACCTGAGGGAGCGCTTCCCCTTGCCGGAGGAATCAGGGGGCTCTTCTCGGGAGGATGAGGCGGGAGGATGGAGCCCGTTGGAGGAGGGCGAGGTCGGAGACCGAAGCTCGGAATCCGATGACTCCGCGGAGGCTCTCGAGGTAGCATTCCGAACCTCTCTTCTTATGATCTGTTATTGAATCCATACGGACTTCTCACCAATGTTTGGGTCATGCAGGAGGAACTTGTTCGTAGGCCTCGTTCTCGCTCCTCGGCGGGTGACGATGCGGGGCCTTCAGAACCCGCGCCTATGGCTGCGTCCAGTTCTGCACCTGGTGGAACCGGGGGGTTTGAGGTGGCTCCTCCGGACTCTCCGGGCCTTCCAACAGTATACGGGGGGCCTCGTCTTGGAGTCCCGTCGGTACCGGCCCGGGAGCAGTGTTCGGAGGTTGATCTTCGTAAGTCTCCTTCACCAGTCTCTTCGTTGCCACACGTGGGCCATGCCAACTAACGTTTATGTCTCTTTCTCTCTTTCTGTCATACAGTTCTCCGACTGGCGTGGGCTGCTGCAGCGAGGCTGGTTGGGATGTCTGGCGGCGTCCCTCCCAGGGGCATGCCGGTGATGGTGACGATAATCCCTTCACCTCCTCCAGCTACGGTGCACACCATCACTGGTGGGACCACCAGTAGGGCCATACCTGAAGTCATCGAGGTGGACTCTGAGGAAGAGGATCAACCGGTCAGTCCCAGTCCTGTCGTGCCTGCGCCGGCGTCAGGCGTCGTACCAGACTCAACACCAGATGCGGATCCCGCTGAGGAATTCCTGCAGGCATATCCCGCGTACGAGCCTGCTGACCGCGCGGATTGGGACGAAACGGCCTCTGATGAGGAAGACAGCAGCATAGTCCGTCGCCGGTCGTGGAAGCTGATCACGCGCTTTATCAGGGACACCCCCCAGGTGCAATGGCTGGCCGAAATGGATAGGCTCCGCTCGCGGTTGCGCGAGCTGTGTGCCGGGGGAGTGGATGCCCAACGCCATCACGCGCTCGTCCGAGACCTCATGGCTGAGAAGATCCGGGAGCATGATCGTGGGCTGAGCGTGGGATGGCAGCGGAGGAAGGCGACCAACATTAGGAAGCTCCAGGAGGCTGAAGGCGAGGCCCAACAGATGCAGATCCGGGCCAACGAGCTTTCAGCCACTCTCAATGCGCAGTCTGAGCTGGTCTCACACTTGAAGGCTCAGCTAGCGGAGGCTGAGGAACATATGGGGCAAACCTCTGGAAGGATGGCTGTCGTCCGGGCCGAGGTGGAAAGGGCCCAGGCCAGGGTTGACGGATTACGCCCCGCCGCTGCTGAAGAGGAGCGGGAGTTAAATCAGCAGCAACAGGCTCTGGACGCCGCAAGTCAACGGGTGGCGGAGCTGCAACGCTCTTTCGACGGAGTCAACCCGTCCATGGGGGAAGTCAACCCCCGAGTATTGTAGCGAACCCGAAGAAACTTTTATTAACACTTTTGTGCTTCAATTCTTCCTTTCTCCTTTGTTTTGAGTTCCGTAGCACGCAGGATTTCCGCTGTTGAATTGTCTTGTTGCATCCCTACAATGTTTGCGGGACGTTTGATGACAATTCCCTCAAACCAGCCCAGATTCCCGAAAGATGGGGAAGGCTTGATCGGAGGAGGAACTTCCGGGATAGCCGAATTACCGTTTCTTCAACGTGCTCTTATGCACGGACGGGGCAACGCCAGGGGCGCTGAAATCAGTTCAAACAGATGAAAATGGGGAGTGTGAATCACGATGCCCAAATTCGGAATACTATGGAGGCGGCGTGACAATAAAGGACAACCATTAGCCGTGGCGGAGAAACGGTATCCTTACTGCGTTAGCCTGAAACGGGGACAACAAATGAGCATCGACCGCTGACCGTATTCGCAACGCGGGATTTTATCAATTTTTTGTCGATTAATCTTTCGGGACGTTGGCCTAGGACAGTTGGTGGACCATAGGTCAGACATCCTTACTGTTAGGGGGTCCTTCCAGACATGACCCGTCTTCCGGAACATTGGCCCAGGACGGTAGGTGAGCCGATGCGGCATGGGGCCAGGCCGTTAGGGGGTTCCTTCAGACATGAAAGAAGACGAGGGTCCGAATAAGGGGCACGCAAAGCGTGGAATATGGAGTGATGGTTTGTTCAAACAGAATCCAACACTTCAGTAGTTACACCACCGTGGTGGGTGTACGCCAGATGGGCGCATCGATCTGATCCCGGATCATTCTTTCTTCAAGATAGGGCCTCTTTGGCGAGGGCTGGAAATGAGGAGGAATAGGATTTTGCGATTCCTGGGGCTGGACCCTAGGTGAAATGCCTGGGTGTCTCTACGTATCCCATGACGATGGGAATCAAGCCATACGTAGTTCTGAAAGTGCAGTTTAACGTCATGCGGGACGAGGAGCAGCCTGACTGTGTTGGTACACATCCAGCCAAAACTACTAAGCCCACGTGAGTCGTGCTCGGTGTGGGAAACAAGCAGTAGTGGTGGGAATTTCCCGACGCAGAGAGGGGCAGGTGAGGGCAAAGGGATGCTCGGTGACTACCGGCCCAATGACACTAACATGATCATTCAGCGCATCTAGATGCGCGAAGAGAAAGAGCCGAGTATGATGGAGTTCCACTTGGACATGAAGGAGTGGAAATGTGTGAATCATGACGCTCGAGATTCGGATCACGATGGTGACGGCGTGGCGATAGAGGACTACTGCTGACCATATTCGCAACACAGCATCCTATCGCGTTAGCCTGAAATGGGGACAAACAAATGAGGGTCGACCATTGACCATGTTCGAAACACGGGACCATGTCACAAATGTTGTCGAATATCCGCAGGGGCGTTGGCCCGAAACGATTGTAGGGCCCTTAGGTCCAGCATTCATGGAGAGCCCTTAAGCTTAGTATCCACGTCGTCCGAGGGTCCTTTTGGATGTGGAAGAGGATGAGGATCCAAATAGTGAGCTCACGAAGCTTGGTCATGGGATGAGGGGAATGTCCCTGTGAAAATCCCATGCTTCCGGCTTTTAGTCAAAACACATCTGAATACGTCAACGAAACGTATTAGAGAGGGAGCAGATTCCTTTCCCTTGGGGAGATCTTAGTTTATGGTCATAGACTTCGGACCATGGATTGGAAAAAGGGGATCAGGGGACGCATGACATCACAACCTGACGTGAATGAGCTCGAGTCGAGGGACCGAACTCAAGGGTTAGGCTGGACCCGCGGGGAAGTACCCGGGCGCTCCTACGTATCTCATAAGGATGAGAATCAAGCCATACGTAGTTCTGGAAGGTGGCAGGGTAAGGTACCAGTGCCAGGGGAAAGGGGAAGTGCGGACGTGGCCCTTGCACTAAAAGAAGCGGAATTTGATGTATCTTGTTTGTTCTTTGAGGTGAATGGTTTTTTTTTTGTGAAGCGACAGGCCTAGAACTGTAGGTCGTGATGTCGCCACAAGAATCAAGCCGTGATGGGCGTTGACAAATGGCATGGCGCGTGGCCAGTACCCAACGTGATGTCCTCTACAGCGAGGTCACCACAATGCGGTGCCGTTTTTCGTCGTGCGGCCAGGACGATAATGTCACAGTTTAGGGTCGTATGATAGGACCAAGCATGCATTTTATCGTCATGCAGCGCAGACGTAGCAGAGACGATGCTAGGCGGGAAATGTGCGCAGTTTTTATAAAACACATTTGACAGAGACATGATCCCACATCAAATTGTACGCCATCCGGAGGTAAAACAGGGGAAGAGACTGGATTCCTGAATGGGTTGTACCCGGAGACAGGGCGTCTGGGCGGTCCTACGTGTCCCATGAGGATGGGAATGTGAACGTAGTCCCGAACGGGTCTTAGTTTATGGTCTTAGAGCTCGGACCAGGGTGTCCCGAAGGACGCCAGATTGCAGCTTTGTCCCCCTAACATGCAAAGGTGCACTGAGGGATAGCGCCAAAAGTGTCGAGATTCCACCTGGACATGATGGGGTGGAAAATGATGTGAATCATGCAACCAACATTCAAGGACTGAAGGGGCTGGCGTGACGACAGAGGATTACTGCTGACCATGTTCGCAACACAGCATCCTGTCGCGTTAGCCTGAAATGAGGACTAACAAAATGAGCATCGACCGCTGACCATATTCGCAACGCGGGATTTTATCGATTTGTTGTCCGTAAACCTGAAGGGCGTTGGCCCGTATCGGTAGGAGAGCCCTTGGGCGTAGTATCCAGGCCGTTCTTGGGGGTCCCTCCGGGTGTGAAAGATGATGGAAGTCCGAATAGAGGGGAACACGAAGCTTGACAAGTGGAAGGAACTTGACCAAGTTGAATCTGACACTCTTGGTCCTAGACCAGAGTACTCTCAATACATGGGTGAACCGCTGCGGAGAGCCAAGGGACTCAACCTTGAGGGTGATCGAGAGATGGCAGATTCCCAGGGGAATGGGGGCATGATGCCCACAACCTTGTATCATACCTACGCACCCCCCGCTGGAGAGGGATGGACCAAGTGGTCTAGGTGACCGGGAAATCAGGATATCTCCCAGAGGTGGGGCTGGACCCGAATCTTGAACATCCAGGTGGTCCTACGTATCCCATTATGATGGGAATCAAGCCACACGTAGTTCTGAAAGGGTGACTTTTAATGTCATGCAGGACAGGGGATAGGAGGACTGAACCTCAGAATGGGGCGTGCGTGGTGCAACTATTGCGTACCCGACGTGAATGAGGACGTAGTCCTACACTGCGCCACGCAGTCCTGTGATCAGGGTCCTGAAGGCAGGATTAGAGGGGTAAATTTGCTGAACTCAAGCTGGGTTCGGAGACAAGGGGTCTTGAACGTAGTTCCAGATGAGGGTCTTAGTTTATGGTCTTAGAGCTCGGACCGTGGATGGTGACAACTCCCAAGTAAGCAGAGAGGTCAACCCAATCCCTAAGCCCACGTGAGATAAACTCGGTGTGGGAAACAAGGGGGGGACCCTCATTGCAACAGTTGGGGCATCCATTAATGGGGAGTCAGCAGAGAGTTCCGGAGGACACCTTTGATGTAGCTTGTTCCTCAAACGCGCAGACGTGCACGGGGGAAAAAGTACCGAGAGTCCCGAAATTCTACTTGGACACGATGAAGTGATGAAGGGTGTGAATTGTGTACCTGGCATTTGGGCTTAATGGGTTGGCGTGACGACAGAGGAAAACTGTTATCCATGAAGGAAACACAGCGTCTGTATCGCGTTAGCCTGAGGTGGGAGCAACAAACGAGCATCGACCGCTGACCATATTCGCAACGCGGGATTTTATCGATTTGTCGTCCGAAACCCTGGGGGGCGTTGGCCCGTATCGGTAGGAGATCCCTTGGGCTTTTGTATCCAGGCCGTACTTGGGGGTCCCTCCGGGTGTGAAAAATGGTGAAAGCCCTGATGCGGGGATACGCAAAGCCTGGAAAGCGGGCGCGGACGTGTCCGAGTAAAGCTTGGCATTCCAGGTAATGAACCAGAGTACTCTTAAGCACATTGGTGAACAGCCGAAAGAGGGATCGACGAAACAGCTCGGTGGTGTGGGAAACATGGCGTGGTCACTACAAGACCCTCGTAAATGAGGACATAATCCCACACCGCACCATATGATCTCTTCATGGAGGAAGGATGGGCCAAGGGGCCAAGATGGGATGAGGATTCCCGAGAGATGGGGCTGGACCCGGATTTTGGACATCCAGGTGGTCCTACGTATCCCATTATGATGGGAATCAAGCCACACGTAGTTCTTGAAGTGCAGTTTAACGTCATGCGAGACTTGGGTGGGGAGTAATATACTCCTGAGCAAGGTGTATAGTATGGCGAAAAACCGACGTGAATGAGGACGTAGTCCTACACCATACCGTACAATCCTATAAGATAGGTCCTGGGCCGCGGCCTAGAAAGGCCGAGGGGCCTGAGGCTGAGCCTCGGTCAGGAGGGCCTGACCGGTTTGTAGTTTAACGTCTTACATGAGGACGGGGGGCCAGGGGCCCAAGGAGGCTAATAGGCCTGAGGATGAGCCTCGTAAGGGGAGTTGTACGGCGTGGTACATGATCCCGACGTGAATGAGGACGTAGTCCCACACCACACCGTACACTCCAGGTGAGAAATAGGGGAGAAGGCCCAGGGGGCCCAAGATCAGGCATCAGTTAGGAAGGCCTGACTGGTTTTTAGTTTAACGTCTTACATGAGGACGGGGGGCCAGGGGCCCAAGGAGGCCAAGGGGCCTGAGGCTGGGCCTCGTAAGGGGGGTTGTACGGCGTGGTACATGATCCCGACGTGAATGAGGACGTAGTCCCACACCACACCGTACACTCCGGGTGAGGAATCGCGGGCTGTGGTCCCGATCACTAGCACCACCTGGGGGAAGTTTATCACCTCAGGATGGGGCAGAATGAATCACTGTTGACCATAGTCGAAACACAGCGTTCCTATGGTGACCCGCATGGGGGCAACAATTGAGGGTCGACCGCTGACCAAATTGGCAACGCGGGACTTGTTTCAATTTGTTGCTTGAGAAACCCTCAGGGGCGTTGGCCCGTATCGGTAGGAGAGCCATTGGGCTTTGTATCCAGGCCGTTCTTGGGGGGACCCTCCGGGTGTGAATCCATCCACGAAAGGGGCAAACACCTCCAGGGGGGAATGTGCAGCCGGGTCGAGGCTTGCTCGATGTGGGTCGGGGCAAAAAATGTGCACCCTGCCGTGTCTTAACCCGAGGGGAAGATTTCGGCTTTTGGGCTGGGCCAACAGACGAAATGTCTGGGCGTTCCTACGTATCTCATAAGGATGAGAATCAAGCCATACGTAGTTCTTGAAGGCCATGCAGTTTAGCGTCATGCGGTAAGGACGTGGGAGGGTAGAAGAACGGAGCGGGCGCATGGTGCGACCTTTACAATCTTTGCGTGAGTGGGGTTGCATGAGTGGGGCCAAGAAGGCCGACGCCCTGCTACACAAAGATCCTCCAAGGAGACCATTCCCAGGGGGAATAGTGGAAGAGAGAAGCTTGGGGCTGGGCTCAAGACGAGGCGTCCGAGCGTTCCTACGTATCCCATAAAGATGAGAATCAAGCCGTACGTAGTTCTTGACATGCAGTTTAACGTCATGCGGGACGAGGGGTATCTCGTTCGGGGATGTGTGCGGCATGGTCATGATCTCAACATGAGAACGTAGTCCTACACTGTACCGTACAATCCCGTAAGAGGGTAAGTCGGAGAGAAACGAGGGGGGCCTGGGGCCAGACCTCGGTGGAGACGGGGCCAGGGGCCCAAAGAGGCCGAGGGGCCTGAGGCTGAGCCTCGGTCAGGAAGAACTGACTGACTTGCAGTTTAACGTCTTGCAGTGAGGACGGAGATACAGTTTAAGGTCATGCGGGACCAAGTCGCAGTTTAGGGTCGTGCAGGACCCATGCAGTTTAATGTCGTGCAGGACCCTCTTGCAGTTTAGGGTCATGCGGGACCATCTCGCAGTTTAGGGTCATGCGGGACCATCTCGCAGTTTAGGGTCATGCGGGACCATCTCGCAGTTTAGGGTCATGCGGGACCATCTCGCAGTTTAGGGTCATGCGGGACCATCTAGCAGTTTAGGGTCATGCGGGACCATCTCGCAGTTTAGGGTCATGCGGGACCATCTCGCAGTTTAGGGTCATGCGGGACCATCTCGCAGTTTAGGGTCATGCGGGACCATCTCGCAGTTTAGGGTCATGCGGGACCATCTCGCAGTTTAGGGTCATGCGGGACCATCTCGCAGTTTAGGGTCATGCGGGACCATCTCGCAGTTTAGGGTCATGCGGGACCATCTCGCAGTTTAGGGTCATGCGGGACCATCTCGCAGTTTAGGGTCATGCGGGACCATCTCGCAGTTTAGGGTCATGCGGGACCATCTTTTTCCCTAGGCGAAGTATCGCTTGAGGAATCTGGCATTGGTGGGAGGGGTTACACGCTCTCCATCTGTGGTCACCAAGGAGTAAGCTCCATTGGGGTAAACCTTATGGATGATATAAGGCCCTTCCCATTTGGGTTCTAACTTGGGCGGCTTCCTTCCGGGAATCATTGGCGCTCGCAGGGCCAGCACCAGGTCACCCTGTAGAAAAGAGCGGAGACGAACCTTCTTGTCAAAAGCTCTTGCCATCTTGTCCTGATGCCTTTCCAGATTGTGCAGGGCACGAAGCCGGTTCTCGTCCAGTGCCTCTAGCTCAGCTAGACGGATCTCGGCTACCTCATCTGATGTCTGGTGATCATAAACGGCCGTGCGTAGCGACGGCAGCTGGATCTCGATGGGTAGGACGGCCTCAGCTCCATACACCAGGGAATATGGGGTCACCTGGGTAGAGTTGCGAGTCGTCGTCCGGTAAGCCCAGAGGGCGTTGGGGAGCTTGTCCGGCCAACTCTTCTTGTTCTGACCAACCATCTTCTGCAGAATGTTAGAGAGGGTCTTGTTGAACGCCTCGATCTGTCCATTTGCCTGTGCGTGGTAGCGGGAGGTATGGTTTGACCGGGTGTCGTATTTAGCGTACAATTTCTTCAATTCAGCTGCTCGGAAGTTGGTGTCGTTGTCAGTGAGGACGGCGTGAGGGACCCCAAACCGGTGGATGATGTTGGAGCTCACAAAGTCAACGACGGAACGGGCCTTGACCTCTTTGAGCGGAACTGCTTCTGCCCACTTGGAGAAGAAATCTGTAGCAGTCAGGATGAACCTACACTGGCGGGCTGTTGTCGGCGGGTACGGTCCCACTACATCGAGTCCCCATACCGCAAATGGCCAAGAGCACTTGGTGGGGTGGAGGGGTTCTGGCGGCCGATGCAAGAAGTTGGCGTGCACTTGGCACACGTGGCATCTCTTGGCGTATCCAATACAATCGTGGATCATGGAGGGCCAGAAGTACCCTAGCCTCCGGATTTGATGGGACAGCTTCGGCCCAGCTTGATGGGCGCCACAGGAACCGGCGTGAACCTCTTGCATAACTTGAGGTATCTCTACTCCTTGGATGCAACGGAGGAGGACACCATCAAAACTCCGTTTATAGAGGGTCTGCTCAAGACTGGGGCCACTCTGGAGGGTAAATTGAAGTGCGCGGCGTCGGATTCGCTCGCGCTCGTCCCGGTTATCCGGGAGCTGACCATTTTGGAGATACTCGACAAAAGGTGCTCTCCAATCGGGGGTCGTTTCAACCACTGCATCCGACGAACCCGGGACTTCCGATACGGAGGGTCCGGCGGTGAGATGACTTACCCGCAGGCTATCACGGTCCTCTTGGGTGACGGGAGCAATGACTCTCCGGTGGGCCACATGTATGACCAAATCATCTTGCTCGGGTTCTGCGAGCGATGCGGCTAAGCCAGCTAGGGCGTCCGCTTGGCCGTTCTGCGACCGCGGGACATGGGTAACCTCTGGCCGAGAAGAGAACTGGGCCATCAGGAGGAGGGTGTACTCCAGCAACGGTGCAAGCTCTGGCTTCCTGACGACGTAGTCGCCATTAACCTGTTTGATTACCAGCTCAGAATCTCCTTTCACATGTAGATGGGGTACATGGATCTCGAGGGCCAACTCGAGGCCGGTGATGAGAGCTTGGTACTCTGCCTCGTTGTTCGTACAACCTTCTGACAGCAGGAAGGAGTACGGCAGGACGGCTTGCGTCGGGGTAATGAAAACAATACCCAGACCCACTCTGTTGAGCTTGGGGTCGTTGAGCCTTCTACCGGTGGGGCTCCGGGAGGCGCCGTCGAAGTGCATTTGCCAACACGGGACAGCGTGATCGACCGAGAGAATCGTCTCATCGGGGAAATCCAGGTCCAGGGATTGATCCGCGGAGGTTGGATGGGCAGCTAAAAAGTCTGCCAATGCCTGTCCCTTGACGGCCTTTTGAGGCACAAACCTGATGTCAAACTGCTGGAGAATTACTGCCCACCGCGCTAGTCGGCCAGTCAGCATGGGGCGGTTCAGGATGTACTTCAGCGGATCCACCCGAGAGATCAATTGCACCTCATGGTGTTGCAGGTAGTGTCGCAACTTCTGCACGGCGAAGACGAGCGCAAGGCAGCTCTTTTCGATAAGGGAATATCTAACCTCCGTATCGAGAAGCATGCGACTGAGATAGTAGAGACTGTTCTCAGTACCCTCGTTATTCTTCTGGGCGAGCAGCGCGCCGAGGGATCTTTCCAGGGCGGTCATGTAAAGGACCAGCGGTTTTCCAGAGACGGGTGGCATCAAGACCGGAGGTTGGAGCAGGTACTGCTTGATTTCCTCGAAGGCGATCCGACACTCCTCATCCCATTCGTAGGCAGCGCCTTTCTTCATGAGCCGAGAAAAGGGCTTACACTTGCCGGCCAGGTTCGCAATGAATCGGCGTATATAGGCTAAGTGGCCTTGCAGGCGTCGAAGCTCCCGAATGTTGCTCGGGGGAGGCATTTGGCTGATGGCCTTGATCTTCTCCGGGTCGATCTCGATACCTCGGTATCTGACAACAAAGCCCAGAAACTTCCCGGAGGTGACCCCGAAGGCACACTTCAGCGGGTTCATCTTCAGGTGACGGGAACGGAGGAAACCGAACACTTTCTCAAGGTCTTTGAGATGGTCCTGGCGCTGATATGATTTGACTACAAGGTCATCCACGTAGCATTCCACCAATGTCCCGAGGATCGGTTTGAATATGCGATGCATAGCCCTCTGATAAGTGGCACCTGCATTTTTTAAACCGAATGGCATTACCCGGTAGCAAAAGGTACCCTGGGGAGCCCTGAAGGCAGTGGACTCCTCATCTTCGGGGGCCATCCGGATCTGGTTATACCCGGAATATCCGTCCATAAAAGAGAGGGCTTGGAACCCGGCCGTGGCGTCAATCAACAGCTCCGTCACTGGAAGTGGGAAGTCATCCTTTGGGCAGTGGCGATTGAGATCGCGGAAGTCGATGCAGACTCTAATCTGCCCATTCTTCTTCCTGACTGGCACAATGTTGGCGAGCCATTTGGGGTACTGGACCTCTTTGACGAAGTTGGCCTTGATTAGCTTATCAACTTCAGCCTCAACCATAGCGCCATGGGAAGGGTGCATTTTCCTGGGAGGCTGCTTAAACCCACGATGTTTTACCGGGAGGCCCAGACGGTGGACGGCCACTTGGGGATCCAGTCCTGGCATCTCATCGTAACTCCAGGCAAACACATCGCGGTGCTGTTTGAGGAAGTCTACATACTGCTGTCGCTCCTCGAGGGACATGGCCGCACTGATCAATGTGGGTCTTGGATCTGCCTCGCTGCCAAGGTTCACCTGCACCAGCTCATCAACCGTGGTAGAGACTCCTTCTTAAAAGGCTGGGGGAGCATCCTCCAAGTCTTCCTCCCCAGCCGGGGGGGGACTTCCCGTGACGGAAGGTGCTTCTGGGCTCTCAAAACCCGAGGGGCAGCTGGTGCCGGCTTGGGCAGCAGCAGTCATCACATCAGGAGACTCACTCGTCGTGGAGACCATAGCAATGAATGCATTTGACCCTATCCCATCCGGCCTTCGGCCTAAGGGGCCACGCTTGACGATATCAAAGCAGTGGTGACGTGTCGGCCAGAGTCGGTTGATTCCATCCCGGCGAAATAGACACGTATGGCGCACCGCTGTTGTCATGAGCCTGACATCCCGGTACCGTACAGGGGTAGGAGATTCCGGGATGACCCGAGCCTGGTTGGTGTAGGAGTACGAGGTGATTCTCCGCCGTCGCTTGGACGTGGGAATATGCCTTCCTTGCGTACCCGAAACAACAAAACATTGTCCCATGTCGGGGGTCGTGGCTTCCAACCGGTGGATCGGGAGGATGTAGGCGTCGTCCATGCTTGCCCAGGGATTACTTGCGATTGGAGCGGGCTCATCCTCGCTGACCAGGATCTGCTTGTCTTTGCTTTTGTAATAACCCGCATCCAGATAGCGGGCCTCACAAGAAGCAAAGGGGGACGCGTCTCCTTGGATCACGCCTACTCGACC
This sequence comes from Viscum album, assembly GCA_963277665.1. Lineage (NCBI taxonomy): Eukaryota > Viridiplantae > Streptophyta > Magnoliopsida > Santalales > Viscaceae > Viscum > Viscum album. The sequence continues at coordinate 1,656,324,947 of OY728138.1, read as the reverse complement.
GTTGAGCGAGTACTTAAGGCACTGGTGATACGATGAGGGGACCGCAGCATGCAGATGGAGCCATGGCCTACCCATCAGTGCGTTGTAGGCGGTGTCCTGAGAAACAACCATGAACTCGGTGCTGGCAATTAAGCCACCGAACTGGGTCTTCAGGCGGATCTTGCCGACCGGGGTTTGCTCTGTCCTGTCGTACCCCTGAATCCTGAGGTCAGAGGGAGTCAAATCACCTTCAGACAAACCCAGTTTTCGCAACGTCCGGGTCGGAATTAGATTGATTCCAGAACCCGTGTCAACGAGGCAGCGACGGACTTCCACACCGTTAAAGTGGCCAGTGACATACAGTGGGCGAATGTGCCCCTGTATAGGAGGGTCTTCGTCTTCACCAGAGAACGAGATAACCGCCTGACATTCGGCGTTTTCAATCGTCTCGGTATGGAAGGCCTCCGCGGCTGCCACTTCCGTCTCGAACTGGAGGGGGCTCCTTAGGGCCTCGGCAAGTGCCTCGCGCATCTCGGATGACAAGCGCAGGGCCTCAAGGATGGAAAGCCTCGCCGGAATGCCGGCTAAGTGCTTTAGGACATCATACTTGCGTGCCAAACGCGAACCTCTGCTTACAGGGGGTTTTTCGGCATTTGGAGGCATAGCGGGTCCTGCTGGTTGAACTGGCGGTCGGCTAGCACTGGGTACATCCTGCTGCCTGCTAGTAGAAGCCGGGGGAGTAGTCGCCGGGCTATGGTCGAACAGCGGGAGCTGGCCCGTCGCCGGGCGAGACTGGTTGTGATACGAACGAGGCGGCTCTCCCTGATCCAGCAACACGAATGGCGGTGGAGGTAGAGCCGAGGGTGCTGAATGGGTCTGCGCGTGCTGAGATCTGCGCTGAGCCTGCTGCCTCGTCTCGGTAGCGTGCACGGCTTGGTCACAAGTGCCTGCTGACATACCTCGGTGACCGGCGTGATTGCGATTCCGCCGACGTTGACGTCGGCTGGAAACATTGGGGCGGTCTGCCTGGGGTTCCCCTTCGTCGGGGGTCATATAGGGCTTTACCAGCTCCACGGTGTTAACCGAAGCGTACCCTTGACTATCACTCGAAGAGTCATCCACCGCTGGGCGGATTCTGGGGGGAATGCCCATTTCAGGAGGCATAAAGTCGCCAAGAGTGCGGGATGACGACGGCACTGGCGGTGCACGTTGCTTCTTCTTACGTCGCCGCTGCTTGCCCTTTTGGGTAGAGGTCGACTGTGAGGACGATGCTGAGGCACCGGCTGTTTCTTCTGAAGGTTCCGGCTGCTTCAGGCGTGCCCGGATGATACCCTGGGCACGGACGACAGTTTTTCGAGCCATCCAGTTGTCGTATTTCTGGGACCCGCGGCTAGGGACCTGTTGCCACTCACCCTCGCTGTCACTGCCGATTTCTGATCCCGCAAAGACGCCTGCCACCTGAGCTGGCGCTGGGCCCAGCTTGACTATGTTGTTGTTGACCTGGTCCTGAAGCCAGTCTTTAAACACATAGCATCGCTTGAGGGTGTGCCCCAGGATCCGATGATAAGGGAAGTAGTTGGGGTGATCAGTGAGATGCGCCTCTGCCGGTCTCCTGCACTCAGGCAGACGCACAATCCCTTGCTCCAGAGCACTTCGGAAGTAACCAGGGACCTGATTTTCGTTGAACGAATAGGTATGGTATTTTCTTTCCGGGTAAGGAGCCCTGGGGGCCTGATCCTGTCGAGGGACCGGAGGGGCCTGCCGAGGGGGCGACGCCTAGTTGTCTCGCCTAGGTGGCGGTGGCGCGTTGCGCGGGGGAACCTGTCGGTTCTGAGGCGGTCGCTGCTGGGCAGGAGCCTGTGCTTGAGGTGGAGGACCTCTGCGGGGTTGCGGGGGTGGTACCGCCGGTAGCAATTCCAGCTGCCTCGGGGCTTCTATTTGAGCCACTGCGGCGGGTTCAGCCCTGGCGGCCCTCCTGGCTGGGATCATTGGGGGCAGCAAACGTGCCTGACTAGCCTGTTGCAGGGCCTCCTCGAGGCGCTGGGCCTTATCCGAGAAATCTCTGAACCCCCCAGGGTAATTCTGGGTAATCAAGGAGGGTACCAGCTCTGTCTTTACGTTCCCCACACACATCGTCAGTAATTGCTCCTGAGTCAGTGGCATATCGAGAGAATACGTAAGTCCTTTCCACCGGGCGATGAAATCTGCAACCCGCTCATCAGGCCTCTGTTTGCACTTAAAGAGGTCCGCGATGCTGGTCTTCCGCGTGGTGGAGCTGAACTGGTACAAGAACTGCCGGCGAAGATCTTCCCAACCGGTCACTGATCCGATGGGGAGCTGGCTGTACCAGACGAATGCCGGACCTTCCAACGTCTGTACAAAACATCGGAGCTTAGCGGTTTCTTGCTGAGCCGGGGTCCCCAACATGGGGCCACACCTGGAAGAGAAATGAGCCAAGTGCTGGGGTGGGTCCCCTGTCCCGTTAAAAGGCGAGAAAGTGGGGTTCCCAAAACCCGGAGGCGCGGGCATATCATCCACCCACGCGGGATAAGGCTTGCCATCGGGTGGGACCGCCACCTGCCGTGTCTCCAACGCCTCGAGGCGGGCTGTGAGTGCCGCAATAAGGTCCTCCGGGTGGGGGTCCCTGTCTTGACGGGGATCCCTAACCACAAGCGCATTGCCAGGTTCTTCAACGCGGTAGACGGCTTCCGCTGCCCGCGGGTCAACTGGCTGAATGACCTGTTGGGCGACTGGGGGAACCCGGGTTGGATTCTTCAGATTGCCCCGTCGCTCAGGGGGGTTTGGCGAGACGTATCGCGCCCTCTTGCCGTACGTTCCGGCTTCCGCCCTGTCCGCGGCAGTAGCATGATCAGGGTTGCCCGGAGGCATCTCACCGGGGGGAAATTGTTCCTGCCCCTGCTGTCCCGGCCTGGGATTACCATAGTCGGGTCGTCGCTCTGCGGCGCGTTCAGCCAAAAGTTCGTCGACCAGCCTCTTCTGTTCAGCAAGCTGCTGGCGCAACGTGGCTTTCTCAGGATCTTCGTCCGTTTTCTGCACGGAGGCGGACGGGTCGGAGTGCTTGGCTATTCCGACGTGCTCCTTACCCTTGCCAGTGCTTCGACCGAGCGCCAGTGACTCGGTGGGTACAGGGAGGCCTAGCAGGTTCCTTTGATGACGGGTGACTCTCCCTGATGGGTCGAGTAGTGGCGGTACGCACTCGGGTGGTAAGTCCCCATCAAGGAACTCAAGCTCATCTTCCTTATCCACAACGTCGGCCATGTGGACTGTGACCCCTCTTGAGGGCATATCCTCAATGTCGCATAGCGAATCAGGCTGTCGTAGAATAGGGTCGAAGAGGAGAGCGGCATAGCGTCCCCAACCACGGACTTGCACATGGGGGGTAGCTTCCCTGACAATCTTGCGGAGTGCCTTGAAACTCTGAACGCATCTTCGTTGGAGGGCACCCTGATGACCGGGCGACTCGGGGTGCTGGGCCACAAGGAGCACCGCTGCATCAATCAGGCGGCACTGTTTGCCAATCTCCTCGAAGTGCTCCCGACTCCTGGGGTACACTACCCGTTCCCAACGGAGGCGGAAGTGCGTCGCCCACAGGGTCCGACAAAGGCATCCCACTTCTTCAGGGGTAAGCGACTCGGGTATGCGGAAATTCAACGCTGCCGCGGGCCAGAACTTCTCTGGGAAATAGTCTGCTGCAAGAATACTCCAGAAGCTCCTGGGTTCATCCTCGGAGTTCGGCCCTACATTTCCCCACTCATCAACCGGGGGTGGCTGAGGGACCGGTAGCGGCACCGAGGCGGACCTCTGGGATAGCAAACTCGGCGGCGGAGAATACGGCAAGCGAGCAGACTGGCCACCGTACTCTGGGCCTTCCTCTGAAGAGCGAGGTGACCTGACCACGATGTCACGATAGGACGGGCTAATAGCCGCTACTTCGGGTACGGGAATCGCCGTTACCGGTGTCCGGTTATGTCGTGGCTCTACCACCGTTGACCCCCAAAACAGCTCCTCGGGATCCCGGGTAGAGGAAGAGGGCGCTTTGGGCGACGGTGGCGGTGACTGCACGGTCGAAACCTGCGGAATTCCCTGGATTTCTTCCTCCTGGATGTACCTGCGGAGAGAGACGGGAATCCGATGGACCTCAAATTCGGGGAGAACGAGGCTGACGCGTCTGGTTCCTGCCCCAGTCCTTGATACGGAGGAGCTGGGAGAAGGTTCCATCACTGAATCGCATTCCGCTTCCGAATCGGAGTAGAGGGCAGGTTTGATCCCCCCCTGGGCCTTCCCAAGATTCTTCCCGTGGCGGCGACGACCCGCTCTTCTGCCCCTGGGTGGCTCTTCGGGACAGGGTTGACCCCTATCAGGCAGCCCTGGGGCGGCGCTAGCGACGTGGCGGAGAGGGCCCCCACTTGAGACAGCCGGGGGTGCGAGGGGCACCAGGGCAAATATCAAAGGGTACATGGGGAGGACCTCCATGAACAGTACCCACGTGGGCGGGGCCTCTGTTGGAACCGGCAGGAGCATGGGGAAGGCCTCCACGGTCGATGCGAGTGGAGCGAGGCTGACCTTCACTCCTCGAATTGCTGGGGCGAGGAGGACCTTCGTCAGTCGCAGAGAGGACGTAGGGGGGGCACCCACGTCGAAGGACCGGATGGAAGATGCCTTCAGAAGGATGGACTTCATACCCTGTACAGCGGGCGCGGTAAATGTTTCCGCGCTGAGCATCACTGCCCCGGGGCAGGTCTTCCTGCAGGATGGGGGCGGCATGAGGCATGCCTCCACGACGACCCTCGGAGCGGGGAAGGCCCACGCTCTGTGGAGTAGTGGTACGGGGAGGACCTGCATCACCGCAGGTTAGCTCGCGATGATCATCACTGGGGCCTGCAACCCGGAGCGTCAACCCGGCCTGCCCATGGGGCGGCTGGGGTCTCAATCTTGGTTGAGCGAAGGGGTGCCCCTGCTCAATGTAGGCGGGGGCTTCATAATGTACGTCGGCGGTGGCTCGGGCCACTGTTACTGTCGACGTGGACGCGGCTAGGCGAGCGTCCTCAGCCCGGGCCCGGCGCTGACGTCGGGTCAGGCGGGCCGGTGGAGGTGGTGCAGGGACGTAGTCTGCCTGTTCTTCCTGCGGGGCCGGACGGCGGCGCTGACGTGGCCGGACGGGAGCTCTCGCCTGGGAATCCCGGGTCAGGGCCCTGAGCAGACTGAGCCGGACAACACCTGCCTCTTCAGCATAAGGCGAAGAGTCGTCAAGGCGTTCCGGGGATAGGCTCCCGAAACGATTGAATGTCTGGGTGGGGAGCGGGGGCTCCCTGCGCGGCCTGTTAGGGCGGCGTTGACGGTGGGGCCTAGAAGCCTCCAGGTCCAAACGGGCCATATCCCTGGTCGGGATGACCCCTTGTTCCTCATACCTGCGCACGAGGCTGTTGATCACCCTTCGTTGGATGACCTCTGATGGGGAAAGGGGACGTGGACGTCCCGCCTCCCGCGACGTGCCAGCCGTCGTGGCGGTAGTGGCGTCATGTGGGGTGGCCGTAGTGGTGTTGCCCCTGCCCCTGCGCGGGCGAGGAGCGGATGGTGACCGCATAGCAACCTGATTCCTGACAAACGAAGGGATCAACTCATCAGTACTGAGAGGAAAGTGATTGACAGCCAGTGCCCCAGCATTCTTCCATCCCCATGTCTGTGATAAGGATCCACGCCAACACGCTGCAGAGCGGAGCGCCCCACATTCTACTACCCCGACTTCCGGTGAGTTCCACGACAGGCCCGCCATTTGCTTGGCGGGGCCAGGCACCGGATACCTGGATCCGGTGACACGTCAATCTACCGGTGTCTCGAACGCTACTAATCTCCATGCTGAGGAGAAGAATTTCACGTCGGGTTCACCATTTCTGTTTCCGACGCTTTCGCCGGGGCGCGCGCGCATCCGTCCGCGGAGGAGGGGGACGCGCGGCTTTGTTGCCCCGCATTCCCGCTTTCCAAAGGTGGGCGGCATTCGTTCCTTGTTCAGGTACGTCTTCTCCTTGATCGAAACGGGATGATGGGATGTCGGTTCTTCCTCTTGTGGATTCCTCCTCAGAACTCGTCACCTAGTCCGGGTCTCCCTTATAGATTTAATACGTAGTTCGTGAAACTCTTCCCAGTGCCATGTTTCCATGGACGCCGGTTAATTACGCTGCTTCTGTCGGGACATTCCAAAGGGTCCAGTCAGGGCAGCAACCTTCGGTCAGGGGAGTAATCACGTTTGAGGCATCAGTAGCGTGTCTGGATGCTGGGGTGCCTGGCATGTCTGTCTGTTGTCCTTGATCACAAGGCTTCTCGAGGGCGTGGAAACCCGAGGCATCCCACATCGAGCGCGGGGGGTTACATGTCATAGACACGTACCTGAGGTTTTCCTCAGCTTCCCGTGTTCAACACAGGGTATGTTTGCAAGATTAACGTCTAGCAAAGACGGTTACGCCAAAGGCGTTCCATCCGAGGTTTTCCTCAGGCATCTCATGTTTACCACGAGGTAGGTCGCGAGTTTAACGTCTCGCGGAGACGGTTGAGAATGGAATGGGACCATCGCAGGGGTGGTGACGACGAAGTTGGGCTTGAGCCTTAAAGGGGCTTCCTACGTATCCCCGTGGCAGGGAATCAAAGTCCGCGTAGTTCGGGATGGTGCCGGTAAACCGACGTGATGGTGGACCTTGGTCCGATGGGCATCGTCAGCGTACCTACATGAGGGTGGACCTTGGTCCGGTGGGGGTTGGGCTTGAACCTCTGGGAGGATTTCTGCGTACCATGCCTTGACATGGATCAAAGTCCTCGTAGTTCAAATGATACAGTTTAGCATCATGCGGGACGGTAATGAACCCTGACGTGAATAAACGACGGGTGGTGGGTGTCGGTGAGCCGACATAAGTGAGGGACCTTGATCCACTATTGTTGGGCTTGAACCTCGTGGAGGCTTCCTACGTACCATGCCTTGACATGGATCAAAGACCACGTAGTTCAGGTGGGAATAGGTCACAACGGCTTACCGCTGGACTGGAATGTAGTTTAACGTCGTGCTGGACGTAGGTAGAACACAACGTGAATTGGGTGATGAGTGGGCTTGAACCTCATGGAGGCTTCCTACGTACCATGCCTTGACATGGATCAAAGACTTCGTAGTTCAAATGGTGGGTCGCAATGGCTTACCACCGGACCGGGGTGCAGTTTAACGTCATACTGGACGGGGGTGAAACCCGACGTGAAAGACGGGTGGGCTTGAACCTCTTGGAGGCTTCCTACGTACCATGCCTTAACATGGATCAAAGACCTCGTAGTTCGGATGGGGGGTTTGTCGGTAAACCGACGTGAAAGCAGACCTTGGTCCACTGATGGTGGGCTTGAACCTCGTGGAGGCTTCCTACGTACCATGCCTTGACACGGATCAAAGTCCTCGTAGTTCGGATGGGGAGTAGACCATGGTCCACTGATGGTGGGCTTGAACCTCGTGGAGGCTTCCTACGTACCATGCCTTGACATGGATCAAAGTCCTCGTAGTTCGGATGGGGAGTAGACCTTGGTCCACTGATGGTGGGCTTGAACCTCGTGGAGGCTTCCTACGTACCATGCCTTGACACGGATCAAAGTCCTCGTAGTTCGGATGGGGAGTAGACCTTGGTCCACTGATGGTGGGCTTGAACCTCGTGGAGGCTTCCTACGTACCATGCCTTGACACGGATCAAAGTCCTCGTAGTTCGGATTGTTTTCTCAGGGTCGGTGCTCACTCTAAGCCCACGTGAGTCATGCTCGGTGTGAGAAACAAGAGGTTGCAAGGACCTGACGATCACGTCGCGAAGGGTGCGTCCGTGAGAAGCGAAATGGGGCTTACGCGTTGAGCGGCCCATGGTGTTGGGACTTACTCCAGGATGGAGGCCCATGGCGCGACAAAGCGCGGGGAAGATGGACCTTGGTCCGACAATGGGAGGTGCCTCGTTCCCTATCACGTCCTCCACTAACCTTGGTAGTGGGGAAGTACCGAGATGCACGGGTGCAATCATCCGTACCAAAGGTTAGGGATTTACGCTCTGAGGCGACCCTTCCCCTGCGAACATACACCACTCCGACAAGGAGGATCTCATTCCAGGTGCGGAAGAGTTCCATTCCCGTGGAGACGAGTGGTGTAATGAATGCTCGAGCTGGGGGGACCCTTCGTGAGGGAGACGAGGTTGGGTCACAGTTTAATGTCATGTGTTGAGGACGTGGTGCTTGGCAGTTTAACGTCCTGCAGCTCGGACGAGGTGGGTTCACTCCACACCCCTAGGGCTTACATAACCGGTACCCTCTGGTCCTTGGGGAAGGGAAGGTGTCGGTAAGGCCATGGTAAAGGGGGGTCGCGGGAGGAACCATCGAGGGGTCCACGTTAGCGTGGCTATGCGAAGAAGCAAAGCCGTTAGCGTGCCTATGCAAAGGAGCATTGGGCGAAGCAACGCTACGGGAGGTGTTGTCCATGGGACTTTGAAATCACATCGTGCAAACCTGGAGGGTCGCATGGAAGGAGGAATCGCTAAGTAGAGGAGTGTGCTTTGCGAAGTGGGGTGCCTTGGCCTTAGCATGGGGCATAGGTGGAAGTGGGAGGCGCTTCGCGAAGTGGAACAGTGTTCGCGGAGCACTGCCTCGCGAAGGAGGGGTTCGCGAAGCAGGGTCCTGCCAAGCAAAGTGCTTCGCGATGCATAGTTATCCTGCCTTGGCATAGGGATTACTAGCATGGGTTGTGTGTTTTGCGGAGCACGAGTGCTCCGCGGCTGCCCGGGTTCCCTTGGGAATCCCCTTCCTTTGCGAACGCCCTTGGGCTTCGCGAAGGGCATCCCTCTCGGAAGAGGGGCTCAGGACGAAACAAATCAGAGTCGTCTCGCGAAGTAGAAATACCTCGCGGAGCTCATGATTCCCGGGGCAAAGCTTGCTTCGCGATTCGGGAGAGGAGAAGCCGAAAGGTCGGATTGTCCGTCTCGGGGACTCAGGGGGAGTCGAGTATTTATAGGGAAGGGGCGCCGCGAAGCAGGGCTCGCGCGCCGCCTCTTGAGCTTCGCGGCGCGCTCGCGAACGTCAAACGCGCTCGCGGAGGATCACCGCCTCTGGTGCTTCGCGGCGCCGCTAGGGCTGGGGCGCTTCGCGGAGGGGCTTCGCGGCTGTGCTTCGCGGCTGTGCTTCGCGATGCAGCACGCCGGCTGTCTTTTTCGTTCCTTCCTTTCGGGCCATATTTTTGGCGCCAACATCGTATCACCTGCAAATTTATGAGAGGATAGGGAGAAAAATCCATGATAATTATGTTATGATTAAAGAATGCATTTTTTATTTTAGTGGTTCCTAGGAAATTAATCTTCCTCCAGTTTAATTTTCAGATAACAAAATTTATCAATCATTTTTTATAATTGTTACATTATTGTATATATATGTGGATCATTATAGATCTCTCTTATGATTAGTATATTTTGAGTTACAATCCTTGGATTGGATGATCCTTGTGCACGTGAAAATTGGAAAGGTGCATTTTATCCAGTATATATTGGTAATTGTAATGAGTCATAGAAAATAAATTTTATAACATCTTTAATTGATGCTACAGTTTTAGGTTGGTGATTAGGTGTTTCATTGTGATAATCCTCACTTGTGAAACTGTTAGTTGGGTGTTTAGTGTATGTTAGAAATAAGGTTTGTTAGACCATTTGAGATCATTGATCTAATTAGAAATGTGGTTTATTGGTTTGGAATTTCCATATAAGTTGAAATTTATTTTTGATGTGTTTCATCTTTTTAATATTAGTAGGTATCAATCATATCCATCCCGAGTGATATAATTGGATACTTTTGATCATGATATTGACCCCATTGTGGTTGAGAATCCTGTTAAGATTTTTTTTCATATGGAAAAAGGAAGATCACGGTAAAAAATCCCCCACTCAATGTATTAGGGTAGTGTAGATGGAATATCCAAGAGACACGAGAATTTGAATCATTGGTAAGGAGGTAGTTTCATTTTATATTTTCGAGTCCGGTGTCTTGAGAATGTTTTATGTATATGAAAATTTCATTATATAGAGAATTTAGATACCATATATCATTCTATATGAAATATTTTAAGGATTAATAGTTATTACATATATTTTAGGATTTTGAAGGTAATTAATAGTTACCAAAAATATTATATGGGGACAAATTTTTTGGAGAATAGGTTGTAACATTGAGTGGGATCACATCAAAATGGAATAGATGATTGTGGTGTAGTTTCCTTGAGTGGGGAATTCTGGTTCCATAACCAATTTTCGTAAAGTTTCACTATAGAGGTAATCTAGAGAGTTGGTCATTCAGTTAATAATGAGTGGTGTTGTAGGCTTTGGATTATTGGACAAGGGATGGGATTTGGTTAGTTGATCCATAAATGGTGCCCCGATGGCAGGGAAGGTGGTTGTATCATAACCCACTTCCTAAGAGTATTTTTTCTATGGAATAATTTATTAAATTTTTTTGAATTTATTTCTCTAGGGAGGTGGATCTGGGAATGACCTATAGTTTTTTTTTTCAGCTGACCAGGGATGGCTGCGTTGTGGAGAGGGTGACTATGATGTGCTTCGGTGGCTTAGTGACATGGTCATTGAGGCTGCATCCTAATTTTGTTTATTATAAAATTACAAAAAAAAATATATTAATGGACTCATTCTAGACTAATTCCTATTACAATTTTCTCTTCTAGTATTAGGAACACAAGAGAGCTTTATGAAGGACTTCAAGACTATACTTGATCAAGAACAACCCATGGAATTGAAAGATAGGTACTTTGTTATTTTTATATGATCACGAGGTATGTGAACCTATAAAAATATAACAATTATTTAATTAATTTATGTTCATATTCAATTACATGGTTTTTATTAAAAAAATGTTTAATTTTTTATAATATTATATAATATCAATGAAATATACATTTTTAAATGGATTTTAATTACAAATGGGTTTTGACAGACCATGTGTGGATAAAATTATTTAATGGTGTTCTATATTATAAATTTGTTTTAAATAATCTAATAAATGATTATTTATTAATAAATATTTTTTATAAAATTTTAAATGTTTTTAAACGGGTTTTTGTAATCATGGAACATTAGGGGTCCTAGGGGAATTATGAAATAGACAACTGACTTTACTGTGTGTAATTATAGTGGATTTATTATAATATAGAAAAATCAGTTTTGGATTCAATATCGATAAGATACAAATTATTCCAGGTTTAATATTATTTTTATGTATAATATATTTTCCCATAACTTAGATCACATTATTATTATTTTTCATTTATGCTTGGTTTCATACATGATAGTATACTTCATGGATAGTTTCTCACTTTTCAATAATATGTTGTATAAATGGAATATTATTCATATTCCCACTATAATTATTTCATGTGAATTACATTTTCTTTGTTTATGAGGAAATTGAATGATTTGTAAAAACGAAAGGATGTATTAAAAAAATATATCATATGAAATTTATTAAAAAACATGATTTGATTTAAATATAGCAGTAATGTTTTCATTCTATTATACATTTTATATATTATTTGGAGAAATATTACTTTTTTAACACCCCAAGAATCCACGATATCCTCCTCTTTGAATAATAAAGTATCGTGCATTGTACGCAACTTTGAGTTCTAACACACCACAACCAATCAAACTATCCATAATGAATAGTAATACCCACTTTTCAAAATTTTATAAATTTTATCTTCAAAATGGACTTCATTTCTGGATTTGGAATATCGAAATTATCCATGGTTGAATTATTGGTAATTTTCTAAAAAAATTAAATTTTTAATGAATAGTGAAAAACACTAAGTTATAGTTAAAAAGCAAATTTTTATTAAAATAATTATTTAATTTATTTAAATATATTTTAGGTCAAAATAGATACATAATACATATATATGTTCTATGTAATTCAATGGAGTGTATTTATAAAAAATTTAGATATATAATTTTTTTGAACATTTTACCATCTTTTACCCATCTCCTAGAAGTATTTGCAAATTACATAAAACAGAATTTTTCCTCTTCTGTGAGTTGAATTTAAAAAATCTGAGAGACACGATTGATATCAATAAGTAAAATGTGGTTCAATAAGATGGAAATTGTTTTTGTTGAATGATAACATTTTATTTTTTTTTACCACAGTTAAATGAAAATAGGGCAATGAAGGGTACAAATGATATTATTATTACAGAAACAGATTTCCTAATTCTATTGGATAAGAATAATTTGAAAAAAAAACATTAGGAATAAAATATTATCCTTTAGGTCCACTTGTATTAGATAAGGACATTTTTTATTATTTAATTCAAAGAAGAGTTTAAAGAGTTAAAATAGATAAAATGAATGTTTAATAACTACAAAACTTCTAATATACGGTTATACATATGAAAAATTCGACTATAAATATCCATTAGAAAGATAAAAATATTTCCTAAAATATTTTATTTTACTTATAATTTTTAGACATTATATAATTAAATATATTTATGACACAATGATGATGTAGTAATTACCGTAGTAATGAAATATTAAAATAATTGATATTATTAATATCGAAATAAATATAATAAGATAATTTTTATGAATTACACTGATTTTATAGTTTAATATTAAATTTTAGTTTTGTAAGATGAATGTTTTTCGAAGTAATAATTCTTTAATAAATATAGAAAAAACAATATACCAAATAGGGTCAAAATTGACAGAAAAGTAGTTTTTAAAAGAAATATTATATTATTAATTGATATAGTATTCCTTAAAATCTATGGATCAGAAAAAATACTTATATAATTATAGTTGTATCATTAATGAACCACTTTGTGTTCGATTTTAAGTATATAATAGGTTTATTAACTATATAAAATAAAAATACCAAGAGACATGGTAAATGTCAAACTATTTAACTAAAAGTTAAATTTAAATGATAAAATTAAAATAGTGAACCAAACCTACCTAAACCCTATTTGTTGAGTGGTTTTAGACCCCTAACCACCCTAGCCTTTAAATAATCCTCATTTTATCCATTAAAAACCGAAAATGTTTTTATTATAAAATAATATTTCTAGCTTTTCCTTAGGTGCCCCTCACCCCACTTATAAATATAAACACCCCTTTATTCTAATTTACACATCAAAGACATTTGGATCGGCCAAACGCTACCCAAATACCCTCTAAACGGTCTTATATTCATCATAGAGACCTGCTTTAATAAAAATTCCAACCTAAGTATCCCTTTTTGATCAAATCAAAAGGAAAAACCAAAAGAAGTGGTAAATATTTCACCAACTCTTTCAAGATCCTTTCATCAGCTACTTCCTACTTCATTGTTATTTCCATTTTAAAATAATAAATTAAGAATATATTATATAATGTGATGTTATTATAAATATGGTACAACCATATTCATTATTCAATACATCCTTTGAATGACATGTCACCATATGTGTGTACATACACCTTACCGTCTCCATATCGTGGTGTAATTATTATTCAATACATTATTAATTGGATGGTTATAATAATGATGTCTAATTTATTTAAATAATAAACATAACATTATAATTATTATGAATATATGATATACGATCCTATTATATAATATCTTAATATCAAAAGATTGATATTGTCCCTCATGCGTAAGTACGGATTGTCGTCTCCACGAACACGATGAGATTCATTCCCCATCATATCCAATCAAGATAAATTTTCATTAGAAGATTAAATATTATTTTTAAAGACTTAATATCATTATGTATATGAATAAGATACATCCCATCCAAAACAAATATGAATCACATAACAAAGAATATAAAGGAAAACGCATCCATTAACACCCGAAACGACGATAATTGTAAGACATTATTAACAAAGCAATGTTAAAAGATCATATATGATATGATATTAATGTATATGATTCTTGTATAATTTGATAACAACTATTTCAACATTATACAAGAGCTTAACCTACCCTCTACCAAGGAAAATTACAAGGTAATGGTTAATTTTAAAATCTCTTCATTATCTTAGGTTGTTTATATGTAATTATCTACCAGTACCTCTTTATCATCAACATCCATGTTTCTTAAAAATGTATTTCAAAAAATTCTTACTATTTTATAGAATATGGGTTAATGTCATTTATACCCTTGTTTGAATTTTATAATATGTTTATAATGAAATATTTCTATCATTTTCCAAAGAAGGTCCGTTATATCTTTTTTGGAAAAAATTAAGGTAAGAATGTATTTTTTTATCTTCTACGGAGGGTGTGGCTATTTTCCTCCACTATAATATCGTCTAAGATTCCCTTACATGATTATAAGAATATTTTCAAATATAAAAGTTTTCTTTAATAATTGCATGACATTTAAATGATTTGAAAATAGAAAGAGATATTTCTCTAATTTTTTTTGATTTCATCAATGTAATCATCCTTTTATTGATTTTAAGTTTATTTTATGTTGATTTATTATTATACAAAACAACCATATTTTATTTATTTTTTCTAATATGTTTGACTGTGGATGTGTTATATCATACCATTCATGGTTTATGGATAATGTATTGACATTTCATATGGAATTTTTAATATGAATGTTATGTTATATTTAAACCATTTCATATGAGGAATATATTGGACTTATTATGTGGTGTGTGGAGCCCTCTATACCACCTAGATGCATCGATAGGTTTCATGAGACAAACTAGTGTCTTTTCACAAGGGCTTGGAAAAATCCTATTTTTAGACTTGGCACAATTCCGTGACAGTGTGGTTATGAAAGTCTGGAATTATGCATTCCATCATTATGAAAATCGCTATTGATATTTCATGTGATTATTCGACTAGTAGAATATCCATGTGAATAAGTAAATGACATTATTTTGTTTTTATCATTTACATATTACACATAAGATGATGTTTAAAAGTTTTTTGTTTTAGTTTTATACATTTCCATTAATGATTATGCTTATTTATGAAAGTTTCCGCTATATTGTTATCTTTACTGAGCACATGATCTCACCCCTTTAAATGTATTATTTTTCCTAGGATGAGAAGATTTATATTATGACTGGACTGCAAGGATAGTCTATGAGATCTCATTTTTGTCTATGGAAACAACATTGTTGTAGATTTCCATTTTATGATGTTATGTAATCCTTATGAATGTATCTAGTACATCCAAGGATATTAAACTAATCGGTCTTTCGAGACTTGATATTTTGTGATCATGATAATGATACGTAATAATGCACCGAATCTAGGCTTCTCGTGTCGGGGTGTTGCAGTTGCTATCAGTGTAAGTTTAGTACAAACCTAGGAAACTAGTTTTAGATAAACTTTGATTAGTGCACAAATCCCTAAGATTGACTTTGAATATTAGTATTGATGAACTTCCTATAATTTTGGTATTGTAGAGATTTTTTGTTTTTTCCATGTAATACATCCATTCTTGGATACGAGTAGGTAGAGACAGCTATGGAACAGATTTACCTAGGTGTAAAACCCGAAAACACCGCTTTGAGCTACAGTTGAACGGGAACGGGTGCATGACAATGGGCCTTGCTGCACTATTGTTTACGACACTCCAAGGGGATATGATTAGGTTAGTTCTCATTTTCTTTATAAACCACTATGAAGGTTTTATGATTATATACTTCTTCAAAGAAAACATTTTTATGATTATGGATTATATCCATACACTGTTTAATTTATGTTAATTGTTTTACAAGTTTGGATTTATGTATTGCGATTCATAAAATAAACCATTTTATGTAATTGTATAGAAATTGAACCTAGTGGAAGGAATAGAAACCATATCAATGTAAACACTCCTTGTAGGGATTTCCTTTACTCAGTATAATTATAGTGGAGATGGTGATGCAGCTGGTTCTGATAATCTAATCACCATACGAGGACAACTCACTCAAGTTTTTAATAATAACCTTAACCGTGTGGAGCACCTTGATCCACAAAATAGAGGATAGATATTAGATTTCTTAATGAGGAAACAAACACTGACATTCAATGGGAGTAAAAATCCATTAGTGGCTGAGAAATGGATAAATTCTATAGAGAAAATATTCCACACCGTGGGGAGTATTGAAGGGGAAAAAGTTCTCATGGCAGTTTACCACCCCACTAGAGATGATGCTAAATGGTGGTCATTGATTAAAAATACAATGGAAGATGAGGAAGTATCAAATATTGTATGGAGGTTGTTTAAATAAATTTTAATAGAAAAATACTTTCCTTGTGACCATCGAGCAAATATAGAAAGAAAATTTCTGAGTCTGAGGAAAAAGGAGGATGAGAATGTCAAGAAGTATGAAGCTAACATTACAATGTTAGCGAGGCATGCTTCAAATTATATACGTAACTAAATAAGTAATATTTTCATTTCTTTGATGGGTTAACACCATTTCTCCGTTGAGAATTAGTGTCACAATCCTTCTCGTCATACAAAGATATTGTCTCATGTGTTATCATGATAAAAAAAATAATTCTCTATATCTTATGACATTAAAGAAACGGAAGAGAAGAAGGGATCTGCAGAACACACTAGAAATGGAAATAAGGGGAAGAAGGGAAAAGTTTAATATTCATCCTACAGAAAATGTTGGAAGAAACACACTGGTACTTTATTAAAAGGAATAGGATTCTTTTACAAGTTTGGTGAAAAATTCCCCCATGCTCGTGATTGCAAGGGGAAGAAAGAGGTAGTCTATGTTGAATGATACAATTGTAGATAATGGGGGAATTATTCAAATGAATGTCCTTAGAGTCTGGGGAACATACCTCAGAAAAGGATAAAGAATCAAGGACAAGTTTATGTTATCACTACTACTGAGGTTGATGCTCTAAAAGACGTGGTGGAAGGTATTTTAATGGTCTCCTCATGTTTAGAAAATGCATTATTTGATTCTAGATAATCACATTGTTTCATATCTTCCAAGTTTGCTAAGAAAATTATACATTTACAATTTGATTTAACATTGGAGTTTTTAGTCAGAACTCTTAAGGGATGTATCATTGTAACAATGTTTTGTGAATCAGTTTCCATTAGGGCATATAAATGTTCTCTATCTTCTAATATCATCGTCATACCCATGAATGAATTTGATGTAAACCTCAGTATGGATTGGCTTTCAGACCAAAATGTGAAAATTTATTGTAATAATAAGGAGGTTACAAATTCAATTATTGGGGAGGAAGAGAATGAAATAACTGTGGTTGAGGAAAAGAATGTTCAAATAGAGGATATATCTATTGTGAAAGAATATTATTATGTGAATCTAGAATATGTACCTGGACTTCCACATGAAAGAGAAATTGATTTTTCCATTGATTTAATTCCTGGTTCGTGGCCCATACTGAAGAACCCTTGTAGAATGGACTCTGTGAATTAGTGGAACGTAAGAGATTTCTAGAGGAATTGAGTAATAAGGTATTTATTCTCCCTAGTGTTTGTAAATGGGGAGCACATTTTATTTTTGTTCAGAAGAAAGATGGATCTATGATGTTTTGCATTAACTACAAGGATATCAATACTATAAAAATAAAGAACAAGTATCATCTACCTTGCATTGATGATTTATTCAAACAACATCATAGAGATGACTACATTTAAATGATTTTCCTTCAATCTGGATATCATCAGTTGTGTGTGGAGAAGTAAGACATTCTGAATAAATCATTTTGAACTAGGTACGAGAATTATGAGTTTACAATAATTCCGTTTGGATTGACTAATGCACCCTCTGTCATCATAGATGTAATGAGTAGGGTTTTCAAGGAATATTTACGACTTTTTAGTTATATATATACATTATATCTTGTTATAATCCAAAATCTACAAAGATCATTAAAATCACTTGCACATTATCCTAAAGACTCTTAGAATACATGAAATATATGGGGAGTTTGGCAAGTGTTAATTTTTTCTTCAGGAGATTTCTTTTCGTGGCCATATTGTCTCTAAAGATGGAATCTCTATTGATCCTTCAAATACAATAGAAATACCAGAATGGCCAACACTGACGAGTATAACTGAGGTACTCAGTTTTATTGGTTTATTAGGTTATTATCGACATTTTGTCCCGAATTTTTCCTGGTTGGCTAATCCATTAACAAATCTCACACGAAAAGGTGTTAAATTTGTTTGGAAAAATACTGTGAATTGTGTTTTGAAGATATACATAGAAGATTATTCAATGATCCTATATTAACACAGCCATCGAGGAATTATGGGTTTTATATTTATAGTGATTTTTCAAAGAAAGGTCTTGGTTGTATCCATATGCAGAATGATAGGGTTATTGCCTCTGCATCAAGAAAACTAAAAATTCATGAGCAAAACTATTCTACTCATGACCTTGAGTTATCGGCTATAATATTTTCTTTTTAGATTATGAGACAATATCACTATGGTAAAAAATGTGAGATATATATTGATCACAAGAGATTCAAGTAAAATTTCTCACAAAAAGAACTCAACACAAGGAAAAGGCGATGAAATGAACTACTCAAGGATTATGATTGCACGATACACTACCACCGAGGGAAGGAAAATAAAGTGACAGATGCTTTGATTAGAAAGGATCATGGTGTTTTGAACAATATGAGAGTTGAAAAAGATCCTATATACATGGATCTAGTAAAGATGGATATTGGAATCACTGTGGAAGGGGAATCATCAATACTGTTTTCAAATGGTTTTCAAACCATCTTTACTAAAAATTATAATGTGTTCTCATATCGATGATGAAGATTTTTAAAATAAGATTAAGGAATAGAATGATGGGAGATTGAGTGACTTTGTGTATGAAGATGGAATTTTTAAATTTGGGAAGAGACTTCGTGTTCTCGATATACATGATCTAAAAAGGGAATTGTTGGATGATGCTCATAGTTCCAATTTCACTATACACCCTGGTAGCACCAAAATGTATATATATTTGAAGGACCATTTTTTTGGGACAAAATGAAGAAGGAGATTTCTGATTTTGTGTCATGATGTATGGTTTGTCAACAAGTTAAATCTGGAAGGAAACAACTTGGAGGAGTCATGCAAACTATTCCGATACCTGAGTGGAAATGGGATGATATCACGGTGGACTTTGCTTTTTGACTACCAAAGGAACGATTCAATATTGGTCATTGCTGATCTTCTTACTAATTCATCCCATTTTCTTGCTACAAGGGATGATTTACCACTTTAACGTCTAGAAAGACTATATATTAATGATGTTTTGAGACTTCATGGATTACTTGTATCAATAGTTTTTTATCATGATCCACATTTTACATCAATATTCTAGAAAATTCATCAGAAATCCCTGGATACTGAGCTTCATTTGAGCACTGCCCACCACCCTCAAACTGATGGACAATCAGAACTGAATATTCAAACCTTAGAAGAGATGTTGAGATAGTTCTCACATTACATTAAAGAATTTTGGGGTCAATATTTATCTCTGGTAGAATTCTCCTATAACAATAGCTTCCATTGAATTATTTATATGGCACCATATTAAGCGTTATACGGAATGAGATGTTGCACACCAACCTATTGGGTTGATGTTGGTGAATGAAAACTCGTAGGCCCATAACATGTGGAGGAAGTAATGGAAAATGTGATGGTAATCCAAAACCACATCAAAGAAGCTCAAAGTAGAAGTGCTATGCTAATAACCGAAGGAAGTATTTGAATTTCATGTAGGAGATCATGTTTTCATGAATGAATCTCCATGTAAGGGTGTTAAACGTTTTGGTAAAACGAAAAATTAAGTCCTATGTACATCATACCTTTTGAAAATTCTAGAACTAATTGGGGTGGTAGCTTACCCTTTGGCAATGCCACCAAGTCCCTCCAAAGTTCATGATGTGTTGCAAGTGTCACTGTTGATAAATTACATTACTAACCCAACGCATGTACTCCCTTATGAAGAATTAGAATTGGTACATGATCTGTCTTATTTCATAGAGCCTATTGAGGTTCTTGATACAAGAGAACTAGTGTTTAGAAATGGGACGACTCATCTGGTAAAAGATATATTGAGAAACCCTATTATGGAAGAGGCAACGTAGGAACCCATGGAACTTATGATGAAGAACCACCCGAGTCATTTAATTCTGTAATATTCTAGAAATTTCGAGGAAAAAATTATTTTAAGTAGGGGAGAATGTAACACCCTAAGCTTCCACAACACGCTTCTCCTTGAATAATAGAGTAGTGTGTGTTGTACGCAACTTCGAGTTATATCACCGACATCCAATCAAACTAGCCATTATGAATAGTAATACCCACTTTTTGAAATTTTATAAATTTTATCATTCAAAATGGACATCATTTTTTAATTCATAATATCGAAATTAGCTTAGGGTGAAATTTTTGAATATTTATGAGAACATTCAATTTTTGATGAACAGTAAAAACACTGAGTTATAGTTTAAAACTGAATTTTTATTTAAATAATTATTTAATATTTATAATTTATTTTAGGTCAAAATAGATACATAATAGCTATATAAGTTCAATTTATTTCATTGGAGTCAATTAATAATAATTTTAGATACATAAAAGTTTTTGAACGTTTTACCGTCTTTTACCCACCTCTTATGAGTATTTGCAAATTTACCTAAAACATAATTTTACTGCTTCTATGAGTTTAATATCAAAAATATGAGAGACATGGTTGATATCAGTATGTAAAATGGGGTTCAATAATATGAAAATAATTTTTGATAAATAGTACCTTTTTACTTTTATTTACCATGGTTAAAAGTAAATAATATAATTTAGGGAAAATTGATATTATTATTATCCTAAAACATGTCCTAATTCTATTGGATAAGTGTAATTCGACCAAAAAAAACATTAAGAATAATAAATGATCCTTTACATCCACATGGATTAGATTGGGGCATTTATTATTATTTAATTCAAAGAAGAGTTGAAAGAGTTGAAAGAGGTAAAATCAGAGTTTAATAACTAAAACATTTTCAATATAGGGTTATACATAAGATAAATATGTCAATAAATATTAATTTTAAATATAATAAGATTTACTAGAGAATTATATTTTATTTATTATTTTTAGGCCTTAAATAATTAAATTTATTTATGACACAATGATGATGCAGTAATAACCGAATTAATAAAATATTAAAATAATTTATATTATAAATACCGAAATAAATTTAATTTTATCCTTTTATTGAATTCCACTAATTTTCTAGGTTAACATGACATATTAGGGTTTCTTAGATGAATTTTTTTCAAAGTAATAATGCTGTTATGAGGTTATAAAAAGCATAATATAAAATAGTGTCAAAATTGACATAAAAGATGTTTTTAAAATAAATATTATATTATTAATTGATATTCTATTCTTAAAAATAATAGGATTGACCAAAACACATATATATTGATAGGTGTATCATTAATGAACCACTTGGGGATCTCTTGGAAGTATATAGTATCTTTATTAACCATATAATATTTACATATAAAGAGACATGGTAAATGTCAAACTATTTAATGAAAAGTTAAAACTAAATGATAAAGTTAATATTGTGACCCAACCCTCCATAAAACCTATTGGATGCATGTTTTTCGATATATCCTCACCTTATACTTTAAATAATTCTCTTTGGAGCCATCAAAAACTGAAAATGTTTTTATTATAAGACAATATATCTAGCTTTCCCTAAGGTTCCCCTCACCCCATTTAAAAAAGTTCACTCCCCCTTATCTCTAATTCAAAAATTCAAATCCATTTCAATCAGCCAACCCCTACCCAAATACCCTCTAAACTTTCCTAACATCATCCTAGAGGCCCTCATTTAGTCATAAAGACATCCTATGGATCCATTTTGATCAAATCAAAAGAAAGAACTCAAAGAATAGGTAAATATTTCATCACCTCTTTCATGTTCCTCTCTACTTCTACTTCCTATTTCATTGTTATTTCCATTATAAAATAATAAATCAAGTATCTTATGTATACTGTGATGTTGTTTTAAATATTGTACAACTATATTCATTATTCAATCCATCATTTTAATGACATGTCACTATAAGTGTGTACGTACGGCTTACCGTCTCCACGTCATGGTGTAATTGTTATTCAATACATTATTATTTGGATTGGTATAATAATGATTAGTAATTGATGTAAATATTAGATATAACATGATAATTATTCTTTATATATGATATAACATCCAATTATATATTATTTTAATATCAAAAGAATGATATTGTCGATCATGCGTACGTACAGATTACCGTCTCCACGAATGCGATATCATTCATTCCCCATCGTATCCATTCATGATTCTTTTTCCTCAGATGATTAAAAATAATTTTTAAAGACTTAATATAATTATGTAATATAATAAGATACATCATATCCCTAACAAATATGACTCACCTAACAGATAGTATAATGGAAAATGAATCAGTTAACACCCAAAACGACGATAATACGAAGATATTATTAACAAAGCAATGTTAAAAGATCATATATGATATCATATTAATGTATATGATTATTGTATAATTTAATAACAATTATTTAACCATTATACATGACTTTAACCTACCCTCGTCCAAGGAAAAGTAAATGGTAAGTGTTAATTCTACAATCTCTTTGTTATCCAAGGTTTCATAAAGGTAATTTTATACTGGGACCTCTTTTTCATCCACATTCATGCGTCATAAAAATGTATTTCAAAAGATTATTAATATTTTATATACTATGGTTTAAAGTAATTTAAACTTTTTTTTCACTTTTATATGATTTTTATGAAGGAATTTTTTCTTCATTATCAAAATAAGGTCCTTTATAACCATTTTGACAAAATTAATTTAAGAATGTCTTTTTTTAAGTTATAAGACGGGTGTGGATATTTTCCTTCATTATAACCTTGTCGATGCTTCCCTTACAAGATTATAAGAATATTTTCAAATATAAATGTTATATTTTATATTTACATTACTTTTAAATGAATTCAAAATAGAAATAGATATTTATCTAAAACAGTTGTGATTTTATCTATGTCATCATCATTTGGCGGATTTTAAGTTTGTTTGAAGTAGATTTATTATGATACAAGCATTCTATATTGTATTGAAGGTTTTGTGATATTTTTGACTGAGGATGTGTTATTTAATTCTATTCATGGTTTATGGATAAATTATTGACATTTCATATGCCAGTTTTAATAATAATTTTAATGTTGGGTTTAATCCTTTTCAAATGAGGGATTCATTAGACATAGTATTTGATGGGTGGAGCCCGTTATAGCTCCTCGATGCATCGGTCGGTCTCATGAGAGAAACTAGTGTCTTTGTACAAGGACTTGATGAAATCTTATTTGTAGACTTGGCACAAGGCATTGAATATGTGGTTATGAATGTATTGTATTATGCATTTCATCATTATGAATTTGGCTATTGATATTGCATGTGATTATTCGACGAGTAGAATATCTATGTGAGTAATAATGGAATTATTTTGATTTTATCATTTCCATATTATGATGAAGTTTGAGCTTAAAAGTCTTTTGTTTTAGTTTTATACATTTCCTTAATTGTTTATGCTTATTTATGAATGTTTCTGCTATATTTTTATCCTTATTGACAATCTAGGCTCACCCCATTCTATGTTTTTTTCCAGGATGCAAATTAGTATATTATGACTGACCTGCAGGGATAGTATATAGGATCTCAATGTTTTCTATGGAAACAATGCTGTTGTAGTTTTCAATTTTATGATATAATGTAAAACGTATGAATGTATCTAGTACATAAAATTCTACAAAAATAATTGGTATTTCGAGACTTGATCTTTTGTGATCATGCCAATGATATGTAATAATGCACCGACTCTGGACTTCTAGGGTCAGGGAGTTACAACTTGGATATTTTCTCACAACATTATTTTTCCTTAGGGTATTTTTTGATGTATCTTTTCCAGACCTAGTTAATGGGAAGTGAATTATATAGTTCATCATATTCACTTAATTTTCATTGCCTTTATAGTGCTACAGTTTGGTGGTGATGTATGCTTGCATGCAGTATTAGATTTCATTTACCTTATTTCACTTATTTTATTTTAAATTTTTTAATGTTTTATAACTCATGGATATGTACTATCTCTTCCACTATCTATAATTTTTTCATTAATTATTCATAATATTTTTTGGTAGTTTTTTATGATACTCCCATTAGGCGGCCCATCTTGGGTAATGTTTTTGATCAACCCATGTAGGTTTATTTCATAAGGTATTCTGATTATCCCTTAGTTATTAATGTTTTAGATATGTTTTAATCAGGATTTATAATTTTGTTGGTAAAATATATAATTGTAATTAAAAAATATAAATATTTGAATTAAAATATTAATGAATTTTTTATTATTGATTTTCATGGATGATTATAGTTTTTATTTTTTAATTAATGATAATATTGATAAATACAATTTTGTGTTTTAATGGGAATATTACATATGTTAGAACATATTTTAAATTGGTAAGATTAATTAAATGCTCTTAAATTAATAAATAATTAAAAAAATAGATTTTTATTGATATTATTCTTCACAAAATGATATGATAATTTAAAATGTAAGGAATAATATACATGGTTTGATTTTTATTTTGGTGAAATTTTACTATTTTGGTTTTGTGTTAATGTTGATGTTTTTGGTATAATTTAATGACAAGGATATATAATTGTTTTTGGGTTAGTTTATTGACATGGCAGTGAAAGAGGTGTTGATGTTTTTTTGTTATTTTATCTTAATGCTTTTATATGGTTGGAGTGTGGTAGATTCGTGGGTAAGATGAACACATTTTAATAGTAACAATTTTTTAGAATAAATATGAAATTTTAATTTAAAATTGGGTAATCATAATAATAGTTATTCTTATAAAATAATTGAATAATGATACATTTTGATATGTTATTTCTAATTAATGTAGTACAAAATAATATAAATAAATTTGAGAGAAATATATTGTAAATGAACATGCATGATGAAATATAAGTGATTTTATTTATGGTTCATGTGAAATGAATTTTTTTTAGAAATTTCTTGGGTTAATGAATTAATGTAGTCAAATTATATAATTTATAACTGGTAATATAAATATGAAATGAGATGTTTTTTAATGATTCTTTTTAGTTCTTGTGTTGAAATATTTTTTATTTATAGGTGGCTGAATTTTCATGTTTATGTTACAATGATATTTTGATTATGTAATTGGAATTTAGAGGTATTGAATTTATGGGGACAGTATGTTGAGATTTTTTGTATATATATATATATATATATATATATTATTTTGTTTTTTTATTTCATACAGACACTACAAGGGTATAGTAATCTTAGTATTTCCCATGTGAGGTTTAGGTACCATGTGAAAACATAATATTCCAGATTGGGATAATATAAATTGTTTATTTCTACACATATCATTTTTGTCAATATTTTTCATTTATGTCTATATAATTTTTAATATCTGTAAAATAGTGGAGAATTATAGTTGTGGTACACGTATGTGATATAATTTTTCTCATTGTAGATATGGTATGTGGTAAAGGTCTTTCATATATGAATGTCACAAGTGGTTATATAATGTACAATTTTACTATGGAATAGTGATATTGTATATGAAATTAGACATTACATATGTTTTATAAATTTTTATGATAGGTTGGGAGGGTGAAAAAATCAGTGGTGAAGTGTAGATAACTGGCACAGGTTGACCACAACCGTCACCCGATCTACACCACCATAAGGCCAGAGTTATTATTTTGATCACCCTAGGTCGGAGAAATGTTGAAGGGTATCCAAAGTAAAAAATTTGGAATGCCCTCATCCTAAATATAAACTAGGATTAATAATGAATTATAACCAAGATCATTTTACGAGGTCTTCATACCTTTGACAACTAGGAAAAATTAAATAAGTTATTCTAAAACAAAAACATCTAAACGTGGAATAATAAAATTAAAAAATACAAGAAAATTTAAAATATATTTATAATAAAAATAGTTCATTTTATACAATGATTTTATAAACCAAAACCCGAAAAAAAATAAAAAAGGATGGTGGTTGTAGATGATGATACACAACATGACCTAAACTAGTCCAAATAACATTTGAGAAAACCCCTAACTCACAATTTGACTATTGAGTAACCACTATGAACCCAGAAACACCAACATACCAATAGAGAGTGATGGAAAACCTACCTGTAATTCACAACAAATTACCTACATAAAACAAGAAGACTAAATTCCCACTAATGTGAAACATTTTGGGTCATATCCAAAGGTTGTTTCAATACCATCATGGAGTTTATTTCATAATTTTTATAATGATACGAATACCACTAGTATAAAAATAAATATAAAATAATTTTTTATTTAATTTTACAAAAAAAGAGTAAACAATTCATTATATCATTTCATAATGTACAACTTTTATAATTCATTAATCGAATATGAAAATACTAAGGACATGGCATTTCAATACCTACCATTTCCTATAAACCATCATTAATTTCAATGATATAAGACTCACAAATTCTAATAAATATTTAAAGAGTCATAACATAGGACAAATATCAAGATTTAGAACTACATTGATTAGTAAGTCTATTATTATAAACGAAACGATTGACCAACATCTAGTAGGTTAACATTCACACAAAATGTCACCCAAATATATTTTAAAAAGTCCCATTAGTGAAATCCCCTATAAGGGATATACCATTCATCTATAGGATATTATCTAAATAATAAATCTTAAATAGAATATCCAAAATTAATTGAATCCCAACATAGTAGCCTAAGGTTCCACAATTTATCGAAAACAGATGTAAAACATTATCAATTAAATAATTATCGCATGACAATCACATAGCTCAAAGGATATAAAACAAAATAATAAAATACATCTCAACTATAAAAATACCCATTAATGAAAATACTAAATCAAAACCTCATATACATGAATCAAAAGTCATATAGCTATTGAAAGATGCATGCAATCACAAATTAAGGATAAAATGGGGACAAACAAGGTTGTTAACATTAAATGATAAATCATCTTCTATAAAGATCTAAATTGTCCTTTACTTTAAATATCATGTGTTAAATATTGGAAACCCATTTCGAAATAAATATTAAATAAAAAGTTCATTTCATGGTAAAACCCCACTAACATCAAGGATTAATGAATATAAAACACAAGGAAGTCACTTAAGAATCCCTCAAACCAACACAACTGTTTTCAAGAAATGGCGACCTCTTTAAAAAATGAACCTAATTATAATTTCAAGGTAATATAATTATAAAATATGTATATTCTTTTTAAAAGTTGGGAACTCATATAAAAATATAGAAACCCACTTAAGCAAAATAAAACTCCACATTATGAATCCAAATTTTCATAAAACAACATGAACCAATAATTTTTCTTATAAAAAACCATCTATGGAATTTTATCAAACACTGATACTACTAAATCCACCATTTAAAAAAATTATTTTGAACTAAAAAAATCAATTATTTTATATAATGTATATACTAGAAGGTCATAGTGAATCATTGGTAACACAAAACTATATATAATTAAAAAATTTAATTTAGTTTACATACATATTATAAACAAAAAATATTCAGGGAAAAATTAAATATAAAACAAAAAATGAAAAAAAACCTTAAATAATGTAAATGTGTCATCTCTGATGAAGGTCGCTATAATTTGCCATAAGAGTGGTTTTGAAACCCTTGGAATCCCAAACCCCCAAAAGATAAACCCAAAAAAACAAAAATCTTCTAACTCTGTATACAATGTTTAAGGAATTTATGAGAAATTTGAATAAAGGTGATGGGAATGGATGGATAATCCATTCCATTTTGTATTGGGGATGGAAATAAAAAAAACTCAAATTTCACCATTGAAAGTCTTTGAATTTGGAGAGATTCATTTTAGAGGAAGCTATATTAAAGGAAACAAAATGGGGAGGATTAGGGTGGAATACCTATATAAAAACAAACGAAGAAGAAAAAAATTACAAAACCTAAGATGGTCACATTATTTACCAATATGGTTTACGAAGAAGTGTTGTGATAATGTAATAATCAAGTTCTGAGCCCACCCATGTCTCACATTTTACCTACGTGATTTACAAAACCATGCATAGACCATGTATTAACAACTTCCTAATGTAAAAGGTTTCGCATCCCCTATTAGACTCACTACATCTATAAATAATTATTAAAATACATCATTTGTAACGGTATGTAATTACTTCCAGTGGACTATAATTGATACCTATCAGGGCACTCCATGGGTGGTTACACCCCCTGGGCGGGACACACCACCATCCCCAGTGGAAGCCATTTCCTCATGAAGCCCTTGGGCAGAGAGCCATGCTTCGTCCAATTCTCACATGTGAGAGTTCCCAAGGATCAGATTCATTCCTACCTCCTTTGCCTCTAATACCAACAGTAGAGACCCGGAGCTTGACATACATGGACATTACATTACTTTTGCGGAATACTTAGTACATAACAAAAACATACACACAAGGACAGTAATAGTTTAGTGTCTTTGGAAACTTGGAATGTAATCTCTTAATCGTGGTGAAAGATCTTCAACATCTCCCATAAAGATATTCCCATTTTGTTTTTTTACCTAAAACCTTTCTTTATATCCAGGGTAAAAGAAAACATATAAAGGGTGAGCTCAAATGCTTAATAAGGGTAATAATGGATAAAATAAAACAAATCATATACATTTTAACTTAAAATCATGAACATAATGTTTAAACATCAAAATCTTGAGCAATGACATAAAACATGGAAGTACATAAGGCTTAGATCAGAAAGAAACATTAAGCATGATAAAATAGAATGGGAGTAAAACATGTAATTGTGGCATCCATTCAGCACATGTCATGATTTCCATAGTAGCCAAGGCATTGATTTCAAGACCATCTTACTGGACAATGTCACTTTCTGAATCGAGTTCACTCCTCGTTTCAGTCCTGTAACACTGAACCAGATTAACTTACCGTTCCAGCCATTTCTATCTCATGAGATATAAATCTTTACCCAATTCATTGGAGGGAGATATAGGTCCCACCCATCACATAATAAAATCATTCTTACTTGTGCTACACAAAAAAACATAAAACATTCATCATAACCCAAAGAATAAAATGGGTTTCATAAACATCATCCCATCATCACATAATCCATATAAAACAAATGCATTTTTCATCATAAGAAAAGTGAAACCATTTAAATCATAGAGACATTATACATGAAACATAAACATATGAAGTAATGTCTTCTTAGATGGAAAATGGTTTTGATAAAGCACTTGAAAAGAATTCTTGAGGAAAATATCCTTTATTCTTCAAAATCATTTTTGTTTCACAAAATTCCATGCAATTTTAAATGAAAATAATTTTTTGGAAAATAGTCATTAAATCTTTTGGAGGAAGCTTCATGAAAATATGGCATTATAAACCCGTAAAAATCCATTCACGCCATATAAGTTAAAAATAACATTTTTCTCGGACTTTTGTCGGAAAAGTCAAAAAAGTACCTCGTAACGTAAACAAAAGAAAGATTCCTTACAAACCATATAGTTAAATTCAAAAATGTGTAAAAGGAATTTAAAAATACATGAATTTTTTTTAATAAAACATAGACATGGATGATAGAAATAACCCCAGTAAATACTTACGAATAAGTAATCTCAGATAAAAATGAGATTTGCAAAATTATCTCTTACCTTAGGTCTGATATGCTTCGTATGTATTTGAACCTCTAGTATAATGATTTAAATAATGTCATTGACTTATTACAGAATCATATTCATTGTTATGATATCATATATGGTTTACTTATGACTTTATATTACCCGTTCGTTTGTAAATTCCATGTTAAGGAGCATTTTGGGTGAAATCGTTTCATTTTTCGTCCGTGTTTTGACTTGTAATTATTCATATGTTTACATAGAGCATGATTTGTTAATTCTGGAATATAAAACATGATTTATATATAATATATATTCAGAATATATATATATATTAGATTGATGAATGGAAAGAAATACACCGTTCATGGAGATGGTAGGCCGTACGTACGCATGAACGTTGTTTTCGTTTCCTCATTGAATTGAATGGAATTAACTGGATGAAATACATATATATATATAAATAAATCCAGTATCATTATTATTTCATATATTTCATTATTTGTTATTATATATTCTTTATAATCATTCATGAATGGTTAATCATTGAGAATGAATCTCATCACGTCGTGGAGACGGTAGTCCGTACGTACGCCCGAGCGATGATATCATTCCCATAATTATTGAATTTTATCGAAGCGGATGATACAATATATCATAATCAGTAGGATTTTATAATAACTATGTGTAGTTATACATTACACCAGTATACCCATACAAGTAATGTGGTGTTGGAAAAACAGATTACACCACGGCGTGGAGACGGTATTCCATACGTAAGCACTCACGGTGATTTCATTTTCCCCAGATGGATAGAAGGTGAAATGGGGTTGTTTCATATTTATAATAGCATATTATTATATTAGTGATACTGATGTTATTACTTTATAATTAAACAACTAAAGAAGAAGAAGTTGAAGATGAAATAATCTTGAAATAATCGGTAGAAGAGATTACCTCTTCTTCGACGCACCTCCTTTAAACTTCTTCTTAGGGCACCAGGGTTGGTCTTTGGAGATGACCAGTACCTCTATAAGGTTTCTAGGGAAGTGGGGAAGTGAAATGGGAAGAGTGTTTTACGTGATTCAAGGCTCAAAATTGTGTGAGGAAGATAGGGAGGAGGTTCCCTTTTATAAGGGAGGAGAGGGGCACCATTGGAATCCTAAAAAATATTAGTTTAATATAAATTCAAACCCCACATAAAAACCTCCAAAAATGACTCAATTCGAAGCTTAGATGAGATAGGGTTGTAATAACATCAACCAATAAAATTTAGACATGGTTTGATATGATTTTAAACCTTATAATTTTGATTTATCCTTATTTAATCTATTTAAGTTTATTTGTGGTAATAAAATTCTAAATTTTAAATGGTTATAAATAATCACTTATGTGTTGTTAATTTTCAATAATTTGATACTTTATAAAATTTTAGACAATATAAATTTCAATTTATAATTTTTAAATATTTTTGAGATTTTTAAAAAATTTAATAATATGTAATTTTTATAAAATAACAATAGTGTCAATTTTGACACTATTCATTCATTTAAATTTAAATAAAATATAGAAATATGATATATTAGAACTAAAATATATAATAGATTCCTAACATGTCAAATTCGTCTAGAAAATTCGTAGAGCATATTAAATAGTTCATATAATATTTATTTAAATATTTTTAATGAATTTATTTTCTATATCTCTTAATAAAATAATTAGTACAACATTTTTGTATACTTATTTAATATACATATTAGTCTCATAAAAATTTAAAATAAAATCCTTTGATGAAGATAAATATCAAATATGTTATAAAAATAATTTTACTCAAATTTATCTTCCTAAAATAACAACATGTAAATTGATATCTTTATTAAATTATGAAGGTGACAACATTGGAATCATTTAAAATAAAATATTATAAGTGTCATATTCGCCATAATAAGGATGGATATGGTCAACAATTCGGCTTGTGGATGATTAGTGTTTATATATACACTAATAATTCGTTTTTTTTCAGATTTTAAGGCCTTTTGATATGTATTACTATTTCAATAAAAACTATATTATTCATTTTTCACGAAATAAATAATTTCTGCACCCTTAATGTATAAGATAATAAGGTAATTAAATAACTCTTAAAAATTAAAAATAAATTACAATGATAAAGAAAAATAGTTTATATTTGAAATGAGTATTTATAAATTAATTTATATTCTGTATAAACATATATCAAAAATACTTTAATTATTAATGTTGAGTGAGACATATTTCACTTTCCTTTAAATAAAATAAACTAAAGGTCTTAATAACCTCCATGTGGGATCTAATGGATTCCATTTCGTCCCAAAAATGAATTAGGATAAAATATAATCATCCAATTGTATTAAGACAAGTATTAGGATAATTTTATAATATTATATTTACCCTTAATTACCCAATTTACCTTTTACTATGATAAATAAAATTTACCGTTGTTACTATTCCTAAAGTCGAAAAATAAAAAGTAGTATATTAATATAATTTGGACCCACTGATTACAAATATGGAATTCATTTTTCCTAATACAATACACAGAAGTTGCAGAAATTAAATTAAAATTAATCCCGTTGTCGAAAGAAAACAGGTTTTGGTTTAAAACATTGCAAAAGATTGAATTTATTTATCCTACGAATTCAATGTAAAATCAATGCTAATGACATAAATTATATTAAATGGTAAAAATATATTCTATTTATACTTTAAAAACATTCAATATTATAATTTAACAACATAAGTTATTACGATGGAAACAGTTGTTTTTAATTAAAATATAGCGTGTTTTTACTATTTATTAAAATATGAAAGTTATCAGAATAATACGAAAAATTTATCCAAGGTAAAATTTTATATCTTGAATCCAAAGAATAATTTTATTTTGTAAAATTGAACTTATAAACATGTTAAAAAATATATTTAAAATGGGTGCACCATCAAAAGGCGGAAAAACTGCATTTTTTTAAAAATACTTATTTTACCTGAAAAATGTATTTTGTTCTCATACAATGTTCTAGAAAATGTGTAAGATTAATGATATTGTTATAAAATTCAAAACATAGTTAATACTATTCATAACGGCAAGTTCGTGATAATATTATAACCATATATCGTTGTTTAGTGAAACCCGGTATTACGTACAACACACGCTATCGAGGAAAGTTGTGATTGCGTGTAATGCAAGCCAAATCAGGGTTGCTTGAAGTGATAGACTCATTTGTTGTTGCGTATAACAAAATAAAACCATATTTCATTTATACATTGAATATTTATATATACATACACACTCAATGTTGCGTAGAATAACAACTATCAAACAAACGTGAAATTGTGTGTAACATGATCCTTGAAAAATGTTGTGTATACTGAAAGGTAATACGGTGTTGCATATAGAGCAAGATAATCTTGGTGTATAGTACACCATAAGATATGAATGAAATTAAAAAGAATATATCTTATATAATCTCGGGTTATTACATTCTACCCCCTTAAAATGAATTTCGCCCTCGAAATTCGTTGGGTTCTAAATGGTTTTCTACTTGAAAGTTTCTTTAATTGAAACCCACATCATAAAAAGGAATACCAAAACTTATCTTTAAAAACTAAAGTATGAAACATAACTGTTACCCAAATAAACTAATCACTGGGTTTCCACATAGGAGAACGTAGGTGAAAAAATGGAATGGAAGAGAAATTTAACCATCATGTTCTGATAAAGAGTGGTAGAGAACATGGCTATGAAAAATCCAACAATCACAAAGCCATAGATTTGTGATGATATAAGGTACCATCTGATTCATTGGATATAAGGTCACGAGGACAAAATTTTTGGTTTTCAAGATCATTTCCCTAAAGTTGATGAATTAAAAGAAATACTTACATGATTTTGGTACAATATCACTATTGTTCGTGAATTGAACAATTTCCACTTCACCCCTTAAAGAAATGAAGTTGAATTTGTTATTCGTGATGTGTTAGATGATCATGTGATAGAATGATGAGTCATTCTATCTGTTTCAGACAAAATATTAGCAAAAGATATAACTTCATCTTATGGTTAGATTAATTGTATATGGTTCCAAAAATAAACATATACTTTATATATCATACCACATAATAAAATAAAACTAGTTTCTACTAACCAGGGACTTCATGTAGGCCAGTGGTAGGCAATAAAGGCCAGTCGCACTTCGTTTGTCGGTTCGATTCCCACATCCTTGTCCGACGCGATGGGATATTGCCCGTCCTGCAGGTTGTCCTTTTTCTAAAACTACATTACTATAATATCCCATCAATAATATCGAAAAAAGTTCTATCCTTAAACAATACTAACTTATGTACAACATAATCCATTCCAATCTTTAGGCTTATCTAAAATACATTGGTCCAAGCTCATAGTATAATGAAAACAATTACTAGAAAGGTTATCTACCAAGAATGTGAATACAAGCAATTGTCTCACATATATCAGAAGATATATCTTGTTGGTTTCATTCCAAACACATGACTACCTTAGTCATATATTCTATTGAAAAATAAATTACCATAGAACCTTATTGAAAACATGAATACTGTCAAAAGGTAACTCTTTCCACATACCAAAATCCCAAAAAAACTATATAATCAAACCATAATATCACTTAGTCCTTATATCAGTCAAGAGATCATGAATATAATCAAACATCTCATTATCTTCTTATACCTTCATTATGCGCATATCATCTACTTTCAAAAAATATACGAATAGCCTTCCATGGTTACCGGTACCATTCAACATATACTTCCAAATATTTTAGGAAAAACAATATTGTAAAAATCCTTAGATGATTCTTTATTCCATAGTACCATACATTATTCTTTATAGACATACAATCATTCCAATAACTTCTTAAACCATTGACCAAGCTTCAACACTTCTTTCATCTCATATATCATTTGTAGTCTCCTCATCATCATCCACATAAATACTACCCATATGACCATGCTGATTCTCTTCATGATATTTTCCCTTAGGGCATTGGTTTTCACAATGCCCATACATTCCACATTTAAAAAATCTAGTCATTGTTGATGTCGTAGAAATACCATTATCCTTGTCCATGGTGTTAACTGAAACTTTTTCCTTTGCACATACTAGAATTGTGTTCTTCTTTTCCACACCCAAAGCATCTTCCTGTTCCATTGAAACCCTCTCTCGGATACCTCTTCCGACATGATTTACATGATGGAAATTGAACTTTCATTACTCAATGATCATCATGAAACTCCATCTTTCTCTTATTATCATTGTCGGGAAACTTACCAAAGTTGAGATTATTGATCATATTATGAGATTTCTGATTAGGAATAATAACGATGTTTGGACTTCCAAAACCCATTTAATTTGGATGCTCGTGAAGAATATCATTCCTTTGTCCGTCATATCCTCCATTATCATGAATCTTCGTGTTTCAAGCCATTTTCTAAAACCCAAAAAGAATAGTGTGAGAGGCGTAAATCATGATAGGGAAAACAACATAGTAAAGGGAGAGTACCCTCAATGTCTATCATCTTAGGTTAAATTCTAATATCGTTTCCGTAGTTCTAGGACTGTATCCTATATTTATAATTATCCTTAGGGACATCCCTAGACCTATGTTAGAAATATCTCTAGGGATCTTACTAATGTTTTCGCATCCTAGTTTCCAAAGGTTGACTAAACCGTTCCTCTGATACCAACTGTAACGGTATGGAATTACTTCCAGTGGACTATAATTGATACCTATTAGGGCACTCCATGGGTGGCTACACCCCCTGGGCAGGACACACCACCATCCCTAGTGGAAGCCATTTCCTCATGATGCCCTTGGGCAGAGAGCCATGCTTTGTCCAACGCTCACATGTGAGAGTTACCAAGGATCAGATTCATTCCTACCTCCTTTACCTCAGATACCAACAGTAGAGACACAGAGCTTGACGTAAATGGACATTACATTACTTTTGTGGAATACTTAGTACATAACAAAAACAGACACACAAGGACCGTAATAGTTTAGTGTCTTTGGAAACTTGGAACGTAATCTTCTAATCATGGTGAAAGATCTTCACCATCTCCGATAAATATCCACCCCTTTTGTTTTCTTACCTAAATCCTTTCTTTATATCTAGGGTAAAAGAAAACATATAAAGGGTGAGCTCAAATGCTCAGTAAGGGTAAGCATGGATAAAATAAAACAAATCTTATACATTTGAACTTAAAGGCACGAACATAATGTTTAAACATCAAAAGCTTGGGAAATGACATAAAACATTGAAGTACGTAAGGATTAGATAATAAAGAAACATTAAGCATGATAAAATAGCATGGGAGTAAAACATTAAATTGTGGCATCCAATCATCACATGTCATGTTATCCATAGTAGCCAAGGCATTGCTGCCAAGACCATCTTAGTGGACAAAGTCCCTTTCTGAATTGAGTTCACTCCTCATTTCAGTCCTGTAACACTGAACCGGATTAACATACCATTCCACCCATTTCTATCTCTTGAGATAAAAATCTTTACCCTTGCATTGGAGGGAGATATAGGTCCCACCCATCTCATAATGTATTCATTTTTACTTGTCCCACAAAAAAACTTAAAACCTTCATCATAACCCAAAGAATAAAATGGGTTTCATAAACATCATCCCATCATCATATAATCCATATAAAACAAATGGATATTTCATCATAAGAAAATTGAAACCATGTAAATCATAGAGACATTATACTTGAAACATACACATATGATGTAATGTCTTATTAGATGGAAAATGGTTTTGATATAGCACTTGAAATGAATTCTTGAGGAAAATATCCATTATTCTTCAAAATCATTTTCGTTTCAAAAAATTCCATGCAATTTTAAATGAAAATAATTTTTTGCAAAATATTCATGAAATCTTCTCGAGGAAGCTTCATGAAAATAAGGCTATATAAAACCGTAAAAATCCTTTCACGCCGTATAAGTTAAAAATAACATTTTTCTCGTACTTTTGTCGGAAAAGTCAAATAAGTACCTCGTAACGTAAACAAAAGAAAGATTCCTTACATACCATGTAGTAAATGTCAAAAATGGCAAAAAAGAATGTAAAAATAAATGAACATACTTTTATAAAACATGGACATGGATGATAGAAATAACACCAGTAAATACTTACGAATAAGCAATCTTGGATAAAAATGAGATTTTCAAAATTATCCCTTACCTAAGGTCCAATATGCTTCGTATGTATCAAAACCTCCTGTATAATGATTTAAATAATGTCATTGACTTATTACAGTATCATATTAATTGTTATGATATCATATATGGTTCACTTAGGACTTTATATTACCCGTTCTTTTGTAAATTCCATGTTAAAGAGCATTTTGGGTAAAATCGTTTCATTTGTCGTCCGTGTTTTGACTTGTAATTATTAATATGAATACTTAGAGCATGGTTACTTAATTACAGAATATAGAACATGATTTATATATAATATATATTCATAATATACATATATATAATAGATCGATAAATGGAAGGAAATACACCGTTCATAGTGACGGTAGGCCATACATACGCATGAACGTTGTTTTCGTTTCCTCATTGAATTAAATGGAATTAATTGGATGACATAAATATATATATATAAATAAATCCAGTATCATTATTATGTCATATATTTCATGATTACTTATTATATATTATTTATAATCATCCAGGAATGGTTAATCATTGAGAATGAATCTCATCGCGTCGTGGAGACGGTAGTCCGTACGTACGCACGAGCGATGATATCATTCCCATAATTATTGAATTGAATCCGAGTAGATTATACAATATATAATAATCAGTATTATGTTATAATAACTATGTATAGTTATCCTTTACACCATTATACCCATCCAAGTTAGGTGGTGTTGGAAAAACATATTACACCACGGCATGGAGACGGTATTCCGTACGTACGCACGCGCAATGATTTTGTTTTCCGTAGGATGGGTAGAAGGTGAAATGGGGTTGATTCGTATTTATAATAACATATCAGTATATTAGTGATACTTATGTTATTACTTTATAATTAATCAACTAATGAAGAAGATGTATAAGAAGAAATAAGATTGAAATAATCGGTAGAAGAGATTACCTCTTTTTCGACGCACCTCCTTTAAACTTCAACTTAGGCCACTAGGGTTGGTCTTTTGAGAAGACCAGTACCTATATTAGGTTTCTAGGGAAGTGGGGAAGTGAAATGGGCAGAGGTTTTCCAAGATTCAAGTCTCCAAATGGTGTGAGGAAGATAGGGAGGAGGTTCCCTTTTATAAGGGAGGAGAGAGGCACCTTTGGAATCCTAAAAAATATAAGTTTAATATAAATTCAAACCCCACATAAAAACCTTTCAAAAATGACTAATTTCGAATATTATATGAGATAGGGTTGTAATATAATCATCCAATAAAATTTAGACATGTTTTGATCTTATTTTAAACCTTATCATTTTGATTTATCCATATTTATTCTATTTAAGTTTATTTGTGGAAATAAAATTCTAAATTTTAAATGGTTATAAATAATCACTTAAGTGTTGTTAATTTTCCATAATTGGATACATTATGACATTTTAGACTATATAAATTTTAATTTATAATTTTTAAATATTTTTGTAATTTTTAAACAATTTAATAATATGTTATCTTTATAAAATAACAATAGTGTCAATTTTGACACTATTCATTTATTTGAATTTAAATAAAATATACATAGAGGATATATTCGAAATAAAATATTTAATAGAATACTAACATGTCAAATTT
This sequence comes from Viscum album, assembly GCA_963277665.1. Classification (NCBI taxonomy): domain Eukaryota; kingdom Viridiplantae; phylum Streptophyta; class Magnoliopsida; order Santalales; family Viscaceae; genus Viscum; species Viscum album. Next base: position 1,656,286,246 of record OY728138.1, on the reverse strand, counting down.
GTCTAGAAAATTCGTGCAGCATATTAAATAGTTTATATAATATTTATTTTAATATTTTTAAACCATTTATTTGGTATATCTCTTAATAAAATAACTAGTACCACATTTTTGAATAAATATTTTATATTCTTATTTGTTTAATAAATATTTAAAATAAAATCCATTGATGAAGATAAATTCCAAATCTTTGATAATAATAATTTTACTATAATTTATCTTCCTAAAATAACAACATGTTAATTGTTATCTTTATTAAATTATGAATGTGACAACTTTGGAATCATTTAAAATAAAATATTATAAGTGTCATAATCTCCATAATAATGATCGAAATGGTCAAAAATTAGGTCCGTGGATGATTAGGGTTTATATATACACTAATAATAAGTTTTTAGCAGATTTTAGGGACTTTTGATATGTATTACTATTTCAATAAAAACTATATTATTGATTTTTCACTAAATAAATAATTTCTGCATAATTAATGTATAAGATAATAAGGTAATTAAATAACTCTTAAAAATTATAAATAAATTACCATGATAATGAAAAAAAAATTATCTTTCAAATGAGTATTTATAACCTAATTTATATTTTGTATAAACTTATATTAAAAATACTTTAATTATTAAACTTGAGTGAGACATATTTCACTTTCCATTAAATAAAATTAACTAAAGGTCATAATCACCTCCAAATGGGTTCTAATGGATTCCATTTCGACCCAAATATGAATTAGGACGAAATATAATCATCCAATTGTATTAATACAAGTATTATGATAATTTTATAATATTATATTTACCCTTAATTACCCAATATACCTTTTACTATGGTAAATAAAATTTACCGTTGTTACTATTCATAAAGCTGAAAAATAAAAAGTAGTCTATTAATTTAATTTGGACCCACTGATTCCAAATATGTAATCCATTTTTCCAAATTCAATAAAAATAAGTTGGAGAAATTAAATTAAAATTAATCCTGTTGTCGAAAGAAAACGGGTTTTTGTTTAAAACATTGCAAAAGATTGAATTTATTTATCCTACGAATTCAATATAAAATCAATGATAATGACAAAAATTATATTATATGGTAAAAATATATTATATTTATACTTTATAACTATTCAATATTATAATTTAACCACATAAGTTATTAGGATGAATAAAGTTGTTTTTAATTAAAATATAGCGTGTTTTTACTATTCATTAAAATATGAAAGTTGTCAGAATAATATGAAAAATCTATCCAAGGTAAAATTTTATATCATGATTCCAAAGAATAATTTTATTTTGTAAAATTGAAATTATAAACATGTTAAAAATTATATTTAAAGTGGGTGCGCCATCAAAAGGTGGCAAAACTTCATTTTTTTAAAAATACATATTTTACCCGAAAAATTTATTTTTTTCTCATACCATGTTCTAGAAATTGTGTAAGATGAATAATAATGTTATAAAATTCAAAAATTAGTTAATAATATTCATAACGGCTAGTTATTGATAATATTATAACCATATATCGTTTATTAGTGAAACCCGATATTGCGTACAACACACACTATCGAGGAAGGTCGCGATTGAGTGTAATGAAAGCCAAATCCGGGTTGCATGTAGTAAAAGAATTTTTTGTTGTTGCGTATAAAAAATACAACCATATTTCATTTATACATTGAATATATATATATATATATATATATATATATATATATATATACATACACACTCAATGATTCTTAGAATAAAAACTATCAAACAAACTTGAAATTATGTGTAAAATGATCCAAGAATAATGTTGCCTATACTGCAAGCTAATACGGTGTTTCATATAGTGCAAGATAATATTGGTGTATCTTACAACATAAGATGTGAATGAAATTAAAAATAATATATCTTATAAAATCTCGGGTTATTACATCATTATAATCACTTAAAGATACTTGTAGTAATGGGATGGGCCAATATGAAGAGGAAATGTCTTATAATGTCTTCAAAGTTTTGATTGGTTTTAATAATATATCTACACCAATTTAATAAACTATTTGATTATTTAATTTTAATTAGTAAAAAAAATAAAAATAAAAATAGGAATAATGGATGTCAATTGGATATCAAAGGTTGGATCTTTTTTAAATTCATATATAGTGACATTTCATTGAGTATCTTACAAAGACTTCAGAATTATATAGAACTATGTAAATAGTTTTCATAATCATTATTGTCTTCCTAAAAAAATATATTAATTATGGTTTTTCATGAAAAGGAAGTAATATTTAAGGACAGATCTCACAATACCAGTGAACTTTATCACATTTTGGTTTTCCAAATAAATATCATCATATTAAATATACATTTAAGGTTTATTACTTTTTTAATTCAAATTAATATTTATTTAAAAAAGGTTAACCCATTATTATTATGAAACATACCCTTCTCATTAAGATTTATCCATCCATGGTGATTCTATTTACCAAGATGATGAAATATGTATTAAATATAATGTAATGGTAATTATTTTATAAAATTAACATCAAATTAAAAATGGAGGCTCATGTACATTATTCTCATAACGAAAAAAATTCATAATTAATAATGTAAAAAAATAAATGAAATAAAATTTTAAATTAATCAACCTTATGGTTCATGATGATTATATTCCTCCAATCTCACCTTTGATTATCAGGTTGAGATTTCCCTCTTGCCTTCTTAAGATAGTAGTGGAAACCTCCCCAACAATGAGAGGAAATCTATCATGGGTTATAATTTTCATGATTTAGCCTCATATTTCTAAACCAGAAAGGGGTTGGTATTTTTAGAAATAGTACTCCCTATCTATCTTCATAAAATTATCTTTATTGGTGGATTTTTCTTATTCATATTAATTTTGAAAAACATATCATATTTTTTCTCAATTATTAATTTTTGGACAAGGCATTTATACTACTTAGAATATACTACAGTCACAGTTTGTCCTATCTCTCTTGACCAATGGATTTTTTGATGAGTAATTTTATTGGTCGCAAATCCTTATTTTGTGGTAGTATTTGACAACTTTTTTATATGTTATCCCCCCTTCCAACATATTTTATTTTATTTAAAACACCCCAAGGCCTACCTATTTTCATATATTACTTAATAATACGGATAATTTATGTTTGTTAAAACTTCACCATAACAAAATTGTCCTTCTCAATGTTAAACCAACATACCTGGTTTCTAAATGATCACAATGAATTTTTTTTCAACATCAATTCAGACTCATGTTTATTTATTTTTCTCAGAACCCAACCACTAGATATTCTAGGACCTCCATGGTGAAATGAATCATTAACAGTGGAAAATTACATCTTCTTCTACTTGAGCTCAATTTGACATGGTGATGTGTATTTTATTAAATCATATATCATCTTCAACCATAGGCCACATGGATTCTACTCTGAAATTTTAATGAAGTTGCACTATGAGGTTCATTCAGAATATATAGTAGTGATGGTGTTGTAGTATATCCATTGTATAATCTATCTTCATCTTTTCAGACTCCCATGGACACTACATTTAATAACCCTAACTGTAGTGTTGTGGGGTTTGAATCAAATGTTGGTAGTTATTTATTTTTACATTAGCTATGGAAACTTCATCTTATTCAGTAACATCTCCCTAGTAGTCAACTCAGGCAATAAATTTCTTCTATAGTAGTTTTAGGCCTTGGTTGATGCTCCATGCTCCAGCCCAATATTTGGAAGTTACAGTAATGTTGGTTTTTTGTTGTTCTCTTTATTGTCTGGTGATGATAAGGGATGCAGTGGTATTGTGGGTGTGTTTAAAAACTCTAACCTATGAGAAATTATAAAATGCATATTCTTTTGTTAGTATCAATAGAACCCATGTTTGGAACCATCCCACAATGAAATATCAATATTATTTCCCTATGAATAATATTAATGCACCACTAATAATAACCTAATCACATTATTCTAGTATAAGGGGATTCCAATCATGATTGTGTGTCTCCCTACACAAATAAATACTTCCCCCATAACTACATAGAGTATCCTTGTACGTGTGTGTGCCTAGGCCTTCATGCATCTTCTCACTTCCACCCATGTGATCCTTGAATATTGGATTGATTTACAATTGGTCACTCTTAGGCCTATTAAGTGGCTTACAAGACATAGAAAGAGATCCATTTCATCTTTCCCGTTTTTTGTCTTAATCTTTTGAAAATTCCACCTAAATTCACAAAATAATACTATAAATAAAAAATTTATAACAAATTGTGTATTATAATTATTTTTTAATTTATAATATATATTTATGTAAAAAAATCTAGATGCTCAAAAAAATTACAATTAATATAATTATATAAAAAATTAAAAATAAATGGAAATTTTCAATTACAATTTAATATTTATTCACACAATTTGAACTCATAATATCACCCACACTTCAACAACTATTTTCCATAAGTATGAATATAAACTATAAATTAAAAATGGCACCCCATTATACCAATATCTAATATTAAAACTTAATGGAAAAAATATTTATAAATGTGGGAATGAAATTTAATGATTTATATGTACAAATAATAATTATATATCATAATTAGGAATAATTCATTTGTATTTTTGAATGTGGAATGATGGGAGTTCTCATCTCATCTATTCATGTTTTCTTATTCTTTTTCAAAATCATCCCATTTTGTGATCTACCATGCCTATTTATCATCTCATATTAGTTATGGTAAAATTAATATGATGATATCCTCGTACATTGAGTACATATACCATAAATATTAATTTGAATATGATATAATTTATCAACTTTGTATATAAAAATTTCCCTAAAAATACATAGGAAATTGAAATTTGGACAAAATTTTATACAGTTCATGTGACAGTAAGATATTAAGGAATAAAAATTACAGTGAAAAAGTATGTTAAATGTTATTTTATGCAAGATAAACAATTATATTACAATGTTATTTTATCCATCAAAAAGTTTTATCACTCCCACACTTCGCCATATTATGAAAATTCCATGAAAAATTAAAGCCAAATGAATGGGTAAATCATCTATTTATTCATTTACATTCATTTGTATTTTCAGAAACTAAGATAGGAAATGTCTCAAATCCATCAACCCTCCCCAAATGATAAAATAATTGGTCATATTATGGTGATTTGTTAACCTCAATAACTATCCATGTTTATTTTCCATCATATTTTCACTTTTTTATTTTATTTTTCTATAGGAGAAAAAATAATTTCCATGATTTGTGACACAAACATTATAACCAAAATTAAATGAGATATCCATAAAATATCTTATCAAACTATCATATCTATGTTTTCATTATATTCCTCCTCACAAACACACATAAAGCACGAACACCATGAATTACATTACAGTTAGGGTTGGAATGGATAAATAAACATGAACTGTGGTTATTCATGTCCAGGAACATCATTGGGTTGTAACGGATAAAAGTATAAAAGATGTATGGTTGGTCTGGAGGATATAATCTCATTTAGAAAAATATTCCTCAATCATTTTTAGGAGAATTTTGACAATCATAATTTTTAAAAGTTCAAAATAAAATCTCAGTAAGTTATATTTCCCAAATTCTCTTAATAAAATTACTATTAATGTTTGGAAAATTAATCTTATAAACCTATTAGTAATAAGAGATCTTAATTAATGACTATCACTCATTTTATGTGTAATAAAAACACATCTATCAATATGATATTTTTAAAATAAAATCATTAAATGTGGAATTCAATTTTCTATAACATTTTACTGCAAATAAAATAGATCATTTAATTTCGTGAATTTAAATTCCTTTGTTTATTTATAATTATCCAAATTACATACTTTACTAGATCAATTCCTATATGTCTAAAAAATTAAAAATGGAATCCTTAGGTTCTATCAATCTTATGTACAATTTATCCAAAAATAAACTTTAATCAATGTATATGCATGTATTTTTTATTTCTGTTAAAATAAAAATACTAATATTGGAAAAATATTATAGGGGAGTGAATGTAATGTAAATTTAATGAATATCCTCCTTTAATGTGAACAATTTATTCTATTGTATCATTCTACAATTTTCTTTGTTCCCATGAACATTATGAATATACTATTATACAAAAATTAGTGATTGTTAATACTTTTTACATGAATGATCTAATCAATGATATGGGATGGTCCACTAAAACAAAAAATTAATCTTTAAATAAGAAGAAAATAAAAAAAACTCTATTTTTTCTTGTAACGATCATTTTTATGGGTTTGATGCCCAAACATAACAATTGGATTAAATAATAGGAGTATGGTACAAATCCAACCATCTCATATTGAACAAATTTTATCTTTTATGGATATATGGTGTTCCTCTTTCATTTTCCACCATCATGAAATATCGTCTTCTTCTTCTTGAGTAAGGTACTAAGATGTTATGGTTATCCCTAGTTTTTGTATTATACCATATGTGGATATATAAATAGGGCACCACTTCTATTTTTATTCTTTTGGATGATATTGTACCTCATTTCCTATAAACAACATGAAAATTTCAATATACACTTATTCATTACGTATATAAAGGGATAAACTTCTATTAGTTCTAACATTTTATTTAGAATATTGGTAGCTTTCATCTTTCTCGCTCACTATTGATATCCTTTTTTATTTTTAGATGGTTCATCTTCTTCATCATCCTCCTCACTCAGGTAGGTTTCCACCATGAAAAATCTATAATTTTCATCAAAAATGTTACTTTCAATAGGTAATGCTTCATTATATATTGTGTCTCCAAATTAATCATTAATGTCATATTCTTATATTGTTTTATCATCAAATTATTGAGATTTTTGATCCATAATTTCTAACGGTTCATAAATTATTTGATATGAAATTCCAGGTTTTGGAGTATTATTTATGGGTAATGGTGTGGTTAAAATTTTCTTCGTTGAATCTAACCTACTTATTTATCAATTTCCATCTCGACTGCTTTCATTTATTTCATAGGGTTGACATCTTGATAGCCAAATGGAGGTGGTCCTTCTTGTTGCTTTATCCGAAAAACAAAAACCAATATCAACCAATATGTAAAAATATTAATAGTAATAAGAACCCAGTTTAAATTAAAAAAACAAAAAAGTATAATTATTATAAATGTATGACTATATAATTTATAAAAAACTTTTCGATTGGAAAAGTTTTAGTTTTGACACCACTTAAGAGATTTCATACATCACGTAAGAAATAAAAACATAAAAAATTTATAGTCACATAAATATACAATTTACGAATTTCTATAATAGTTATGAGATTCGGTCTATCCCAAGAGTAATGTGGATATAATTAGTCAATAGATTCTTATGTATATCCAAATTTATCAAAAAAAAATTACTGAACTACTTGAGATATGACATATACTAAATCAAAATAAGAAAAATATGACGATGTGAAGTGACATTGAAACCAAAGGGTGGTTCTTATTAAAATTAATTAAACATGAGATTTCAAAGAGTATCCTGAATTGAAACTTATAATTTTCTTGAAATATCTCAATTATATAGATACTATTTCACTGTTTTGATAAAAAAAATATTTTTTATAGTTTATCATGAAATGGAAGATGATGTGAAGGTAAACTCTTTCTTTCCCACTTCCCTTTATCACCTTGACATTTTTCCCATAATCTCAATCACTTTTTTGTGTATTTATGGGATATTATTTTTCTCAATTCAAATTGACGTTAATTTAAAATAATGGTACACTTATTTTTTATCGTTCTCACCCTCCCATTTAATATTTATCCATCTAAGAAGAGTTACTAAACCAACATTAATGAACTCTGTATTAATGAAAAAGTATTGAGAATTATTTTTAAAATTAATGAGTTGTGTAAAAATGGTGACCCATGTGCAATAATCTCATAACCATTAAAATTAATAAAAATTTAAAATTTTAAAATTTTAACTTAAATAAAATCACATATTATGTAGCATCGTGGATTATGATTACCATGTTCCACCATTATCTCTCAGCTATCATGTTGATATCAACCAATAGACACCTTAGTTAGTAGTAAAAACCTCCTCATCCTTGTGTGGAAATATATCATGGGTTTCTCCCCATCCTTCACAATCCTTATCTTTTTATAATAATAGAACATTGGTATTTATATATAGAGTTATCTTTATCTATCTAATATAAAATATATTATCTCACTAGAATTTTCAATTTCCTTTTAAATTTATAAAAATTATCATCCATAGAATTTTCTTTATTGGTTAACATTATTTTTAAATAGTTTTTTAGGGTATCATCATGATTAATTTCTCTCTCTATTATAGGTTGTTTTCTGAATTCATTTTTTTATCCTAAAATTAATATTGGGTGGAGGGGTTGAATCCTTCTTTATAGACCCCCCACATAATATTCTATTAAAAACACTCTAAAGACAGCCTCTAATCAGAGATAATGTAAAAAGAATGGGTGTTTGGTGTTTTTTATAAAAACTCCATCATTACATGTGGTTTCTCTTTATGGGTCAACCATAAATTTCTATAAACGGATCCAGCTGAAAACTGTCCCTTAAACACCAAATCCCCCAGGTTAGTTACTTACTTAAAAACACATCCCCTGCTTATTCTAGAACCACTGGGGTACAATCAATCCTCCATGATGCTAAAATATTTCTACTTCTTATTGGGCTAATGTGGCCACAATATTTTTGATTTTACTATTCCATATCTCTCCATCATCCTTATTCCACATGACTTACATAGAGAAATTACGCTGAAATAGCAGAGTCTTGTTCATCCAACTGTCATATATGTGAAATTGAGGTAGTATTTTTATGGAACAATCCATATTCAACTCTAAAAAATCCCATGGAAACTACGTCGCATATCCATGGTTGCGGTGTAGTAATATTCAAATAAAAAGTAAGTAGTGGCTTCTTTTTTTCTCTGGTAATTAAGGAATCATCCTTATTCGTTGACTTTTCTTGATAGTCATCTCTGGTTATAGAGTTGATCTAGTGAGGATTCAGGCCTTAGTAGTGACATTCTACTTAAACTGAAGCAATTTTAGTGGTAGATTTTTAGTTCACTGTCATCTAAATATAGAAACCCAAAATTTATATCCTCTAGCATTGATCAAAACTATTTCCAGTAATCTCCACGCATCACCAAAGGTGTCTTTAAGTGATACCATGGTTGATCCTTATGCTTTTTTTCGTCTGCCTTGAATTCCTAGAGAACCACTTCCATAGCATTCTCATTGATCAGGTGGAGGATGATTTCTCTCTATTCATGAGAGTGTTATTGGACATGGGAGTTCTCTATTCATGAAATGATTCTCCAATATTATTGTGAACTAATGAATAGCCTAATGTAAAATATTACATAATTGGGTATTTATATATATATATATGGTTAAAATAATATAATTTCACAATTTCCATTAATTATTTATTTGTTACATGAAATAACACATGTCAAATAAAAATTGTAACAATATTATTTCATGACAGGAACTTTTATTTTGAATAATAATTTTATACAAGTTAATAAAATAATATAAAATATTATAATTTTTCAACACACCATTAAACTCGGTCTTCCATTCCTCTAAAATATTTATTAGACCTTGAATAATTTCTAACACTTATAAAAAAATATGAATATAATATTCACAAATAAATAAATAAATATAATATTAAATAAATATAAAACAAAACATTATTAAATACTTCATCCATTAAATATTCTCTCAATAAACTACTGATTGAATAAATGATATGAATAATAAATGAATCATTATTATACCACATACATGATAAATATTTCTTAAACATATTAAATAATATATAATTTATATGAGATTCTCGGATACACATATTGTGTCACCCTCAAAGCCACATTCTCAATGGCATTAGGAGAAGAATCCAAATGTCTAAGGTCAACATCTGGCCACACTCCAAGTCACCAATAAAGAATGATGTTAATGTTGCAATGACATTTTATCTCATATAGAATCTAAACATGTAATATATCCCCTTTATTCAAATATCTCTAATCGAGAAGGTTACATGATAGCGACATCATCCTTTTCTACTTCATATCTCATTATTTGAAGTTTTATAAATCGAAAATTATTTTAGAATACCATGTCTATGGATTTATTTATTTATATAATTTCCATATGAGCGACTAAGATATTTACATCCATCAGTGAATAGATGGGATATATCCTTTTTGATAGTATTCATTATTGAAATATTACCAGTGATGCTCTCAACGTATCCTACCACCTAATGATCATTTTTTGTCATGGTTTTCATCAAAAAATCTATGTGTGTGACTCATAATATTTATTAATAATAAAATAAATGTCTAATGGCCAATAGAAACATCTACCGAATGGAACACCTAATAATAAATAGAAATGAGGATTTTCTAGTTCTGGGTCTCTTCCTCATAATATCCATAATGGATATTACAAATGGAATACACCACGAGATGTTTTATCAATGTCATATGAATCTCCAACCTAGATATATTTTATTATTTGTGTCCCTAAAATGATATTTTCCATCTATATAACATATATTATGGTATTTTGTCATAGCACTGCAAAGTTCTCATCATTGTGGGGTACTGTTATGTAATTTTAGTGAGACCGCTACTCATAGGACATTATCAAATATTATGAAATCAAAGAAAACATTCAATATGTTATAAGGATTTAAATAATATTCTAAAAAATGAATACACGCTTATAATAAAGTAAAATAATAGTTGTTTCTAGTTCACCAACTCCAAAAGAATCCCTATTTATAATTAATATAAATTTTCCTATCATTAATGTGCAACTAAAATCACAGTTGAATTTGTTCAAAGACCGAGTCTTAATAGGTATCAAAAACAACCTTTGATACCAAATAATGGTCAGAGTAGAGTACTCAATAGGGGGTGAATTGAGTATCTACTAAAATTTCTATTTGAAAAATATTCTTAAATTATTCCCCAACAAATTAAAATACAATCTATTTAATCAATGTAATATGGTTTTCAATGTTTGAAATTTTAAATAACTTCTCAAAAGATTTATTAAATATCAATAATCATAGTATTTTTTAACATTAGTTTTGAAGCTATTCTAATAGGGAAAATATATCATAACTTTTTTTAAAGATTAACTATCTCTGAAATATTAGTGATTTCTGAATTATATAGTAATATAGAGTAAAATAAATTAACCAAAACAGCAGATATAAAAAGAGTTGTTCAATCTCAAGGTGAGACCTAATCCACACCACATGGGGATCACCTACTGCCAAGCATTTTATATTAATAAACATGACTCACACCCTGGATTGGTGTAAACAATAGTACACAAGACTATTTAGGTCACTCGACCTCTTACATTGTTCTTCATGTGTATGAACTATCATGTCACACACAGACCTCTTCTACACCTTTCATTGGGAATAATCCTGATTAGATAGTTGTGAGAGGAATAATATCTTGTATCCCTATGTTTCATGTATGATAAAGTGCGTGTTTTTATACAGACACACAAACACTACTTGAAAGCTAAAAAATACAGAATAGGGGGAAAATAATTAGATAATGAAAGAAGTGATATGAGTGTAAATCTATGTAGCTTTGGGATTCTAGGATGAAACAAATGTATGAATATGGTCATTTTGTGAGAAATAGAATATCGAAAGTCTGGTGCTATGGATCAGATCTGGCTTCTGTTTTTCATGGAATTGATACAATGATGATGTTCTTGACTCTGATCAATGATATATCTACATTTTTGATTCAATAATTCTTTGTGTGTAATTTAGATGTATTGAGTTCGATGTGTCATTTTTTCTCAAGAATTGATGTAATTCTTCATTATCATGCACACATATTTCTATATACCCTCTATTTGTTTCTTGCTACACTATTCTCTTTATTCATGGAGAGGATGTTCTTGATTCGACATGATGCATTTATTCTGCACCTCATACTTCATACTGACAGGTTACATGTCTACAAAGGAACATTAATTATGTCAGTGCATTTTAAATACTCAAATATGAACCTTATAGATTAAATTGTAAAACGACAAAACAGATTATGTAACAATGACACAGTCTATCTGGAAATGATTCCACCAGGATACAGTGTCTCCTTGAAATGGTATCTCATTGAAACATTGTCTCCTTGAAACAATGTCTCCATGAAATGGTGTCTCCTTGAATTGGTGACTCCTTGAAACAATGTCTATTTATTTGCATTTTAGTGACGAGATAGTCATTATGGCATAAATATATATAGATCATGAACTGGTAGCATAGATGTGGTGTCTGATCATGATATCTGGTCATAGTGTCTGGTCACGATGTCTGATCACTGTGTCTTTGTCACAGTGTCTAGATGGTCACTGTGTCTACATGGTCATATAGATTGGTCACTGTGTCTTTGTTACAGTGTTTGGATGATCACGGTGTCTAGTCATAGTGTATGGGTCCTTTTCCATTAAAACATAAATAGAGGTAGACTCGTGATTTCTCAGACATAGCCATATATCTGTACACTAAAAACTATTGTGATATTCATAGAATGGATTAGACTCAATTATTTATCAAGGAAATACATTTTAACACAATGACAAAATAGTTTAAAATAATTATTTAAGTAATAATGAATCTAAACATATGAATATTTTATTTGAGACAAATTAGACATAATTAACAAGTTTTACAGAATGTATAGGATTTCCGATCATTAAAACATGATGAAAACATGCGGAGTCGAACTTCACTTTCCCTTCTAACGAATAATTAAATTTTAATTATAAAGAGGATTAAAGACCTAAAAATATTATTTTATTGATATATGATCCTAATATCATTAGTATCACTATTATATGGTTTACAATGGAAATAGTATTTTATTCAATTTTTTATTATCTCTTCCCATGTATAAATAATATCTCTCCCTCCCTTTTAAAAACCACATTACTTACCCTTGAAAAATGGCAATATCAAAATAAATAATCTATATTAATCCAATTAGAATACATAGGGTTGTTATTTTTTAAACCAAAACAAATCATAATTGAATTCTAGTGATGTACTAGAGAAACAAATCTGATAAGAGGGTATGTTTTCATCAACTCATAGTAATTTTTCCTCTTCTCTTCCTATTTTTCACTATAAATATCATAACAAATTAATTTATGATTAATTAGATAATATTATAAAATTATATTAATGATTTAGTCCTACTACAGAAATTATATGTATATATTATTTATATTTCATAATTCACAATGATCCTCTTTGAACAATGTATCATTAATGTCTTGTTAACCACCATTAAGGTCATTTCCAATTATTTCCTTATCACCAACATTGTGGTTGTTTATAATAAATTAGTTTTATTAAATGAATGTATAAATAAATTTATTCATTTCCTCGTTAATTTCTTCTACTTATGTATAAATTACCTTGATAGAAATAGATAAATTGAAGCAGAATAAGAAATTTTGAAGAAAAATAGAGATAATAACACTTAAACATCATCAAATGAAAATATGAAATTTAATCCATTTATTATAATTGGAAAATATTGTAAAAAATTAATATAATTCACTTATGGTCCAAGGATTTATTAATTCGAATTAGATTATTTAGGAGGTGGAAAATCGATGAACAAAAGTGATATTTTTGGTAAGTGGATTCTGAAACCCAAAATCATTCCTTTGGGTTATTTTATATTTCACATATATTTTAGTATTTATGTTCATATGAAATATAAAATAATATCTTTCAATATTTTTCCCATTTCTTTTTGGGTATATTTGTCATTCAACACTTCTATAATTTTTTCTATGCCTTTATTTTGGAATTTTATTTCAAGATAACAATTTTTTCCAAAACATATCATGATTCATATTACAATGTTTCTCCTTACAATGATGAAATATATTTTTGATGATTTTTTGATATTCTTTATTATGTTTTCAATCATAATTTTTATTTATGTAATTATGATATGTTAACTATTTTTTGAAACCCATTTCAGTATATGGTTTATTTCATGTATGAAATTAGTATACTTCCCGGGGAAAAACATGACTATGAGCATTTTATGATGTGAAATGTGGCCATGGAGTTAAATAAAATTACATTTCATTAGTTAATGTGATATATCATAGGATATTTTATGAATTATGGGTGAACATAATGCAATATTTGTTCATAAATATGAATGTATGATTAATGAACATAATTAATATGTGAACATGATGCTAGCCTTGTTCATAAATTTTATTGGTATATGACAACTATGTAATGATGATTCATTATTATACATACTCAATGTGCATTCCAAGATATTATATAATGTTTCCCTCATTATTATGATGATGATAATATTCTAATGATATGATGGTGAGGATTATGATCACCCATGTAATATTAATTCATTTCCCATATTCTTCATCTAACATGGATTTTAGATCACCCGATTTTTTTGTTGTATATCGCAAGGTAATTACATATACTGATGATAATGGGAGAGATTTATAAAGATAAATAACGTGGAATAGAATAAATTTTTATGGTTTATTATTCATATGCATTGCACGAGCCTAATTTTCTCAATGCGCTAAACCTTTGGATCCATGATTTATAGCTCTATTACATTGTTTATGTTAAAAATTGTGTTACAGTGCAATATGAAAAATTATAGTTTCGTTTTTTGGCATCTAATAAGGATTTAATCAATTTTTTAATTGGGATTAAAATTTTTTTAGTTAACAACATTAGATTATGTCTTTGTATAGGTAAATATCCTAGAAGAATCATTTTAGAAAAAGGGTAAATAAAGGGTTCATATAAGATATTCCTTTGGAGTTAATGTCAGAAAAATAATAAATTATTTATTCAGTTTTTTAAATTTCATTTGCTTTAAAACTTTTATATTTTAGAAAATTGGTATATTACAGAGAAATACGACCAACAATCCATGTGAATGAAAATACAATAATTATACAAACGACATCACCAATTCTATGGGCAGTAGAGTTCAAAACATTCTAGTTATTCTTACACAACAATCCATGGCTAATAAAAATAACTAAAACAATTTGGAATGAAATCCATCAACCTAGAAGGAATAATTTTCAATTGATCCCTTTATAAATTTTTTCCATCGACATTTTTCCAATATTATGGTCCACCTGTTGTGGAACAATGTGTTAACACAATGGAGAAGATATTTTATATGTTCTACTATTCTAATAAGTAAAAAGTGACTCTGGCCATATACCATTTTTGTGGAGAATCTAATAAATGGAGAACATTGATAAAGAATACAATATAGAATAAATAATTGAAATATATCCAGTGGGGAATAATTTAAGAAAATATTTATTAACAATCATTTCAATCAAATTCTCCAAACAAATATTGAGATATAATTCATAGATCTGAAAAAAGGTAAAATTTTCATTAATTAAGATAAATATCGACATGGATGTCAATATATGATGTTTAATTTGATATAAAAAATGATAGAAAAATATATTGATTCATTAGTGGATTAAAACCTTGTATTAGAATGGATCTAGATATCTTAGACTTCAAGAGTAAAAAAAAGAATTTTAATATGACCTCAATGAATAAGTGGAGTTTGGATTATTGTCCCAATATTATAGATATATGAATATAATAAATTATTTTCAAGACAAGGGGTCAAATGAAAGATTTTTAAAGTGGATCCAACCGCACACATGTATCAAATATGGGATGAAGCATCATGGGAATTTCCACATAAGGATGGGGAAATGCACAAGTGTGTGGGAAAAGTTGACTAAGCTCATGAATACATAAGAGACATGCCAATGCTGGTCAAAATGATGAAGGAATAGAAGACAACTAACAATTAACCACCCATTATTCAAGGATATAATTTAAGGGTGAAAAGGAACAATACATGTTACTACAATAAACCATGACTCATTGAGGGTATTTTGTGCATGCAGCTACCAAAATAAAAAAAACAATGGGAAAGATAAAGGAATCACTACTTCTAAAGTAATGTGTGAAAATAAATTCATAATATGTACACATCCTATTAAATAAATATAGTAAAATTCTTTATTTTATTCTTATTTTATTAAGTACTTTATATCCTACTTGTTTTCTAGTACTAATGCATAAAATCCCTAATACCTTGAAGTATAGATATCCATAAAAACACTTACTGGTGCGATAATTTCCTACAAATTTATATATGCTTCTCATGATTGAATTTGTGGGAAGCTTCTTCTTGTGAATTACATAATCATTCCCTTGGTGGAATTTGATCCAATAATGGGCATGTATTAGATCACGTTACGTATATCTAACGTCGTCTATCTATGAAAGGAATTATCTTATCATATTCTGAACCATCCCATGCTCAAGATAAAATGAATGATCATGAATCTCCTTTGTAAAATCCATCAACGATATTGGTGTTCATACATAGTGATGAAGCAAACCATTCCCAAATGGTCGAGCCAATCGAAGTAAGCCATATTTAAGAAAATAACTTTGTTATGAAATAAACCATTGTGTTTTTTAAATAGATATCAGGACTTCAAAAATATTGTGTGGAATTGTTATCAATATAACATATAATGGAGGACACTCTTATCTAAAAAATCCCTTATAGGATGTCCACAATAGAAAATTAGGAGTTAAAGGAAATGTTATTAGAAAATTATGATAAATGGTTTTTAAACTGTAGTGTATCACCTTGTAGTGCACAAATTCACATTTTCATGATAAAGAATATATCAATGAGGTTTTGTATCGATCAAAAGGATATAAAAAAGATTTAAATAAAGAAAAATTTCCCCATTATTAGAATTTATGACCTGTTTGATCAACTATATAGAACTCATTACTTATCAATGGTGTATATTAGTTCTGGGAATCATCACTTTATGATGAAGAAGAAATATATTTAGAAGGAATCATTTCTGGGAAGGTATGGAAACTATGAGTACATAGTTATTCCCTTCGGAATTATTAATTCCCATAAAACATTCAGGGATTTTATTAGTCGAGTTCTTATTGACTACCTTCAATTTTTTATTCGGTATTAACAAATTATATTCACATTTACTAAAAGATAAAGAAAAATCTATAATGTTCCTTTATGGATTGTTCTAAATACATTTTGAGAGAAGAAAATGTTTGGTATGTTTTGTAATTGTGACTTTAAGAGACAGTAAGTCACATTATTGGGGAATATGATTGGAAGTGATGTAATTTCTGTGGATCCATCAATGATAAATTAAATTGGTTCCCAACCCCACAAGGTCATAGAAATTCATGATTTTTATTACATAAATGGGTACTATCGAATATTTTTGAGAAATTTGTTACAGTTTTATAGATTTCTAACTATGATAACACAGAAATGAATAATTTATATCATGACTAACGAATTTGAGGAAATAAATATGTAAATAATGAATAATATAATTAATACACGTGTACTAAAACTAACATAATGTAGATAAGGTTTTCTGAAATATTGTGATGCATCAAATAATATCTTGGTTTGTATAATCTTAAAAGATTACAAAGTGATAAACTATAATTATAAAAACTAAAGATCAATAGGTAAAACAACTTGAATCATGATATAAATATTTCATTTGTGATCATAACACTAAGGATTTAAATTCAATACCTCTATAGGGAGATGATGGAGATATGTATCGATCATAAGAATCTAATGAATATGTTAACATATAAGGAGCTCAATATGTGTCAGATAAGATGGTTCAATATAATCAAGGATTTGATTACTCTATTCACTACCTTCCAAGAATGAAGAAAAGGGTATATGGTGATACTATTAAAAAACCTACAACTCTATCCATTATAAGGATTTAGAAATGCCTAATATTCATAGATATGAAAATGATTGATTTGGAAATACTGATTGAAGTTAATACATCCTACCATTACAAAATGATATCACAACCATCTATCTAAGAGAAGATCAATGGAGAATAAATGAATGATCTATAGTTCCAAAAATTGTTGATAAAAAAACTGGAGGAAAAGATTAATGAGTTACACATTGATGAATAAGGTCATATTTAGTTTGGAGTTAGGATTTTACATGCCTTCATCATAGGAGATAATGAAGGAGCTGTTGGATACTGCACATAGCTAATCATTCTTCATCCATCCTAGAAGAACCAAGTAGTAATTTGATCTTAAAAATTATTTATATAGGGAAAACCTAATGAATGATATTTCTATGTATATTTCTAGTTGTTTGTTATTTTAAGGTCAATTTATGGTGAAATAATACCCATGGTTTGATACAACCATTCTCTAAAACCATTTAAAAATGGGAGAAAATAATCATGAGCTTTGTCACTGGTCTCCTAATGAAATCCAATGAATTTAATGTGATATGGGTGGAGGTGTATCTGCTCACCAATGCTAGTCACTTCATTACTCTTTTGGAATATTTCTCACATGAACAACATTCTGGTATATATATAAAGAATACGATGAGGTGGAATGGGGTTCCACTTTTCATCATATGTGATCGTGATCCATGGTTCACATATAAATTATAGAGAAGTATTAAGCATTAGTTTAGTATTTAATTTAATTTCAATATGTCATATCACCCCCAAACTGAGGTCCAATATGACTTGTTTATTTAAATGATAATGTACATGCAGAGAGAATACCTGATGGAATTTAAAAGGGGATGGGATCAGCATATATATTTACTTGAGTTCTCTTACAAAAATTTATTCCACTCTAGTATTCAAATGGATACACATGATGTTATATATGGGAAGTGATGTTGAATTCCTACATGTTTGGAAGATAATTGTGAATGGATTTTACATGGAACTGATCTTGTTCAAGATATGGTTTAGAGGATTCAATCCATCTAATAATACATAAAAACCACTCTACATTTTCAAAAGAGTTATGATGATAATGGTTTGAAGGAACACAAATTTTGAAGCTGGAGACATATTTTTCCTTCAAATTCCATCTCAGAAGATTATTTCATTTTGGAATGAAAAGGATGCTTATCCCTAGGTATATTGGACACATTGATATCCTTGATTGCATAATAGAAATGGCCTATCATCCTATACATCAATTTAATATAGCCTATGTTTATGATGTGTTCCACGTATCTCTTCTAAGGAAGTATGCACCTGATCACTAACTTGTGTTGAATCCAGAGGTGGTACAAAAGTATAAGAACCTCTCTTATGAGGAGTATCCTGTAACACCCCAGGTAAATAAATAATATGAAATTTTTATAATTATCCATATTTGTGAATAAAATATTAATATTACTTTAAAGGGGACGCTATTCTCGATGGCGTAACCAATACGCAACAACGAGTTTCTTGGGAATCTTACGTTGCACTGTAATAATAAAATAATATTATTTTAAATGGTAGTTAATGCCTAGTCGTTTTAATGACGGGAATGAACATAACTAACTACAAAATGATTATATATGTTTGTCAAATATTTTTACTTTTTACAATAAATGTCAGAGGATTAAAAATGTGAATGAATTCAATTTTTAAGCGTAAACATTCTAATGTTCTTTAGAAGGTTGATTAACCACCTTTTGATGGAGAACCACTTTTAAATCCACTTTTTGTCAACTTTATGTGTTATATTTGACAAAATAAAATTCTTCTATAGAATAGAGACATCAAAATTTACTTTGTGTAAATTTTTGGTATCTTTCCGATAAAGTTTATTTTTAAATGAATATAGAAAAATGTTGTATTTTAATTCAAAACCTCTTTATAATATAATTTATTTATATGATTAGATTATATTTTGAATTGTTTTTAAATTAAAATTAGAATATCTATTTACCATTTAATCCAATAGTGGTCATTGAATTAATTTCACTTTGAAATTGGACTTAAACTACTGTCAATATTTTAATAGATATTGTTTCATAAAAACACGTTATTTGATTTAACAGTGGGAATTAATTAATAAATTAATTAATTCAACTTATATGTTTCTAATTTTTTAAAATAGACATCATTTTTGAGTTCGGAATATCAAATATAGCTTAGGGTGAATTTTTGGTATTTTTTTGAAAAACTTCAATTTTTTATGAATAGTGAAACAACTAAGTGGTAGTTAAAGAAACTAATTTTTCATTTAAATGAAACTTTTCCACCTCTGTGTTTTGAATTTCAAAAATACGACATACATGGTTGTCATTATGAAGTAAAATGTGGTTCAATGGGATTAAAACAGTTTTTTGGTTAATAGTAACTTTTATGTTCTTAATCGCGATTAGAGGTAATTAGTGTAATTTAAGGTAATAATAATGTTTTAATAATGTGAAATGACCTAGACACATGTCCTACACTCATTGGATGTGTCATGGAGCCCAATACAATCCATGGGTCAACTTGGGGACCCCATGGAGCCACATTGGTTGGAAAATGACATAAATAACTTTTTATTTAATGTTAAAATAAAAATGTCACAAGCATGAAATGTTTCACTAAAACAATTATTAAATGGGGTTATAGAAATAATATTTTTGACTATAAATATTAATTAGAAATATAAAAATATTTCCTACATCATGATATTTTTTATATAATTTTTAGACATTAAATGAAATAAATTATTTATGACATCATGATGATGCATCGATCACCTCATTAATAAAGGATTTAAATAAAATGAAAAGATAATGTTAAAACTATAACATACACTTGTCAAAAACCTATTGGATGAGTATATTTCGAACCCTTACCACCTTATCCACTAAATACATCAACGTGGGACCTTTAAAATCCGAAACGCATTTGAAAATAAAGTAACATTTTGTAACATTACGAGAGTGCCCCTCCTCTCCTCTTATAAAAGGCCTCCACCTCTACCACCTTACCCACGCCTCTAAAGACGTTGTCTCAGCCAACCCCTGCTCATTTTTCCTCTGCACATCCCTATATTACTCCTAGAATCCTCACTTTGAGCAGAAGTCTTCCCAAGGAAGCCTTTGAGCTCAAATCAATAAGAGTTACCCGATTTTATGGTAATGTCTTCACTTGTGCTCTTTTGTTTATATTGCTTCTCCAACCCCCTAAACTCTTTTTATTAATTTCTTTTGTAACAACTCCAGTATCTTAAATATACTAGGATGTTTTTATAAGAAGCATTCTAGCTACACTTACACACACCTACATCAAATGGTTAAAGAACATACTGTTTCTGTGGATGGTGAATTTCTACCTCACGAAACGATGATTGTTCAACAATCATATAAACCTTAAAAAGTGGCCATTAAGATGTAAATATATTTATAGATGATATATAATATGTTTAATTTTTTAATTAATCTTCTTATTTTTCTTTTTTGGCATACCTTTATGGTTTCCATTGTGGGTAAACACAATAATTTCATTTTAGGAAGTGCAGACTACCGCCCCCTCAAAGTGATTTGATTCGTTAATTCCATATGTGGGATGTATAAAGGATGTATTTAAAGTTATTATATATGATGTATGTTACATAAAAATGATTAATATAATTCTGTAATTAAAATATACATACCACTCATTTAGTTTTAATTCCATTAATATGACATAGAAATGAAAGTAGCAATCATGCGTACGTACGGCTTACTGTCTCCATGAATGGTGCATTTCATTTATTACCTCTAAATGATTATGTAATATTATAAATACATGTGTATTCTGGATATATATGATATATATGATATCCAAATCATGAATATCATTCTGGATATAATGAACCTTTGACCACACGAAAAACATGTAATTGTAAGAAGTCCACTTTCGACTTAAGAACCAAATATCGACAAAACAAACATTATTAACTTAAATGATTACATAATGTTTATAACATAGAAATAAGTTATATAAAAGGAATAATGAATTTGAAAAAGGTTTTTAAGCGAGTATAAATCAACTCAAGTTTATTATTTAGGACGTTAAAAAACGACCGAGTCAAGTCAGACCCGAGGAAAGGGATCCTACTCCTCTCTTTCTTTTTAAGTACACTCTTTTATGTCATTCCTTTTAAGCTCATATTTCATGTGATTGGGATGTTATTTCATAATACTCTTACTGTAATTTTTATGTTCATATTATGAGAGACCCTATTCCCTCTCATCAATCCATTTTGGATGTTTTGAGTGGCGCCGTTAGGCTGGTGAATTTTCGTATGAGATCTAACCTCTCTCTTTCTTTTTAAGTACTCTCCTTTATGTCACTTTTTTTAAGCTCCTCTTTGTTATTATGGGGGATGTTCTTTTATATCCCTCTTGATTTAAATTTTATTGTAATATTATGAGAGACCCTATTTGATCTCATCAATCCATTTTTGGATGTTTTAAGTGGCGTCGTTAGGCTGCCGAGTTTTCGTAAGGGATTTTTCATCTCACTTTTATTCCCGTGAGATTTATGCTACATTTGCCACAATTTCCTTTCAGTGGTGTATGTAGTGACCATTATATTACTCATTGTGTAATATACTTTCATTTATGAGTATTTAAATCAATGTTGTATTGTCCTTCTTTCACGGGGTGTATGTTTCGAAAGATACCCATGTCGGTAAGGGAACCTTTCACCCTCCTCTTTTTAAAAGACTTCTTTTGTTATGTATTTTAATTCATATAAAATTATGTTGGGATATGTTATTTTATATCCTTAGTGATTTAAATTTTTTGTCCAAGTGATGAGATACCCTTTCTATCTCTCATCAACTCATTTTCTGAATTTTCTAGTGACGTCGTTAGGCTGTCAAATTTTTGCACGGGAACTTCTTAACCCAATTTTGATTCTTTGCATAAGCTTGTACTCCTTGAATATGTCATTCTATGAATATGTGTGAATAACCTCTGATTGTTTTACACTTAATATCCACTTATATTTGGTGTATTAGTTTGGCACACATAATTATTTAATTGATTTATCCTTAATCCAAGGATACCGTCTTTGTGTGGGACTTCGTCTAAATATCCTTTAATTGAGGCATATTTTTTTATACACAACCTTATTTTATACGGTGTATAATCCCCTTTGACTTTTATATTTTTCTGAAAGGAATAATTTTTATAAAAAGCGGTTTACTAAACGATAAAAGGGAATGTTTTTGTCTTACGTATGTGGCGACAACGACTTCTACGCCGCCGTGACCATTATTTGAGTTTCGGATTCCTCTACAAGCCATACCTTTTTTTAAAAGAAATATAATTATCATGTTTTACTTTTATTTTATTTTGGTATTGAAAATGGTTTTCATAATGTTTTTATATCAATGTGTTGTATTGATATCTTGTGATTGAAAAGTGGAAATGTTATGTTTCTTTATGCATGTTTTATGTGATACGATTATGTTATGGTTCTTGTGAATTATTATGAAGACGGGTGGTTCCGTGATAAAATAAGGGCGGGTGAGCCCAATATAGATCTTCAATGCATTGGGTAACGCGAAGGGGTTAAACATTAAGGTTTCTCCGATGATATTTAGGGAATATACTGTGATGGGTATTCCAAACGTAACCAAGAGGGTTACTCCCTACGTAAGAATGTTATGAATGCCTCAAGTTACCTTTATGTATTATGATTTCTAGGATTTATTCATGATTTTATGAGGTATGTTAAAGTGATTTTGTTTTATGGGTAAAGTATGATTTCATTCTTATGTATACATGTGCTCATGTTTCCTTTCCATATTTTTATATCCCTTACTGAGATTTTTATACTCATCTCAAGTTTTTGAAATGTTTTTCACAGGTCAAGGGAAGGGTACATGATATGATGATAGTGTCAAGGAAGTTTCAAGAAAGAATCCATGTTTTATTTTAAATATGTTTCCATTGATGGGAAAAATGAATACTATCTTTTATGTAGCCACTTTGTTTAAATGTGGAATGTAATGCATGTTTTATGATCTAATTCTCTAAAACTCTAAACCTGAAATGATTCTCAATGTGTAACCATGTAATAACTCAAGATTAAGTAAGGTTTAGGGCTGGGGCCTTATATATCCGATGACGATCTTGTACAATAAAGATAAATTTCTATCTAACAAGGCAAATATCATAGTCAAAGTGTTGTAGATGAACCATAAATATGAAGCGTCAATGTGTGGACAAGAGGAAACAATGCAACAAAAGTACCGACATATATTCTCAACCAAAAATAAAAGTTGAAATTTTAGGGAGGATAATTATAAAGGTGGTATGAATGTAACATCCTAGAGTTTAAAAATGATATTTCTTTATTGAAAAATATGTTTATTATTTTATATTATATAGTATTTTACACATACAATATATAAGTAAATGGAAAAAAACTTATTTCATTAACAAATATAATTACATTACTCGTCATCTAAACCCATGAAAAATATGAACATTATAATGGGATAGAAAATATAAATTCATAACCAATCAGATAAAATCAACAACTACTTTACCAAAACTACAGAAAAGGAACATAATATTAGTAAAACAATCAACATTTTCAAAAATAGAAATACAAAATTGAAAGATAAATTTAGGTGATTAATGAATAATGTCATGGAGTGGAATTTATAAAATGCAACGGTGTTGTTGGAATATTAATGAGACCATTGGAAAACTAAGTGTTGAGAATAGTAACATGATAATTGGAATGGTAATGTGACATAAAAATAATAAAAATTATTTTAAATAATATTTATCGTTATTATTTTAATTAGATATACATATTATAATTTCATAAATTAAATATCATGATTAAAAATTCTATGAAAATATAAGCATATTTTAAAAAAACAACACTATAATGTATTTGGTAAAAATTAAATTATTTTTATATTTAAATTAAATTAAAAATATTTTAGAAAACTATTTTTATAAAATTAAATTAATTTTTTAAATCACCATTTCAATAATATCGAAATGTAATTATTTTTATAATTTTTTGAAATAAATTATTTTTTAGTTGAATTGTAAAAATAATGTTCTTCGTAACCAGTGTATCATAAATTACATCATTCACGATGTAAGGAAGAACTAATAATTTATTAATATTTATCTTCTCAGAAACATAGTTAATTTCAAAAATGAATAATTAAAATATATTAATCATGTTTTCAAAACCAAAAATTACTTCCCTATGTCCAACGTCAAATGTATTCATTTTAAAAAATGACATTCACCCACATTCATTTTTGATGAACTATTGAATTAAAATTATAAATAGGCCTAAATTCCTAAAAAATATTATTGTATTGATATATGGCCCATAATTTCATTACTATCACTGTTACATGGTTTACCTTGGATATAGTATTTTATAAAATATTTTATTATATATGCCTATATCCTCGTGTATAAATAACCTCTCTCCCTCCACTAAGGAAAGATCATAATTTAAAAATTTAAAATCCAAAATTTCAATCAAATTACTCATTATAAAGACTCTAACAATCCATATGAAAAATTTTTAGTAATGAAACTCCAATCCTCATGGATGAATATTGTCGTACAAGAGAAGAAATTTCTAAGAGAATGTATGTTTTCTTCAACTATTCTTTGTGGTTTCCTATGATCTGTCACTTTTTATATATCATTTTTAAAACCAGATCAACCATGATTAATTAAATATCAGGTTAAAAATATATTAATTGTTTCAATGAACTGTATAAATTATAATAATGATGTATTTATGTTTCATACATCACATTCATCTCATTCAGACAATGTCCTATTAACAGTTGGTTAAACTTTAATAAAGAAATATCTAATTAATTCCTTATCACCTACCATATGAATGATTATAATAATTTATTTATGATATATATATATATTTATTTATTTTATTATACTGATATTTATTAAACTTATGTATAAATTACCACGAACAGAATATGGAAATTGACGTAAAAAATGAAACATATAAGGCAAACATAATATTAAAAATCTCCAACATAAAAAGTGTAAAATAAGAATTATAAATCAATGTATATAAATTATAAATAGTGATATCAATGAAAATAAATCAATTTTGTTATAAATTTTTAACAAACAAATTCAAATTATTTAGTAGGTGTAAATCGAAGGAACATAACAGTAATTTTGGTTGGGGTTCTCAAACCCAACCTATTTCCATTTTTTATCACATTCCACATTGAGTTCAGTATCCACGTTCCTCATATATTCATAATATGTATTTTAAATATTATATCCCATTAATTTCTACGATATACGTGTTTCAACCCTTCAAAAATCATTTGTAATCCTATTAAATTTTTTTTTTCAAAAAGACTAAAATTTCCAAAACATCACTTCAAACCTCATCAATTATTTAATCTTCCAAAGAAAAAAAATTACATTTTATGATAATTTATTATTTCCATTATTCATTTCGTAATCATAATTTTCATTTTTGGTGTTACTTCCCCGTTCCGGAAGCCACCCAGAGAAGCCCTGTACCCGGTTGGTCACATGGCCTCAAGTGCATTTCCCCAAACCCGAGAGGCAGCCAACTAGCAGCGATGTCCATGGGTGTGATAGTGGAGAAACTATGCTTTCATATGCATAGTACACACTAGAAATAAATAAACATGAAATAGCGGAAGCAGTAAATAACCATCAATAATAAATAGCGAACGACTAAATCAACAAACTGGAGCACATATGTATATATATGGAATGATGCAAGATACATATCTAGGAAATAAGCGAAACTAGTCACAATGCTGAAAACACCACAGTACCAAAACAAGTACAAAAGAAATGTAAACATCTCCTCAGCATCGCAAGCCAAATCTTGGTCCCTTGCTCTCATTCTCCAAGCAATTAAGTTATAAAAGTCAAAGGGAAATTTCCCCTGTCTATACCTGCAACAAAATAGTTTGCTTGGGCCCAAAAGCATGGCCCAAATAGGGTGTGAAATAAAATCCCAGTAAGAAACCACCTGAAGATCTGTGCCTAACAGTCAGTGAGTATATGGTAGGTAAAATTACAATAAGCAGTAAACAGCAACAACAAGTAGAAGGCAGTAAACCGTAAGTAGTGAAGCAGAATGATACACTATAGTAATCAATCCACAACAACAGCAACATTAAATCAAAAGAGCTAACACAAACACGAAACCCACTGGGAAGTACCCACAACCATCCGTTCTGGTCCTAACCAAGAAATACCCCAACCCTCTGTGTAGTGCGCTCTGCCTAACCCATCTTTCTTGGTCATACGAATTTATGAGACTTTCTAGGGAAGCTCACTCGGTAAATTCCCCTTATAGTCCATGGTAGTAAGGGGCACTCTAAGGAATATCACGCGGTCTCACCCTCTTAGCCCCAAGGTCTAGAGACTCTCTAAGGATGCTATATCGGTCAATTCCACCTATAGCCTCAGGTATTCCACAAAATATCTGAGGAAGCTCACTTGGTCAGTTCCTCCTCTAGCCTGGGAAGGTTCTTAAAAAGATTCAAACAAGGTAAGACTCTCTGAGGAAGCTCACTCGGTCTACCCTCCTGTAGTCTAGAATATCCCAGATTCTCTTGGAGCTCACTTGTTCCATCCCCCTATAGTCATTAATGTCCAAGACTCTCTGAGGACGCTCTCTCGGTCTACCCTCCTGTAGTCTATAATATCTAAGAATCTCTGGGAAGCTCACTCGGTCTATCCCTTGTAGTCTATAGCAATAGGTTCTCTCAGTCTCGTTCAAGTCAGTGTATAATAATTCTATAAGACCAAGGTACACCTATAGAGCTACTTGGATAACCTATGTACTCTAATAGGGCTACTTGGCTAAAAAGTCTTTAGGGAAACAAACATGTTATGTATTTCACTAAAACATATAATCATAAGGCATGGAAATAGGTGTAACAGCCAAAGGCAAACAAGACCCAAAGGTCGTAAATAGAGAAAAGCATGAGAAAAAAATCATGGCCAAAAAAAATTGTCCTCTAACATTATTAGATTACCTCTACACAAGCATAAAATAAAGGAAGGAAAACAATAAGGACAAAAAGGTAAACATGCAATTTCCCATTCACGGGTATTGGTGGAATTTGCACATAAAACTCAAAGACATTGAACGGTAAGGCACAAAACAACTACCTCGATCCTAGGATATTCATATACGTGAACCACCATGACTGATTCTCTTTAGAATGTCGAAGATATGAGAAAATGCCCAAAAATTTAATCCAAGATAACTTGAGAAAGGCAAAGAATTGGAAAACAAGGGTCCAACAGAAGGAAGAACTCACCGCTATGATTCTAACACAATCAATGGTGCTTGAATCAGAGAACGGATGGAGTCTCGGGAATCCGGAGAAGTTTCATGGTCGTACAACATCTCTCGGTAAAACCAAACCTAGAAGAAGATGTTTTCTGGTGATCAGGTGCGACCCCGGTCCGATTGATGAAAAAAATGAAAGTATACAGTGTGTACATTTAGAGTACACGGCGTGTACTAGGTCTTTCTGTACTCCGCAAAAATTGGCCTCCACGTTATCCCTACACATCGTGTGTATGGGCTGGACACGGCCAGCACACGACATTGAGTGGGAAAAGTGTACACGACATTTACTCAGAAAGTACACGGATTGTACTTCTAAAATTTCCTGAAAAATAATTTTTTTCAAAAAAACTCCATAAAATGAAAGAAATACCTAAAACGAAGATCCACGTTCTTACAAACTTCCACCCTTAAAAAAACTCATCCCTGAATTTCCTTAACAAGGCATAGTAGAATAAACCCTGAATAGCTCCGGCCACTACGATCATACATCAGCCTCCCTTTCCCCGGTCTCTTCCTATACTCGGCCAAGCTGCCAAAGCACCCGTACTAAAGTAACAGACCTCCCACGGAGAACCTTCATACTATGATTGAAAATCCGGATGGGATTCTCCTCAAACATTGCATCTGCTTCGAGATCAACCTCCTCGGGCTGAATGACATATGACGGGTCTAAAAAGTAACATCGGAGCTGAGAGACATGGAAGACGACGTGCATGGCCTGGTATCTCTGAGGTAACTACAACTGATTGTAAACCGGCCCAACTCTCTCCGAAACCTCAAACGGCCCAATGTACTGCGGTGAAAGCTTGCCCTATCTCTAAATTCTCTTGTTTCCCAACCTCGGTGCGACATGTAGGAATACCTGATATCTAACCTTGAATTCTAGGGATCTTCTCTGATGATCATCATAAGACTTCTGCCTAGATTGTGTTGTATCCATCCTCTTCCGAATCAACTCTATCTGCTCTGAGGTATCCTCAACAAGACGTGGTCCCAAAAAAGCTACCTCTCCTGCCTCCAGCCAACATAAGGGTGATTGGCATGGCCTACCGTACAAAGCTTGTAAGGTGCCATCTGAACGGTCGCCTAAAAACGGTTGTTGTAGGAAAACTCCACCAGAGGGATATTTTCTCCAACGAACTGCTGAAGTCTAGAATTCAAGCTCGGAGCATATCCTCAAGTATCTGGATCTTGCGCTCAGACTGAACATCTTTCTGGGGATGGTATGCTGTACTCAAAAGAACCTGTGTACCCAAATCCTTTTGAAGTCCCTGCCAAAACTGAGAAGTAAAACGCGCATCCCTGAATGAAACAATGGAGTGTGGAACTACATGTAGGCGTTCAATCTCTTGGATGTAATGTAATCCCAGATCAACAACACTAAAGGTCTCCTTCATCGGCATGAAGTGTGAAACCTTTGTAAGTCTGTCGACGACAACCCAAACAACATCACTTCCCTGAGGTGACCATGGTAACCCGATCATGAAGTCCATCGCAACATCGTTCCACTTCATCTCGGGAATGGGTAACTGCTACAGAAGCCCCGTTGGATGCTTATGCTCTTCTTTCACAAGATGACTAGTAGAACATCTCATGAAAAAACCAGCAATATATTTCTTCACATCTGGCCACCAGTACTGGCGGTGTAGATTACAATACATCTTCGTGATGCCAGGATGAACTTCCCAAATTGAGAAATGAGAATCCCGCATCATCTCCTCGTGTATGTCTGCTGGCACCCAAACGTGTCCCTGTAAATGCATGATCTCATCCCCACCCACTATCCATCAAGGAAGATGGTCCTCTCCTGACACACTCTCCCATAAGACTAAGACTTCTATGTCTGATAGATTCCTCATTTGTACCTGATCAAGTAGTGTATAGGTAACAACTACAGAAGATAGGTAATTCTGTCTCTGTCTGTCGTACACCTCCAGATGCATCTCAGAGAATAGAGCCATCAGCTACCACTCACTGTTGGCCCCCTGAACTGCCTAAATCTGGGTTCTCATACTCAACGCATCTACCACTGCGTTGCCCTTTCCCAGCATATGGGTGAGCTAAATGTCGAAAGAATGAAGATACTCGGCCCACCTGTATTGTCTCAGATTCAGATCATGCTGATTGAAGATATACTCGAGACTCTTGTGGTCAGTGAAAACCACCATGTGCTCTCCCCAAAAGTAGTGTCTCCAACAACATAAGGCATGAACAATATCTGCCAACTCCAGATCATGCTTAGGGTAATTACTCTTGTGTGGCCTGAACTGTTGAGATACATACACAACGAATTCACCGCCCTGTATAATCACAGCTCCTGGCCCGATAAATGAAGCATCACAATAAACAGTGTAGCTCTTTCCTGGCTCTTGAAAGACTAATATCAGTGGTGAAGTCACCCTCCACTTCAGCTTCAAAAAAGCTGACTCAAAAGAATCTGACCATAAAAACATCACCCCCTTCTTGGTCAAACCTATCAAAAGTACTGATAGGCATGAAAAGTCCTGAATGAAACACCTATAGTATGCTTCCATCCCTACAAAACATTGTACCTCAAAGGCGTTCTTCGGATTCTCCCAGGAAACTACAGCTCTCACTTTCTCTGGGTCCACAGATACTCCTGCTTCTGAGATGACGTGATCCAAGAAGTGAATCTAGTCCATCCCAAAGTGGCACTTCAAGTGTTTAGTATAAAGACAATTCTCTCTTAATGTACTCAAAAAGTTCTCAAGATGTGTGGCATGGTCGTGTCATGTGTGAGAGTACACCAAGATATCGTCCATGAAGACCATGAAAAAGGAGTCCAAGTATGATGGAACACTTGGTTCATCAGTACCATGAAAACTGCAGGCGCGTTTGTGATACCGGATGGCATGACTATATACTCGAATAGACCATTCCTGCTCATGAAGACTGTAAGATGTATATCTGATTGTCTAACACGCAATTGATGATAACCGGACATCAAGTCTATTTTTGAGAACACTCAGGCTCCTTGAAGCTGATCAAATAGGTCATCTATCCTCGGAAAGGCATATCGGTTCTTTACCATCAATTGGTTCAACTTCCGATAATCCACACAGAGCCTATGGGTACCTTTTTCCTTCTATGAAATCAGGACATGTGAACCCCAGGGAGAAGTACTGGGTCGGAGGAATCCCTTTGCATGTAAATCCTCCAACTGCTTCTTGAGCTCTTACAACTCAGGTTTAGCCAACCTATAAGGATGAATGGACATTGGTGCCACTCCTGTCACGATCTCAATCATGAAGTCTACCTCATGCTCCGGAGGCAAAACTGAAAAGTCCTCTGAAAAAACATCCTTCAAACGATCCACCACTGGGGGAAATTATAACTATTAAGTCCCCTGGTCATCCTGATAAAGACTGAAAATATGGGCTGTAACTTCCCCTATACCATTATTCTCAGTTCCATCTCTACCTGCCTAGACATCCCACTCGCCTCTATGAAGAAAATATCCACCCTCTGGTGATACAAAGCTCACCCTGTGGTGATAGAAATCGACAACTACTGGAAAAGAACCAACTAGTCCATCCCGAGAATGATGTCATAGCCCGACATCTCTAGGGAATATAGATCTCATAAGAAATGACACCATGAAACCTCGATAGGGAACTCTCTTCACTGACATACGCTATATGTCCTCGTTCCCAATGGCATGTCAAGAGTCAACAAGTCGGCATACGAAAAGATACAGAGCCCAAGGCTCTCAACAACAAAAACAGAGATAAAGCTATTCGAAGCACCAGTATAAAAAAGAACTGAAGAAAAAACTAAGGCAACTATGATCATACCTCATACTGTAGAAGGTCCAAGATCCTGCTCCTGATTGGTCTGCTCCATAGCGAAAGACTAGACTACACCGTGGCCCTGCGCCACGGGATGACCACTCGGAGCTGATCCACTCTGCTGTCACTGATGAACTGGTGACTGACAAACATGGAAAAGACCTCCACCTCGGCCCAAACAACCAGAAGAAATCCAGTTCCAAAACTTGTGGGAAACTGGAGAAGCATCTCCAGAACGCAGGGTCATAGAGGAACCCCTACCACTAGCTGAAGGTGAGAAGATATGACAGGAGTACTGAAGATTTCCCATCATACCACAAGATCTGCACTCCGTCGGATCTCTCTGGCACTGAGGCCTAGTATGCCCACTACTAACAAACTACTAGCATTCAACCTGGATTCCATCAGACACATCCAGTGAACCTCGATCTGCTCGAGAAGACTCTCTACGATGCTTCCTATTGTCCGTAGGAGGAACACCAGATCTGGATGTCGAACCGCCCTGGATCACTGCTCTATAATCCCTTAGATTGCGCTCAGTAATCAGCGCACGGTTGACGAATGAGGATATCAAAGTCTACTAAAAGATATTCACCTAGGAACAAATCCCCTGCCTGAGACCATCCTAGAACTTCCAAGCAAGGAACAACTCATCACCTTCTGGGATCAGTGTGAAATGGTGCAGCCCAGTAAAACGGTACGATTACTCCATGACATAAAGAGTACCCTGCTGCATACTCATAAACTCCTGGGCTCGATCGAACCTCAGGTTCTCTGGATATATGTAGTCCTAGAAGGTGCGTTGAAACTCAACCATGACATACTCTACTGGCGTCTTGACTGTGAGATCACCTCCCACCACCTCTTGGCTGTGTCCCGGAGCTTAGAGGTGGAAAACTTTACCCTATTCTCAGGGGGTATCTCCAGATGCTCGAAGATAGTCAGGGTGGCATCGAACCACAACTCTATAGCCTGGGGTCCTTGATCCCATGAGAAACTCGAAGGATGCTGCTACTGAAAAACCCTCGTCAACTCATCCATCGATGGGGTAGGAGGCGATGCTCCCTAAAAGGTCTAAAACATCCTCAGGAATTCCACCCTGAACAGCGTATCGGCACCTACGACAAGTATAACTGCTGGTGCCAAGGCTGCCACATCAGGAGGATCAATAGGAGGTTCCTGATTGGCCATATTTGATGTCTGGCACTACTGGAAAATGGGTCTATACCCACGGTTCTACATAAAACCATGGGTATAGGCCCCCCCTATACCTACGGTTTTGGGAACCGTGGGTATAGGGATAGTATTGGGACCTATACCCACGGTTCTCCAAAACCGTGGGTATAGGTCCCCTTTACCCACGGTTCTTGGAAAAACCGTGGGTATATGTTTTTTTTAAGACCTATACCCACAGTTTTGAAAAACTGTGGGTATAGGTGTTGTTCTACAGACCTATACCCACGGTTTGTGAAAACCGCGGGTATAGGTGGTATATTTTTCAAAGACATATACCTGCGGTTTGTCAAAACCGTGGGTATATCATTCCCGCGTTATGGCGGGAATGAAAAATTACGCAGGACCGAATTTTTTCTTGGGTGAAAAGATGATATGAAATAATATAAATATATGGATATCAAATATTAAACCATATAAAATATTTAGGTCAGTTGGTCACTCCCTCAAATCCCTCAGCACAGGTCGCGGGTTCGAAATCTCGCGTATTTTTGTTTTTCGATTATAGCAGATATATTATTATAAGAAAACAAAATTATATCCATATATCAATTGGGACGTCGGCTCGGTTGGTCGCAGTTACTGTGCAACGAATGTGAATCGCGGGTTCAAAACCCGGAAGGCTTTTCTTTTCCATTATAACTGTTATATTAATATATTAAAATGAAATTATCAATATATACCAATAACGGCGATAGACTGGTTGGTCGCTTGGTGCGGCGTGGGCTTGAGGCTCTGCGAGGTTGCAGGTTCGATTCCCCTCTGAGGATTTTTTTGAATTCAAATACCCAACGGTTTGAAACCGTGGGGTCTGTGTGTGCCACGCAGGCACAATATTGTTGCAAACATTGACCCCCCTATACCCACGGTTCTCCAAAACCGTGGGTATAGGTTGTGACCCCTATACCGACGCCGTTCCAGCCCACTGTTCCCAAAACCGTGGGTATAGCCTATACCCACGTTTTTGGGGGCTATCCCCACGGTTTTGAACCGTGGGTATAGGTCATTTTTCCAGTAGTGTGGTTACCATCCGGCAACTGACGTATGACCAGAGAATGTCTCGGAGGCATAGCTCTGAATGATCAAAATCACACCTTAGATCTGGATAACAAAGACTGAAAACACAGGAGTATAAAACGGGAACAAGGGGGAGAAACTATCATGTTTTACAAAACATGACTTTACAACATGTATAAAAACTACATGATGTGTACTTTTAGCCATTAACATGGGTGTGTAATCCTTCCACTACTGGTCATGTAACACGCCAAACCACACGGTGTGTTGTTCCCACACACGGTGTGTACTTAGACTCTAAACCCCTGCCCGAGTATCCTTACACGGCTAACCCACATGGTCCAAACTAACCCCAGACTACACTGTGTGTTCCCTAGGGACACAGAGTATACTAAACCCAGTTATGGTGGCCTGCGTTGTTAGTTACACGGCCATCTACATGGGTTCCCTTACACATCGTGTTCCGAACAAACATGGCGTGTATAGGAGAATGTAACACTGACCCGTGTTTTCGTGACACGACAGGGTACCTAGGACAAAACTACACGTTGTGTTCATTACCAAAACTCCATGTTCACACGCGCTTCCCCGACACATGTAGTTAGTTACACGGTCGAGTACACGGATCTAGACTACACGGAGGTCACCTACCGTACATGGCGTGTTCCTGATGTTATTTTCCCGACACCGTGTTTCTCCTCACACGGTCAGTGACACAGCCTGAAAAATACAATGTGTGTATCCAGAAGTACACGCCGTGTATTCTGGGTTTTTTTGGGCTGTAGCTCATAAACTGCATAGAAGCCGAGAAACACTGAAATCAAGGAAAATAAGAGCCAAATTCTGATCCGTGAGGGCCCATACTCCCTGCGAATCAACGCTTTGCATATCCTACAGTAATGTACAAGAGAAAACAGGATCATGATCCAACATCTTCCGAATCAAGAGGTCCAATAAATCCTCAAGAATCAGAATTTGTTGTTCATTTAAGCTAGCTACAATACAAACTGTCCTCTATTAGCAGCATAGATTCTATAAAAGCATCTCTCACAATGACATTCATAGTCTACACCATGTCTGTCACAACAACATGCAATCTCTAATGCACCCTAGATGACATGGCAAGAAAGCATGGCTTGTAATTTCTAACTAGTGCCTATATGATGCATGAGATGGAAAACCCTCATCTCATCAGGCTGTGACAAAAATAGAACCACAATTTCCAAACAATAATAACAACGGAAGTCATGTGAATCTCTCTAGGTGAAATCATATCAACCGTACAATCTCAACACCAGAAAATTGCGGTAACGAGGTAATATTGATTTTCCCTATACATGGGTCAGCTACTCCTAGGCACAGCTCATTACCAAGTACCGAATCCGTCATATCCCTGGATTAAGTCTCCAAACAGTAAGTCAAGGGAAAATAACCTCGTCTGTTACCACTTTGTAACGTCCCAGTTCCGGAAGCCACCCAGAGGCACCCCGTACCCGGTTGGTTACATGGCCTCAAGTGCATTTCCCCAAATGCCAGAGGCTACCGACTAGTAGTGAGGACCTTGGGTGTGATATTGGGGAAACTATACCCTCATAGGCATAGTACACTGCGGATATAAATAAACATGCAACAGAGGAAGCATTAAATAACCAACAATAATAAAAAGAGGAAGACTAAATCAACAAACTGGAGAACATATGTATATATAAGGAATGATAAAAGATACTTATCTAGGAAAGCAGCCAAACAAGTCACAATGTTGAAAACACTACAGTACCAATACAAGTACAAAAGAAAAGTAAACAGCTCCTCAGCATCTCAAGCCAAAGCTTGGTCTCTTGCTCTCCTGATCTAAGAAATCAAGTTCCAAAAGTGAAAAGGTTTGTGCCCTTGTCTGTACCTGCAACAACATAGTGTACATGGGCCCAAAAGAATGGACCAAACAGGGTGTGAGATAAAATCCCAGTAGGAAACCACCCGATGATCTGTGCCTAATAGTCAGTGAGTATATGGTAGTTAAAAGTACAATAAACAGTAAACAAAAACCGCAAATAGTAGGCAGTAAACAGTAAGTAGTGAAACATGATGATACACAACAGTAATCAATCAACAATAACCACAACAGTAAAGAAGAACAGCTAACACAAATAGGAAAACCACTAGGAAGTACCTATAGCCATCCCCTATGGTCCTAACAAAGAAATACCATAACCCTCTGGGAAGTGCGCTCAGCCTAACCCCTCTGGCTTGGTCATACGAATTTATGAGACTCTATGGGAAGCTCACTCGGTCAATTCCCCTTATAGGCTAGGGTAGTCAGGGAATCCTTAAGGAAGATCATGCGGTCTAAACCTCTTAGCCCCAAGGTCTAGATACTCTCTGAGGAAGCTATCTCATTCAATTCCGCTTATAGCCTTAGTTATACCACATACTCTTTGAGAAAGCTCACTCGGTAAATTCATCTTCTAGCCAGGGAAGGTTCTTAAAAAGATTCATACATGGTAAGACTCTCTGAGGAAGCTCACTCGGTCTACCCTCCTATAGTCTATGATATCCAAGACTCTCTATGAGCTCACTCGGTCCATCCCCTATAGTTTTTAATGTCCAAGACTTTATAAGAAATCTCTCTCGGTCTACCCTCATGTAGTCTATAATATCTAAGACTCTCTCAAAAGCTCACTCGGTCTATCCCTTGTAGTCTATGGCACCAGGTTCTCTCAGTACCATTCTAGTCAGTTCATAATAATGCTATAAGACCAAGGTACATGTATAGAGCTACTTGGAAATCCAAAGTACACATATAGAGCTACTTGGCTAAATAGACTATAGGGCAACAAACATGTTATGAATTTCACTCCAACCTATAATCACAAGGTAAAGAAACATGTTTAACATCCAAAGGCAAATGAGACCCAAAGATCATAAAAAGAGAAAATCATGGAAAAACATCTAGGCACAACAAATTAACCTCTAACATGATTAGATAACCTCTACACAATCATACAAGCAAGGTAGGAAAACAACAATGACAGAAAGGTAAACATGCAATTCCCTGTTCACAGATAGTGGTGGAATTTGAAAATAAAACTCAAATACATTTAATGGTAAGGCACAAAACACCTAACTCAATTCTAGGAGATCAATATACGTGAACCACACTAACTTAGTCTCATTATAACGTCGAATTTCTAAGAAAATGCCCAAAACGTTCAAACCACGATAACTTGAGAAAGAGGAAGAATTAAAAAAAAAAGGCTCAAACAAAAGGAAGAACTCACCACTGCGATTCCAATGCAATCAACGGTGCTCGAATCGGAGAATGGACGGAGGCTCGGGAATCCGGAGATGTTTCAAGGACGTACGAAATCTATCGGTCAAACTAGACCTAGAAGAAGACGTTTATGGTGATCGGGCACATCCCTGGTCCGATTAATGAAAAAAAGTACACGACATGTACATTTAGAGTACATGTCGTGTACTAGGTCATTCTGTACTTCACCAAAATCGGCCTCCACATCACCCCTACACAACGTGTGTGTGGCCCAGACACGGACAACACACAACTTTGAGCAAGAAAAGATACCATAGTGTGTACTCAAAAAGTAAACGACCTGTACTTAAAAAATTTCCAGAAACATCATTTTTCTCAAAAAACTCCATAAAAGGAATGCAATACCTGAAACAAAGATCCGGTATCTTACATCATGAATTATGATATGTGAAATCTTTTATAAAACCTGTTTTTATCTCAAAGTTATTTCATATATATGATTGTTATCTATCTATGTGAATTGAACACTTATTATCATATTATGATATAATAGGTGGTCATGGAATTATTTTTTCATACAATGCATCATTTAATTTCTTATATATCATGATATTATCTACATTATGCATGAACAATATACCTTATTTTAAATCATGTAGATGTTCTTATTTATACATATATGTAATGTGTGAACATGATTTTAGAATTTAAAAAAACTAGGTGTGTTATATTACCACTATGTTATGATGTTTCATTGTTATACATATTCTATATTCCATCAAATTTTCAAATGTATAACTTATGATTATGATGATGATCCCTTGGTTATGTTATAATGATTATGATTCTTTTCACTGGAGTTCTATTTATTCAGGTCCCATTTTTTTCTCCTACAAGGATTTTAGTTCACCCTATTCTTTGATGTAAATACCATGTTATTGAATTTACTAATAATAATTTGGGATATTTCTAATGATAAAGAAGAAGTATTTAAATAAATGATTATGTTATCAATGTATATGTGTTTTATGAAACTAATTTCCCCCATGAAACAAAACCTTCGGATCCTGGATTTGTATCACTATTATGTTTTTATCATATAAATTATGTTATTGTCATGTGAAGATAATTATATATGGAATATAGGTGGTCTATACATTTTCCAAAATTTAGTACTTCTTTTATTAGTTCTTACATTGTCTGGTTGCATCTGATTAACATCGGTTTGTCACATAATAAAATTATATATAATTTAAATTATGGAAATAATATATTGTTAAGGCCCCTTTAGGATATTAGGATTACTAATTTTATGTAATAATTTAATGATTCCTTGAATTGAAGTGTTGGCATGAAATGTGTCATATAGAGTGTTAAAACAGAAACTGTTGGTTTGTTTTATAAATTTGAAAATCATTATTTAAAAAATAGTGAATGGTGAAATTAAAAAGTCTAAAGGATGATTTAGGAACAATGTATTGTTTTAAATATAAATAACTATTTTTCAATGAAATTATGATGAGATTATGAGACATGGTTTATTTTATGTGTCTCGAATTAGGTCATGGTTCTCAGGAATCCATTCCTCATGGGTATTGTTTATATGGTTCCAAAATATTTATTTCCCTCTAGGATGTGTATATTCACCTGAGTATAATTTTTTTTCTATGATGAGTATATTCCCCCGAGTGTGACCATTTATTATTAGGGTGGTTATATTTTCCTGAGATATAATATGGTCAAAATGATACATATATTTCCCCAAAATGGGTGCCTACTATTTAGTGAATGTCAACACCATTCAAGGAAGGTATGGTTAGTATAGGGTATCACCTTAGAACCAGAGGATAAATGAGGTCTATTAATTTAATTAAATCTCAAATGGTATATGTGTATATACATTTGTTGTTTCTACATGCATGTACTAAGACTGAATATTTATAATTTGTGGATATGGACTACTATTTCGTAACTATTAGAAAAATTAATAATGAACATTGATAAAGAACGTGTTTTGATTATTTATATATAAAATCGTATTATGTTTATTTACTTATTATGTATTTATTCCTACTTTATTTACTTTATTTATTTAGTTTCACATTTATATGTGGTTAAATCTCCACATTGTACAACTATTGACATGTGCTTCTATTTAGTAACATATGGAGTATAGTTATGTGTTCATTAGGTCACATAGAGATATTCATTTTTGGGATAAATAGATGTTGCATACAAGGGGAGGTTTCAAAACCCAAATAGAAGGAGGTTGAATATGGTTTGATTCATGGACAATGACATTCTATGTGACACACAATGCACCAATGTTTTGGATGTGTTTTTAATAACAAGAATGTATCCTCCATGTAACAATAAATATCATTTATATGTTAACAAAGTCGTCACAATTATGTAAATCACAGTTTTAGATTCTGTAACAATTTACCTCTTTATTAGAATAATAAATAATTCAAATTCTTATTTTAATCCTTTTAAATTATTATCCAATCATTTATCTTTCAAATTTAAATATTTAAAAAATATTTCATAATAAATTTTTCCAATTTTATCATCATTGACAATAAATATTTCATATAATATGGGACTGAAATATTATGAATAGATTCATTTTCATTTTCAAGAATAGATTATTTTTTATTAAATTTAAATGATTAAAAAATAAATTATTACTAAAAAATTTCATAAATATTATACAAATGTAAATATTTGAAACGTTATAGTAAGGTGTTCTGACAAAAACTGATATTTTATTTGTTAGTATGACGTAATGTGGTCAATCTAGGTTTCAACCAAATAACATAACTCAACAATCATTTTTCACCATTAATTAGAGAATGAAGTGGATATTGATTTTGAAATAGTTTGTATTTTAAAATAGAGATGTTGAAATGACGTTTGAACAAAAGATGATGAATAAATTTATGTGTTCTACATAGGATCAACTTTTTAAATGTTATTGTAGTGATGAAGATCATCCCCCCTATGTTCTTATTTAATGAAAAGTGAATGAAAACTTGATCGAGTTATCAATCACCATTGGATAAAGGATGAAACGAAAACCACTCCTATACAAATGAAAAAAATCACTCCCAAATAAATAAATTAATATTAATTTATTTTTTATCTTTATTAATATATAAAATGATATATTATTCCACACATGTTCTGAAGATCGCTAGACACTGACAACATAGCACATTCTTCCTGATCGAGAAAAACTGCACTATATAGAGGAAGTTTAACGTTTTTCGATGAAAGCTATAAATAATGAATAAATTGTAACCTAAAAAATAACATTTTGATAAATAGATCCCAATTAATGTAATAATATTTAAATAATGAAAATATAATACCAAATTAAATCACAATACCCCAACATTACAAAAGTGAGACTCCATCTACCCTAATCAGTCAATGCTTTTACCCTTCCTTTTGAAGGGTAATAGAGTTGAAAGGGTAAGATGAAAGAATAATAAAACCAATAAAAAATATAAAAGTAAATTAAAATCTTTTTAAAATTTCAATAATAATAAAAAACTCTATTTGACCTTTATAATCACACATGAATAGAAGGTAACACTAATATTTATAGGCTTTTGGGGTGAATTGTTTTCCTCCGGATTCATTCCTCTAAAAGATTACGTCATGTTCCCCTAATAAATGGTTGATTCCCATAATGATGTATTCATAACTTTTGTTCCTATATATATTATGTATTCTCACTAAAAATATCATATTATTTAGAAATGTTTAAAAAAATTATTTCAGATTTACTAAAGATCTATATTTCTTACCATGCATACATATCAAATACATCTAATTTTTTGTGTTAAATAAATTTTATATATAAAAAATTAAACCATGAAATAAAATTAGAAATATAAGAGAGAAATAATAATTTTATTAAATCTAATTTTTTTAATTATTATATCTCTAGGCCTATATATTATACAATTACCGATGTGGGGTCCATTTTGTCAGCTTGAATATTCTCTTTAATTAATTTATTTTTCTATAGTAATGTTTTTCAAATTTGATCTGGGAACAATTGATAATGCCTAATACCATGATAAAAACTAATCCTAATAATTTAATAACTCAATTTGGATCAATATTTTAATATTAATGCAACATGTACATAAGTTCCATAAAAATATTAAATTTTAATAATTTATCAATTTTCACAATTAAGCCCAAAATTCAACAAAAATACGAAAATAATGAAAATAAACTAATATTGATTACATTTAAGGGATTAAATATTTTAAACACTCATAAAAATTGATGAAAATATTATTTATATCAATCCCCACACACTTAGTAATTAGATTCTGGGATAAGTAAAAATAAAAATAAATTAAATAATATCACAAACCCAAACCAATGAGATCTTGCAACGTCACACCAATAAACAAATAATATCATGGATAAAAAAAATATTAGTTAATGTTATAAATTAATAAAATTACATATATTTAACCATAATTTCTCTTTTGATACCCACTAGAAACCCACCTCACATAAATTTTATCTTCTCTCATAAAAAACAATTTCTAATAATGTTGTTCTCGTCTAAACTCATGCATGGGTCACCATAGGGTTAATAAATTTATACATCTACACCCGATGTGAGTCAATAATATATTTTTATCATTAATATATTTATGGTTGTTATGTGTCTTCTGGTAAGTAGGATTTAGATGTCTAAAAATTTCTGAGACCGAATGAAGAGTGCAAGGGTATTTTGAAAGCCAAATATAATTATTCTAATTTTCACGGATGTATGGTATCCTTATCAATAACATATTACAAAATTAGATTGATAATAATTAAATGGAATGTAATTTTCTCACCATTCCTCAATTTTTTTTAAAATCATTTAGCTCAAATGTTCTTTTTCTAGAATGATTAAGAAAAGAAAGAACATTATTTCTTCATTGGATGCTCTAGAAAGGTATAACATCTCTAATCATATAATCACACTAATATGAATAAAAAAATTAATTTATTTAATTAAAAATATAATCTATTCATCACATTATTTTTTCACCCCAATGTATCGCCAAATGTGTTAGCACGACACAAGACAATTTCCTCCAACAGTTCTGTTCAACTACATCATGTAATTTCACTTGAAGATTAGTTTGTATTGGGAAATTTTTATTTATATATCGCTATAGTAACTATAGGTTCATGGAATATATGGGAAATTATTATTAAATAAAAAAACTATATAATAAAATGTATTATATTGAAAATTTGGATTTGAATTCAAAGAAATTTATTAATCATTTAAAAAAGAAGAACCTCAAATCCACATGTTTTGACATTAATAAATCAAATTTTAATTAAGAAATAATGGATAAGTCCTCTCAAGAAGTGAGATGAGTATACATAATATTATATAAATATATTCATAAGCCTCTCAGAAATTTGATTTTAATGTTATAGGTTGTGAGATGTGGCATTTGATTCGAAAATCATAGCACATTTCATGGAATTTCAAAAAAAATATAAATTAAATGAAGTAATTTTTAACATTTATTTATGATTAGTTTCATGGAATAAATTGTTTTAGTCATTGAAAAATGTTCTAAAAATGTAAAACATAATGATATTAGATCATAAGATTAAAGATAAATCAATAGGAACCCACAAAAACTCTGAGAAACAGAATTATTTTTATGAAAAAGGAAAAACAACAACAAATTAAAATCCAAAACTATAAAGAATCCATTACCTGCACATGAATGATACAATTTGATCAATAAATTAAAGCGTGTTTAGAATTTATGAATATTTTAAATTTAACCACAATAATAATGTATTTGTAATAGAGATGTAAAACCTAATTTATTGGCTGTGCAATGTAGAGTTAATCTCATAATTTTTTCACAACAAAAAACTAATACAAAATAAAGAAATTAAAGCACAAGAAATTTTTGTTATGAAAGGAATTAATAAATATAATACGAATATAATGATGGATCTTTGTTTAATCCCTGATTTCATAACTATGTTTTATTTCTTTTCAAAGTAATTTTCTAGTGGGTTATCCACAATCCAATGGTTGTTGTAGTTTCTTGCTAATGAACTATCAACACTTCTTCTTTTCACATTTCACTTATTCATTTTATTTGGACATGTTGTATTTAGTACACCAAATAAAATCTTATAACAATGATATAAAATTTTAATTGTGGGGATATAGTATAGAATTATTCATCCACAATCATTATTTTCCCTTGCATAACCACCTTTTTGGTTTCTAGTGGTTTCACAAAGAATGCTACATAAAAATTACACTCGTAGGAAAAAATATGTGTGGTTTGATTTGAAAGAAATTAATGAATAAATTATCAAGATAAAAATCATCAATTTCATTTTATTAACATTATATATATTTTTCATTAGGTAAATACCATTTTATATCATTTACAACTCCACCAAATAAATATTCAAAATGTTTTAGGAGCTCCAGATGTTCCTCATCATGTGTATGTTTTTTTCTACTTCTTCATCCTCCATGGAAATAATAATGTTGGCCTACTTATAAAATCGAAAAAGGTAATAAATAATTACTTTTTTTCAGTAAAATTTGAATTAAATGATTTTAGAAAAATATTTTCTCCATATTTTTGTTGAGATTTGGTTTCTTATTCTGCAGTAAGTGCCTCTTGGAGTTTAATTTCACAATATAGATCCTAATAGTAAGGTTATGGTATTTAAAAAATAAGGGTATAAATAACCTCCTATAATATTTTAGATTCTACTTTAGGATGATGTTTTTTATCCACATACACATCATCCTTGGATTTCAATATTTTGAAATATATTTTAATCTGATTACGCATTTCCACCAGTTCTTGAAGTGAGGGACCTGGGACATTGAGACTCATCATTTTCAATCTCAATGTAGTTTTTCTATCAAACATTTTTAAGTGATATTCCTCATCATTATATTAAATTTATCACCGATACTATGATTAATAAATTAACGAATAATAGTTTCAATTTAAATATATTATGGAAATTTTTTCTAATGCAAGAAAACAATTATTTTTTAAAAAATATCATAATTATATTGTTGGAATATGTTTCCTAAAAATGACACCAGGGTTTTATTTGTTCAGGTCATGCGGTGTGATAAAAATATTTTTTTTTCTATCATAAAACTTAGTGATTTGTTCATCCTACGTTTCTATTATAGTGTAGCGATCATCAATAATGTTGACACCCTTAATTATA
Organism: Viscum album; assembly: GCA_963277665.1. Classification (NCBI taxonomy): domain Eukaryota; kingdom Viridiplantae; phylum Streptophyta; class Magnoliopsida; order Santalales; family Viscaceae; genus Viscum; species Viscum album. The sequence goes on along the minus strand of OY728138.1, from coordinate 1,656,241,250 downwards.
GAAATAATAGGGGGTTGTTTTTAATTTGTTTTGGAAATAATGGATGAAATTTAAATTATGTTTGAACACATGTTGATGGAGACAGTGATGGGGTCAGGATAGAACCACCTTTTGAAATTTTATTATATTTGTATTGTATATCCCCCTTATCTTCCTATTTAATGTAAAGTGAATGAATCTTCGATCGAGTAAACTATCATTATTTGTTAAAGGATGAAATGTAAAACACTATTATATGAATGAAAATTCATAAAACCAACCCAAATAAATAAGGTCAGCATTGAACATGAATTTTTTTCCCAATAAATAATGAAAATGTTCATTTATTCCACAAATATGCCAACAGTCTCTAGACACTCGCCACCTAACACAATCTGGTCGAATGAGACAAACTACACTAGGAAGTTGGATTTTGAATTTCATAAAAAAATCATTAAACAATCAGTGTAACCAAAAATAAAAATAAAATTTCATTTAGATAATTTTATGATATTGAAATTAGAAATAATTAAATAAAAAATTGGTGTTTAAAATGGATTCAAATGACTTTAAAATTATCAATGTCAAACATCCCCTTCCTTAATCACTCAATGGTTTTACCACTCGATGTGGAGGAAAAGATAGATGAATGGATAAGAATTAAGAATAAAAAATATAAGTAATAATAATAAATAAAATTAAAAAACTTCTACAATATTATCCTCTAGCACATACACTTGTCGACCTTCATCAACACCATTAAATGGTTGTGAACATTCATATTAGTAGTCTTTAGGGGTGTAGAATTTTCCCTCAATATACATTCGTAAACAATTATTTGTATATTTCACATAATAAATGGAATAATATTATAAATATTTCATCAAAAAAATTGTTACTATCTATTTTTCATGTCCCCAACAAATATCATCTTTTTTAAAAAGATTCAAAAATGTTTTTCCATATTTACAAAAGCTCACATTATCAAGATGATTATACTTCTCAACTCCTTTTTAGTTGGTTCAGTAAATGGATTTATTAATGATATAACTTCAACATGATATTTCAGGTACAAAAGAGATAAGAAATCCTCTTTATATGTTATATATAATCCATTCATTTGGAAGTCTCCAAGATGATATATGCATTAATTTCCATGGTGGTGTCCATTTTGTCTCACGAAAAAATTTATATACATGATTTATTCTATAAGATACTATGTTTCAATGTGGATCTGGGTATAGAAGAAATATTTGAAGCCCATGATAAAATAAATCCTAAAAAATTAAAGCATTAAATTTGGATCAAAATAGTAATATTTATTCTTCAAATAGAAAAGGTCCAAAAAACATTAAATTTTACAGAATTAACAAATTTAAAAAATAAAGCATAAAAATCAACAATAAATACTAAAATAGTAAAAATAAAACCAAATTATCTAATTTAATGGTATAAAATTATTTCAACATAGTTAAAAATGAACATATTTCATTTATCAATTCTAAAAATTCTAATAATAAGGGATTGAAAATTTATGAAATGATTTATTTGGATTATCAATCAAAGAATTTTTTTACTAAATATGATATAATAAATAATAAATTTATAATCAATAAATCCACATGTTTTTAATATTAAAAAAACATATCATAAGACAAGCAAGAAATTTTATCTGAAAAAACATATATGTCTGTAATTTTATGTATATTTTAAATAAATTATACATCTCTCTCAAATTCAGAAAATGAATAATGTAATATGGAATTATTTTAATACATTAATTAAAATAAATAATACAATAGAACAATTTAATTATACATTCCACTGTCATTATCAATAAAATGTTCCATTTCAATAGCAATAAAATCATTTTTAGAAGGTAAAAATCTATTATCACGAGTAAAAAGGAATGAATAATTAATATTAAAAAATTTATATTAGAATCATGTGATGAATAAAAAGAACTTTTTTTTCCTTTTTGTCCTATTCATTGTTAAATTCTACATTTACCAAATCGTTTCATCATAAAAATGTTCTAACTGTTTTTTGTGTTCACTTCCCTCATCATTTCCACAATAATTATTATTGAAAAAATATATTCCATTAAAAAATTTATTCACAACGTGAATAATATTTTTTATAAACAATTTCGTAATTTTTAATAATGTTATTTTAATCATATGTAATTAATTATTGTGTTAATAATATTTAGAAATTAATGAACTGAATTTCAATGTTTTTTATTTTTCATTAAAATATTAGTTAAAATGGGTTTCAAATGAAAAAATATTGGGGTCCTATTTCCTATAAACATAATAAATTCAACTTCTATAATCCATTCTAAATTGAACTATTCTTTTATTCGAGGTACAACCAATTAATTTATTCACATGCCTATGATTTTCATTACATAAATTTTTTTGAAACAATTTGAATAAAGTCATTAGAACCATTTTAATATGAAATCTATGAGTTATAATAATTTTATGTTTTCTTGTTAAATATTTGATTACATCAATGATAATAGTTGACTATTTTATTGGAATAAATCTAAGTGCATTAATAATATAAATATTTTGATGATAATTGAAGGGTGAATTTTATTTCCTTGATTTTTCTTTTAAAAATTTAAACCAATTTTATTAAGATAAAAATTTTAACGATCGTAACCACATTTGATTAATTTTTAAATTTCATTAGTAGATTTAAATTTCAATTTTTATATTTTCCATTATAAATAAAAAATTGGTTTTTTACATAAATGATATTGTCATTATTTTTGAGACATTTTTTTACAATTATTTTATGACGAGTCAATAATTTTTTTAAATAATTATGATTTTGAAATTTATATTTTATTTAAAAAATATTGTGATTTTAAGGATTACTTGTGATTTAATAATCGATTTTTCACAATTAATTGTTATTAATTTTTTTTTTGAATATTAATTATAGTTACATGCATAATGGTTATTTCTTTATAAAACATTTGAGTGAAAATTATTTATCCAAAAATATGAATTATGAATATTAAATGTGGATCATTGATGCTTAGAAGAGAAATTTTTAATGGGTTTTCAGAATATAACGATAAACAAATAATGGAATATAGAAAAATAATAATAAATACTATAAGTAACTGAATTTTCACACAAATTAGTCACATAAAGTGAAAAAATAACTAAAAATATATTGAAAAAACTACTAAGTATTCAACAAAAATAAACATTTAACCAACAAATTTTTTATGGGTTTTTAATTTTGTCAAATATTTTATGTTTTTTTCATTTTTTGTTCTATTTTTTTTCTAATTTTTTTTATCTTCAATAATTCTGTCCTCCCTTGGAAATAATGAAGACATTTAAAATTATAATATTGCATCGTGTATCATATTATTGAACATTTTCATTATGTGTATTTTCCAATAGAGGTCAATGAAGTAAGAATGAATCTAAGAGTGAAAAGGTACATTAAAAAATGTGGAACAATGATTATGAAATAAGATACTAGAAGACACCAATATTATAGAATAGAAGCCAATACCTAGTTCCAATATATGATGTGAAAAGTTATTGTTTTATATGAATAAACACTTATAAATTACACCAATACCTTACTAATACACTAATGATGTTGGCCTCATTTCATTATATTCTCGATGAATGTGTCTTATTACATATTAATGATTTTTATTGGTGGACGATTATTGTTATGTGGGGTATATTTGAATAATAATAATTATAATAATATTATTAATAAATTAAATAATTAATCCCAAATTTGTATCTTTGATTATTGATGAAAATTATTAAAACAAAACACAATTTGATAGTTTCATTTTCAAATATTACGATGATTGTTCTATATTAATTTTTTAAAAATATTTCGGTGTCAATCTCCAAACCATTGTAATGTTCACAAAATTTACCATTTCAATGATGAATCATATACACACATATTTCATAATTATCTCACATAATCACATAACATGCTCTTTACAAGGGTACATAAATTATTTATCAATACTAAAAAATAATTTTTCAACTAAGGATCATTAAAATGGGCCCCTTTTATCAGCACTAATAAAGGGAAACCATCATCAATGATAAAAAATATTTGATAATTGTGTAAATTTATCGGTGTTAAAATATCACTAATAACGACACCCCTTTATCAGTGTTATAAGTTTCGAGGATAGTGGTCATACCACTGTAATGTGTTTTTAATATTATAGTGCATTGTACCAAAAAATATTGGGAAATAAAAGAAAATTGATGATATAAAAAATTATAATTTAATTGGAATAAAAATTAAATCACAATTACATTAAAAATACAATATTATAAAAATTTAATATTGATTTTAACAATTACATTTTCCAGTACACATTATCACAAATATTCAAAAACATTAATGGTTTCATTTTATTTAGCACTCATCCCCCTCGCAAAAACCATGATCATTATATTAGTTTCCAAAACATTTATCCCACCCTGAGAAAAATAATCCACTTATATAAGAAAAAAATTGGTATATTATTAATACTATAATGAAATAAATTAAACATAGATATGAAACAACACATTATTCAAATGTTATTTTTAAACTAAAACCATTCAATTTGAGTAATAGCCGTCACACCGTGAGTCATATTATGGGGTTGTTGATTCCTATAGGTCGCAAATGTCAAATGAATCAATTTATTAATGTATAAAAAAATATGTATGTGTTTCATCAATTTTTATTATGCTTATTTTTCCTACTAAAATATTATTTTATAATTAAAATACTTACTATGATTTATATATATCGGCTCATGCATTAGTTTGATGTGACACTGATTCTTACACATCAAAAATAGACTTTTGATTCAGTTTCCTAAATTATAAAGACATCCCAAGCCAATTTTCTCATATTTTTCTAACACATATTTGGAACTAAAATGTTAATTTTAAATTTCTACTCGACACATTTAGTAATATCAGAATCATTTTATATCATAATCAGATCCTAATTATTCTTACATGTCACAAATTACATATGGATTATTTTATTGAAATATCAAAACAACACAAATGTGTTTTCTCAATTTTGAGAAAGTCGCATTACTATTTTTAGTAAAATAACTATACTAAATAAAAAGATGCACATCATATCATATTATCCACAATGTTGTTGGATTTAGATGAGACTAATTCATACACATCACAAATGAAAAATGATTTGTTTTCCTAATGTTTAAAAGCAATTTAAATGTGTTTTCTTGTGTATGTCACTAGTTCTTTTAAAAAAATTCATTTTCAACTGAAAACATGCACTCTGAGTTATTCATATCACATCATATCATGGATTGATGTGGGAATGACTCTTATATGTAAAACATGACTAATTAATCAATTTCCAAAAAAAAATCAAGCCAATCCAAGAATGTGATCTCACCAATCACTGAGCGAGACACGTCTTGAAATAAATATCAATTTTCAGTTAATAGTATACAAATTGAATCATACTGAGGACATCGTGTAACAGATTGAGGTGCATCTGATTTCTACACGTCACAAATGACATAGTGGTAATTTTTCCAAAGTATTGAAACACTATGAATGTATTTATTAAATATAATTAAAAATATTTATATATAATTAACAATATATTTTTATAATTATATAATTATATTTTAATATATAATTATAAATATAATTAACATATTTATTAAAATTTTATAAAAATTTAAATATATAGTCATTATGGTTTTTAGTAATTTAATAAAATATAAATTCATAAAAATAAATTATAATAATTAAAATTATTTTTTTTATAATTATGTATATTTATATATTTATATATAATTATATAATAATTAAAAATTATATATATATGTATTGTAGTGCCCAAGCCCCTGGAGTATATTGTAGCTAATGCTTCTGTAGTGGCCCAGGGTTGATGATATTTATATAGTAGAGACTGACATTTCAAACAATATAGTGCTTGAGTGTCTAATGAAATCAACCCGGATGTCATTGTAGAGGGGAGTTCTAATTATATAAATGTTGTTTCAGATAACGTGGTGCCTTCAATAATGTGCATGTCTGTGGTTGATTTTACTACCATGCACGAGGATGCTATATGGGAATATCCTAGAGTACTGTCCATGATATATTTTTTGACTCTTGGAATGCAGACATAAGCTCTTCGTTGTTGAGAAGGAGAGAAATTTCCCATAATCCATTTCAGTTGTTTGGCTTTGATTCCTGTGAGGAGAAGGATCATATGTCTTTGGGTACCATGGATATATAGGAAGTAAGAGGTAACTCTATTTATGATCCCCCAAATGACAGTGTTGGACCATGCCAACATGTTAAGACTTGGATGGGAAGACATCAATGGGGTCGGGTTGGATGATGCTCTCATCATTCCATGCATACTCAATCACTTTTTGGATGAATGTCTTCTTATTTTTGTATATTATGTCCCCTACATAATTTTAATTTGATTTTCTATTTTTATGAAATCAGTTATGACCTTATGGACATAAAACATAAAAAATAAATAAATATTTTCCCAAAGTTTTAATATATATTTATAAATGTTTATGTGTATATATAATATTATATATATTTACATTAAAAACACAGACTATGTATAATTATATATATTTATAAAAATATATATAATAATAAATATAACAAATATATTTAATATTAATTTTTTTATTTCATAATATATTTAAATATATATAATTATAAAAATACATATTTAACAACTATATATATATAGTAATATATAATTATTTTAGTATAAATATAAATAGTTATTTATATTTATATAATTATATATATATATTAATATAATTATATATATATATATATTAATATATACACAAATATATATTTATCATTGAAATATATTTATTAAAATTGTATAATTATTAAAAAATATTTTTTTTTATTTATAATTTTATAAAATATTTTTAATGAAATATATATTTTTAGTTTTATTATTACTTTTAAAATTCAAATAAAATAACAATTAATTTCATAAAATTAATTTTATAAATTTCAAATAGATTTTAAAAGTTAAAACATAATAAAAAATATGAGTAATTATTATTCATATATATTAATTAAAAATTGAAAATATTACATGTATAGTTAATAATATAAGTGTAAATTAATATTAAAAATTGATTAAATATATTTATGACATTATTAATTAATATATAAAAATAAATGATTAAAATAAATTAAATAAATTACTAAAATATTAACAGGTGAAATCATATGATTTATGTGAAGTAAAGAAACAAAAAAGCGATGAAAAATAAATAAACATATGATATTAATTATATAAATATAAAAATTATTACAACAGAATTATAATACGTATAATAAATATATTAATAATTAAATTAAGTTGAGTCAGAATAAATAAAAATGAATAAAAATGAAAATAAAGTAAACAAACATATAGTCATGATGAATAGATAGAAATAAAATCATATTAAAAATAAATAAATATAGAAAATAAAAAAATGATATTGTATTAAAAAACAATATATAATTTTAAATCAATAAATAGACTTTCACATGTATATACATGTACACATGAAAGACACACATATGTACAAACAAGTCTTCACACTCACATATACATATACATTCAATTATACATAAACATGTATTTTAAATTATATAATATCAATATACATATAAATTTAAATAAATATATTCATTTTTATATGTTATAACTTTTTTACTAAAATATTAATATATTTTATTTATTTCCATTATATACACTATTATTAATTGATTTATATAAAAAAAGTATCTGACATTTATAGTTATATAAATTCGATAATTAAATGTATATATATATATATATAATTAAAATAATATTATGTTTTTAATAAAAGATATATAAATTAAGTGTATTTATTATATATATATATATTCTTATTTTAATATATATATATATTTTAAAAATATATAAATATTAGTATATATATTAAATTAATCACTACATAATTTATCTTAGCTAGAAAAACACTGATTAAGTTGATACCCTTATCATAATAAAAAAGAAATAATAAATGGGAGACCATTATTGATGTAAAAACCAATAACTCATGAAGGGATCCTGTTTATTGCCTCTATATTAGAAATAATAAATGTGATGTTTTTATATATTTTATTTTCAAGCTCTGATAAAAGTATTTCGTTTATCATCACTTTTTGTGTACCATTGTTAAAGCTCAATGCTACCTAAGATGCACTCTGTCGTAATTTTAGGGTTGTGTTTTCTCGAGTACATTGTAGGAATTGGTAAATTTTATTTTTAATTTATAGTTCTCCCGCTCTGAGATATATATAATTATTATGAAGCTAAATAAAATAACATAAAATAAAAATAAAATAAAAAATACCCAAAATTAAAAATTATTTAAACATCATAACATTGAAATAAACTTAACACCACTTTAACAACATTAATAAAAAATTAATATAATTTACATTACATTATATTAATGTTAAAAAAATTCTAATAAAAATATACATCTAAATATAAACAATACATAATTAAAAATTAAAACTAATCATTAAATTTTATATAAGAAAAAAAATATTTATATCCTTAACATTTATTGTACTAAAATAATAATAAATACTAAATATAATTATAATAAAGAATTTTAAAAATTAAAAAAAATTAAAAAAAACATACAAATTATGAAAAAAATATAAATAAAAAATTTATTACATTAATTAAAACATAAATTAAATAAAAACAACCTAACACAATCACATTTAAATAATAAAAAGAATTATAGGTTTTAATTACCACTCTTCACCCATAAATGGATCTAATTCATGATGTTTTCAACATGTTGAAGTTTTCAATATATGTTGATGATGAATCCAATTTAAATTACATAGCATAGTGAAATATTGAGGTTGATTTAAATTGTTGCAGAAATGCTGGGAGCAATAAAGAAAAAAATGACTCATGAAAGAGTGAAATGGAAAAAGTATAAGTATAACATCATATACATAGAGATTTATGTGTTTTTTGAAATGATCCCTATATCGTGGGAGAGGCATAAATTTCACTATAATCAAGATCAAAATATGACAAGGAGTTTTATGATTCTCAAGCACACACAAAACCCTAGCCCAAAATGGGATAATAAAGAAGATGAGGTATTAGTCCACCAACATCATTGAAAGTCTGATGTGCTATAGTGAATGGTGGAATGAAGTCTCAATTTTTATAGTGCCATGGACACTTATGTCCATGATGATATAGTGGATAATTTCTTGAATCTTGCATCGTTATATAATTGTTGACTCCAAAGTCCGACCTATTATTGTAACCATGCAAAATTTCTTCACTACAATAATATTATGTCCATGTTGGTGAATTATTTTTTTATAGTGGTCTATATTGGTAAATTTCAATAATAATTAGGCCATGGTCCTCCCCCCCCCCCGCCAGACCCTCTGAACAGGGGTGTATTTCCCCCTATAACCATTACCTTCCTCCATGCAATGCGTGTCCTGTGGAGTTGTACCACATTGTATTGTATGTGACGGAAGAATTAGACCCAATAATCATCTATAATGGATCAGGATACACCATTCCTAAAACAAATTCATGGACTAGCTAGTGGAGAATAAACTTCCTAGTGGATGGGTTTTCAATGATGTTACATTCCATTAGTGTGGGTGTTTTACAGACACATCGACAGAGAGGAAAATGGACTAAGTACTAAATACGGTTTTTGAATCCATAGTTGTTCTGAAACTTTTTTTTTCAGTCAATTTTGATATTTAATTTTGAGTTTTATTTGTTTATGTCATCATATTTCTTTTTTTATTTTGATATTTTAAATGGGGATACCCTTCTCCAAGATCAATGAAATTATTTATATCTACTTGACATCTCCATCGTGGATTTCTAATGCCTAGTGATATTGATAAAGTGTTTAGAGGTCTTTAGAAACCAAATTGTATAAAATTGGAAAAACCATGGCCTTTGAGATAATGGTGTCATATTGTCTGTCACATGATTGTGGAAACACCTAGGCAATAGCATGGCAATAAAAATGAACCATTATAGGTTCTCTCATCCAAAATATCAAGGGTATCCATACGACACTTGTGGTGGAGCCCTTTATGAAGGAAAATGGATCTGTTCGTGGAAACACACACGGAAAAAGATGATTCATGCTAGTTATTCAAGTGAACCATGATCTATGCTAGGTAGTGGTAGAGGCCAAACTAGTAGTCAAACTTATATTAAATGGCCTCAACAACCTCCCTTTTTTAATGGTACTTTTTCATTTCAAACGGAAAATAGGAGAATCATAAATATCATGTATTTAATTCCTTATTGGAATGATTATTCCCCTCAATTAAATGATTCATGCACCTTATGGAATCATTTCTTCCTTTTTAGGATTCTCCAGTAAACGAATGTAGTGCTTGAATGATATAAGGAGTAGATTCTATGTTGGTAGGTACTAATTTTCGGTATTGTTCGCATTACCCTCTCTTGATGGCATGTGACTGATTCCTTTTGGATTCGAACATGGATGAATGATATTTGAGAGATTTTGGTTCAATATACATTCCCATATTCTTATCATTTTCATTCATCCTTTTTATTGTGATGTTCATGGTGGATGACCCCTTTGTTTTGGGTGATGTCTAAACATTATTGAGTGTATTCTATTTTATAGGTTATATATAGTCATTCATTATCTTTTTTGTTTTTCGTTCAGTAGTCATTGATCCTCGATCATCCATTCTAATGTGAAGAACAATGAACTTCTAAATAGTGGTAGGATATTTGATTATTCTCATATAATTTTTTGTGAAAACATAAACTTATCATGATATATCACTTTTTATAACATTATAACCAACCATAAGGAAGGTAAAACTATATTAAATAATTAATCTTAGTCTTGTTGTAACAATCACATGCGTTTCTACCATGAAAACATTTTCCTATTATTTTCCTAGATAGTGTGCTATCTATATCTTTGGAATGTATAAAAATGTTTTGTAATGATAGAGTTGTATATATAATGTAATGATATTAATATTTTTTTCGATAAATATAAAATACTGGGGTAATTATTAATTTTCAAATGTAATAAAGTGGCATGGTTAAATTGAAACCAGTCTTCTTTTTAATTTGATTGAAATTAAGTGATGCATCAGGAATGTTTAAATGAGTTTGTACTACATCATAGTTGATGAATTTAGATATAATAAATGAATTCATGTTTAAATAATTATCATAATTGTGGATTGAAAATTTCTTAAATTTCCTATGATGGGAACCTATGATAAATGAAACTGTATATTCATGATGGTAATAAATAGGATGTTTGTTTAAAAAAAATATTTGTGGTCGGGAGATAGTGTTTTCTTATAAAGGATGGATTCCATGTTTTTAGGACGTAGATACCATACTGATAATGGTTGATTTCATTCAACCTTGTGTTTTTTCTCAATTTATGATCCCCCATACGTGACTTGATGTGAGCCTGGGATAAGTGATGGTTAGATGAGTTATAGTCAGGATGCTCAGAGTTATTTAAGAAATTTATTTCTCTAATGGTGGGGTGAATGATGTTATTCATATTGGTTTTTGGGATAACATCTAGACTAGTGGATCATGTTGAAATATAGTCTTTTCCACTATTTCTATGCTGAATGATAAGATTAATTCTTGTTGTTGAATCTTCTTATTGTCCGGATGACCCATTTTCAATATACACATCCCTTTCCCCACTAATATTCAAAAATAGAAGTGCGTGTTTTATGTATCTTTTTATTTCTTCTTGTTGAAAAATCTTATTAATTGTCAGATGACTTATTGGATAGTTTCTTCTTCCTTTTCCATGCTGCATAGTGATGTTAAAAGTTCATGGTTTATGTATATTTACATTTTATATTAGGATGAGTTCTAGAGTAAGTGAAATTATTAATTTGATGATGAATATTTAATATCTTAACGAATAGAGTTAATTCATTAATGTAATGTTGTTTGATAATAACTCATGAGGCACCAAGGGATCATTTGGTTTATGCTTGATGGGAATGAGAATCGGTTGATAAATGTTAAGTGGTATTGGTATAATATTAATGCATGGATCATGAAATATTTAATTTAATAATAATTTTTGTAATTATGGATCAAATTTAATGAATCCTCTTTAAATTTATTTGTGGTTTTAGGATATCTATATCATAGTAGTGAATGTTGGTAGTTCATGTGATCATAAAACCAGTTGTATCAATGGCTTGAATGTTTACTATAGTGTGGTTGAGATATATATATTTATTTTCTTTTTCTTTGTTGTTTCATACACACACAACCTATGTCAGTACGGTGACTGATACCTCGTAGACTCTAGTTGGGTGTTTTATACAAAATATAAATGGGATAGGAACTCATGTCTAACTACTCCCACATTCTCCATGCCCTTATCCTTGTAGTATTATGTGCTCTTATGCAAGGAAGTTATCATTAACATATAAGTTTGCAGTGGGATATAATGACTTGTGGTTATTTAATAAACATGTATCTCTAAATATAGAATCCCACGTATTATTATAGGTTTGCTATGTATGGGATATTCTAACTTGATGAATAATATATGATATACAGGATGTGGTTGATCCTATAACTATATTGGTAACTATTTATAGAAGTGGATGATGATTATTTAGTGATTTAAATCTGGGGTGGATCATGCTATGATGGGATGCTCAAGGTCGTTGGAATGATATATTTTCCTAGGTGTCATTTAGAAAACATGTTCTTTTAGAATAATATGAATCAAACATCCCGCGTTGGAGAAGAGTAGTAAACCTTCGAGAAAGTGGTAGTGGAACACCTTCGTAATATATGTTAGTAATTATATGTTTATATGTATGTGATACAAAGTGATAGAGTCATGGTGAGTCGAAAAACATAGTATACCTATTTCTATGATGAGATTGCTTCATTTGTTGTTCATCAGGTTTTATCATTGTTTTTTAAATCGTTTTCATGTGATTATTTGGGATGGATCCTATTTTTTATACATGTTATGCTCACTCTACATGTATAAATAATTTTTTTAGCTCCATAAGAGCTGGTTGATGATCTGAGTATATATTACATTATTGGTAGTTTTTCAAGAGCTGCAAAGGCATTCAAGGTCATTTTCAAGGATTTATTATAGTTCTTATAGTTTTTATTTGGAGTTCTTCTGTTTCTATGACATTCATTTCATATAAAAATGACATTAATATTTCTTGAGAAGTTATTTGGGGTTTTATACTTATTTACCATCATTCATTTTCCTGATTGAGAAATTCCTACCATATGTGGGCATGATATACCTTCAATTATTGTATCTAACCCCCTACCTATTAGAAGTGGTATTTGAGCATCACTATCTCTCTTATCTCATTGTCGACCTAGGATGAGTACTTTTGGGGGGAGGGGTCATAACAAGAATTTCAAAAGGTGTTTGAGTTGTGATATTATTTTATATTTTTCCATTATTTTTATTCGTATAGATGAGAATCTTTCTATTAGTTGATAATACAGAGGCCTGGATATTTCTGATCATATAACTTGTGATTTTTTGGTTTTGAAGATGAAAAAAATGACATTTTGGAATTGAATTTTTTTTATGGGAGAATATTTTAGGATTTTAGTGAAGTATATTTTTGTTATAGTCCTCACTGTATTATGTTTGTATTGGGTTCCTCTGGTTTTTGTCTAGATATGAATAATCCAGACATAATATAGAATTTGTAGTCAATTAGTAGGACTGGTTCACTAAGGATAGAGCTTTAATTATGTGTGCAATGTATTAGATGAATTATTGAGGTTCTTATAATATATAAGGAAAAGGAATATAATATGAGGATAAAAGAAGTGATTATTCTTCTTATTATATTATGTCTTAAAATATTAATGTAAAAACGACGAAATGTGACAATTGATGTGTTATTCTTAAATGAAAATACATTCAATGAGAAATGACACTTTTTATAGTAGTTGTGAATGTCTTTAAATGATTTTGGATAGAGATGATATAATTGGCCTATATTTTGATAATTAAATTGATATATTGGAAGTAGAAAATCAATAAATTGATTGAATACCCCAATGATGTTGTTCTATAAAATTTCAGAAAACCTTGACCTGATTATGTGGTGATTTTGAGTAGTGGAGAAGACTCAAAGATAAATTTATGTTATTCTAAAGCTATTTTATTTATGGATTTAATTTATAAACTGAATTTTTTTTTGTAAAGTCTAGTTTCCCTAAGACATTTTTACTATGGAAAATAATACTTCGTTATTGTACATGTATGAATTTTGAGGATCCTGTGTATGCCTTTGCTGGGGGTATCATAAATCTAGACACACATCATACTATGTGATAATATTTCCTTGAGATTATGGTTGTAATACATTCAAATCATAATAATTTATGTGTGTTTGACTACAATGATACATTCTGTACCAATTTTGATGTCTAATGATATTTGTAGGATTTTTTTTGAAGAATTGAGAATAAATTTTGATGATGCATACTATGATCTTCAAAAGAAATAAGAATTACAATAAAAATAAAATTAATTGTGATTCATGATACAAATCATGAATCATTAAAATGGTGATGTTGTAAGATGAAATAGAGATGTTTACCTTTTGATAAATTATGCTTCTATGTTGAAGTTACATGAACATTTGGATGGTTTCAAAGCATTTACCTGGTGGATTTGTTGGATATTTTCAGATGACAATAATTAAATGAATTTTAGAGAATAAGAACAAATTTTGAGTCATATGGGACATTAAAATGAGTTCCATGAATTAATTAAAATGAATTTGAATGGGAGAACATCTCATTTCAAATGATCTTAGACTTCCCATAATTCATTATAGATCTAATATTTTTGATTCTATAAATATTAAATATGTAGGCGGTGAAGAAGAATGTTTTCCAATCATGAGAACATGATATCGAATTTCAAAGAGTGGAACCTCTTGTATATCAATAATGAGATCCGAAAACATCAAGGAATCTATGTGTATTAAAGAAAGAGAAGGAAGATAATGCAATTGTAGTGGTAGTTACTATAGTGTTTATGTTTAGAATAAAGTAAGTTGTAGGAACAATTTCAAGAAATATATGATTTCATTATATCATTAAGAGAAGTATGTGATCAAGGAAAGTGATTCAATTTAAGACCAATATTCACATACTCTATGATGATCATGGCTAATCCACCCCAACATTAGACGATAGAGGGAGTTAAAGACACATTCCAAAGACTTTAGAGAAACACATGCACAATGGTGGTACCCAATATAAATAAATAGTCAAGATACATTACAATGATAATATTTTTGGTGTATAGCTTCAACTGGAGGGTGCCAGTATGAAGTACTCATTGGGAGGCAGGCATTGTATTACTAGGGACCAGAATGTAGGGACATATTCTCTCAGAATTTTTTAAAATTAGATTGTACTTGTACTCATGTTGATTTGTATTAGGAAATCCTTGTATATGAACAAAAACCTAAACCGACATGAAATAGGCATTCAATGTCTCACCATGTAAATAATCATGTGCTTTCTTTTCATATCACTTCATGAATATGATGAAGGGATAGAAAAAAAGAAAAATAGGATTGTGATCATAATAGATCATGGAGATTGGGATTAGATGAATTTAAAAAAAAGAAAAATGGATCACTAATTCCCTTCCTCCCACTTCGAGTGATGCCACCATACATGGGAACAGAAGTGGTATCAGATCAAATCCTAGTACCATAAAAAAATCCAACATTAACTGAAGCTAAGGATTAATAAACTGAATTCAGAACATTGTATAGGGGTTCTGATATTTGGTGACTTTAATTATCATGGATGGAATAACAAGGTGCCCCCCATAAAAGAACTCTTGGTTGAAATATTAAAAACTCTTCCACCTTTGCATTTCCACTATGGGAGAGAAATTATAAAATAAAATAGGGAGACCAAAAGAACACAGATGTGGATAGGGAATCCAGAAATGAAATCCTAATATCCCACTCCAAATAATTCTATACAAAGCTAATGATGAATTTTTTATAAAAATATATCCATGATAACAAGGATAGTAATTATAAGGGAAATATTAAATTCATTGAAGAAAATAAATATACATGGAAAAGTCAGTATGAATATGTCAGTTGGACTAATGAAGAAAACATTTATGATTACATTACTAGAGTAAATGTGACCATATTCTACATTATATTATTTGGCGAGGCATTATAAGATTACATTTTGGTGAATAATCTTATTGGGGTCTTTTTTTTCTAGATTATATGTTGATGTTTTAACATTTGATGACAAGTAGGATTTATTTCTATATTAACTACACAATATATTTTTTTCACATAAGATAAAGAATGGTTTGATGTTCAAGAAGAAGACCAAACTGGATATGACATTTGTGTCCTTGAATGTATCATGATAAAATAGATGAGGCATTAATCGGATTCAAATTAAGAATGAGACATTTAATGGTGGTGTATAAAAAATCCATGACATGTATCTCTATAAAAATTAATAGAGGTAAAGATAAATACAAATTTATGTTTCCTCTTAATTTTTTTTGGAAGACATAGAATGGCAGAAGTGGACTGCCAAAAGATAAAATATGTTAATATTGAAAGTAATGATGAGGAAGGAAGACTATATTAATGAAGATCAAGGAAAATAAAAAAAAAGATAACAAATGAAGGAAGACGTACACTTCATGAAAAATATTGAATAAATATCAAGAGTATGAAAGAAAGTAAATAATCATCATCTTAGAGTGTGTCAAATTATGATGGTACCGATAAAAAAACATCATATATCATAGAAAAAATCATGAAATTTCATCACGTTGTGAAGAAGAGTATGACTGAAATTACTGCATTGAATACATGGAGATATTAGAACATGTTTCATCCCATGGTAAAAATATCAATTATACAAATATAGTCCAATTAGATTAAAATAGAGAAAGAAAAGTGGAGTGATAGGAGAGCGATGTCCTTAAATAGATAAATAGTTGATGTTAAAAATAGTTTAAAAAATATTATAGTAGATCTTAATGTAATATTGGATGCAAAATAAGAAGATATACAGGAATCACATAATGATGGAAACCTCCTGATACCATTAGAAAAGAATATTTTTAAAGCCATTAAGATTCAAGCTGAATTATTGATATATACTACGAAGAAAACCTCTAATATAGAGGTATAGATTGATCCAATTATTTACGGGGATAGTAAATTATTTCATCCTATTATGTATAATTTTAAATATAAATGGTAAGAGTTTGGTAGGAAATAAGTTGGAGAAGCTTCAATGTAATACTGAGTATATGTCTAGGTTAATTGGGTATATGATGCATCCCAAAGTAGAAGAAATGTAAAGGCTCATGTACATCTGGACAGTAATTAGATTTCAAAAAATCATGAATAACAAATATATAGATGATATTGTTGGTGTTGTATAATACATTGGAATAAATACAATGATTTATATTACAATATTATTTCTATGGTGTTGATGTGTATCAAGGGGGATAAAATCAAAAAATAAGTTGAGAAGTTATATTAGAGGAATAAAAAAATCTAGAAGAAATATGTTTGAATGTGGGAAAAATACATGATAGAGTTTACAGGTTGATAATGTAAATAATGATCTAAGAACAAAGAGACATGAACAGTAATGTAATGTTTATTATTGTGAAAATAAAAAGATAGAAATTGAATAAGAAAATTCTTTTACTGCAGGAATAAAAGAGGACATAAAAGGTTAATTGCAGTATGGGAATAATGACCTCGATTGACAGACTTCTAGGAATGATACATTATAACAAACATATCATTTTAACGTACTCAATGAGAAGAGTAAAATATATGAGTAAAATTATGGATTTATTTCTCAAAATATATGAAATGGAACTAGAAAGGAGTTGAATGAATAAATGAATCCTTGAATTCCATTGAATCATATGGAAAATATTCAGTGAAGGATGCATGTAGAACTCTTAAAGATATAATACATCTTCCATTATTTTCTAATTAATGAGAAATAGTCCCCTTATTACTCCAAATTATTCTTTCCCATTGTATCAGGTAGTGAATTGATGGTTTTATGAAAATAGGGGGGGTGGTTTAGTGGTTTTCACTGCTGGATATCAAAATGATGAGTCTGTCAAAGAGTTCCTTCGATGAAAATCCACAATGATGTATTTTTTATGTGATTCAAACCAATGAGGGGGATAAATTATGAAAAGTATATGTCAATGGTGTGTAAATAATGTACTATAGAATTTGAAATCGTCCCTTCATAACTAAACGTTGTTGTATTCCTTAAACTCTATAAATCCATTATTTTATTTAACAAATCATGTTAATAATGGTGTAGTGTTGGTTTATTTGATTAAGGGGGAATATTTTTTCTTCTAGAAAAAATTCATAATTCAATTATTGAGTTTGGTGTCTAATATAGATTTCATTAAAAATATATTTAAACCCTCAATTGAGATGTTTGAAATGGGTATCACATGTTTTAATTTCAAATTGAATTCCTTGTTGTCTTAGTAAAATCCTTATTGTTTTATACACTAGGTTTTCATAAATAGACATATAGTTTAACATTAACCTCTTTTTGGAGTTGTGTCTAGTTCAATCCTTCCCACCATCAGTGGATGTAGCAAGAATTATAAGATGTCTTAGGAGAAAATTTTAAATTAAATCATGGAAGAAATTTATTATAAGATCAATACCTTACCTTTTATTTCCATTTCATTTTCTTCAATAAGGTGGGAGAAAATAGTTGAAATAGGTATATTGATATAATTGATTAATGGAAATCCCAGCAAATAAGATGAGAATAATTGATGTGCTCATGAGTAACAAATAATTTTTTTTTCAATTTGCGAGGTTGCTTCTATTATGTTATAGCTTATAATATGTTTGTAATGTTTGATAATAGAAGAGTGAGTATTGGGAAGAGTATATGTAAATATATTGATAATGTAGGTATGAAGAAGTGAAGTTGGTTCTTGGAATAACACTATTGGATAACATATAGTAGAATCCAAAAAATGAGATGTTTTATGTTTTATTCATCACAGAAAAAGTATTTTGTTGATATGGAACAATGGATATAATATTTTTTTAATGGGATTAGAATAATATGGATAAAGTGGAAATATTGAAGAATAATTTTAATATGCAAGGAGTTATCTCTGAAGATGGAAGATCTATCATTTTAATGGAAAATATTTCAATGATGTGGCGAACAATTTTAGAATATCATTTTATGATTATATAGAGAAATGGATTTGTTGAAAAACCCAAGGTTGAATTGATTTTATTCAAAACCAATTAGAGTGAATTATGATATTTATATTCTGATATATAAATTTGTCTATGTTTTCTATGCATGATACTTCAATAGTTTTTGTCTATGACTTGTGGAAACCGCGTATGACTTTGCAGCTAATTTCATATGACTATACAATTGAAAAAAATATATGTGAGCATATTTCATTAGGGGTGGGGTGCATAAGACTTCGAGCTAATATGAATTTCTATACATATTACTAAACTAAAAGATTTTTTATGAATATGTCTTATGAAATGTGATTGATTCTAGAATTATGAATTTTGAATAACTAAGAATTAATTAAGATTATAATTTATGTGATATTCAATGTCATTAAAAACATAAATATGGAACTTCATTTTTATTGATAATGATAATTGAGCATCAAATTGAAGGTGATGTGGTAATAAGATTTTGATATGTTTTCCATGCCACAAGCTATGGTGCAACACTATAGTTCCATGCACATGTGTAAGTCTTCAATGAATTATCCCAAGGATTATGCGGAGAATTTTATATTTAAACATTTTAATGTCACAAGAGGAATGAGAAAGAAATACAAATTAGTTTAAATGATAATTTCAAGGAATACCTTGAGTCAATTGAAATGATTTGGAATTAGGGAATATTTCACTACCAAATATAATGAAATATCCATAGTTAGTTCTGTTAATAATTTTCAAAAACATGTAAATATTAATTATGCAAGTTGTGAAGAAGTATTTCTTGAGAATATAAAAATAATATATTGAAACCTTAAGGGACACATATTCATTGTATTGGTTAAAAAAATACAAAGAATCTAGTAATTAATTTGCATCAAATAATAAGGTTGATAATGAATATTCTCTTTCTAATGTGTTTGAAACACCCTTTGTGTTGTTCAAGGTTTCACAATAAATCCTATATAACATTCAAAATTAGAACTCAAGAAAAACCTAACTCGTTTCAAAGGGGGTTCCCAATCCCCATAGGCTGACAATTATCACCTGCAAATAAGGAATGTTCAATGGGGATGGTTCTCCAAAAGAGTATCAAAAAAAGTTGCGGTAGATTAAAATCATTAAAATTATAGGCATTCCAGAATAGTTATCAAGACTAATGTACCAGAAAAAAATTCACATATTCTAATTCAAAATGAAAACACAAAATATAACATAATCTAGTGATGGAATCATCCCCAAGAGATCATAGAAATAAAATAAGGATCACAAACACAACACTTCACCAAAAAATTACAATTTCCACTATCCAGAACACCCATCATCACAAGGAAATGATTTCCCTTTTACAGATAATAAAATAAAGTCCATATATTCTCATTGAGATATGTAGGGTTTGTGAAACCCTAACCAAGTAATTTTTCAGCCAGAAATTTCATAAGAAATCAATTTCAAATAAATCAAAAAATGATTTATTTTAAACAAATCATGGCATGGATACTTTTTTATTATTTTAAATAAACCATGCTTTTCAAATCATCTCAGTTGTAATAATAAAACATGTGTTAAAAAAATTTATCAATCATTCATGATTTTTGATGGAAATCATGTTTATATTTTTGAGGATAGTTAATCTAAGGCTCAAGGATCCTAAATTATCATAGTGAAATAATAATCTAGGTGTTTAAACTTCCATATAAATATGGCATAAGGGGTAATAGGATTCCACCCCAAAAAAATGAACTCTCCACCCTTATCAATGTTTAGTTTATTTTGTCATCATCAGTCCATTTCTAGGTTTAGTTAACACAAGTCTAGCATACATGTACTCAAATAAACACGTAATCATCTAGCCTTCCATGTTCATTATTGAAATTAATCAAGGAGATAATTATTCGTCTATAATTAGTTTCATTAATAATATTTCAAAATACCAAATCATGTTTCAAAACAATCCATTTAGTTATAATAACTTTCCTCAAATTATTTTTATCAAACCTCAGGACTTTCAAAATAAATCATGTGATTGAAAATCCAAAAACAAATTTTATTCAATCATATCCCATGAATAAATATCAAATCCACTCCTCAAATCATTCATTTACTTTCATACTCTATTTCTAGGAGTCTAATAGTTTTATATAAACACCATTTACATAGTGGATAAATACCCACTATTCCATTTTAAAAAATATATAATGAATATAAAATCATGAATTTTGATTCAGTTTGAAATCCATTTCAAATCATGTATAAAAAAACTATTTCAATGGATTGGAATTCCATACAAAACCACCTTCCACAATTACAATATTTTCAAAAAATCCAACCAGGGATCCATAAATGGTAAGAGCATTGGATCCCATGGCATTAAGAAGAGGTTTAGAATGAATCACACAAATTGATCAAGGAAATCTATATATCTATCCCTAACACAGATATCCCACCATGTATGAATAATCTCTGAGCCTATATGAACCAACTGACCAATGTTAGAAGATGTAATGTTTAACTCACATTCCTAGAATATGATAAAACTTAACTAGGATCCAATGGAAGGGAAAAAATTAGTTTAATTAAAGGAAAATGTTTTGTAATATGCATCAAAACTTTTTATTCTCGATTCACATGTATGTAGTAAATACTCATGAATAAATAGGAAAATTTTGAATTGTATAAAATATTTAAACCAATGTTACAATTCAGAGGTGTTTCCTAGACTAACGTAGTAGATTCACCTAGTAGACAAACCAAGGGGTATATCCAATATGTTATACAGAAAAAGTGATATTTTGGCTTGGACATGTCCTCAACCATGAATGTGGTGGGGATTACTATCCATGTATCATATGAAGACCACAAACATTACATTCTCGAGAACACGTCATACACTGGGAATGGTGGATCAAGTTGTTCCACCAAGGAGGGTTCTAGGATCACCATGTACTTCACCATGTTTGTGGTGTAATCCATTTTGAACCAAAAGGAAAATCCGCATTTTTCATGCCACCATGACACCAAAACATATGAAACAGATTTTATCCACCTTAAGGATGAAATGAAAACAAGGTAATCCATGAATGAACATAAATACATAATTCAGGATGTTTCAATTATCTCTACTATAAATGATTGATGATTTTAGAAATCCATGTTAAGAATATTGCTTCACCAAGGGATTTGACCACTTCTATATCATCATCAGCTCTAGATCCCACATCTCATGAGAATTTTAGCTTTTAATACAAAGAACTGAGACCAAAGTTATGGAAATTCCACTAAAAACCTTCATGTGAGAATCAATAATCTGAAACGGCTACTCAATCATGGTCAAATATTGTTCTACATAATGTTCCAACAAACTCTAAACATGTGATGTTTGTGAAAGGTTTTCTTAATATTAGTCATTTGAAACACAAAAAGTGTTTTTATCAAATAATTTTGAACATCTAATCTTTAATACACCATTCGAATCCACTAAACAACCTCAGATGGTCTACATTCCTTGGTTCCACCTTCCCTTGTTTTTATAGATGTTATTGTCCAAACTAAGGGAAGACTCTTAAGAACACATAGTTTCCAAATGATAACTCTAATGGAAATCGATTATTATCAATTTAATATTTATATCATCTTTGAGATATCACAATCCTATGTTGAATCATCTCAATCTTCATAATCGTCTCATGGACCATGATGGGTCCCACTAGGGAAGCCTAAAAAATATACGACCAATAAATTGAATATCTATAATTATGAACATATTAGGCCTAAAATGGATCCATATTAATCAAAAAACAATTTCCATTATTGTAGTAAAACTCAAATAACCCAAAATTACGACATCTAAAGTCATGAACACAAGCATAAAATATGTCTTCAATAATATGTCTAACCCATTTCATCTAATCATTCATTTGAGGATGGTATGTGGTGCTCAAATGAACAAAGATTCCATTTTCTATTCGAGGACTCTCCAAAAATGTGATGCGAACCATAATTACCTCCCTAAAATAATGACATATGGAAGTCCATGCAATCTGAAAATCTCATACCAATACCGTTACCTAGATCCTCAACATTTTAGGTATCATGAATATCTATAATGTGAGCAGATTTGGCAAATCGTTACATCTCCACCCAAATCATATTATATTATCCTGATGTATATGATATACCAACAATGAATTCCATTGATATCACACACTACAACCAAATATGTATGGGAAGGGGTTGATGCAATCTAGATGGGTTCTAATGCAGATATTTGATTTTTTGATTTATATACTGAGAGAAAAAATCATCAAAGCAACAATTGATTCAAGGACACCAACATCAACATATCAAATCATTAGAAATTTTATTCATTCTTGGATTTAATTCCCAATTATAATGATTACAATACCATTTCATGTCAATTTTCATAGGTGATGAAATGTATTATTGGTTCTTAATGAAACAAAAACCATCAGAAGATAAATACCAATCACTGATGGTGTCCCAAATGTGTAAATAATTCTTGATACCTCGAAACTCGTCATCATGCTACAACTCCATGAGATCATATCTATAAAAGATCATGTCAATTGAATGGTTTCCATAGAAAACCCTATCTCATTCTCCCAGAATCCCAAATCCTTGTGAGAAAATATATACATGAGTTTACACTCCTCTGACGATTCCTTCACTTCCTAGGATGATAGATTACCTCTAAAAGTGTCAATAATAATGTTCAATTTCCAATTGGTGTAGGAAATCACCATCTAAATAGATTATAGGTACTCCACCCATCTCCCTTATCTGAGAATCATTTCTTTCTATGAAATGTGAAACCATATACTCTTGTGATTATAGTAAATGGTTATCCATTAGCCAGAAAAGGTAGTGTCACATATTCTTATTGGTGTACATCAAAAATGCATGTTCATGAAAGTGTGTGTAATATTTCTTCTCATGAATCAATTTTTTATGAGAAAAATACCCCTACACATGATAACATTACATGTGAACTATTATGAACCGTCCACCCAGGCCCGCATCGTGAGTACCCCAAGCCCATATTCAATAGGCCAGGGGATGGCGACTAGAACCAAAGGCGTAATTCCCTAGAACTAGGAAGACATTGTCTTTATAAAATGTAAACACACAAAACCAGAGTAAAAGTAGAATAAATCACTAATAAAAGTTTTATAACAAGAGTTTTGAAAGTACAAAGTGGATGGAATACAAGCCCAACTGCAAAGTAGAAATACAACTGAAAAAAGTACAACTAAAAAGGGACCAATAGCTGGAAGGTGGAAGCAGCTCCTAGAACGTCATCGGGGGTTCCTACCTGAAGGGTAGGTACATATAGCCTCCTCAGTGCTCCACCTCCGTTCTTATAATCTGGGTACCGTCTCGTCATGAGGTTCACCTCAAGGTACCATCCAGTCCTCGTACACTCCGCCTCAGTCAGTGTTGTCTTTCATCTACATCCAACACAATGAGGTGCGGGCATAGCCCGTGCAGGGGTGAGTATAACGATGTTTAGTAGGGACCTCTAGACACTCAAGGTCTCGCAAAATCCGATAGGAATAAATCACAATGTATGATTTCAACGGATAACCATTACATAGGTATATTCCCATACATATACCTATATTATCAAGTAACCCATCTCAATCATGAGGAATACACAAAGGCCATTGACTCAGCTCAAACCCGGGTTTTTACTCATGATGTCGAAACCATGGCTACTGAAAAACTACTCCTCTTTCAAACACATTAGTCATGTCACGACTCCAAGGTGCTACTCACTAACCTTAGACTCTTGAGGTAATCCTCATGTCGAGTACTTTGGGTCTGCCGCCTCACATAGTAGCGCTCCCCGCCATTGGTTTGCCGCCTCACAACGTAGCGCTCCCCCTGATGGCCTACAGAGGTACTCTCATGTTGAGTTCATCGGGTCTGCTGCCTCACACTATAGAGCTCCTTCAAAATGGGTCTACCACCTCACACAGTATTGCTCCCCACTGGGATAGTCCAGTCACTCGAAAACAAATCAGACTAGCAGTCATCAGTTCTCAACAAGCTAATAGGTCTCCGTACTCCGTATGCTCATCTCCAGGAGGATCTTCTCCACGAGACACTGGTTGATAATCCAAGTGTCATGAAGTCCCGCAAATAATTATCTCAAAGGACATCCATGCCATAGGGGTCTTAATGCAATAGACGATGCATCAATCGGACAACCGGTCTGTGACTTTTTAGTCTTTTTGTCCCGAGGGCCCAGTTGGTTTCATGTACGAACCAACCCATCCATATCTCAACTGTACCCAGAAATCCAATGGGTTATAATGAAAGGGACTGTTTCTCAATGACATTACCAACACCGCTGACGGTTAGACAAACAGATGTCCGGTCTGAGAGTTATTGGATTTTTGTTTCCAAGGGCCTTATTAGAATTACCCTCGTTCCAAACACGACCGTTTCCAAAGACGTCCCAAACTCACTTAGTGTATCGAAAAAGGACCGACTCATCATGAGAATATCAGTGCTATAGATGGCGTGTCGATCAGACAAATGGTCATGATGTTATTCTCATTTATGTGTAACGGGCCCAGCCTGTTAAGCCCAGTGGGCTGGCGGGTCGGGTAGACCCGGTTTTGGTGGGTCTGACCAAGCTGGTGTCAGACCGTCCCAGTGAAGCGCACCGCTCAGCCCGATGGGGTACGGCCCGACCTGGCGCGGTGTGGCCCGACCTGGCGGTGAGCGGCCTGGCCCGGCACGACCCAGACTGACCTGGCTAGCTGCGACTCATCCCCGCCGACCGAGCAACTTAGCCTAGCTGGCCGAGCAATGCTGGGGGGCGCGGCCCCCGGTTCCCCGAACCAGCGTCGTCGAGTGGATCCTCCCTCCTTTCTGGTCGGCCGAAGCCGGCCGGTCTTCCCGGCGTGAGGGGCCCGCTTGGGTGGGCCGCTGTTCCCCTAGCACAACGCCCTCCTAGCTCCGTGGTGTCTTCCCGGCCCAGCCGGCTGCCTTCCGGGCTGTTTGTCCGTCGAGCGGCCCACAGAATGCGAGCTACGGTCCTCCGCTGCGCGGCACCATGTGGCACCGCAGTTCCACCTGCCCGGAGGGCCTGTTCTTCTTTGGCTGAGCAGCCCACTGTTGTGGGCCGTAGTTCTTCGGCAAGCAGCCAGTGCGCGACTGCCGCCTTCACTGGTCGTCGGCTATTTTAACACGCCTCCATCGCAAATAAAAAATCAGGAAACATTGGAGGGTCATCGGGCCGTGTTCGTTCGGCCCGTGGCCTCCGTGTTAGGCGGTGGTAGTTGGCCGAAGACATAACAACGAATTCAACATGAACAAGATAATTAATTCATGTGGAATTATACAAATTTCCTACATTTTTAACTATCGGGTGTTCACTCGTCGTAGGGGAAGATGTGTTTGTCTTCTTTCTCCATACGCTTCCATTTCCGAGCTCGTGCATTGGTCCATTGACGATTAAGACGAAGATGGAAGAGTCTTCGGAGAAGTCCCACGTCAGAAGGGGGTTCCGAGGAAGAAGCTGAGGAATAAGCGTCGTCGCTGGTGTCTTCACGTTCTTTCTTTGAGGATACGTTCTTCCAATATCACTTCCACTCCCAAGCTTCCACCAACAAAAATGAAAGAATATATCATCAATTATTTAATCTTTGGGCATGAATTCAAAATAATTTGAATTGTGGAAGTTTAATTAAATGAGCTTATTCAATAATTAATGTGGTGGGTTGGACCATTAATTTGGGATAAACTCAAATGAATGCCTCACATTAAAGAGGTAATAAATGTGAGGAAACCCCTTGCCACCACCCTCATTAAAGGGGGAGTTACTAAGTAGGGTGGTCCCCACTTCTTTTAATCCTCCCACGAGAGGTTATGATTGGTTGGGCCCCACCACTATTACCTCCCATGGGAGGTTAGTGTAGGACCCCAGGACACCCTAAGAGGGGAGGGGTGAATCAGGGTGACAAACGTTTTTTAAAAACAATGGATCTTGTTCCCACATTGGTAGGAACAGGTAAACCCTGTATGATGGATATGATCAGTAATGAAACATTCACATGCAATGAGATGACAAAGCTATTTTTACTTGGTTCACCACTAAGGGCTACGTCCAAGGAGCATACGCCGACAGGTTGTCGGTCATACCAAAATCCACTTTGATTCACTAGCTGTGGGTTACAATGGTCTAGGAACAGTCACTCTATCCAAGGATCATTGCCTTTACAATTGTCCAGGGGTAGCTCACTACGTCCCTCAGGTCACTCCCGTTGACTCCTCCTGTCTCACTACTGTTGGTGAAGTCCCGCTCAGTTTATAGATGTGAAGTTATCTTCAATAGATATACATGAAGTTCTTTGGCTCCTATTCAGCATGATACTTTGCTTGCATCAGGATTTAGAGTTGATGCTCTATTCAGTTCAATCCTTCTTCTTTAGTGCAATGACTGAATGCACTAGATCCACTTGTCTTCGTTTTCCTGAATCACAATAACTTACGTGATTGCTCAATAAATGATGCTCTACTTACATGGAATTGTCAGAATCCGTTCACCGTGTATGCATGAGATCATGCATGTATCATTTAGATTTCCTCTTTAATCTCACATTGCACCGAAAGTATCAGGCAATCTTTCAGCTCTCGTGCAGCTCCAGAAAGACGGGCATGCTTCAACAATATCTGGCGCTCCTTTTCATGCCCGACGCGCATGTCTCAATATGGTGCGCAAGTCTTCGGTGCAGAAGTCTAAACTGGCGCGCAAGTTTCACCAATGCACTTGCACGACACTACCTTCTTGATCTTCAAACCTACGCGACTCAATTCCTTTCTCACCCAAATCACCTTGGGCGCGCAACCATCAATCGGCGCACAACTTTTAAGAGCTGGCGCGCAAGTCTCTCCAAACCACTTACACGACCACTCACTACATGCGCAGCTTAACCACATGTGAGACGAGAGCTCGAACTATCTCTAAGTCTAGAAATCCATAGAAAATGAGGAGCGGTGGTCCAGTATTTATAGGCAAGCTGGTCATCCTGTGCGGCGGCGCACAGCTATTCTCCCCTAGCCTCTGTCGTGCAACTCACTTGTGAGACCCAACCAATACTTGCACGAACTTATTTCCTTTTCCATATTTTGAAGATCAAAACACGATGGTCAAACGGCGCAAAACATTCCAATCTTCTTAGGTACCGGTGCACAAGTCCTTTCACGGTGCGCAAGTCACTTTCACAACCAAACCAATACTTGTGCGAACCTCTTTCCTTTGATATTTCTCCTTGTTCTGATCATGAAAAACACTAGGCGCGCAAGTTCCCTTTTCTTAAAGTACACGATGCTCAATCATGGATCCTTAATCATAGCCCTTGAACTCGACATGCCTCCATGGAATCTCCTTTGTCAACAAATTTTTATGTCATTTGTTTGCTTTTTCAACAAGAACAATCACCTAAAAAACACTTCTTCTCGGTGATTTGTATCCTACAACAACTCTTCTTCTTTCATCACAAACTCCACTATCGTGACATGTATTATTTGAAGGAACATTTTTAGCATCATCATCTTCTGTGAAAATGTGATGTGCATGGCCATCTCAGAGTTACAATTCCCGCATGGCCATCTTAGAATTCCATTCACTTGTACATTTCCTTCTTCTTCAACCATCATGATCTACTTCATTTCGAGCATATGATTCAATTTTTCAGGAAGTCTCTTGTGTGGTTCTCATGAAATCCTGAGTAATTGCATGGTCTTCATCAAAACCCATGGTTCTTAAGAAATAATGAGGAATTGCATGGTCTTCTTCAAAAAACACAGTATTCTTTAATCATCCTCAGATGGACTACACCTCAAATTATTCATTGTTTTAAACAATGTGTCACCTTTGACACATGTTCTTTGAACTTATGAGCAATACAACAATCGTCTGAATTTACATTCCTCCACTTCATTGGAGTACTTCTTGATCTCACTCATTTTGATCTTCATTGACAACTATTGATAA
Organism: Viscum album; assembly: GCA_963277665.1. Classification (NCBI taxonomy): domain Eukaryota; kingdom Viridiplantae; phylum Streptophyta; class Magnoliopsida; order Santalales; family Viscaceae; genus Viscum; species Viscum album. The sequence continues at coordinate 1,656,211,838 of OY728138.1, read as the reverse complement.
CAAATTCAACCTTTATACACAAAGTGGTTCCAACAATCTCCCCTTTAAATTTTGTTGTCAATAACTTATACATCTTATGAAATGAATTCGTCAATTTCAAAATGAGAATCTTATCTTCAATCAACTTTTATTTTCAAATGTTCATTTCACTTTCTATCCCACTTATTGACAAGAAATACAAAGCGCATGGTAGGGAGGGTATCAATCCATAATTAAGCAATGTTTCATTAATTATTCCACTCTATGTCTACTTGAGCAATGCTCTATGTAGAAAACAAGAAGATTTGATTAAGTCAACAAGGCTATCCATTATTCACATATCATGATACCAACATGAGATGATAACTCATGTATTTTTTTCAAGGGATTACCAATTTTATTTCAGGAAGAAGAAAATAAAATGTGATAGGGAAAAATCAACCTGAAACTCCTGCACTCACATTACCAAACAGATCAAAAACATTCAAGTGCTATCGGCAGGATAAGTGACCTTGGGGCACATCCATTCTTCTTATGTCACTGATCAATTCAGTTACTCCCCCATTTATAGAATTATATTTGATCTGAGTAACCAAGGGATAGAGATTGAGAAATGGAATACCTTCTCCATTGACATGTTCTTCAGGAAATTCACAAAGTAACTGCATTTGAGTCCAGCTGGAGTTGATATTGATTGAAACAGTGATTTTGGAAGCTTATTCATTTTCTCCCCCTCAAGGGAAACACTCCTCATTATATTCATCAAGAGAGACCCTTAATCATATTAATCTTTTAATATCAGTTGAAGATTCTACTAAGGATGGAAACTTATTTAGCTTGGCTATCAAGAGTTGACAGCATTCACTACTTCTCAGGTTCTCCCCCTGAGAGCATGCCTCAACTTGAATTCCCTACATTATTAGCACAAATACAATACACAAATGATTACAGGAATAAGGTAGTTCCTCCATGCTTCATCAACATGAGCTGCATGGTTGAAGTTCTTTTCTCAACCAAGTTCCTCTGTTCACTCCAGTCTTCATTCTTTCACATTTGAACACATGTCATGACATCTGTTGGTGTGGCATGACTTTCTTCACATTATCTTCTACTTTATGTGGGGAATTGTTCTGCTTAACAGCCATCATGAATGATACATTCTTACGCCTCTTAAGGACTACTTCATGCTCTGGTATTATAGTTAGGCAAACTTTTTCAATGTGACCCAATTTCTTGCATCTCTCACACAGAACTTCTTTGACACGTGTGATTCTATTGGTTTTCAATCATTCCTACACTTTTTTTTCATCATGTGAATGTTTTTCCTTTTCCTTTATCACTAGCCTTGGCCTTTTCATCTTCAAGTTTCCTCATTCTTTTCAAATCTTCTGGCCAGATGACCAATATGTCATTTGGAATTTTTGTGGCTGATTTTGGTCTTCCACATGGGTTCATCTGAGTTTCATCCCATTTAGTTTTTCTTTTGGATGAATGGCCCTTCAATTTCATGGATCTAAAATCCTGGGTCTCCTCAGCTTCTATACTTGAGATCTTCTTGGGTAAATGCGTGTTCACAATATTCATCTGATTTATTCTCAAGGAATATTCTTCTTTCTTAGCTGGCTTGTGTGGTATTCTATTCTTATCAGATCTGGATATCTATTGATATAGGCATGCACTATTCTTGTGACCACTGTCATTGCATACATCACAGATGTTATCAAGAATTCCAAATCTATTTTCTATTAACAGATGCTTCTGGACCTGTAGATGTTTCTTCTTCTTCTCTGGATTTCATCCCTTTGATACAATCTTTCTTTGTGCGTTTTTGTTAAAGGGATTGTACCCATAATCTAGTTCAGAATTCCCAAATCTGTTGCAGCACCAACATTGACCCACAAATCTTTTAGTCTTTGTATCTTCTGTATGAGGTTATTTGGCCTTCTTCGTAATTTTTTGTGCTCTATTTGAGGAACCAACTTCCTCCTTTTTCTTCCCATCCACCCTCTCCATGGAGGTAGGTTTCTTCTTCTCACATTTCCTCACCCAAACCTGTTTACAACTTTTCTTCCAACCTGCACTTATTGTGGGAACATATTTAGAAACATGATTACAAGATGGTTTGGATGGTACCTTCAATTTCTCAGTTTCTTGTGATAGATCAATGAGTGAATTCATGATATTCTTATCACATGTTGGAGGTATTTTGATAATAGAATCCTCTAGTGATCATTGAATACCAGTAGCAACTGATTCTTGATGTGTATAATCAAGAGTTGTCATAATCTTATAGTCACATGTTGGAGGTATTTCAGCTTTAGATTCCTCTGATGAACAATGAGTACAAGCATCACTCATTTCACTCTTTTGTGAAGTCTCAATATGTGTATTCTCAATCTTGGTCAACAGGGATTCCAATTTTTGACTGTTAATATTGAGGATGATCTTCTGATATTCAATCATGATCCTCTTCTCTTCATAAGTCTTCTTCAATATTTCAAACTCATCTTCAGGAATCTTAACATTGTTTTGCAACAAAGAGTCAAGTTCCCTGAATTTCATGGAAGTTTCTTCCAAACAAAAACTCTTGACTTCATTGCTCTTCTTTAGCTCAACTTCATGTGCATGGATCTTTTGTTTTAGAGTCTTATTGACATCCTCATTTTCTTTAAAGACATTAATCTGTTTAGTGAGCTTCATACTTTCCAGAACTTTTCTTTGCAATCCCTTTTCCATATTGTCATCTTCCCTTTCTAATCGAGTGATCTTAACCTGCATAGATTGGAATAGCCTACAAATAATAGAAACCCTTTCTCCAGGAATATCATGCAGATATGTTTTGAGTTTTTCCTGAAATCTTGAATTAGGGATGACATCCTTTCCTCTTGAAGAATTATGAACCACCTGCTCGATACTTTCCAAGACTAACATTTCTTCATTATTAGAATGGCATGGAGAACAAGACACTACATCTTCTTTGGGTATGAGGGACTTCATTAGCCGCTTCTTATATTTCTTTTTCCGGTTTATCATGGTCTTTCTAGATGAACACTTCTTCTCAGAAATGACTGAATCATTATCAAGACTGCACTTCATTTTTCACTTTAGGAATGAAACTCAAATCCTCTTCTGAATTGAATTACTAGAGAATATCCAACATATGTCAACCTTTCCTTCTGATACCACTTGTAGGACCCCGGGACACCCTGATTGGGGAGGGGTGAATCAAGGTGACAACATTTTCTTTAAAAATGATGGATCTTTTTCCCACGTTGGTAGGAACTGGTAAAACATGTATGATGGATATGATTAGTAATGAAACATTCACAAGAAATGAGATGAAACAACTATTTTTACTTGGTTCACCACTAAGGGCTACATCCAAGGAGCATACGCCGACATGTTGTCGGTCGTACCAAAATCCACTATGCTTCACTAGCTGTGGGTTAAAAAGGTCCAGGAATATCCACTCTGTCCCAGGCTCACATCCTTTACAATTGCTCAGGGATAGCTAACTCCGTCCCTCAGGTCACTCCCGTTGACTCCCCATGTCTCACTGCCATTGGTGATGTCCCACTCAGTTTATAGATGTGAAGGTCTCTTCAATAGATAGACATGAAGTTCTTTGTCTCCTGTTCAGCATGAGACTTTGCTTGCATCAGGGTTCAGAGTTGATGCACTTTTCAGCTCAATCCTTCATCATTAGTGCAATGACTGAATGCACTAGATCCACTTGTCTTCGTTTTCCTGAATCACAATAACTTACGTGATTGCTCAATAGATGATGCTCTACTTACATGGAATTTTCAGAATTAGTTCACCATGTATGCATGAGATCATGCATGTATCATTTAGATTTCCTCTTTAATCTCACATTGCACCGAAAGTATCAGGCAATCTTTCATCTCTCGTGCAGCTCCAGAAAGACGGGCGTGCTTCAACAATATCTGGCGCTCCTTTTCAAGCTCGGCGCGCTAGTCTCAATACGACGCGCAAGTCTCAATACGGTGCACAAGTCTTTGGCGCGCAATTCTAAACTGGCACGCAAGTGTCACCAAAGCACCTGCGCGACACTGCCTTCTTTATCTTCAAACCTGCGCGACTCACTTCCTTTCTCGCCCAAATCTCCTTGGGCGCGCAATCATCAATCGACTCACATCTTTTAAGAGCTGGCGCACTAGTCTCTCCAAACCACCTGCGCGACCACTCACTACATGCGCCGCTCAACCACCTGTGTGACGAGAGCTCAAACTGTCTCTATGTCTTGAACTCCGTAGAAAATGAGGAGGTGTGGTCCAGTATTTATAGGCAAACTGGTCATCCTGTGCTGCAGCGCGCAAGTCACCCCTCGACGCACAGCTCATCTCCCCTAGCCTCTGTCGTGCAACTCACTTGCGCGACCCAACCAATTCTTGGTGGACCTTCTTTCCATTTCCATATCCTGGAGATCAAAACACGATGGTCAAACGGCACAAAACATTCCATTATTCTAATGTACCAGTGCACAAGTCCTTTCACGGTGCAGAAGTCACTTGTGCGACCAAACCAATACTTGCGCGAACCTCTATTCTTTTCTATTTCTCATTTTTCTGATCTTGAAAAACACTAGGCGCCCAAGTTCCCTTTTCTCCATATCATCCATTATTTTGTCGACGTTCCTGAATAAAACATGGATCGTTAATCACAACCCTTTAAATCGACATGCCACCATGGAATCTCCTTTGTCAAAAAAATTTTATGTCATTTTTTTGCTTTGTCAACAAGAACAATCACCTCAAAAACACTTCTTCTCTGTGATTTGTATCCTTCATCAACTCTTCTTCTTTCATCACAAAATCGACTATCGTGATTTGTATTCTTTTAAGGATTAGTTTTAGCATCATCATCTTCTGTGACAATGTGATGTGTCTGGCCATCTCAGAGTTCCAATCCCTTCATGTCTGTCTTAGAATTCCATTCACATGCACATTTCCTTCTTCTTCAACCGTCATGATCTATTTCATTCCGAGCATATGATTCAATTTTTCAAGAAGTCTCTTGTATCGTTATCATGCAATAATGACTAATTGCATGGTCTTTATCAAGACCCATGGATCTCACACAATAATGAGGATTTGCATGGTCATCATCAAAAATATATTCTTCTTTAATCATCCTCAGATGGATTACACCTCACATTATTCATTGTTGTAAACAATGTGTCACCTTTGACACATTTTCTTTGAACTTATGTTCAGTTCAATAATCGTCTGAATTTCCATTCCTCCACTTCACTGGAGTACTTCTTGATCTCCCTCATTTTGATCTTCATTGATAACTATTGACAACAAATACAACCTTATACACAAAGTGGTTCCAACAGTTAGGATGTGGTGGCCCCCACATCCGACCTCCCCTTGGAGAAAACAACTACCCAACCTCTACATGGTGGATAGAATAGAATAATTTGTTTAACACTTTATTTTATTCTTTTTTTTATTAAACTACAAAAACTATCTTCTATTCTCGAATGAATGTAACTGCGACCAAGGTCTCCTTAAGAGAATATCAGTGCTGTGAGTTCAATGGTGCCCTCAGATTTCAGTTCCGAGCACCGGTGAAAAAGACAAAAAAACCCACACGTACGTTTATTGAAGGTACCCAAACAAAACATTAGAAATTGATTCTGGGCACGCTTGGCCTCGGAATCATGTTCTGTTAGAAACACTGAACTCGTAAAATTCCAAATAATTTATAAACAAAATTCCCTTGTAATTTTAGGGTCTTTACTTGATCATATGCCAAACTCAATCTGGAAGCACCCAAAAAGATTACAAAGACCAATCCATCCTGTAAAGGATTAAAAAATCCGACAAAAACATTGACACTTCAACTTATTGAATGAAATATGAAATTTCAAGTTCCAAATGAATTTCACTCCCAGTGAAGTGATAGTAGTCAACAAATAAGATAACAAGGATAAATCTTTTACTAACTAGTGATAATTCCCTATCAGTCCATAGAATCATTAAATCTAAAAAGAATTTTGAGGTTCCTCTAATGGAATGAAAACAATAACCATCATAGGACCCACCGAGATACCATGTTATGAGACTACAACACCAAAAATTTCACATCCCAAACCTAGAGATGAAATTTTGGCATCCTGACATAAATTTAGTGATTCTTCATGATGTTTGAATCTTTTCCAAAATTAAAAACATGATACTACTTTCTTTTCAAATTAACTAATATATCATCCATGAGTACCTTAATGAATTAGTCATGATATAAGTTTGAAAATAATGATCATTTGAATTGTAAACATAAAGTAGCATTGGTTAGGTCAAATGACATAAAAATATACCTATTGTGGCCATAGCTACACATTAATCTGATATTTGGAATATTATACGCGTAGATCCAAAATAAGTGGTAACTAGACTATAGAGAAATATTTGAGAAAAATCTATCCCCTTTTAGCTGATAAAAAAGTCAATAATATATGGCAATATATACTTATTCTTGAATGCAACGTGATTAAGCTTAAAGTAATTACAAACACAATTGAACGGATTCGTCTTCCTTCTATACAAAAAACAATGGTGTTTTTCAACGTGAAGAAATAAGTTTAATTAAACCATTAAACATCAATTCATCACACTGATTCATTATGTCCATAAATATGTATATTTTTATATTGTATGGATTTATAAATATAGTAAGAGATTTTAACACCTAGACAATACCAAAATCCACCTCCTTCTCTAGTGGTATGCTAGAATATCCTGATACGAACACTTCTAGAAACTAATAATTCCATTGAGAATGTTCAATACTATAGTCTTCCTACTATAATTAACAAATAACAAAATGATATCTTCACTACGAAACATTATGAATGGTTTCCTGACTCAGCTATACATCAGGTACCACTCTCCCTAGAATATTTTGAAGTCCCCATTGGGGGATGAAATGTCAGATGGCAAAGATAACAATCCGTATGAAAATTCTTAGAAACCAACATATCCCTTTGGGAATCAAATTCAAGTGAATAATTTTAAGAACCTAAAGCCACCAAAAGTGACTAATATCTGGTAGAAAAAGTACCTGAGGTGTATCAAAGAAACATATATATCTTCATTCTAAGATGTGTTGCTATTTACATAACATAAGGGATGATATCCATAAAGGGTAACAATAAGAACCCATTCATTTTTGATAGAAAAGAATGATTGGAAATTGTATCATATAAATATGGAAAAATATATGATGTGATAGAAATGATACATACCCTTTCCACAATACCCACATAACTTCCAACATTGAACTCATTCACTGAGTGAAGTAGCATCATTCATGTTGTTTGTGGATAGAACCCCATGGTTCATGTACCATTATACTACACTAAATATCATCATAGTATTTTCCATCCCATGACACTACATAGTAAAATAAAAATACACAAAAACCATTGTACGTGTCCCAAACATCATCATGATCTATAAAATATCATTTTTTCTGTGAAATTACTTTTTGAATTCCCATTAATTCTACATTGGAAAAATTTGTGTAGGCCTTTACTAGTAAAAATAGATGGTCTAAGAAATACATTATATATAGAAACACCACAAATGCCTCTACTACAAGGATCATTTTATTGTCTCTACCCATTAAAGTAACCACTAATATTCCACTAGGAAGAGGAAGAACTCTAGTTAACTTTCACATAACATACATGTAAGTTTATGGAATCTAAGCCCTATCCACAACATAAACATATTAGTTAAAGCTTCATCATAAAGACTCTAGGATGTATATCTGATTGAATACCCATCCAAAAATTCTGAGGTTTTATCTTCTAGCTCAAACCCACCTCATGTGAGAAATAGAAATGTTTATCAAAACAATTGGAATACCGAGTCAATATCTATCCAACTTAGTGAAGGATAAAAAATTCCATAGAAAAGTATAACACCATTGATTATAGATAATGTTTCACCATGAATAGGTCATTTATTTCTATCCAATGTGATACATTATACCTATTTTTAAGAAATATAACATCCAACTATCTCCTAAATGAACCATGAAGTATTATGAATAAAATTTACATTTAATTGTATCTATAATTTCTATAAATTTATATAGCCACTAAATTTTTCCAAAACAAACCTATACCCCATGATGATTATAACGACCCATACTTTACATACATTGTTAATACTTCGAAATTGAAGCACACTTATTACAACATATGACAAAACCACAAAGGACCGTATAGGTATAGTGTCTTTAGAAACTGGGAAACATAAACAACTGGTTCATAAATCTTCTACAGTGTCTCCCATTTATTTCATCATATCTAGGGTCCATTTTAGCATATTCTACTTATTATCCATCTTCCTGACCTGGGGAAAAGAAAACATAAAAGGGTGAGCTCAAATTCTCAGCAAGGGCAAATAAAAATCATATCGTATCTTTATGAAAATCAAAACCTGCAAAAGAGATCATAATATCTTAACATGGAATAAATCATAGAAGTGAAAATGAGATCCCCATAATCATAACATAAAACTTGAAACTTTGTGGCATGCACACATAATCATGGAAAATCATTTCTTGTTAGTCATGACTCATCGCCAAGACTATCTTAGTGGACAAAGTCCCTTTCTGAACCGAGTTCACTCCTCGTTTCAGTCCTGTATCACTGAACCGAAATAACCTTCCGTTCCAGCCATGTCTATCTCATGAGATATAAAATCTTTACCCAATGCATTGGAGGGAGATATAGGTCCCACCCATCTTATAATGAATCCTTTCTTATGTGTGCCACATAATCATAAAACATACATCATCGCATAACACATGAAACAAAATGGGATTCTTGAAACATCATGACATCATAAATCAATTCATATAAGATAAAGGAATTCATAAAAATAATTCCATCACAACATGATCAAATCAATGTAATAATAGGGATAAAAACAGAACCCTTTATTATCTTAGATGGAAAATAATTTTGAAAATCACTTGAACTCCATTCTTGAGGAAAATATCCTTTCTTCTTCAAAAACATTTTTCCTTTCATAACATGTCATACATCTTTAAAATAAAAGAAGTTGATTTAAAATAAACTTGAAAACTTGTAAAGGAAGCTTCTTGGAAACAATGTTTTAAAAATCCATTCATGCCGTATAAGTTAAAAAAAACATTCTTCGTAGTTTTGTCGGAAAAGTCAAAAAGTACCTCGTACGGAAAAACGACAAAAGATTCCTTTCATATTCTTTACTAAAAACTCACCTAAGGGTAAAATTGGATTTAAACTTTTGAAAGTGGATGGAAACAATATTTCATATTGAGGGAACATGGATGTGGATGATAAAATACACCCCAGTAAATACTTACGAATAAACAATCTCGGATAAAAATGAGATTGTGATATTTCCCTTACCTTAGGTCCGATTATCTTTGTACGTGTCCGAAGCTCCGGTATAATGGTTTAAATAATGTTATTGACTTATTCCAGAATCATACATATTTATATGATATCATATATGGTCATATTATTAGCTTCTTGTTAGTAATATTTCATTGTTACTTGTTACTCGGGTCTTTATAACTTTTTGTTCTTATGCGTGTTTTGTCGAATAAATTCTTATTCTTATCTTTAGGTTATAGATAATTCATTTCCAGAATGGTATTAGTGTATTATATACCATATTCATTCATTCAATTCATTTATATAATCATTATGAAATGAAGATCATGTAGAACGAGTCGCATCACATCGTGGAGACGGTATTCCGTACGTACGCACGAGTGATGATATCATTCCTATGATCGTGGAATTGTATTGGAGTATATATATATTATTTCAGTATCAATATTAATTCATAATAATCATATTTAGTTACTCATTACACCATTATAACCATCCTTGTAAGGTGATGGTGGAAAATAGATTACACCACGGCGTGGAGACGGTATTCCGTACGTACGCACGCGTGGTGATTTCATTTTTCCGTAGGATGGATAGAAGGTGAAATAGGGTTGTTTCATATTTATAATAACATATCAGTATGTAAGTAATACTGATGTTATTACTTTATCATGAAACAACTAAAGAAGAAGAAGTTGAAGAAGAAAGAAATTGAAAAGATCGGTAATGGATATTACCTCTTCTTTGGAACGCCTCTTTGAATCCTCCACTTAAGGAACTAAGATTGGTCTTTGGAGAAGACCAGGACCTCTAGGAATATTCTAGGGAAGTGGAGAGGAGAAAATGGCAGGGGTTGGCCGAGCTTTAGTGCTCAATTTGGTGTGAGGAGGAGGGGGAGGAGGTGCCCTTTTATAAGGGAGGAGAGGGGCACCTTAGGAATATCTCAAAATATTATTTTATATTAAAGTCAAAAATCGGTTTATAATGGTTACAAAGGGTCTTATTTCGAAGATAAAGTGGGGAAGGGTCGAAATCCTATCAACCAATAGGATTTAGACAAGTTTAGGGTATTATTTTAACCTTATCAATTAGATTTAACTCTAAGTTAAATAATTTAACTTTTACCATGTCTTTTTGTTTTCTTTCACTATATGGTTAATACACTTACTATAACATGCCAAACGAACCCCAAATTGTTTATTATTAAAATATATATCCTTATCTAAGTCATTTGGCCGAACCTTAGATTTTTAGGAATAAAATAACAATTAATAATATAATATTTGATTTAAAAACTATTTTGTGTCAATTTTGACACTATTTGATATATGATTTTTTGTGAAAGTCATAAAAGAATTATATGTTCGAACCAAGTTGATTAAATCAACATTAATATATCATAGTAACCTATAAAATTAGTTGAATTCATAAAAAGTCTCAAATTACATTTATTTTGGTGTTTATAACATCAATTATGTCAATATTTCATTAATAAGATAATTACTGCATCATCTTTGTGTCATAAATAAATTACATTATTTGATGTCTAAAAATTACAAATAAAATATCATCATGTAGGAAATATTTTTATCTTTCTAATGAATATTTTCAATTGAATTTATCTTATGTATAACCCCATATTAAAAATGATTTACTTATTAAACTTTGATGTTAACTATTTTAACCCTTCTTTAAATAAATTAATAATAAATGTCCTAATCTAATCCAAGTGGGCCTAAATGGTCATATTTTATTCCTAAGTTTGTTTTTGGTCGAATTACACTTGTCCAATAGAATTAGGACATGTGTTAGGGTAATATTAATATCATATTTACCCTTAGTTACCCTATTTACTATTAACCGCGGTAAAAAAAAGTAAAAAGTTACTATTCACCAAAAAATAATTTTCATCTCATTGAACCACATTTTAGTCCTTGATATTAACTGTGTCTATCGGATTTTCGAAATTTCAATCACAGAAGCAGTAAAATTAAGTTTTATGCAAAATTCAGTTTTTAACCTACCACTTAGTGGTTTCACTATTCATCAAAAATTGAAAGTTTTCAGAAAAATACCAAAATTTCACCCTAGGCTAATTTCGATATTCTGAGTCCAAAAATGAAGTCCATTTTGAAAAATAAAATTTATAAAATTCCAAAAAGTGGTTATTACTATTCATAACGGCTAGTTTTAATAGCATAATGTTGTTTAGTGAAACTCGGTATTGCGTACGACGCAAGCTATCGAGGAAGGTCGCGATTGCGTGTAAAGCAAGCCAAGCAAGTGTTGTATAGAAAAAGATTTCTTTGATGATTTATATAACATAAAAGTCTCGGGTGTTACATTCTACCCCCCTTAAAAAGAATTTCGCCCTCGAAATTCGTCACTTTGCAACAAACAGATGATGATACTTCTCCCTCATCATATCCTCAAGCTCCCATGTAGCTTCTTCAAGTTGGTGGTTTCTCCATAAAACTTTCACCAAGCGAGTGGTCTTGTTTCGTAGGACTTTTTCGCTACGATCCAGAATCTCTATCGGCTGTTCTTCATAAGAAAGATCTTGCTCCAGCGGTACAACTTCTGAGCTGAGTACATGTGAAGGATCTGGTATGTACTTTCTCAGGAGAGATACATGGAACACATCGTGAACTTGAGAGAGATTCGGTGGAAGCGCCAATCGGTAAGCTACCTTCCCAACACGATCCAATATTTCGAAAGGACCGATATATCTAGGGCTCAACTTCCCCTTCTTTCCAAATCTCATAACCCTCTTCCAGGGAGATATTCGTAAGAACACTTTATCACCCACTTCAAACTCTAGGACTTTTCTTCGGTTGTCGGCATAGATTTTCTGTCGACTCTGAGCTGCTCTTATGTGTTGTTGAATAGATCTGACCTTTTCTTCCATTTCATCAACGAGATCAGGTCCTAATAGCTTTCTTTCCCCAACTTCATCCCAGCAAGTTGGAGTCCTGCATTTCTTTCCATAGAGAGCTTCATAAGGAGCCATTTGAATACTGGAGTGAAAGCTATTATTATAAGAAAATTCCACCAAAGGTAGGTGTTGATCCCAACCTCCTTTGAAATCCATAGAGTAAGCTCTCAACATATCTTCAAGGGTTTGAATTGTTCTCTCAGACTGACCGTCTGTCTGGGGATGATAAGCAGTGCTGAAACTCAACTCTGTATCCAGAGTATGCTGAAGACTTCGCCAGAACTTCGAGGTAAATCTCGGATCTCGATCAGATATAATAGAAAGTGGTACTCCATGCAATCTTACCACTTCCTTTACATATATCCTGGCAAGCTGATCTAGAGAGAAATCCTCTCTAATAGGAATGAAGTGTGCAGACTTTGTGAGACGATCAACTATGACCCAGATAGCATTATTGCCTTTGGATGTTTTAGGAAGTCCTGTGACAAAGTCCATAGTGATGTTTTCCCATTTCCATTCGGGTATGGGTAATGGTTGTAACATCCCCTTAGACTTTTGTCTCTCAGCTTTAACTTGTTGACAAACCAAGCATCGAGAGACATATTCAGCAACATCTCTTTTCATGCCATCCCACCAGAAGTACTCTTTCAGGTCCCTATACATCTTCGTGCTTCCAGGATGAATAGATAATGAAGAACTATGAGCCTCATCCAGCAGCTCTTTCTTTAATTCGGGGATGGGAGGAACACAAACCCGATTCCTGAACTTTATTATCCCATTACAATCAAGGTTGAATTCAGGAACATTTCTCACCTTCTTTTGTAACTCGACATCTTCTTTCTGTGCCTCTTTAATCTTCACATGTATAGATGGTTGAACATTCATTTGAGAAAGATAAGATTTTTCCCCTTCCATTATAATTCCAAGATCCATCCTTTGTAAATCCATAAATATTGGATCTTTTGTGATCCTCATCATGGATAAACTAGCATGGTCTTGTCGACTTAATGCATCTGCCACCTTGTTTGCTTTCCCAGGGTGGTAATGGATTGAGCAGTCATAATCCTTAATCAGCTCCAACCATCTTCTTTGACGCATATTCAACTCCTTTTGTGTGAAAATATACTTTAAACTTTTATGATCAGTATAAATATCACACCTTTCACCATAAAGGTAATGCCTCCAAATCTTTAATGCATAGATTACCGCAGCCAACTCCAAATCATGTGTTGGGTAATTTTGTTCATGGATTTTCAACTGTCGTGAGGCATAAGCTATCACCATATCATTTTGCATAAGAACACACCCCAATCCCTTCTTGGATGCATCACTGTAGATCACAAACCTTTCTCCACTACAAGGCAGTGTGAGCACAGGTGCACTGGATAACCTTCTTTTCAACTCCTTGAAATTCTCTTCACATTCCTCTGTCCAGACAAACTTAACTCCTTTCCGAGTCAACTTGGTGAGTGGATTAGATAATCGTGAAAAATCTTTTACAAAACGTCGATAATATCCAGCCAAACCAAGAAAACTTCGGATCTCAGTTACTGTTGTTGGTCTCGACCATCTTTCGATAACCTCTGTTTTTGCTGGATCCACAGATATCCCCTCTTTTGAGATTACGTGACCCAAAAATGCAACTTTTTGAAGCCAAAATTCACACTTGGTAAATTTGGCATAAAGCTTCTCCTTTCTCAGGGTCTTCAATATAATTCTCAAGTGATCTTCATGTTCTTCCTTGCTCTTTGAATAAACAAGAATATCGTCTATAAAGACTACCACAAATTGATCAAGATAGCCTCTAAAGACTCTATTCATTAGATCCATGAAGATAGCAGGGGCATTAGTAAGACCAAATGGCATCACTATAAATTCATAGTGTCCATACCTTGTACGGAATGCCGTCTTTTGTATATCCTCCCTTTTGACCCTTAATTGATGATACCCTGAACGAAGATCAATCTTGGAAAAGTATTGAGCTCCGCGTAGTTGGTCAAATAAGTCATCAATGCGTGGGAGAGGATATTTGTTCTTGATAGTGATCTTGTTAAGTTCTCGATAATCAATGCAGAGTCTCATTGATCCATCTTTCTTCTTAACAAATAGAACAGGTGCTCCCCAAGGTGACGCACTAGGGCGTATGAATCCCTTATCAAGATTCTCTTGGAGTTGCTTCTTCAATTCCTGCAACTCAATTGGGGCCATTCTATAAGGTGTCTTTGAAATAGGCAAATCACCCGGTACGAGTTCTATTGAAAACTCAACTTCACGATTTGGTGGAAGACCCGGTAATTCCTCCGGAAAGACATCATCAAACTCCCTTACAATGGGCATATTCTTAATCGTGAGTTTCTCACCAACCATTTGAGATAAATAACCTTCATTTAGTGGGATCAATACCCATAAGATGGAAGAAATTTCCACTGGAAGGTTATGTTCATCCTTGCATTGGTATACGATCGTAGATTGATCTGGAGTATGAAATGTGACTTCCCTTCTTTGGCAATTGATATGAGCTCCATGTAGAGAAAGCCAATCCATGCCAAGAATCACATCAAATTCCACTAAAGGAAGGATCACAAGATTTGCAGGAAGCACTTTCCCACAAACTTCGATCGGAGAAGAATTATAAACTTTTGATGCGATTGATGTGCCATTAGGTGTTGTCACAGCTAACTCAACATCTAATTGTTGAGGTAGTACGGTGATACCCTTAGAAAAGTCTTCAGAAATAAAAGAGTGGGTGGATCCATAATCAAATAAAACATTTGCTACTTTAGAGTGGATGGTAAGTGTACCTTTCACCACATCGTTATCGTACTCCACATCGCTGATAGAAATTGCATGTGACTTTCCTTTGTCTTTAGCTTTAAGAGTTTGTTGACGTCGACCATCATCATCAACCCTTGGATTTGGGCATTTATTGGCATAATGCCCCATCTCCTTGCACTTGAAACATTGAAGTGTTGTAGGTTCATTCTATGTATCCCTTCCTTTGTTTGCGTCATTAGACATCTTCTTCCCATTATCACGGCATTCAAATGCCCGATGACCTTCCTTTCCACATTTAAAACATTTACTTGTCCCTTTAAGACAACTCCCTCCATGTTTCTTTCCACACTTTGAGCATAAGGAAAATCTCATCTTCTTTTCTGTGTGCTCTTTAGATTTTTCTTTGAATTCCATCTTCCTCTTCTTATCAAACCCATGTGACTGATGGGTTACTCCAATCTCCATCTCGACTTTGAGAGCACATCGAACGATTTCCTCGTAGCTATTGAAGTCCCTTATGGCTAACGCCCTTCGAAGACTTGGTTTTAAGCCACTAAAGAATCGATCGATCTTACTCTCAGGTTGGATAATAATACCAGAAGCGTACCTTACATGTCTTGTAAAATTTGCTTCATAGGTACTAACAGATTCATCATCCCTTTGCTACAGTTCAAGGAACTCTTTCTCCATCTTTGTTCGGAGAATACGAGGGAAGTACTTATTGAAAAATAAGTTCTTGAACTCGTCCCATTCCATAGACTCAATTTCATCCCTTTGCCTCGTATTCTTAACAAGATTCCACCATTGATCAGCATCTCCTTCCAAACGATACACTACTAGGATGACTTTATCATGTTCAGAACATTGAAGAACTGAAAATATCTTTTCAGTAGTACTAATCCATTGTTCAGCAACTAATGGATCAGTAGACCCGCTGAAAGAAGGTGGACGCTGCCTCATGAAGGATTCAACAGAATGTTGCTCCCTCCTTTGCTCGTTTGGAAATCCTGCATGATTCATAGCTTGAGAAAGTTGTGTGAGCATGGCTACAAGATTTTGCATTCCAGCTCCCATATCGTTTGGTTGCTCAGGGGGACAATCATTGCATTGCCCATCGCATTCCGCATTAACACGGTTCCTTCGGGTTCCAGCCATTGACTAAAACCAATAAGAATAGTGTGAGCAACACTAATTATAATAGGGAACCACATAATTCAAGAATAAAATTTTCATGCTTATGGTCTTATCCTAGGTTATTCAAGGCCATTTCTAAAACACTAAGATTGTGTACTATGCTTAGACTTATCCTTAGGGTTCTTACTAAGGCTTTCACATCCTAGTTTCCAAAGGTTGACTATACCTTTCCTCTGATACCAACTATAACGACCCATACTTTACATACATTGTTAATACTTCGAAATTGAAGCACACTTATTACAACATATGACAAAACCACAAAGGACCGTATAGGTATAGTGTCTTTAGAAACTGGGAAACATAAACAACTGGTTCATAAATCTTCTACAGTGTCTCCCATTTATTTCATCATATCTAGGGTCCCTTTTAGCATATTCTACTTAATATCCATCTTCCTGACCTGGGCAAAAGAAAACATAAAAGGGTGAGCTCAAATGCTCAGCAAGGGCAAATAAAAATCATATCGTATCTTTATGAAAATCAAAACCTGCAAAAGAGATCATAATATCTTAACATGGAATAAATCATAGAAGTGAAAATGAGATCCCCATAATCATAACATAAAACTTGAAACTTTGTGGCATGCACACATAATCATGGAAAATCATTTCTTGTTAGTCATGACTCATCGCCAAGACTATCTTAGTGGACAAAGTCCCTTTCTGAACCGAGTTCACTCCTCGTTTCAGTCCTGTATCACTGAACCGAAATAACCTTCCGTTCCAGCCATGTCTATCTCATGAGATATAAAATCTTTACCCAATGCATTGGAGGGAGATATAGGTCCCACCCATCTTATAATGAATCCTTTCTTATGTGTGCCACATAATCATAAAACATACATCATCGCATAACACATGAAACAAAATTGGATTCTTGAAACATCATGACATAATAAATCAATTCATATAAGATAAAGGAATTCATAAAAATAATTCCATCACAACATGATCAAATCAATGTAATAATAGGGATAAAAACAGAACCCTTTATTATCTTAGATGGAAAATAATTTTGAAAATCACTTGAACTCCATTCTTGAGGAAAATATCCTTTCTTCTTCAAAAACATTTTTCCTTTCATAACATGTCATACAACTTTAAAATAAAAGAAGTTGATTAAAAATAAACTTGAAAACTTGTAAAGGAAGCTTCTTGGAAACAATGTTTTAAAAATCCATTCATGTCGTATAAGTTAAAAAAACATTCTTCGTACTTTTGTCGGAAAAGTCAAAAAGTACCTCGTACGGAAAAACGACAAAAGATTCCTTTCATATTCTTTACTAAAAACTCACCTAAGGGTAAAATTGGATTTAAACTATTGCAAGTGGATGGAAACAATATTTCATATTGTGGTAACATGGATGTGGATGATAAAATACACCCCAGTAAATACTTACGAATAAACAATCTCGGATAAAAATGAGATTGTGATATTTCCCTTACCTTAGGTCCGATTAGCTTTGTACGTGTCCGAAGCTCCTGTATAATGGTTTAAATAATGTTATTGACTTATTCCAGAATCATACATATTTATATGATATCATATATGGTCATATTATTAGCTTCTTGTTAGTAATATTTCATTGTTACTTGTTACTCGGGTCTTTATAACTTTTTGTTCTTATGCGTGTTTTGTTGAATAAATTCTTATTCTTATCTTTAGGTTATAGATAATTCATTTCCAGAATGGTATTAGTGTATTATATACCATATTCATTCATTCAATTCATTTATATAATCATTATGAAATGAAGATCATGTAGAACGAGTCGCATCACATAGTGGAGACGGTATTCCGAACGTACGCACGAGTGATGATATCATTCCTATGATCGTGGAATTGTATTGGAGTATATATATATTATTTCAGTATCAATATTACTTCATAATAATCATATTTAGTTACTCATTACACCATTATAACCATCCTTGTAAGGTGATGGTCGAAAATAGATTACACCACGGCGTGAAGACGGTATTCCGTACGTACGCACGCGTGGTGATTTCATTTTTCCGTAGGATGGATAGAAGGTGAAATAGGGTTGTTTCATATTTATAATAACATATCAGTATGTAAGTAATACTGATGTTATTACTTTATCATGAAACAACTAAAGAAGAAGAAGTTGAAGAAGAAAGAAATTGAAAAGATCGGTAATGGATATTACCTCTTCTTTGGAACGCCTCTTTGAATCCTCCACTTAAGGAACTAAGATTGGTCTTTGGAGAAGACCAGGACCTCTAGGATTATTCTAGGGAAGTGGAGAGGAGAAAATGGCAGGGGTTGGCCGAGCTTGAGTGCTCAATTTGGTGTGAGGAGGAGGGGGAGGAGGTGCCCTTTTATAAGGGAGGAGAGGGGCACCTTAGGAATATCTCAAAATATTATTTTATATTAAAGTCAAAATCGGTTTATAATGGTTCCAAAGGGTCTTATTTCGAAGATAAAGTGGGTAAGGGTCGAAATCCTATCAACCAATAGGATTTAGACAGGTTTAGGGTATTATTTTAACCTTATCAATTAGATTTAACTTAAGTTAAATAATTTAACTTTTACCATGTCTTTTTGTTTTCTTTCACTATATGGTTAATACACTTACTATAACATGCCAAACGAACCCCAAATTGTTTATTATTAAAATATATATCCTTATCTAAGTCATTTGGCCGAGCCTTAGATTTTTAGGAATAAAATAACAATTAATAATATAATATTTGATTTAATAACTATTTTGTGTCAATTTTGACACTATTTGATATATGATTTTTTGTGAAAGTCATAAAAGAATTATATGTTCGAACCAAGTTGATTAAATCAACATTAATATATCATAGTAACCTATAAAATTATTTGAATTCATAAAAAGTCTCAAATTACATTTATTTTGGTGTTTATAACATCAATTATGTCAATATTTCATTAATATGATAATTACTCCATCATCTTTGTGTCATAAATAAATTACATTATTCGATGTCTAAAAATTACAAATAAAATATCATCATGTAGGAAATCTTTTTAGCTTTCTAATGAATATTTACAATTGAATTTATCTTATGTATAACCCCATATTAAAAATGATTTACTTATTAAACTTTGATTTTAACTATTTTAACCCTTCTTTAAATAAATTAATAATAAATGTCCTAATCTAATCCAAGTGGGCCTAAATGGTCATATTTTATTCCTAAGTTTGTTTTTGGTCGAATTACACTTGTCCAATAGAATTAGGACATGTGTTAGGGTAATATTAATATCATATTTACCCTTAGTTACCCTATTTACGATTAACCGCGGTAAAAAAAGTAAAAAGTTACTATTCACCAAAAAATTATTTTCATCTCATTGAACCACATTTTAGTCCTTGATATTAACCGTGTCTCTCGGATTTTCGAAATTCCAATCACAGAAGCGGTAAAATTAAGTTTTATGCAAAATTCAGTTTTTAACCTACCACTTAGTGGTTTCACTATTCATCAAAAATTGAAAGTTTTCAGAAAAATAACAAATTTTCACCCTAGGCTAATTTCGATATTCTGAGTCCAAAAATGAAGTCCATTTTGAAAAATAAAATTTATAAAATTCCAAAGAGTGGTTATTACTATTCATAACGGCTAGTTTTAATAGCATAATGTTGTTTAGTGAAACTCGGTATTGCGTACGACGCAAGCTATCGAGGAAGGTCGCGATTGCGTGTAAAGCAAGCCAAGCAAGTGTTGTATAGAAAAAGATTCCTTTGATGATTTATATAACATAAAAGTCTCGGTTGTTACAATGATCATTCATTACCAATAAATATTGTGGGTTCTGATGAAGAATATCTTCGTCTCGATCATTTCTATTATCCCTTCGAGGTTCCACTCCTAGATCCTAAATGGGAACATGTGATGCCCATTAACCTTTTTCTTAGAAGAGGAACACATATAATACTATGTTGTTCTTGTCAATTAGAGGATTCATTTGTTTTGGTTCATCATATGTTGTCTCCTAAATAATATGTATTCTTCTTCATGGGGTCATAAAAATACAAAACATAAAAATACTATAACAAAAAAATAGTTAAGAGACAAAAGAACATCAACAACATCAATCATAACTCAACATGAGAACATAAAACTCACATATATATTTTATAAGTGTTTATAATTAGATTTATATATTTCTCAATGATTCATTCTATAAATACGCATTGTAACTCAAAGATCAATACGATGAGAGTTGGCTAAACATAAACTGGTAACCTACACCCTATGTCTAGATACATCCAAAGGAATATTTAAGGTGTGATAAACACTATGATAATATAGTTCCAGAAATATATTTTATATAACCCTTTATCAAATATTAAAAAAATGAGTAAATTTAAATACAAATTGAATTGGTAATCAATTTGAGAATTTAAAATAATCATTCATTAAAATATCATCAAACTAGAATGATTTATATAGGAATGACTATGAATTTATATCAATCATGAATGAACAAAACATTTCATAAACATTTGAATGCATTAATTTTCAATCATACCACAATGGTTATAAGACCTATGGATAGATATATCCCGATTTAAGGAAAATCAAACATCTTTGGGATATATGACTCAATTTTTGCACAATTCACTGGATATCAGTCCTGGGAGAAATTAGGGTCCATCCTTTTGAAATAACTTCATGCCCATATCAATATCCTATTATCATTTTCAATTTCAATAATTTTTTTGGAAGAGCTAATCCATGCCTAATTTGATTGTCCTTGACTTCCAACCTAAGAACCTAGACTCCCATGTTCTCTAATGAATTCAATAAAAGGGAAAATCATTGATCTCAAATTAGTTTCATCAATCATATTTTTAGCAGTAATAAATCATGTTTCAAAACAATCCATTTATTTTCAAAAACCATCATCAAATAGTTTTCATTAAAACTAATTCTTTTTAAAAAAACTAATGTCATTAAAAATCCTTAATGCATTTTATGGATACATTTCTCAATAATCATCATGAAATTAATTATTCAAATCATTCATTTAATTTAAAATTAATTTTTTATATATATATACATTTTTGGGAAAACCATAGAAAATGAATTTTATAAACACACCCTGAAATTTTAAAACATTTCTCGAGTGTCCTAAATCAGACGTTGGAAATTAATAAAATATCCACTACAAATCAAGTTAGTAAAAAGATTTTTCAATTTATAGAGATCACCTTACAAAACCAGCTACATCCATCATGATATAATCAAACACCAAATAAGGGATCCAAAAATTGCATGGAAGATGGATCAAATTTCATAATGAGGGGTTCCACATCAATTTCAGCCAAAATATAAATGAAATTAATCCTCTATCTACTTTACAGATTTCTAAAATCAAGGATGAATAACAACATATATAAGAAGAACTAAATCACCAATAATAGATGCTGTAATATTCAACACCCATTCAAGGAACATGATTGAACTTAAAATCTAAACTAAATGAATGAGAAAGTAGATATAATAGACGAAAAAGAAGTCAAAAGATGAATTAAAACTACTCATACATGATGCACTGGATGGAGTATCCACTCATATAAAAATAAGTATCCATTGGGACATTTCAAAACCGAAACTAAAGTTTCCATGCCCTATTGATTCCCACTAAAGCACTTTGGATTCACATAGGATACTGAAAATGACATCCTATCATTATATGATTCTGAAAAACAATCTATTTTATCTTTTACTTTATCTCATCCAACCATATGTTGTTTCTTATTAGTCAATTAACACATAAAAACCGCCAATAGGTTGTGTGTGAGACCACAACCGACACTAGGTTTAGTGAATCAGGTTATTTAACTTGTTAGGCTCCGAGGATTACCATTGCCACCAACTATTGTGGTGATGTTTGTTTTTGACCAAAACGTCCAAAACTCATTTTCCACACCACCATGCACCAAAAAACATCTAAAACCATGGTTTTTAAACCTAAATATCAAAATAAGACACATGGTAAACCATTAAACATACATAATAGATAAATTTGGGATGTTACATAAGGTTTTTATTTAATTTCAGTATCTGTTAAAAATACTTTGTGGTTGTTGAGGTGTTATTTGATGTTATTGGAATGTTTTTTAGTAGGTAAAAAGTGGTTGGATGGTTTTTGATGATGTTTATTGAGTGTTGGTTGTGTTTTATAATTAATTTATTTGGTCTAGGATTTGTTTAAGTAATTCCCTCTATGAGATCACCTCATAAAAAAATTAATCAGCACATATAATGATTGGTGTTATTTATAATATTTTGTGAATATAATAAATAAATTCATCTTGTGTAGTTAAATGTTTTTTATTATTATTTTTATATTAGTTAAACATATAAAAGTTGAGCTGGTCATTCAAAATCAAGGTAAGAAATTTTTTATTTGGGGAAATAATATAAGGAAATTATTATACATGTATCAAATTTGTAATCATGTTTGTGAAATAAATGGAATTCCATATATCATTATTTTATATTATGTATTAGACTATATAAAATACTTTTTTCATGTTACTTTGTTCACTTTTCAGCTTGACTAAAATAATATTTAATTAATACAATATCTAATTTATTTTCTCTCAAACACATGATATCATTTAAGGATATATTTCATTAGATGAAGCATTATAATGGAGTTGATTTCATTCATGTGATGGCGGAAGTTTTGTTGAATTAACTATTATGTTTTAACACAAGAGTAAATGTGAAAACATCTAACAAACATCCACATAATCTATAAATATACATCCATTAAATGACTATCAATGAGTTGATTATTTTTTGACCATTCCAAACCAGGAATCTCTCTTCCTTTATCTTCATTGAATTTTACTCACTAACGTGTTTTGGAGATATAGTGGATACATATAAATGTCTGATGATTCGGATTGTCAATGTGATATACTAATAAGAGGTAATTCCATTTTGTATCCATTGATGGTCTTTTTCAATCCATATGGAGATGATGATGATTTTTTGGATTCTACATAGCTTACGATTTTGACACATATATATATACATAATTTCCTTATATTAGTTATATTACATGTTTATGTTTATTTTATAGTTATATTGATAATGGATTTACATGATTTCACTTAATATTTTTTTTATATTAAACTCCTTCAATCCCTAAAAAAGATATTTTAGTTTTCCACATTAATAGAAATTTGAGATCATAATACTTTTGTGAAACTCATATTACTTTTGACATGCACAAATGATTTTTTTTTTGAAAAATGGAAAATGGAATTCACCCATGTGGAAGAGTTAGGTATAAAAATTATGATATTTCCATTTGTGAGTTTTGTGAATCCGGTTTTCCCTATTAGGTAATGAAATATTTCTAGGAATATTTCTGAATCCATGCCATGATTTGACTTTTAATTATGGGCCCTATAGAAACTCAGTTTGGTTATACTAAAATATTAAATATATTTTAACACTCGATTGATGTTTTTTATTTAACCTAGAATAACAACTGATAAGAGTTTCGGATTGGAAATCTAATACATCAATTGAGTGGAGAATGTGTTGATTACCCTATGTGTCACATTACATTTATCGGTGTCAGACCTTCCAAAGATACAACAATGAGGAGAGATATATAATGAACCTGAACTCCCACCTATAGTAGGCCATGGGATGGAGAATAACTCTGAGAGTATATAAATATCATGACATGGGATAAATTACCCTTTATAATAATATTGTATCAGTAGAAAATATGTATCATCCATAAGACATCACATAACATAATATTAAAACAAAAAAATCCCACAACATAATTCATGCATAAATAAAACTAAAAATGATAAAATTATCCAAAATTATACTGGGTCGGTTACATCGACAAATGCAGAACACAACGCAATGAATAATATTGTTTTAAATCAAAGGACTGGGGACTTTACCCCTCGACCTGCCCCTCACCCCACCGAAACCCTTACCATCCCTCTAGAAATAGTTGGACATACAATTATTAAAAATTAGACAACCAAAAATTAAAACAAAAGTATCAACCTAACAAATATCGTAAAATTTCCAAGCTAGAACTATCAACACCAATCCATAAAATCCTCCAAGAAACCTAAAATTTAGTTTATATATACAGTGTTAGAATAAATGTATAGTTATTAAGAAAAAAAAGTATCTCATGAACATTTTAAATAAGTATTATTATGTACCCATGAGCAAATATGAAAAAAAAATCACATGAACAAGTCATCTATCCATCCCATCCTACTCCATTTATGCTCACCAAATTAAAAAATCCTTATATAATACCATAATGAGAATCATATCGATAAATGGTACCCTACACGGCTTTTCCACTAATTTTCCTCTCTCACACACTACATTATATGTTATTGCACGTCCATATATTATTAATAAAATATTCCATCACCCCACAACATGGTCACATCAAATTACGCATGAAAATACCCATTCTACCTCCACACAACATGAACATATCTCATCTCACCCATATACACCTGATCCATCACATCACAACCATGGTTATTTTAGTAGGGTAGCATGAACACGAAGTAAATAAAACTTGTTACCTCCTATTACCTTATGAGACCGCCACTATATGCCACCCCCACAAATATTACCTATCACATCTCACCTAAAAACACCTTCCTCCCCCACAACAATTTAAAATCACATCTCACCTGCAAAAACTAGTCCACCAACCCACAACACAGTCATATAACATCTACAATTGAAACACCTCAAACATCACCTAGTGAAATAAGATTCCCAAAACCATAAAAGCCTTTACAAATTTAATCACATTGAAGAGATAGTGGGAAATAACATGTAGTTATTCATTTACACTCATCATAGGGATGTTGAAAAAAAAACACCCCCTATGTGAAAGAACAGGTGTCAGATCATAGTTATCAAAATGGGTGGGATCCATAGAGAAATAATCATTAATATTTAAGTATAAATAAATAACCACACAAAATCCTAACCTATGGGTTCACAAAAATAACACTGACCAAATCACAACATCCCCACTTTCACTTCCACCACTAAATTCATAACACCACACAACCAACAAGCCACATCTCACACCTCCAATTGATTCCATTATCAATTGAAATCATATCATTATTTACCAAGAACCACATTTCACCACAAAACCCATCATTTATTTGTTCATTAACTTCTTCTATCCCATTAAACAAATGAAACCTCAAATATTTTAATTACTGGTTACTAATTATTACATCACTACTAGGGCTTCTTGAATAATACAACTATACATCCCATGAATCTTGTTAATCTTATCAAATTATCACCTCATCTCCCCAAAAGAATGGCCATAAATTCCCTCACCTCATCCCCCCAAAAACATGTCTAAGCTATCCATTGCATCGCCACCCAAAAATCACGGACAAAAAAACCATCATATTTTCGCCCAAAGTGCATGACCAAATACACCATGACATCATTGACCCAAAAGCACGACTGAACAAACCATAGCCTCACCACCCTAAAATAATAACCAAACAAACCATCTCCTTAGTACCACCAA
Source organism: Viscum album (assembly GCA_963277665.1). NCBI lineage: Eukaryota > Viridiplantae > Streptophyta > Magnoliopsida > Santalales > Viscaceae > Viscum > Viscum album. The sequence goes on along the minus strand of OY728138.1, from coordinate 1,656,185,949 downwards.
ATTCCTGACCAAACAAACCACACATCACCCACCACTACATTGAAACCACATATCATCACATCACAAGACTGACAAGATATCACAAAACATCAAATCCCACATTATATATTTTAAAAAAGTGGTTTATTCACATTTTAAATTATTTTTGAAATCTTATTATACATGATATAAATCTATGACATCATTTTCATTAGCCAAATATATGTGGAAATAAAATTTCTACATTGGGGTGATATCAAAAAAACATGAACAAAGATTCCATGTCTCAACAAATACAATACATGAAACGGCTCCAATCAACCATGATTTTCAGTGAGAAATTCATCACCTACAAAAACAACATCAAAATAATATAGCTATAATTTCTTGCGAATAATTTCCCATTACTTATCCATTTAAATTAACTAATAAATTTTTTCATTATTTGGCTCGAAAAAACCATCCCCCATTGATTAAAAGCATCAAAATCCTCCACCATGATACATAAAATTGAGAAATAAGGGATTCCATATAAAAAAGATTCTTTTATAACTTTTTGTGCATGTAGGGTAATAATGAAATGAATACAAACCAAAAACACATGAAAAACCATGATTCAACATAAAACTCCTAAAGTGATATAAAAAATAGATCCCAACAAACAACCTAATGAAAAATCATACCATGGAAATCGATCCCCATGAGAAGAATAAATCAAAAACAACCAAGTAGAAAATAATGACTGTACCATGATCTCAAAGGAGAAGTCAATGGAACCAATAGAACAATGTGCGAAAATGGGGGTGGATGATCACTTAAAATTACATATGGTTTTTATAAAAAGTATAGGAATAAATTTAGTTGAATAAAAAGGGGTTTGACTGGACAACAAAATTTACATCCTAGTATACCAGCCCTTTCACACTACAAAACCAATTCCAAATTTGAATTCCACATGAATTCCCTTGAATAAAACATACAAGAAAATTAATTTTCCCTCGCCCATTATTTAATTACATTTCATGTGTTAATTTAACTTCATAAATCGATTTCTTGGATTATGTAGCTATCTAGTTATTCGTATTGTATGCAGTTGAACATGTACGACATTAGAATATTTCTAGTAATGTTTTTAAAGAAAGGAAAAAATCTATGTTGAATTCTGGGTCCAGGATATCCTCAGTGTTTTGTTATTAAAATATTTTTTATATTTTTAATAATACAAGATATTTGATAGTTAATTTGTAATAAATCATGATTGGATTCTATAATAGAAAATATGATACCATGGTAGAGTCTGAAATGTTATACATACGCTATGTGTGACATAATGATTTTTAGCATCAGGCACCCAATTAGAGTTGATCCTTAGTGGATTGTTAAATAAAGAATTATTAATTTAATAAAATTAAATTAACAACCATACCCCATTCACTGTGGAACTTATGATCAATGAATGAAGGGATGTTTTCTACAATGTGATGATGGATGAACTAAGGAGATAAGAGGAATCGATGAATTATGATCTTGATTATGAACAAATCAGGATGATGATGCAATAGATTCATATAATGGATTTACACATGAAGTATTTATATTTTTGTATGTGAATGGTGGGTGAGTGTTTTTAGTATAGGTCCCATTTATATTCATTATTAGTTTTTTAGTTACCTATTATGATTTTTGTATACCCCATAGGGGTTAATGTGATGGAATTTTTCAAGAACATTTAGGTTGGTGTGAATTATTGGGATTTCTCATTAGGAAATCAAGACCACATGATAAGTCATATATAAGACATATTGTTTGTTATTTTTGAATGGGGAAGATGATATTTGAGCAATACATGACTTATATTAAGAGTACATAGCATGTAGTGTGTTGGATTAGTGTAGAACAATCCTCTTTGAATGTCGGTGGGATGAATGTTAACAACACATACTTTTCACTAGGTCAGAACTCTATGGGTCGAGATCTGTGGTGATCTAGTTGGATTTTATAGGGGGAAAATTCCTTTGCTTCGTGGTTAATAGGCCCCTTAATATAATTTATGGGCACTAATATTAAACCAACTATTTTCTGAACTAAGTGACCACCACTAATAGGGAACTATATTTGTGTGAAGATCTTCATTACTATTTTTGTAGGATAAACATTGGATGCAACAATACTGTAGCTCCCTTGAATTTAATTTCTAGACACTATAGTAGCCTAAACATGAGTGGTTGTGGCACTATAATTATGTATAATTCATGTCACCATTCACTTAAGCACAAAATAATTGTTGTGTGGAATGATAAATAGTGATTCACTTTATTTATTAGCCTATTTCGGGATATGGAATCAGTGTTCTAGAAACACTAAGATACTCCCTATTTTTTTGATCATGAAAATAGTGAAATTTCCGCCTCTTTGATATATAAAATGGGTATTTTTTTGTACATGACAAGAAGAAATTGGAATATGATTCCTACATGGGAATGGGCTAGAACAAAAGACCTTTTTCCTCGGGTTCTACGACACATTTTGTTCCATGGGAAGAAATTATATGCGTTCTCATTTTTTTAATTTCCCCCTTTAATCTTCTGTGATCTTTTTTTTCACTTCAATAATCCCTATGTTTTTCCATAACAGTTTCTATTGTTATTGCTAGGGATGTCATTTTGTTGAACGCCTATCCATGGAACATGTGAGGAGAGACATCAGGTACCATATATACACACTGTGTATACTCACAATTCTAGAAACGTTGCGTGGAAGTGGACATAATTAGATGTCTATTTGAGGTAACACTTTATATGGATGCCAGTACATGATAAGTATGTTTCATAGAGGCTCCAACAATACGTCTCTCTTTCTATGGGATATCGATTTAATATCATGTGTATCAAATAGTTTGAAATTTTCTTCATTGAATGTGATTGTAAACTTTATAGTGGTGTGAGAGATATTCCATGGTGTGATTAATGAAATAAACAGTATTAGCGGTTCTTGACCTCTGGTTTTGATTAGGATGGATCACATAATTGATGTTGGGGTTGGTAACCATCCTTGCCACACAAGGATGTAGGTCCCCTGCACACATTAGGCTGATAAAGCAGTACTCACATATTACTAGGGATGAGGTCATCTATTCGCTATAGATGTACGATGCGTGGTTTGAAAATAGTGATGCACTTTAGCAAATCTTGAAAAAATTCAGAGATCAAATCTGTTTATTAGATATTTGTAATTATTGGTACTCCCCTATCATTAGAGGGAACATTTTTCCCTTAACGCTCTAAACAGTACAGAAAAAACTCCCTCAAAATGGATGTCAGTCATATAACTACAGAGTAGTAATACTAGGTTCGGTACTCCCATATAATGTCATGGTATGATTGAACTATTGTGTTCATACATATATAATTGTTACTCCCATACACACGAGTGAGGATCCTCTATAATCATAGTGGTACTCCATTAAAGTTGATATTAGGTGGGGTGCGAGTCCTCTTTGGGAGTTGGATCCCCCTATACTATGAAGAAAAATTTCATAGAGTTGGCCCCTCTACTAATTATGCATCATACCTGGTTAGGAGTCAGTTATTCCTCGATGCAGAAAAGAGTGTGCCTCTCTATATGGATTCTTTAGTGGTTTCTCATGATAGTTTGTAGTTATTACCCACTATTCTATAGCACAGTGTTGATGTGAGGGTCCCTCATTTCATCTTCTCCAGAGAGGTTCTACAAGGAACTTAGGTTTGAGTAATATATCACTATACTGTGAGTATAATATTGACAAGATGGCCTCCCCACATGGGTTCTCACGATATTTTGTGGGGCACAAAATACTAAAGGCATTTCCAATTGTGCTGGGAGAAGTTGGACCTAGAGTGATGTAGGCCGTGTCATTGTTCTTATTTGGGTTATGGAGATGATTATTTAAACATCCAATGATTTAAACTGGAAATTCTATTTTCTATAGTGTACATGATATAATATGTCGAGGTTAAATTAACAACTAAATATTATATTTTAAATGTTATCATTATAGCCTAGCTGTTAGAATGACTATTATGAACAATATCAATTGAAATTAGAAAATATGGTCTAGACATGTATATGAATATTAATGATATATATATATTATATATATTATATTCAATCTAATATTTGACATTCATCATTTTGGTTTAATATAATTGATATAAAAATAAATTCAATTCTACAAATAAAAAGATGTAATTTTACACATGTCGTTTTGCAGCCTCTTGAAGACATAGTTATTTTAAAAATAAATGTTGAAACATTTGTAAATTCTGTTTAGAATATTATTAAAAAAAACTGGAAGATCAAAATTTACCTAAATTGAAATTTGGGAATTTTTTGTATAAGTTTCATTTATGATGAGCAATGGAAAATAATGTATTTTAATAATAAATTGACCATTCATTAAAATAATTTATAACGATAAATTATCTTTTAAATAGTTATTATTGTATAATTAGTTCAATATTAAACAAATAAATATGATTTATGTTATTAAAATATTTTTTATATTAAATTTGGAAATGAAAAAACTTCACTCTTTTGAACATTTTCTTATGAAAAACAAATTGTATCACCCCATCTACTCGATTAATTTTAAATTTATTTGAGCAACTTATGTGTATTGAATTTTAAAAATTTTATTAAATATTTAAAATAAAAAGGTCAAAATATCCTAAATCCAATCATTTTATTTATAGAATATAAGAATTCAAAATTTTTATTTTTTTATTAGTATAGTTAAAGATGAATCAAGTAATTAGGGGTAAATTTAATCTTATAATATATAAAAAATTATTGTAATACATTCCATAATTTCATAGTATGAGTATTTTTCATTGAATAGAAATAAATTATTGGTAATTTAAGCATTTATTGTTGTCTTGATGATTATAGAACCTTTCTAATATTTTATCCAATGAAAATCCATATTTTTCATAAATTTGTTTTGATGTAGTTAAATATTTTTAATATGAGGTTACCTAAGGGATATATTTGACTATAAATTTTATATTGAATTACAACATAGACATATTTATTGTGATAATTTATTTTTATTATTTTAATAAAGAAAATTATATTAATGGCTAACATGATGATGATGTTGTAATTGTTTAACTAATGGAAATGTCCAAAAAATTATATTACAAGTGTTAATATATATATTATTTGAGATAATTGATGTCATACAAATATTTTATAGAATACTTTTACATGTTAGGTATGTATTAAAGGAGTTGGTTTGATGATATCTCTTTTGGTTTATATTTTTATATTTCAATGCAATGAATAGTGTCAACATAGGAATTAACGATATTTTAAAATAAATAATATTTCATTAAATAATATAAAATTCATAAAAATATTAAAATTTTCAAATTTATTTGAATATGGTTAAAATTTTCATCAAGAATCTATTTATAGGACATTTTACATTTAATATTAGATATATTAACCATCAATGATTAACAATTCATGTTGTCACAGTATGAGTTTAATGAGTCATATAATATTTAACATCAAAATATAACAGTATAAACATGAGATAGTTTTATCCAATAATAATTGGATGAATATGATTTGACACATGTCACCATAGGCTCGAATTAGAGTTGTTTAATATCATTTATATGTCAACATTGGTAAAATTTCACGATATGAAAAAACTGTAAATTTATATATATATATTAATGAAATAGTATTAATTATAAAAAATTATATTTTAAATTTTTAGAAAATTATATAATTAACTTAAATGCTTTTGCAATGTTAATTTATTGTTTATATAATTAATAAAAAAAATAATATAATTAATTTTAAGATTGTTAGATATTAAATATTCGAGATTATTTAACATTTTTAACATCATTTAGAGATCCTTAAGATAAATTAGAGATATTTTACAATATTATATTAAAATTTCCAATTTCTCTTGATGTCTTTTAAGTCATTTAAAATAAATAGTTTCAAATTAGATAATAATGATATTTTGTTGAATTAATATTATATTAAATTATTTAAAAATAAAAAAATGTTAAATAATCATATCAGATATAATATATTGTTTCAAATGAATCCCTTGTTCATTAATAGGATATTTATAAGTATTTAGCTCTATAATTCCCACATTATATTTTAGTATTGTTGGAATTTATGAAAAGGCATATCAGCTAAATTCAATAATGGAACCTACTCCCTTAACAATTAATTCCTCATTGAACCATATTTCATCACATAACTCTGTAAATATTACATGTAAAAAATAACTAGATAAGATCTAGTGGTTATGCCTCTTCCAAAAGATAAAACCTAGAACCCTTAACATGTGATTAACGGAAGTCCACTGAAGAAGAGGTAGTGTTCTTTATCAATTCATATACGTTTATTTCTTCTTGAACATTATATTCACACATTGTTTCCATTTATAGTATTAAATTGATTATAATATATATTCAATAATGTTATTGTGATTATGATACAACCGTATTCCACTTTCTATAAATCCTATGAAAAATCAATTCACGGTGTGTGCATACGTATGACATACCATCCCCACATCGTATTTTTTAAATCACCACATTAATTGGATAGGAATAATTAAAGAATGAATGGATATATGTAATAAATATAAAATTACATGATTATATGAAATTAATATATCATACACTTTCTTAACCTTTCACAATTAAATGAATGATATTGTCACTGGTTCTTACATCCGGCCTATAGTCTCCACAATGAGATTTAATTCATTTTCCATGTTCAACATTCAAATATAATTCTATGAATGTATATAATGAATTATGATGATAGAAATGATAATATAATTTTTTAGATGACATAAATAAATCATATTTATTAAGATCCATGACTTACATGACAAAACAAACATATGAAAATGAAGTAGTTATCACATGAAAGAACGGTAATAACAAAATATTATTTACAAACATCTAATAAGATGATATAATAAGACTATATATGATATGATAAATGTGTAAAGATTCTAGTACAAATTAATATCATTAATTGAACTATTATTCATGACATTAAATCTTGTTTAACTAAATGAAAACACAAGGTAAGATATTTTCAACTCACTTTTATTTTTGTTGGATACACGCCTTATTCACTTTTTATTAATTTCGTATGGTGTATATATTTAACATTTAATATAATATAATTAATATTATATTATTTATTTTATTTAATGCTTTCATTGATTTTGTAGGTAAATGATTAAATTAATTACTTAGTGGTAAGTGTTCATTTCCCAATCTCACCTTTATTCAAGATTGTTTTCGTTAATGTTTTCATTGAGGAATATTTTTAATCCATGGAAATGTTTTCATTAAATGATTGAAAAAATTAATTTAATATAATGAAATTAATGTTTAAATTATTTTTTATAGATTATTTAATTTACCAAAAATGGTTTGAAAATATTCTTTTTTTCTAAACAATGTTCCATATTACTTTTAAGAAAAAAACACTGAGGAATTTTTTGAACAGATGGCGAATGAAAGGATTTTAACACCATCAAGAAGCTTTAATGTTTTTAAAAATTATTAACATGTTTTCAAGGTACTTTTAAAATAAAATATTTTCATTTATAATTTCATTATCAATTTAAATAAATGATTTCAACGTACAAATGTGCATTTATCTGAAATAAAAATCAATGATTTTATTAGAGTATTTTCATCCATGTAAACACCCATTATGTAATATTATTCTTAATTAATGTTGATCTATTATGATATGATATACCATACCATATTTTACATAATTTTTTATGATCATTTTGACTATGGATGTGCGAATTTGATACCATTCCTAATATTGTTTATTTTAATTCACATTTATTATGCTAGTTTTTAATACAATTGTCTATTTTATTTGTTCTTAACCCCATTAATATGAGGAATGTATTTGAATTTGTGATGGAGGTGGTCACAATATCTTTTCTATGCATATGTAGGATTCATGAGTCAAACCAGATAGTATTTTTGACTAGGCCTAACCCATTTATGTAGATATCTTGGTCAAAGCATGGACAATAAGTTTTGAATGTCGAACATTATTCATTTTAACATTGTGGGATTAATTATTGATTTTCCATGTGATTTTTTGACTAGAATAATATTTATGTTTATGTCTCATTATAATGTGATTATTTATATGGAATTTTTTATATTATTTTGTCACTATCATATTTGTTTCAAGTTATTGATTAAATGACATGTGTTTTGGTTAGTTATATTTCCCTAATTGTTAATATGTATTGTTGATAGACTCTGATTTATGTATTCCCATATTTACCATCTCATATCAGCACTTTATTAGGTTTCACTTTTCTATAGGATATGTGTATGTGTTTTGTGATTGATATACAAGGTTACACAAAGGGGGAATAATATAATTCTCAATGAAATTCATTCTATATTGTTTTTTAAAAATTTATTTTTAATTTCATGTATGTATACTATTTTCCAATAGTACTAAGATATTCGGTCCATCAGGATCTGATTCATTGTATCTTATTCTAATATAATAATGTAAGATGCTGACAATAGACTACTGGGGTCGAGGTCCTTATACTTTGTATAAAAACATCGTTCGTAAAATATTGAGAACAAATTTAGGATAATATAGATTAAATAATAATACCCTATGATTTTTTTAAAAAATATTTCAAAATAAACTATGATCCAATTTAGATAAAATTAATAACCATATTTTCTATTTGTTTATGTTATTCATTAGTTATATGATTATATATTACGTTTCATAATGTTATGATCTAATCAAGTGTATTAATCCATTCAAAATAGAACTTATGGGAATGAATCTGAACCGTATTAGTGCACATTATCCTACATGTCTTAGTGTTCTTTTATCCAATGGGTTTGAGGAAATATTTAGAATGGAACTATTTTACTAAATATTATCGTCATAAGATTTTATAATTTATTGTTTTAATATGGAGATATAATTTACTCTGTATTGTGACATTGCAAGGAAGAATGAGAAGAAGAGGGAAGCAATGAAAAATATGAATCAAATATAGAAGGGAAAAAATGATTTTCATACATGTGATTATTGTGGAAGAAAACATCAAGTTATATTCATAAGAGGAAAAAGAGTTCACATCATGAATGATGAAAATATTCCCCATAGAACTGATATTAAGGGAATGAATTAAATTTCCAATGATCACTGCTTCAACTAGATTGATCTGGGAAACTATATAAATGATGGTGTCAATTATCCAATGAATATACCCTAAAAGTGAAAATTGTATTATAGACTAGCTTATGCTACTACAACAGATTATGATTAATGATTAATATTCATGTGACTGGATTCAAGAATTTTATTATTTTAGTTTTAAATAAATAATGCCTTTGTTTTAATAATCATAAGATATATAAGGCTTGTACTAAATTGCAACTTATTTAAGAATTTGGAAGCATATAATCAATAAAATTCATATCCTAGAGAACTAATTCTATGGAATGTTATAATTTTGAAAAACACATAAATAAGATAAGACATACTTTAATATATTATTTATGTTGAGTAAATATTGATAAATATATTTTTATGGTATTTGATTAGTGACCAATAATGTGGTTAGTTATTTTATGTTTTATGATATGTTTTTTGGGATTAATACATGTTTCGATTTATGGAATATATTCAACAAATTTATTTTATATTTTTGGATGCATGCAACTTTTAATTATGTTCTTAACATGATCAATGAAATCATGTATTTATTATGGGAAAATAAAATGTACATTGTTGTTTTGAGAAAATATGATGTTATGTTGATTTTCTAAATGTACTGACATTTCTTCTAAATCATTAGTCGACTAATTTGGACATACCTATTTTGGATGAGTCATAATATTAACAACTTATGAAATGGATTAATATGAACTTTGGATATTATTGTTTGTTGATTACAAGTCTTAAACATTTCTATTTTAATAAATATAAAAAGGCTGATGCAATGAATTTCTCATGTTATGAATCATTATAGTTCTTCATACATGAAAAATTCATTTGGATCATTCATTTACTAGCATAATAGATGATGTGAAAATATATGGAAACACATCCAAAGGATGAGAATATGTTTTTGACGTGGATAGAAATCAAGTAAGATTATTTTATCAAGTTCTTATCTAAATTGTAAATTAATCACTGAACTCTATAAAAAAATATTTTAGAAGATAAATGTTATCTATTTTCATTATATATATATATATATATATCAACTACCATTTATCCCATGCCAAATTTATGGTTTTGTGACGGTTAACCTTCAAATTCCCATGTTATCTATCAGTCTCCATTAGAACTGGATTTAGACATTTTCTCTATGCTTTCACATCCCACAAAAGTTCTACTAATTTAATGTATGATTTTCTGTTATATTCACATTTTTATTACATATTTATATGCGGATGTTTTATTAAACCTAATTATGATGTGGGTTTACAACAATACAATTTCCAAAATCAATAATTGATTTTCAAATGGAAATTTAAAATTTCAAGGATGAAATTTATTTAAGGGGTGACGAATGTGACATCCCATGTTATTAAAAGGAGATACTATGTTTTATAGCGTAATATATATGAAACCCTGATCATATGAAAAAAAATATTATTATTTTTATCTTATTAGCATTATAATGTAGTCGTCGAAATACAATTATGAACATGAATAAATAAATTATGTAAATATTATTTACACATTTATATGAATATTAATGATATATATATATATAATATTCAAATATAATGTCTAATATTCATCCTATGTGTTTTGTAGATATGATATAATAATAAATCTATATTTACTCATAGATGAAAAATTATCCTAAAGGGAGCTTTGTCACCATTTGATGACACACTTCTTTAAAAACTAAATTTGGAATCTTTTATAAATCTTGTATGACAAAATTAGTGTTATTTTGGAAATAGTATTATCAAAATTAACTTTGGTTAAATTTTTTATATTTTTGTTACGTTTCATATTAGATGAATTGTAAAATAATGTATATTAATTGAAATGTGACATTTTATTTAAATAATTTATAATGAAAATTTATATTGTAATTTTTTTAAAAGTATAATTAGTTCAATTATAAACATGGTAATCAAATTTATTTAATAGAAATATTTTTCACATTAAAATTGGATATAGAAATGCTTCAATCTTTGAAACATTTTCATTTCAAAAACCATTTTTATTGCCACGTCTACTTGATTAGATTTAATTTAAATTTATCTATTTTTTTCTTCCTAAATTATAAAATAATTTTTCCATATATGGAATAAAATGGTCAAAATCTGGTAAAAATGTGACTTTTATATTTTGTCAATATGAATATTAAACATAGTTGAAATTATTAATGTTGTTAGGGTAGATCGACTTATTAAGGGAACTAATAATATTATAAATATTAGAAATTTATAATACTACTTTCCCTTATTTTATTGATTAGTATTTTCCCACCAAAATAATTACATTTTTAGTTATTGGAAAATTTAAAGACATTTGGATTAGTATATAACCATAATAATATTTTATTCAATGAGAAGTCAAACATGTCATACTTTTTTTAATAAGTTCAATATTTTTAATATGAAGTTAAATAGTGGAAATATTTATATATAAATTGTAAATTTAATTATAATTTTGATTCTAAATTTTTGAAATATATTTTTATTTTATAGGGAAAAATAATTATCTTAAAGGCTTTCACCATGATAATGTGCAAATTGTTTAATTAATAAAAATATCAAACAAATGATGTTTAAAATTTTAAAATAAATATAATTTGACTTAATTAATGTCATATTAAAATTTTATAGATGAACATCACATGTTAGGTATGTATTGATGAATACATATCAAATGTTTCTTATTTGATTGGGATTTTTAAAAGTCAATGTAATGAAAAGTGTCAAAATAGACATTAATTTTATTTTAAAATAAATAATATTTTATTAAATGATTTATAAATCATAAAATTCATTAATTCATCCAAAAAATAGGTAAAAAATTTAATATATCATCAATTAATCATTTTTGGGTCTTTTGATAATTTATAGTAACTATATTGACCCTCAAAATGTAAAAATAAATGTTTTACCTGTAAGAGTAAAATGAATTATATAAGGGTTAAAACCAAAAGATAACAACATAACCATGACATAAGAATGTCAAAATACTATTGTATGAATACTACTTGACCTTTATCACCATAGTATCTATTTTATGATATTTAATTGAATCTTTTCCTATAAAATAGTTTAAATATTACATAAGTTAATGAGAACTAAGAAAATGTCACTCTATTTCTCTTTAATATCTGCTATGTGTCCACATAGAAAATAAATCAAGATATGAAAAGAAATATATGTCTATATTTTTATTAATGAAATTATTTTCATTATATATATTTATTTTTAATTTTTTACTTGTATAAATACCTTAAATGGTTCTGTAATGTTAATATAATAATTAATAATTCTATGAAAAATAAAATATTTTATTTTTAATGAAATAATTTTGATATATATTCGATGAGTTAATTTTATTAAAAAATTTATATATCAATATGATATATTTGATATGTGTTAAAATTTATATTTGAATTCAAAAATTTCCAAGATGTGTTTGATGTCAAATTAAATGAATAGTATCAAATTTGACAATAAGGATATTTTATTGAATGGTTTGAATGATTTATTTTTTTCTCTAATAAGGTGCTTTATGAAATTTCTGGTAAAAATACAGAAGGGATGTTTTTTAACATATGAAGAATGAGATATATTATTGCCATCATGATGCATTAATTTTTTGAAAAATAATCTACAATTTTACATGATTATTTTCAAATAACTTTTTTATAATTTCAGGATCTTTCAATATAAATTATTTAAAAAAATTGAATTTATTTCAAAAAAATCAATGATTTTGTTAAAGTGTCTTCATCCAAGTAAACATCTATTATTTAATATTATGACTAATTATTTTTTATATCTTAATATGTCATATACCGTATTTTTTAATGGAGTAATATCAGTTTGGCTGTTGATGTTCTACTGTGATTCAATTATTTATTTTTGGTTAATGTAATTCACAATTCGTATGTAATTTTTTAATATGATTGTTTATATTTTTTATGATTTACACATTTTATATGACTAATCTGTTGGACTTATTATTTAACTGGTGTTTGCATTTATCTTCCCTAAATTCATCTGTAGGTGAAATTAGAAAAATTAGATTAGTTTTTGGCAGAGGTCCTACCCATTTATAATGATATATTGGATTATTCTTGGACAATTACAATGACCCCCTTTCTTCATTTTTCTGGATTCATTGATCATTTTATGGGTTGAGTAGAGTTTACCAACACTAATGAGTTCATTTTGAGCTTTTTTTCATTGTGTGGTAGCCGATATCCTATATTTTAGGGGTTTTGTGTTCCTAAGGGGTATACTTATATTCCCCAATATATGGAGTTTTCCTTCACTTGTTTTGTTTTCTGTAGATGACAATCATGATGGTATTGATATTGGTGATCTGGGATATGGTAGAATAAATAGGATCTTGGAGGTGACTTTGTACTATGGTAGGTATAGATATTTGATCTGAATCTTTTCAGTTTTACATGTTATATAGTTTTAGTCTGATTGAGTCTCTTATTTAATTTGGTATGTATTTTTTCAATTTTAGTTTGCAATACGCTGTTGTATTCCTATAATTTTCTAGAGGTTATTACATGGATGGTTTAAAATATAAATTTTTAGAACATTTTTACCAAAACATTTCTTAATGTGGATGGTTTGTGAGTACATATAGGTACATAGGCTAAGGCTTCCCATATCAGTTATTCCATTTTAGTGAAATTCACCAGAATTTGGTTTGTCGGTGGCTAGTATGAAATTATTGCAGCTGAACCTTCTTATAGCCTGGAGGGCCCCGATGGGTCATGTTGTGATAGGGTTTTTTCATAGAATTTAATTCATGAGGATTGTGAATGGAGTTTTCTCACTATACAAATTTTTTTGGACTTGAAGAAATTATATTAGGGTATCTTGGGTAATACTTTTATGGTAGGGGACCTAGTGTTTGTGGGGTGGCCGACATATCCATTCCATGGGATTGTAACTAAATTATTGTATACTCTCTATACTAAGATATATTAGGTGGGGATTAGTGGTATAGGCATTATTATGACCAAGTATCCTTAATATCATTCTTCAGAAATATCCCCAGATATGTGCATCGAATAATGATTAGTCATGATAATTTTTGGGATTCTTCTATGGTGAGCACCACACAATATTCCTATGAAATATTATGATGATTTTTTTTGAGTTATGAGGGATTAGTTCAAGGACCCCATGTTGTTGTGTTTCCTCTAGGTGGGAACTTAGCAGTGTTTCCCCCTGTCGAGCTATGAAATGATCGACCACCAGTGGCCTAATAATAGTACCAATGACTATTTTAGAATGAGATAGTTCCCACATATTAGGTGGATGAAAAGGTGCACATTCCTAACATATTTTAGGATTTCCAATGATATCGAAAACTGAGGTAAAATGGTGAGGTAGTCTCTCTGGTAGATGAGGATAGGATCGAGGTGGGTTTTCATTTTTTTGGATATCTTGGACTCTATCTAATCAAATGGATACGCAAGAGACCATTCATATTATTGGATATGGAATGAGCTGGAGGAGTTTGATGATGTAGAATAGTGATGAGAGGTCACACTAATGGTTATACATTTAGAAGCTATTCTATGTTGAGTAACACCCTTTTAGTTCATTCTCTTTAAGGATTCAAGAGCTCCTCATACTGCAATAGGGTGACATCTCTATTGGTGAGTATACTATGTTGTCCATAATGCACATCAATTACACTATTAACATGTTGTGAGATGAATAATAATGGGATAATAAGATTGAGTAGGGCCATTGTAAAAACATCAATGGAGATATGTTATCATTTCTCCATCCCAATTATGTGGGATTGCTAATGTGAGATATTGTGCTAGAGAGTGTACCAGAAGAGGGTCGGTAGGATGGATAATTTTAGGCTTATCACAAAAAAAAATTCATTGGGAGGCGATAATAGAAGATAATTGATTGGATTGTGGGGCTGAAGGCATACTCATGCACATAATCAGACACATGGTTCTGTAGATCATGAGACATGTTAAGGATTCAATAATCTGGAGTAGAGGGGATTTTAATATTGTTATGGATGAGGTCATGTGACCCATGACTGTATAATCTGTCATTGTATATATAGTGGGCATGTAGTGGATGTAACATTGTGGTAAAGGCATCATTTTTATAATTGATATCCTAGGTGTGTTCTACGCGGACCTTAGGGAGGTGGATGTGGTAGAGGAGTATCAATAGTTGGATCTCTATATGGAGGATCATTAAGTGGATGGTGACACTCTGAGTTAATTCCACCACCACCCCCCTAGTGGCACATGTCAGGCTCATAGATAAGGTGGATGAGGCTTTGTTTAGTTAAAGTCCAAAAATTTATATAACCAGGAAAACATGGGATGATTCATTGTATGTTGTGTCTTCTATAATTTATATTAAACACTTATTAACACATGCTTGAGTCATTTTGTTCATATCCCAATCCATTTGGTAAAATGATGTATACCATAGATTATATGGCTATGAAGTCATGGAAAAAGCTTCATATTGGATAAATTCAGCGAGTCCTTAAATCTACTCATGGTTTAAGTTCATGATACATCAAGCATACAAGGGAGAAAAATTCCTTCCACAACAAGGCATTGTATTTGTAAAAGGATTAAAGATTTTATAGGTAAGTCAGTACCACCCGAATAAGTTATTTTTTTGGTGTGGGGGAAGAGTTCCTTTGATTTGTATGTTCATGGGCACTGGTTGTAAATTTTTTCTCCGGGGAAACTTGTGTCACAATGATGAACCCATGTGAAATCATATGGGTCATGGACTGGTTTTCTATAGATCATGCTCATGTAGTCTATTAGCAATGGTGTATTGTATATAAGTATGTTTTTGGGAAAGCTTCACTATGGTTGGTTATATGGAATTTGGGGTTGAGTAGTGTAATAGAGTCTTCAAGGAGATGATGATGAGTTTGATCAATGATCTCATGAGTAAAAAATGTGTGACTCACAATCTAAACATGGATTTTTTGGTTTTCTCCTTTTGGTGGTAGAGGCAGTTTTTAATCAGTTGGATTTATTTTATTTGAATATCTGCAAAATAAATTATGTCGGTGTATGGTTCATGGTTGGAGATGACCATTGGAAGAGTGTTAAATTGAGGTTTATTATTTCAACAAAATTAAATTAATATGTTTACCCTTTCACTTTGACACCAATGATCGACAGAGTATGGGACAATATCTCCCTTCCAGTGATGGATGAAAAAAGGAGAGAGGGGGTCGCGACAGACTCAAGTCATGATGGTGAAACCACCTATATCATGTTCTAGTGGAAAAAAATGGTTTACCTACACTAGAAGTTATAACATTTCTCCCTGAGGTAGGATATTTAGTGTTTTATGTCTATATCCAATTTATATGATTTTTCTAAAATATTTATGAAAACTATTTTTTCTTATCTCAATTCTATAGGAGGAATTTTGATGTAATTTTCTGTAAAAATGGGGGTTCTATAAAAGAATAGGAATTTAATATTTGGATATCCCAATCGCATGGTTTGAGGTATGGGATATAATCTAGGTGATTTCCTCTTTTCGGGTAGATGACATTTTAGTATTAAATGTTATATACATGGGGTACATGTCATGTAGAGGACCTTGGTCGTGTTGATGAGGATGTGGACAGATATGTATTGTTGAGGGAAATGTTCATGTGGTACTACCTATCTAGAGGACACAAGAATGATATTCCTATAGGATCCAGAGCTGGAGGACATGAAAATTTTCATCATGTACTAGGGCACGCCAGGTATTGGGGCTGAAGACCATCTGTGTAGACATTGTCACCCAATAAGTGTGGGAGAAAGAATTACCATGGTTTGGGTGAGGTGAGACACACCATAAACAATAGGAACGTTCTATTTAAGCTGTCATTTCAACTAAAAAAATTAAAGAGATGAAATGATCAGTTGACTATGTGGGGTCACCCATAGTGTGAAACCTAGTGCAAGTGTACTTTTCATGGATACATTCATTATACATATCTTCTACTTAGAGAATATTCTTTAGGAACATGAGTATCATATATTAATCATATCATAATTTATAATCCAATGGTATCCTTCATAGTGGCATACAAGATATGACATAGCATGATTCATGAATGAATCATTATTAGGAGTGCATGACCATGGGTAGTTATTTGGATGGATTTTTGGAGATATATCAAGGTTAGTAAACAACCCTACCACACAAGGATTCATGTTCTCTATACTCATTAGGCCAGTAGATTAGTACTCCCACATTACCAGGGCCTCATTCCTCTATCCATGACATAGTTGTGACATGAGACATGAAAAGAATGATTCTAGTTTTAGTAATACTTGACTGATATCAGATATTTTTTAGAGGGACTGTTGGATTGGAACTCACATTTCATATTAGGGAATGTTTCCCTTAACTCCCAGAATTATAAATATGTAACTGCTCCATAGGGGGATTCAGTCCCCTACCCATGGATTAGTTCCCTTATATTCGTTACTTCCCTATAAAGTATGGTTGTGTTTCCCCCATGACATTCATACATGTATAGGTGGTACTCCCTTATAAGTTGGTGAATGTCGTCTAACATGATTTTGGTACACACCCATTATCAAAATTCAGTGGGGAGTAAGACCTCCAACGTATTAGGAGATCCACTGGATGAAGAGTGTAGTTATGAGGAGCGGGATCATCCATTTATTATATGTGATACATGGGGAGGAGTTAGTTTTGCTTAAATATGGTGAGGTTTGGGCCACTCCATATGGGTTCTTCAAAGTTATCACATGATGGATAGGATTTAGTACACCATCGGTTGTGTGGATGTGGTGAGGTAAAGGTCCATCATTTTTCCTCTCCCAAGAGGTGTCACATAGTGCTTTGTTTAGAGTTACATATGCATCGAATTTTACTGAATTATAGAGGGGTGTACCTCTACCCAGGAGATCATATAATCTTACATGAGGTAGAATATAGTGGGTAAAACACCTATAGTGATGGGAAATAGAGTTAGACTGAGATAGATCTAGGATGACTCATCATTCATAGATGGGTTATAGTGATTGAGAAACTCATTCATTCTCATTAATTATTCCTTGCGAATTAACTAACAGGGGTTGGGTTGACCATCACATATGCGTATTTATTGAGAAATTATATGATTTCCTATAATTAAATACCTTTTATTTTTAGTTTTGTAAAACCTAATATGTATGATTATACTCACCTATATGTTATCTTTTCCCACACATGGTGTCTATTCTTCGGATGTCTTGCACGTCAACAGTGCTATCTGCGGCCCCTCATATATTAGGGATACCGGATCTTGGTGCTAATGATGTATGGTGGTCATATTATAGATTAGAGAGGGGATCTTTTTAGTTATCCAATTTTTTTATTTTATTCATGTATAGAATCCATTCTATTTGGGTGTGTATTTTTACATTTTTTCATTATACTATGCTAATGTATTCAGATTTTTTATTATAGTTTTTGACGTGCATGGTTTATATTCTAGATATTTTAGCTTTTGATACATGAAGACTTTTTCATGGATATTTTTAGTTAGTAAAAACATGTACTTTTTCTATGACTTCCCATATCAGTTATTTCCTCTAAATTGTAGTAACATGACCAAGAAATATTGTAGATAGGCTGGTGGTAGATGTTTCCCAACCATACATCAGCTAGCTGGTCCTCATCGGTCCGTTTCATGATAGTGATAATTACAAAATAGTATGATTTTGATGAAATATCATATGACTTTTTAACATTGTGAAAAAATCATGTTCCCAAAAAATGAATTTTGAAAAATTTAAACCCACTAATGCAAAAAAAAAATATTCTCTGAAGGAAAAAGCATCACATCTAAAATGTTGTTCTTATAATAGTAAGAATCCTAGATCTTCTCTAGATTATGATCAATCATGTCAACCCGTAAAATTGAGTAAGCGATATCTAAATGAAGGATATAATTATTTATCCTATTTTCTAGAATAAAATAGATTAATCAATAGAACCTTGCATAACTATTCTTATATTGCTAATATAACATAAAAACAGTTCTACGATTCAATATTAGTTTGTTTTTGTCTGATTTATTTTTATAGATGTGATTGACTATGTTATTTATATGTAAATAAATTCTAATGTTATAAGAAAAAATATAGAGTTGTTTTTGTATGTAGAGAGAGGTTTTATCTTTCTATGTTTTTTGAATTTCAAATGAGAATCTTGATGATGATTTCTATTATGATGCTAGAATATTTTCTTAATCCATAGAATAAAAAATGTATTAGTATAAATATCTAATGGAATATGGGTCGATGAGTAACTTATCATATAGGTAAAATTTTCCTAATGATCATGAATGATGAAAAGGAAAAAACAGGATGATACTATAGCAGCAACAGGACTGTTACAGCGGTGCCACTATAGCAGTGGAGGTACTGTAGAAGATACTGTAGAGGAGGTGGTACTATATCAGTTAATGTTGTAGTGTTGGTGCTGTAATAATACTGTTCACTGAGGGGCCGTTGTGCCAAAACAATTTCATTAAAGCCTTGTATTCAGGCCACTTGGCCTTCAGCCGTCAGGCTATGTAATGGGACTCCATATACCCTAACTAGAGAAGTATATTTTCTTTAAATAATAAGTTGTGTCTTCAGTCCTAAACTTAAAAAAATACACCACATTGGGTACATGAAAATGATATGAGAAATTAACGAGGTTATTATAAGGTAAAAATATTTTCCTATGAGAAAGAAAAAATTGTTTCAAAGTAATATATAATTAATGATGTTGAGAAATAAAAGGAATGGATGATGTGAGGGTGTCGCTTTGTAGAGTCCTGATGAAAAAGAATAATAAGTGAGCATAATACCTATGATCTAAAACAAGCATCAACATATCATTTAGAATGTTAAATCAATGAGTTCATATGAGTTTGATACTGAAAAGAAGTTGTACACATGGATGTTCATGATATGAGTAGTGTAATTGAATGTAATATAAGATCATTGGAAGGGATCTATATCTAATGTTGTTATAGAAGCTAAATACTCACGATCATTTTCCATTCTGGTAACATTTTATGTATAATGTAATGGTGAAATTGCTCATTCTAGTGTGACTCTTAACCAACACAGATTGGATCAATGCAAGTACATTAAGCTGGTATAAACTAGTGTTTATAGTTAAGAATTTTTTGGTAGGAGGACTAGATAACCATCATTATGAGTCTTTTTTTTGTGAAGGGGCCGAACCATATAAAAATTCCCATGACCATTATTCTTATATTTTTTAAACATGAGTGAGGTTTATATTTTATATTTTAGTAAATATATTATTAAAATGTTCCAGAGACCAATTTTTTAATAAGATTTATAAACAACTTGTTATAATGATTTATCAACCTTTATATATGGAGTTATCTGTTCATAAAGACATGAATACGTATTAGTATTAGGTCTATTTTTTGATTCAACCAATTGATACATATGAAAAATATGAATTACATCAATAAAAATTGTGTGTCTATATTAGATGAGAAAAACAATCATTTATGGATGAATAGAATGTTTCTTTATCATCTATCCTTTGGATTGGAGGATTGAGAGTTTTAGTTGATGGTTTTAAACTTATTGATGTGACTGATCCAATGAATATTTCAAATAATATAAATATGGATAATAATTGTATGACACAAAATTATATTATGATGAAATTTTTAGATATGGTCTACACAAATGTGATACGAATTCTACCGGCCAAATAAAATTGGGACAAGATGGAATATGTCTACAAACGAAATGTCAATGTTAAAGAGGAAAATCTACAGATCTAGAGTAGAATGTTTGAAGAGATCATGAATATTGATTAAGAAAATACTGATGATTTTTTAATTGGGGAAATGATGTTTTAATAAATATCAGTTGTTTGGTGTAATGTTTGATGTTTCTACAATTGTAATGATGCTCATAATGAAATTTTTCATGACAGTTTGATCTTAAAATCCCAACTCATTATGATATAAATGATCTTTTCATTGATGTATTTTAGAACTAATTTCATATCATATGAAATAAGAAATATTCTAGATTTCGATAAAACTATAAAATAAGATATAAAATTTGATTCCATTTGTATGATGAAAATAAAATAGCATGTTGATGATGGAAATTTGACTGACACTGAATATGAGGAGGATGATAGATACTATCTTAGATATACTGGTCATATTTGAAAGAGGTTAAATAAGGGAAAGTAATATATTAAAATAAATTTTCCACTTAGATTCAACATGTTTAATGGAATTGGAACGTTTGAATTTCTTTTCTTAAGAATGTTGTGGAAATTATTTAATATTAAGAGGATGATAACCTGCACAAAAAATTTTATGATAAACTATAAAAGGAATCTTCCAAATATGGAAGAATCATTATGAAATTTTCTAGAAGTAAGAAAATAAATGTGTTGAACAAATAAGAAGGATCCAACTACTCCTCTAACAATGAATATAAATGTGAATGAAATGATAAATTTCTAATTAATTGATAATGTTGAAAAAGTATTTGACACTTGATGATGTAATGATGTTTATTAAGAACCAACTACGCTAAAACAAATTCTAAATGATTATCTTAAAGCATCTATTGTGTAGAACAAAAGTATAAAGAATGTAATGATAAAGTAAGTGTACAAAAATAATAAGATGATATAGGAGAATAATGAGTTTGAAAAGAAATAATAATCTCTTGTTGATGAAATATAGGTTTAAATATACTAAAAAGAAGAAGATGATAAAATATATTGAATAATGGTTTCCCTTGTAGTAAGATGATCTATCACAGTCATGTTTTACATGTCTTGAGGCTATGAGTGTTCAAATGTGGTTAATTTAAGAAATCAAATATTCAAATAATTTAAAGACTAAATCCTGAAAATCAATGAAGAGTGCATACAAAACTAATTTTTTTAAAATTGTACCTCATATGTTTGTTTATAATTCTATTTTTACAAAAAAATGTATTTTAAAACTCAATAATATGATCATGAATTGATCTAAAAAAATTGGGGTAAACATTCACTTACCTTGGTAGAATATTGGAAGACATCTAGAAGGTCTATGACTCTAAAACAGAAAAAAATACTGACTCAATGGGTACCACCAGAATATCATTTTTGATTGCATTTTCCGTAGAATGTTTTTTATCAAAGAAGATTCATATTTTGAGGATAATATTCTTTATATAGTGTTTTTGGGAACAAATCCAATATATTCTGGTACAAAATGTTACCAACTAGATTGACGAATTAAGTTTTGGGGAGTGCTAATCAGATGAGAGGAATTATGGTTCATATATAAGACATGATTTAAGGACAAATACATATAACAACTGAATTTCTTGTGGTTTCATGTAGAATATTTGATCATTATAGTAATAAGGTATTATTCATTATAATAAAAACATGCCATAAATTGTTCTACATGATGATAATGGATTGGGTATTCAAAAACCCATGGAAGAAGAATCATGTCTTGATAAAATTACCTAGAATTCTTGGAATTTAACTAATTTTGGTGTTATTGACTATAAGTTTAATTCCCACAATATAGGTTATAAGAATATTCTTAATTTTTTTAGGAACATTATGGAGTTGAAAATTAGGTAATTATATTTCTTTTACTATAAGTTGATTTATTTCTACTAAAATTGCAGCCCAATTATTGAAATTAATTATTTTTTATAAAAGGAAGTACTATTGAATAATATTAATATTGTTCATTAGCTATTTTTTAAGGGAATATAGTTTTTTAAAAAATAATCATGTATTGTTAGAAGCTTAAATTATGGATTGATCATTACTCAATGAAAATGAACAAATAATTTTTTGTTTTTAATTGGTGATGAAAACTATATCTGTTATCATAGTGACAATGATGATAGAATGATATAAAACATGAGGAAAGTCCAACATGGACCAAAATACATTGAACAATATGAAATTTTAGTTAATTAGTGAACTCCCAACATTAAATACAAGTGGTAATGTGGATTGTGGAACCTATCAGAAATGGATGATTAGTCAATTATACAATAAGATGGTTGATATTCCCCCTACAAGATCATTGGAATTAATTCACAATTTTTTTGTTTCCATTATATTGATTGTATAAGATATGGTTAATATTACATTACATTCATTAATTATTTTATTTAAACAAACCCAATGATTTTTATCAATAACATGAATGAATGCACTAAAATGTTTAATATTTTAGGTTTCATGTTGAGATGGAGTTGGGATTCATAATTAATAATTTGGGATATGTTAATGTAAATAAATATAAATTTTATTCTTATAAATGATAACATTCCGAACATAGAAAAAATAATTCATTAATAAAACTATAAACCTTCCATTATAATATATATTTAGATAGAAATAATTGAGGAATTGTTGAAATTGAATAACAATTCTAGTTGGAAAAAATGTCTACAGAGTATTTTTAGAGAGCAGATGTGTGTACTTATATACACATTCCAAATAAATGGATTTTGAGTCCTAATACATATTCACCTACATATGAGATTTTATTAACAAGAATCCAGTACTGAAGAATATATATTTATTTGGGGGTCTATATTTTATTAGAATCATATCAATCTAATAATTTTTGTAGTTAAAGATGACGAAGAGTAAATTATGGAATACCTATCTAGTGGTCGTGGATATATGTTCTTCAATATAAGGATACACATGATTTTTTGGATGTTTTGATGTTAAACTCTTTGAAAATCATTACAATACTAATGTGTTTATTGAGCATGAAATATATGAAATACAAGTAGACAGTGATTATAATTTTTAAAACTCTCTTTTAAAACACGAATAATTTGAGTAGAAAGTTTTTTTATTTATTCTTATAAGACGACTAATGATGTTTCTCTAGTAAATTAAGGTTTAAGAGATTAAATTTTATGAATACATAATGACATAGAGAAGATAATAGGAAACCCATTGGTACTATTTAAAATAATAAAATTGCTGATAATAGATTACCAAAAAACTCTTATATCATTTATTAATCCTATAACCCTATATAAAGGTATTGAACAAGAAGATATGTTCTTGTGATGAATAATGAGATAAGTAAAATTGAAAATAAATCCACTTGGTGCATTGTATCAAATGCCTAATGAGTAAATTTTTTTTGACACCATGTAAATATTTAGAGAAAAAATTTATTAATATGTCGACATGATAAGAACCAATGATAAATTGGTATACAATTTATATAATCAAATGGAAGGGATCAATATTGAAGAAACCATTGAATCAGTTGCAAGAATTGGAAAAATTAATAAACTTTTGGAAATTAATGAACTTATACATGAAAAAGTGTATCATATAGATATTAAATAAATATTATTGAATGTTGATCTTTTATAATAATTATTTATTGATTAACCACATGGTTATGTTAGGATAATAATGGAAACATTGTGTGTAAACTTAGAAAATCATTGTATGGAAGGAAAAATGATCCCATAACTAGGTAATGAAAACATGATTGGTACCAAAATAAAATGGGATATTCCAAAGGGATAGTTGATAAACAATAATGTTAATGAGATTTAAATAGGTGCACATGTTTTCATTATTAATGTTTATTATATAAGTTTTGAAATTGATTATGGGTATATCTTTTTTGGAATTTTCCCAATAGATGACAAAATAATTTTACATTTTCATAATATAAGTACTAAATTATTTTCAAAGATTAGAAATTGAGTAGTATAAAAATATTATAGTTTTTCATATATGAAATATTATAGAGATTTCATGACAGAACTATTGAATGGATGATTCATGGGAAGTATTAAAACCCATTTTAGTCGGGGTAAACATGATCTAGGTTCAAAATGCTAGAAAGGTAGATCAGTAAGAGTTTATAAGAGTCATTAGACTCTGTTTTTATTTAAAAATAGAAAAACCTAACATAGACTAATATATGGTACTCTTTTATAGAATTTATTTTAGACCATGGAATCCACACATGCTATTATAAATGACAGTTCGAAGATTTGTGAAGTGAAAAATGAACCATAGACTATTAAACAATTGCATCTCATATTTGAATATTCAAGATATCACTATTGTATATAGGGATGGGGAAAGTACATAAAAATGTTCTACTTTTGGAATGACATTCTTCATTGGTGAGGGTTGTGTGTGAATATACAATATGAAACTATATTCAGTTCTACTCATCACAATATATGTTGAATAGGTTGAAGCTACACAATCATACACTCAAATATTATGGATGGTTATATAGTTAACAAATTTGAAGGATGAGGATGAGATTCAATTAAAGATACTATGTGACAACTAGTGTGTAATAAATCGTCAAAGAATATTTTGTAGCATTATAGATCCAAAAAATATAAAAAGGAATTATTTCAAGAAGGAAAGAGTTACTAATTAATAAAATAGTTTGAAATATGTATAATCCAAAAATCATACTATATATATATTTTTAAAAATTCAATGTCAAGGTAGATATTTGAATAGTTGAGTTTAAAACATTATGTTCATCCCTTCCTTATCACATAAATATTATATAAATTTAAACCTACTAGGATTTTGAATGAATTTACAAATGGTGATAAATAGTTCCACAACTCTTTATCAAATGGAGAGATAATTCTTGATTAAAGTGGACTATGAAAATTATTTTTATTAGAGTATTTGGTTCATTCATAATGGGAGAGTTTCTTTAATGTAATATTAATAGTGAGAAAAGGATGTACGATTTGAGGAGAAGTTCACATTTTTCACATAGCCAAAATTTCTTATCATTGAGAAATGAAATTCTCTTAATAACCTTATCTTTTTAGATAGTTTGGTGTAAGAATGATTTAATTATAGAAAATTTGTGGTAAGATGATTATCATGAGGTATGATGTTTTTTAACAAAAAAACAACTATATATTGAGAGAGTTGAATTTAGTTTCTAATAAATCTAAATGATGATGATTAATGTCCCCTTGGAGTTTTGAAGGTTTTAATTTATTTCCAATTTTTCTTAGAATCAATAGAGGTCGTTGATGCGTGATATTAAATGATTACTACATTTTTGAGTTAGAAACATATCATTGGTAGGTTTTTTAATATGTTTTCTGTGAGAATGTGGTATTATTGAATTACATTATTGAGCGTTGAATTTGGATAGGTAAATTATAAAATTGGATGACTTTATAAAATATTTGAGTACTGTTTATGATGTATTGATCCATGTATGATATTTAGTGAATGTAGAAAATTCATTTTTCATATATAGATAATCGTTTTCCACTATATTAGTTAATATAGTTATGCATATGAGAGTTTTGATGGACATTGAAAATATGTATAAGTAAATTATTATATGAGAAAATCGAGTAAGTCAATTATCCCAAAAGTATGAAATTTTGTGATCATGCGTGTTTTTTGAGATAGAAATATTTTTAAAACTAAATGATCATATGTCTTTTCTAAACCTCATATGACTTTACACATGCATGTATTATTTTTTTAGAAAACTTGAATAGGGAATTCACTTATATAGAAGTGAAGTGGACAATATGTATGATATTTCACATTATGATAAATGTGAGTCCATATGATATTTTAGGAACTATCATACAAATTTTTTCATTTGTGAAAAATTATGTTTCAAAAACAATGACATTCTAAATAATTCAAACCAAGAGATGCATGCTCATTTCGTGGAAGATCACAAGATCACGTCTATAATTTGAATAAATTAATATGATGATTATGAAATCCCCTCACAATTTGAAAAAACGTATCAAAATATAAAAATGAATACATGAGATATTAATAAAGTTGAAATTCATTTATATTATTTTCAATAATAATGTTATTTTTGTGATTTGAATTTTTTTGTTGTTTTTTAGTTCTTAAAATCACTTGAAAATATGTAGTTATTAAAGATGAATTTTTTTAAATTAATTTATTATTATTGTTAAAATTTAATGGGATGTTGAGATACATATTATTTATTATGAAAATAGTATTGTATATTGGATATTTTGTCATGTAGAAATAGATGATGTTTCCTTTTTAGTAATTTCAATATCAAAAGTGTTTTTTTGTGATGAGTTTAGTTTTTAAGTTGAAACCTTCTATTATTCTATGGATGAAGGAAATGAAATTAGTACTTTTAGAAGATTAATCCTAGATCCCATTAGTAGAGATTAAAGGACGTCTGCCGAAGAAGCTATAATCATTTTTTTACTCTATAATGGTTATATCATAATCTACATCAACATTAGGTTTTTGTGCATTATAAAGTAATAAATACATTATAATATATATTATTATATTTAACTATTACTATTATACAACCATATTACATATTTTATCTATCGTACAAAAAATAAAGCCCTACAAGTGTGTAAGTACAACTTACCGTCTCCACACCATATATTTCTTTTTATCAAAACATTAATTGGATGTGTATATTGATGTAAATAATGAATATATTTAATATATATGTAATTATATTGATTTTAAAAAAATTTATATACCATACACTTCATTATTCTATTACTATTAAGGGAATTATATTGTTTCCCGTGTTTATGCTCCAGCTACCTTCTCCAAGACGCCATTCATTTTTTTTTCAATTATAAAAATTCATGAATTGTAATTAGAATTAATATAATTAATTCATATGACATATAAATTTTGATCATAATGTAGATGACCTAAATATATCATATTCACAAGAACCATGACCTACATGAAAATACATGAAAGGAAAATGAAGTAGTAGACATCCATAACACGTGTAATACCAATTATTATGAACTAATGCATGATAAGAAAATTTAATATGATAATATATAAAATGATAAATATGTATATGGTTGTAGAATAAATTATTAACAATATTAAAACCATTATATATGAGGTTGAAAACATTTACCTAATGGAAAGCACAAGGTATGATATTTCCGTCTGACATTTACATCTGTGAGATACACGCCTTATTAAAAAATTATTTATTTGGTTGAGATTATATATTCCCTAATTAATATAATATCATTAATCACCATATAATGATGGTATTTAATATTTCATTATATTTTTTGGGGTGAACGTCTCAACATATTACACATTAGAAAGACTTTGTTTCAGAATCTCATCATTATTTGAGATTATTTCTATTTGTGTCTCCAATGAGGATTATTTAGCTTCCATGTCAATGTTTTCGAGAAAAT
Organism: Viscum album; assembly: GCA_963277665.1. Taxonomy (NCBI): domain Eukaryota; kingdom Viridiplantae; phylum Streptophyta; class Magnoliopsida; order Santalales; family Viscaceae; genus Viscum; species Viscum album. Next base: position 1,656,157,388 of record OY728138.1, on the reverse strand, counting down.
GATTTAAAAATTGATTTTAATATTCATCTATGATTGTTTAATGTATTAATTTGACCATGTTTTTCTTTTTATTAAATGGTTTGAATGATTTATTTTATTTTTCCTAATAAGGTGCTTTATGAAATTTCTGATAAAAATACAGATGGGATGTTTTTTAACAAATGAAGAATGAGATATATTCTGGCCATCATGATTCATTACTGTTTTGAAAAATAATCTACAATTTTACAATATTATTTTCAAATATTTTTTTTTATAATTTCAGGATCTTTCAATAAAAATTATTTAAAAAAATTGAATTTATTTCAAAAAAATCAATGATTTTGTTAAAGTGTCTTCATCCAAGTAAACATATATTATTTAATATTATGCCTAATTATTTTTTATCTCTTATTATGTAATATACCATATTTTTTAATAGATTAATATCAGTTTGACTGTTGATGTTTTATTGTGATACAGTTATTTATTTTTGGTTAATGTAATTCACAATTCGTATGTAATTTTTTAATATGATTGTTTATATTTTTTATGATTTACACATTTTATATGAATAATCTGTTGGACTTATTATGTAATTGTTGTTGTCATTTATCTTACCTAAATTCATCTGTAGGTGTAATTAGAAAAATTAGATTAGTTTTTGGTAGAGGTCCTACCCATTTATAATGATATATTGGATTTTTCATGGACAATATGTTTTAGATTTCAAGCATTATAAATTTTATCATTATGAGTTTAGTTATTAATATTCAATGAGATTATTCAATGGGTATAATATATATAGGTATGATTCATTGACATGTGATTATTTATAAGGGATTATTGTATTATCTATTATTCCTGTCATATAATTCTCAAGTTATTGATTAATGTAATTTGATCTTGTATATTACCTTTACATAATCGTTTATGACTATTTATGATATCTTAATTTGAATGTATTCTATTTATATTCATTTGTGCTCACCCCATTCTTATGTCTCACTTCCCTCGATGTCTACTAAACTATGTGGTCCTTTGGGGAGTAATTTCTTATATCTTATGCCAATGTCATAAAGCTAGGCACCAAATATGGGCTACAAGTATAAGCCAATTACAATGACCCCCTTTATTCATTTTTCTGGATTCATTGATCATTTTATGGGTTGATTAGATTTTACCAACACTAATGAGTTCATGATGAGCTTTTTTTGATTGTGTGGTAGGTGATACCCTATATTTTGGGGGTTTTGTGTTCCTAAGGGGTATACTTACATTCCCCAATATATAGAGTTTTAGTTCATTTGTTTTTTCTTCTGTAGATGACATTCATGATGGTAGTGATTTTGGTGATCTGGGATATGGTAGAATAAAGAGGATATTGGAGGTGACTTTGCACTATGGTAGGTATAGAGATTTTATCTGAATCTTTTCCATTTTACATGTTATATAGTTTTAGTCTGATTCAGTCTCTTATTTAATTTGGAGTGTATTTTTCCAATTTTAGTTTGTGATACGCTGCTGTATTCCTATAATTTCCTAGAGGTTATTACATGGATGGTTTAAAATATATATTTTTAGAACATTTTTACCAAAACATTTCTTAATGTGGATGATTTGTGAGTGCATATAGGTACATAGGCTAAGGCTTCCCATATCAGTTATTACATTTTAGTAAAATTCACTAGAATTTGGTATGTCGGATCCTAGCATGAAATTGTTGCAACCGAACCTTATTATATCCAAGTGGGCCCCGATGGGTCATGCTGTGATAGGGTTGTTTCAGAGAAGTTAATTCTCGAGGATTGTGAATGGAGTTTTCTCACTATATAAATTTGTTTGGACTTGAAGAAATTATGTTGGAGTATCTTTGGTACTACTTTTATGGTAGGGGACCTAGTGTTTGTGGGGTGGCCGACATATCCATTCCATGGGATTGTAACTAAATTATTGTATACTCTCTATACTATGGTATATTATGTGGGGATCCGTGGTATATGCAATATTATAACCAAGTATTTTTAATATCGTTCTTCAGTAATATCCCCAGATATGTTCATCGAATAATGATTAGTCATGATAATTTATCGTATTCCTCTGTGGTGAGCACCACACAATATTCCTATGAAATATTATGATGATTTTTGGTTGAGTTATGAGGGAATAGTTCAAGGACCCCATGTTGTTGTGTTTCCTCTAGGTGGGAACTTAGCAGTGTTTCCCCCTGTCGAGCTGTGAAATGATCCACCACCAGTGTCCTGAAAACAGTACCAATGACAATTTTAGAATGGGATAGTTCCCACATATTAGGCGGATTAAAAGGTGCACATTCCTAACATATTTCCTGATTTCCAATGATATTAAAGACTGAGGTAAAATGGCGAGGTAGTCTCTCTGGTAGTTGAGGATAGGATCGAGGTGGGTGTTCTGTTTTTTGGATGTCTTGGACTCTATCTGATCAAATGGATACACAAGAGACCATTCATATTATTGGAGATGGAATGAGATGGAGGAGTTTGATGATGTAGAATAGTGATAAAAAGTCACACTATTGGTTATACATATAGAAGCTATTCTTTGTTGAGTAACACCCTTTTAGTTTGTTCTCTTTAAGGATTAAAGAGCTCCTCATGCTGCAATAGGGTGACATCTCTATTGGTGAGTATACTATGTGGTTCAGAATGCACACGAATTACACTATTAACATGTTGTGAGCTGGATAATTATGGGAGCATAAGATTGAGTAGGGCCATTGTAAAAACATCAATGCAGATATGTTATCATTTCTCTATCCCAATTATGTGGGATTGCTGAAGTGAGCTATTGTGGTATAGAGAGTACCAGAAGAGGGTCGGTAAAACAGATAATGTTAGGATTATCACAAAAAATTCATTGGGAGGAGATAGTAGAAGATAATTGATTATATTGTGGAGATGAAGGAATACCCATGCACATAATCAGACACATGGTTCTGTAGACCATGAGACATGTTAAGGATTCAATAATCTGGAGTAGAGGGGATTTTATGAATGTGATGGATGAGGTCATGTGACACATGATTGTATAATCTGTCATTTTATAGATGGTGGTCATGTAGTGGATGTAACATTGTGGTAAAGGCATCATTTTTATAATGGATATCCTAGGTGTGTTCTACGCGGACCTTAGGGAGGTGGATGTGGTAGCTAAGTAGCAATAGGTGGAGCTCTATAGGGAGGATCATTAAGTTGATGGTGACACTATGAGTTAATTCCACCAACCCCCCCCCCCCCTATTGGCACATGTCAGGCTCATAGATGAGGTGGATGAGGATTTGTTTAGTTAAAGGCCAAAAATTTATATAACCAGGACACACATGGGACAGGATTAAAAATTTTATAGGTATGTCAGTGCCACCCGAATAAGATATTTTTTAGTTGTGGGGGAAGAGTTCCTTTGATTTGTATGATCATGGTCACTGGTTGTAAATGGTTTCTCTGGGAAAAATTTTGTCACTATGATGAAACCTTGTGAAATCATCTAGATCATGGACTGGTTTTCTATAGATCATGCTCCTGTAGACTATCAGCAAAGGTGTATTGTATATAAATATGTTGTTGGGAAAGGTTCACTATGGTTGGTTATATAGAATCTGGGGTTGAGTAGTGTAAGAGAGTCTTCAAGGAGATGATGATGAGTTTGATCAATGATCCCATGATTAAAAAATGTGTGACTCACAATCCAAACATGGATTTTTTGGTTTTATCCTTTAGGTGGTAGAGGCGGTGTTTAATATGTTGGATTTATTTTATTTACATATCAGAAAAATAAATTATGCCAGTGTTTGGTTTTGTGAAGACCCGTAAAATTCAAGGGTAATTTTTTCTTAATTTTTTTTTGAAATTTTACAAGAACGCGGTTTCTGACGGCACCTGATTCTGAGGCCCGGAGTGCCCGGAATTAATTTCCAAAGTTTGGCTCGGGTACATTCAGTGAACGAACGAGCGGGAATTTCTAACTTTTAAACCGGTGCCCGGAATCAAATTCTGAGGGTACCGATGAACTCGCAGCACCGATATTCGCTTAAGGGGACTTTTTCCGAGGATGCGTTTATTGCGGGTTGAAATTTAGTTTTTGGGTTTTAGAATAAGTTAAATAAAATTTGTTGAATACAATTTTTATTTTAACTTGTTGTTTTTTTTAAAAAAAACCTCCCAAAGGGAGTTAGGGGTGGGACCCACAACCACATAACCTCCCTTGGGAGGATTAAGTGTAGTGGGGCCCACACGAACCCCAACTCCTCAAATTCTCTCAAAACCTCCCCTTTAACCCGTTTCAATTAATGTTTGACAACTTGGCTTAATTAATTGAAGAGGGTTAATTTAAATTTCAAACCATTGAAATTTTAAGAGGAAGGTTGTGTAATAAAATAAGCTTAAGCTTATTTTATTATGTTGGGTTGGTTTCCTTTGCTCTTGAGATGATTTGAGAGCTCCTTCTTCTTCTTCAAACATTGACGAAGAACACGAAGAACACTCAAGCTCTGACGAAGAACGCCGCTCCTCTCTTCTTCGTAGCCGGTTGTTTCCGAAGATCGATGATGCCTTCTGTGTCAACGAAAGGGAACGCCCTCCTCGGACTTCCTTCATCGGCTTATGAAGATTCACCAACGACATACCTCTTCGGACGTACCTCTTCATCAACGGAATTGACGAACATTTACCGCGACGCCCGACCTCCGCGACGTTGTCTTCCGCGGGTCGTTGACAAACATCGTACTTGAAACCGGGGTAGGGGTTTGTTGTTGATTATTTAATTATTCTCGTTCTTGATATTAGAATCTCTAACTTTGAGGATAACGAATAATTGATATCGTCTAACGAGAGGGGGGTCAGACCGCACAAACACGGCCGGATTCCCCCTCCCTTGTTCTTGATTATTATTATTTTCTTGTGGATGAACGAGATGGCGTGGTGCCGTCGCACCACGAGGGAATTCAAACGGATATATTGCGCGGCGCCATCGCGCCGCGCCGTGGATGGATCATCATGAACGCGACGCCTTCGCGCCGCATCGAAGAGAGTTGAAGGCGCCGCGAACGGAGCGGGGCTGCGGCGGAAGGGCACGGTGCCGACGCACCGTGCCGGACGACGAAAGCCGCAGCCGGTTCCGGGCCGCGGCGGGACGTGATGACCGGCGGCCAGCCGCGTCGCTAGTGCCGGAAAAAGGAAGAGGACCGGCCCATGCCGGTCCTGTTGTGAGGAAGCCGGCCGGCCAGGTCGGGCCGGCCGGGACGGTGCTAAACCGGGGGAATTAAATTCCCCCGGGCAGTTTTTTTGGCCCTCCATAATAAAGGGGGGCCGGTTTCATAAAGGGGGCAGGTGGCCCCCCGTTTCCCTCAAGGCAGGCCCCCACGAGGGGGGCCGGTTTTCTCCAAGGCGCAGCTTTTAGCTGTGCCGCCAGCTAAGCAGAAGCGGGGGCCTTGCCCCCCGCACGTGGCCCCGAGCGGCGCCTGGCCGCGCCGCCGCCGGCCGGGCCGCGCCGCCGCCGGCCGGGCCGCGCCGCCGCCGGCCGGGCCGCGCCGCCGCCGGCCGGGCCGGGTTGGACCCGGGTCGGGTCGACCCGGTTCGCGCCGACCCAGGGGGGGTCGGGCCGGGTCAGCCCGGACCGGGACCCCCCATTTTCGAAACGACTTCGGTCTTTTGGCCATAACTTGAGCTAAGGACCTCCGATTGAAGAACCGTCAGCGGCGATACGATCCTTGGACCGAGACAGTCGATTCGGTTCATCGCACTGAAGGATTCAGAATACTTTGAGTTCGGCCGGGTTGGTTCGTTCACGAAACCAACCGGGACTTCGGAGCGGAAACGCTCATATCTTGAGCTACTGACGTCCGATTGACGTGCCGTCAGCTTTGTTGTGTTCCTCTTAGTGAGACGGATCTTTTAGAATATTTCGCCCGAGTTTTGGATGCAGGTGGAGTACAGTCGGGTTGGTTTTGCCTTAAAAACCAACCGGGCCCCTGGGACAAAAAAGCCAATAACTCTCAGACCGGGCGTCTGATCGACGCGCCATCTATTGCGTTGAGTTCCTGTTGACGATACGAAACTTTTGGATACATCAACTCTGGACTTTGTGACAGTTGATGTATCAGCCTCTCGGCTCGTGGAGCGGACCCTCCCGAACGAGCTTGCTGTGTGCGGGAACCCTAGTGCTGGCTGCGACTGTGACTGCTACTGCTACTGCTACTGCTACTGTGACTGCGACGATGACAGTACAGAGATCCTATGTGGATTCGACGACGACTACATCACTCAGTGATCCTACGTGGATCAGTGCTACAGGTCCTGTGTGGGCCCGATCCTGTGTGGGTCCAATCCTGTGTGGGTCTTTGCGCTCAGCGGTCCTGTGTGAACCAGCGCCTACAGGTCCTGTGTGGGCCCGATCTTGTGTGGGTCTTTGCGGGGGTTATTTACCTATCGATCCTTCGTGGGTCCGAAGACTTAGATGGATCAGAGATCATCTTTATCGTCTTTCGAAGAAGTATACCTGTGTGAGCTGAATCTTGTTGCTTTCCTGTGTGGATTGTGTTGTGCTATCCTGTGTGGATTTCATTTTGCTTTCCTGTGTGGAATATGTATACTTTCCTATGTGGACTGAGTTGTACTTGGGATCGGAGGTGGGAGCATTTTGGAATTGATGACTTAGGTATATGTATGGGAATATACCTAAGCAGTGTCGGTTGTTACTTCATGTTTGTATCTCATCTTTGTGGTTTATCCTTTTTGGATTTTGGGAGACCATCAGGGGTCTCGGGGTCCCTACTAAGTAGCTTATACTCACCCCTGCACGGGCTATGCCCGCACTACATTGTGTTGGTTGCAGACGACGGACAGCGTTGATCATGGTTGAGGCTTGTAGAGCAGGACGGTACCTGGAGGTGGACCACTGGTCGGGACGTACTCGGAGCGGACGGCGGGACCTGAGGAGCAGTGGAGCTATCTGTACCCAACCTTCAGGTGGGATTTCTAGTGGACAGCTCGGTGTAGTGGCTTTTACTTTACAGTTGTAGTTTTCCCTTTCGAGTTGTACTTTACTTTCAGTTTGGGTTTGTATACTGGCCCATTTACTTTTCCGCACTTTCAGTTGTACTCTGTTTTTACTTAGTGTTTACTTCTCTGCTTGCTTACTTTGTGGTGCTTGTTTACTTCACAAAGGCAATGCCTTCACTTTTTACTGGGATTTACACCTTGGTGCTAGTCCCTAGCCCCTAGCCTATAGAAGGCGGGCTTGGGGTAGTCACGGCACGGGCCCCGAGGGTGGGTCGTGACAAATTGGTAACAAAGGGGTTCGGTTCTACCGCGAATTCTGATCTTTTCTATGTGAAGCAATAATTTTTAGCATATTGAGTGTGGTTATCAGTTCAGGAAGTCCAGTGTTGGTGCGGCGGCCGACGTATCCATACACCAGGACCCTGACTTCTGATTTCCGACTTAATACACGAAAAAATTGATTGCGTGTGTGTTTCAAAGTTTTCTTTGTGATTACTTTGTGTCAGCTCACTAGGTATACTGTTTGACCGTGGTGCACCTGTTCCTTTTCAGGATGGCCCCACGACGGCAGCAAGCTAGGGTTCCGAGAGTCAAGTGTGACGACAGCCCACCGAGCGACGAGCCCTCGGTGCAGGGCCCTCTGTTAGCAGTGGCACCAGCGGTAGCTCTACCCGCCGAGCCACCGATACTTCCAGCACCAGCCGCTGACGATGCACGTTGCCTCAGCGCACTGTATGAATTTCAGCACCAGTGACCGCCTAGGTTTCGTGGAGAGATGGACCCCCAGCCAGCCGAGGACTGGCTGGAGGCAGTCGTACGAGTTTTTAGGCTAGTGAGGACACCTGCAGACCTAATGGTGATCCTCGCTGCGAGCCTCCTGCACGCAGCAGCGGGCTGATGGTGGAGCATGATGCTCTAGGTGCACGATGAGGCATCTCTTCATTGGACGGACTTTGAGAGCCTCTTCCACTCGGAGTTTTTCCTAGCCACCCTTCGTGCGGTGCGTATCCAGGAGCTACTTCAGCTGCGGCTGGGCAGCATGACGGTCGCGCAGTACTCGGCGAGGTTTACTGATCTCTCGCGCTACTCGACCGACATGGTACGGGACCCATTCTTCTAGGCCCGGACCTTCAATCAGGGTTTGAGACACGAGATCAGGGCATCGCTACTCTCCCTCAGCATACCGACTCAGGCATGAGTACTGGAGGAGGCCCTTTTGATCGAGAGCTTCCTTGCTGAGTCTACAGCAGCGCCGAGACCCACCGCAGGGCATCACGTGGCAGAGTCATCTGCAGCAGGCAGTCGACGAATGAATCAGGGGTTCAGGAAGACCAGACCTTCAGGCAGACGACCTCAGGACACTGGCTCAGCAGTGCGGGGCACACAGCGAGGAGCCAGTCTCTCGAGAGGCAGGCAGTGCTACTCGTGCGGCGGGCAAGGCAACATGGCTCGTGACTGCCCAACCCGCCATGCCGAGGAGCAGCAGACGGTTGAGGGACCACCGAGGCAGAGGCAGAGGGTCGACCGTGGCGGTCCGCAGGGAGGAGGCGGACGAGGCAGATGAGCTGGCCGAGCAGAAGGTGGTGGATGACGCTTTGAGGCTATACCGCCACCACCACCAGGAGGTCGACCCCGACCTCAGGGGAGAGCACAGCTTCAGGAAGCTGAAGCTTACGATCATGGAGCTCCGGAAATGGGTGGACTAGTGCGGGACTATCTCCAGGCATAGAAGCCTTTTCCCATAATGCCTCTTCCTTTGTAGTTTGTGTTGCCTTGTGTCCTTGTACTTTAAGTTGAAGTAATAAAAGATACTTGCCTTGGTGACTTTTGTTTTCTTGTCTTTTGTTTGTTTTTACTAAGAGGTGTCAGTTAAAAACTGTTGACTTGACGCTCACTTGCGAGATTCTTACTGGAGGAAACCCAGTGACCACACACTGATGCCGACAGTGTGACTCAACCCTTGGAGGCGAGAGTAACGGTTGGATCTCTTGGTAGCAGCGTCGAGGCCTTACGACGTCATCCATGCCATGAATTAACTAATCATGACGGGATTTACTGTATTAGGCTAGGAATGTGGTTCATCCAGGGGATGAGACCTGATTTCACTTTTCGGCAAAGGAGAAATCTTTTCAGCATTGTCGTACGTTAAAGAGGAAGGGGAAACCCTTCGTGTGGTCAGACAGATGTCAGCAGAGCTTCCAGGAGCTGAGACAGAGGTTGACTAGCGCACCTATCTTGGGGTTTCCTGAGGAGGGAGTAGGGCACGTAGTTTACTGCGATGCATCAGGGACCGGACTCGGTTGCGTCCTGATGCAGGAGTAGGCAGTGATCGCCTATGGATCACGTCGGTTGAAGCCGCATGAGCAGAAATAAGCTACCCATGACCTGGAGTTAGCAGCAGTGGTCTTCGCTCTGAAGACATGGAGAAACTACCTGATGGGCGAGCGCTTTACAGTCTTTTCTGATCATCAGAGTATCAGGTATATCTTCTCGCAGAAGGACCTGAACCTGAAATAGCGACGATGGCTTGAGTTCCTCCAGGACTATGAATTTGAGATAGTCTATACTCCTGGGAAGGGGAACATAGTAGCTGATGCCCTCAGCAGGAGGACGGGCATTCAGCTACTTGAGGAGGTGACGAAGTAGCTATCCTCTTTGCAGATATCCTTCATGGATAGAGATGGAGCAGCCTTCCTCCAGTCTCTCACAGTCACCCCTCCACTACTGTAGCGGGTCAGAGAGGCACAGCGTGAGGACGGTGACTATGAGAGACGGCGTGCACATATATCCTCGGGACAGGCACCTGATGGTTTCTCCCTTGGAGCAGAGCACGGCATCTTTTTCATAGGACGTACCATGGTACCAGTCGCTTTGCGAGAGGAGGTGCTGAGAGAGTTTCACACTTCTCCTTTGGCGGTACATCCGGGAGTGGAGAAGATGTACCAGGATCTCAGACGACAGCACTGGTGGCCGGGCATGAAGAAGGCTGTAGCAGAGTTCGTTTCTCGATGCCTCACCTGCCAGCAGGTGAAGGCAGAGCATCAGTTACCAGCAAGCTTGGTACAGCCCTTGGAGGTCCCATAGTGGAAGTGGGACGGCATATCTATGGACTTCGTGACTGGACTTCAACGCACTTCCATAGGTCACGACTCCATTTCGGTGATTGTTGACCGACTGACCAAGTCGGCACACTTCTTACCCATCAGAGAGCAGGGCTCAATGGAGAGGTTGGGACGTCTCTACGTTCAGGAGATTGTGCGGCTACACGGTGTGCCATCATCTATCGTCTCTGATCGAGATGCTCGCTTTACTTCCCGTCTATGGAAGGGGTTACAGGAGGCGTTCGGAACACAGCTACGTCTGAGCACATCCTTTCACCCTCAGACGGATGGTCAGACAGAGAGGACCATTCAGACTCTCGAGGACATGCTCCGCGCATGTGTCCTCGACTTTGGTCGTAGCTGGGATGACCACCTACCCTTGGTGGAGTTTGCGTACAACAACATCTACCACTCCACCATCAGGATTGCACCGTATGAGGCGTTGTACGACCGACCTTGTAGATCTCCTTTGTGCTGGACAGACCCTGGGGAGTCAGCACTTGTGGGACCGGAGATGGTCCAGGCCATGACAGAGAAGGTCCAGGTCATCCAGGAGTGGATGAGGACAGCTCAGAGTCGGCAGAAGTCATATGCTGACAGGAGGCGGAGGCCACTAGAGTTCGAGGATGGCGACCACGTCTTCTTGTGGGTCTCACCTCGATGTGGTATACGGAGATTTGGCCGAGGCGGCAAGTTATCTCTGCGCTTCATCGGACCCTTCCAGGTCCTCAGCAGGATTGGCAAGGTGGCTTATCGCCTGGCTCTACCACCTCAGTTGCACCGGGTGCACGACGTCTTCCACGTATCTCAGCTGAGGAGATACGTGCACGACCCGACGTACATCTTTGACGATGGGGTGACTTTTATGGAGGTCCCCGGTGGAGATAGAGGATCGAAAGGAGCGGGTCCTATGTGGGCGATCGATTCCTCTTGTGCGCATCAGATGGCAGCACGGGAACCTCCAGGAGAGCACATGGGAGCGGGAGGCTCAGATGCGTGCTCAATACCCTCTTTTGTTTCCCTAGTTTTTGATGTATCTTTATGGGGACATAAATCCCTAAGGTGGGATTAATGTGAAGAACCGTAAAATTCAAGGGAAATTTTTTCTTAATTTTCTTTGGAATTTTACAAAAACGCAGTTTCTGACGGCACCTGATTCTGAGGCCCGGAGTTCCCGGAATTAATTTCCGAAGTTTGGCTCGAGTACGTTCAGTGAACGAACGAGCGGGAATTTCTAACTTTTGAACCGGTGCCCAGAATCAAATTCTGAGGGCACCGATGGATTCGCAGCGCCGATATTCGCTTAAGGGGACCTTTTCCGAGGTTGCGTTTATAGCGGGATGAAAGTTAGTTTTTGGGTTTTAGAATAAGTTAAATAAAATTTGTTGAATACAATTTTTATTTTAACTTGTTGTTTTTTTAAAAAAGACCTCCCAAAGGGAGTTAGGCGTGGGACCCACAACCACTTAACCTCCCTTGGGAGGATTAAGTGTTGTGGGGCCCACACGAACCCCAAATCCTCAAATTCTCTCAAAACCTCCCCTTTAACCCATTTCAATTAATGTTTGACAACTTGGCTTAATTAATTGAAGAGGGTTAATTTAAATTTCAAACCTTTGAAATTCTAAGAGGAAGGTTGTGTAATAAAATAAGCTTAAGTTTATTTTATTATGTTGGGTTGGTTTCCTTTGATCTTGAGAGGATTTGAGAGGTCCTTCTTCTTCTTCAAACATTGACGAAGAACACGAAGAACACTCAAGCTCCGACGAAGAACGCCGCTCCTCTCTTCTTCGTAGCCGGTTGTTTCCGAAGATCGACGACGCCTTCTGTGTCAACGAAAGGGAACGCCGCTTCCTCCTCGGACTTCCTTCGTCGGCTTACGAAGATTCACCAACAACATACCTCTTCGGACGTACCTCTTCGTCAACGGAATTGACGAACGTTTACCGCGACGCCCGACCTCCGCGACGTTGTGTTCCGCGGGTCGTTGACGAACATCGTACTTGAAACCGAGGTAGGAGTTTGTTGTTGATTATTTAATAATTCTCATTCTTGATATTAGAATCTCGAACTTTGAGGATAACGAATAATTGATATCGTCTAAAGAGAGGGGGGTGGGACCGCACAAACACGGACGAATTCCCCCTCCCATGTTCTTGATTATTATTATTTTCTTGTGGATGAACGAGATGGCGTGGTGCCATCGCACCACGAGGGAATTTGCACGGATGTATTGCGCAGCGCCGTCGCGCCGCGCCGTGGATGGATCATCATGAACGCGACGCCGTCACGCCGCGTCGAAGAGAGTTGAAGGCGCCGCGGCTGGAGCGGGGCCGCGGTGGAAGGGCATGGTGCCGACGCACCGTGCCAGACGACGAAAGCCGCGGCCGGTTCCGGGCCGCGGCGGGACGTGATGACCTGCGGCCAGCCGCGCCGCCGGTGCTGGAAAAAGGAAGAGGACCGGCCCATGCCGGTCCTCTTGTGAGGAAGTCGGCCGGCCAGGTCGGGCCGGCCGGGACGGTGCTAAACCGGGGGAATTAAAATCCCCCGGGCAGTTTTTTTGGCCCCCATAATAAAGGGGGGCCGGTTTCATAAAGTGGGGCAGGTGGCCCCCCGTTTCCCTCAAGGCAGGCCCCCACGAGGGGGGCCGGTGTTCTCCAAGGCGCGGCTTTTAGCCGCGCCGCCAGCTAAGTAGAAGCGGGGGCCTTGCCCCCCGCACGTGGAGCTGAGCGGCGCCAGGCCGCGCCGCTGCCGGCCGGGCCGCGCCGGGCCGGGTCGGACCCGGGTCGGGTCGAGCCGGTTCGGGCCGACCCAGGGGGGTCGGGCCGGGTCAGCCCGGACCCGGACCCCCGAATTTCGAAACGACTTCGGTCTTTTGGCCATAACTTGAGCTACGGACCTCCGATTGACGAACCGTCAGCGGCGATGCGATCCTTGGACCGAGACGGTCGATTAGGTATATCGCACTCAAAGTTTCAGAGTACTTTGAGTTCGGCCGGGTTGGTTCGTTCACGAAACCAACAGGGCCTTCGGAGCGGAAACGCTCATATCTTGAGCTACAGACGTCCGATTGACGTGACGTCATCTTTTTTGTGTTCCTCTTAGTGAGACAGATATTTTAGAATACTCCGCCTGAGTTTTGGATGCAGGTGGAGTACGGTCGGGTTGGTTTATCCTTAAAAACCAACCGGGCCTCTGGGACGAAAAAGCCAATAACTCTCAGACCGGGCGTCTGATCGACGCGCCGTCTGTTGCGTTGAGTTCCTGTTGACGATACGGAACTTTTGGATACATCAACTCTGGACTTTGTGACAGTTGATGTATCAGCCTCTCAGCTCGTGGAGCGGACCCCCCCCCCCCCCCCCCCCCCGAACGAGCTTGCTGTGTGCAGGAACCCTGGTGCTGGCTGCGACTGTGACTGCTACTGCTACTGCTACTGTTACTGTGACTGCGAAGACGACAGTACAGAGATCCTATGTGGATTTGACGAAAACTACAGCACTCAGCGATCCTACGTGGATCAGTGCTACAGGTCCTGTGTGGGCCCGATCCTGTGTGGGTCCGATCCTGTGTGGGTTTTTGCGCTCAGCGGTCCTGTGTGAACCAGCGCCTACAGGTCCTGTGTGGGCCCGATCCTGTGTGGGTCTTTGCGGGGGTTAGTTACCTATCGATCCTTCGTGTGTCCGACGACTTAGATGGATCAGAGATCATCTTTATCTTCTTTCGAAGAAGTATACCTGTGTGAGCTTAATCCTGTTGCTTTCCTGTGTGGATTGTGTTGTGCTATCCTGTGTGGATTTGGTTTTTCTTTCCTGTGTGGAATACTTATACTTTCCTGTGTGGACTGAGTTGTACTTGGGCTCGGAGGTTGGAGCGTATTGGAATTGATGACTTAGGTATATGTATGGGCATATACCTAAGCAGTGTCAGTTGTTACTTCATGTTGGTATCTCACCATTGTGGTTTATCCTTTGTGGATTTTGGGAGACCTTCAGGGGTCTCGGGGTCCCTACTGAGTAGCTTATAGTCACCCCTGCACGGGCTATGCCCACACTACGTTGTTTTGGTTGCAGACGACGGACATCGTTGATCGTGGTTGAGGCTTGCAGAGCAGGATGATACCTGGAGGTGGACCACTGGGCAGGACGTACTTGGAGCGGACGAAGGGACCCGAGGAGCAGTGGAGCTATCTGTACCCACCCTTCAGGTGGGATTTCCAGTGGACAGATCGGTGTAGCGGCTTTTACTTTACAGTTGTTGTTTTCCCTTTCGAGTTATACTTTACTTTCAGTTTGGGATTGTATACTGGCCCATTTACTTTTCCGCACTTTTAGTTGTACTCTGTTTTTACTTAGTGTTTACTTTTCTGCATGCTTACTCTGTGGTGGTTGTTTACTTTACAAAGGCAATGCCTTCCCTTTTTACAGGGATTTACGCCTTGGTGCTAGTCCCCAGCCCCTGGCCTATGGAAGGCGGGCTTAGGGTAGTCACGGAACGGTCCCCGAGGGCGGGTCGTGACAGGATCATTGTTGGAGATGACCATTGGAAGAGTGTTAAATTGAGGATTATTAATTCAACAATATTCAATTAATAAGTTTACCCTTTCACTTTGAAACCAACGATCGACAGAGTATGGGACGATATCTCCCATCCAGTGATGGATGAACAGAGGAGAGAGGGGGTCGCAACAGACTCATGTCATGATGGTGATACCACCTATATCATGTTCTAATGGAAAAGAATGTTTTACCTAGACTAGAAGTTATAACATTTCTCCCTGAGGATTGATATTTAGTGTTTTATGTCTATATCCAATTTATTTGATTTTTCATAAATATTTATGAAAAATATTTTGTCTTATCTCGATTCTATAGGTGGAATTTTTATGTAATTTTGTGTAAAAATGGGGGTTCTATAAAATAATAGTAAATTATTATTTGGATATCCCAATCGCATGGTTTGAAGTATGGGATATAACCTATGTGTTTTCCTCATTTGGGGTATATGACATTTTAGTACTAAATGTTATATACCTGGGGTACATGTCGTGTAGTGGACCTTGGTCGTGTGGATGAGGATTTGGACAGATATGTATTGTTGAGGGAAATGGTCATGTGGTACTACCTATCCAAAGGGCACAGGAATGAGATTCCTATAGGATCAAGAGCTGGAGGACATGAAAATTTTCATTATGTACTAGGACACGCCAGGTATTGGGCCTGAAGACCATCTATGTAGACATTGCCACCCATGCAGTGTGGGAGAAGGAATGACCATGGTTCGAGTGAGGTGATACACACCATGAACAATAGGCACGTGCCATTTAAGCTCTCATTTCTACTAAAAAATTAAAGAGACGAAATTATCAATTGACTAGGTGGGGTCACCCATAGTGTGAAACCTAGTGCAAGTGTACTTTTCATGGATACATAATCTAATATATCTTCTTCTTAGAGAATATTCTTTAGGCACATGAGTATCCTATATTAAGCATGTCATAATTTAGAATGCAATGATATCCTTCATAGTAGCTTACAAGACATGACATAGCATGATTCATGAATGAATCATTATTAGGAGTGCATGACCATGGGTAGTTATTTGGATGGATTGTTGGAGATATATCAAGGTTAGTAAACAACCTTACCACACAATGATTCATGTTCTCTATACACATTTGGCCAGTAGAGTAGTACTCCCACATAATCAGGGCCTGATAACTCTATCCATGACATAGTTGTGACATGAGACTTGAAAGGAATGATTCTAGTTTCAGTAATACATGACTGATATCAGATATTTTTTAGAGGGACTATTGGATTGGAACTCACATTTCATTTTATGGAATGTTTCCCTTACCTCCCAGAATTATAAATATGTAACTGCTTCATAGGGGGAGTCGGTCCCCTACCCATGGATTAGTTCCCTTATAGTCATTACTTCCCTATAATGCATGGGTGTGTTTCCCCCATGAAATTCATACAAGTATAGGTGGTACTCCCTTATACGTTGGTGAAAGTCGTCTAACATGATAGTGGTATACACCCATCATCAAAATTCAATGGGGAGTAGGTCCTCCACCAGAGTAGAAGATCCACAGGATGAAGAGTGCAGTTATGAGGAGCGAGATCCTCCATTTATTATATGTGATACATGGGGAGGAGTGAGTGTTCCCAAAATGTGGTGATGTTTGGGCCTCTCTATATGGGTTCTTCAAAGGTATCACATGATGGTTAGGAGTTGGTACACCATCGGTTGCGTGGAAGTGGTGAGGTGAAGGTCCATCATTTTTCCTCTCCCAAGAGGTGTCACATAGTGCTCTGTTTAGAGTTACATATCCATCAGATTTGACTGAATTACAGAGGGGTGTACATATACCAACGAGATCATATAATCTTACATGAGGTAGAATATAGTGGGTGAAACACCTATAGTGTTGAGAAAGAGAGTTAGACTAAGATAGATCTTGGATGACTCATCATTCATAGATGGGTTATAGTGATTGAGAAACTCATCATTCTCATTTTTTATTCCTTGAGAATTAACTAATAGGGGTTGGGTTGACCATCACATATGAGTTTTTTTTGAGAAAATTTATGATTTCCTAGAATTCAATACCTTTTATTTTTAGTTTTGTAAAACCTAATATGTATGATTATACTCACCTATATGTGATCTTTTCCCACACATGGTGTCTATTCTTCGGATGTCTTGCACTTCAGCAGTTCTATCTGCGGGCCCTCATATATTAGGGATACCGGATCTTGGTGCTAATGATGTATGGTGGTCATATTATATATTAGATAGGTGATCTTTTTAGTTATCCAATTTTTTTTATTTTATTCATGTAAAGAATACATTCTATTTGGGTGTGTATTTTTACATTTTTTCATTATACTATGAAAATGTATTCGGATTTTTTTATTATAGTTTGTTATGTGGAAGGTTTATATTCTAGATATTTTAGTTTTTTATACATGAGGACTTTTTCATGGAGATTTTATGTTTGTAAAAACATGTACTGTTTCTATGACTTCCCATATCAGTTATTTCCTCTCAATTGTAGTAACATGACCAAGAAATATTGTAGATAGAATCGTGGTAGATGTTTTCCAACCATACATCGACTAGCTGGTCCTCATCAGTCCGTGTCAGGATAGTGATAATTACGACACACTATGATTTTGTTGAAATATCAGATGACTTTTTAACATTGTTAAAAAATCATGTTCCCAAAAAAATGAATTTTGAAAAATTTAAACCCACTGATGTAATAAATATTCCTTGAAGGAAAAAGCATCACATCTAAAATGTTGTTCTTATAACAGTAAGAATCCTAGATCTTCTGTAAATTATGATAATTCAATTTAACCCGTAAAATTGATTAAGTTATATCTAAATGAAGGATATGATTATTTATCCTATTTCTAGAATAATACAGATGAATCAATAGAACATTTCATAACTGTTCTTATATTGCTAATATAACATAAAAACAGTGCTATGATTCAATATGAGTTTGTTTTTGTCTGATTTATTTTTATAGATGTGATTGACTGTGTTGTTGATTTGTAAATTATTTCTAATGTTATAAGAAAAAATATAGAGTTATTTTTGTATGTAGAGAGAGGTTTTATCTTGCCGTGTTTTTTGAATTTCAAACGAGTATCTTGATGATAATTTCTATTATGATGCTAGAATATTTTCTTTATCCATAGAATAAAAATATATTAGTAGAAATATCTAATGGAATGTGGGTAGATGAGTAACATAACATATAGGTAAAATTTTCCCAAGGATCATGAATGTTGAAAAGGAAAAACCAGGATGATACTATAGTCGCAACATGACTGTTATAGTGGTGCCACTATAGAAGTGGAGGTACTGTAGAAGATACTATAGAGGAGGTGGTACTGTATCAGGTAATGCTGTAGTGTTGGTACAGTAATAGTACTGTTCACCGAGGGGTCATTGTGCCATAAAATTGTTATTAAAGCCTTGTATTCATGCCACTTGGCCTTCGGCCGTCAGGCTATGTAATGGGACTCCATATACCCTAACTAGAGAAGTTTTTTTCTTTAAATAATAAATTGTGTCTTTAGTCCTATCCTTAAAAAAAATACAACACATTGGGTACATGAAAATGATATGAGAAAATAACGAGGTGATTATAATGTAAAAATATTCTCCTATGAGAAAGAAATTTTGTTTCCAAGTAATATATAATGAATGATGTTGAGAAATAAAATGAATGGATGATGTGAGTGTGTCACTTTGTAGAGTCCTGAAGAAAAAGAATAATAAGTGAGCTTGATAACTATGTTCTAAAACAAGAATCAACATCTCATTTAGAATGTTAAATCAATGAGTTCATATGGGTTTGATACTGATAAGAAGTTGTACATAAGGATGTTCATGATATGATTAGTGTAATTGAATGTAATATAAGATCATTGGAATGGATCTATATCTAATGTTGATAAAGAAACTAAAGACTCATGATCATTTTCCATTCTGGTAACATTTTATGTATAATGTAATGGTGAAACTGGTCATTCTAGTGTGACTCTGAACCAACACAGATTGGATCCATGCAAGTACATTAAGCTGGTATAAAATAGTGTTTATAGTTAAGAATATATTGTTAGGAGAACTAGATAACCATCATTATGAGTTTGTTTTTTGTGAAGGGGCCTAACCATATAAAAATTCCAATGAACATTATTCCTATAATTTTTAAACATAAGTGAGGTTTATATTTTATATTTTAGTTGTTATGTTATTAAAATGTTCCAAAGAAATTTTTTTTAATAAGATATATAAACAACTTGTTTTAATGATTTATCAACCTTTATATATGGAGTTTTCTGTTCATAAGGACATGAATTTGTATTAGTACTATGTCTATTTTTTGATTCATTCAAGTGATACATATGAAGAATATGAATTACATCAATAAAAATTGTGTGCGTATATTAGATGAGAAAAAAATCATTTATGGATGAATATAATGTTTCTTTATCATCTATCCTTTGGATTGGAGGATTGAGAGTTTTAGTTGATGGTTTTCAACTTATTGATGTGACTGATCCAATGAATATTTCAAATAATATTAATATAGATAATAACATTATGACACAAAATTACATTATGATGAAATTTTTAGATAAGGTCTACAAAAATGTGATACAAATTCTACCAGCCAAATAAAATTGGGACATGATGGAATATATCTACAAATGAAATATCAATGTCAAAGAGGAAAAACTACAGATCTAGAGTAGAATGTTTGAAGAGATCATGAAGATTTATTAAGAAAACATTGATGATTTTTTAATTGGGAAAATGATGTTTTAATAAATATCAGTTGTTTGGTGTAATGTTTGATGTTTATACAATTGTAATGATTCCCATAATGAAATTTTTCATGATAGTTTGATCTTAAAATCCCAACTCATTATGATATAAATGATCTTTTTCATGGATGTATTTCAGAACTATTTTCATAGCATATAAAATAAGAAATATTCTAGATTTAGATAAAACTATAAAATAAGAAATATAATTTGATTCCATTTGTATGATGAAAATAAAAGAGCATGTTGATGATGGAAATTTGAGTGACACTGAATATGAGGAGGATGATAGATACTATCAACGATATACTGGTCATATTTGAAAGAGGTTAAAGAGGGGAAAGTAAAATATTAAAATAAAATTTCCACTTAGATGCAACATGTTTAATGGAATTGGAACGTTTGAATTTCTTTTCTTAAAAATATGGTGGAAATTATTTAATATTAAGACGATGAGAACCCGCACAAAAATTTGTATGATAAAATATAAAAAGAATCATCCAAATATGGAAGAATCATTAAGAAATTTTCTAGAAGTAAGAAAATAAATGTGTTGAACAAAGAAGAAGGATCCAACTACTCCTCTAACAATGAATATAAATGTGAATGAAATGTGAAATTTCTAATTAATGTATAATGTTGAAAAATTATTTGACACTTCATGAAGTAATGATGTTTATTAAGAACCAACTATGCTAAAACAAATTCTAAATGATTATCTTAAAGCATCTATTGTGTAGAAAAAAAGTATCAAGAATGTAATGATAAAGTAAGTGTACAAAAATAATAAGATGATATATGAGAATAATGAGTTTGAAAATAAATAATAATCTCTTGTTGATGAAATATATGTTTAAATATACTAAAAAAAGAAGATGATAAAATATATTGAATAATGGTTTCCCTTGTAGTAAGATGAGCTGTCACAGTCATGTTTTACATGTCTGGAGGCTATGAATGTTCTAATGTGGTTAATTTAAGAATTCAAATATTCAAATAATTTAAAGACTAAATCCTCAAAATCACTGAAGAGTGCATTAAAAAATAATTTTATTAAAACTGTACCTCATATATGTGTTTATAAATGTATTTTTACAAATAATGTATTTTCAAACTCAATAATATGATCATGAATTGATCTAAAAAATTTGGGTGAAACATTCACATACCTTAGTTGAATATTGGAAGACATCTAGAAGGTCTATGACTCTAAAACAGAAAAAAATGCTGACTCAATGGGTACCACAAGAATAAAATTTTTGATTGCATTTTCCGTATAATGTTTTTATCAAATAAGATTCATATTTTGAGGATATTATTCTTTATATAGTGTTTTTGGGAACAAATCCAATACATTTTGGTACAAAATGTTACTAACTAGACTGATGAATTATGTTTTGGGGAGAGCTAATCAGATGAGAGGAATTCTGGTTCATATATAAGACATGATTTAAGGACAAATACTTATAACAACTGAATTTCTTGTGGTTTCATGTGGAATATTTGATCATTAGAGTATTAATGTATTATTCATTATAATAAAAACTTACCATAAATTGTTCTATATGATGATAATGGATTGGGTATTCAAAAACCCATGGAAGAAGAATCATGTCTAGATGAAATTACATATAATTCCTGGAATTTAACAAATTTTGGGGTTCTTGATTATAAGTTTAATTCCCACAATATAGGTTATAAGAATATTCTTAATTTTTTTAGGAACACGACGGAGTTGAAAATTAGGTAAATATTTTTCTTTTACTATAAGTAGACATAGTTCTACTAAAATTGAAGCCCAATTATTGAAATTAATTATTTTTATAAAAGGAATTACTATTGAATAATCTTAATAGTGTTCATTAACTCTTTTTTTAAGGGAATATAGATTTTTTAAAAAATAATCATTTACTGTTAAAAGCTTAAATTATGGATTCATCATTACTCAATGAAAATGAAAAAATAATTTTTTGTTTTTAATTGGTGATGAAAACTATATCTGTTATCATAATGACAATGATGATAGAATGATATGAAACATGAGGCAAGTCCAACATAGACCAAAAATACTTTGAACAATATGAAATTTTAGTTAATTAGTGATCTCCCAACATTAAATACAAGTGGTAATGTGGATTGTGGAACCTATCAGAAAGGGATGATTAGTCAATTATACCATAAGATGGTTGATATTCCCCTTACCAGATCATTGGAATTAATTCACTATTTTTTTGTTCCCATTATACTGATTATATAAGATAGGGTTTATATTACATTACATTCATTGATTATTTTACTTAAACGAACCCAATGATTTTTATCAATAACATGTATGAATGCACTGAAATGTTTAATATTTTTGGTTTCATGTTGAGACGGAGTTGGGATTCTTAATTAATAAGTTGGGATATGTTAATGTAAATAAATATAAATTTGATTCATATAAAGGATAACATTCCAAACATAGAAAAAATAATTAATTAATAACACTATAAACCCTCCATTATAATATATATTTACATATAAATAATTGAGGCATTGTTGAAATTGAATAATAATTCTAGTTGGAAATAATGTCTGCAGAGTATTTTTAGAGAGAAGATGTGTGTACTTATATACACATTCAAAATCGATGTCTTTTGAGTCCTAATATATATTTTCCTATATATGATATTTTATTAAGAAGAATCAGTAGTGAAGAATATATATTTATTTCGGGGTCCATATTTTATTAGAATCATATCAATCTAAGAATTTTTGTTGTTAAAGATGACGAAGAGTACTTTATTGAATACATATCTAGTGGTCATGGATACATGTTCTTCAGTAGAAGGATACACATGGTTTTTTGGATGTTTTGATGTTAATCTCTTTGAAAATCATTACAATACTGAAGGGTTTATTGAGGATGAAATATATGAAACACAAGTATACAATGATTATAATTTTAAAAACTCTCTTTGAAAACAAGAATAATTTGAGTAGAAAGTTTTTATATTGCTTCTGATAAGACGACTAATGATGTTGCTCTAGTAAATTTAGGAGTAAGAGATTAAATTTTATGAATACATAATGACATAGAGAATATAATAGGAAACCTAGAGGTACTATTTAAAATAAAAAAATTGCTGATAATAGAATACCAACAAACACTTATATCATTTATTAATCTAATAACCCTGTATAAAGGTATTGAACAAGAAGATATGTTCTTGTGATTAATAATGCGATAAGTAAAATTGAAAATAAAGCCACTTGGGACATTGTAACAAATGCCTAAAGATTAACTATTTTTGACACCAGGTCAATATTTAGAGAAAAAATTTATTAACATGTCGACATGATAAGAACCAATGATAAATTGGTATACAATTTATATAATAAAATGGAAGGGATCAATATTGAAGAAACCATTGAATCAGTTGCATGAATTGTAAAAATTAATAAACTTTTGGAAATGAATTAACTTATAAATGAAAAAGTGTATCTTATAGATATTAAATCAGTATAATTGAATGTTGATCTTTTATAATAATTATTTATTGACTAACCACATGGTTATGTTAGGATAATAATGGAAACATGGTGTGTAAACTTAGAAAATCATTGTATGGAAGGACAAATGATCCCAGAGCTCGGTAATGAAAACATGATTGGTACCAAAATAAAATGGGATATTCCAAAGGAAAAGTTGATAAACAATAATGTTAATGAGATTTAAATAGGTGCACTTTTTTTCATTATTAATGTTTATTATATAATTTTTGAAATTGATGATGGGTATATCTTTTTTGGAGTTTTCCAAATAGATGAAAAAATAATTTTACATTTTCATAATATAAGTACTAAATTACTTTCAAGGATTAGTAATTGAGTAATATAAAAATATTATAGTTTTTCATATAAGAAATATTATAGGTATTTCATGACAAACCAATTTCATGGATGATTAATGGGAAGTATTAAAACCCATTTTAGTCGGGGTAAACGTGATCTAGGTTCAAAATGCTAGAATGGTAGATCAGTAAGAGTTTAAAAGAGTCATTAGACTGTGTTTTTATTTAAAAACAAGAAAACCCTATCATAGCCTAATATATGTTACGGTTTTATAGAATTTATTTTAGACAATGGAAGCCACACATACTATTATAAATGACAGTTCGAAGATTTGTGAAGTGAAAAATGATCCATGGACTATTATAGAATTTCATCTCACATTTGAATATTCATGATATCACTATTGTATATAGGGATGGGGAAAGAACATACATATGTTCCACTTTAGAAATGACTTTCATCATTGGTGAGGGTTGTGTGTGAATATAAAATATGAAACTAAATTCAGTTCTACTCATCACAATAGAAATTTAATAGGTAGAAGTTATACAATCATGTACTCAAATTTTATGGATGGTTATGCAGTTAATAGATTTGAAGGATGAGGATGAGAGTCAATTAAAGATACTATGTGACATCTAGTGTGTAATAAATCTTCAAAGAATATTTTGTAGCATTATAGTTCCAAAAAATATAAAAAGGAATTATTTCAAGAAGGAAAGAGTGACTAATTATTAAACCAATATGAAATATGTATATTCCAAAAATCATACTATATATATTTTTTAAAAAATTTAATGTCAAGGTAGATATTTGAATAGTTGAGTTTAAAACATTATGTTCATCCCTTCCCTATCACATAAATATTATATAAATGTAAACCTACTAGGATTTTGAATGAATTAAAAAATGGTGATAAATAGTTCCACAACTCTTTATCAAATGGAGAGGGAATTCTTGATTAAAGTGGACTGTGAAAATTATTTTTATTATAGGATTTGGTTCATTCAAAATTGGAGATTTTCTTTAATGTAATAATAATAGTGAGAAAAGGATGTACGATTTGAGGAGAAGTTAACTTATGTCACATAGCCAAAATTTCTTATCATTGAGAAATGAAATTCTCTTAATAAAGTTAACTTCTTAGATAGTTTGGTGTAATAATGAATTAATTATATAAAATTTGTGGTCAGATGATTATCATGAGGTATGAGGTTTTTTAACAAAAAAACAACTATATATTGGAAGAGTTGAATTTAGTTTCTAATAAATCTAAATGATGATTATTATTTTCCCCTTGGAGTTTTTGAAGGTTTTAATTTATTTCCACCTTTTCTTAGAATCAATGGAGGTTGTTGATGCATGATATTAAATGATTACTACATTTTTTAGTTAGTAAAATATCATTGGTAGGTTTTTTAATATGTTTTCTGAGAGAATGTTGTATTATTGAATTAAATTATTGAGCGTTCAATTTGGATACATAAATTATAAAATCAGATGACTTTATAAAATATTTGATTAGTGTTTATGATGTTTTGATCCATGTATGATATTTAGTGAATGTAGAAAATTCATTTTTCATATATAGATAAATGTTTTCCACTATATTAGTTAATATAGTTACGCATATGAGAGTTTTGTTGGACATTGAAAATATGTATAAGTAAATTATTATATGAGAAAATCGAGTAAGTCAATTATCCCACAAGTATGAAATTTTGTGATCATGCATGTTTTTTGAGATAGAAATATTTTTAAAACTAAATGATCATATTTTTTTTCCTAAACCTCATATGACTTTACACATGCTTGTATTATTTTTTTAGAAACCCTGAAAAGGGAATTCACTTATATAGAAGTGAAGTGGATAATATGTATGATATTTCACATTATGATAAATGTGAGTCCATATGATATTTTAGGAACTATCATATAAATTTTTTAATTTGTGAAAAATTATGTTTCAAAAACAATGACATTCTAAATAATTCAAACCAAGAGATGCATGTTCATTTCATGAAAGATCACAAGATCACATCTATAATTTGAATAAATCAATATGATGATTCTGAAATCACCTCACAATGTGAAAAAAACGTTTCAAAATATAAAACTGAATATGTGAGATATTAATAAAGTTGTAATTCGTTTATATTATTTTCAATAATAATGTTATTTTTGTGATTTGAATTTTTTTTGTTTTTTTAAGTTCATAAAATCACTTGAAAATATGTAGTTATTAAAGTTGAATTTTTTTAAATTAATTTATTATTATTGTTAAAATTTAATGGGATGTTGAGATACATATTATTTATTATGAAAATAGTATTGTATATTGGGTATTTCGTCATGTAGAAATAGATGATGTTTAATTTTTTAGTAATTTCAATTTCAAAAGTGTATTTTTGTTATGAGTTTAGTTTTTAAGTTGAAACCAAATATTATTCTATGGAAGAAGGAAAGGAAATTAGTAGATTGTTTCTGTAGAATTAGGATGGCCTATGAATGAAACAAATGCACATAAGGAGTAGGATTCCCACAAAGCATCCAAAACATATATAAATCCTAATCTTCATTGTTCCTTTCTTATCATATGAGTGAAGATATGATTTTACATTTTAGTGTATTGAACTTTAAAAAGATGCATAAGATTATTTAATTATGAATAACTTATAAAAACAGATATGCATTGATTCATACCACTTATCAATGGAGTAATCTGACACAATCATATTTATTATTTATGATAAGAATTAAGTGATAAGTATGTACCATTTCATGTTATATGTGACATAAATATATCACCCAAAGAGGGTGAGAATGACCACATATTAATTGGATGGACATAAAAAAATACATGAAGGAGAACACAATTGACACACCCTTGCATCTGAAAAAAGAGTTAATCAAATACCTATTAATTAGAGTGTAATGTAATATAAGAACACTGGCTTGAACTAGTATAATTAAATGGTTGGGGGTGTATAGAAGGATATTCTCTTCACTAGGTGCTTCGGATAATAGGTTCTAGTTTAAATACCCTTCAAGAGGTGGCCCAAAAATCACTGGTGACATACATTTTAGGATATTGTCTAACAAAATTATTGAAGATAGTTTTTAGTTATACTCATGTCTGATTTATTTTAGTGAAAATATTATTTTGAACAGAACTTGAATCTAACAATGATAATGAAATCAAGGAAAAAACTTTAGAATCCTCTAGTTGACTCTATTCATTAACATTCTAGCATATGATAAAATGTGAGAAAACTAAAGAATGATAGTTTCAATATCTTAATCTATCACATGGGTTTCTTTAAAAAAATAATTAAAAGAAAATGGGTCCACTAATTCATTACTACCCCTCTAAGTTTTCCCTCTTATATGTGGGACCTACACTTATCAAGGTAGAGTAAAACTTTTCCAATGACGGTGAGTATAGTAGAATTCTAATATTGTTGGGTGTGATACATTATAGTTGAAAATAATAACCCGATCAATGTGTTTTAATCTATTTTTCTTGTCATGGATTGGGAATGAGTTTCGGTGGATTTCATGTTTCCCTAATGGAGGTGGGAAATAAATATGGTTGTACATAATGGTGGAAAAGTTCATGGTTTTCTGACACCATTTCATGGATTTTACATTATAATTTTAATTAATAAGAAAATAATGGTCCCAATTTATTGTTTCCATGTTGTTCTTCCCTTAGGGTCATGTTTTTTAAAGTGAAATGATAGAAAAGTTTTAATAGATTTGGAATTTTGAAGCATGATGGTTTTAGGATAGACTTTATCTGAGCTAAATGATGATCGAGTTAGACTCGTCATGATTTGGGTTTGTCCCTTTTGTTTTTTATATAATATTGATCCCTATCATTTATCTCATTTTCATTAATAAACTTTATTGAAACCATATGTTCTTATAATGGTATTTTTTTGGTGATTTTAGAGTATGTATCATGATTTAATATTTTTTATCCTTTATTATATGTCTATATTTTTCATCTTTATTGACAAGGTATCTAGGTAGAATGTGCATAAATATGGAGGATTTATATATAGGTGATGGATTATAGGTTAGTGGAAGGATCCTTTTGAGATTTTGGGTGTTTAGTCATCTATCTTTATATCTGCATGTTCTTTCATTTTATTTGATAATGGTTTCTCATATTATCTAGATTTTATTTTTTTTGTTGGTTAATCATTAATTTTTCTAACATTTGGTAAGGATTTGGAATAGGAATTATTAATGATAAATAATTCGATTAAACTATGAGAGAAGTTTCTCATATATTATTTAAATGGTTGTTTATTAATAATTATCATAATGTTTCATGATTAATATGATAAACACATTTTTGGTTTTGGATTGTGTGTGTTTTATGTGTGTAGTCATGTTTTAAATTGGTTGAAAAAATTTAAATATGGAACCATAATTATGAAGTATAAATCATGATTTTTTCAATTGATATTGTTTTTTAATCATGGTATGATAATTAGAAATGTAATAAAAAGTAGGATGGATTGTTTGTGGTTGTGTTTGAGTTTCTTTTTAATTTATGTTGTTTTTGAGAATATTTTGATTTAGTTTGGTGATGGGGAATCAAATGTGGTTTTGGTGTGGTTTGTTAAAATTATATAGGTAGAGTTTTTTTTTGTGTTTTGTTATTATGGTTGCATGATGTGGTTGATGTGGTTTCCTATATATATTTAATGTGTTGAAAATGAAAAATAAATCATTAATGTGAATAAGGATCAGTTATTTTGATTTTATGTATTTATAGATTATTAAAATTAATAAGTTGAAATTTTATGGTAAATGAATATAAATGATGAAATGTATGGGAAATTATTTTTGGTCCATATGAAATAAAAATTCTATATTATTTAATTTTTATAAATATAATTCTGAGGAAAATGATATAATGTGGATCTGTTAATTGAAATATGAAATGAGAAGGTTTTGTGACATTACTATAGAGTTTTTTTCTTTGTGTGGGTTGTTTTTGGATGAGGAAATTATTTCTTTTATAGGGATGGTATGATAATGGGTTTTGGTTGTAAAGGTTTTGATAGGATGTGGACCATAGGATGGGATTTTATGGATATATATAAATATATTATTATGTATTTATATTACGTACACAACATCCCTCTATCCAGTTAATCTGGACAACACTTATATTATATTTTGGATATCAGTTGATCCTCCATTTTCTATGATGTCGATGATACTAATGGATTAATACTCTTATCGCAAAATAATTTTTCTGGCCATAGTGTGTTCTTGTTGTGATTAAATTAATAGTGGAAATGATGTGTGGTGGATTATGGTTGTTTAATGTAGATAAGGTATGTTGTTTTGGCTTGTGTAGGGATATGTTTTGAAATTTTGGTATTGGTATATTTCAATGGTATAAGGATATAGTGTGTGGATATGGGAAGGGATCCAAGTAACATTTTATTTTTAATTAAGATGAGGGAGATATTATATCACTTGGGAAGTGGGTGTTTGGTACTTCCTTTAATATATTTTCTAAATATAATATATAAAAAAAATATTCATATAATAATGGGAGACATTAGTGAGATGTAATATAGTTGACCTGGATAAATAACTATATGTTTTGTCATATATTCACTAAGGATTTATTGTGGTTCTTCCGAATTAACGAGACAAATTTATTAGAGGAACCTAATTAGTATACTTGAATGTTAACCCCTAATTTAATATACCATTTCCATAAAACGTACTGATTATAATTTTTTTCTTACTCTTATTTAAATATACCATTTTATAGATTTATTTGATGAATTTTGTTATTAAAGTAGACCATACTAGCTCCTGGATTGATGATTGGATAGAGTTAGAATTCCATCATTCTATGTTCGTTATTTTTTTGTATTGTCTTTGGAGGCATTTTCCATTTTATATTTATGTTACATTCATATTATATATTTTATGGGATTATAGATTTTGAATACAATACTAATGTTGATGAATTTTGTTATTAAAGTAGACCATACTATTTTGAATACATCTACAAAGAGACATTTTGAGTTTAGTGAGGAGAAGTTTTTTTAAATATTATTGAAATATTATATTATATTTAAATATTGAAATTATTAGGTTTTATATTTATGAGATATTAAAGACATTATTTTATCTAAATATTACGGAGACAATTAATTTTCCCCTAGGTTCCAAATTAGTGGTAGCATCCCCGTAGGGACTCAATGAAGTCTTGGGATTGACTCTCACAGAGTACATAAAGAGTAGGATTCCCAAAAAGGATCCAAACCTTATAAAAATCATAATGTTCATTGTTCCTTTTTTATCATATAAGTGAAGATATGATTTTACATTTGAGTGGATAGAACTTTAAAAAGATGCATAAGATTATTTAATTATGAATAATTTATAAAAACATTTATGCATTGATTCATACCACTTATAAATTGAGTAATCTGAAACTAACATCATTACTTTTTATGGTATGAATTAAGTGATAATTATGTACCATTTCATGTTACATTTGATATCAATATATCACCAGAAGAGGGTGAGAATGGCCAGAAATTAATTGTATGGGCTTAAAACACATACATGAAGGAGAGAAAAATTGACACACCCTTTCATATGACATAGATGGAATAAAATACCAATTAATTAGAGTGTAATGTAATATAAGAACACTAGTAGGAAATTGTATAATGAAATGGTTTGGATAGTATAGAAAGAGACTCTCTTCACAAGGTGCTTCAGATAAAAGGAGCCAGTATAAATACCCTTCAAGAGGAGGCCCCAGAATCACTGGTGACATACATTTTAAGATATTGTATAACATAATTTTTGGAGAGAGTTTTTAGTTATACTCATGTTTGATTTAATGTAGTGAAAATAGTCCTTATAACATAACTTGAATCTAACAATGAGAATTAATTCAAGGACAAAACATTAAAATCTTCTAGTTGACTCTATTAATTCATATTCTAGGATATGATAAAATGTGGGAAAACTAAAGAATGATAGTGTAAATAACTTAATCTATCAAATGGGTTTCTTTTAAAAAATAAAATCATTAATAGAAAATAGAACCACTAATTCATTGCTCCTCCTCTCAGTGTTCCGTCCTATATGTGGGCACTACACTTATCATGGTAGAGAAAAAGTTTTCCAATGATGGTGAGTATAGATGAATTCTGATATTATTGGGTGAGATACATCATGGTTGAAAATAATAACCTGATCAATGTGTTTTAATATATTTTTCTTTTCATGGTTTGGGAATGTGTTTTGGTGGATTTCATGTTTCCCTAAGAGAGGTGGGAAATAAATATGGTTGTTCATAATGGTGGAAAATTTCATAATTTTCTTACACCATATCATGTATTTTTCATTATAATTTTATTTTATAAGAAAATAAAGGTCCCAATGTATTGTGTCCATGTTGTTCTTCCCTTAGGGTAGTGTTTTTTAAAGTGAAATTATAGAATAGTTTTAATAGATTTGGAATTATGAAGCATGGTGGTTTTAGGATCGACTTTGTCCGAGCTAAATGATGACCGAGTTAGAGTCTTCATGATTTGGTTTTGTCCCTTTTGTTTTTTATATAATATTGAACCCTATCATTTATCTAGTTTTCTTACCTAGACTTTAATGACACCATATGTTCTTATAATGATATTTTTTGGTGATATTATAGTCCTTATCATGATTTTATGTTTTTTATCCTTTATTCTATGTCTATATTTTTCATCTTTATTGAAAAGGTATCTATGTATAATGTGCATAAATATGGAGGATTTATATATAGGTGATGGATTATAGGTTAGTGGAAGGATCTGTTTGATATTTTGGGTGTTTGGTTATCTATCTACATATCGTCATGTTCATTAATTTTATATCATAATAGTTACTCATGTTATCTGGATTTTTTTTGGTTAATCAATAGTTTTTCTATCTTTTTGTAAGGATTTGGATTTGGAATTATTAATGATAAATATTTTGATTAAACTATGAGAAAATTTGATCATATATTATTTAAATGGGTGTTTATTATTAATTCTCGTAATTTTGCATGACTAATATGATAAACACATTTTTAGTTATTTATTGTGTGTGATTTATGTGTGTAGTCATGTTTTAAATTGGCTGAAAAAATTTAAATATGGAACCAAAATTATGAAGTATAAATCATTATTTTTTCAATTTATATTGTTTTTAAATCATGGTATGATATTTTGAAAAGTTATAAAAAGTAGGATGGTTTGTTTGTGGTTGTGTTTGAGTTGTGTTGTTGACTTTATGTAGTTTTTTTAGAATATTTTGATTTAGTTTGGTAATGGGGAATCAAATATGGTTTTGGTGTGGTTTGTTAAAATTATATAGGTACAATATTTTTATGTGTTTTGTTATTATGGTTTCTTGATGTGGTTGATGTGGTTTCCTATAGATATTGAATGTTTCGAAAGTGAAAAATAATTCAATAATGTGAATAAGGATCAGTTTTTTTGATTTAATTTATTTATAGATAATTAAAATTAATAAGAGGAAATTTTATGGTAAATGAATATAAATGATGAAATGTATGGGCAAATATTTTTGGTTCATATGAAATAAAAATTCAATATTATTTAATTTGGATAAATATAATCCAAAGGAAAATGATATATTGTGGATCTGTTAATGGAAATTTGAAATGAGAAGGTGTTGTGACGTTATAGTAGTGTTTTTTTCTTGGTATGGGTTGTTTTTGGATGAGGAAATTATTTTTGTTGTAGGGATGGTATGATAATAGGTTTTGGTTGTAGATGTGTTGAATGGATGTGGTATATAGTATGGGATATTATGTCTATATATAAATATATTATTATATTTTTCTACTCTGTAAACAACATCCCTATAGCCAATTAATCTGGATAACACCTATATTATATTTTGGATATCATTTGATCCTCCAATTTCAATGATTTCGGTGATACTAATGGATTATTAATGTTATCTAAAAACATTTTTCTAGCCATAGTGTGTTCTTGTTGTAATGAAATTAATAGTGGAAATGATGTGTGGTGGATTATGGTTGTTTAATGTTGATAGGGTTTGTAGTTTTGGCTTGTGTAGGGATATGTTTTGAAATTATGGTATTGGTATATTTCAATGGTATAAGGATATAGTGTGTGTATATGGGAAGGTATCCAAGTAAGATTTTATATTTCATTAATATGAGAGGGTTATTATATCTCTAGGGAAGTGGGTGTTTGGTACTTCATTTAATATATTTTCTAAATTTAATATATAAAACAAATATTCATATAATAATGGGATACATTAGTGAGATGTAATATAGTTGACCAGGATAAATAACTAAATGTTTCGTCATATATTCACTTAGGATTTATTGTGGTTCTTCCGTATTAAGAAAACAAATTTATTAGAGGAACCTAATTAGTATACTTGAATGTTAACCCATAATTTAATATACCATTTCTATAAAACATACTGATTATAATTGTATTCTTACTCTTATTTAAATATACCTTTTTGTATAATTATTTAACGAATTTAGTTATTAAAGTAGACCTTACTAGCTCATGGGGTGGTGATTGGATAGAGTTATAATTCCTTCATTATGTGTTCTTTATTTTTTGGTATTGCCTTTGGATGCATTTTAAATTTTTCTATTGAAGTAACATGCATATTATTTAATTTATGGGATTATGGATGTTGAATACAATGCTGATGTTGATTAATGATTTTTCCATTTCTAAGGATATAAGAGGGTAATAACCGACATATACCTTTTTTACACACTTTTTTTCCAGAATCTATTCTTTTGTCCAATAAAATAATCCTTCATGTTTTTTCTCGATCATTACTACATGTTGACAAGGGGTTCTTTTTGGAATGCATCATAATATTATAGTAGATAACATTCTATTATCTTTCTCTCATAGGTATATGGTCTATGATTTAGTAGTATTATGCATGATTCATTTAAATTATAATATCAAAGAAAAACATTGAGGATTTTATAGTGAAATAATGTGTTGAAATTCAAAGATTATTAAATTAGTGTTTTTACGTGGTTTAAAGAAAACAATATCCCCGTAAATTTTGTTAATGATAAGGGATCATTGGTAAGGAAAATGTGTGATCCTTTTAGTTGAATAAAATGATGATAAAATTATGAGATAAAATTTATTTATAATATTTTATAATTTTTTGAAATTCACTATATCTTACATGTGAATATAGAAATTTAATGTCATCAAACTAAGAAGAATATCTACAAAGAGACATTTTGAGTTTAGTGAAGAGATGTTTTTAATAATTATTTAAATATTCTATTATATTTAAATATTGAAATTATTAGGTTTTATATTTCGAAGACATTTAGGACATTATATTATCTAAATATTATTGAGTCAATTAATTTTCCCCTTTGTTCCAAATTAGTGGTATCATCCCTGTAGGGACTCAATGATGTCTCGGGATTGACTATCACCGAGTACATAAGGAGTGAGATTCCCACAAAAGTTCAAATCCTTATAAAAATAATAATGTTAATTGTTCCTTTTTTATCATATGAGTGAATATATGATTTTACATCAGAGTGGATTGAACATTAAAAAGATTCATATGATTATTGAATTATGAATAATTTATAAAACAATTAATGAATTGATTCATACAACTTATGAATGGAGTAATCCGACACTAACATCATTATTTTTTATAATAAGAATTAAGTTATAAATATGTACCATTTCATGTTACATGTGATATCACTATATCACCCGAAGAGGGTGAGAATGACCATAAATTAATTGGATGGACATAAAACACATACATGAAGGAGAACACAATTAACACACCCTTGCATCTAACATAGAGGGAATCAAATAGCTATTAATTATAGTGTAATTTAATATAAGAACACTAGCTAGTACTAGTAAAATGAAATGGTTGGGAGAGTATAGAAAGAGATTCCCTTAATTAGGTGCATCAGATAAAAGGAGTCAGTATAAATACCTTTCAGGAGGTGGCCCCAGAATCACTGGTGACTTGCTTTTTAGGATATTGTCTAACATATTTTTTGGAGATAGTTTTTAGTTCTAATCATGTTTGATTTATTGTAGTGAAAATAGGCCTTGGAACTTAACTTGAATCTAACAATGAGAATGAATTCAAGGAAAAACTATAATATCCTATAGTTGAATCTATTAATTCATATTCTAGCATATGATAAAATGTTAGAAAACTAATGAATGATATTGTCAATATCTTAATCTATCACATGGGTTTCTTTATAAAAAGGAAATCATTAAAAAAATGGGACCACTAATTCATTTCTTCCCCTCTCAGTGTTCCCTCCTATACGTGGGCAAAACACATATCATGGTAGATTAAAAATTTTCCAATTATGGTCATTACAGTTGAATTCTGACATTGATGGGTGAGATACATCATGGTAGCAAATAATAACCTGATCAATGTGTTTTAATCTATTTTTCTTGCCATGGATTGGGAATGAGTTTTGGTGGATTTCATGTTTCCCTGAGGGAGGTGGGAAAAAATATGATTGTTCATAATGGGGGAAAATTTCATGGTTTTCTTACACCATTTCATGGATTTGTTATTATAATTTTATTTTATAAGAAAATAAAGGTCCCAATTTATTGTGTCCATGTTGTTCTGCCCTTAGGGTCATGTTTTTAAAGTGAAATTATAGAATATTTTTAATAGATTTATAATTTTGAAGCATGGTGGTTTTAGGATAGACTTTGACCGAGCTAAATGATGATTGAGTTAGACTCGTCATGATTTTGTTTTGTCCCTTTTGTTATTTACATAATATTGATCCCTATCAGTTATCTCGTTTTCTTACCTTGCCTTTAGAGAAACCATATGTTTTTATAATGTTATTTTTTGGTGATTTTAGAGTCCTTATCACGATTTAATGTTTTATATCCATTATTTTATGTCTATATTTTCATCTTTTTTGACAAGGTATCTAGATATAATGTTCATAAATATGGAGGAATTATATATAGGTGATGGATTATAGGTTAGTAGAAGGATCCTTTTGAGATTTTGGGTGTTTAGTCATCTATCTTCATATTTTCAAGTTCTTTAATTTTATTTGATAACGGTTACTCATATTATCTGTCTTTTTTTGTGGGTTAATCATTCATTTTTCTAAATTTTGTTAAGGATTGAGAGTTGGAATTATTAATGTTAAATAATTTGATTACACTATTAGAGAATTTGGTCATATATTATTTAAATTGGTCTTTATTATTAATTCTCATAATGTTATGTGATTAAAATGATAAACACATTTTTGGTTATTTATTGTGTGTTATTTATGTGTGTAGTCATGTTTTAAATTTGTTAAACAAATTTAAATATGGAACCAAAATTATGAAGTATAAATCATGATTTTTTCAAATGATATATTTTTTAAATCATGGTATGATAATTTGAAAAGTAATAAAAATTAGGATGGTTTGATTGTTGTTATGTTTGAGTTGTTTTATTGAATTTATGTTGTTTTTGATAATATTTTGATTTAGTTTGGTTATGGGGAATCAAATATAGTTTTTGTGTCCTTTGTTAAAATTATATAGGTTGAGGTTTTTTTGTGTTTTGTTATTATGGTTTCTTGATGTGGTTTATGTGGTTTCCTATAGACATGGAATGTGTTGAATGTGAAAAATAATTAAATAATGTGAATAAGTATTAGTTATTTTGATTTAATGTATTTATAGATAATTAAAATTAATAAGTGGAAATTATATGGTAAATGAATATAAATGATGAAATGTATGTGAAATTAGTTTTGGATAATATGAATTAAAAATTAAATAAAAATTAATTTGGATAAATATAATACAATGTAAAATGATATAATGTGAATCTGTTAATGGAAATTTGAAATGATAAGGTGTTGTGACGTTACTGTAGAGTTTTTTTCTTGGTATGGTGTGTCTTTGGATGAGATAATAATTTTTTTATGGATGGTATGATAATGGGTTTTGGTTGTAGAGGTGTTGATAGGATGTGGACCATATGATGGGATATTTGGCTATATATAAATATATAAATATATTTTTCTACTCCGTACACAAAATCCCTTTAGCCAGTTAATCTGGACAACACCTTTATTATATTTTGGATATATGTTGATCCTCCAATTTCTATGATG
Organism: Viscum album; assembly: GCA_963277665.1. Classification (NCBI taxonomy): domain Eukaryota; kingdom Viridiplantae; phylum Streptophyta; class Magnoliopsida; order Santalales; family Viscaceae; genus Viscum; species Viscum album. The sequence goes on along the minus strand of OY728138.1, from coordinate 1,656,120,865 downwards.
TCGGTGATACTAATGGATTATTACTCTTATCTCGAAATATTTTTTCGGGCCATAGTGTGTTCTTTTTGTGATGAAATTAATAGTGGAAATGATGTGTGGTGGATTATGGTTGTTTAATGTTAATAGGGTATGTAATTTTGGCTTGTGTATGTATATGTTTTGAAATTATGGTATTGGTATATTTCAATGGTATAAGGATATAGTGTGTGGATATGGGAAAGGATCCAAGTAACATTTTATATTTCATTAATATGAGAGGGTTATTATATCACTAGGGAAGTGGGTGTTTGGTACTTCATTTAATATATTTTCTAAATTTAATATATAAAACAAATATTCAAAAAAGAATGTGAGACATTAGTGAGATGTAATATAGTTAACCCGGATAAATAACTATATGTTTCTTCATATATTCACTTAGTATTTTTTGTGGTTATTCCGTACTAACATGACAAATTTATTAGAGGATCCAAATTAGTATAATTGAATGTTAACCCCAAATTTAATATACAATTTCTATAAAACTTACTGATTACAATTGTATTCTTACTCTTATTTAAATATTCCTTTTATAGAATTATTTGATGAATTTAGTTATTAATGTAGACCTTACTAGCTCTTGGAGTGGTGATTGGATAGAGTTAGAATTCCTTCATTTTGTGATCATTCTTTTTTGGTATTGTCTTTAGAGGCATTTCCTATTTTTTATTGAATTTACATGAATATTTTATCATTGTTGGGATAATAGATTTTGAATATAATGTTGATGTTGATTAATGATTTTCCATTTCTAAGGATATAAGTGGGTAATAACCCATATATCTTTTGTTTACACACTTATTTCCAGTATCTATTCGTTTGACTAATAAAATAATCCTTCATGTTTTTTCTTGATCATTACTACATGTTGACAAATGGTTCTTTTTGGCATGCGTCATAATATTATAGTAGATAACATTCTAGTATCTTTCTCTCATAGGTATATGGCGTATGATTTAGTAGTATTATACATGATTGATTTAAATTATAATATCAATGAAAAACATTGCGGATTTTATAGTGAAATAAGGTGTTGAAATTCAAATATTATTAAATTTAGTGTTTTTACAGGGTTTAAAGAAAACAATATCCCCGTAAACTTTATTAATGATAAGGGATCATTGGCATTGAAAATGAGTGATCCTTTTAGTTAAATAAAAAGATGATAAAATTATGAGATGAAATTTATTTATAATATTATATAATTATTTGAAATTCACTATATCTTACATGAGAATATACAATTTTAATGTTATCTAACTAAGTAGAATATCTACGAAGAGACATTTTTAGTTTAGTGAAGAGAAGTTTTTTAATAATTATTGAAATTATTAGGTTTTATATTTCTGAGAAATTTATGACATTATTTTATCTAAATATTATTGAGAAAATTAATTTTCCCCTAGGTTCCAAATTAGTTGTTGCATCCCTATAGGGACTCAATGAGGTCTCGGGATCAACTCTCACCGAGTACATAAAAAGTATGATTCCCACGAAGGATCCAAACCTTATAAAAATGATAATGATCATTGTTCTCTTTTTATCATAAGAGTGAATATATGATTTTACATTTCAGTGGATTGAACTTTTAAAAGTCGCATAAGATTATTTAATTATGAATTATTTATAAAAACATTTATGCATTGATTCATATCACTTATCAATGGAGTAATCTGTCACTAACATCATTATTGTTTATGATAAGAATTATGTGATAAAAATGTACCATTTCATGTTACATGGGATATCAGTATATCACCCGAAGAGGGTGAGAATGGCCATAAATTAATAAGATGGACCTAAAACACATACATGAAGGAGAAAACAATTGATCCAACCTTGCATATAACATAGAGGGAATAAAATACCTATTAATTAGAGTGTAATGTAATATTAGAACACTGGATGGAACTAGTATAATGAAATGGTTGGGAGAGTATAGAAAGATATTCTCATCACTAGGTGCTTAAGATAAAAGGAGCCAGTATAAATACCCTTCATGAGGCGGTCCCAGAATCACTGGTGACATACATTATAGGATATTTTCTAACATAATTTTTGGAGATAGTTTTTAGTTATAATCATGTTTGATTTATTGTAGTGAAAATAGGCCATGGAAGTTAACTTGAATCTAACAATGAGAATGAATTCAAGGAAAAAGCATTAAAATACTCTAGTTGACTCTATTCATTCATATTCTAGCATATTATAAAATGTGAGAAAACTAAAGAATGATAGTGTCAATATCATAATATATCACATGGGTTTCTTTAAAAAAATAATATCATTAAAAGAAATTGGGACTAATAATTCATTTCCACCCCTCTCAGTGTTCCCTCCTATACGTGGGAACTACACTTATCATGGTAGATTATAAATTTTCCAATTATGGTGAGTACAGTTGAATTATGATATTGTTTGGTGAGATACATCATGGATTCAAATAATAACCCGATCAATGTGTTTCAAACTGTTTTTCTTGTCGTGGATTGGGAATGAGTTTTGGTGCATTTAATGTTTCCCTGAGGGAGGTGGGAAATAAATATGTTTGTTCATAATGGTGGAAAATTTCATGGTTTTCTTACACCATTCCATGGATTTTTCATTATAATTTTATTTTATAAGAAAATAAAGGTCCCAATTTATTGTGTCTATGTTGTTCATCCCTTAGGGTCATGATTTTTAATGTGAAATTATTGAATAGTTTTAATCGACTTAGAAATTTGAAGCATGATGCTTTTAGGATCGACTTTGGCCGAGCTAAATTATGATTGAGTCAGACTCATCATGATTTTGTTTTTTCCATTTTGTTATTTATATAATATTGAGCCCTATTAGTTATCTCTTTTTCTTAACTTTCCTTTAGTGAAACCATATGTTCATATAATGATATTTTTTTTGGTGATTTTAGAGTCCTTATCATGATTTAATGTTTTTTATCCTTTATTATATGTCTATATTTTTCATCTTTATTGACAAGGTATCAAGGTATAATGTGAATAATTATATAGGATTTATATATAGGTGATGGATTTTAGGTTAGTGGAATGATCCTTTTGATATTTGGGGTGTTTGATCATATATCTTCATATCTTCATGTTCAATAATTTTATTTGATAATTGTAACTCATATTATCTGGATTTTTTTTGTTGGTTAATCATTCATTTTTCTAACCTTTGGTAAGGATATAGAATTGGAATTATTAATGATAAATAATTTGATTAAACTATTAGAGAAGTTGATCATATATTTTTTAAATGGGTGTTACTTATTTATTCTCATAATGTTGTGTGATTAATATGATTAACACATTTTTGGTTATTGATTGTGTGTGTTTTATTTGTGTAGTCATATTTTAAATTGGTTGATCAAATCTAAATATGGAACAAAAATTATGAAGTATAAATCATGATTTTTTGAATTGGTATTGTTTATTAATCATGGTATGATAATTTGAAAAGTAATAAAAAGTAGGATGGTTTGTTTGTGGATGGGTTTGAGTTGTCTTGTCGACTTTATGTTGTTTTTGAGAATATTTTGATTTAGTTTGGTGATGGGGAATAAAATGTTGTTTTGGTGTGGTTTGTTAAATTTATATAGGTAGAGGTTTTTATTTGTTTTCTTATTATGGTTGGTTGATGTGGTTGATGTGGTTTCCTATAGATATGGAATTTGTTGAAAATGAAAAATAATTCAATAATAAGAATAAGGATTATTTATTTTGATTTAATTTATTTATAGATAATTAAAATGAATTAGTGAAATTATACGGTAAATGAATATAAATGATGAAATGTATAGGCAATTATTTTTGGTTCATATGAAATAAAAATTCAATATTATTTAATTTGGATAAATATAATAATGAGGAAAATGATATAATGTGGATCTATTAATGGAAATTTGAAATGAGAATGTGTTGTGACATTACTGTATTGTTTTTTTCTTGGTATGATGTTTCTTTGGATGAGGAAATTCTATTTTTTATATGGATGGTTTGATAATGGGTTTTTTATGTAGAGGTGTTGATAGGATGTGGACCATAGGATGATATTTTGTTGCTATATATAAATATATTATTATATTTTTCTACTCCGTATACAACATCACTCGAGCAAATTAATATGGACAACACCTATATTATATTTCGGATATAAGTTGATCCTTCAATTCCCATGATGTTAGTGATAATAATGGATTAATACTCTTATCTCAAAATATTTTTTTCTTGTAATATTGTGTACTTGTTATGAAGAAAATAATTGTGGAAATGATGTGTGGTGGATTATGGTTGTTTAATGATGATAGGGTGTGTAGTTTTGTCTTGTGTAGGGATATGTTTTGAAATTATGGTATTGGTATATTTAAATGGTATCAGGATATAGTGCGTGGATATGGGAAGGGATCCATGTAACAATTTATTTTTCATTAAGATGATAGGGTTATTATATCACTAGGGAAGTTGGTGTTTGGTGAATCATTTACAAAAATCGAAATTTATTATATTAAACAAATATTCATATATGAATGGGAGACATTAGTGAGATGTAATTTAGTTTACATGTATAAATAACTATATGTATCTTCATATATTCACTTACGATTTATTGTGGTTCTTCCATATAAACAAGACAAATTTATTACAGGAACCTAATTAGTATACTTGAATGTTAACCCCTAATTTAATTTACCATTTCTATAAATCATAATAATTATATATGTATTCTTACTCTTATTTAAATATACATTTTGTAGAATTATTTGATGAATTTAGTTATTAATGTAGACCTTACTAGCTCTTGGAGTGGTGATTGGATAGAGTTAGAATTCCTTCATTCTATGTTGTTTATTTTTTTTATTGTCTTTGGAGGCATTTTCCATTTGTTATTGAAGTTACATGAATATTATATCATTTATGGGATTATGGATTTTGAATAGAAAGCTGATGTTGATTAATGAATTTTCCATTTCCCGGGATATAAGAGGGTAATCACCCATATATCTATTTTCTACACACTTATTTCCAGTATCTATTCATTTTTCCAATAAAATAATCCTTCATGTTTTTTATTGATCATTAATACATATTGACAAATGGTTCTTTTTTGGAATGCATCATAATATTATAGTAGATAACATTCTAGCAGAGTTCTCTCCTAGGTATATGGCCCATGATTTAGAATTATTATACATGATTCATTAAAATTATAATATCAATGAAAGACATTTAGGATTTTATAGTGAAATGAAGTGTTTAAATTCCAAGATTATTAAATTATTTTGTTTACATGGTTTAAAGAAAACAATATCCCTGTAAATTTTATTTATGATAAGGGATCATTATCAAGGAAAATGAGTGATCCTTGTAGTTGAATAAAATGATGAAAAAATTATGATATAAATTTTATTTATAATATTTTATAATTATTTGAAATTCATTGTATATTACATTGGAATATAAAAAATTAATGTTATCAAAATAAGAAGAATATCTACAAAGAGACATTTTGAGTTCAGTGAAGAGAAATTTATTAATAATTATTGAAATATTCTATTATAATTAAATATTGATATTATTAGTTTTTATATTTCTGAGACATTTAATACCTTATTTTATCTGAATATTATTGATACAATTAATTTTCCCACAGGTTCCAAATTAGTGGTAGCATCCCTGTAGGGACTCAATGAGGTCACATAATCGAATCTCACTGAGTACCGGTGCGCCAATTAAGTGTGTGATTTATATTTTATTTCTCACCCTCCCTAGAACATCTGTATTATAGGGTCAATTGAATAAAATTGATGGAAAAATTTAAAAAATTTATATTCTATCATGAAAACTGTGGAATTGGATAGGGAAAATGAATATAATGAAAAACTCAGTAAATGTAATGATAAATACACATTAAAAGGATTGTAATAAAATTAAATCCATAATATGAAGAGATAATTCGACAAGAACTATTTATATATTGACTATCCAAGAGAGAAACTACATCAATTATATATTGATAAAAGATTTACATTTTGAATATATTAAAAAATCATTAGTGAAATTTTATTAATGAATTGAGAAATAATTACATGAGATGTATCAAGTTTTTTATTTGAGAATATAAAGAATAATTCATAAATGAAGAATGTGATATGATTATGCTCCATTAATTTGGTGAAGTTATTTCATATTTTCAAAGGCCATTGTTCACCTTTTGTAATGGTGTTGTGAACATATTATATAATAATATTTTAACGCCCCGTTTTTATTTATGTACCTAAATATGTGGTTACCTATTGTTTTTTCCAAAATTGATATTTTTATTGGCATTCTAGGACCACTACAGTTTATAAAATATTCATGGGATCTAGAAACTATGTAAAATTCCATAAATCTATGGGGAGTTTATAAATTTTAATACACACCATGAAACAAAAAAATACCCATAGGATCCCCCTAATACTCCCCTATTTTTCTTTTTCGACCCATTAGACCTATAAAGTAAGATAATTATCTTTCTATTGCATTCCTTATATTTTTTCACTCTCATCCTTATACATTGATAATTTGATCTTAGATAAATGTCATGGGTATAAATAATATGATTCATATAAACATATTGAATTATTATTGGGTTATATCCCCTGGTAATGGGGTTATTAAAATTAATATGAAGAAAGAGTCTCTATATAAATGGAGGAAATTCATTGTAGGATATGATGGATCATTTAGGGATCCTATATCATTGTTTATACATCTAGATTTTCCATTATTATAACATCTACGGTTTGTGTGTCCACTTTCTCTCTCCATATTTTGGTAAAATGTAATTTTGATAGGGATCTGTTTTTTGAAATGAAATTTTTTATTGATTTAAAATGTATTCCGTTTAATGGTTCTATTAAACCTAGAAATTAATTGTTAATTAATTTTAGATTGAAAATATAACAAAATGGGGGGATTTTCCCTTTGTTGTTATTAAATTGGGAAATAAAAGGTGATGTATAAAATATATTTTGGGGAATAATTAATTGTGTAGAGAAACAATAATGAGCATGATTCTTTCACTAATTTAGTTTAGTGGTCCCGTATATTATATGATTGGATCAGGTTATGGTTGGTATCATATGGTGATGACCTATGTCAGATAGGGGGTATATATTTTCTCTCAATAGGGTCACCCATGGATGAAAAAAAGTTAGGTTTCTCTATTTTTTGTAATTGAAAAATTTCATGTTGGTAATGATTATATATAGGTGTTTTAAATTAATAATAGTTTCTCTTTTATAATTTAAATAATTCATTTTTAATTAAAGTAAATTGTTTTATTTATTTAATGTATTTTTTTAATGCTAGAATTACAAAAGATACTTAATATTACATGATTTACATGGGGATCATTTGATGTCTCATCAAAATACAAGTGATTTATTTACTCACCTATACATATTATTCATAGTGTTTAAATAAATGTTTCTTATAATGATATATGGAAGGATAATAATATTTTTTTCTTATATGAAATAAATCGTAGACACCTCATTGCATTTATCATAATAGAGGAGGATGTGGGTATGTAGATTCTATGAAATTTATGGGATTTTTCATTTTTGTAAAGGTGTAAATTTACCTAATATTAAATATTCTAACATGAATGTAGGCAATTATTTTATTACGATTTTCGGGTTTATAAATATATATTTAGTCTTTGGGTTTTTTTTCTTTAATAAATTTTTGTGTGGTAAATTTGGAGTTCGGATATATCATTGAATTTTTAAAATTTCATCCCACTAAAAAAACAATGAAAATGTGTTTTTTTATAAGTATGTATTTTTTTACTTGTATACCACTCAAGAAATATTTTTTATAAAATCACTGGCATGGTAAAGGTGGTCATGTTGAGAGTGAACCATTCACAAATTGAGTTTATATTAAGTCTATTTACCTATTTTCAACCTCAAGTGATAGATGTAGGTGTTTGAGGAAGGGTGACATCTCTACCAGATTCTAGATAGATGAACAAAGTAACACACTATAATTTAACTATATGTATATCAAATTTAATCCTTTTGATATCTTACGTTACACAGAACATCGTGTTTAATCAGATGATTAAATATTATTATTTAATTGTGATGGTTATCATATGATTTTGGAATGATTAGAATGAATGTAATTAAATAAATTATGAATATCTTTTTTATACATTTTAATAAAATTAATTAATTAGTTGAAAATTATTTAGAAATAAAAATGTGAATGAATTAAAAATAGAGGAAGAGTTTTTTTATAAAAAAGACATTTTCCCCACAATAGCATTTTATATTAATATTTTAAATTAATAACAATTAGTGAATGATTGAAATGAAAATTATATTTTATATAAAATTAAACATTTTTTAATTAATAATTTTTTTTTCATATGTTTAAGATATTACTAAATACATGTTCAATAAAAAAGAGACATATTCCTAAAAAAAGTATTTTACAACTTTTAATGACATAGATACTTCAAATCATTTTTTTGACATATTTATATTTTTTATTTGAAAAAATAAATTCAAATATTTAATCTGAAATATTAAAATTATCTTAGGGTGAATGTTTTTAATTTTTTAGAGAAGTTACATTTTTTATTAATATTGAAAATTATTGAATTTTAAATGAAAAATAATTTTTTATTTAATTTATTTTTACTGTTAAAGTATTTTTTATTTTTTTAATATATTCTATGTTTAACTGGATATCGATAATACAAATATAGTGCATTTCAATGAATTTCATAATGAAAGTTTATATTAAAACATTTCAAACATTTGAATATTTCAGTTTAAAAATATGTTTTTTCATTATCTCTGTGAAAATCATATTAAATATAATATATTTAATTTTTTGTATGAATTTGGTAAAATATATTTTCGATATGAAATAAGAAAATTCATATTATGTTTTGTGGTCAATTTCATTTTTAGGCATAAAAAAGTTACCATGGAAAAACCTTATTTACCATAGTATTGGTAAAAAATGAACCGTGTTTCAGTAAAAAGGTAAAGAATAAAAATACATAAAAATGAACATTTAATGGTTTTTTGTGGTATTAATTGACCCCATCCAAGATATAGAATATTAGTTATTATCCAATTCTATGGAAATTAATTTCACATCAAGGGGGTTGACTTTATATTTTTAAAATACCTTATTTAAATCACTAAAACCCACCTCCACTCGAGTATAATTAACACGCCTCAAAACCCAATTTCTACTAAAATATCATTAAAATACTAAAATATCAGAAGGGAACTATCCACCCCAATCTCCCCATGTACATGTTCTTATGGTATAAAAAAGTCCATATTTATGGTCCACAAGGGGTCCTCCAAAAAGGTGATATTTAAGAGTTGATTTTCACAAAACAACTCTCTTTTTTTTATTTTTTCATCTACATTTACGGAATCCCCATTATCCGTTTGAGAATAATAAATACTGAATCTTGTATATAATTTATTTTTATATTTCTTATGATGTATCTTATATACATCCCACTTATTACCTCTTATAATTCAATGAAACAAAACTGTTGTCTATGGTATGCTAGTTAATCATATCTATAAAAGATGATTTAGTTGTTATCCTTTACAAAATTCATGGATTGTCATAAAAATATTATTATAGTAAAATAATTCATTAATATTTATAAGATAACATATTTCATGTTTTGGATCTGTTATATTGATATTATATTATATAAATAAAAACTATTTCGTGATGTTTGTAAAAACAAACAAAATAAATTAATCATTTCCGATTAACATTTATTTAAATGAATCATTTTCATTCTAGAAACCATAATGATACATGAGAAAAATTATATTTATTTATTTTCATAAATACCATTTCATTAAACTTCTGGGGTTTTATTCCATTTTCATATGTTAATCCATAGTTATACCCAAATGAACTGATAATGAGGCCCTGAAATGAACGCACAAGAAACAATAGAAATAATAAAATATTAATAATGATTGGGTTTTAAGTTATTATAAAAGGATCATATAATATATTATAAATATTAATATATCTCTATAATGAGTATGTTTTATTTTTTAATCCACTATATAAAAGGATTAATTATGTGAAACCAAATGAAAGATTGATGTAAAAGTTTCTCATCTCACTTTACTTATGACTGACATATGCCTTATTCCCCACTTATTTATTGTTTCTAGGGTATATATTGTAACACCCGAGACTTTTATGTTATATAAATCATCAACGGAATCTTTTTCTATACAACACTTGCTTGGCTTGCTTTACACGCAATCGCGACCTTCCTCGATAGCTTGCGTCGTACGCAATACCGAGTTTCACTAAACAACATTATGCTATTAAAACTAGCCGTTATGAATAGTAATAACAACTTTTTGGAATTTTATAAATTTTATTTTTCAAAATGGACTTCATTTTTGGACTCAGAATATCGAAATTAGCCTAGGGTGAAATTTTGGTATTTTTCTGAAAACTTTCAATTTTTGATGAATAGTGAAACCACTAAGTGCTAGGTTAAAAACTGAATTTTGCATAAAACTTAATTTTACCGCTTCTGTGATTGGAATTTCGAAAATCCGAGAGACACGGTTAATATCAAGGACTAAAATGTGGTTCAATGAGATGAAAATAATTTTTTGGTGAATAGTAACTTTTTACTTTTTTTACCGCGGTTAATAGTAAATAGGGTAACTAAGGGTAAATATGATATTAATATTACCCTAACACATGTCCTAATTCTATTGGACAAGTTTAATTCGACCAAAAACAAACTTAGGAATAAAATATGACCATTTAGGCCCACTTGGATTAGATTAGGACATTTATTATTAATTTATTTATAGAAGGGTTAAAATAGTTAAAATCAAAGTTTAATAAGTAAATCATTTTTAATATGGGGTTATACATAAGATAAATTCAATTTTGAATATTCATTAGAAAGCTAAAAAGATTTCCTACATGATGATATTTTATTTGTAATTTTTAGACATCAAATAATGTAATTTATTTATGACACAAAGATGATCCAGTAATTATCTTATTAATGAAATATTGACATAATTGATGTTATAAACACCAAAATAAATGTAATTTGAGACTTTTTATGAATTAAACTAATTTTATAGGTTCCTATGATATATTAATGTTGATTTAATCAACTTGGTTCGAACATATAATTCTTTTATGACTTTCACAAAAAATCATATATCAAATAGTGTCAAAATTGACACAAAATAGTTTTTAAATCAAATATTATATTATTAATTGTTATTTTATTCCTAAAAATATAAGGTTCGGCCAAATGACTTAGATAAGGATATATATTTTAATTATAAACAATTTGGGGTTCGTTTGGCATGTTATAGTAAGTGTATTAACCATATAGTGAAAGAAAACAAAAAGACATGGTAAAAGTTAAATTATTTAACTTAGAGTTAAATCTAATTGATAAGGTTAAAATAATACCCTAAACTTGTCTAAATCCTATTGGTTGATAGGATTTCGACCCTTCCCCACTTTATCTTCGAAATAAGACCCTTTGGAACCATTATAAACCGATTTTGACTTTAATATAAAATAATATTTTGAGATATTCCTAAGGTGCCCCTCTCCTCCCTTATAAAAGGGCACCTCCTCCCCCTCCTCCTCACACCAAATTGAGCACTCAAGCTCGGCCAACCCCTGCCATTTTCTCCTCTCCACTTCCCTAGAATAATCCTAGAGGTCCTGGTCTTCTCCAAAGACCAATCTTAGTTCCGTAAGTGGAGGATTCAAAGAGGCGTTCCAAAGAAGAGGTAATATCCATTACCGATCTTTTCAATTTCTTTCTTCTTCAACTTCTTCTTCTTTAGTTGTTTCATGATAAAGTAATAACATCAGTATTACTTACATACTGATATGTTATTATAAATATTAAACAACCCTATTTCACCTTCTATCCATCCTACGGACAAATGAAATCACCACGCGTGCGTACGTACGGAATACCGTCTCCACGCCGTGGTGTAATCTATTTTCCACCATCACCTTACAAGGATGGTTATAATGGTGTAATGAGTAACTAAATATGATTATTATGAAGTAATATTGATACTGAAATAATATATATATACTCCAATACAATTCCACGATCATAGGAATGATATCATCACTCGTGCGTACGTACGGAATACCGTCTCCACGATGTGATGCGACTCGTTCTACATGATCTTCATTTCATAATGATTATATAAATGAATTGAATGAATGAATATGGTATATAATACACTAATACCATTCTGGAAATGAATTATCTATAACCTAAAGATAAGAATAAGAATTTATTCGACAAAACACGCATAAGAACAAAAAGTTATAAAGACCTGAGTAACAAGTAACAATGAAATATTACTAACAAGAAGCTAATAATATGACCATATATGATATCATATAAATATGTATGATTCTGGAATAAGTCAATAACATTATTTAAACCATTATACAGGAGCTTCGGACACGTAGAAAGCTAATCGGACCTAAGGTAAGGGAAATATCACAATCTCATTTTTATCCGAGATTGTTTATTCGTAAGTATTTACTGGGGTGTATTTTATCATCCACATCCATGTTCCCTCAATATGAAATATTGTTTCCATCCACTTGCAATAGTTTAAATCCAATTTTACCCTTAGATGAGTTTTTAGTAAAGAATATGAAAGGAATCTTTTGTCGTTTTTCCGTACGAGGTACTTTTTGACTTTTCCGAAAAAAGTACGAAGAATGTTTTTTTAACTTATACGGCATGAATGGATTTTTAAAACATTGTTTCCAAGAAGCTTCCTTTACAAGTTTTCAAGTTTATTTTTAATCAACTTCTTTTATTTTAAAGTTGTATGACATGTTATGAAAGGAAAAATGTTTTTGAAGAAGAAAGGATATTTTCCTCAAGAATGGAGTTCAAGTGATTTTCAAAATTATTTTCCATCTAAGATAATAAAGGGTTCTGTTTTTATCCCTATTATTACATTGATTTGATCATGTTGTGATGGAATTATTTTTATGAATTCCTTTATCTTATATGAATTGATTTATGATGTCATGATGTTTCAAGAATCCCATTTTGTTTCATGTGTTATGCGATGATGTATGTTTTATGATTATGTGGCACACATAAGAAAGGATTCATTATAAGATGGGTGGGACCTATATCTCCCTCCAATGCATTGGGTAAAGATTTTATATCTCATGAGATAGACATGGCTGGAACGGAAGGTTATTTCAGTTCAGTGATACAGGACTGAAACGAGGAGTGAACTCGGTTCAGAAAGGGACTTTGTCCACTAAGATAGTCTTGGCGATGAGTCATGACTAACAAGAAATGATTTTCCATGATTATGTGTGCATGCCACAAAGTTTCAAGTTTTATGTTATGATTATGGGGATCTCATTTTCACTCCTATGATTTGTTCCATGTTAAGATATTATGATCTCTTTTGCAGGTTATGATTTTCAAAAAGATATGATATGATTTTTATTTCCTTTATTTGCCTTGCTGAGCATTTGAGCTCACCCTTTTATGTTTTCTTTTCCCCAGGTCAGGAAGATGGATATTAAGTAGAATATGCTAAAAGGGACCCTAGATATGATGAAATAAATGGGAGACACTGTAGAAGATTTATGAACCAGTTGTTTATGTTTCCCAGTTTCTAAAGGCACTATACCTATACGGTCCTTTGTAGTTTTATCATATGTTGTAATAAGTGTGCTTCAATTTTTGAAGTATTAAAAATGTATGTAAAGTATGGGTCGTTATAGTTGGTATCAGAGGAAAGGTATAGTCAACCTTTGGAAACTAGGATGTGAAAGGCTTAGTAAGAACCCTAAGGATAAGTCTAAGCATAGTACACAATCTTAGTGTTTTAGAAATGGCCTTGAATAACCTAGGATAAGACCATAAGCATGAAAATTTTATTCTTGAATTATGTGGTTCCCTATTATAATTAGTGTTTCTCACACTATTCTTATTGGTTTTAGTCAATGGCTGGAACCCGAAGGAACCGTGTTAATGCGGAATGCGATGGGCAATGCAATGATTGTCCCCCTGAGCAACCAAACGATATGGGAGCTGGAATGCAAAATCTTGTAGCCATGCTCACACAACTTTCTCAAGCTATGAATCATGCAGGATTTCCAAACGAGCAAAGGAGGGAGCAACATTCTGTTGAATCCTTCATGAGGCAGCGTCCACCTTCTTTCAGCGGGTCTACTGATCCATTAGTTGCTGAACAATGGATTAGTACTACTGAAAAGATATTTTCAGTTCTTCAATGTTCTGAACATGATAAAGTCATCCTAGCAGTGTATCGTTTGGAAGGAGATGCTGATCAATGGTGGAATCTTGTTAAGAATACGAGGCAAAGGGATGAAATTGAGTCTATGGAATGGGACGAGTTCAAGAACTTATTTTTCAATAAGTACTTCCCTCGTATTCTCCGAACAAAGATGGAGAAAGAGTTTCTTGAACTGAAGCAAAGGGATGATGAATCTGTTGGTACCTATGAAGCAAATTTTACAAGACTGGCAAGGTACGCTTCTGGTATTATTATCCAACATGAGAGTAAGATCGATCGATTCTTTAGTGGCTTAAAACCAAGTCTTCGAAGGGCGTTAGCCATAAGAGACTTCAATAGCTACGAGGAAATCGTTCGATGTGCTCTCAAAGTCGAGATGAAGATTGGAGTAACCCATCAGTCACATGGGTTTGATAAGAAGAGGAAGATGGAATTCAAAGAAAAATCTAAAGAGCACACAGAAAAGAAGATGAGATTTTCCTTATGCTCAAAGTGTGGAAAGAAACATGGAGGGAGTTGTCTTAAAGGGACAAGTAAATGTTTTAAATGTGGAAAGGAAGGTCATCGGGCATTTGAATGCCGTGATAATGGGAAGAAGATGTCTAATGACGCAAACAAAGGAAGGGATACACAGAATGAACCTACAACACTTCAATGTTTCAAGTGCAAGGAGATGGGGCATTATGCCAATCAATTCCCAAATCCAAGGGTTGATGATGATGGTCGACGTCAACAAACTCTTAAAGCTAAAGACAAAGGAAAGTCACATGCAATTTCTATCAGCGATGTGGAGTACGATAACGATGTGGTGAAAGGTACACTTACCTTCCACTCTAAAGTAGAAAATGTTTTATTTGATTCTGGATCCACCCACTCTTTTATTTCTGAAGACTTTTCTAAGGGTATCACCGTACTACCTCAACAATTAGATGTTGAGTTAGCTGTGACAACACCTAATGGAACATCAATCGCATCAAAAGTTTATAATTCTTCTCCGATCGAAGTTTGTGGGAAAGTGCTTCCTGCAAATCTTGTGATCCTTCCTTTAGTGGAATTTGATGTGATTCTTGGCATGGATTGGCTTTCTCTACATGGAGCTCATATCAATTGCCAAAGAAGGGAAGTCACATTTCATACTCCAGATCAATCTACGATCGTATACCAATGCAAGGATGAACATAACCTTCCAGTGGAAATTTCTTCCATCTTATGGGTATTGATCCCACTAAATGAAGGTTATTTATCTCAAATGGTTGGTGAGAAACTCACGATTAAGAATATGCCCATTGTAAGGGAGTTTGATGATGTCTTTCCGGAGGATTTACCGGGTCTTCCACCAAATCGTGAAGTTGAGTTTTCAATAGAACTCGTACCGGGTGCTTTGCCTATTTCAAAGACACCTTATAGAATGGCCCCAATTGAGTTGCAGGAATTGAAGAAGAAACTCCAAGAGAATCTTGATAAGGGATTCATACGCCCTAGTGCGTCACCTTGGGGAGCACCTGTTCTATTTGTTAAGAAGAAAGATGGATCAATGAGACTCTGCATTGATTATCGAGAACTTAACAAGATCACTATCAAGAACAAATATCCTCTCCCACGCATTGATGAATTATTTGACCAACTACGCGGAGCTCAATACTTTTCCAAGATTGATCTTCGTTCAGGGTATCATCAATTAAGGGTCAAAAGGGAGGATATACCAAAGACGGCTTTCCGTACAAGGTATGGACACTATGAATTTATAGTGATGCCATTTGGTCTTACTAATGCCCCTGCTATCTTCATGGATCTAATGAATAGAGTCTTTAGAGACTATCTTGATCAATTTGTGGTAGTCTTTATAGACGATATTCTTGTTTATTCAAAGAGCAAGGAAGAACATGAAGATCACTTGAGAATTATATTGAAGACCCTGAGAAAGGAGATGCTTTATGCCAAATTTACCAAGTGTGAATTTTGGCTTCAAAAAGTTGCATTTTTGGGTCACGTAATCTCAAAAGAGGGGATATCTGTGGATCCAGCAAAAACAGAGGTTATCGAAAGATGGTTGAGACCAACAACAGTAACTAAGATCCGAAGTTTTCTTGGTTTGGCTGGATATTATCGACGTTTTGTAAAAGATTTTTCACGATTATCTAATCCACTCACCAAGTTGACTCGGAAAGGAGTTAAGTTTGTCTGGACAGAGGAATGTGAAGAGAATTTCAAGGAGTTGAAAAGAAGGTTATCCAGTGCACCTGTGCTCACACTGCCTTGTAGTGGAGAAAGGTTTGTGATCTACAGTGATGCATCCAAGAAGGGATTGGGGTGTGTTCTTATGCAAAATGATATGGTGATAGCTTATGCCTCACGACAGTTGAAAATCCATGAACAAAATTACCCAACACATGATTTGGAGTTGGCTGCGGTAATCTTTGCATTAAAGATTTGGAGGCATTACCTTTATGGTGAAAGGTGTGATATTTATACTGATCATAAAAGTTTAAAGTATATTTTCACACAAAAGGAGTTGAATATGCGTCAAAGAAGATGGTTGGAGCTGATTAAGGATTATGACTGCTCAATCCATTACCACCCTGGGAAAGCAAACATGGTGGCAGATGCATTAAGTCGACAAGACCATGCTAGTTTATCCATGATGAGGATCACAAAAGATCCAATATTTATGGATTTACGAAGGATGGATCTTGGAATTATAATGGAAGGGGAAAAATCTTATCTTTCTCAAATGAATGTTCAACCATCTATACATGTGAAGATTAAAGAGGCACAGAAAGAAGATGTCGAGTTACAAAAGAAGGTGAGAAATGTTCCGGAATTCAACCTTGATTGTGATGGGATAATAAAGTTCAGGAATCGGGTTTGTGTTCCTCCCATCCCCGAATTAAAGAAAGAGCTGCTGGATGAGGCTCATAGTTCTTCATTCTCTATTCATCCTGGAAGCACGAAGATGTATAGGGACCTGAAAGAGTACTTCTGGTGGGATGGCATGAAAAGAGATGTTGCTGAATATGTCTCTCGATGCTTGGTTTGTCAACAAGTTAAAGCTGAGAGACAGAATTCTAAGGGGATGTTACAACCATTACCCATACCCGAATGGAAATGGGAAAACATCACTATGGACTTTGTCACAGGACTTCCTAAAACATCCAAAGGAAATAATGCTATCTGGGTCATAGTTGATCGTCTCACAAAGTCTGCACACTTCATTCCTATTAGAGAGGATTTCTCTCTAGATCAGCTTGCCAGGATATATGTAAAGGAAGTGGTAAGATTGCATGGAGTACCACTTTCTATTATATCTGATCGAGATCCGAGATTTACCTCGAAGTTCTGGCGAAGTCTTCAGCATACTCTGGATACAGAGTTGAGTTTCAGCACTGCTTATCATCCCCAGACAGACGGTCAGTCTGAGAGAACAATTCAAACCCTAGAAGATATGTTGAGAGCTTGCTCTATGGATTTCAAAGGAGGTTGGGATCAACACCTACCTTTGGTGGAATTTTCTTATAATAATAGCTTTCACTCCAGTATTCAAATGGCTCCTTATGAAGCTCTCTATGGAAAGAAATGCAGGACTCCAACTTGCTGGGATGAAGTTGGGGAAAGAAAGCTATTAGGACCTGATCTCGTTGATGAAATGGCAGAAAAGGTCAGATCTATTCAACAACACATAAGAGAAGCTCAGAGTCGACAGAAAAGCTATGCCGACAACCGAAGAAAAGACCTAGAGTTTGAAGTGGGTGATAAAGTGTTCTTACGAATATCTCCCTGGAAGAGGGTTATGAGATTTGGAAAGAAGAGGAAGTTGAGCCCTAGATATATCGGTCCTTTCGAAATATTGGATCGTGTTGGGAAGGTAGCTTACCGATTGGCGCTTCCACCGAATCTCTCTCAAGTTCACGATGTGTTCCATGTATCTCTCCTGAGAAAGTACATACCAGATCCTTCACATGTACTCAGCTCAGAAGTTGTACCGCTGGAGCAAGATCTTTCTTATGAAGAACAACCGATAGAGATTCTGGATCGTAGCGAAAAAGTCCTACGAAACAAGACCACTCGCTTGGTGAAAGTTTTATGGAGAAACCACCAACTTGAAGAAGCTACATGGGAGCTTGAGGATATGATGAGGGAGAAGTATCCTCATCTGTTTGTTGCAAAGTGACGAATTTCGAGGGCGAAATTCTTTTTAAGGGGGGTAGAATGTAACACCCGAGACTTTTATGTTATATAAATCATCAAAGGAATCTTTTTCTATACAACACTTGCTTGGCTTTCTTTACATGCAATCGCGACCTTCCTCGATAGCTTGCGTCGTACGCAATACCGAGTTTCACTAAACAACATTATGCTATTAAAACTAGCCGTTATGAATAGTAATAACCACATTTTGGAATTTTATAAATTTTATTTTTCAAAATGAACTTCATTTTTGGACTCAGAATATCGAAATTAGCCTAGGGTGAAATTTTGGTATTTTTCTGAAAACTTTCAATTTTTGATGAATAGTGAAACCACTAAGTGGTAGGTTAAAAACTGAATTTTGCATAAAACTTAATTTTACCGCTTCTGTGATTGGAATTTCGAAAATCCGAGAGACACGGTTAATATCAAGGACTAAAATGTGGTTCAATGAGATGAAAATAATTTTTTGGTGAATAGTAACTTTTTACTTTTTTTACCGCGGTTAATAGTAAATAGGGTAACTAAGGGTAAATATGATATTAATATTACCCTAACACATGTCCTAATTCTATTGGACAAGTGTAATTCGACCAAAAACAAACTTAGGAATAATATATGACCATTTAGGCCCACTTGGATTAGATTAGGACATTTATTATTAATTTATTTAAAGAAGGGTTAAAATAGTTAAAATCAAAGTATAATAAGTAAATCATTTTTAATATGGGGATATACATAAGATAAATTCAATTTTAAATATTCATTAGAATGCTAAAAAGACTTCCTACATGATGATATTTTATTTGTAATTTTTAGACATCAAATAATGTAATTTATTTATGACACAAAGATGATGCAGTAATTATCTTATTAATGAAATATTGACATAATTGATGTTATAAACACCAAAATAAATGTAATTTGAGACTTTTTATGAATGCAACTAATTTTATAGGTTACTATGATATATTAATGTTGATTTAATCAACTTGGTTCGAACATATAATTCTTTTATGACTTTCACAATAAATCATATATCAAATAGTGTCAAAATTGACACAAAATAGTTTTTAAATCAAATATTATATTATTAATTGTTATTTTATTCCTAAAAATCTAAGGTTCGGCCAAATGACTTAGATAAGGATATATATTTTAATAATAAACAATTTGGGGTTCGTTTGGCATGTTATAGTATGTTTATTAACCATATAGTGAAAGAAAACAAAAAGACATGGTAAAAGTTAAATTATTTAACTTAGAGTTAAATCTAATTGATAAGGTTAAAATAATACCCTAAACTTGTCTAAATCCTATTGGTTGATAGGATTTCGACCCTTCCCCACTTTATCTTCGAAATAAGACCCTTTGGAACCATTATAAACCGATTTTGACTTTAATATAAAATAATATTTTGAGATATTCCTAAGGTGCCCCTCTCCTCCCTTATAAAAGGGCACCTCCTCCCCCTCCTCCTCACACCAAATTGAGCACTCAAGCTCGGCCAACCCCTGCCATTTTCTCCTCTACACTTCCCTAGAATAATCCTAGAGGTCCTGGTCTTCTCCAAAGACCAATCTTAGTTCCTTAAGTGGAGGATTCAAAGAGGCGTTCCAAAGAAGAGGTAATATCCATTACCGATCTTTTCAATTTCTTTCTTCTTCAACTTCTTCTTCTTTAGTTGTTTCATGATAAAGTAATAACATCAGTATTACTTACATACTGATATGTTATTATAAATATGAAACAACCCTATTTCACCTTCTATCCATCCTACGGAAAAATGAAATCACCAC
This sequence comes from Viscum album, assembly GCA_963277665.1. Taxonomy (NCBI): domain Eukaryota; kingdom Viridiplantae; phylum Streptophyta; class Magnoliopsida; order Santalales; family Viscaceae; genus Viscum; species Viscum album. Next base: position 1,656,100,468 of record OY728138.1, on the reverse strand, counting down.
GCGTGCGTACGTACGGAATACCGTCTCCACGCCGTGGTGTAATCTATTTTCCACCATCACCTTACAAGGATGGTTATAATGGTGTAATGAGTAACTAAATATGATTATTATGAAGTAATATTGATACTGAAATAATATATATATACTCCAATACAATTCCACGATCATAGGAATGATATCATCACTCGTGCGTACGTACGGAATACCGTCTCCACGATGTGATGCGACTCGTTCTACATGATCTTCATTTCATAATGATTATATAAATGAATTGAATGAATGAATATGGTATATAATACACTAATACCATTCTGGAAATGAATTATCTATAACCTAAAGATAAGAATAAGAATTTATTTGACAAAACACGCATAAGAACAAAAAGTTATAAAGACCCGAGTAACAAGTAACAATGAAATATTACTAACAAGAAGCTAATAATATGACCATATATGATATCATATAAATATGTATGATTCTGGAATAAGTCAACAACATTATTTAAACCATTATACAGGAGCTTCGGACACGTACAAAGCTAATCAGACCTAAGGTAAGGGAAATATCACAATCTCATTTTTATCCAAGATTGTTTATTCGTAAGTATTTACTGGGGTGTATTTTATCATCCACATCCATGTTCCCTCAATATGAAATATTGTTTCCATCCACTTGCAATAGTTTAAATCCAATTTTACCCTTAGGTGAGTTTTTAGTAAAGAATATGAAAGGAATCTTTTGTCGTTTTTCCGTACGAGGTACTTTTTGACTTTTCCGACAAAAGTACGAAGAATGTTTTTTTTAACTTATACGGCATGAATGGATTTTTAAAACATTGTTTCCAAGAAGCTTCCTTTACAAGTTTTCAAGTTTATTTTTAATCAACTTCTTTTATTTTAAAGTTGTATGACATGTTATGAAAGGAAAAATGTTTTTGAAGAAGAAAGGATATTTTCCTCAAGAATGGAGTTCAAGTGATTTTCAAAATTATTTTCCATCTAAGATAATAAAGGGTTCTATTTTTATCCATATTATTACATTGATTTGATCATATTGTGATGGAATTATTTTTATTAATTCCTTTATCTTATATGAATTGATTTATGATGTCATGATGTTTCAAGAATCCCATTTTGTTTCATGTGTTATGCGATGATGTATGTTTTATGATTATGTGGCACACATAAGAAAGGATTCATTATAAGATGGGTGGGACCTATATCTCCCTCCAATGCATTGGGTAAAGATTTTATATCTCATGAGATAGACATGGCTTGAACGGAAGGTTATTTCGGTTCAGTGATACATGACTGAAACGAGGAGTGAACTCGGTTCAGAAAGGGACTTTGTCCACTAAGATAGTCTTGGCGATGAGTCATGACTAACAAGAAATGATTTTTCATGATTATGTGTGCATGCCATGGAATTATACCTATACGGTCCTTTGTAGTTTTATCATATGTTGTAATAAGTGTGCTTCAATTTTTGAAGTATAAAAAATGTATGTAAAGTATGGGTCGTTATATATATGAACTACCCTTTCATTTATCATATCATTAAAATCATTATCATCATGGTATTAAATTTCTATTTGGGTAACTATTAATTTTATGTGGCATACATTTCGACTGATGACATTGTTATAATAGATTTCTTAACTAAATTTGCATAAATTGGGATAAACGACTACATGATTGATTTTTTCATGATAATATTATAGATAAATGTAATTTTAATAACTTATGTTTTATTTACCAATATTTCTTGTTTATTTACATTTAACATACATAATATATTCATTTGATTAATGATATAATGTTTATAATGAACTTTTTCACAATATCCTTTAATTGAGGAATATTTTGTTGTTATACACCCCCCATCATTAATGATGTGTATAAACAACCCCATTGACATATAATATCATGTATTTTTTTATATTGTAATTTAATATTTTTTAAAAAATTTATTCATTTATAGAGATTATGATTCAAATTTTCCAATGTGGTATGAGACATTTTGATTTCAAAGTATCATTTAAAATAAATAATTTGGTATATAAGGAATGCATTTTTAATGAAAGACTTGGTTTGGAGACTAGTTAATGAAAAACGCTCGATGAACCAGTAGTCACATAAGATGATTTATGTTTGAGACAAACCCTTCATGTTTTTTCCATGCAATTTTAAACAATTTTCTGGATAGATCTTGAGAGTACTCTCCAATAAATGGTTTTGACGCAAATCATATAGGTTTATAGAAAAATAAATAAACTGGGAAGAGGAATGATTTTTATTGAATCTATATAGAAGATATAAATTGATAGATAATAATTACAATATTATTCATTACATCATTATTGTTACATCGTGTGATTAATTGATTAGTTTGAACATATATCGTAATGTACCACGCTCATGTGATTATTTACATGGTATTACTTGATTATCTTTTATTATTATCAAATTATTCTTGTGTTATATATAAATTGGATTGTTTTTATTCAATTACCATTACATGATGATTATTATTTATTTATTTATGATATCATTCACTATTCATAACATGTACCTAGAATTTGAGCTCAAAAATTATGTTTTATTTTCATAGGTTGCTATGATGATTATAATGATTTATATGAAAGGCAACACTAAGGGGGATAATTATTTATCAATGAAAATTATATTTATATAAAATTATTCCAATGAAATTTTAATTTCAAATATTTATCTAGGTTACCAACACTACCAAACAATTTTGCCTTTTGTGGTGCAAAATCTTGAACAAATGAAAATGTAATAAATGTTGGTATCTGCCTTGGCTTCTAGAATTTGGGGTTATTACAATTAGGATAAAATAAATTTTAGTATAATTTTTAGAAATTATATTTATAATAAAATATATATCAAAAAACATAACAATATGATAAACATGATGATTAGTATATAAGAACATCCTAAAGAAACCTTTTTTATTATAAAAAAATTAGCTACATCGAAATTCATGAATTTATGTTACTCCATATTTATAATTAATTTTTTTAATTTTATGAATTAATCTAGTATATTCCATTAATTAAAAATTTATCCTAAAATGAAGAAGGGTTTTAGTACTCCTGACCAATGTTATGATTTTCCAGTGAAGAAGCCAATAGAGATGGTATTACAACTCAGCATGTTATGACCACATTATGACATCTTACTCATGCCATGATGAATAATTGTTCTACACTTATGTTGGATCATTTAATGTTTCAAAAACCCCAAAATGTTTATTGTACTACTAGTCTAGTGTTCGGTGAGTAATAGGTATGTACATTGACAAAATATTTCAAGAATTGTTGTGAAATTAAAGTAAATGGTAACATTTGATGTGTTTATATCGATAGAGATGTTGATAAATAGTGGTCATTGATCCAGAATAATAATGAATAAGAGGAAATAAAACTCATGGAATGAAAATATTTTAGGGTGATATTCTCTGTAAAGATATAATTACTTAGTTAGAAAGGTATGATATTAATTACATACGCAACAAATGATGCAAGATTTACCACTTTTGTGAAGATCTCTTGTAAATTCATCAAATGGAATCGAAATCTCAAACATTATCATCAGATTATGTATTTTTTTGTGAAATCATGAATAAGATAATATTCTCCATCTATTTTTGATTCAATAGAATGAATGAGATGAAGAGGGTGGTAGAGAAAATCAGGGAGACATGGAATGAGGGAAATGATTTTTTTCTTACATGTGACAAATTGGGAAAGAATCACCATCAGAAACAATTCAAATGATTGGGTGTTTTTTATATGTCTAGATAAAAAGTTCACTAGGAATAATAATGAGTATTTAAGAAAGATAAGACTGATATTTTTTGTTGCAACCATTGTGAAATGGGGAACTATGCAATGAAACTTCCTAAACGTAAAGGGAATTTACCTTATAAGATTACAAGATATCAATTTTATGAATATGTTATTAATGAAACCAAAAGTTTTTATTGATATGATTATGTTTTTTTATCATTTAAATAATATGTAAAATTATTCTATTGAAGATATTTTCATAATAATAATTATTAAATGTATACAAATATTATTAATGTTCTTCTTATTAAGGGTTTGGAAGCATGTGATGAATGTTCCAAGAGATGTTATTTAAATTGAATGTTGATGATATGGAAAACATATGAATTAGGGAATATAACCACAATATTTTCTTGATGCAGAGATAATAATGATGAAGATATGTTTCTGGGATAATATCGGTGAAAATGAATTTAATTGGTGATTGGATTCTTTATGTTATAATTGCTAGATTTTGTACATATTTTAATTTAAGTATTTTGTTGAAAAACACGATATCCTATTTTTGGAAGCATGATTTTTTAATTAATGTATTGATACAATAAATTTAATCATATATATGGTATGTGATCGTAAGAGTTATTTTATATTATATTTCAAATAAAATTATATATATATTTTAGAAATTTACTGACCTTAATTCTAAATTTTTTGTCATTGAAATTTTATAGACATAGTTGAGATGACTCTTATGATTTATTAGTTATGTAATGCATCAATTGAAATATGAAAAATATTATTTGTTGATAACATGTGTTAAGAATTCTAGTTTCATTGAATATTTTAAGGCTTAAGGAATGTAAAAAGTGATTGAGGCATAAAAATTCATCTTGAATATTTTTTATTGTTGTAAGAGATGATGTGAAAATAGATCAAAGATAACCAAAAATTAATATTATTTATATGACATGGTAATAAATCCAGTATGTATATTTTAACAAGAGATTATTTGTATATTAAAATAAACCACCAACCCTAGTTTATAAATTTTTAAAAAACACTATTCAATTAATTTTCATATTATTAAACATATGTCATCATTAACCTATCACATATTAATAGTTTTATAATGGATGAATTTCTAATGACCCTATTTAACATCACTAACCTTTAGAAAGGGAAATTTTTATTTCTCTTATTTATAATAGCATTCACTTCGATCTAATGTCATCCTATTTGATAGCCTAATATTAAAATTACGTTCAAAATTTCTATATCTGTCTTATTATTAGTATGCTTTATTAACCCTATTTACAATGTGGGTTTCCAAAAAAGATATTTACATGTATCAAGGATTGATTTTCAATGTTGAAATTCATATTGTGTGGATCATATTTATTAAAAATGAGTATAATTTATAGACACTTTATTTTACAGTATGACTCATTTAAATTTAATATATTCATTATTTTATGTTACATAATACACTAATCTTAAATAAATGATTAAATATTATTATTTAATTGTGATATTGATCACTTAGCCATTGGAATGATAACAATTAATGATGATAACTAAATTATAAGAATATAATCAATAAATGTTTATATAATGAATTCATTGGTTAATAAATAAATATAAATAAATAAGAAATCCAATTGATCATAAAGGAAGTTCGTCTATAAAAAGTTATTTTATTACCACAATTAAATTTTTTCTTAATAAATTAAAATTTTAACTATGAGTGATGTATCATAATAATACACATATGTTATGTATTCAATAAATTATTTTAAATTCATATAATAGGCTTAATATTCTTAATATAATAATAAATTAAAATTTAAGTGTAAAAATATATATATATTTCTAAAGGAATATTCTTCACATTTTGATGGAACACATATTTTAAATCTAATGTTTGACATATTTATAAGTTTTATTTGTGAAAATAAATTTCAATTTCATTATTCATAATACAAAAATTATCCTAGACTGAAATGTTTCTTTTTTTAGAGAAGTGTCATTTTTGATGAATAGAGAAAATATTATATTCTAATTGAAAATGATTTATAATAAAATTCAATAATATAGTTATATTATATTTTAATATCCTTCATTTATGACTGTATTAAATATAAATCTATCAAACAAATTTATATATTTGGGATATATTTTACATTGATATTGGTAATAAATCTCATTCAAACTTTTGAACATTTCACTTAAAAAACAGTTTTCCAATTGAGTATGCTGGATTAATTTTAAATCTAATTTTAAAATTTCTGTAAATTAAATTTTCTAAAAAATATTTCATTTTAAGAATAAAAAATTTAAAAAAATTACTTATCTTTATATTGAGTCTTAAAAAATGTACCAAAGTAAACAATTTATTTACCATGTTTAGGTAACAAGTAAAATGGGTTAATGTTGAAAAGGATAAGTCCGAAAATACCAAAAACAGTCAACATTTAATAGTTTTATGTTGTATTTCTCAACCCTAACCATCCTATAAAATATTAATTGTCTTCTAGTGTAGTGGAAATTAATTTCACTTCAAAGTGGATGTCTTTATATATAAAACAGTTATTTTTTAATCACTTAAATCCTCATCTCCTCGATTATAAATATCACCCCTCAACACACCATTACTACTCATAAGACATTAAACTCCTAATATATCTATCCAAAACAATAATACTAAGTCTAATAACATCCCAATGCTAATGGTATCACAAAATTAAAAAGTCCAGGGTCTTCAAGGGGTCCTTTAAGGAAGTTATATTCAAGTGGTAATTTCCTCAAAACACCTCAATTATTTTACTTTTTCTATCTACATTATGATTATATTCATCATACATTATGAAATTTTATGTCTATAATCATGAATATAATGGTGTTTTATGTTTCTAATTTAAAATCATATATCCATCAAATTTATTATCCCATATTATTCACTAAAATGAAACATATGACCGTGTTATGTCGGTTAATCATATCCATGAATGACACTTTTGTTCTTTTTTCTACCATCTCCATCAGGGGTGATCATAAAATAGTAACCATTGTTAAATAATATTTTAATAGGTATATAATAACCATTTTAATTTTATGGGACTAATTTATATATATAATATTAAATAAATAATATCTAAATCATAATGTTTTGATAACATACCCAAATAATATAATTTGTAATTATTAACATTTTGTCAAATAAATCATCCACTTATTAGAATCCCAATATTATTCATGGGACCATTCATATTATTTTATGTTTCTTAAATCCATTTCATTCAACTTTTGGAGTTGTATTCTCATTTGAAAAGATAATCCATATTTATAGAAAATTAATCGATTATTAAACCATTGAACAAATGCACATGAGATAATAAAAATAGTGAAAGAATATTAATAACTCAGATGTATGATATTATAAATGGATTATATAATGTATTATAAATTTTAACATTGTTCTTAAATGAGTCAATAATATTCTTTAAACTATTATATATTAGTATAAAGTGTGTGAATCTAATGGAAAGTGTGAGGTAAAGGTTTATCATCTGTGTTTTACTTCTGTGAGAAATATGCCTCATTCACCGCTTATTTATTCAAAGTGGATTATATATGTACTTAAATTTGATATATTATATCATAAATCACTTTTTATTAATAATATTAAATTTATATTTTGAAAATTATTACTTTTATGGGGCATAGGATTCTATTTATTACAATGTGGTAAGATATTTCTTAACACAATTTCCATTCATTTGGTTAAACATCTACTTGATTGATTTCGTCATGTTATGATTATAGATAAAATGAATTTTCATGACATTTTTATTTATTTACAATATTTTAATGAGTATTTAATTGTAACAAACATAATCTATTTATTTTATTAATGATATAATCATTCCAAGGGACTTTGTATCAATCAACTTTCATTGGAGAATATTTTGAAGTTATGTACCAACCTTCATTTATGATGTGTATGTACTCCCATTTGACATATAAAATCAAGAAATTATCTGTAATATTATTATTTATTTATTTGTTTAATGATAATTTTTCATGGGGATTTGGATTCAATTATTCTAAAGGGGAATGGGACTTGTTGATTTAAAAATATATTTGTAAATCAATTATTCAATATTTGAGGAATGTTTTAAAAATGAATGAAATGGGATGTGGAATGATTAATATGAACCCTTAAATGCATCAATAGAATCATGGGGATTATTTAGTAGGAAATATTATTTAGTTTTGTTTCCATTTTTTTCCATTATCCTAGTCATAGATCTTGATAGTAGTTTCTAGTAAAAGGTGTTGACAAAAATCAGGTTCTTTTACAACCACAAACTAAAATTGTCAAGTGGATTTATGGTTAAATTTTATTTATATAGAATGTATATGTATGGTTCATACATTCGATAATATTCATTCAAAAATTATTTGTATTCCATGCGATTAATTGATTAGTTATAACATCCATGTTCACGATCAAAGCTCATGTGGTTATTTATATAGAATTATGTCACAATATTTTTTTCCTGTCATATTATACTCTTGTTGTTGATTAATTTTCATTTGTTTTAGTCATTTAAAATTCCATAAATATTATTATTTGTTGATTTTTTGATTGATTTTGTTTTACATGACCACTACTATTCATTTGAGCTTACCCCTTTCTTATTTTTTATTTTACCTAGTTTCCAATGTGTTTATTATTATTGATATATAGGGTTACTCTAAATGGAGTAATTGTGTCCTTAATGAAAATATGTTTTTTTATTTAATATTAAAAATTAAATATTAATTTAAAATATGTTATTAGATTAATAATATTATTAAATATTCGGTCATTTAGGATGTAATTGTTTGTATATATTCTGATGTAAAAAGTAAGACATCTGCTATAGGATAATGGGGTTAGGGTTGTTAAAATCTAGGTTAGAGAATTCCAAATTATCATCCGAACTAATTGATTATGTGTTGAGGATGTGAATGGTAACTTTTTTGATATTTTTGTTCAGACTTGTGACATTGATTATAAATTATAATAAGGATTGTGGTGTGAAATAGACCTTTAAGAGGTGTCTCCTTAGCTTCTCTCCCACCCAACATTGCTCTCTCACATCGCCTTACCCTCTATTTTATCCCTTTATTTTTTTTGGCGGAATTGGAACACTATCCATTTTTGTTCTTTAGGGGTTAATTAAATTTCAATCATAGTTTTTTTATCCAATATTATCCTTCTACCTCACAGATCATGATAGACGACATCTTGGGTCCAACACATTAGTGTCTTAAGAGGCTTTGGATTCTGATGTCAGATGTTTAGATTAATTGGTTATTTTGGTTTTATGGTTTTTTGTGGGAATACATTTTGTGAGGTCATGACTATCATTTGAGTCCTAATATTACATTTACACATAAACATACATATATATCAACACCATAATACCATATTTTGGTATGATGTGGTCTATTTCAATGATGTATTGGTATGTGTGGGATGTGTGATCAGCGGTTTTAAAGGAGTTAAAAACATCAGATAGATTCATATCAGGTTTTTTTGAGATGGTTTTTTTGGATGTTTTCATTTCAATATTTTTATAGGTTTGTTGTATTCTGACCTTTTTTTTCATTGCAAGGATCATGATTCTATGATTGATCAATGAGAATATTTTTGTTTGATCTACTGTTTGGATTATCTACTTTGGTTATTTCCCTCTAGTTTTCTATATTGATTTCTATAGGTCTGGTTGGTTGGGGGATGTGAGTTTATTTATTTGTGGTTGAGGTAGTTTTCTTTTGAATGTGTTTGAGTGTTTTCTGTGTGGAATAGAGTGGCAATGTCAATCAAGAATTTTGAAATCACTATAGTTGGTTGGAGTTATGATGATGTCGTCACTGAAAAACATTCTTTAAGGAACAATGTAGAGGTGTCAGGTGTAATAGACCCAACCCCACATAAACAGAGGTGATTCTAAAAATAAAAACATTCAATAAATGTATTTGATACTGATAAAGTTGACATGATTTTCACCATTAAATCATTGAACATAAAAGGGAAATATTGTAACACTTTTATTCAAAAGGACCCTTTAGGTTTATCGTATTAGAGAATTTGGATTAATTTTAACATAATTTATTCATAAAAAAATGTTTCTTAAAGATGAAAATAATAACCCACTGCACTCAACATTTCATATTCCACATTATTTCATCATCATAATCCATTCAAACATATCTTGAAATAATTTGTTCATACTCAATAATTATAACATGGGAAATATAAATCATAAGAATGGTGAGATTATATTCATAGTTTGTATAAATGAAAGAGTTTATTATTGAATGTCATTAGTAAAAATTAGAGGAGAAAAATTATATGATGACATAATCAAATTTCATGAGAATAACATAATAATATACATACTAATCAATACGAAGATAACTATGAATTAAAACATGGAATAATTATTTAACAAATGAAAGAGTTATCAATATCAATAATCATGGTCCATGTGATATAAATCATGATGAAAACAAAAATTATAAAACAATGGAAATAATAGAGAAAACTTATCAGTATCTTAGATCATTATCTTCCTAATAATTAATATAAATGTTCTTACCATTATGGGGAACTTCAATCTCTGAAGTACCCAATGCATTAAAGGGATATAAAATACCCATCTATCACTGGTTTATAACAGAACCACTTATCCATAGTTTATAGTAAAACCACCAATCAATATAATCAATTTCCAATAACCATATCATGGATAAAGTACATATAGTATATATATCAACATAAACTCATTGAAACAAAATTTTCAAATTTGAAAATATTATTAACCAATTGAATAGAAATTAATTCTATAGAGTTATATTTTGGAACATGATTATCCCATGTAAAATAAATGGGTTTTATAGCCATTTCTATATAACATTATTAACAAATAGAATTAAATAGGTTTCTTAAAAATATAATTGACACATTATTAATCCATTGAAAAGAAATGGGATTCCTGAAAATAACATTGAAATCTGATTGAATAGTATAAATGAAATGGGTTCAATATCAATCTCATAATCTATCTAGAAAATGAATAATTATGATATTAATGCCAAATATCCTTAGTTTATTTTAATTTAAATCATTTATTGTTGTCATTGATGAATGGAAATAAAGTTAAATGTCCATTTATCTTTCTTTAGTAAAATAAACATTTCATTTTGAAAATCACTTTTGGAAATTAAAAATTCCAAAATATGGAGAAATTAATTTTTTTACAGAAAAATAATTTAATAATATAAAATAAACATCTCGGAAAATAACGAATATGATTGAATGAAATCCCATTCAAGTAATAAGTGTTATAAATATATATTCTTTTAAAAATTATATTAAATAGGGAATCAAAAGTGACTGACTTGTGAAACTTTTAGATTTACCCATTTAAAAACATTTTTTAGATAGTAAAATAATGTAAAATGGAATACATAAGTTATTTACATTTATAAAATAAATTTTTTGAAAACCTTTTCTTAAATAGGGATATGAAATAGAATTATATACTATCTAGAATGAATAATACAAGTTTGGTATCACTTACAAATGGCATTCTCTGTGTTCCATTAATATAACTGGATGTAAATTGAAAAAAGACATGTTTACCACATTAATAGCCTTTCTATAATAATAATTATGGTTTATGAAAACAATATGACATCATTTTATCAAAATACTATGAACATAATAAATCTAGAAAAAAGTATATGGTTACTTAAAGCCTTTACCACTGTGATAAATCCTCAATCAAAATCATCATGAAAGAATTAAATAAAAGCATGAATTAAATATAATTATTATAATTATATTTATGATATAACATTCCAATGAGTAGTACAAACATCCAAAAAATTATATATGTGCATATTTAATATATAGGTATCAAAAAATGGAATATTGTAATGTATGTCTGTTAAAAATCATACCATAAGATTTGAGAATCAAAATATGATTGGATTATGGGTATGAAATGTAAATCCACAAAATATATATAATTATGAATAAAATTTATAGAAAAATTCACACATAGTCATTTTATAACAGAGTTAATGAAGAAGTTTTAAAACACGACAAAATGAGTTTATGGTAAGAAACTCATTACCACAAAGTTAAATCAACACAAATTCCCTTGGATTAATTAATAGAAATTAAAAAAAAAATATGATTATGTATGACTGATTCAATATATCACATTTATAATACATATTATATACCTCACATAATAAAAACTTGTGTTGAATATGTAATATGTGTCACAAAAGTAAAAGCGAGACGAGGAAAACACATACCTTTAGTTTAAAATTTCTATAATGCCTATTACTTCATATATTATTAAATTACATAAATTGTTTAATTTATTAATATATTGTTCTACTTTTAGAAAAATAAATAAATGATTTATTTTATATATTTATAATGATATATCTTAATACATAACTAACTATATCCACATCATGTATTTTAAAGGTGCCCAATTAATTATTTAAAAACAACATAGGTGTGTCGATCGTGGAAAAATCAGTCATTATATAAACATATACAGAATAATAATCATTACATAATTATCATATTTATTTATAAATTATAATTTAAAAACCAATCATGAAAAATTGTTAAGAAAAATGAACTATGTTACGACTAATGGGATAGTAGGTCGTACACATACAAGTATAATGTTATAATTTTTTAATGATCATTTTAGAAATAATATATATTTTATTTTAAATTTCCATATTATTATTTATACCATAAATACTGTATTATTTTATATATATATATATATATATCATTCTAGTGATTTTGTGTTGAAAAAATAATCACATCGCTTTGTGGAGGTGGTTATCAACACGTACAGGAACAATGTTATCATTTTTATATGTAAGAGAAAAAATGAAATAATATATTTTAATAACATATTATGAAAATAATTAAAATTTAATTTATATCACATATATTAATTTAAATTATCCTTATTCACATAAATGTAAATTATTAGTGAAAATCAAAACACTTTTCGTCACGATACGGCTGTCTACCATCCACCCAAGTGACATTGTTGTATCCCCCATGAAATGGAAAGTAAACTAATATATTTGATACCATAAATATGTAATAATATATACGGTAAAAAAATATATATGCATTAAATCAACCATTAAAAGTAGTCCTAAGAGGCTATGATGAAAAACGAATGACATCAGTTCGTGAGGCCATAGACCACAACTAACAAGAATGATGGATTCATATCCCATTTTATGGATGAGAAGATGTATTTATGGTATTTCATATAGATAATAAAATATAAGTATATATAATATAATTTCGTTTTCATATATGGAAATTTTAATTATATTTGAAGGCTGATGACTGTGAATTAAAACTGAAATGTATAGATATGAGTTTTACCTATTTTCGGACCACATATTTATGATTATATTGAACATATACCAAGAATTCATTTTTTACCAAATAAATCTTATTTAATGAGGTAATAAGACATATGATGTGTTTTCAAAATGACTTTCTAATCTACAAGAGGTTTAATGTGTGAATAAGGGATGATAGAGGGTGACCATTTATAAGTGTGGGGATTGGAACACTTGTAACTTTTGAAAATAAATCGATGTACCCACAATATTCGCTAGCCAAAATGATAATAAATGGAACCTTTTAGATCAATATACATTATAAGGTCGTTTTTTGGACATAAAATAGTTTTTATACTAGTTTTTTGTCCACATTACACTTATATCTTCAGTTTTAACCCCTATAAACATATTTTATACCTAACTTCAATAATTTTAATTTATTATTTTAAATATTAATTATGGTTAAAATTTATATTTAAATTATTATATAATATAAATTATGGTAATTAAAGATATATAATCCATTTTAACACATTTAATTCAAATGAATGTAAAATTTTATTTTAAAATTAAACCTGCAAACTTGACATATATGAGTGTCTTCAAGAAGAGTATTTTTTATTGTAAAAATGGTTTTATATTAACATTATGGATAAAAATTATTTTTATATTAATAAAAATTAATATTTATTCAAGATAATAAATTATTTTATTAAAATAATTTCTTTGTATGGGTATTTTAATTATTTTAATTGGATAAACATTATGTTTTTATTTTAAACAAAAAAAACCCTTTCTAAACCCAAAGTAAAACTTATAATAAAACCCAATATGAAGTTCATTAAAAAATTACATTTATTAAATATAAATTAAAAATACTTATATTAATTTAATTCTTCTTTTAAAAATATTGGGCCTTTCAAATTGTTAAATTTATTGGAAAAATGTTTTTATAAATCGTTATTTTTCACTATTCACTAAAAATTGATATTTTCTTAAAAGTTCAATATTCTATGTTAAATTCCATTACATCAATGAAATTTTTTTAATATGTATTTTTTTCATTTCCATTGCGTAGGTAGGGACATAAATTATCCAACAGGATACCTATAATGGTGAAGTCAAATATTTGTGGGATTCCTAGCATATATCATGTTTGTTCTATAACCATTCAAGAATTTACACAATATTTAATGTGATCACAAGAAATTTATTTTAAAATTAAAAAATTAGACCTAGTTTAATCAAAAAAAGTGATGGTATTTTTAATAATTTTCGGAATTTTCAATTACATGATCAGTAATTGGCGTCCTCATTATGTAATTTCACGACTGTTGTTTTTTAATAGGTTTCTCAGTTAAAATTTATATTTCCTCATTTATATATTTTATTTCCATCTACCCAAGAGACTTTTCTAGGAGATTTATGAATCCTTAAAACCCATCTAGGTAATTTTATTCACCAATATGTCATGTTTCCACATGCAGTGTGACTTTTCAAGTAATAATTTCCCCCATATCACTGTCTTTATCTCTTTTTCTCCTTCAGGTTTCATGTATCATATAGGGAATAGTGGATCTAATAATTGTGTTGATGAATAATTTTTCTACGACTGCTACTTAGATCTTCTTCAATATCACTGTTGTTGGTTGGACTTTTTGAGGCCATGGTGTTTCTGTGAGAATTGTAAGTGGTTCGGTTATGATGCTAAATATTTATTATCATTAAATTACATGATTGTGGATTTAAATTCATTTTCTATCATAAATGAAATTTAATTAAAATTATTGATTAAAACCCCAATTATAGTGAATTAGGGATTTGGAATATTTAATATTATCATAAAATTAAGAAAACGCCTAATTCCATTAAATTCAGGTGTGATTGTGACATTGATGTAAAATTTGAGATATTAAATTTTTTGAATTTAATATTTATAAAAATAATTATTTTTTGTAAATCTTATAAATGAATTTATTTATGGGAAATGGTATTTGAGTTTGAATTTTGTTTTTATTTTAAATTCATATTTATAAAAAATGGATTTAAATAGATTTAATGGGAAACATTATTTTTTATCATGGAAGGAGGAGTAATGTTTTTTAAAAGCCTATTTTGGATTTAAATTTGAAAACTGGAATATTTGAAATAGGGGAATGAGTTTTAATTATATTTTAAGTTTTAAAACAATAAATTTCATAACATGGATTTGTACTAGATCACATGAAAGCATATGCAGTTAGTGTGTTATTTGGGACAACACAGTTGGATGGGAATTTCCTAACACCATATTGATTCTTTATAACCCTAACTAAATACATCATAAAAAATTTTCTTCACCATTGCTACATAGATGAGTCTTCCCATTCATGTGATGGTGGACTTCTGTAAACATTATGGTTTTTATCACAGTATATTGTGAGGATCCCCTAACCATGACATATAATACCTCATAGAATATGATCATTTTTCCCTATTGTATATATATGTGATATAAATTTATTCCAATATTCTGTGAAGTGTTTTATATGCCTTTTGATTTATAATATCAATTTTTTTAAAAAAAATATTTCATATAGGCAATTTTTTGTAAAGTATTTTCATCATCTAAAATTTTTTACATGTTTTAAAATGAAAATTATGATTTTATTATTTATTATATTGAAATTTAAAATGTATTTATTTATAAAATTGAATGCACCATATAATGAAAAATATATGTTGGAATCTATTATGGAGTCCTTGATGATATCCTATTGGGATTTTATCTCACACCCTACCTATGCCTTCTTATGATTATAAATTTTCTCTTTCCAGGTTCAAGGAAGGGTACATCCCAACATGAAGGTGGTTCTAAAAGAATATTTGTTTGAATATAGTGTTGTTCCCTTGGGGACATGAGCTATCCTTTATTTTTCAAGTATAATGTTACAATACATTGGAATTTTTATTCCAATTTGACATCTGGTAAAAAAAAATTCAGTATAATTTTTTATTCATTAAGATTTATTTTCATTTTATTACAATGCTTGTGGGAAATTCATTCCCAATTTACTTTCTATATGATTCCATTTTCTAGTCACCATTCCATGGTAACATGGAATTAAATTTATGTCAATTTAATGTCATATATGTTTTCATGTAACTGGGTAACCGACCTGATTCAGAAAAAGTGTTATCAGATTGCTATGAAGATCTTATTTCCTTGAAGACATAATTTTTTCCGTATTATTTCCAGGATGTATGAGGTAGTTGTGATTGAATACCCATATATATCGCACTGAAATGAACCTTATGTCCCCATGGGTGGTAATGAAAATTCATCATGAGGATTTTTTATAGTCTTTTCTCGTATTTTTATTTGGATACGTGCAAATAGAAATCTTAGTGTGTGTCTATTGTGATTATTTTCCCATATTACATCTTTCGACTATTATATAATTTCTTCCTTGTTTTTTATGATGTTGTGTTCACACTTTATTCTATAAGATGCAAAAATTGGGTCTAGGAGGGAGCATCTACTAAACCTCAGTGAGAAAATACTTTCACGACAGAAGCATGGTTGATGTATTGTTTGTTCTATCCCATATATAATATATACACCACCGCTAGTTTCTACTCAATCTATGGTTTTGGAACCTTTGGGGAATGTTATTTTGAATAATTATCAATAGTTTATTAACTATGAGCCATCATATTTTTAAAGCAACAATGATCCTCATTTTTTAGTCAAATGGCTAAGAAGGATGGAACATTTGTTTGGGTTCATGGATACACCTGATGAAATCAAGTAGAAGTGCACCACTTTCAGTTGGATGGTCCAAGAATCATATAATGGGACACAATAGTGAGAAACAAATATCGAGGTCTTATAGTGTAAAAATATAAATGTTATTTTCACCAACAATTTCTATCTAGAGATGTTGTAGTTGGACAAAGCTATAGATTTTTTCAATGGTTAGCATGGAAATATGACCGTGATATAATATGCTAACCGTTTTCTTGAGCTCATGAATTTCACACATTAGATATCATTGAATGATAATATGAAGGTTTAAATATTCATGGTGGGACTATGATCGAATATTTGTTATCACGTATTCTCTCTAAATATTCCTTCTTATGCTGATTTATTGTATATAGTGTTGATTTTTGAGATTGACCTTGCTAGAAAATGAAGAATGTTTAGTGTTTTTTCCTCTACAATTGGAAGTGTATTTTATATTGTTTTTTTTATTAGACTATTTTAATTCCAAGGTAGTTAGTGTGTTAACTGGGATAAACATTCTAGAATAGGAATGACCCATCACATGATTAATTCATTACCATAATTATAAAATACTTCTTAGAACGTCTTATTCCTATGTGTGACATAAATGAGTCCTCTCTTATCTATTTTGAGGGATATGTGTACACATTTTAGTTATTATCACATTGGAGTTTCAAGATAATATAACATGGATCTATCTTAAATCATGGATGATTACCATGCTGCGCTCTTGTTTATATATGATATTTAAATGTATTCCAATGTTTTTAAACTCTTTTAAAAGAATTTGGACATATAATTTTTTTTATATAATAGGGTTCATTTAAAGGAGATTTGTACATATATTTCTGTAATTTGAAAATTTTTAAATCTTTTTTTAATTTATATAATTTTTTGATAAAATTTAATTTTGAAATAAAAAACATGTTTATTTAAAAAAATAAATGCTATTTATTTTTTTAATTAAATGTTTCCAACTATTATGGAATTCTTTGGGACACACAACTAAGAATTTGAATCACACTCTACCAATACCATTTGGTGTTTATTTATTATCATATTCTCGGATTGAGTAGGGTAAAATCACCCCATGGTGGTGATTCTAGTGGCTGATATGTTTACATAGAGATTATCATCATTTTATATGTGGGTAGTTCTTTTAGTTTTCTAGTACATTTATATTTTACATTTCATTGTTTATACCTTTTTGAAATCTACTAAACTTCTCACAATAGAATTTATTTTCAACATATACTAGTTTTCTTCCCTTCATTTAATACTTTTTTGGAAAATTTATTCCCTATTTTTCAATGTTTCTAGGTTTTAGTCACCAACCCCAGGGGACTGGGAACACCCTTCTTGTTATGTCAAGGCCAACATGGTTACCAGGTTACAAGGGAATCATGGATGGTTAGTGAAAATATCAACCAAATATAATTTTGATATAAAAATTTCCCAAATAATGTGATTTTTATGGAATTTTATTTCTAATGTTTTCAAAAATTAAAAAAAATCCATAAAATTTAAAAAAAACATTTTTGAAGAATATACATTTTTGATGAAAAAATGTATTTTATGGACAAAAAATTATATATCTATTCATAATGTGATATGAATAATGAATATTGAGAATGATATATATATATATATATCAAAATTAAAAAATAATACACACCCCCAACAATTTAACTACTATGTCAACAATCATTATATATATATCACGTATCATTTATACTTGGTGTTGCTTGAGCAATATTCAATCAAACATAATTTACTTTTATAAAATATTATGGTTTTAAATCCTCCCTCAATTAATAATTTAATTCTATATTATATAAACTATTTATACATAATAAAATGTTTCTAAATTAAAAACACATTTATGTTTGAAATGCACCTCATAAGAAGGGATAATAAAACATTCACCTAATAAAAGAAAATTTAACGTATGAAGTTTACATAGAATAAAACATACTAGGTTTCCCAAGATGATAACAATGGTGGGAAGTGGAGGTTTAGACATGGAACAAAATAAAAATTTCTAAATATAGATATGGAGATAAAAATAACATTTATAAAAAGAAAGTTGGTGTTCAATAGAAATCAAAAAAACCCAAAACCATTAATCAATGATTTATGAAAATTGTCATTGATATCATATAAAATGATAGTGACATGAAATTTTTTTAATGACACCTATCCCATATGTGAGTAATTCGTTTTACATTGAAACTAATAGCCTATGGAAATATACATACTTGATTAGTATAATTAATAATTTTATCAATTCTCACAACAATATCATCTTTTTCTTGAAATGATGATTATTCAGAATGGTATTTTAATTATTGATGCACTAAAATAAACTTCTATAGTCTAAGAATGAATAATAGGATAATCATGATATTCCACGTATATTAAAAAAATTCTTAATTTTTTTATCACATGGTAATATAATTCCAATATTAAAAATATTTACATACCAATAATCTACCGTATTCGACAACAAAAGTGATAGATCACACTTAATCATTACATAAACAGATAACACCATATCCAAAATAAAATCAACATGGGGGGTTATTAAATTTAACTTATGATCAAAATTAATCTTATATACTAATTATTTAATTCATAAATATTAATATAACCTCCCATGAAAACATTATAATCTACACATTTCCTATAAAACCAATCATAAAATCATTGATCCCCCACTCTCTAATTAATATCATAAATCATAAATATTACACTTCCATATTTGATACTGAGAATGATGACCTAATTTTAAACATTCAAAACATATAACAAAAGAAACAAAATATCTAATCACTTACATTCTCAATGACCTTTATGTTTTAGTGTTATAGGGAATTAATAAAAACTTTTAACATCATGGATTCATAAAAAACTATTTAATAAATATTAAAATTATCTTCCACAATAAACATATTTTCATATTACTCATTAGGCCTTCATTATAATCCTTATGGAACCATTCTTTGCATAATTCATTCAACCTCAATCAATATATACTAGAAGAAATGAAACATAAGAAAAATGAGTTTAAATGATAAGTAAGTGTAACCATAGTCATTAATAATTGATTGTAATCAGTGAGTAAAAGAAGAGTACAGGGGTATGATTAAATAAAATATTGAATGTGTACAATATAAAAATACTAATACACTTCAATACATGGATTAAAAATCATGAAATCATGGCATTTGGATTTACCTAAAGCATGAGTCATCAAAACAAATAATCATGAGCCATGTGATATCAATATTGATCGTATAAAACAATATAAACCCATGGAAATAATAGATGAATCTTATTTTTAGGTTGTAAAATTATATTCACATCACAAATTACAAATTTAACAACCAATATGGTAGACTTCCATATTTGATGAACAAAATTAATTTGATGGGTATAATAGATTCACATATCTTTAGTTGATCATAGATCTACCAATCCTTAGTCAATAACATAACCACCCATCATGGGATTGTAATATAACCACCAATCCTTGGTTTATAATGGAAACATACATCATTTTAAAAACTTTCTAGTAACTTTATCATGAATAATGTACATACATAATTTATTAAATCATAAAATAATTGAAACCCCCATTATTCTTTTCAGAACATGATTAAACCATAGAAGATAAATGGATTTCATAAAAAAATATTTAAAACCATAATAACCCATTTCAATGACATGATTTATATATAAATATAATTGAAACATGATTAACCTATGAAATAAATTTTTTCCCATACAAATCTATTTGACATATGATTCACTTGTAGAAAAGAAATCTATTTAATAACTATATCATTGAATCATGATTAACCCACTGAGAAGAAATGAGATCCATGTAAATCTCATAATCTATCTAAATAAATAATAGGGATGATATAAATACCAAATATTATAAGTGTATTGTAATTTTTATCATGATTTTATATCATTGTTGAATGAAATTACCATTCAAATACCATTAGAAATATTTATGGGGAAAAAACCTTTTAATTTTGAAGATAATTATTTTAAATGATATATTCACAAATAATTACAGAAATCAATATTATTGACATTTTTTGTAACCATATAAGGGAACCACCGTGTAAAATAACAGGAATGGTGGTGGGAAAATCCATTCATTCAATAAGTGTTAAAATATAAATTCTTTTAAAAAAACTAAATAAATGGTGTCAAAAGTAACGGATTTGGAAAACATTATGTAATTTCCATTAAAAATTTATAAAAGAAGGTAAATGATCTTATTAAATGGTTTTAGGAACTAACTAACATTTAGAAAAGTTAATTTTTGAATTTTTGTTTAGAAAACATAGAATAGAAGCGAAAGATACTGGATATTATTGAAAAAATTAAAATATGAGTATCACTTACAAATGAATTTCTAGATATTTATATATTAAATTATGGAGAAAATTGAAATGAAACATGTTAAACACATTCATAAATAGTGGGTAAGAAAGGGATCTGTTTTGGGAAATTAATATCACTTTATTTCCTCTAAAAAAAGGTAAACATAAACAATCCCTAACTAACATATATTATAACACATTGCCTTTTAAACCATGGTAACTCCTATGAAATAATAAAATAATATTATATAGTAAAAATCATAAACATAATTATTTTCAAGACATAAAATCCCATTGGATTATATATAATCCAAAAAAATTAATATATGTTCTTATCATATATTCATAATATAAATAAATATAATTTGAGACCAGTAACCCTTACAAATATTAAACCATTGAAATTGAGAATTGATCAATGAATATATTATGTGTATAAAATGTACATCCACAAAATATGTTTAGATACACAATAAAAGTATTTATATATCAATTCTTCCATAATCAGATTATAATGGATTCAAAGAATACGTTTTATAACCAAATGATAATAAATTGAGTTAAGAAACTCTTTAACAATATATAACTTTCATGGGAAAGACCTTTTATAAATAAGTGAAATTAAAACATAAAACACTATAAATTATGAACGATTCATGTTATTATATTTAAAATGGTTATTATTTAACCATGTAATAAATAAAGAGTTGAATATGGTGCATGTCTCATAGCAGTAAAAGTGATACGAGAAAAACACTTACCTCGAGTCTGAACATTCATTTTATGTCATTTAAGTCCTATATAATAATATTAAATCAATTATTTTATTTATTAAGAAAATTTTCTAGATCTAAATCATTATAATTAAATATTTTATATTATGTTTCAATAATGAAATATGTTAATACCTAATCAGTTAGGTCCACATTAGGTGTTTTGACGAAGTCCAGTTCATTGTTTTAAAACAGATTTAGTGGGTTGATATTGGTGAACATGGTCATTATTTCAACATATCTAGAATTATGAAAATTATATAATTATAAAATTTATTCAAAAACTATACTATTATAGAAAATATTACAAATGGTTCTAAAAAATGATCTATGTTACGATCATGCTGATGGTAGTCCGTATGTGCACATGAGTAACATTTCCATTTTTTAATGATCATCATGGAAAGATGGTATGTATTATTTATTATTTACATAATAATAATAATATCATTAAACCATATTGTATCCTTAAATATAAACATATCTATATAACATTATCATTATGTTTTTATAAAAAATATTTAGATCGCTTTGTGGTGGAAGCTGTCCACACATCCACGAATTCGGTTACCATTTTTTGTTTTATGGAATAAAATGATATGTTTTATATTTATAATATTTCATGAACAAAAATATTATTTCATTTATTTTATATATTTTTATTAAATTTATCTTTTGTAACATTCCATGTAAAGAGTTAATTTTATATTTGTCACATCACTTCACGATACAGTGGTCCAATGTACACATGAGCTATGTTATCATATCCACCACAGAATGAAATGTAAAAATAGTATATGTGATATCAGAACATTATAAGTATAAATATGAAAAGGATATGGAAAATATATTTTAATTACATCATCAACAAAAGCCATGATATACATGGATTGAAAATGATTGACATTGATTCCGGAGGCAGTAGTCCACCGTACACCTTACGGATATTTTCATATAAAATTTGATAGATGTGGAAATGGATTTAGCATATTAAAATAATATAATAAAATCATAGTATATTTTATATGTTACTGTAATAATATGAGCATAATTTAAGAATATTTCAAGGTTGTTTAAGAATATATAATATATATATATAGTTGAGAATTTTACATTATATCTATCCACCTCTTTAGGATTGGGAATAAATTGTCCCTACAAGGTATGTATGCTGAAAATGTATTCTAGAATGATGGGGTGGAATTATTAAATTTTTTTGGGTGGATATTGTCTGAACCGAAGGTGAATTATTTTTTGATGATGATTGGAGAGTGGGTGACTTTTCATAAGTGAAGTAGGTGACACACTTTTAAATTGTTAAAAGAAAAAGGTATACCGACATGTTTTACGTGAGAAAAATTTACAAAATGGAGAATTATGAAGACTTATACATTATGAGTTATATATATTGCTATAAAAAATTATTTAGATGTATTTTTTTATTTATGATCCTTATATTTTTAGTTTAACTCCTTGGTAAACATGTTTCACTTTAACGGTGGTAGTTTATTGTTATAATATTTACTATTCATTATGGTAAAAAAATATGTTCAAATTATTAGATAATATATTTTCTATTTACTATATATATAGAATATATTTTAAAAATATATTTTTATATATCTTGAAAAATTTAATATAATACGAAACCCAAATAAGTAATGAAAAATAGAGTTTTCAGGAAGTGAATTTTTAAAGGAAAAGATGATATCATATTTACTCTATGAATAAATATAAATACTTTATGAATTTGAATTAATACCAATCTATATATAATATAAAAATATCATATAGATAATTCAAAATTTGGGGTAGCTTGAATAGTTAAAAAGGAAAAACAGTATGCACTTTAATCAATTTTCATAGAAATAATCATTTTATACAGAAAAAACAAACTTATACAAAAATCCAATAGTAATTTAATATAAATAAATTATATTGGACTAATATGACTAACTAATATATATATATATATTACTTTAATTCATATTCGAAATATAAATATTATTTTAATTAGATAAATTTATAGAAAGAAAATCACAATTTTTTAAAAATTAGTATTTTTCATTATTCCCTGAAAATAAAATACATATAAAAAATCCAAAAAATTATTCGAAAATAAATTTTGATATGCCAAAATAACAAATTAATTCAAATGTATCAAATAAATTTTCTTATTTTTATATAAAGTAATTATAATATATTTCATTAATAAAAATAAATATTATTCTTTTTGAAAACAATTATTTTGTACAATAAAATTAAATTTATAATGAGTTGATTGATTATTTACAAAAAAGTAATCAATAATTTTAATTTAGTAAAAAATTTATAAAAATTTCATTGAGTGTTTAATTCTACTCATGCCTTCCAATTTAATGATCTTGTTATAACATCTATAAATATATATCATGTTTCATTTGTGTTCTACGTTTTCTGTCAAATATGCTGTCGTACATAGTTTTATTTTCTAAAATCTAGGATTGTTTATATAGGCGTGGGACTTGAGGATCCAACAATTTCGATGGATTGAGTTACATTGTAATTTTGAAAGTCAATTTTTAATTATGATGATATGATTTTTGGTTTCATTGATGTTTCTAATATTATGTTCTGGTATTGCTACATCATATTATGTTTGTATTTTTTTTGTATTCTAATTTATGTGTCATTGTGTTTGGGTCTGTTTTTTGGGTGTTTGCATTTGCGGATTGGTTTGGTTTAAGGGAATAGTTTTAAGGGTTCCCACCAATGCATAAAATGTGATTTTTGGAATATTAGAAACGTATTATGGTGGATTATAATTGGTATAACAAGATAACCTATAATAAAACTCATTTACAATTAATTATAGTTAGATAAATCAATGACTTATTATAGAAGATTCATTATATTATATATGAGAAAATTGTATAACATTGTTAGGAGAGTTGGGTTCATGGTTTGTATAGGAATATATATTTGGTTATATTATTTCATTTCCATGAATATATAATTTATTTATTTATAAAAAAATGTTTCTAAATTGGAATTGTTATTCAAATTAATATATATCATTCAATTTGAATTGTAAAAAATAATTTCCAACATAGTTTCTAAAATATGAATCCTATAAAATCACCCTTAAAATATCATATTTTATTTATAACCTACCTAGTATGTAGAGTTTTTTCTATGATGTAAAATTGAGTTTGAATTTTATTTTATAACCTCTATATATGTTGACTATTTTCGGTATACAACGAGATTGATCCTAAGAGAAGTCTATTAAATTGGAAATATAGAGCTTTAAATAACATGATTCCTATTGAACTATCCTTGTATCATTAATTTCATTGGATTTTAGTTTTTATAATTTTAGATTCTAGGAAGGGAGGTTGACAAGAAGTATCCTCAAGAATATTGATCGATCTCAATAATTTTAGATAAAACCCCTAATGTTTTTATAGGTAATGTAGGGCCAATGGAAAAAGATGGGTAGATAGGTTAGATAACCCATTTTTCATATTATGATACTATAAATTTTTTTGATATTTTGACCCATTACATTACATTAATTCTAGTGGTCGATGTGTGTAGGGGCAGTCATGAGGTAGTTGGTGGGAAAAAGGTGATTAGAGTTGAAAAATAGCCTGGGAGGTTTTGTTACATTGAGAATAATGATACAACATATGGATATACACTATTATTTAGAGATGCTGGATATAATATAAAATTACTAAGATGTGGAGTTAGGTGGTTCTAGAATTTGGGGGTGGGTAGTTACGACATGGATCAGATGATGTGTGTCCCTTTATTCACTATATTGTGGAGGCGTTGGTTATGATGTAGGTATCATGGTGTAGTTTCGGTGACATTTCCATTTTTTCATTGATTATTCATGGAGATCTTTCCCACAACATGAATTCCCAAGTGTGGTTTTTGGGGTTTCAATCATTTGAGAGGGAGGATCACTATGATGATGGAATGTGGCATAACACCCCCACCCCATCTTGGTTGTTTACTTCTAGGACATAGTATCCATGGGTATAAATTGGTATTTATCAAATTTTATGGCATATATGACTTTGATATATACCTATTTCATAGATTATGATTCAAAAAATAAGGCTATACATGGTTCTTCCCACAAAACCATGTTCCCTTCCACTTTCTGAAGTTATAAAACATAGATTGTGAGGTTTAACCATGGTCTTAGGTTTTTCAGACTAGGTATAAATTCCAAAATCCCCTAAAACTACATCATTTTTACAATTTACTTTTTCATTATTCAATAACTTAAGTTCATCCAAATGGGGCCATTCATCCATCTTTTAATGAATTTCACCCAGGTTCTTTGGAGATAGATCAATGGTGGTTTTATATTTGTTTTTTCCCATTCCCTTTTTATTACTATTCCTTTTCTAGGAAGGGTATCTGCCTCTGAATCATTTATTTTGATGTTGTTTTGATAAAAATGTGATGTTTTTTTCTTCAAGTATGGATATGGTGTTCTCCATCTTTTCTATTCTCGATGTTGAAATTCTCCTTGATTCAGACTTTTAAAGTAACTCATATATCATTGTGTTATATAGGGGATATATTATTTCTTCTCTAGTTATGTCATGAAATTGGTTTTCATATCTTTTTATCAATTGATATGATATTTTTAATAGGCCTAATATAGATAATGATTTTTTTATTTTAAATTTAAAGGGGTGGGTAAGGAAAAATAATTTTTACATTTTTTTTATTAATTATACTGAGATGGAATGAGTTTACTGCCTTATTAATAAAACTTTAAATTGGGTGTCATTTTTTAAAAGAGGATTATTTGAAATATAATCTTTGTTGGTGTGATTTGTAGATATCAAATTGAATAAATTGATAACCACATATATATTGAAAATAAAATGTATGCAAATGGATACCGATTATTGTGTGATAATTATATTGAAATGTATTGTAAAATATAATGAAATATCCTTTCTAAATATGAATACTGATATTTGAATCTGTTAGGAATGTATTGTGATGTGTGCATGTGATGTTTGGAGGTAAGGCGCAGTTGTGATGTGTGGGAAAATCGTGATGATATGTGGTTGTGTTATGCAGTATTTATGATATGGAAAGTTTTTTCATATAGAATGTGTATGTGGATGTTAAATAGTGATATTTTTGTGTTTGTTGTCTTGATAATAATGGGTTTTTGTGATTTTATGTGTTTTTTCAGATGCCTAGGTAGTGATGTGATTAAAATTAAAATGATGAATTGAAATTGGATGGGTTGAAATTATTATGGAATTATTTAAATAATATGTGATTTGTGGTTTAAATGTCTATTTAAATATTGAGAAACAAATTGTTCGGTTAATTAAATTTTTTATCTAATGGGAGATTATGAAACTGGATCCGATTGAAAATAAAGGAATGTGGGTTGTGGATTCTTATGAATTTATTTGTATTTATTAGTGGAATGAAAATTAGATGAGTTGTGTGGCTTGGTGGTGATGTTATGAGTTGGTTGGTTCCCTTGATGTGAACTCATTGAAGGGGATCATGTTTGGCTATGTTGTAAGTTCCCAATTTTTTTATTAATTTTTTCTCAAGTAAATTTAGTTTCTTTAATTGTTTGTGTTACACACAACACCATGTTTTAATAAAACACTATATACAATTTAAATGTTATTATGTGACAGTAATAGCCTTAATATAGATTTTGTGGGTATGAATAGTACTAAGTAAAATTTTAATTTTTTACACATGTATAATATATATTAATTAGTTACTAATTGAATAGAAATAAAAAAAACATTTAAAAGTAAAAGAGATATTTTTTGGGAAAACTATTTTCATTCTTACAACTGTTTTTTTTCCATTATTAATTTAATAATATAATTTTTTTATCAATTTTAATAAAATTTATATATTATTAAATTTATTTAATGTTTTAACATTCAACTATTTTTTTTTAGGTCATGTATTATAAATAAAATCAAATTTAATAAAAAAACTTTTCTATAAATACAGTTTCTATCATATATTGATTACTTATTTTAAAATTAATTTCTACCACATTTAGAATTTAATTTTAAAAAAATGATTCCATATTTGGTATTAGGAGGTTCAAATTACATAAATGAGCGTCTTTTAGTTTTGGTCAATCTTAGTAGTAACCATGGTAAAATATAAGATATTTGTAATGGGTAAATCAGGTTGATATAGGTAGAAATTAATTCATAAGGCCATGTTTCTTCATCCTAATTTTTATTGAATAATGATAATTTGAACCATATCACATTATTTTTGATATTTGGTTATTTAATAAATAATTCACCATGAAAATGAGTTATACAATATTTAATGTTAGTATAATTACCAAATGCCACTCTCTTATTTCAAAATACCTCTTATTCATCCACATAGGGAAAGAATAACGTTATGAATGAATATATACATTTCTAATAACTAATAAACATAGTTTTATTCGTATGAAACCAAATAGTTTGAACGTGAGGAGTCACCCAAAAGGATCTGACCACAAGGGTTCTTGTCTAACAAAAAATTTGTGTGGCTTCAACACATGAGTTCCACTGAATATTCCATTGTATTTGAATTTAGTTTTTGAAAATAAATATGCAATATAATAAATTTCGTTAGAAATTAACAAATCCTTATGGGAGAATAATATTTTTCTTCCATTGTCGAGGACGATGATGCTTATTAAAAATGACCATTGGAATGAACCTCAGATTACATGAACCATTCCACCCTTTCTTCTTTTTAGTTTCCCTTTTCTTTTTAATGGTCTTTTTTGTTTATTCTGAAGAACACCCCTCAAATTGTTCTATACTAGTTTATATGTTATGTCCCTTTGCCTCATTTGAGAATGTTTGAAGCACAAGAATGACATAATTTAGATCTCTATAACAAAAAACCCTTAGCTATATGCTGACATTTCACAATGGATGATCACAACATTCTTGTGCAACCACACATTAAGAACCCTCAAATTTTACCCCATGACAATTATAGGGAGCGTCAAGAAATACACGTGAAAATCATAATTCACTACATCTTTCCTTATATTAGATGAGATTCACCCAATACGGTTTTAAAACCAATTCAGGTGCACAAATTTGAAATAAAATGTGGACTATTCATATAATCCAGAACATTGAAAAATTCAGCAGTCATCAATCTAAGGATCCAAATTAATATATATCAAAATAATTATAGTATTTCAATACCATTCCAATCAAACGAATTCCTAATGATATAATAATATTGATTTCTTTTTCAACTGTCCTTACATTATAGAGCCATGAATTTAATAATAATTATAGATCATAAGCCCTTCACAACATCGGATTAACTAACCGTGAAATATATTCATAAATACTTCCTGCAATCTGAACATCATAGATGCGAAGTGAATCTAATAATTTCAATCATGCATATGTATAATTATAATTGGAATCATTAGACGGAGTCAAGAGGTTACCCGGATGATCCCACATAATTTTCATTGTATATGGATTCAATTGAAATATGTATATCATGTAATCTCATTAGATTTGAAAAATTTAGTAGAGGTTCTCCTTGAGTTTGAGATTAATTTAATGACATATGAATTTTGTATATCCATTCTAGACAATGTTTCGACAAGTTCACATCTCCAAAAAAGTGATAGAGCATTGTCGGCGTGCAAAACCCCTTATGTATATGAAAATACCTACTTCACAGCCCATGTAGAGGCCCAAAAGAGGAATCTTGAGTCATTCCAACTACTTAAATCATACCCTCCAGATCCTTTCATGGAGACACAATCATGTGGTATTTGTTGAGGCATGCACGCATAACATAATTATAGGGTAGGTATAGAGGATCAATAATTCCATGATTGTAATTAAATAAATTATAATCACCAAAATAATTAGTACCAACAAACCAATTCATATTTAAAAAATATTAGCATATAAAATATCAATAGATACAACAATAGAACCAAGGTTATTATTAAGAAAGGAGTGGTTAGATACCTCCAATGAATTTGGTACCTCTTTGGTACCCACCTCATGATCCATCTACTTGGCCATAATAATATTTCCAAAAACATTTTCTTAGAGATCATTCTTTTCCACCACATTATCATTTCAAATTTCATTACGGTCCACTAAGACAACATCAACAATCTTAACCTCTCCAACCGAATATTGAAAACCTACTCACTATCTTTATTAAAAAAGTATTCCACTGTATGAATCCCCAATAAACTAAAATGAAAAATCCCAAGGATTCCCTACACATCCAAGAGAATCATGGGGAGGAAATCACTAAGGCATTATATTCTACACTACCATGTACATTTCTCAGTTTTACTAAAGTTCATCTGATGGATGAGTCTGAATCTATATATATTATTTGTGAAACTATTCTATAATTTTAGAATCCATATAGAGGTATGATATAAAATTAAAAGAATTTGATTATTCATTATTTAGTGGTACATTTGGTGATTCTAATAGTTGTCTATATCCCTCTATATGGAATATAGAATAATTATATCACATTTAATATTATATTGTTGTATGAATGAACTCATTTAACTGTAAATGTTTTTATATATTATATGTTCATATTTTAATTTTTTAAAAAATTGGGTACAACTGCAAAAGCGGCACATGACGCAAGGAAGAAAATTACAAAAAACATTTCATGCCTGGGGACTTGACCACATGACCTACCCATCACCCCCCAAACCCTTACCACCCCACCACCAACGGTGGGGAATATAAGTGCATATTTAATTAATATATGGTGAATTATAACATGGATGATTATATTTCTCCATGTAAAACTGGCATTCATAATAGGGATACTATCTATTGTGTATGATTTTATGGTGGATATGAAGATGATTAATTCTGACAGACCTCTTGTGGTTTAATGTGTTTTTAGGTAATGAATAGTAAGTATATTTTTGGATATATTTATTGGAAAACAATTTTTTTTGTACATTTTTATTGAAAAATTTATTTAAAAAGGAAGAGATTAAATTTTATGGATATAATATTTAATGTTTTTGTAAATATTATTTTTAATATTATATTTTCTGTTAGTGAGATTTTTTGAATATTATTTGATTTATATTAATATTTTTTTGAGGGATTTTAAATTTTATGATAGAATGTGACCTGTCACATCTGTAAAGGCTACAAGGTTTGGACCAACAAAAAATGTCAAAATAGGTTATAACTCTTACCAATTGTTTATTAGATAAAGTATTTGTGTTTGGGAAACATGAATACTAATAAATTTATGATTATATGTCTTTAATTTGGTATTTCATCAAGATAACTTTGACAATAAAATATAAGTCTATACTCCTACCCATATTGATATCAATATGTTAATTGGAGAAAAAAAACAGGAATTATATCAACATTTTCACCAAAATAAATAATATCCATAATTATATTATTTTTTTTAGTTGATCACATAAACATTTCTGTACAATTCATTAAGATAATAATATATGTATCTCTGGATAAGCATTAGAAAATATAAATAAAGGAATTTGTAATGTTACATGGATTGACACATTATATTTTATCTTATTGGGATTTGAGGCTTACCTCGATGATCTGGTAAAATATTCAGTAGGCTCTAGATATAGAGGTTATAAAAAACAAATGTTTTAAGTTCATAAAGGTGGCCATTCTAAAAGAACAATTCAAACCCTAGAGGTTATGCTATGATATTTTTCTATGGATTTAGAATGTTTATGGGAGAATCTCATTCCTCTAGTTGATTTTTCTTATAGTAAAATCTTTCAATTGAAAATTGAAATTACTTCTTATGAATCTATGTATGGATGGATGTGTTGAACTATAATGTGATGGGATTTATTTGGAGAAATGTATATACCAATATCTGAGATTTTGTATTAAAGGATCATGATTGTTAGCTATTCATTAACACTTCAGGGTATCTTAGAGTCTACATAAAAGTTAGGTGGAGAACCATCGGTGTGATTTAGAATATGAAGTTGGTGGGAAGGTTTTATTATTAATTTATCCATGGAATATTGTAATGATAATAATCAATATGGTAATGTTTGTCTATAATAATATTTTCCCTTTTGATTATCTTGATTGAGTAGGGACAACCGATTATCATTCGACACTTTCACTTAACATATCTCTCGTTTAAAATGTACTCCACATATTCATATTATATTATTACATTGTTGATACATAATATATTCTAAACTAAGAGGTCATACCACTGTATCAAGATGATTATTATGAGTAAAGGCCATTATAAATCATAGATCATAGTGATAAATTTTATGGAATGAGACTTCTCACATGGTGAATGTTCTCTAGAGAAATCAAAAATTCAAAGATCTACCTAGGAACCCATGGATGTAATAAAAACAATATATCCTCATATTTTTACTATAGACATGAATTTTGATTTTTATGCTCATTTAAAAAGGTAGAATATAACAAACTAATGGTTTTTAAAATATATATTTTTCAAACAAATTCAATTTCACGGATTTCTTGTGTTACATGAAACATGGAGTTTTAACGAAATGCAATAAACCATTAATATATTTTTATCTGAATGTTATATCATAAATATTTGATTTGTGGGTATGAATGATTTTAACTAAATTATAAATTATTTATTTTTTATATATTTATAAAAAAATCATTTATTACCAATTAATTTTAAATAAAATGAAAATAATTTGAAATTAAAAGTGGTATTTTTTTCAAAAACAATTTTTATGAACAAAAAAATGTTTTCTCATTATAAATAACAAAAATAAATTTATGTGAATAAATTTAATGCAATTCAAATATTGGTAAATAGATAAAATTTTAAAATATCTACTATTTTTCTCAAGTCATTGAATAAAAATAAAATATGGTATAATACATAAAAATGTTTTCCTCAAAATGTTTTTATCATCAACTATTTCTTGATAATTTTAAAATTAATAATTACCACTTTATGTATTTAATTTGATTATATGATTTCCATATTTAGAATAATTTAGTTTATTTCTAGTAAATAGAACACTTTTATTATTGGTCAATATGATTTTTAAATTTAGAAAAAATTTCCAACATAGTTAATGGTAAATTTGTTTAATCTAAGTTAAAATTATGTGATACAACCATTATATTATAAAACTAATTATTATTTAATGAATTTAATAGTAACCTTATCACCTTATTAAAAAAATTTAGATTTTTAAATGAAATGTTTTCTTGATTTATATTTATATAATATTTAAAGCATAGAATGTTACAAAATGTCAGTCTCTCATTTTTAAATATCTATTTTGTCTCTACATAGGGAAATATGTTATTTATGAAATAATATTGATTGTATTTTTATATTAATCATATTTTTTCCAGATTGAAATTAATTTTTCAATAATGTAAAATGGTTAGAATGATCGGTGAAATATTTATCCAATTATTAAAACATCAAAAATAAATGATTTGAAAAAAAATTAATACTAACATTATTTGACTGATTTAATGTATACAATAAATTCTATAGATATATGTGACATATTATTGAGTTAGTCATTATAATTTTATTCTATATTTTATTTATGCATTCAACAACAAATTAAATGTATAATGCTAAAATGGAATAAATTATATTAATATCAAATAAAATTATATTAGACGACATAAAAAATATAAAAATATTAGATTCAATAAAATCAATGGGTTAAGGTGTTACACATAATCTCGTGTCCATTTATTGTTTTTTATTCATTTTATTGTAACAATATTATACCTTAATGTGTTAAAACAGTAATATTAATGTAATAATCAAAAGTGTTAAAAATGTGTTAAAAGAATATAATTTAAAAGAATGTTATCAAAACATATACAAATTTA
Organism: Viscum album; assembly: GCA_963277665.1. Taxonomy (NCBI): domain Eukaryota; kingdom Viridiplantae; phylum Streptophyta; class Magnoliopsida; order Santalales; family Viscaceae; genus Viscum; species Viscum album. The sequence goes on along the minus strand of OY728138.1, from coordinate 1,656,066,341 downwards.
ATTTTATGTGACTACTTAGACTCGTAATAATATTATATTCCAATATTTTCAATTTTTATACATATTTACATCAAAAGTAATTTATTTAAATTCTTTATTTTATGGAATTCCCAAAATTTCCCTCCCAGCCATTATAAAAGTAAAACCCTCCTTTATTTTATACACTATAATTTGATCCTTCTATAATGAAAATAGTATTTTAATATAAATTTTAAAATATTATATTAAAATATTGTATGTAATGTTCTAATTAAAATAACAACCTTACATACCTTAAGAGGAGTTTTAAGGGAGTCATTTCAAGGAAGAGCTGACTGTCGTAACCGATCACTTTCTTATTAATTTTTATTTTACATACAAAGAACATGTAATATTATTCAAAAAATAATAACTTATGTATCTTAAATATAATATGTTATATTTATTTTGAAACCATTTTTATTCACTTTCATTATAAGAATGGATAATGGAGTATCACAAGTGCGTATATATGGTATATCGTCTCCATGTAATGATACATTTCATTTTTCATAAACATATTTCATGGATTTTTATTATTATGTGTTTAATGTTTATATATGATCTTAATGAATGAATAATACTTCTTAAATGATAATATAATATATAAATTTTTATCTTCCAAATCAGTAGAGAATAATAATGTTGTTTGTACGTATGTGTGGACTATCACATCTATTAAGTGATGTAATTTTTTTTCATTTATATTTTACATGGTTGTTAATAAGGATTTATTCAATGATTATATATATATATATATATATATATATATCTTGTATAATAATGATTCTATTATGGTTATTTATTAGTTACCTTTCAATTCATCCATATATTAAAAAATGAAAATATTATTCATGAGAACATTTGATCTTTTGCCTTCATCAAATGGTGTAATTAATTTTCCTATCTATATCATTTATTAGTAACCCTGAACATTTATATAATGGATATATTTGATATTTATATCCTAATTAATAATATATATTTTATTTTACCATAAAAAAAATATAAATACAATAAATATCCAACCAAAATGTACAATAAAAACAAAATCGATATCAACAAGAATAGTGATTTTAATAACGAATTCATAACAAATATGTGATATAACCTTAATAGTAAATCATATATAGAATGATTTTTATGATTATGTTTTAATAAAATATTTATAATAAATATATTTTTTTGACTTTCCAACATGTACAAAGGAAGTAATACTTATGGTGAGGGATTTCTAGTACCGCTTTTATTTATAGGAGACATATGCCATATTACCCACACATTTCATTTTTGAATAGTATACACTACACATTTGGCATTTTATATAATAAATAAACTTATTTTCATGATATTTAATGTGTCTATTTTGGTTATTCATTAATATAGATACCTATTAAAAAGATTCCAATGTTTACGAGGGTTTCATAATACTTTAATTATTATAGGGAACATGTCATATTCACCACCCATTTTTTATGTGGTGTTCATACTGAGCATTAATGTATTGGTATGATTTTTTCAAAGGTGGTTCCTCGGTCAAAGACCAAGCCCTAATTTATTCCATAAAAAAGAACAATTACATTAGTCTGAAGGAGTGTATTTTATTACAATCATTTTCATAAATAGAGATAAGATCAACCTATAGATCATCCATCCATGTGATGCCCTGGTGATTCCCTTATACGTGAGACCATCTACAATAATGTTCACATCACAAAAGGATTGAGAGGAAATGTATCTATTCTCTTGATGTGAAGCAAGGAAAGTTATCTAGCGTGTAATAAGAGGCCAAGCAATGTGCATGGTACCATTCCAGATGTCTTGGTCTATAGTTGTTGAGTCATGTTCAATCTGAATGTTGATACAACCCTTTAGTTTGACAATATATTCTGTAAGGATCACAACCATCATTTTCCCTTCTAAAGAAGAGGCGACACTACAACTGCTGAAGAAGCATCCTTAAATATGGCCAGTGAAGTCTATGAAGATAGCACCACATCCGGCAGGTCCCATGTTTCCTTTGGAAGCTCCATTAACATAAATTTTTATACCTCATGGGAGTGGGGATTTCCATAACACCTCAAAGCGGTACCTCAGTGGTCTGTAGATACCATCAATCCTAAGTCGATACAGGATCACATAGTCATCAATAGTGTTGTCGCAAAGGGATTTCTGAATTGAGGCATCATCTTTTATAGCGATGAGAATCTGCACCCAACTTATATGATGATTGAAAGAGGAGTTACTGTGATTAATGTCATTTCTATCATACTAGATCATGTGCAAGAGCACAGAAATGGAAGATAAGAAATGGTTCTTGATTTTTTTAGATGTTTCAAGCTCACACAATGTTTTAATTATAAGGTAATAGAGTTGAGTAATAACCATCTGCAATCAAACATGTCAGTAATAGAATTCAAAAGAGGTAAACTTGTAGAACAAGGCAAAAAATTAGGTTTAGTATCCTCTCTTTGTTGGTGATATAAGTGGCACTTAGAGTAGAGTTAGATACCAAAAGATTGATGAAAACCCTCGAAATGAATACAGTTGTGTGAAATGCTCCAAACAATATTGAGTCTTGAGGGTTTTATCATGGGTTTATCAAAATCATTCAACCAACCAAAAGAATATTATGAATTTGGGATATTATGGTTGTTAAAACTTTTGGAATGAATAACTACATTGTGGGTAGGCTCACAATTAAAAAAATAGCTTATATTGGAGAAAGGATAATTATCAACAACATTCGTGATTTATCAGGGAAATTAAAATTGCTCGATTTATTCACATCCATTATAGTGAAATTAATTTTTTCCAGATAGAAGTTAGGAGGTATCATGGATAAAACGGGATCCCCTGTCCAGTTTTCCATCTAAAATTTCCTGGAAGAATCCATGAAAACCATCTATCTAGAGATATTTACAATATTCTAAAAATATTTCCCAATGGATATCCATATGGAAGAGTTCACATAGCTCAAATTACCCTTCGTGGGCTTCATGAGGAATAATTGATTGAGAAAATCAAGTGAATCAGAGTTATTTTTAAATATTCTCCATTTGAGTCTAGCTTGTAAAGAATCATTAAAGAGTTGGAGATTTCTAATGAGAAGACCATATTCCTCAAGATGTTGGCAATAGTTAGGCTAGTGAATGGTAACAATCATCCATTCTTGAATGATGGTGGTCTTAAATATTTTTTTGATGTAAACATTAATTTTCATATGAAGACTGGTTGTCCATTTATAGTCCATAAGCATATATACCAATGTGGAGACAATTTTAGTCTTCACCAACCCCATCATTCCATCCATGGAGAGGGATTTACCTTTCCAGGATGATAGTTGATTGATAACCTGGTCCACATATGAATTAAAATACTTGGATTTCGTTCATCCCCAAAAGATGGGAATTCCCATATAAGTGAAGCGGAATTATACTTCTTTAATTTATAATATATTTATATAGCTAGTTTTCCTTCTAAGAGAGATGCTTTCCCAAAGAACATAAAATATTTTTTCGAACTATTAGTTTCACATGAAATATCTTTATAATAATCCAGATAATTTTCTAAATTTTGAATATTTTTTTCACCATTCGAAAAAATAATAATGTCATCCACATATAAATGATTTTTGGGAACCTTATCGTTATTAGAAACCTATATGTGTGTAAGTTTGTTTGCGTCAATCTGGCATGTATGTAGTCTACTAATATAATATTCCGCAATAACAAGAAGAATGGTAGATAAGGGATCACCTTGTATAATGCCCTTGGTTAATTTAATGTATCCTTTTGTGGAACCATTAACAATGTTGGAGATAGAGGCCGTTTTAAATAAGGAGTTAATCCTAATTATAAATGTATCTTTGAATCCAAATCATTAGAGAACTAGTAAAATGAAGCTATAATTAATGGTGTAAAAGGCTTTATTGATTTTATGATTAATATCAATGATTCCACCTCTAGAATCATTATTAACGTAATTGGTGCATTCTGAGGTTAGAAAAATGTTGTCATGTATGGATGTACCTTTGATAAAAGAAACTTGATTCCAATATATTATTTTATTGCATATTAGAGAATGAATATTAGAAATAAGTTTAGTAATAATTTTATAAATAGTGTTAATGAGAGAAATATGTGGGAAAAGAAGAATTTCAGAGGCATTAGTCACATTAGGGATTAGGATATTTAATTGAGCATTGATATCATGAGGGAGAAAATAATTAGAAAAGAATGACATCACATGTTTACAAACATCAATGTGGATGGTCTACCAGTACTGTTGAAAAAGCCATGTTTCAATCAATCGAGGCACGAGTCACTATCAGTTTTGAGACTATAGACGGTGTCTTTGATCTCACGATCAAGAGGGGCATTCAAAAGATTGTGATTTTCGTCAGCATGAACCACAACATGAGTGTCCTCAGAGAGGAGGTCTTTGTTAATATTTGGCCCATTAAAAATATTGATGATTCAAGAGACCACCTAATTAGGAATGACTACCTATGAATCACGGATAATATCATTGTCCTTATGTATAATGAGTGGTATGCAGACTTTTCTAATTTTATGAATGGTATTGTAGAAATAAGTGTTTCTATCCTCATCTAAATGCCACTTAGTTTTGATAACATATTTACGAATATTTAATTTAGGAACACTGGGAGAATTATGTTGTATAGAGATGATGATTTCACTTTGATAATCAAATGCTAAATTAGAGTGAATTTTGATATTTTTAATTCTATTATGTTCATTCTCAAAATTGGAGATATCCTTGTCCATTTGATTTTCTTTCCTCTGAAACCAATATTTGATACTCTATTTTTGATGTTTTATCATAGTGGAACATGCAAAAGCATACGAGTGGTGATTCATAGACTCCAAAGAAAATTAATGATATTTGAAGATTCCATGTCAGTAGACAAAGAATTGTTGAATCTGAAAGGATGAATTGACTTAGTTATTTGGGAAGAAAGACTACTAAGAATTGGGTGGTGGTCTTTGTTTAGTTTAGTTATAGATGTTCCACTGATAGTGTCCCAGTTATCCAGAGGTAGGTCGTTCGTGAACACTCTTTAAAGTTTCCTCTCTACAAATATATTTTATTGTCTTCTATAAAAATTAAATTTATCACCCATGCGATTAATTTATATAAGTTTACAATCCACAACAGATGCTCTAAAGTTTCTTGAGGATATATTAGAGTGTGAAGGACCAATTTTCTCAATGGCATAAATAACAACATTAAAATCACCAATCACAAACATGGGTACAATAATGATGTAAGAGAATTCAAAAAATCTTTTTTTAGAGGTATTCAGTCATGGTATATATTCTTGGAATACAACATTGTAGAAAGACAATTTATATTATCAATGGAAAAATAGTAGGTAAACATTTGATCAGAGAATTTGCAGATATTAAAATTTTGTAATGAAACATGGTAAAAAATGTAGAGGTAATCCTTAGAAATACAATTTTTTCATGGACCTAGAATTCTATAAAAATAAACACAAATATGCATAAAATTTCTAGAAATGTTTATTTTTGGTTTGGAAATGGAATATATTTTAGGTTTATACATCCAAATATGTTTTTTATGTATAATGTCCATGTCAGAATTTTCTATGACCTGACAGTTCCAAAATATATGATCCATTATAACCAGGAATTGGAGAAAGATCACATTATTTTCGTTTTTGGATCCACCCAAACCCTTCTTCCCCTTTGATCTTCTATGATTTTGGGGAGGGGTCGGACCAGATTTTTTATCTTTTCTACTCAGAAGAGAGACAATATAAATGTTAGCTGCACCTATATTAGCAACAGATATAGTAATAACAATTGGTTTAATAGTAGTGGGATGGTCATAGAACCATGGTTTAGAAATTTGGATGAATCTAATACCTGAGTAATAGTGGGAATCATAGGGGATGTTTGGATCCTTCCAACTCAATGGGAATTGTACTTTGCATTCCCATGTTATTATTTTGGGAAATCAGTTTTTTGGCGATGACCAAAACTATTGTGCACATTACCATGATGGTCTAAATATTTAAAACATAATCAGCTGAATGATTCATACCTGTAATTACTAGGCCGGAAGTAGGAGTCATTTGAGGCTATCCAGTTTCATTGATGATAACATTCCCAGTTTGGGATGCATGTGGCACCACTATCTGTCCAGCATCAGCCGAGTGATCTACTGGTAAATTCTCATCATGCTCTAGTGGAAGTGAGTTATCTGCAAGGATATAACCAAATTTATTTAGCTCAAAGATCAGTGATGTTCCAAGATCCCCCATTTTCTTTATAGAGTTAGTGACCTTGTTGACCTCTTATATTGGAGCATGATTCTTAGTAGATGTCAACTGGGGTTATCCACACTGAAGGGGGCAAGCCTAATTGGCTCCAAAATAGTCCAATTCTCTTTACAAGAATACAAGGCCATCAACTCAATTTCTTCCATGATACAAAGTTTAAAATTAGAATTTTCTTCTTCTTCAACCTGTTTAGCCGTGTTGATACCCAAAATTTCTCCCATATTTTTTTTCATTACCCATATTTCAGATCTCTTTCTATCTGGATCAATATTTTTAGAAGCATTAGCCTTCCCTATCTTATGCCTTCTAATTTCAGTCCACCTATCATCCTTCGGTTAAAGAATTCGGATCTTAAGAACTCTACATTTCAGTAATCAATGTCTGATGATTTTGTAGAGTTTGAAATATGGTGTCCTACATTCACATTCCAATCAAATCTCTATTTTGTAGTCATTCGCATTGAAAACAATTAAATTAGGTAGTTTTGAATAAATTTCAACTTCAATCATAACCCTAGAGTACAATCAAATCTCAGCATTATGTTTTCATTGATTTATTTTGAGTGGTGAACATATGGATGACACAATGTAATTTAAGAATGTCAGCTTGCAGAAAAACCAACTGAGCCCATGTAGAAGAACCGATATCAGGGCCATTGTATTCATTGTAGTATTCAGATTGAAGGAGAGGTCCAATTTATATATTCCAAGAACTTCATGATTAAGATGAATATTTCCTAACTTCCAAACCTGATCAAAATCATTATGGGATATAAGAATTATTTTAAAATAACACATTCTTAATGGCATAATATTCTCGTCGGTGTCCCCCCGTACCTAAGAAATTCTCATTTTGAGATCTGTGTTCAACCAGGGCTAATCCCATTTTAAATATGAATGTGACCCATAATCAAAAACATATATAAAAATGATTTTTGTTGATGTGCCTTAGGGACAGATTCAGCTGTGAATCTACCATCATCGAGTTTCTTACAGAGGGACGCCTTCATCACTTATGATTTACTCAGGTCATGAAATTTTGGGAGCATCATGTTAGGGGATGCCTATCATTATTTCCCCTAGATGTGTTTCACCATTATGGATTTTGAAACCAATATCCTTGAAAATAGCTTCCTATATGGGATCAAACACTTCCATGAGAAGAAGAAACGAGTTATAGTAAGACAAGGAATGTGTTACGGGCAGTGCGATGAAACCCTAGGGGAAATAATCTCAAATCGTCCATCAGGTGTGATCCATATGTAATGGAATGATTATTAATATTATATTTAATGGAATTTAAATATCCATAAATGTTTGTTTCGTTCATGGGACATAAAATTAAAGTGATATCAAAGTGTTATGTGTTATACTTTCCAATTTCATTGTTTATTAGTGTTGTTTGTGATAATATTTTTGATGATGAAATATTATGATATACCTATGAATATAATCATGAATTTTATTTTCTTCTGGTTATTCCTTGGGATCACATGTATTCATTTCTTTTAATTCATATCAAGTACACAAAATACCAAAAAATGGTTTTATAGAAAATTGACAAGATTTTGATCTTCGGTTGAACACCCATTTCCTTTAATATAATTTTTTAATAAAAATGTTTTTAAGAAGTTTTTTTACAACATAATATAAATAATTAGTGTATGTTTTTTAAAAAAATTTACATTTTACTTTTTGTAAACATTTTCTCATTTTCCAAATGTGGTAATTTTTGACTTGTTACACAAATATTTAATGAATGATTTCATTTTTACTTAAATGGCATATAAAACATATATATGTCATGAAGAATCTTATTTTTTAAGCTTAAATTTCATGTTTTGAAAATAATTTTAAAAGAAAATGTTTTCCATTATATTTTATAAATCAGAATATTTTTAAAAAAAATTATTATATAACTGAAAAATACAATTTCCTCAGGAAGTTTTCTAGATACCCTTATGGTAATTTTCATCTATGATAATATCCTTTGATGTGACTAATGATTTAGTGGCGATATAATCCAAGGATACCATACAAATTTTTTATATAGATGGTTTATATTTATGATGAAAATATGTTAATTAATTACATTCCATTTCCATGGGTTATACATTGATGAAATGGTGAAATATTTATGAAGCCTATTTCATTTTCATACCTTATACTATGAAGAAATGTTTTTAAACCCATTTATTTTAATGGGTTCTAATATAGTGAATGTTTTGAGATCTTCTCCAATAAATATTTTTGATTTTTATTATTTGATGGGAAGTTATGTGATAATCCAAGGACATTGATTATGTCATAATCAGTGATGGTGGATATATTGTAACCAAATACAGTAGTAATGTTATAAATATAGATGATATATATGTTACAAAAAAAGATGGTCGGGAAAAATATCTTCATCCAATACATTGGGTTACAATTGATATATAAAGATATGAAAAGTTAGGAATGGGGAATGAATTTGGTTTAGTAAGTGACCTTGTTGACTATAACAATATTTGGAGTAAATGTTTATTATTATAATAGATTTGGGAGTTAACAAATTCCATTATGTTAGTATTGAAAATGAGCATTGAATAATAAGGAAATTATTCTATATTCTTATATATATTCCAATAAAATGTGTTTTATGCCAATTTTATGCTCTCATGGTTTATATTACCTACATCTTTTATGATTTATGTCATATAAACATCCAAGATTTATTTTTATTACTCATGAAAATTAAATCTTATATATAGGGTATTATTTGAAAATGTTATTTTCATGTTCTCATATCATTAGGTTTTCGTTATTCTCATGTGATCACTGATATCTCCATTTTTTACCCTTACAGATCATCGTACCTCACCCTTTATTATGATTCTATTCCCCAATATATGATGAAATGTTCTTTTTAAGATATGTATAAGTGGGGTTCTAGTTACGTAGTGATTTAGGGGAGATGATATATTTGTTTTATGAATCATTTTATTGGGTTTCCATGTTTCAAAGGGTATTATACCTATCTGACTGTAACAAGGATCATTATGTTAGGTTATAAACAGTCATCTATTAATATAAGATATTTATGTATGAATATTTAGGGTCATTATATATGTATATATATATATATATAATTTATATATTAATTATTATTTGTATATCCACCCCACCAGTGATGAGCACCCTATGTCAACATGTAAATGTTTATGTGTGTTTTTTCCAATAGCCTAGTGGTGATGATATATGGATGAATACTTTCATTTCAAAATTTTCCCTTTTAGGAGACTATGGCATGGTTTGGATGTGAGGACCATAAGTAAAAAGTACACTATGGTGATATATGTAGTGTTAGATTATGGTGGGGGTGTTTCTGGTTGGAGGTGGGCATGAAGTGGATTCCCATCATGTTCATGGAACTGCACTACTTTGGTAATGGATATAAATAAGATGTGATGTGATGTCCTGGTGGTACGTGAGTGAGATGTGATGTGATGTGATGTGATGTGATCAAGTTTTTTTTCTGGATTGATGTGATGTGATGGCCCCTGATTCTTTCAGTGATACATGATGTGATGGCAAATGTGTTTATAGACGTGATGTATTGTGGTGTGAAATGATAGACTATGTTAGTTTTGGTAGTGTCGCTAAATGGAATAGATGAGAGCATAATGATAATTAATGTTGGTGTTTGAGAGAATAAAATAATATAATAATGTTTATGGGTTATTATTTTATTGGTATTATTTATATTATGTTATTATACATAGATAATTTATTTTGTGAGAATGCAATTGTGAATATGGGATTGGTTATTTAACATTTTTTTCTGCTGGTTCTTAATATTTCTCACTGCTCCATTAATATTATTTTTCCATGTGTACATGAGATAAATTAAGTATAATCATACATATTATACTTTGATTCTAACCCTACATATATAAAAATTGTTTCATGGTTTCCATGAGGACTATGGGAACCTTTTTGGAAATTACGAGCATGGACCATTGAAGCTTCAATTGGGTCACTATTATATGAATTTTATTTGGGGAATTTATTTGGAGGCAATTATATCTATTTATTTTACTCATGAATTGTGGGATGGATAATGATAATATTTTATGTTATGTAAATAATTTAATATTTTTTTATATCCTATTTATTTATCTTATATTTGTTAGAGGGTAATTCTATCAATATGTGATGTTTTTATACCATCAATTATAATCTCATACTAGCTGAGTAATGGATGTTTTATTACAGACTCATTATAATTATACCCCCTTATATAATACATTTAGGTTATCTATTGTAAGAGGGGTTCATTAAATAGTGTCCTAAATGGTTTTGTTTTAGGGATATGATCATTCTAAGAGTTAGGTATTCTTAGGATTGCATATTTTGGTAGGTCAATGGTGTTAATTGATCTTAGTGCATGGAATACACGACGGATTACGAACTAGGAATTGAGATTTTAGATCCTAGATGATTCTACCTAAGGAATACAATATTATTGATTGACTATGGGAGGTGGTTCTTCATAGATGGAGAGGCAAAGAGAGGTACCTGAATCCTGAATGAATTCTGTATTTGAAATGGATGGGTTTAAAAAGATAAAATGAATTAAATTAAAATTTATAAAATTACATACAATTGAATTTTTAAATAATTTTTTCCATTTTCATCTACGGTCATGGTAGTCTTCGCTATGTGGTTTGGGAAATGGAGTTTCAACAGGTTGATCGAGTTGACCGATGGAGGGTTGATTCAGTTGAGGATGATCAATGGTAGAACAAATTGTCTTTTTTTAAATAATCATAGTGAAGTAATAGTTTAACAATTATATTTTTAATATATATATAAATATGGTTTGAGATGTAACATCCACTGATTTTCAAATCAAAAACCATGATTGAAATGTATAAAATACATGACATTGGGAATAATTGAAAAAATAAATATTATTATTTAATATGAAAGTTATCACATAGACATTATTTTGGTGGGTAAGAATTGGAAAAATATATAATTATTACACATGTTTATAAAATATGTTTACAATAATTCAAAATATTTTCTACACATGTGGTTTAGACAAATCCAATTTTACACATAAAAAATATATTTTTCCTAAAAATGAATTGTTTCCACCTTGGAATGGAAAAATGTTTTTTAATTAAATGTTGACACTTTAATATATTTAATTTGATATAATAAATTCATTTTTGGGAATGTAATATCAAAATGTACTTTTTTTATTTTGAATATAATTTCTATAAGTTTATTTTTTTGATGAATAGTGAAAAAAGATACATTTTAATTTAAAGCTGACGTCTCATCTAAATAATTTACAATGATAAATTAAAATTGAAATATTGTTTTAATTAAAATTATAACAATCATAAATATATTAATCCAATTTAGGTAATTTTAATAAATTTTATATAAAAATTGGATTTGAAAAGTTTTTGAACATTAGAACATTTTCACATTATAACCCTGCATTCTCACCTCATAACAAAATTAAATTAAATTTAGCCACTATGAGGAAAAAATTTTGTAATATGGATTAAATATTGGGAATTATAAGGTAAAAGTTAATTAAATATGGCTCATTTAACTGTGGACAACATGAATAGTGAACATATTAGTTTTCAATTACTAGGATTAAGGGTAATCTTGTAATTAAGGGTAAATGTAATGTGATAAGGATTATTGAACTACCCTAACACTTTTCCTTTATAGATAAGTCATAGTAGATATAAATATTATTTGGGTTGAAGATATGACCCATTGGAAAAACATGGTTTACTCTAAGGACCTTATAGTATTTTATTTTATGAAAAGTCAAACATGACACCCTATGGTTTATGATAATTAAAAAAAATTAATATACCATTATTCTGAAGATATTTTCAACTATAAATAATAATTTTAAATCTAAAATATTTATCTTCATAATAAAAATTTATTTTTTATTTTTAGTGAAAAAATCATTACCTAAAATAATTATACAACAATGATTTATTAATTATTAATTTAATGAAAAAATTAAATAAATTTGACTAAAACAATTAAAATACATATAATTTTAAATAATTTATATCATAAATAATTTATAGATGAAAATTACATATTTTTTGTTGTTAAAAATGTTTTTTCTAATTGGTATTATTCTGTATATTTTATAAAATTTTAATGAATGGAATATTTCTAATATTGACATTAATGATATTTTAAAATAAATAACATATTATTAAATGAAATAAAATTTATAAAAACATTAAATTTGTCCAAATTATTTTTATAATGTTAAAAATTTCATAAATGAATCATTTATGGGTTAGTTTTCATTTTATTGTAAATAAATTAACTCTCAAACAATAACAACCCATTTTAAAATTATTAGAGTTAAAGGGGTTAAACAAGGCTGAAACCAAAATACAATGATTAAAAAAATTAAAATATTTACAATTTTAATTGGATGATTTTATTGAGACCCAATATCATACTATATATGATTTAATCTATTTGTTTCCATTATTAACAAAATTGTATCTTATATTAGTTTTATATTTTGAGAAATTCCAACAGTTCTTCTCCCCTCTATTATATAATTGAACAAATTATTCTTTTATAATGACAAATAAAAACCAATTTGGATTAAAAAATCTATCAAAATGACTTATTATGATCTATAAACACAGTCTATTAATCTTAGTTGAGGATTAAATCCCCCGTTAGTGGTCTTATTATGTTAACAGCATGGAATTGTTCGATTAAAATTATGGTAAAGACACACATGACAAATCAAACTCAATGTATGGGAATAATTCTACATAAAATTTCATTGAGGTATTTTTTTATGTTATACACCCACCATATATTATTAGGATTATATATAACCCATTTATATTTCATATCATGAATGTATTTATCCTCATTTTAATTAATTCTTTGGTAAATGTTATTTGTCCATGTGGATTTTGATTTAAATATTTAATGTGGTTTGAAATACTTTAAATATTTGATGATTTAATTTCAAAATCCATTCATTCAGGAATGTATTGAAGATAATATTTTATTTTTTTAATTATATTGATATCAACGTATTCTAAATGGAAATGATATGAATATTTTTAATTTCATTCGACTATTTTCAAAAAAAACTTCTAAGTGCCCTGTAAGGATCTTTTTCGAAAATGAAACAAAGAATGTTTTATTCAGAATACACATGTTGATTGTTTTTATGATTCCATGATTGGTATATTATTTTTTTAACTATTTATAACCATAATTGTTTTTGCTTAATAAAAATTGAATTTTTGGTTATTTTTTATTGAAAATGGGGTTTCAATAAAAACTTTGTTTTGGTATTGAAAATGATTATTTTAATTAAAATATTGTTTTATTTTCTGGAAGTGATTTTTTATAGGTTAAAATGAGGTTTTAAAATGGTTTAATAGTTAAACTATTATATTAATAATATGTTTCTCTAGAGTTATATCTCATAAGTTATTCAAATATAGAATACACGATGGGTTGTGCCCCATTATAGACCCTGAGAAACGATTGTTCCTCATATACTATATATAATGTGTTGAACCCCATTACAGCTGCTAGGAATTAGGTGAGACTGATAGAGCTTATACAAAGGGTGATCCACATTATTTCTCTTTGATACATTCGGTTATAATTAGATTTGATGTCAGCCATATTTCTATTCAAATTTAATCATTTTTGAAAGGGTGTTATGTATAATATGTTCTTAGATACCAAATGATGGTTTATTTTATTTATATGGGTTTTAATGTTTTTTTTGAGAATTTTTGTGCGTGTTTTACATGAGAAATTTTTTATCACATATTTTTAATGAAAATTAATGATAATGGTAAATGTAATACGATTTTTCATGTTTTTATAGAAAAACCATTTTCCTTTCATTTTATATCCATTATAATGCATCAATGATCATCCTATGATTTTTAAAAAATGTTTTTAAGGGTTTATGATTTTTTATGAGGTAGGAAGTGTTCGTGATGAATGTCATGAAGGGTTTTCATAAAAAACTTTCATGATTTATTTTAATTGTATTATATCATGGTAAAATTAGATACATCTCATATGTTACCACATTTTATTTTACAATTATTGTATTTAGGAGTTATGGATTAATTCACAAAAATATTAAAATGAAAATATCCTCAAATTTAAATTAAGTAATTCCATTACTAAACGTTATAATTTTGTATTTTTTATGGTCGTTGTATTACAGTTGAAAAAAAATTAAATTTTAGACAAATTATGAGGTTATGATAGTGTTTATAGAATGTTCATAGATGAGTTTCTTGTAATGTTACATTTAAATTTAGGAATCATTATTATATTACCTTGTTAATAAATCTAATATATGTTTATTTGGAATTTTTTACATATAAGAAATAAGGATGTTATCGTGGAATGTAATTGATATAAAAATATCCATCAAATCAACATATGTATGTGGTTGGAATTGGAACAAAAAAAATTCTTGTTGTAAGGTATCTGTTAAAATATACAACAAATAGTCATGGTATCTAGGACAGAGAGAAACCCGATGTACTAAAAAAGAAAATTTCTACATTAGAGAATTTCATGTGGTTTCATCCCCAATTATTAAATGGATGATCTGGATCAGTAGTAAATAAAGGATGGATCAATTACATGGAGAATATATTTGATGTCATGTGATATATGATGTGTCAAAAGTTAACGCCCTACCTCTATAGTTTTGATAGAGATTATGATCGATGATATTAATTGGTTATGAACACCATAGAGAGGTAAGATCTTTATACTATTTAATGGGACTTATTTAAGTATATTGTTTCTTAATAAATGTTTTATCATAGTAGTTCAAATTTGGATGTATAAAAAATTCCTTGAATTGAAGAAAAAATATAAATATTTTATGGTTATATATGAGGAAAATATCAAATTTTTTGTTAGTTATTTTTCATAATTTATTCGAGACATTGATTTAAAAATTAATAGATTTTATTCATGATTTAAAAAAATCTTTTAAAGATAATTTTCCACATAAAAAATGTACAATTTAGGACAATGGGTTTCATTATATTGAGAAAATTAAGATTGAGAGTATATATAGATATATTTAATTAGATGACAAGAGTATGATACAGACACGGTGGTAGTAAATGGATAAGAAATAAATTATGAATTTTAATGGTAATCCTAAATCATGTTATATGTAAATTAAAATACATTAGGGAAATGTATGTTACCATCATGAAATTTTTATTTATTTTCTTGACTTGTTCAGTCACATGTTTAATGACTATAATGAGAAGAGTAGTGATCAATCCATGAATGAGATCAAAAATATCCATTCACCATTGAGATATTTTAGTTCTAATGATTTTTTGAATTATACTAATGTCTAACTAATGTTATATACTTAGTGAAGAAATCGTCTTGATCAGAATAAACAAAGTGTGGGGAAAAGTTTTTCTTTTACGTAAGATAATGTTGACATGTCTAGTAAAGTGATAGAATCTCTAGAGTTCCCAATAATTTTAAAAATTTAAAAATTATCCCAATGTTTTAGAATTTATAAAAGATATATATTTACCCCCGAGCCCCACATCTGGTAGGCCTCGAGATGGCATCCAATAACATGGGTATAAGAATCAAAAAAATGGGTGGAATTTCTCTTTTATAGTAACCAAATAGAGATATAAGATATATCAACCACAAAACTACACCAAGAAATATATAAAAGAAATCCAAAATCAATCCAAAATTCATGGTTAATATATAGATTCTACAAAACAAGAGTCTCTCGAGTAAATACCAAAAGAACACGGCTATGTTACAACTCGGAAGTTGTCCCCTCGTCTAAGCTTGTACTACCCATCACGGTCCTCGTAGTCCTCCTTGAAACCTAAAAGTATTTATATATATGTATGGTAAGTATACAAGTATACCAAGAATTAATATCATATTCTATCTTTCTTAAGTGGATAAACATTCTAAATCCCCCGTGGTAATATTGAAAAATCCTATAGTAGCTAACATGTTATACATCCCACCCCAATCTAAAAAAAGTAATGCATGGAAAATATTTCAATTTATGTGATATAATATAGGGAAAAATTATGATAAGGAACCCCAAAACACTTTACCACTTATTAGAATCTATCAATTCCAAACAGAAAATATAATGGCACTCTCACCTTTTCCGAAATCACCACGTCATAACCCATCCGAACACAGGTGGGCCTCACATCTAGTATCACAACCTAGGAAAATGAATCTAATCACATATCTCTATCACAAAACTGAGATTTATAGTCATGTACATTCCATTTACACTTGGTACATATACCATGTAACATCCCAAAAGTATAAGAGAAATAACAGAAAATATCATACCGAAGACTCTAGAGAACCCATAAATCATCTCCTCCGGAATACAGTTTGTAAAAATCTACTCACCCATAGATACCTAGGACTCATTAATTTCTAAATTCCCAAAGGATATTGGGCTAACACCACTTGGAAGAGGGTTCATGGAAGTGTTGGGGGACATCAATCCATCCTCCTACTTAGAATTTTTGGAAAGTCAAGATCCCCCATGATAATAGGGGTGTTCAGCATGTGGTGATCAAGTAGTGTGTGGTGATTCTAGAAATAACATGTATGTACAAGTATATATATATAGTATAAAAGAATCAACCTTGTCCTATGGGATCTCATTCAAACAACCAACAACCACATGATACTACCAAATTTTCTACTCCATCTAAATTCATTATATAACACTGGAAACAGTCATTAATCACGCCACATGGAAAACCACAAGGGACAGTTATCTAAAGGAAAAGAGTCACCAATCAAAACCCCTGAAAAATAAAAAAATCCAAACAACATACCTCACACATTCTCTCTATTTAACACGTTTAACAACCACTTCCATCATCATTTTTCAAATTCATTTTTTCATGTCCATGCACTTTACTAGGAAACTCCCAACATAGAGCCAAATCCCACATCACACATCATCACAAAAAAAATGATATCCCTACTATATAATAACTCCACACACATCACACCATTAACAAAAACATATCACAACCCAAACCTAAAACCCCTCTTCTTAACCACACCAATAAATTCCACAATCGGTCAATCTCTCAGCATAAGATTCCATTACACAACTCATATCACCCTAATAACAGCCATGATCTGATCCCTAGCACCAAAAAAACGCACAAGGCACATAACAAAACAATTATACACACAAAAAACCTCCACATAAACAAATAATGGTGTATTCGGATTTATAAAAACAATCATTCATTAATTCCAATATGATTATTCAGGGGTTATCATAGAGAAAGTTCAACATTGAGTCACCAATTTATTTAATAGAATATATGTTGTTAACCAATTTCATATTCATTTGGTCATTCACAGAGGATCATCAATAAAAATTTACAAAACATCATAGGTTATCACAAAAGGACCACCAATGACCACGATTTTTAGTAGGCCTATAGCCTTTATAGATCAAAATATCTGTAACCTATAGAACATAAGAATGAATCACAATTTCCCCAACCCCTTCATATTGATATTAAGAAAAGTCGATTATGTTTATTTTCTTAGAATTATATTACAATAAATAGAGGAAATCCAAACACCTACCACACATGATACAAAAATTAATAGATATGACGGTTTACGAACTTGGAAGAACAGATGATAAACTACTCCTCCTAGAGCCAAAACAAAGGGTTTGCAAGCAGAAAGAGGATCCTCTTGGGAGACGCAATCCAAGGGGATCACCAAAAAATGCATGAACTCATAGAGAAGAAGGGATCTATGACAAACCCCACCAATAGAAGAGAGGAATCACATACGGGGGAAATGATATCGAATATATAAAGGGAACATGTTATATAAATGGTGGAATGGTATTAAAATAGGTTAAAGTCGGATCAAAATAAAAAACACACATTTTTAGTAACATAAAGTCTTCAGAGAATCAAAAAAATACTGATATATTTAATATCCTTTCAAATTGCTTAAAAACTAGTAGAATATGAAATTAATCCCAATTTACATTAATTTATAAAGTAATGGGGTGAATCTACAAAACATGAGAAAACATGAAATATTGGAAACCAATCAATTTCAATCATGATGGGGTGAGTCAATGATGCGAGTCACTAGTGGATGAGACACTAAATAGACTCACTGAAGCCACTAAATGATGACCCCAATCAATGCCACCTATCAGTGCCACATATCAATGCATGATTCATATTCATGACCCACCATTTGTGAGTCATCATTGCGAGTCACTTACATGACTCACCGGTGCCACTAACTGAAACCACCTACCTATGCCACCTACCAATTCCACATAAAGACACCACCATCTGACACCACTGACCGACACCACATATCAATGCCACACACTAACTACACCTTTTGACCCAACCTACAAGAGAAACATACTAACTCCAACTAATAACACCACCTTTCTATGCCACCTACTAATATCCCCTACATAGGACACCAACCAATGCCACATTGCAATTAAAAACCAATATTTTTATCAAACTATTGAAATGATTCATTATAGCATCCAAAATTATTCAAATACTGGTTCATGAAGAAGTAATGCATTTGGGGGTGGGGGGGTTGTTCCATTACATCAGATAACAATAAATCAATTCTCAACCAATAGAATTAAAAAACCCTACTAGACGTAAGATCATGGTCTGAAAAACCACCTCGTATGATACATCTCAAGGATATTGCAAAACATGAAACAACACTATGGATGAGCACATTAATGATTCACAGAAAACAACCCTATTTTTTGTATGAAAGAGTGAAACAACAACATTCAAGAACTACTATAACATCTACCAACCCAACTAAACAATGGAAACACCACACAATCATAACAACAATTCAATCCTGAACATAGAAATATGTAAATACCTTCAACCATGTCAAGATATTATATTTTCTTGGAAGGACTTACACAGACATATAGGTTTAATCACATCTCAATTAATATGTCTAAATTATGAATAAAGTCATCCGCTTTTCAATTTTTTGTACTATACCACACAATATAGAACTAGGAAAAAACTCAACTCATAACAATCATGATTAAAGCATTATATTATAATGGAGAAAATAACAAGGAAAAACTCAAAAAAATAATATGGGAACTAGGAACATATCCACACTTGTCACTCCCAGGTACTCTCATCTAGGACATTATACCTCCACAACAAAAAAACCATGGGGATGATGCATGAACCATGGGGATGATGCATCAACCATGGGGATGATGCATCAACCATGGGGATGATGCATCAACCATGGGGATGATGCATCAACCATGGGGATGATGCATCAACCATGGGGATGATGCATCAACCATGGGGATGATGCATTAACCATGGGGATGATACATCCACACAACACATTCTCATGATGATAATGGATATCTATTAGTCATTTCAGAAATGCCACATCATTATCTACATCAAACTCTCCCCTTAAATGGACATGGGAGTAATTGTGAAGATATAAACAAAGATGAGAGAAGTTAAAGACATCGTGGACCTTCTTCAAGTTTTTTGGAAGCCCAATAATGAATTCCACCATTCCAACTCACTCTAACACCTCAAAGGGTATAATTAACCTTTGAGATATATTGCTCCCTCTTCCAAACCTATTCCTCCCACATTTAGGGTAAAAAATTGATAACATATGGTCCCCAACGTAAAACTTTATTAGTGTCCTTGCACAATCACATAATGTCTTGTTTTGGTCACGTGCTACATTCATTTTCTCACAAACTAGTTACACCATCTCATTCGTACTCTGCACTATATTTGAACCAATAAGAGTGGCATCCCCACATTTTTCCAACAAAAGGGTGAATGAAACGGTCATAAATAAAAAGCATCAATTGGAGCCATGACTTTGGAATAGTGTTATCCATTGTTTTAAGAAAACTACTCCAAGGGAATCTTTCGTACACAAGATCTGATAAGGACCAAGATACATAACAGCTTCATTTCATCCAATATCTGGAGGGTCCACACTATATGTCCACATGTCGAAGGGTGGAAAGTATAATTGGGGAATAACTAAGGGTCAAAATAATACTTCAATATCATACAATATATTGATGTAATCCCAGAATCTGGATCTGAGACAATGGATATTGGAACTCCAAGTATCCACACAACCACATCCAATTAACTCTTGGACAAGGAATCCATTGTGCCCAACTCCTTAATCAATAATAAGTTTTCTAATTTCATCAATCTATTGAACTCAACCCACATTTAAACACATCCTCCAAGTGAACTAGATAACCTTGTGAAAATATCCATTGATATATCATCCAAAAACCACTCGGGGATATATGGGGTTGTAGTAACCCACTAAGAACATGATACTCAACCTTTATATTCAGTAACACAATGAACTTCATCAAAAACTATACCTCTTCCAATTTCATTTTAGGGCCTTTAAACTATTCTCCCAATATTTCATACATCTTAGAAATTAACCAGTGTAATACTATGGGTTAGTTATGAATCTCATCAAAAAATCTCTCACATGTCACCAATAGAAAAAAACACCCCCATAGAAAATCATTTGATTAAGAACATCCTACACACATATCTTCATACCATCACCACATTCAACATTATCATGCATCACCTATGGATAAAATTCTCCCCATTGAGACAACACCACCTGCTGTATCATTGTGGACATCACCATCATTTGAAGGATATATTCTATGCCTGCATCTATTACATTATCTATGTATCAGGATTCCAACTCCTCCATAACCTTCCAAGTATACACCTATTACGGAACAACCAACTTTTTTGATATCCTTATAAAGTAATTCCTCACATCATCCCCATTTCATGAGCTGTATGATATCTCAAAATCATATTTCTAGAGAATCCCAAACAATCACCATTATCACAAGTTCAAATCACACTTGTAAATGGAATTTTTCAAACTCTTGAGATCCATGATTACCATATACCATTCCGATGATGAGAAAATTCAACCTCATATTCAATGAGAACATGACTTCCACTTGATCTAGATCATGGGTGGAATTGTTATATAGATGGGGACTGAACTACCTGGACCCATTAGAGATCACTTTCTATTATTGCATCAGTATGCCTCATACGCCCAGGAAGGAAGCATCACAAATCCCCTCAAACATAACACCCTCATATAGATAACGATCACTAGAGAACTATCCATCATATCATTCAGGTAGTTTAATGTTTCATGGTACTATAAACTCCACACAAACTCCTAATATGTCCTGTTCAAATCCAACAATGAATATGACACTCAAGAAAAATCCGGTACAAATCAATTGTAACAGCAATCCCTTTCGAGACCACTTCAAATCTATGCAACATTCAATGGTGCATCCAAAGAAAAAAATACCTTGAACTTCAATGGGTCCACATCTATACCATGCTGTGACACAACATGTTCATGTAATTTGACCTCTCACATAAAAGATAACACTTGTACAACATTCTTCTATGTTGTTATCGTATAAGATACTATATGATGGTCCTAATAATCATGCTATAACCCTATGAAATCACATAGATCAGGATATCATCAATGAAAACAAAAACAGTCCAATCAAGGAACTCATAGTTGTTGGAGTTCAGAATTACCATGAATATGTGTTTTTCATACATAACACCAAACGACATAACCACTAACTCATAGTGTATATCCCTACACCTGAAAGAAGTCATTATGATATCACATTCCTTCACATTCATCTCATGATACCCAGACCTCAAATTTATAATAGTGAACTAACTTTCTCCCCTCATCTAGTCAAAAATATCACCTACCATTGGGAGAGGGTTACAATTCAAGAACCTTATCGGCCTCGACTGCCAGTAGGATATGCACAGCCTCATATGATCATCCACTTTATTTGAAAAAAAATTATAATACCCCATGATTACATATTGGGAAGGATAAATCCCTTATCTATTAAATCATTAATTCGAATCCTCACCCCCACAACATTGATGGTGTCTTATAATAATGATCCCTTGAAATTGAAGAATAACCAAGCAACAAATCTATCCCGAAATCAATGTCACATCAAGGGGGTAGAGTTGAAACATCCACCAAGAAGACATAAATGAACTACCAAACAATGTTGGGAACCTATTCCATCTCAACATCCATCGATTGCACCGACATCTCGACTAATATGGAATCGAGGGGCCCCAAAAGATGACTGCCCATCTGGAAACTTTTCTCTCAAATGAAAGATACACACTGTCCACAAACATATGAAAACACAAATCTCTTCTAGAATATGTTATTTACAGAAATAACAAATTACTACCATTTAATGTAGAGGATGAGATCATGAAAACTCATCTATAATAGGAATATATCCTCCTGGTACTGATGTAACCCCAACATCAGTCTACATCCCTATCACACATCAAACATTATGGGATGACCTCTGACTATTATACTCAAAACTAGTGGAATGAAAAGTGTCTAAACTTATAGATCTAGAACATGGGGTATACCAAGTTAAAAAATGTAGTAAAATGATCCTAAATGAAACAAAAATAAATCATGTGTATTGATAAAATTGATCATACCTTGAATGATCTCCAACCATGTAGGAACAGTTGCCTCTATGTGGTGTAACTATACACACCCTCTTTCTCTACCCCATTAATGATGACTTATTCCTCGAACTTTCTTCACCTTAAGACCTTGAGGAAAACCCTATAGTAATCCCCTATCAACCTCATCTATTATTAGTGGAGCAGAAGCATGGTTTCCCAGCGGCTAAAATGTTATAGCTAAAAAATTCAAATGAGGTGGGTGTTAAAACATACCACCTAAACTATAATGAGCTTGGGTGGCCGATCATACTGACTATAAAGCTGAAAATGGACTCTACTATTAAAACACACTGACCCCAAGCCCACAGGATAGTAATGGGTACCTGAAGGATGAAACAAAAACACCTAAGGTCACCTCCCCACCTGTCGGAACCTTGATGTCCCAAGATCCTGATACCTAATTCTAATAACCATTTTCTTCAAATAGATATGAGGATTATTTTATCTTTCTATACCTCCTCAAGAGTTCATAATATCTATAACATTGATCTTTTTTAGGACCTCCATGAATGTCAGAATGGTAAATGGGGTAACTGTATACTGATGACAAGGATGAATTTCCCCTCTAGGAATCTCACACAAGGATCCTCACCCAGAAAGAGATCTGTATAAAAGCAAAGGATATGCTTGAATTTGATTTACATCTCATATAGCAACATAATCCTCTAGAAGAGGGAGAGTAACTCATGTCTTTTCTCAGCCTTAATAGGGATGGAAATGAAATTTTCTCGAAACTCCTCAAAATCTACAAACCAAACTTCATCCTTCTTCCTATCCTCTAGGTAAAGATTCCACCACTAACACACAGATTCCCCCATATGCCTCACCACCAAGAGAGCCCAAAAATCATTCGGAGCCTTGATTAAGCTGAAGCTGATCATAAGATCCTCAGGACGACTAAATATCTTCATGTATGAAATGATGTCCTCAATGTTCCCTAGAGTCTATAGTTGGAAAGAACATAACGTTTTCTACCACTAGTCATCCTCCTTCAATATGTCAACTATTTTTCATTCAGTTGGGTTTTCCTACTGATCATCCACTGCTTGTACAACATGTGAATGATGATCGGGTTCCATAACTGGTAGATAAACAATAAAATCCTAAACTCAAGTACTATGCCATTTTATATAAACATTATTTTAACTAATTTATTGTTATCACTTCTATATTTCTCCAAGACACCTTTTAAAATAAGATCACAATTCATTATAATGCATGTATCGTTCCTATGTTCACTACCCTTAAAATTGTGTATCCTCACATGGTTGTTTAATAGGATCAGATTTGTTGGATTGGTTCATTAGAAGCCCTAAAATCCCATGTCCTAGCCATTCATCCTGGGCCTATTCCACAACTCATGATCACCTACCTCTATATCTCTGTAAACCAATGAAATCTTTATTATTCATACCTCAAACTATTTCCTATCTTTCAACCATCACCTATGATACCAATCTATAACGCCCCCTCCCCCCAAGATTCCCCTCCTTAGGTGAAAATGAAGGAAGAGAGATAATCAACCCAATGCCTTGTGTCAAGTAGGCCCAATGGTGGAGACCAGAACCATAGATATAGATATCCCACACAATGGGATGGATTAACTTTTTTATAGTAACTAGGGCAGGAGAAAAGGTGTATCAACCACAAAACAAATCCTAGAAATATATAAAATAAATATTAATTTCATCCCACATGCATGGTTTAAATATATATTCAACAAATGAAGAGTCTCTAGGTAAAATACCATAAGAATAATGTTAATAATCGATACAACAACATCCCCCATGCCTGAAGTTGTAATGCCCATCACTGTCACTAAAAACCACCTAGAAACCTCAATGAAGTTTCATATATGTAGGTTGATAATAAAAGTATACTCAGTATGAAAACCATCGTCTCCAATGAATAGGTGGAGAATAATTATAATTCACCAATGAAAATCATCACAAACCAATAGTACTTAACAATTTATAATAGCCACCCCTACCTCACCAAAGGCACACTCACCAAATAACACAAGACAACTAAATTTATATAGAGAACAATAATGATAGGGTACCCCACAAAACCTTCCATCTAATTAAATACAATCACGCCAAAACATAAAATATCTTAGATCTCCCATCACTTCCGAAAGTACCACGAGACAAACCACTAGAACACCTATAGGCCACACACCTTGTTCCACAACTTGGCCAAACAAATCACATCACATGTCTCCTGAACACACATTGTTTTCACAACCACATCCTGCCCACATACACCTAGGCCACCAAACACATCACATTCCAAAAACGGCTACGAAATCACAAAAAATATCTCCCTGAAGACCCATTGGAAACCGAAACTCATCTCATCCCAAAGACACTTGTTATAAAAAAACTCTCCCAGACACACTAGGGCTTCAAAAATCACTACTCACCTGAAGGCACCTCGTAAAACACCTCATAGAAGTTTGAAATGGTATGAGTGTGTGGAAAGACATCTATCCTCCATTCAAGATGATAAGGAAATACACATTCACCATGTCAATAAGGGTGTTCAACGCATGGTTCTCAACTTGAATGGGGCGAGTATAGAAATCAAAAATATGTAAAAGGATATATAAATATATAGTATCAAACACACAATTCCAACAAATGTGATCTCAGTCAAACAACAAACTTTCCCATGACACTGCAAACTTTGCTACTACCTATAAATGAATCATTTTACACATGTAAGAGTTAATTAGGAAGTTGATAAATGAAATCCATCCACAACAAGCCAAAACTCAAACATATTCCAACCAAAACCATTTAACCAATAATAATATTTATTAAGAAATCCATTATTTATTCAATCCCTACCCAAGAAACAACCAACCACAACAGATGAAACTGATCTCAGTAGGAAAATATTCACCAGTCGCACCTTTGATAAACCATATAGCCATACAACCTACATCACATTTACTATACATTTAACACCCATCACTACCACATCAATCATAAATATTCAAAATCACTCCACCCTATACATCCTCACAATTAAAAAACTCCCAAATTACATCCAATCCTCAAAACACAACTCATCATAGATAGAGATGATAGCCACACTATATTAAAATAACCACACCTATCACACCAGCAACATAAACATTGACTATCCAGAACTTGTAGCTTTGCTTCTCAACAATGATCATCCATTCCACTATCAGGCAATCCACAAACCTGAGATTCCATCACACCACCAATATCATTATAGAATTTTTTTTCTCTCAATCCCCACACCAGACAAAAACACAAGGCACAAAATAGAACAACGCTACACAGAACACACATCCACATCAACAAATCAAGGTGTATTCAGATTGAGAAAACCCTCATTCATTAACTCCACTTTGATAATGAATGGGTTATCACAATGAATGTTTGATCCTAAGGTAACAATTTATTTAACTGAATATACTTGGTAAACTAATTATAATTTTTTAATATATTTCAAGGATTATAAGTAATAAACATATGGAATCCATCATACGTGTGCAAATAAAGACCACAATCGACAATTAATTTCATTAGGAAAATATCCTAGACAGATCACACAATCAATAACCAATAAAACATAAGCATGAATCATTTTTTCCCAAAACCCAATATATCAAAAATAAAAATAATGTATTATCATTATTTATTATGATTTCTACAATATTCGCTAGAGAAAATTCATACTACCACCCCACATGATAGAAAAATCCAAAAAGAAAATGGGATTTCTACTTGGAAGAAGAGACGATTGAAAACTCCTTCATGTGAAAAAATTGGGGATATGGAAGCAGCCGATGGAAACATTATGGAGACATGAAGCATGAAACTCACCAAAACACATGATCACCCATGGAAGGAATTATTTGGTGTTCATTAGGACCATGTGATAAGAGAAAAAACACAAGGAATAATATATATCAGCTTAAGAAATTCAATATCTTATTTCTATGAAAGAACGGTTTCATAACCCATTAATTTATGATCGTGATCAAGACCATGAATTATGATTAACTTAATGACCCTTAAGAATTATGAAATTAAATAAATATTTTATATATTTTGGAATGGATGAAAAACACATAGAATATTCTATTAAACACAATTTAGATCAATTATAAATTTAACATGGTGAAACTAGAAAAATTTAGAAAAACTAGAAATTTAGGAGAACTATCAAAATGACTCTCCACTAGGTGAGTCACCAACACGAGTCATAGATATATGAGTCCACGATGGATGAGTCACTAATGTGACTTACCGATTCCACTCACCGACTCCACCTACCAATGGAAGAATCACCATCATGACACACTGTTATCCTGTAATAATTGCGAGTCTCTGATAATCCACACCGATTCCACATATTGTCACCACCTACTAACACCATGTAATGATCCCACCTATTTTCACCACTTACTAACACCACAAACCAATGCCTCCTTCTCAATCCACATACTTATGGCACCTTCAAAAGCCACCACATACACCACATACCAATGACACCTACATATTCTACATACCATTGCCACCTACTAATGGAACAACTGAGTGGGGGGTATGGGCCATTATGGTTTTAATATTAGTACAGTTGAGTGGATGATGGGATGATGAAATTCATCTATATTGTTATCAGGGCAGAGAGGAGGTGGATTGGATGATAATAGAGTTTTATAAATAAACAATTCATAAATATAGAATATATAATGACATAGTTTATGATAGAAATAATGGTATCCATGATGTGTGTGAGAATAGCCTAAAAACATGAAATGAAGGACTATTTGGTAAAATTTAGAGAGATAGAGATATGAGTCTTGACTATGATAGATAGTCCCAATCATGTGATGTGGAAGACGGTGAGAAGCAGGAGAGGGGAATAGATCCTAAAATGGACCCTCATACTGATGAATAAATGAAGGAAGGTTATTGATAATATAGGTAGAAATACGAATACATTCCCCCAAAAGTAATGTAATAATTTGTATTAAAAATAATAGATCCTAATTAGTGTATCGAATATGATGAGGTTTATTCATTACCACCCCACACTGTTAAGTGTTATTCGTGTAGTGGATTTGATGAAGTACACCATGATCCTTGAGAAACATCAAAAGTGAAGAAGAAAAATATTATTATCTATTAGTTGAGTAGAGACATTTAATTAGAATGAAAAAACTAGTTTCAATTTAATGGTAAAATATTTTGAACATATCACATAGCCCTGAATGATCATGAAGTATTTAAATCCTCGTCAATAAAGGATACATATTTTGGAAACTCTATCTAAATTTGTACAATTTAGGGAATCTAGACATATTAATGGACTATGTCACTAGTGTTATAACCACGCCTCACCTAATGTGGAATGTTAGAAAAGAAATTATGTTTATAAAACATATATGATTCACAATGGATAGAATGTTTTTGACTTATATATGGGAAACCTTTATTTATAAACTAATCTTTTGGGAAGAAATGATGACAATGTAGATATAGATAATGTTTAGTAGTGGATGAGAAACAAAGGGATGTTGGGGTATCAAAAATTCACCCCCAAATGATATGTTTACATAGACCTAACTCTTGATTCATTGATTAATCCTAAAAAAACCATATAATTTAAAAATATCAACACATTTCAAGACATTTTTGAGAATACAGATGGAGAGGAGATAAAAAGTAAAATGAAAAAAATATCCATTGAATCCAAGAATATAAAAGTTCACATGGAATGATTGAAACATATGATAATAGGGATTCTGGATCCATAAGTAATAGTAATTTTAGTGTAGAAAATATATTAAATATAAGTTTTTAGAACACATGCATCACATTTGGGATGATAATAATAACTATAATCAAGCATCCAATATGTTGGGTGATGAATGGAATAGAAAATTATTGCCAAATTTTTTGTAAATAATGGTCGAATATGAGGCAAGTAGTGAAGTATCTTGATGATAATGTATAATCATGATATTAGAAAATAATACTAACATATTGTTAGGGATAATGGATATTGGTGATCAAGAATCCATGAAATGACAAAAATGGGGAAGAGGATAAAATAAACTACATAAAGAATATGGTGGTAGGGGAGAAGGTTCCAAAAAGGAAATCTGAAAATATGATATGTGGCCTTATTATCAAATGTAGGGAAACATGTTACTAGGTTTTATCACTATTAAACTATGATTGTAGAGAAAATATTAAGGAAACGGAGAGAAGTGGTAGGAGTATAACATTACTGTGTTCAAATGATGTCATGGTATGAGAGAGAGAATCCACATAAGAGAAATATTGCTAAAAGACTGTGACTTAGAGTGCTATAAACTTCAAGATGGAGGCATATAGTGAGTAATATGGGAAATTAATCCAACAAGGGTGAATTAAAGGGGGGTGGAATATTAGGATGGAAGCAAGGGTAGATTCATGAAACTGAAAAATGGGTCTTGTTCAGACATGTATAAAGGATGAATATTCTTAGGAGGTTATAGATATGGGTGTTAGAATATCATGTGTGTGTAGTAGTAGTCATCGCATTGTTGTTTTGAGATGAGAGGTATAACGTAAGGAACAAATGATATGAGACTAAAATATAGAAGAGGTTGGTGTAATCATAAATGTTATTAATGGTGTATGGAAATTCAAAAGGGCGGAGTCATGCGCATGTTGAATAAATGACAATGAAGGGTCAGAAGATGTGATAGGCAGAGCGCTACCAAGATCAGAGGATATAGAATGGAAATACCATTATGGGTTGCATGGAATGTATGGGAGGCATGATGAGACTATTCGTTGATGTGTTAATTACAAGGGATAGAGCATGAGGGAGGGTGGAATTATGTGGTGGGTCCATTCATGGTTGAATGGAGGTGGTAGACCCCCACACTGATGGTTGTTGATAGACATGGAGGGGAGACAAATGAGAAGAAAGGTTAGAGTTAAAAATCCTATGATAAAATGTAAAAATTTACTCCATTACACAAGGATAGGTGGAGACCATTATTTATAGATAGAAAGTAATACAAAAAATAAGTTAAAAAACTTTGACTCTAATGAAAAAATAAATATGTCTAACAATATGAAATAGAGAAATATATTCATGTCCCAACAAGGATTCAAAAAAATAATTCTAGTTCCTTAAACATTTTCGCCTTCCTTTAAAGCTATATGACTAATTTAGTAACAGATTAAAATCCATTTCCAAGCAAAACATTATAAGAGTTAGATAAACATGCCTAGAATTTAATGATTCATTTAATTAATTTTGATAACATTATTAAACTAACTCATTTAATAAATTGAATAATCAATCATAGTGCATATACATATTCTAGGTGTATATACTACAGTTAGAATCACCTCATGTGGCTATTTGATAGGATTAGAGACATTTCATTGGATCATAGCGGGCCCTAAAATCCCTTGTTCTAGCTGATCAGTTTTAGCTTGTGTCTCGAATGAAGAAAAATTTATGTCATTAACTTGTAAAACATTTCAATTTTCACTATACTGAACACAAAACTATACACTATCTTTTAGAACACATATATTTAAAACAATTTAATTCCTGATTTATTATATAATTTTAATATATAAAACAACCCCTTAAGATCATGTGGTCTAGCTATATGAACCTGATTTTTACCTCAATTAAATATACATTATAATTTTTTCTGCATATATTTATGGACCTAATACAGATGCATAATGAAGTAATAGTGGTTTCAGGGATTTTTGAGGCTTTTTTAGTGCTCAGAACCCCATCCATTTTGAAAAATAGACTAGGTACACCATTAATAGAAACAATGTGACCCATGCCACGTGGTCTTGTCTAGCCATACATGGCTACAATGCGGTGTGATACATGCCACACATTTCCCCTAAACATGCTCCAGGGGACGCTTCCCTATGTAAAAAAATATGAATACATGTTTTAGAGGATTGTTTCTCCTTTATATATTGGTTTCCCTAAAATTTTTGGAAAACTGAGACAAATTCCCTTCACTAAAATAGATGGGACATGTTTTTTCCAATCGTGGGGCCAAACCGTGATATGCATATTTTTGGTGAATTTGTCAAAGTTACCTAAAAATGCAAATTTTTAACACCTCCATGTAATTTTCAATCTAGTGGAATACCCCCATCTATTTATCTTTATTTATCATTTTGAATCATTTCTATAGTATATTGATCTCTAGCATTAATTTGTTTTCTGACCAATGCACCATTTATCTCATTGGAGTCACATTGGAAATATCTTATTCCCATTTTAGTTTTTAGACATTATTCATTCTATCGATGAATATATTTAGATATAGGTTCATATGACATATTATTAGGTAACTGTACATTTATTCAAATCACTTATAATCGTGTTTAAATTAGATACTAGTATAAGATGAGTAATGTAATAAAATTATGAGGAAGTTGTTAAATAAGTCATCACTCCAGTTTAATTGTTTTTTAATGATTTGTGTGAGTCCACTAATTTTATTGATCATTTACTATTTAGTTTATGTGTCTTTTTTATAGTCACATGAATAGCATTACAAGACACTTTTTTAAAATTCTATCAATAATTGGAGGTTGTGACCTCAATCATGACCATCCCATGTAGGCTATTTCTTTTTTTTTATTTTAGAGGATTTTTATGCTTGTTTGGATGGTCGTTCAGGTGAGTTGTGACATTACCATGACAAATGATAGATATTAGTTAAATAAATGAATTTATAATTGATAGAACATGTATTATTATCACATGACCTTTTATGGTATGTTATACAACTTGAAAAATCAAACATAAATGGAATTTTCATGTTTAGTATATATATATATATATATATTTCACATTGGAAAATGGAATATAATTAAATTGATTGGTTACAAGTCTGCAGAACACCTTTCTAGGTATAATTGGTGGTAGTGTAGTGACTCTTACAGAATTATTATTCCTTAAATACCTAAATGGTTTCATGCCTAGTAAGCCTTGTCACATGGATGAAAGGTAAAGTCAACAACTAAATTAATTATTGAATGGAAAGAATATTACATGGAATAAATTACATAATGAATCAATAATGTTTTTACTAATGTTTACATAAATTAACATAATTACATGAGGGGACATAATAAATCTCACCCTGTATTCAAGATGTAATTTCTTAAGCAATCATGGGACCTTTCTGATTTACATATACTAGTTTCCAAGGGTGAGAACCAACATAGAACCCAATTTTTTTGTACTTTTTGATACCCAATATGACACCCTAAGATCCATACATTATCATTATAGGATTACTTGTATACACTCAATTGAATAATCATAATGTCTACAAACATGTAGTTCTTTAGATACACTCTTTGGACTTCACATTACTTGTCTCATTTTACATTGGATGAATTCTATTGAATTTGGTTGAATAATTATTATCGAATTATTAGGGTTTTCCCCTTGGATTACACTCTGACCTGTTTGGGTGACTATAGTTTCTATATGAGATCGCTCAGCCCTAGATTTCAATGTTTCCTTTGTTGTTTCCTTGAAACCTATTCAATATTAATATCATGATGGATTACTTGTTAAATATAAGATCTACAATCATTATTATTATATAGATAGAATAACTTTAATGGATCTACCTCATATGACTTACATTTATAAAGTGGATAATAATAAATAAATTAATGATTTTATGTTCATACACCAGTTGAGGCTGATGAGGGTACTTGGGGATATATGTTACTATACTAATATATAGTTATATGTGTATACATACACCTTGTTTAAATTTATATTACCCAAAATGGATGTTATTGACCCCAATGAATGTAGCCTACTAGGATTTATTTCACCCCTATATAGAATTCATTTTCACCTAGGTAGAGTACATGTATGAAGGTGTTGAATATGAGAAGTGAACCATTTCTGATATTTGATTGCTTGATTTCTTTAGGATGGAGTTGGGTAGCAGCTGATGAAGTGGGAGCTCAAGATGATTGTAAATTTTTTTATTCATTTTTTATAATTTTTCATTTATTATATTAACTATTTATTTGTATCCATCTTTTCCATATTTATGGATACATGACATATATCATAATAATCTATTGATTATTATTTCTAGTTGTTCCCATTGTTTTTTTCATTGTCTTCTTCTACAGAACCATATACATATAATGATTGCACTATTTCTCTATTAATATATTTATCCCTTACGTTCCACTGTGGAAATTAACAAATTTTCTCTCCATGGAAACAACCCACACCCTTACCTCTAGTTATAATAATCATATATTTAGAGAGATGCGCTTGATTGTATGTGGCCAAATAGGTTCGGGGAAACATTGAGGGGAACCTCTATTCAGAATGCCAAAAAAATTATTAGGGATGTTATTTTTTACATTAGTATTTGGATATAATAGAAAATATTGAAGGAATATATGGAATTTGGTTATAATCCACACTTGGTCATAGCTAACACATTATCAAGGAAAATTATGAGTTTCCTGAATTATGATTATTGTTGTTCTTTTTCCAATCTTAGTTGATATCATTACACCATTGGTTGATGTGAACTATATGTGATGGTTGTTATTATTAATAAGATTAAGGATTTCATTTCATCCTTTGACTGATGATATGAGTTCATGGAGAATTGTTGAATTCACCATTGTAGGCACCTAGAATTGAATTTTCATTCATATAACATGTCATATAGGTTAACCTCTTTTCTAACATTCACCGGTATTTTTTTTATTTTTTATTGATTCTTTATATATATATATTATTGTACTAATATTTTTCAATGATTTTGTGTTTCCTAGATTAAATTCAAGCGGTTTAT
Organism: Viscum album; assembly: GCA_963277665.1. Classification (NCBI taxonomy): domain Eukaryota; kingdom Viridiplantae; phylum Streptophyta; class Magnoliopsida; order Santalales; family Viscaceae; genus Viscum; species Viscum album. The sequence continues at coordinate 1,656,032,354 of OY728138.1, read as the reverse complement.
GATCCCTCATGGGATTGATTATGTAATTTACTAAGTAAAGAAGTTGTTAAAAATAAATTAAATGGGATTTTATTTCTTGGATAAGGTGAATAGAGCATGAATTCACTGGGATTGAAGATAAATTTAAAATGAACCATGATATATGAAAATAAGAAAATGAAAGAAAAAAAATTTGATATATAAATTATGAAATAAATGGTATCTGATAAATAACGGGACATGGTTCAATGTCCACTTCATCTATTGGAACCCCTATAATATAATCATGAGAACATACCAATAAACACCCTCCTAACATGGATGTTATGGTATTATACTATGGGATGGTAGCCATTTCCTTTCATTAGATTCCACTATTATTTTTTTCTTCATAAATCTTGTTTTGAGGCGTGTGCATGGCATTTATAGACATATTCCATGATGAAGTTCTCATGTCAAGAACTAGGCGGGTGGTGATAACCATTATGTAGACATGGTGGGACCTGATCCGCCAGTCATACCACAATGATGGTCACTTGAGGCACCACCTATAGTACCTAATTTTGACTCTACACTCAGCTGTGTGATAGCAATCAACATATAATTTAATTCATGAAAGCTACTCCATGGTATTCACCTATGATGGCTAATATGACATGAGATTTCCAACAACCACATCCTCCCATATTATCAGAAGATATAAGTATATAGGATTTTGATTCTGAGATGGAGGCCAACATTCCTATATTTATGAATTTAGAAATTCCACCTATGTTGAGTGTAAATCTTGCAACTTTTATGTTGGGTGATCCGGCCAAGCGCTGGTGGGACGTAATTACATAGACTGGTCTCCATCAAGGCATGGTTTGGGTTGATTTCATGACTGCCTTAAATGAATACTTGTTTCCTCACATTCTAAGATAAAACAGATATAGAGAGGCATACATATCATATTGGGTTCTATGTATGTTATGGATTATTCAATGTGTTTCCCTATGTTAATTTTCGTTTCACCACTTCTTGAGGATGATGAATTTTAACAACATTTGTGTTTTGATGATAGTATCTAGAATTCCATTTAGACTATGGTGAATATATTTCTCATAACTATGTTTTCTTAGATAGTCAATTATTCTATCATTATTGAGATCAACCTATGGGAAGAGTATTTTATTAGTCATCGTGTATTAGGGCCAAAGTATGATAATAGTTATTTTGATAATACAAATTGATCCATTGTGGTTTATTTTTAGGATAGGGGTAGCTCGTTTACCCGTAATAGTATCTCTATGGTGTTCCATCAATGACGACAACATGTGAATCTCAAGATTTTATGTGATAATGACTTTCTTGATTGTTGATCTTGCTGTATAATGGGGAACCATGAATGATTCTATTAGACCATTCCACCAGCTTGTAGTGTATTAGGATTTTGAACAGCTACAAATCCATGGGTAAGTTCAATTACACCTTGTTATGTGGGGAGTTGGTGTAGCATTAGAAGAACTATCCAAGGAGGGGGTTGTGGATACTGTTTCCATACATTATATTGTCAGTAGTAAAAGATAATTAGTCATGGACGGGGTAGTCCTGCAATATCTTAGTGCCTTGGATCAGTTCAGTTGCATGATTTACATTTGATACATGAGGATCATAGTACATGGCCATCCATATAAGGAGGTACTATTCAAATATCCTATACTATTGTATCAGCATTTTTTGATATATTTTCATCAAACACATTCATCTATTTATTATTCTAGGAAAGTCTCGAGCTAAAAATACATCATTAATATGGCTTACTAACCATGGATACACCAGTGTTTGTACATTAAATGGGAATAATCTAATGTAGTAACATCCCCCGTAATCTTGTTAGTTAATATTTCTGGTCAGAACTCTTTGTTCTCGAGATGATAGGATTCATTGTCATAGTTGGGATTGAATTGTTAGTTATATTTCACACATTTGTATACACCTATCACTTTTGGCTATAGTTTACATTATCAAAGGTTAGTAGTTATCTATGTTTGTTTTAGTGGGATATAAATGGTATTATACCATCAGGAGAGAATCATGGTCTAGATGTAGTGACTTCCGAGATTTCGAATCTCTTCCTGGAAAAATATGTTTTAAATAAACATAAATTTACATAGGTAGTAGGTAATTTTAGGGATGTTTTTCTTAGTTATTAATCTAACACACCTCTTGATAGAGAGGTAGATTTTATGATTGAGGTCATTTAGGGAGTAGTTCTATTGTACATTACTCTATTTATGAAAAATCCTCCTAATAGTTTGGAGCTCAAGTGGCAGTTGGAGGGAATATAGGCCAATGGTTTTATATGGTGCATTACTTCCTCCTAGGCTCCAAATGAAATTTTCTCTAAGAAAAAGGATGGGAACCTTTTTCTATGAATGTATTAAAGATAGTTGAACTATATTACGATCATGAAATGGAATCCACTACCTATATTAGAAGATTTGTTTCACAGTCTTATAGGATGTATGGTATTCTCTAAGATATACTTGTGATCAAGCTATCATTAGGTGCATGTCAGGCCATCCAAAATTCCACGTACTACTTTCTACTGTAGGAATGGTTGGTATGAGTACATTATTATGATGTGTATTCATATTAATGTTCCCTATATATTCATTTCATTCCTGAATAAGGTGTTTCACCCCTATCTAGATTCTTATTTCATGGTATTTGTGGATAACCTCTTAATATAGTATCACAATCATAGAGATCGCGCTAATAAACTTTAGATCAATATGTTTAAAGTGATAGAGCATCAAATTTATTCCATGTTATATATTTTCAAATATTGTGACATAAAATTCAATTTATGGGTCATATAATATTAAATATATGTGTATCTATTTACCCAAAGAAGGTGATTGTTGAGGTTTCTTGGGAGCATCTCAAGAACATGTTTGATAAATGAGTATTCCTAGGGATAGAGGGATATTATATAACATTAATAACAGAATTATAAAAAACGTTCACCTCTAAATGTTATTGAAAGTAAGGGTTTCAAGATCCAACAGTCATAAGTGTGTGAGAATGACATTCAATATATAAAATGAAATCTTGTCTCGACACCAATTCTGATTCCCCTTGTTCCATGAAGAGGCTATACAATGTTTTCTGATTAATCAAGAATATACCTATGGGAATTGATAATGCCTAAGAAAATATAAAATCTTTATAGATCTCGTAAATTGAGTCCCCATGGTATATCCTACCATATGCACATTGTTGAACATGTAGGAGATTTCAATGCATTATGTTACTAGAGACACTATTTTTTGGTGAGCTCATTGTGGTCTATATGGACCAATAAAGTCTCAAATATATAATAAAAAATAAATAAAGGAAAATAATAAAATATTTATGGGTTAAATACCATTTGTAAATTGATTTTATTCTTTATTATATGAATAAAAAAGGAAGTGAAGTAACATATGGACTTAGTTATAAAAATTAGGCAGATGTCGTATTTGAATCCAGTGATGAATGAAAATTGGTGGCCCTATTTACATGGGTGAATCTAGAAATTATTGATATTCATGAAAAGTCTTATCAATCATCCTTTTAAGTTACATATTAATTCTTCAAGAAGGTGATGAGTGGGAAAATTTCAGATTATGATGTCCAGGTTATTTGTGAGAGTATTTCAGCATATTACCAATATCTAGATTGGTATGTGGATTATGGTGAAATCCTATGTATTCATTGATTTTATGAGTTCCTAAAGATAGGAGTGAGGAAAAAATGTTGGAGTCTCTCACTTCTTAGTGGTATTTTCATCCAATCGTCTTCAAAAATATATCAACATACGTGACACCTATATTGGTGGCATGGGATGAAACTTCAGATAGAATGATTTATCAGTTGGTGTTTCTGTCAGAAAGAAAAGGAGGAGAACCATACAACAAATGGATTCTTATATACATTTTTAGATCCATAAAGAAATGGAAAGATGTATCCATTGAAATTATATTCAGCTTAGCAATGATTCATAGGGGTTGTGACACTATATGAGTTGTCACTGACTCACTGTTGAGAGTAGCCCATTTAATTCCTCTCTAGTTGACTTCCTCAGTAGATGAGGTGGGATGATTAAATGTTCAGGAGATCATATGGCCATATGGGTTACCTCATAATTTCATTTTATATAGTTATTCTCCCTTTACATCACAGTTCTGGTAGGGGTAGCTGAATGTTGGGGGTTCACAGGTTCTTTTAAGTACATCCATACACACATAAAATGATGATCAGTTGAATGATTCATAAAGGTAATAGAATAAATTATATTAGCATGTTTCATTAATTTTTTTGTTCATGAGAAAATCATTACCTATTCATTGAGTTCAAATATAATTAACAACTTTTATGTTTCAATTCAAGTGGATATTTTTGAGGCCATAAATGGAAGTCCATGTATTCCATCCTTGTTCTAGTTATAAGAATAAGTGGTAGAACATCATTGTCCTATTAGTGTGGGTATAAATTTAGGGTTTGATTATATAATTAGTAAGAAAATGTCCAATACTATATATGGATAGAAATATTATGTCAATTATAATCGATATCATCATGATTAGGGGGTCACAGATCATATTTTCTTGCGGGTATCAACCTGTCAAGGGAATATAAGGATAAAATGGAAAGGGAAGATACCACCTCATTATGTAGAACCATTTGGAATTTTGGGGAGATTCAGGCTGGTATTCCATAAATAATTACTACCTCTGAGGTACTGTTCCATACACAATATATTCCATGTTTCACAACATCATTGTTATCATACCGTGTTATCTCACATATTAGATCCTAAGGATGTAGAGATAGATATTGACACATTATATTAATATTATCCAATAAGACTCATTAACCATAGAAACATGTCTCTAAAAGGTCGATATGTCCATATAGTATGGGTGTTACTGCACCACAACCATGTATTCGATGTGACTTGCAATACAAATCCAGAAAACAAATTCCCAATGGTCTGAGTGTCTCTAAATAGCATTTCACCACCATTGGAAGGTGAACATGAGTATGATTCCATTTAAGGGGGATGATGATAAGAAAATAGTATTATACCGCAGATATTAATCCTATTAAATTTAGTTTAATTCCTTTTTAGCGACCTAATATGGATTCTTAATGGATTTTTAGAGTTTTGGGGGGTGTTTGATGATTTTTTAGAGCTCAGAACCCTTTCATGTATGAAAAATAGACTGACCACACTATTAATCGAATCCATGAAAGACCGAGAACATGGTATCTAAAATCCTTTTAGGGTTGGATAGTATGGTGATGCAGAGAACACATTTTTCCCAAACCATACACCAGGGGCCACATGACCCTGTAAAAAATAAAGACTTATTGTCGAGTTTATTTCATTATTGGAAAATGATTTCTCTTACCATGCCGCCAAACAGTTCTGGATTTCCATCCCTATAGAAGATGGTACACAATTCATTTATAATTTTTCCAAATGTTTTTCCAAACCAAACAATTCATATTTTTAGTGATTTTACGAAAATGGCCACAAAAAAGTAATGTCATAACACATCATTATTCCATTTTCCTCTATAGTATATTCCCACTTATCTATTTATATTTTTTCTCCCTTCGAATCATATGTATAATATTTTATGCCTAGCATCTATATAGATTCTGATCAAATCACAATTCTTGTCACTGGATCCACTCCAATAAGATCATAATTCATTTTTATCCATTCATCGTTATTCTTCCTACTAAATAATCTATTTAGAAGAAGGATCATATGAAATTTTTTCAGGGCGCTTGCCCATTCCTCAAATTTCTTACAATATATAAAAAATAAGAGGTTTATACTAGATGAGAAAATTTGCATGATTATAAGGAAAATGGTGTTTAACTAATCCCTAATGTATATACATTTCATTAATTTCTATGTGTGGGCGGTGATTTTATCTAGTGTTTCCTGAATAATAGATGCATCTTCATAATAGTTATTAGAACTATATTCTAAAACTCTTAATATAAATGGAATTCATCAATTGCGGTTCTAACTTCAATGAAGACAAACCAATGTAGGGTGCTTCACATTTTTATGGTTTTAGTAGATTATTATGCATATTTTCACCACAGTTCATGAGTGATATAACATGATCATTAAATATTTTATATTTTATTTAAATCAATGGATTAATAATAGATAACATATGCAATCTTATCTCTTATCCTCTAAAGGTACATGAATCAACGTGATATATATTTCTAAAATGGAATTTGAATATATATTATATATATTAAATGACATAATTGAAAATAATTGAATGGCTTGGGTTCACTTCTATATAACCACTTGAAAACATTAATAGAAATAAGTGGAGTGAAAAAAATAAAATAATTATAACTAAATGAAATAAATATCATCATTTCTTGTTATTATTGTCACACTAATGACAGGAAATAAAAAAACCAAATAAAATATAAAATGTAATTATTATTTAAGGGAATTAATTAATTAATCAATAATAAATAAGGATTGTAATGTATATGGAAATTTTCATCTATAATGTAGTCTTCAGAATCATTACCTTGTTAGATTCCTAGGGGAATCCCATGAGCACCATTGGATGTTATTATTATATAGATATGTCGGTTCCCAAGGGTGAGATCGTGCATAGAAGTTGATATTTATCTACATCTACATGACTCGTATAACACTATGGAATCCATCCATTTTCATTATTAAATTCTTTAGATAATCACCTTAGATCTAGAATGATATCTACAAACATGTGGTGCATTGGATACACTCTTGGTCCTAGTCATTTCTTATCCCATTTTATCATGGATGAATTCCTTGGACTCATTTAGAATAATTATTATGGAATGCCTTGGGAGTTTTATCATGGAATATACACTAAACCCTTAGTCGGGATATAGATACTACATGAGATTTCTAAACCCAGTGGTCATGGTTGCCTTGGTTATTACTATTGAAACTCATAATTATAAATATCATCATGGATTCCTTGTTATATCTTGTATCCTGCATTATTATTTTTATTAACATTATAGGATGTCAATGCAAGTTTCACATTAAAATACATAAATATATAAATTATGACATAATTACTAAATCAATTGTAACATGATTAGACACTAGTAAAGGTTGAAGCATGTACGTGGGTATTTATGTAACTGTAGTACTTTTATTTTATATATGAATGTTTACACAATGTTTTAGTTTTTATAACATGGAATTGATGTTATAGACATTTTTAGGGTTGCCTATTGCTATTTATCTCACAAACTATTTGGGCCTCCATTAGTACCTTATCATTTTATACATATGTAGCTTATAACAAAGGAAATCAGACAACATCGTACACATTATTTATAGCTTTATTTTGAATGGAACTGGGAATCACATGACTGAGCTGTTGCTCAGGATGACTGGATAGTTTTTTGGTTATTTTTTATATATTTTTATATAATATATTTTAACCTTCTTTGAAACTATGTTTTCTAGTTTTATAGATACATGACGTATATCATCATTAAAATTGAGTATTGTTTCAAGTTGTTCTTCTTGTTTTTTATTCATTCTGATTATGTTATAACATCATATTATATTGATGCCCCATTTTACCTTCTATGGATTTTATCCACAGGGTTCCACTGTGGTAAAGAGGGCAATGTCTCCCCATAAACACACCATATTACCCTGCTTCTTCTCGGCATCCTATTCTATTTAGGGATGTGAGCTTGAGGCCTTGTGGCTTGCGAAGCATAGAAAAATATTGAGGGGAACCTAAGTTCAGGACCTCAAACCAGTATATTTGGGTAATTAGGTACATAACATTACAACATTAAACATAACTTCCAAAACATTATTTCAAAACTCCATAACACACACTTATATTCCACTTATCATGGAAAAGGACATGGGATAGCTTAGGAGGCATAAATGGAAGGAGTGTGTTATTAATCCTAGTAAGGGAATATATAACAATCTCATAATTTAATAAATTACATGTTACTGAAGAGGTATATTGAGGTAACATAAAATGGGTGTGAATAAAAATATTTAACAATTCAAAATGATATAACATTATTACAATAAAAGAAGCATATGAATGTGGAACCTTCTTATAACATGACATCATATACATAAGTAAATGTTAAATTATAAGGAAAAATCATATTGGAGTTAAATTATATCCCTGTGAAAAGTACATGTAATATTATAAGACCAAAAAATTAACCTATTCATTATAGGGATATATAATTATGAGGCCACCCTTCACTTTCAAATCACATAGATGGGTAAATCCACCATTATACTCATACAACATATCATTTTCATCTATCAATTTTAAACTAATGGTTGAGAATTTTAAGTTCCATACATTTAGAACATAAATAAATGACGGATTGGTAATAATAGTTGAATAGGATTGAGTGGAAATGGGGATGGGTATTCACTAAATAAATGTTTGTTATGAACAATCATAAGATAATTTATGTAGTGTAACAGGTGTAAGAAATGCCTATAAAATAGTGAATAATAGTGAAAGGGGTATCTAATTAGATGGAATTAATAATGAATGTAAAATTTAAAGGAAAAAATATTTTAAATGTTAAAAAATTGGAAAAAAATATGAAGCATGAAGAAGTTTATTGAATATAGGGATGAAGGAGATGATCCCTTTCCTTGATAGGGAACTTCTAAATGTTTTAATGGAGCTTCTTCTAATATTGAGAGAACCATCAGAAGGATTTATAATGATAATGGAAGATTAATTTCATGGTATTTGTTAGTTAGTGATGATGAATGATATCTTGGGAGAATTTATAAAGAAATAAGAGAAGATAACTATTTTTAAATTTACATATTTTCATTTTGGATTCTCTATGATAATGTAATGAAATCCAAAACCATGTAATTGTTATTCTAATCATTTATACAAAATTGGATTGTTTTTAATTATTTTATGAGGTTTTTAAATTAACTCATTAAAATTATACCCTTACTGACGTGGAAGTGACTCATGTTTATAAATAATTGATTTAAAAAAAATACATTATAGATTGTGGATGATTTATTAATGCTTTATAAAATTATTAAAATCACAAAAAAATATAAAAAATGGGTAATATATATTTGGTGTTGGAAACCTTTTAATTAATATATTAGTTCAAATTTGGGTCAATATTGTGTAATAATACTCACTATATGTTTTATCCACATTTATTTTTATCCTGAAATTTCTATTCTATCCTAAATTACGAAACTATTTTATGACAGTTTTGTAATGATAATTTAAAAAATAGTATTTTTTTATCCAAATAATTTTCATTGTAAAAGAATTTAAACTTTTAAATCAAAAAAATACCATTATTGAAAATTTATGGTTTTTTAGACCATAACCGTTTTTTAGCCCTTACGATAATTATATTTGACTCTATAAAAGTATAATATCATTAATATTTAAATTATATGTTTTAATAGTAATTTATTATTAAAATATTATTTTTTAAAAAAGTTATTGAATTCGTCAATGTAGTGTGTCTTGATGGAAACTATTTTTTCTCAGTATAACAATTTCTGTTTTTTAATATCAAAATCTAAATATTCATCAATATTATTTAATTATCATTATAAATTAGAAAATAATTAATATAATCTTTATTTTATAATCTATAATAATATAAAAATATTACTATTATGTTTCGAACACATATCTCATTATTACTGTAGATAATTTTTTAAGGGTAAGGTGTGTGATAGTGAGATTTTCATTGGTTGATTAAGAAAAATTATTTTGTCCAAAAATCTCTATAATCATGAAATTATCAAGTAAATGGATTCACTCATGCTTCATTTTTTGAATCATGGTTGGGTTATGTTCAAGGGAAAATCCTAGGGATGGAATCTTCATTGGAATATATGATAAATGGGTCTCATAGGGCATGATCTTACTGGTCAATACAACAGCTTCTTCCCTCTATGTCAAATGGAATTTTTAATAGCTATTTATATAATAATATTAATTTTAACTATTAATTTTTTATATTTTCAATGGTTATGGTTCTTAATGATATTTTAAATTTGGAATACCAAATAATTATCTATAAAAACTAAATTATTGAATGTGTTTAAAATAAATTCATTACCTAAAAATTCATGTATTTAATCAAAATGATAGAGTTTCAATTATAAAATATTCTGTCTTTAAATTATTATCCATTTAGAAGATTTACCCTTTAAATATTCTTTTCATACAATAAAATATATTAGGGTAATTTTAATTCAACACCATTTTTCGTTTCCATGTTGGTTCCTCAAACTTGTGGTTCTGTGATAATACGTTGACTCGGTGAGTTATATTGTTTCATAGAACTTCATCTTTGGTATCTAAGATATTCACTGAATTTTACACATATGAATGTTCATTCTACCTGGTTTCCATAATAATATTTATCATATGTGAGGGTTTCAGTATCTACTTTCTCAATATGGATTCATGAAATGGATAATGTACTTGAGTGAGGTTTTTTTGGAGTGTTAGTCTATATAATAATACACTAATGTGATCAATGATCTCAAATGGGATGATTTATAAAGTGATATGTTTTCCATCATTCCAAAATCACATCATATTACTTTACACTGATATACAATGGACCACTTTATCTTTTACCTCAAACTATAGGTCTTTTCGATGAATGTGTGCATAAATTTTCTATCAGCATTGTGAGGTTTTCGTTTGACATTGAATGGTCCGAAATATCTATATCATATCTTGATTGTACCTAATAGAGAGTATAAATCCATGTATATTTACAACTTATCTTATTTATAACAATGAATTTTTGTCATGACATAGACTTTACTTCATAAAAATGATATATTATAAATTTTTAAAGTGATAAATTACCATAGAAATGGAATTATTACCATTAGGTATCCTATGGATATCTATGAAAAAATAAATTATGATTTTTCCCATTTACATAATAGTGTTAGAAATGGTTGCATAAAAACCATATAATAATTTAATAATTCCTTTGCATGTTGGTATACCATGAATGGAAATACAAACTCCACAATCTCTCTCTTTATGTATTCTCACCATAAATTTGGTTTCAAATGTGTATATATCTTCGTGATTACTTGATCTATAGTGATTTATGATATATATAAATCATCAATAATTACTCACATAAATTATGGTTTTGATGGGACATGTATTTGGCTTCAAAACCTCATAACTCCATTTTCTGCCAAGAGGAACTCTAGAATATTCATTAGCTTGTTTTGTAGAAACACATCTTCTTTCTATGCCTTATTGACCCTCTCAGTAATTGATGGTTTAGAATTTACTTGAGAAAATATTGAATAATAACCATTTATTATTCTCATATCCATCCTCTACATGTCATTGAATATTTTATACATGCTTATCCTTTTAGGGGATAGGGTTGTAGGGTATTTTCTACATTGAGAATCTGTATCATTGACCACTTTCCTCAGATTCGAATGGATTGAAATATCATAATCCATTATAAAAATCAAAAAACCATCATTGGTTATTTTTAATATACATTTTTATGAATATAAACACCGGTATTGTATGATCCATATCAATAGAACACATCGCCCTATATAAGTAATTTCCCAAAAATACTCTATAAGATGATCACTTCTACCAATTCTAATAAAAGTACGGAATACTTGTTCTCTATGATCATAAATTGTTTGGAGGTACAATTTTCCACTATTTCATATTTCTTAAATATAAATGATGGTTTTTTTATTGCAACACTGTATATCGCAAAATATTACATTTAATTGTTTTATGTGAGTACAAGTACAATGATTGGACTCTTCATAGACACTTCATAAAATTATTAGAATTTAATATTCTTGATAAACATTAATCTATTTGGAGTATTCTTCTTAATTGGCATGAAAATTAGTTGAATTTTCATAGAAATTAGTGATAGTGCTTATCAACTTTATGGTAAATATGAACTTTCATCACAGATATTGGTTTTGGTACATCCTATTCCTCTAATTTTTATGGGACTATTGATATACCTTTTTAGTAAAAACATTACCCAATAATGTTACTTACTAAAATAAAAACTCAAATTTACTATTCATTCCAAATAAATTTTCTATACAAAAGGAATTTAGTGTTGATTTTAAATTCTGCTATTTTTCATTCATGATTTTGTAATATATAATATTATCCTTTATAAAGACACCCTCAAATGTGTATATGTGATCAATAAATAATATAATCATGATTTAAATGAATATATTCAGTGAATTAGCGAGTCCAATTGGAATCAAAATGAAAATTTAGCTCAAATACCTTATTCGAAACCAAGTCGAGGGGATATCCTCTTTCTTCACCTTTACTTGATAATATATCAAATGATAATCAACCAAGGAAATGTAATGGAATAGGTTCATTTAATTAATAGTTCATTAATCCATGATAGATGAAACTTGTTATTTAACAATTTTAAATTTATATAATGATTATCAATGATTATGGGTGTTGACATGTCATTATTCATGGGGAAGAGTGTCGATGCACCCCACCATAATTCACATGTACATATAAAACCATTATCCATATTATTATTTACTTGTTTCTCCAGATCCTCAGGTAAAAAACATCCATTTTTTATAGAGACGTGAATTTTGAAAAATATCTTGGTATGATATCCATTGAGACATTAGCCTCACGACTAGGAGGAAGACAATAATATTATTCAAGAAACACATCTAATAATTCCCTTACTATGTGAATGTGGTAAATGATTGTCTTTTTTAATAAAAATAAATTGATCAAGACACTCACGACCAAATTTTTATGATATACATTATTGAGATGTTTTTACTAAATAATATTCATCCTATAATGTTCACATTTATAGAATTGATTTGTAGTTTATTATATTAAGGGTGATTTACCTCTCTTGGTAATTTATGATGATTTATACATGGGAAGCTAATACATTCTTTGAAAATAATTGAATTACTATAAGGAGAGTTTTTGAATTTTTTAGGTGAGATTTATCCCACAAATTCAGATAGGGGAGATGTTCTGTAATAGGGATAAAATAATTCCCCCATTTTTTATATCTTCACAGTTAACTAGACTCCAATGTTTAAAACTAGTTCTTGAATAGTTTAAATAAAATTGTATTATATGGAAAAACACATATAACTCAGATCAAAAAATATACTCACTGATCAAGAATTAATAACTAGAATACCATTCACCACTTCATTATTAGGATCCACCTCAGTATTTGTTGTCAAATACACTGACGTTTTTTCTCAAGGCACTGATGGCTATTATCATCAGTTATCATCGACATCCCTTGGTTTGGGGAATTTTTTTGTACATATTCCATATTCCCTGAAGATTAAAAATTGGTTGAGTGGTTTATTTTTGGCTCCATTAATCCTGTATTCAATCATATTGTTGGGTTTCTTTCAATATAAATAGGTATCTTGGTTCCCTTTATCCCTTAAATAAAATTTTTTCATTCCCCATTTCTTTTTTAAAGCATTTTGTCCCCACAAACATTCATGTTAGATGTTGGAATTTATTTCCATCATTATATTTATCCATCGTAACACCATAATTAATCATTATTTTTTCTCAAAATATCCAAATGAAAACCCGAAGATTCACTAATATACATTTTACTTTGAAGGCACCTCAGATAATTTCCTTATAGATATAAAATACCTAAATAACCAAGGATTTTAATTGGCTCAACATCATACCACCTATGATTTGATAGAAATTACTTTTAATGGTAACTAATAATATTTAGGTGTATTATTCTAGTCTTATAATGTTTTCCTTATACACACTGATGGATCCATCACCCTTCTTCTTGAGGCTATGTAAGCATGTCTATATTTTAAAATGAACGGTTTGTGAAACATATTTTATAAAAAACATATTCCATAATTCCTTACACACTATACTATCAATTTCCTCGGCTGGTTCAATATTTTTGACCAAGAGACACCATTTATATTTTTATCCTTCCTCACACAAAACATACAAAATGTCATTCTTTTTCATAGACTAACAATGGTCATAAAAGATCATTTCAATGGATTTGATCCATTTCTAAGTGATTAATGGACCAGCTGAATCACTAAATGTCCGAGGGATTTTTCTAATTAAGTCATCAATTGAAACACTCAATTTTTTGGTAAAATTGGATAATCTTATTGATTCGAATTTTTATTCATAACATATGTTAATTTAAAAAAAATCACAATTTTTAAAATTCATTCTCCAATTTGGTGGGGCATCACTTTTTGGTAGTCATAAATATTCCCCTCACATTGGTTATTTCTTAATTTTCTCCCATTTCAATACATTGAATAGAAATAAAGAAAAAATTAAGGATTATTATTTTTAAAATATTTAACACATAAATGTGGAATTGTGGACATTTTATGGATAATGAATAAATTACATATATTCATTAACATTGTAATATCTAGGATGCAATCTATGTTACCCATTATCTAATTTTGAAAAAAAATTGTTCATTACTTCTCCTTAGTAATGGTTCATAAAGAGATTATGAGTTTAACAAATCATATCCCTAATGATTTTTAAACCAGATGTGCAAAATGTATATTTTAACGAACTACTTTCAATTCAGATAAATGAGACCTTTTAGGGTTATTACTCTTAGGTAACTCTTTGCAAAACACACCTCCACTTATATTTTCCAAGAAAAGATGAATTATCCTAAAAAATAACAATATATACATTATCAAAATTTATGTAGTTTTATTATATGTAGACTTATGATGAAGGGTTCTGCTATAGTTTTGTAATCATAGTCCCAAAAATAACTAGACTTTTCTATAATTCAAACCATTAGTACCCATATATTTAATAAACATTAATTCAAGATTTAATAGAAAATTTAAACCTAAAATTACACCATAAAATTGTGTGGCCTATTATATTTGGTTATTGATGTACATAAAAAAACATCCTGAAACATAATTACAATGACATTATTTAAATTCTCTATAACATGTGCTTATATTCCATGGATCATAAAAAACATCATTGTGTAGCCAGAGACATACAAAAGAAATGGATGAGATATAAATTCTAGTATGTAAATTTATAATTAATTGTATAAGTTAAATAATTAAATATGACCCATGATTAATATCATTGTATCATAAGAGTGGTGAGAATAATAAAATTTAATAATGAGGCTTCATATAACATTATAAAATAAAGGAAACCTAAAAATGTGGAAAACATTGAAACATGAAATCATAAACATAAATAATACATAAAATCCAAGAATATTGTTCATATTATGATCAATATAACCTCCCATGAACCATACATGAATTCTTATATGACAAAAACATTAACAATGAATTAGAGGGCTATAAAATTTTGGGACCACCTTTTATTTTCATATCATGTACATGCATATGTGCGAAAAATATATCATACATCATAATGATTTATTTCTTCAATATTAACCACATAATTACGGATTTTAGGATAAATAAATTAAAACCCACAATACAATAAGGATAATTAAACTAGATTAAAATCCATGATTGGAAATGGATATGAGTAATCTCTAGACAAATGTTATGTATAAAAATTTAATGATAATTTCAACAATATAACTGGTGTAAATATTGGATTATACAATGGTTGAATGATAGAGAAATTTATATCATTATATGTAGATCATAAGTGTAGTAATAGGTATGTGTAAAAATATTTATGGACATAAACAATTGGAAATTAAATGCCATGCCACAAAGGAGGAGTCTGGATACAGAGGACAAGTAGATGATCACTTACATTGAGTGGGTGCATCTAATGTATGGGAGGAGATTCTTAAGGTAATCTGGGATCCTTACAAGTTATTTTTTGATCAAATTTTAGAATAATTTCAGGATAAAGGAGTTTTGGGTGAAGAGGAATTGGAGGCTGGGTGGGTTTACATAGAAAAAGATTAGATAAATATTTTTTTATTTCTAAATTTAGTTTCTGGACTTTTTATGATAACGTGATGAATCCAAAACAACGTAACATGGTTTCTACCAATATGTAGAGGATTAAATTACTTTAATTGTTAAATATCAGATCTCCATAAAATATTACCCTTATATTAGAGGAATTATGTCATGTATATAAATAACTAATTTTATGACCTTAAAATATATTTTTTGTTTTGGAGGATTCAATAATGATTCGTCGAATAAATTAATAACATAAATTTCTTTGTAAGGGTAACCATATAATTTTTCATGGATATATTTTATTTCATATATTACATCACTTTTGTTCTTTATGTTGTCATAATACACACCGTATACTTATACTGTTTTTCATTTTGACGAGAAAATTTTTCTATCTCTAAAAATTATGATAAAATAACCATTGGAAAAATTCTAAACAATTATATTAAAAGTAATATTAATTTTAACCCAATAATTCAAAAAATATTATAAATTAAACTTTAAAATAAAAAAATATCATTTTTAATAACATTTTCATATAATATCAATAATTTAAAAAATAATTTAATTCATTACAATATATTTTCTCGATTAATAATATCTATAATAAAAAAATAATAGTAGTATTTCATCATATAAAAAATATATTTTTTATAAATCATATTGTTTAATAATTATAACGTAATAAATAAAAAATTTAATCATTATTTTGTATAAATATATAAATATCAATAAATTAATATTATAGGGTTTAGATTCATATCCATTTATTATACTAGTGAATTCAAAACGAGTAAGGAGTGGGATGGTGCATTTTAAATGGGGTGGTTCATGATCACAGTTTAGGCCTTGATCATGATGAGCATGAAATTATATCATAAGTTGTTTTTATCATTAATATATTATTGAATATTTTCATTTATTCGGTCAAGAAAAATCCCAATGGATGTCATCTCCCTCCAAATCTATCATAAAGGGTCTTCCAAGGGTATGATCTTACTGGCCGAGGTGATCGCTTATTCCATTAATGTTAAATGGACTTTATCATAACCATTTATTTAATAATATTAATAGTCATTATACACAAACTATAGTATTTATGGTTATGTTGTTTAATGGTTTCTTAAATTTTCACGACTATATTATGGTTAATTTTACCAAATTAGTGCATGTGTTATCTATAAAATCATTATAAAATGACACACATACTCATTAAATAGTAGATATTTATTTTATAAATGTTCATTTTATTACAATATATCTCAACAAAATTATCTGATAGAAATTTTTCTTGACCCCTCATATTAATGTAACCCTACTTGAACTGACAATGGAGAATGTAAGTTAATGACCACCATGTACAGTCTCTAGTAGGCCCATGATGGTTAATATCACCAAGGGTATAAATAGTCAAACATATTAGAGACATTACCCAAAAATAAAATAAAATTTGGTTCGAGTTGTAGGAAATCAATCTTCAGAAATATCGATAATATATGAATGATAAGACACAAAATATAACCCATTGCATTTAATGTCATACAAATTTTATGAAAGTCTCCTATTAAAAGATGAAATACAATCCTATTGATGTAACTCAAAAGAATTCATATCTCACAATATAGTAATGTCTAGAGTAGTCCACTATGTCCTCTAAGAAGATTGAAAAATATTTTTGTATATATATATGGTATAAATACATGTATAATAAATAGTATCATATAAAATTCTCTCAATCAAATATGAAAATAGGAAACTAATTCACCAGTTAAAAAACGAAATAACCAATAACTCCCAAACATGTCAACTAACCAAAATCATGATTGGAAAGCAATTAAAACCACAAAAGACATGGATGTATAGCTACCCAATAAGAAGTATATTGATAAAGGGAACCCCATAACACATTCCCACTAATTTACCTCTTTCACACAAAAACATCATAGTATGAGTGCTCTAGTATCTTATATATTGTAGCCTTATATTATGACACATGATCCATCAAATCACATATCGCAAGAAGACACAAGATCCATCGTATCATATCTCTCTAAAAGACACATCATCCATCAAATCATATCATGGACCCTACCATAACATGAATAGTATATTACTATTAATATTAATGATATCGACCATATTTGTTTCTCTTACAATGCATACCACCTACTATGAACAACATCATAAAATAAAATAATCCCCAGTGAAGCACAATTCACAAATAATCAAATTCATGAATAATAAAAAAATTTAAATTATATCCACAAGCCATAAAAAACTGTGTACTGTAACAGCACATGAAAAAGATATTGGGGATGATGTGGTTTCTATCCATCCATCCATACCATTAGGATATTTGATCCCTTCCACCAACATTTTGATTTTCGAAAATAGTGATCAAAGAGCATTGTGGTGTATAAAAATCTAAATGAATATACCATATATAAAAATCAAACACATCATCCAAACCTATGTGTTTTCAACATTAATAACGTCCCAGTCACAACATCACCACAATAGTCACATATCCACCACCACATACACTTCCTCTTCTAAATAAATTACACTATATAATAAATTTAGATACAACGATCTAATTTAAAAAATATTCATTATAAATATAAATTCTATGTTGTACATTATAAACAAATTAATTTAATCTAATCCATTCATTTCATATTAAAAAATAATATATTTATCTAAACTTAGCATTTAAATTAAATGTTCTATTGTTTTGACAATAATTGAGTTTTCTCTCACTCTCATTAACCTAGCCAATCAATTTTATAAAATTCATTATTTTACCTTTAAATTCATTCTATCCAAACAGCAAACATAATTTTCACTATTCTAAATTAATCACATCAAATAAAAACCTTTTTTACATTAATTAATTCACTTTAAATACCCTAATTAAATGGCATTACCCCATTTAGATTTCATTTATCCCTAGCTACAAAAAATTACATTTTATAAGGATTTTAATTTTAATAATTTCATAGAAAATGGGAAACTACCATTCCAAAACCCAACATTAACAACCATTACCATACCAATTCAATGTATTTATATCATATATCTCTACTACTACCCCATCTAGATAAATTGATCAAACCACCACACACATAATTCCAGTAGATAATAATATCATTACATAAATATACTTTACAATAAATTAAAAATACAAAAATCCCTCATTTACTCAATGATGGTTCAATCACTATATTTTTGGGATTTACCATTTTCACGATAGGTGGCTTTTAAAAGTATATTTAGAAAACAACTCAATTTATTCAATATAAAACATAATTCACATCCATGCCTCTAATATCTTTGAAATTAATATAATAAATGTTAATTATTTCCATGTAATAATGAGTTTCACTTCCCAGGATAATATATTAAATATCAAATTAAAGACAACATGTGGAAATATGAGTATATATTCTATACACCTATGGTAAAATTATACAAATAAACAATCATCTGAAATATAAATAAATTATGTAAAATATTGTTTAAACTCTTAATCCACACCTATTTTATTTAACTAATTTATAATCTTCATTAATATATTTTATATAATATTATAAAAGGATTAAAAATCATGATACCCCAAAATGTATAACTAAAATAGACATGAATTATTTCCTACCAGGTATTAGTTTTCTTGTATAATTCGAGAGACCTAAAAGGATAGAAAAGAGATAAAGATGACGATTGCTCTGTGAAATATAGGAGATACCTAATATCAACTGATAATAGTTTTACTAGACTCTAGATGTGGATTTACAACCGTAAAACTCGAGAAGGAATAAATATGAAGATTTGGTATTCATTGAATATACAGATCTCCCTCTATAGACACTTTTGAAACAATATAATATTTTCATATTTTAATCCCCATTAAATGATCATCCACCATATAATAAAAAGGAATTATATATAAATCCTATTAAAATTTTAGTTAGTATTTTAGTAGTGAAATGCATAAATATAATTATTTCTATCTTTTTAAACCTCAAATAATCACATTTATGAGGTTTCGAAATTGAAACTACAATTTTTTTTAAAAAACTCATAGTACTATTACACACCTCTTATTAACGGGGTATGGGTAACATGGTTTTAACCTTATGTATCATGCTACCCTTATGTGAGTCAAATATGATAGGTCATACAATAAGAAAAAATATTAAAATATTATATATACACATAAATAGGTATATGAAATTAACTAGTATGTGAGGTAAGATTTCCATTATAGAGGAATTTGAAAACTCATACTACCACTTAAAGTGCATTGAGAGGACCCTTATGATTGATTAAAAACTTATTAAGTACCCTTACAATACATTGAGAAACCCTTAAAAAACATTTACCCTAATTATATGAAAATTAGGATAGAGGTATTCTCCTTTAAATAGGTATCAACCTACCTTTTCACAAGTCTAGAGGAATGTTTACACAATTCTTTATTTACCATTACAATGATCACAATAAAAATTTATTACCGTTATATAACCCAGAGAAATTTAGTTTTATTCTTTTTTATAGTATCAATATCAACCATAAAATTATACAACCTTTTAATTTCTACCATTTCCCTGACAAAACTCTAATTAATATCATAAGGGTAAATATTTCATTTAAAATGTTATAATTCTAATAAATGTTAGTTATAAATAATTATAAGAAGGTTCTATTATCATGAATGAAATATTTTAAAATGATTTAAAAATATTTCCATTGCATTTAAAATTCCAAATTAAATTTTTATTAGAAATTTAATATTTTAAAATTTATTTCATATTTTGTAAGAAAAACATGTATGAATACTCTTTAAATTATAATAAAATTATAATTAAACATTAAATTGATTGAAAATAATCAAGGATCACCAATAATCATGAATTGAAAAGGAAGGATAATAAACATTACATTACCATACAGACACTAAAGACAATATATATTGTATCGGTAGATGGACACTTGGTCAAGTCTACTATTGTTTTGATGTCTTTAAATGAGGAATTTTGGGACATTGAGTTTGACATGGATGATATTATCTTTGAAGAAATGGGGCCCAATTGTTTACATCGCATGACTATTGTGGAGACCCTAGGCTATTTTAGAACCCATTACATATAAATGAGATGAGTTTTGATGAAATGGTTCAGTCATCCACATTATGCGGTTTAAATCCTCCATAGAGTACACATATTGATTTTCTAGAATTTCAATGTTTTATAAAATAATTGATTTGGGATATATGATGGAATACAATGGATTTATATCATTGGAAGGAAAATAACTTATATTCATTCCATACAGATCAGTATCTATAGTTACTACTTAAATTAGATGCAGCTTTTCGGATTCCTATAGTTTTACCTCCAAAGTGGGAGAGAAACCATGCCACCGGGTTGAAGTGTAGGGTAGAATAATTTGATTTCTTAGCATATAAAAATTACTATCAACTGAGGAATGAAATTGAGATAAGGGGTTTTTTAGCTATTATAGAAGTGATTAATTTTGAATGGCACTTGTCAAATTTTTAAATCGATTATTTTCCTATGTAAAAAATCATCTAATAATGAATCTGTGTAGATTATCAAGATTTAAACTAAATGAGAAATCCAAAAAGTACCCATACTAGTTATATTGGATTTTTTGGATGAGATTTTAATGATGACAAATTTTAAAATGTTTGACTTAATGTCTATTTGCGATAAATAATCTACGAGGGAGGATGAATTTGGGAATAAAACACTTGAAGGTCATGAAGGGAATTATGAGAATAATTTCATGACCTTCTTCCTGTAAAATTAAATAGATAAATTTCAATCCATAATGAACAATGAATATCATAAATTTTAGGAGAAGAATGCATTAATGTTTTTGGTTATATCCTCATTTACATTTTGATTTGTGAGGCTCATGTAATGGATTTGAATTCAGTTATAACGATTATGGAAAAATATACTTCAGTTACAAACCAGAAATAATATACTTCTTCACAAAAATTAGTATAATATCATGGGAATCTAATTTTGGTTAAATATGTTTATGTGTACCAATAAAGGTACAATCAGAAATTTTATGTTAGTAACCTCAAAATGCTCATGAAGTCAAATATTTTTTTTGTATAATCAGTGTATTATTGGATTGTCATTAAACATTATTAGAAGATGCTCGACCACTAACCAAGTCAAATATGAAATATACATTGTTTTATAATTTGGAATCCCAAGAATAATTTTAAATACCATAATATTATTATGTCTACAATTCCATTCCATATTATTCCATACTTTTCTATGGAATTTTTGGTGGTACGTGATGCACTGGGTACTGTAATTGGTAAAATATTAATGAAATAGGGATAACCTCATGCCTATGTCTATAATTCATTTTTCAATACATGTTTGGGGATGCTAGTGAAAGAAATGTATCTATTTTTACTTATTTGATTCATTAAATAATGGATATAGTACCTTATAGGGTGGTTATCTATAGTTTATATAGATCATCAAATTTTTATAAATTTTTAAACCATAAGTTGTTGAAATGAATCAAAATTGATGGAATTCCATGATTTTAGTGTACGATTTTGATGTGATATATAACCTATTTGGTAAAATAAATGTATTTTATTCCTTATATAGTAGTATTGGGGAAATGGTTAATTTTCCTGTTGTTTTTTGTGAATTTCATTTGATGTATTTTTATATCATCATGATATAAATAAAAAATGATGAATTATTTTTGGTGATTATACAAGAATTTCAATGTGAAAATATTTACATAATGAGGTATTAATTCCATGGGGGTATTTGAGAATACAAAGTCAAATTGTTTTTATCAAAGGATTCAGAACTAACAATGATGTTCCAATAGTATTATCATTCATCGTCCAAAGGTTAACCATCTAGTTTCATAAAAAATATAAATGATTTTTAAATGATGTATATTAGGCATCGATGAATATAGATAACTATAAAAATATACATCCTTGAGTAGTATTATAATGGTAAAAATATGGTTCAATATATCTGATAGCGTTAATAAAACGATATCCACTATAAGACCTTATACCATAAGATGATTTGTTAAACATTATAAAATTAATTCCTTTGTCCCGAGGAGATGAAATGGTTTTGTTGGTTGTTGGTTGTATGAGTAAATATATACATTGAATTTTTTTTCAATCACCCATATGTTACTAAATCCATTGATTTATTATTATTTTGGATTTTCAATTTTCATACAATTTTTAATCCAGTTGTTAGTGATATGTATCATTAATTCACTCGTTTTTTATGGAATGAGTTATGAAAAATATAGGGAACCATGTTGAAAATGATATCTACAAAACATATGTAATGAAATATACAAACTAAAGTAGTGATCCAATATATAGTCACCTATTTATGATATTTTTGACTGGATTATCCTTATAAATCGGCAGATTTTTCCCCAATGACCATGTTGATTTACAACCCATTGCACTATACTTTTGTAGGACATTATCCATTGGAAATTGTGTATGGATTGATCCCACAAAATATTCATCACTATGGTCAGGGTGAGGTGATTACAAAAATAATGGATTCTAATTTTCTAGATTGGGATGTAGGTCTCTATTAAATTTACATTATTTACACTAAGCATAATTAGTTAGAGTACGTCATGAAAATCATCACTAGGGGATATTTCATTTAATGATAGTTACATAATTTGGAAAAAACACTATGAATGAAATCCAGGGGTTTCCTTTATGATTCCTTTAATTATAGCCGAAAAATATTATGTACATTTTTTCATTATAAGAAAAGTATGACTAGTCGCTTGCAAGTTTTGTCTTCACTCTCATAGCATGGTCCACCACATTTTCAATGTATTCCATTATCTATGCATTTATTGTCTAGTATTATGAGTTTGAGGTGTTTCCCTATAGATTTGTTTCTATCCAATAATTTTATATCAAAATTCTATCTTAGAACACTCTTGGTAAGAATCTCTTATTGTTGAACTATGGTAAAGATTGTAATACAAAAAATGCTACATCAGAGGATGCATAGATGATCTGATCCCATTTTATAGATTATCTCCACGAGGAATCAACTAATTTTCATGGGGGTGTAACTATATTAAGGTTGGTCAACTAAGGTCTCATTTATATTGTAAATATTAGTTCATGGGAGTTGTATTTTACGGGATGTTACATAATTTCCCTAGGTAATTTGGTAAACGTTTTTCATTAAGAATAGAAGTATCAAAGGTAGGTATCATATCAGCAACAAGGGTATTGTGGTACATTGTTATTTGGGTTGTAAATAAATGGTTATGGGTAATTTTTATTCCAAGGAGTGTGAATTGTGTTTTCATCCATTCGTTTTTTATGGACTATAGAGTTCTCTATAGATCACTAAAAATTCAAAA